>OZ024795.1:16419476-17807809 GCA_964017045.1 Omphiscola glabra
TTGATATACCTGGGGATAATTATGACAATATTTTTATGTTTTGTTAAAGTCATTGATTTTCTTAATTGGTTAACATATTTTCATATGTAAAATGAGAATATAGCTTCCTCTTTTTTTTTACAACTGAAATGTCATTGGATTGAAAGATATTGTCATGCAAGCAAAAATGCATGAACTCAATTTCCTACCATCGATATAAATGTATCCAAGAAGATTAATTATTGATAAAATTTATTCTGAGGCTTATCTTGTGCTGCACTGGGCAAAATGAATGTATAGTGTATAGTGGGCTACACAGAGTTTTAAAAAAAATACATAAATCATCCACTGGATTGTAGCCCCCTTACTTACGCAGAATATTTTTTTTTGCATTTAATATGCTTATTTCTTATCTAGATCAGTGATAAGTGCATTGAAAATGCTATTTGGCTATTTAGTTTTGCTGCACCAATTTAATTAAAAGGCATATTCTTCTTAAAATTATTTTTAACTGTAGAGTTTTTTCTACTTTATAAATTTCATAAAAGTTTATTTTTGGAATGAATAAAAAGTACAAACTTATTAAATGTTAAAAATACAAAGCTAAATTAGTATTTAAGTTTAGCAATTTAAAAATCAATCAATGCTATTTATTAATTTTACTTGTAAGAAGGGGAACGTACATTATCAGTTTTGTGACGCTCTTTTATTAAGATAATTTTTACCTTTGGCTAAATAGGCAATTCGCACTATGACATCATTTGCGGGATTATTTAGAACTAATTAATTTTAATTTTATTTCGCCTTATTGACAACGCGCTAAAGAACCAACTAACAACAACTGATGTTTAGGTTTTCCCGATAAATGTGATTACTGTGTATTTCTTTGATCATATTTTTTCTATTTAATTTTTTTTCCTTAACTTTTAAACGCATATAAAATGCTTAAGATAGTTCCTTTGTTGTTTATTTATATGTATTTGTAATTTATAATATTAATACTTAAACCTTTGCTAAAATAAAAGCGGAAATATAATATTTTTTGCGCATGTAAATTTATTCAATTTCCGTAAAATAATAGAAAATATATATGTTTGTTTTTAAGAGTCCGAAACTATCAAAATATTTTCGGCTCTTTGGCGTTATGTCACTATAGCTCATTATTATATATATATATGGGGTCGTTTGTGATTCAGTATTGTTAGTTATAAACGTTAGCTAATAATATGCTGCACTTGCTAACATTACAATCACAATCAACTACACAATAGATAGTTTATCTCTTTGCTAAGAAACAACAACGACCAAAAATATAAAACACACATAACTTTAATATATACACTAAATGCGTCATATACTTCCCTGACATCAGAACACTGTTATATCAAGTATAGTTGCAATGCTGCGCATATGTATACACTCGTTCAATACTGCATCTCATATTAATTCAGTAAATTAATCCGAAAAAATTTAATATGTCTTCCCACACATCCAAGTTATCACGTCGTTCATTCCCGCTCTACTTAAAAATACACGAATTCTCATTCCGCTACAAAAAGTAGTTCCCTTTTCTCGTGTCATTCTTTCACAAATATCAAATCAGAATACCATTGTTCCGTGAGAATAAATACTAATTTAGTGTCATATGCATAAGTAATATGTTCTGTTAAAGTGCTGAAGCATTTTTTACCCTGTAACATTTGTATATCATTCTGAAAATGTTAATTATGAGAGATTAATTCTTATTGCCTTTTAAGTCAATAAAAATAATTGAAAAAAATGTTAATCAAGTAGAAAATTGATATTTTGTATCATTTATACATATACAAATACAATTATAAGTGTTATCTCACTTTCATTCACAGGTCCCTCTTACACGGCCATCAGTGTTAATTTTGGAGATAGCACAGGTATCCGTCACACCTATGTAAAAGAACATTGGTATGACCTAAGAAACGTAGGTCGTAAGTGTAGCAACGAGTTTAAAATAAGTACTAGTTCGCAAAGATGTCTGTGTAATATCTACTTTTCAGGAGGTAAGATTACAAATTTAATTTTAGCGCTTTGTTTTCTTTCTTTTTAAATCCCTCTATTCTCTAAGATCTTACTTACTTAATATACTATAGTCTTATCATTACAAAACGTCGTTGTAAAAAGAAACATCAGATATTATAGTTAAATATTCAAAGTGCTATCAATATTTCTTTCATCAACTTAAATATTCATCATTAGAATTTATGACCGATGCTATCGGAATAATAATGGTAGGCATTTTGCGATAATTTTTACTCAATATTGCAAAATCACATCACAAATCCTTATTTTAAATAGAAGTACCTATGTAATGATGTTTACGTTTCTAACATCAAAAAGATATGAGCTTTATTTTTCAGCCATACATTATATTATGTCTACACTAACCATTTTCGCGCCCTTAAACTAATTTTTTTTTTACCTAAACATGACCTCAAGTTACCAAAGCTAAAGGATCACTAATTAAATCTTTATTATCACTAACAAAAATTATTAAACGGCTGATTTCTATGCTTGAGAAATACTTGATATGTTTTTGGTTTTTAATTTATAAATGTTGGGCTTACCTTATTACTTTTCGTGACCCTTAAGTAATTTATTTTTGTCTAAAATTTGTCAAAATTTAATCTTAAATTTAAAACAAAATTTGTATACATCTTTCTCTATTTTTCTATAGAGTTTCGCTTTACTTATTCACTTAAAAGGCATTTTCTTATTAAAAGATTATTTACATTTTTAGTTTTAATTTCTTTATAAATTTAATAAACGTATATATTTGTAATGAAAAGATTGTAAAAAGTATTAAATGTTAAAAAATAAAAATCTGCATTTGAGTGGGTGTGTATGTGTGTGTGTGTGTGTGTTTTATTACATATTTAAAAGCAACCAGTTATGTTTAGTACTTTTCTTTTGAGGAGTGGAAAGTACATTATAAGTTTGTCATGCGCGGCTATTATATCAAAGAAACCTAGAGCTTTGACTAAAATAGGCAATTTGTGCTAAGATGTCATTTGCGAGTTTAATTAGAACAAAATAATTTAACAACGCACTAAAAACTCAATATAACACAGTAGTATGGGATTTTCTGGTAAAAGTGATTACGATGTAACTCTTATATCATATTTGTTAATTTCTTTTTCATAACTCTTAAACTCAGATAAAATGTTTAAAAAATCATTTATTGTTAATTTTAATGTTTTTTAAATTATAATAATAAAACTTAAACAATTACCAAAAAAAGCGGATACATTGTATTTTTTGCACATTTCAATGTATTCAATTTCCGTAAAATAATAGAAAATCACTATCATTGTTTTTACGAATCCGGACAATTTAAATCGCTTTGTATCTTTGGCGTTATGGTCAGCACAGCTAATTCTTATATATATATATATATATATATTTATATTTATTTATTTTTATATATACTTATTTTTATGACCGAGTATTTATTTTTAAGTGTGCATTTACACACGAGTGACATGCAGACTACAGACCAGGTCTGTCGACTAAAGAACACAGACAATAGACCACAGACAACAGCCCACAGACTACAGACTGCATACTACATAATACAGACCTCAGACTACAGACGAAAGACCACAGTTGACAGTCCACAGACTACAGACAACAGATTACATACCACAGTTTACAGTCCACATACTACAGAACAGAGACTACGGACAACAGACAATAGATCTTCAAAGTGTTGTTGCTTCACTACAAAATAATTAGCGGGACACATCTACAACGGGCATTCATGAATAGCTTCAAAGCTATTTAATACTTAACACTTTATTGAAATGGTTGAAAAACTATTTTTAATTTTTTAATTAATTTTTTAAAAAGAAAGATAGACAATTTTGTTTTCTCGAAATAAAAATCACGTTTAATATAAAACAGGTAGAAATCTCGCACTGAAAGCGAGGACAATTTCTTCGAGCATTGCTCTTGGAAAGGAGTTTTATTTGGCTGTTGACGGTAACAATTCTACATCTCAAGAAAATTGTGCGTCTACTAACCCCGAAATAACTCCATGGTTAAAAATTGAACTAGAGCACCCAGTCGACACATTTACCGTACATATACATTTTAAAAAAGGTAATAACTATTGTTCTAAATTATTTTACTCTAGCTACAGCCTGCCAAAGAATGACAGCCACATTTCGTGAATTTCCCCTTTACTAAAGTTAATTAAAGAAACATGCATTTCACATAATAAGATTTCAATTAATATCCCCCCCCCCCAGGTACGGCACCGCCACTGAACTATATAAATATTTTAATGTCACCGTATTTTTTAGAACCTAATTAAGTGCAGTTTTCACAAACATTTTAAATAATGTCAACGTCATATGGTTGTGTTTATGACATTTGTGACATTGTTACATAGAGAATTATGTATTTCGATTCTTTAGTATAAAAAGACTAAATATTCCATTAGTTGTGAGTCATCCAGGGAATAACTTAGAACTTGAAAAGTACAAAACAAAATCATGTAAATATGCTGCGAAATCTAAAAGATGAGAATTGAACCTTATTGAGCAATTACCAAACTATTACTATAGTGGCATCATATACTAAATAATTTTATTTTAATTTTAACTGATGTTATGTATGCAAATAAAGGCATGTACCCTCACCAAAAATCACAAAACCTACTTTGTCTATCAAGATCAGATTTCCTAAATTATATAAAGATCTATAACATTTAAAAATGATTTTAATGGGACAATGTTTGAATTTTAACTCCATTTGATATATGAATAGGTTTTATAGGGCCCTCTATCTCATGTATACCTTAAAAAACTACACTTAAGGCATAAGCCCCCATAGGGCCCCCCCTTTAAACTTAAATGAAAAATGCAAATAGATATGCCATTCAGTTATAGAATTTCTCTTTTTCGAATTTAATTACATAGAATTTTGTTGTTTTTTTGCACGTTTTAAGGGGGCTATTAAATTTAATCTAGAATTTCTCAGAAAGTTTTATATTGTTGAAAAGGGATATATACTGGAATCTTAAAGCTTATTGAAGTTTTATTTTATTTCTATTCATTTCTTTACCGTAGAATTTGTGATTTTCCAAATGTAATCCAGAGCAACGCCGGTATATTGGCCTGTATATAAAATTATATATATGTGAACACAAATGTGTGGGTTCGTTCCAGGTAAGCTTTTACATGGAATGATGGATCTTGACGAAACTTGGCACAAGTATTTATCCTTATCCGGAAAAAAACTAATCGGGGGGGGGGGGGGTGTGAACATTCTTATAATATGACTTTTTGGGCCGAGAGCCCCAAATTCGTTTTTTGTTCTATATAAATAAAATCAACATAAAAAATTCCTAAACGAATGGATGGATCTTGACCAAACTTGACTAACACTTGATTATCCATATTCAAATACCGAAGGGTAATGAACTCGAAATATCGATGGATATAAAAATAATAAATCGAATACATTCAGAGCAGGTGTAGAATTTTCCAAATCGTTCGACAATTTAGATAAGCTATATCTATGGCATTTTAAAACCGATTTAATGGAACAATTTTACTTCATAAAGAAAATAACAAAATAAACATTTGGAACAATCAAAAACTTCTACTGTATAGAAATTTTATAAAAATGTATTTTTTTCTTCGAATTTAATTGAATAAGAATAAAGATAATTTGTTAAGATTCTAGAACGTTCCATAGTAATTGTAATTACATGTATTATGACCTAAGCTATGCGCTATGTACATAAATGAAGTTGAAGGCTAAGCTTACGGTATAGATGGATCTTGGCCAATTATAAACATAATCCCAACGGTAAGCAAGTTCCATACGGAACATGATCCTAAACTGGAAATGGATTCAAATAAAAAATGTGGTGACCTGGTTACAGTAACACAAAAAGATAACATAATTATACTAACTTGAATGGGGTCTCATTTGTAATGGATCCCACTGGTAACTAAAAAAATAAACAGGGTTACATCGGTTAATGGTATCTCACCGGGAAACGGGATCTCATCAATAAACGGAAACTCACCGTAAAAGGGATGGCATTGAAGAAATGGGAAAACACTGTGATCGGGATCCTAAAGGTAAAGGGGTCGCACTTGGAATGGGATCCCATTTTGAAAAGGGACCCATTGTAAAAAGGGATATCGATGGGATAGGTATCCCACTGGACCAAGGATCCCAATTGGAAGTGATATGGGATCCCAATCAGTAAAAATATCCCATCGGGATCCCACCTGGAACGGGATCCAAGGGTGTCGAGATACCACCCGAAATCGAGATGTCATCAGGTTCAGGATCACATCGGGATCATGATCCCATCTGAATTAGGAAAGGAATCAAATCGGGAAAGGGATCTTATCGGGGACGCGATCTAGATTCCCCTAATGTGGAATGGGATCATAAGAGGGAAGGGATTCCAATGGGGATCAGGATCCGAGCAGTAAATGTGATCCCTTTGGAATCGTATTTTATACAATTATTTTTCTGAGGAGAGCATTAACACAAAATTCTTAGCGATGTGTTTTTCAGAGGTCTCTTAATTTCGATGTTAGTTAAAAGAGTTTAGAAGTTCTTTTTTTTCGAAAGCAAAGCCGAGGACACGACTGGTATATATGTATATATACACATGTATTTGCGAATGTTGAGGCGGGTTGTTGTTTTTTTTTTAACGAATCTCTGTCTTGGCGGTCTAAGGTGAAGTCTAATTATAAAAAATAAAGGAATGGTTGAACTTCAAAAGCGTATTCAGCCTTGATCAAAGCAAGCTACAAGACATAATGCATTTCTTCACACGCTGAGGCATCCAAATGAGCTACCTTCAATATGATCATGAGACGCAAAATCTCAGGGATGATTTAAAAAACAACTAGTAAATTTCAACGCAGCGAAACGTGTGGCTCTAATGCAGGAGTTTAACAGCATTATAACAAGGGACAAGGAATATGAAACAATACTCGCTGCCAGGTGTACAGGATAGTCGTAGGCGTTTACCTGACTGCAATAAAACAAAATTGGACACAGATATGGTTTTGGAAGTGAAATATATACATATTTATCTGAATAAAACACATTTTTAAAAAAAGTTTAATATTCATTTCTATGTAACGGGAAAAGTTTGAATTACTTTTAATGGTCATCAGTATAATAAATAACGTCTTTTTAAATGCACGTGTCATGAAGTAAATGCAAGGCTGTTTAGATACCTGTGACTGTCAATAAAATGCAAGATGTTTTACATACGTTTTTTTAATGTATTTTTTTATAATAGGATACATTTGCATATTGCAGAAAACCCAAATGAACAATTACATGGATTTTCCCTTACTGGAACTTTCATAAACAATACAGAATTTTTGATGTACAAAGAGACTAATGGCAAATTAAAAGAAATTTACACGATTCCCTTCGAGCATGCAGATTCACCTTTCAAGAGTTTCAAGCTTATTTTAAACGATGATGAAAACTCTCCAGCATCACTGAGAACTCTCTCTGTTTGTGAGTTTGAGGTTTTTGGTGGTAAGTAATCTATTTGGTATTGATTAATGATACAAAATAGCATGAAAATATTAAAGACTTATAGCGAAGTCCCAAAATTTTGGGATGGATGTGAATGACAAAAGACAACAAAATCTAGTAACAATTTAAGGGTACAACTGTCTAACGTGAACATTTTAAAGAATATAAATCTTTGCAAGTCTGTGTGTATGTCTAGTATGCGTTGTTTACCATTCATCCCATTTTGATAACACTTTTGTGAGTTGTCATCCGCACGCTCGATACTTTTTCTAAATTAGAACATCCATTTTAAAATATTCCGTTTGGGATCCGGGGCCCTAAATTCCTTTTTTTTTCTAACACGAGCTATATTAATATAATTTCATAAAGGGATTTTGCATAGGGTGATGGAATTTAATCAAATACAAATAGTGACATTTCAGTTTGTGTGTGACATAATAAATAGGTGTCTGAATTAGTACAACAATTTTACAATATTCCGTTTTTGGCCGCGGGCCGTAAATAGGTTTTTAAAAAAAAATATGAGCTAATGAATTATAATTTCCGTATGCGTTCCTTTACCATCGATCCAATTGTGATAAAAGATTGGTGATTTGTTGTGTGCACGCCCGCAAAGGTTTCTATATTAGATCTAGTACAATTAGTTTACAATATTCCGTTTGGGGTCGGTGCCCTAAATTCGTTTTTTTTATTATATAAGATATATAAATATAGTTTCGAAAAGGACTTTTGAATGGGTGGATCAGTTGCTACAAGTTTGTGTAATAAACTTGCCATACCGCCTTGTGGTTTGAGTTAATAATATGAGTTAAACAAACCGTTCTAACTTGACTACAGACAGTCCACGTCGGTCCCAATATTCTCTGGCTTGATTAAAAAATGCGTTGATCATGGCTAAACGAAAGTATCTCTTTCATCATTCCTCGAAAAAACATTGATACATAATATACATACACATTTAACTCTTAGAGGAAAACAACTTATTTCACAAAGGTCATTCTGGCTCCAGATCACGGGCCCGCCACATCACGGCCTGAAGCTGGATAAGAGAAAACAAAGCGTAATGCAACATGCTGTTAGTATGTTGGGTATATTCTGTTTTTATAACTGTTGATATATAAAGGTATAATTTGTTTTTAAAAAATACGTGTTTTTAAAATTCTTTCTTTTCAAAAAAAAAAAAAAAAAAAAACAGTTTAAATGCAGTTTAAAAAAAAAAAAAAGAAACTATATATATATATATATATATTATTTTCTTAAAAGTCATTGCCCATAAATAGTATGGGCTGGATGGTGCTATAACATTCTATGAATAAACTGAAATTTTTTTTTCCCCTCGTTTTTGAAAATATTTTCTGCCCCTAATTTCTTTGTGGAATAAATTTTAAAAAGATTTTAAGAAAATTATATTTTACACTAGATTTCGAAAGAAATTACTTTTTTTTTTAAAAGTTGTTTTTTTACAGAATAATTTTTTTCCTCCGCTTTTTCTTATGCATTTTGTTATCAGTAAATGATATACAAATGGGTGTACACCTAGAAAATAGGTGTACTACTAAAAAGTACACCGAAAAAATAAAAAACTTTCAAAGTCTCTCATTTTCACTGAATCTTGATAAGGATTCACCAAAATATGGCCCGCGGGCCGGATCCGACCCGCCACATCTGTTTATCAAGTTCATCGACGATACTTGAATTTGCTTGATAAAACGCATGGAAAATGAGACGTTGAGGGGATACAATTTAAATTTAAATATTATTTTTAGAATTAAGTACCTTGGTTACAAAAATCCAAACAAGATAATAAAAATATTATGTTTATAAAGAGCCAATTTCAAATACAAAAATATAATAATAATAATCAACTTTCTAGCTTTTTAAATTTTTGAGCTATGTATTTTTAAAGTGTGAGTTCGTTATTTTGTGTTTATGTTACAGTGTTTTTTTCTAAGGTCTTCACCTTTATATTTTGTGACCCCATTCCGCTGATCGCGTCATTCGCAATAACTCATGTTTTTATATAACATTTTTTAAAGGATTAATCATTTGTGCTAAGTATTAAAAGTTCTAATTTTAAAATTAATTTATCAATATTCTGCAAATATAAATAAATAATCTAGCTATGTAATAGGCGTTAATATATTAAATACGATATGGGTGTTTTGTTTACCAAGTCTAGCGTCTATTATATATAAGGGATTTTCAGACAAGGCGTCCGCTAAAAATAATACTGGTTTGGGACTACTTATTTTGAACTTTGTACTTTTGCACATGACTAATTAATTAACGCTTTCTATGACGAATGATTGAGCAGTGTTTTCACACGGCCCATTCATTCTCTTAAGAATGAAACTATGAGAAGAGCTCATGCTATGTGACTGTGAATTGTTGCCCATGACAACGTTTACGCCGGCAAATTATGGATACTGGGTTTTTAAACCTCAAATTAAAGTATTATTTTTCAAATGACTTCTAAGTTCATTCCAAAACACAAGTTTTCGAATATGTTGATGTAAATGGTGGTCATAATTAAATTTACATACGTATAAGTAGCGGTATATTCAGCCTTTAAAAAAGGGACGTCTCGAAATGTATAGAAAATTATTTGACACGCGCTCGTCACTTTTTCAGTTATCCGGCCCGCGGTGAAAAAAGTTTGGTGACTCCTGATCTAGATGAATAGACATTCTACGAAAATAGCACATAATATTACCATAAAACGATACATTGAAGTTTACATCCATTCTTTTTTAAAAGATAAACATGTTATTTTCTCAAGATCATTTTAAGCTCAAATTTATTGTTTTTTTTTAAAGACACAAAAATAGGGAATCGCTCTCTATAACCTGCTGTAGGAAAAACGTAATTTATTTCAAACTTCTTGTATCAACTTAAACATTTAAAATTCAATCTTTGATGTATTGTAAAATGGTTACATAATAATATATTGTAATATATTTAGAATATGCCATAGGAAATTATATAATAATAGCGAGAACCCGGCATGCGTTGCACGCCACTCAATGAAAAAAGTGTTTGTGTTTTAATTAAGTTTCAAAGTAATTTTTAAATAGAAAATATTTATTGTTTTTTCCGCCTGCTGTGTACACAAATAAATTAGAAGTTTTTCCGACGCGTGAGCAGGCAACCTACAGCTGTCCACATGAGAAGCATGTATTTTGAAAATGTAGTCCACACATTTGTAGCGATTGATCCCCCCTAGCAGTAGCTCTGTTTTAAATTATATTTAGATAGCTCAAATATTTATTATTTTTAAAATAAGGCCCCTGGCCCCAAACGCAAAATTTAAAATGGTTGTACTTATGTCACACACAAACTGAAATGTCGCTCGTATTTGATTGATTTCTAGCCACCCATGCAATAGCACTGATTGAAATTATATTTGTATAGCTCATATAAGAAAAACATAATTTGTGGCTCCGGCCCGAAAAGTAGTATTTCAAAATGGATAAGCTAATTCAGAAACCTTTGGTGCGCACCACAACTTACCAAAGATTTATCGCAATCGGATTAATGGTATAGGAACGCATACAAAAATTATATTTAGCTCATAAAAGGGGGGAAAAAAGAATTTATGTCCCCGGTCCCAAAACGGAATATTGTAAAATGTGTGTAATAATTCAGAAACATTTGCATTTTTTTACAATTCACAAAATTTTCATCACTTTGGATTAATGGTATAGAAGCACACACGGGATATACTTATATATGTATAGATATAGTTTACCGAATTAAGATAACTTTTTTGCAATTATTCAAGGATGATCTGTCTGTCTGTCTGTCTGAATGTCTGTCATTCTGTCTGTCTCCCTCTCTGTCTGTCTCTCTGTCATTCTGTCTGTCTCTTAATATGTCTGTCTCTCTGTCTGTCTCTCTGTCGCTCTGTCTGTCTCTCCGTCTGTCTCTCTGTTTCTCTGCCGGTCTATATGTGTCTCTATCTGTCTGTCTGTCTCTATGTTTGTCTCTCAAGCTGTCTCTCAGTCTGTCTCACTGTCAGTCTCTGTCTCTCTGTCTATCTCTATGTCTCTCTGTCATTATGTCTGTCTCTCTGTCTGTCTCTCTATCTGTCTCTTTGTCTGTCTCTTTGTCTGTCTCTCTGTATGTCTCTCTGTCTATCTCTCAGTCTCTCTGTCGCTCTGTCTGTCTCTCTGTCTGTCTCTCAAGCTATATATCAGTCTGTCTAACTGTCAGTCTCTGTCTCTCTGTTTATCTCTCTGTCTCTCTGTCATTATGTCTGTCTCTCTGTCTGTCTCTCTTTCTGTCTAACTGCCTGTCTGTTTGTCTGTCTGTCTGTTTATCTATCTATCTATCTATCTATCTATCTATCTATCTATCTATCTATCTATCTATCTATCTATTTATCATCTACCTTTCTACCTATTTACCATGTACGTGCCTACCTACCAACCCGCCCACCTACCCACCTACCTACCTACCTAATTAACTACCTACCTACCTATATACCTAACTACCTACCTACCTATCTACATATCCAGCTACTATCTACAGACCTGTTTACCCTCAAAATCTTAAAATCGTACAATTTCATCACAAAATCGTTCAATACATTATCTTAATACTAAAAAAACACACAGTATATATAATATATACACCTCAAAATCGTACATTTTACGCCAAAATCATAATAGTTAACAGGTCTGTATCTAGCTACCCATCTATCTATCTACCTACCTACATATCTATCTACCTACTTACCTACCTACCAACCTACCTATCTTTCTACCTACCTATCTATCCATCCATTCATCTTCTCACCCACCCACCCTTCCATCCATACATCCTTTCATCCATCCATTCATCCATCCATTCATCCATCCATTCATCCATCCATCCATTCATCCATCCGTCTATATACCTTTATCTACACCTCTATCTATCTATAATCTATCTGTGTATTTGTCTGTCTGTCTGTCTGTCTTTCTGTTTATCTAATAAAATCTCTATTTTTTAAATTAAATTTTCACTTGTGTAAAGTGATTAGGTTTTGATATCCATGGGTATAATTATGTAAATATATTTATGTTTTGTTAAAGTCATTGATTTTCTTAATTGGTTAACATATGTTCATATGTAAAATGAGAATATAGCTTTTTTGTTTTACAACGGAAATGTCATTGGATTGAAAGATATTGTCATCCAAGTAAAAATGCATGAACTCAATTTCCTACCATCGATATGAATGTATCGAAGAAGGTTAATTATTGATCAAATTTATTATGAGGCTTATCTTGTGCTGCATTGGGAAAAATGAATGTATATTATACTCCCCGCCAACAGAGTTTTAAAAAAATAAATAAAGCATCCACTGGATTGTAGCCCCCTTACTTAAGCAAAAAGATTTTGTTTGCATTTAATATGCTTTGTTCTTATCTAGATCAGTGATAAGTGCATTAAAAAGGCTATTTGGCTATTTAGTTTTGCCACACCAATTTAATTAAACGGCATATTCTTATTAAAATTATTTTTAAATGTAGAGTTTTTACTACTTTATAAATTTCATAAAAGTTTATTTTTGGAATGAATAAAAAGTACAAACTAATTAAATGTTAAAAATACAAAGCTAAATTAGTATTTAAGTTTAGCAATTTAAAAAGCAATCAATTAATCAATGCTATTTATTAATTTTACTTATAATATAAGAAGGGGAATGAACATTATCAGTTTTGTCACACTCTTTTATTAAATCAGAGAACTTTTGGCTTTGGCTAAATAGGCAATTCGCACTATGACGTCATATGCGGGATTATTTAGAACTTATTAATTTTTTTGTTTTCGCCTTATTGACAACGCGCTAAAGAACGCACTAACAACAACTGATGTTTAGATTTTCCCGATAAATATGATTACTGTGTATTTCTTTGATAATATTTTTTCTATTTAATTTTTTTTTTATAACTTTCAAACGCATATAGAATGCTTAAGATAGTTCCTTAGTTGTTTCTTTATATGTATTTGTAATTTATAATATTAATACTTAAACCTTTGCTAAAATAAAAGCAGAAATAAAAATATTTTTTGCGCATGTAAATTTATTCGATTTCCGTAAAATAATTGAAAATAACTATGATTGTTTTTAAGAGTCCGAACGTATCAAAATATTTTCCAGTTTTAAGCGTTATGTCCCTATAGCTCATTCTTATATATATAGTGGAATGGTTAATTTCAAACAAATTTGTTGCTATTGAAAAAACGTTTTGCGGAAAATTTAATTCATTGATTATAACTTATAAGTATTTTCAGTCTTCACTTTCACTTTCATCTGAATAGGAATAATTTTATATAGATGTCATTTAATTTCCTTTCTGACCTGTTCTGGGTGTTTGGTTTGTAAGAGCACTACACTTTGTATTTTAAACAAGTGTATTTGAAGTATTTCATCTTCAATGGAATCAGAATTATTGTTTTGATAGTCACTTAAAATATTAAGTATGACACAGCTCAACGCTCTCAGTGAGTTTTGCACGAAGATATAAGGAGGGATAATTCATACTAAGTAATAAAATGAAACGATGCGTTCTAGCAAGGTGTTCTAAATATAATCAATGTATTGAAAGAACAATGACCAGCGACATTTCATAACAAAACAATTGTTTTGTATTCACAAAAACTATTTTGCAATTTCAATGAAAGCTGTCATATGCTGATGAGAAATCATTGTATGAAAGATCATTGTATGAAACATCATTGTATAAAACATTATTGTAGGAAAAATCATTGTATGAAACATCATTGTATGAAACATCATTGTATGAAACATCATTGTATGAAACATCCTTTTATGTATTAGGAAGGTCTTCACTGCCATACAGTGCTTAAATTATGAAAAAAAAAAACACTTTTTGTTTGTTTGTAAAATGCTAAATCACACCTTTCTTTAAAAAAAAATCATATCTGAATATCAATTTAACCTCAACTTAAAAACAAAAAAAACATAATTGTACAGACATTAATTCACTTCATTTTATTTCAATGACTTTTGCCAAATTGAAAATATGTTGTTTTTTTTTCTTCATTTTTTGCTCTGTCACTCCCCACTTCAAACGCTACATGCTTTAATTGTCCTATGGGACCTGTGTACTGATTCTTACCTTCGTACATATTATCAAACCTCTATGCATGAATACAGAACTAACTTACAATCTGCTACGTTATAACAACATATCCCAAAATGTGTATCACAGGAATTGTTAATCTCCCATAAATGTAGCACCAACTGAAGATTGTTTTCACTGAAATTAATATATAAGTTTGTATTGTATTCATGCAATGTCTTTAGAATATGGATGAATCTAAGCACATGTATAAACTTATTTTTTTCACCATTGGCCAACTCTATGTTTAAAATAGCAATGAATGTTATTGCCATTATACTGCTTATTTTTGTTCTCAGAATGCATGCAGGGAATGTGGGGAACAAGATGTAATAACAACTGCTCCAATTATTGTTTTGAAAATGATTGTTTCCCAGCGCATGGGCTCTGCGCAAAATGTCAACCTCGCAAATGGGGATACAATTGCAATAATGGTAAATGAAAACAACTAGTTTGTGAATGATAAAAGTTTAGAGATATATGACATTTTCTTTTTGGTTTCATTTCATTGTTATTTTTAATTGTGTGTGTGTGTGTGTGTGTTTTGGAGTAGGGGTGCTATGCAAATGAGATCTTGACTCTATTCCTATTACTGTCAACACCGCAATATACTTTTAAGGGCGCCATAGGTCATATTATTGTATATAAAATTTAGATTTATGTTTTGCCTTATAACATTTTGAAATAAAGTTTTGACTTGTTTTTTTTTGTGCAAGTAAATGGCAGTAAATAGTAATTATTATTTTGATACTTCAATTCAACACCATGTTAGTTCACGATTAAAAAAACATTAAAAGGTGTGCAGTGCACTATTCTTTCTTTCCCCTTAGTTGTTGAAAAATGCCCGTGGCACTTATAGTCTGAGTGATTTTTTTCACGTCCACTATTGAAGTGATCCGATTGTGTCGCATTCCTGTTTCGTCCCCTTACGTGAATGCCTTGAGAAGAGGTGTGCTCTAAAAAATCCACTAAGGATAGAACCGAGAATACACTTCCACCTTGAAAAGACCTCATTATTATCTAAGCAGATCATCAGAGCTTCCCTATAAAGTACCGCTCTGTCATCTACTTACGTGAATGCCCTGAGAAGAGGTGTGCTCTAAAAAATCCACTAAGGATAGAACCGAGAATACACTTCCACCTTGAAAAGATCTCATTATTATCTAAGCCGATCATCAGAGCTTCCCTATAAAGTACCGCTCTGTCATCTACTTACGTGAATGCCCTGAGAAGAGGTGTGCTCTAAAAAATCCACTAAGGATAGAACCGAGAATACACTTCCACCTTGAAAAGATCTCATTATTATCTAAGCCGATCATCAGAGCTTCCCTATGAAGTACCGCTCTGTCATCTACTTAAGTGAATGCCCTGAGAAGAGGTGTGCTCTAAAAAATCCACTAAGGATAGAACCGAGAATACACTTCCACCTTGAAAAGATCTCATTATTATCTAAGCCGATCATCAGAGCTTCCCTATAAAGTACCGCTCTGTCATCTACTTACGTGAATGCCTTGAGAAGAGGTGTGCTCTAAAAAATCCACTAAGGATAGAACCGAGAATACACTTCCACCTTGAAAAGATCTCATTGTTATCTAACCCGATCATCAGAGCTTCCCTATAAAGTACCGCTCTGTCATATACTTACGTGAACGCCCTGAGAAGCGCTGAGCCTTGAAAAGCCACGAAGTATAGAATCGTGGAGCCAGCTCCACCTCAAAGTGAAACTACTTCTGATTGATCAAGCCAGATAATCAGAAGAGTACATTGAAAAGTTAAATCTGAAAGGTCTGATCACAAACGATTGTAATAAAAAAGCAAGGCGACTGTTATGATGGATTAATGCTTTACGGGAAGCCATTGTCCATGATAAAATAGAACCTAGAGTAATTCATATGAAGAATATTTTGCATATCCTTCACTATCATGCCATATATTAATACACCTGTAAATAAATACGTTTCATTTCATTTACTGAATGGTGTTATAAAGTATTTGGTAAGTAAGGCATAAATGAGTAAAGTAATTATGTCCCTTTGTGTGTGAAATCGATACCCTAAAATACCCCTGCATACTCATCAGAGAGTTGTTCCCCCTTGAATAAAACTCATTTCACCACAAATTGTTTGCAAACCTTAACTATTAATGTTAAAATAAAAAGTAACATTATTTTCGTACAGTTCTTAAACATTGCTTAATCAAACTCCATTGATTTAGATTATGTACTAATTAATTTTATTGAGTTTAACCGGAGGCGTTAAAATAATATTGGTTTAAAATGGTTATTTCAATCAGAATGCTTTTTTTTTTTTTGATTTTTGTTAAAAAGGAAAAAAGTTTTTTTTAAAAATTTCTTTTATGAGAATATTTACATTTTAACATTGTAGAAAGGTGAACATGACTAAGAATAATAGGATGGGAAGGTCGCACAAAATGGGGTTATATCTTTTACTACTGTTTCACTGTTATAAAAAACGATTAGTGATTGCCACTATGTCCTAGGCTTCAGTAAAGAATGGTTGAAGATCCTTTCATCTTCTTTGATGAATTGTAATGTTCGTCAGAGGCTGAAATAAATGAAATTTATAAAACCTGTAATTAAGATGTTCATAAGGGTCTTTTGAAATACTATTAAGTTTTTGATCAGATCGCTAAATCAATTGTGGTAGAAAATTTCACTTTGGAAATCATTATCAATGTCCCCATTTTTTTTACATTATACAAGTTTAAAAATGTAAGAAGTATACTCTGCGAGCTATGGTTGTTCAATGTTTAGAATAATATGCGTAAATTTCGAGTTTGCAACAGGCCATCTCCCTAAAAGTAGATAAATATATTACTTTTTAAAGAGCATACTTTCATAAAATAATGGCCCTTATGAGTTTTTACAATAGAACCAAGCGTACTGTGTCCTACTATTTTAGGCAGTGCATGCAATTGTATGTTAGTACTATAAGTTATAGAAAATGTTGTTCATACAAGAGAGTAATTTAAATATGTATATTAACATTTGAAATTATTATTATTATTAGAGATTTTATATAGCGCGGTACCCAAGCCTAGTTTTGGGCTCACCGCACATACAATTAACTAACATAATCATGAACTTAAAAATTAACATACATTAATGAAAATAAATGCAAATGTATAAAAAACAAGATAAATGTATATGCACTCCACCCATTCCATAAATATTTACATGTCAAGCCATGGACGGCACCCAGCAGCATCATTTATTATTATTATTAAATGAAGTTTTTTAAAGCGTAGTACTCTAACATAGGGCTGGGCCCACCACGCTGTACATAAACATTTAACAAAAATAATCACGAACATAAAAATTAACATACATTGACTAAATAAAACAAAACAAATCAAATGTGTATTCGATCAACCACTCCATAACTTTTTAAATGTCAAGCCATGGACGGCACCCAGCCAGGATAGTAAAGTTTAAAGAGATGTGTTTTGAGTGCAGTGTTGAAGGATGTGATGGTCGGTATATTTAGGATGTGTAGTGGAAGAGAATTCAATTGTTTGGCGGCGCAGAAAGAGAAAGATCGTTCACCGTACTTTTTTTGTGCGTGACTCGGGAACAGAAAGAATTCGCGTGTTTGCGGAGGAGCGAAGCTGTCGAGGGGGTGAATAGACAGAGAGAAGTACGGTTAGATAGGAAGGGCAGGAATTCGAGAAAAAATTGTGGCAGAGTATAGAGATTGTGTGGTCAATCCGTGCTTGTGCAGGGAGCCAATTAAGTGAGTGTAGTAGTGACGTGACGTGATCATGTTTTTTTATTTTAGAACTAGCCTAGCAGCTGAGCGTTGAAACTTTTGTAATTCTATGAAGTGTTTTGGTGAACCTGACAGAAAAGAGTTGCAATATTCAAGACGAGAGAGAACAAGAGCACAAACTATGTTTTTTGTTTCTATAACTGTGAGGCATAGGCGGATGTAACTGATCTGGCGGATAGCGGTGTATGCAAAACGACAAATTTGAGAGATATGATTATCGAGAGACATGTTTTAGACAGGATATGACCAAGATTCCTAGAGGAGGATGTAAACTGTATGTCGGAGTTACCTACTATAAATGAGGTGGGGAGAGCTGAGTCAGAGGATGATCTGTGATTATGAATAAGGAGTGCTTCCGTTTTGTCATCGTTAGTTTCAATTTGCTGAGTGTCATTCTTGACTTCAAATCACCAATGCTCTCCCGCAAAGTCTGGACAGCGGAATCAACAAAAGAGGGGGGTGGTATGCTGATATAGCTGCGTATCATCTGCGAATAACTGGTTCTCAAAAGCATTCATCCCAAGCAAAAGGAGCAGTGGCCTGGTATACTTTGTGAATAGAGCCGGGCCCACAACGGACTCCTGTGACACACCGTACACTAAGTAATCACTGCCGGGGAGACAGCCATCGACAGCGACTGCCTGCGTTCTAGTGTAGAGGTAGGACCTAAACCAAACCAACACTGATTCAGAAATTCCAAAGTATTTTCAAAGTTTTTGGAAAGGCTTTGATGGTCAACAGTGTCAAAAGCCGCACTGACATTTAAGAGGATCAGGGCGGAGACATTACCGCTGTCCAATGCGAGCAAAAGGTCAATGGTGACTCTCAATAGAGCTGTCTCTGTGCTATGGAAATGTCCATAGGCAGACTGATTAGGACTGAGAAGGGACTGGTCGTTTAAGTAAGCAAAAAGTTGTTTTAGAACTAGTTTTTAAAAAAATAATTTTAGATAAAAGTGATAAGTTACATATTGCTCTATACTTTTTAAAATAATTTTCATCCAGACCAGGCTTCTAGAGCAATGGTTTGATGACATATGACTTACAAATAGAGGAAACTGTGCCAGAAGACAAGATTTAATTGACTATGTTGGTTATCATTAGGAGAAAATAATCAAACGATTCAACCAACAGGTGTGTGGGGGGTGGGGATGGGACCATAAGAACCTGGCGTAGGTTTAGATTTCAGAATAATACTTTGACTTCTTGTTCTGAAACTGAATTAAAAACATCGAAATTTGAACTAACACAAGAAAAAGGAGGCAAATCTAGGGGGGATATGTCAAGACGATCAAACTCAGCGCTAATGTCAGCAAATTTTTTTGTAAAGAATATAACAGAAAATATCCAGTTGCTATGGAACGGATACAATGAATGAAGAGCAGTTCCTTTGTTACCCACTTTGTTAGCTACAAACATCGAAAAAATGCCTGCTGGTTTTACCCATAATTATCTTTTGGCTAAAGTACAAAGTCTAAGAACGATACAAAATCTTGGTCACACGCTTCTTGGCAGAGTAATAATCTGCCTAAAAATAACAAGACCTGACCTAAGCCACTTCTTTTCCGCACTACACCGCTCTTTCTTGGCTTAAAGGCATCTCTTTTATGGTACGCAAACTGCGGACCTCCCCAAACTTAGGGAGCAGGTGTAGGGCACTAACACTAAGCTCGCAAATAACACAGAAGAGTTTAGAGGACAGTTCTTGAGTTAGTGAAGTAGATGTAACTACACCATCATCCTGAAGCCTATATAGAACCCAATCAATAACATGTCCACGATTGTGAGTCGGTTCGGCGACTGATTGCTGAAGACTAAATAAGTCCAAAAGATCCATCATCCTGTCAGTGGAGGGATTCTGTGGCTGAAAGAAGTGAAAGTTCCAACCAATGTGTTACAATGATCTAACAAGTCCGGGAATTCTCTATGAAACACTGCGGCAGTCAGTTTATTTTTCTTACTAGGGAATATGCGATAAATGCACATAAAGTGAACGTTCTGCTGGCGCACTGTCAGGGTAAGTTGATCTGCGTCAAAAGATGTGTTAGCGAATTGAAATTCTGTGATAAAAGCTGTTTGAGGGGACAACGTGTCTCTATAGATAACCGTAAGGCCTCAACTGCGAGTTGAACGAGGAAATGATCGGGCAGAATAGCCAGATGGAGCTAGATCGGGGCTCTTTCCTTCATCGACAGTCTGCCGAACCAGGTCTCCTGGATAAACATAATGCCAATCCGCCAGTCTGTGATAAATTCGGAGATTGCGATACGTTTTTCATAAAAGCCAAGCGACGGAGCGTTGAATGAAGCGATGCGAAGCTGTCTATCGATGGAAGGTGGAGAGGTTTTGTTGTGAATAAAGTTGGCAGGGTTAGAATGACGTTAAGTAGGCCTTGATGGTGAATGAGTGAGTTGTTGTTGTTTTCGTCTACCACCACGGCGGGTGCGCTTCCAGACCAATCGAAAATTCTTTCAGTCGACACACGAGGACAGCGGTCAGGTGCGTACGCTTGGCATTCATTGACAAAAGACGATCACGGATGTAAGCAAGCACAGGTCGGTTACCTTTGTGGGGACGGGGTGTGTCAGTGACCGTATCATTGAGTTGCACGAGCGATGATCGTGATGGCAAAAGAGATGGCCGACCGTGTAAAGAGGACATTTCACTGAATTTTGCCACGAAAGAAAAGTCTAAATAACAACATTTCGAAGTTTAGAGGGACACAAATCGTAGCAGAATAAAAGCATCGGTCCATGGCGGATATCCCAATATAGAAATAACGAAATGAAAATCAGTCAAACACACACAAAATTGCAATTAATCAGGAGCTCGAGTCTATACGTGCCTGCAAATCATAGCCTCGATCATGACTTGATATATGTTTTAAATAAGATATGTTTTATTACAAAATAATGATTGCAGACTAAAATTATGTAAATTCAACGATATCTTAAAATATATATGTATACGAAAATTATATATCGCTTTACGGAATCTTCAAACCAACTGACACATTGATTGAAAATGAATATTGATAAATCCATTTCATTTTTTATACCGTTTTATTATATAAATAGGCTTTCTTTTCGGCTGCTAAGAACATGTTGGAAGAAGTAGGTTTTAAAACCGATAACTGGACATGCAATCATCGTTTAACAGCCCTTGACAATAAAAAGTGTGTCAAGTTATATTTCTGGAGATTTTTTTTTCCATGTCAAATCTTAACAAAGAAAGTTATAATACAAGCAATTTTATAGGGACAAATTTAAAAGAAAATATTTACTTATTAAATTTCTTTGACTCAATGCTCGAGTCCTCTTCCTTTTCTTTTATCTATAAAAATGAATGTCTGTATGTATGTATGTTTGTATATCCCGTATGCGCTCCTACACCATTAATGCGCTTGTGATAAAACTTTGGTGAGTTGTTTTCAACAATTATAAGTTTACAACCATTTTAAGATATTCGGTTTTGAGCCAGCTGCCCTATGTTTGTTTTCTTATATGAGCTGTTTAAATAATAATAAAATTTCAAACAGAGCTGATGCATGAGTGGATGGAATTTAATTAAATACAAACAGCGATGTTTCCGGTTCTGTGTGACATAATTAAGTAGGCTTCTGAATTTTTACAACCATTTTACAATGTTCCGTTTGGGGCGTTGGGCCCTAAATTCATTTTTCCATTAAATGAGCTATTTAAATATAATTTCAAACAAAACAATTACATGGGTGGATGGAATTGAATTAAATACATACTGCGACATTTTACTTTGTATATGACGTAATATGTAGGTTTATGAATTAGTACATCCATTTTATAATATTCCATTTTGGGCCGTGGCCCTAAATTTATTTGTATGTTTTAAATCAACTATACAAATATAATTTCAAACATAGCTATTGCATGGGTAATCAATCGCTACAAGAGTGTGGACTAAATTTTTAAAATGTATGCTTCTTGCATGGTCATCTGTGTCTGGCCTGCTCTTCTAATTTTTTCGAGTACGCACGAGACGGTAAAAACAAAAAAAAAACATTTTTTTTTATCTAAAAAGTACTTCAAAAAACATAATTAAAGCACACATATTTTATTTCTTTGAGAAGCATTGCAACGCAGGCTGGGTACTCGCTAGTGGTATATAAAATAAGTGAAATAAATAAAAGGTCAGTTTTAAAGTTCATTTATAGCTTTATTCCTTACTCTGCAATTTATGCTATATTACACTACATGGGGCATTTGGTTTAATTTGAATGTATCACTTTATGTGGTTCACCACAGGTGTTATGAATAAGCTCCCGATACAATGATATTAAACCAGGTTTAGTATTTTCCCAAAACATTTTTAAAAAAATAGGAATATTCCGTTACGCCTATTGTATTTTAACTTACGTAATGTTTTAAAATTTATAAATGGTTCTTTAATTTTGTATTATGATTTTTTAATTCTCAGAATGCAGCATCGGTTGTGCACTAAATGGAACATGTTATCGACGAAATGGGAGTTGTCACGAGGGTTGCAAAGATAATTGCATTGGCCCAAGATGTCTACGTAATATTATGTTTAGTTATTTAAAGGAAATTTCTATAAACATTTCATTTTTATCTTTAGTATTAACATTAATTCTTTTAAAACTGTAAATGCGATATTCACAGGAATGTTTTCTATACACTCCAGAAGAGCACAAAGTTTTTCAGATTTACGTCAATTAACCTTAATATAACTAGTAACAAGAAAGTTTAAACAGCGGTGATTGTCTGAAATTTGTAATAAGTGGAGAGACTGCAATCAGGTTAGCATAATAGGAAATTAGTAAAGCAAAGTAAGGTTAAACCTGAAAAAAGGAACGCAAAAAACAACTTCGTCAGCGAACAAACAGAAAAAAACCGATTAAAGTTTTAAAAAATTAAAATATAGCACATAGTTGAGAAGTAGTGTCCAAGAGGGCAGCAAATGATTTGTGACAGAAAATAAGCGGGAGAAAGATTAAATAGGGAAGAAAGAAAGAAAAGAGGAGAAGGCAGCCCACTGCGATAGTTTGAAACTTTGAGAAGCGGAGCTAGGTTCAAACTGTGAATAGAGACATGACTTCATACCATGTGGGGACAATGTGCCGTAGGTCAAGGTAAGCATATGCTCCGAATTCAGGGTTTGTTCTAGCCACGATCGCACGTTGAAAAGACCGCCGTGCCAAGGTGGTCGGCTCTATTGAAGTGTTTGGAGACGGGTATTTTGGCTTGTTAAGTCTTCAAATATGGGAAGATTTTTCATGTTTTTTAAAACCTTGAATATACAAAGTTTTATAAGCATGAAAACACAATGTTTTTTTCCTTGAATTATCAATGTTTTATAACTCTAAATATACAATGGTATATAACACTGAATACACAATGTTTTATAACACTGAAAACACAATGATTTATAACACTGAATACATAAATATTTACCAAACCTTGACAAAGGTGTCCAAAATAAATTTTTTTCTAATTATTACAATAATTTTTTTTACTACTTCAACATTTTTGACACTATTCCATTCAAGGAAATATTGCCTAATAAAGTCGATATTAATTTCTTTTTTAAAGAAAAAAGTCATACTGCATCAATTAACGACTTAGAAAATTATTACTAAGTGTTTGTGTATAATAAAAGTTAAGTAAATTACTTTTTCGTGTCACTGAGATATTGATCAAATGATGGAGTCCACGGACAAGTCAATACTTTATGAAATTCTTGAAAACATTTTATTTTTAGAAAAAAAAAATTAATCCTGGAAGGTGTATAGGATCATTGATTATAAGTGGGTACAGGCTGCCACATAGTTGTAATGAAAATTAAAATTTAAACACATTTTCTTGTAGTCATATAATTACTCAAAAACGCCAAAACCTTGCTACGATACTTATTTTTATCATATCTTCACACAAAAAGAGCATACACACATTTTTTCTAAATAAATATAATTGATTGAACTTTCTTTTTTATGAATGTGTCACTGTTACAAATGATGAAATTACTATCCCCATGCTCTTTTAGTTACTTTAAATTTATAACTTAGACGATAAACAATATCCAAATAAAAAGGAGTAAATATATACATATGATTTAACAGAAAATAGCATACACAATTGAATCAAGAATATTTCATTCTCACTTCAATAGAATCATCCAACTCCTGTATTGTCACAAAATAATTCTTTCTTTTTTTCTCAAATCAAAATCTGTATCATGGCTGCCCAAACCAAAACTGTTAGTTATCCACAATTCCAAAATCAAACACTCTGATTAACCAGTCCTTATTTATCAGAATATTCCATGTTTCTATAGATTGGGAAAATAGAATAGTAGCTGTATTCAACTGCCTGCTGTCAGTGGTTCTCACATTTAAAATAATATCTATGACATTATCTTTGGTGCTAGCTCAGTTATAGCTTTTGACTTAAAAGCTTTGAAGCTTGGAAGAAATTATTTATATCATGTCAATTGTTAAAGTTAAACATGTATCTATATATTTAATGCCACTGTCTTCTCTTATTTACTAACAATAATGCAATTATTAATTTTAAAATATCATTGTGTTTCTTAGCTTGCTTACCAGGCTGTAAAGATAGAGTCTGCTCAAACCTGACAAGAGAATGCATTGGGGATTGCATCAACGGCGTCCATGGAATATTTTGTAATCAAAGTATGTATCTTTTCAGAAATAGCTATAGATATGAAAGAAGCACAAAAATTGTAATAAATACTAGTTATTAATTGAATAGATCTTTCCATTTATCTGGATCAAAGCTTGCACAAATTATTCATATATAGAAAACACATTTTCTCTATATTTCTATTCATTTTCAAAAACGTTATTGTCTGTGAGATAAGTTAGGTTCGCCTTTTGTCAAGCTTTTAGCTGTCTTGTTGTTACTAGAGCCATTGAGCGATAAATGCGGCAACGCCAAATAAACATTATTGAAGAATTTTTTTTTTACACTGTATATGTTATTTAGAATAGTAGACTTGGCCTTTCTATACATACATAACGATAATCCCAAAAGCTCAAAGGAATTTCTCTCTTTTTAAATGTAATACGATACACAGTAGCATCGAGCTCTTGATTTTTCTCTAATCGTTCTATAAATCTCTACAAGTCACAGTATATTTACCAACTCATTTTTAAATACACAGCTTTAAACCAATAGACCCTAAATTACGTTTATATGGATTTACCTTTCATGTAATTTAAACAACTCACAGAACCTATTGATTATGCATCGCCTTAACATCTCTCGACCAATGAGCACACATGTCCTTGAGACATACGAAACTCTATTTAACTTCAGTGGTTGCCTGCCCTATTTAATAATACAACATTGACTTATCATTTGATGAGGGCCAAATATATATATCATATCATATCATATCATATATCATATCATATCATATCATATATATATATAAAAGTGAAAATTTGTTTGTTTGTCTGTTCCACAAAGGCTTTTAAACGGATTGATGGATCTTGACCAAACTTGGCACATGTATCCATCATTATCCAGAAGGAACTCTTAAGGGGTTGAGAAATTTTAATAACATTTCGTTTGGGGCCGGGGGCCCCGAATTCGTTTTTTTCTTATATGAGCTATATAAAAAAATTACAAACAAATGCTCCTACGTGAATGGATGGACATCGATCAAACTTAGTACACGTACACTTGATTATCCATACTCAAATACTAATGGGTACTGAACTCATAATATCCATTCTCCTGGGGCCGGGGGCCCCATTTCATTTTTCCTTATATGAGCTATATAAAAAATGTTCAAACAAATACTCCTACGTGAATGGATGGATATCGATCAAACTTAGTACACGTACACTTGATTATCCACATTCAAATACCGAAGGGTACTGAACTCATAATATCCATTCTCCTGGGGCCGGGGGCCCCATTTCATTTTTCCTTATATGAGCTATATAAATATCGATAGGCTTAATACTCCTATATGAATGGATGGATCTTGATCAAACTTAGTAGATATACACTTGATTATCCATACTCAAATTCAAAAGTGTACTGAACTCATAATGTCCATTCCTCTGGGGCCGGGGGCCCCATTTCATTTTTCCTTATATAAGCTATATAAATATTAATAGGCTTATACAACACTATAGGTTCTATGTGAATTGATGGATATAGGCTTAGCTTTGTTGCAATACACTTCTTAGTCCATATGGAAATAACGGTGGACGTAAGTAAAACTAATAGTATCCAATCTAGAATTTTCCAGAAAGTTCGATAACTTTAAAACGCTATATCTATGGCATTATTCAATAGATATTAATGGGACAAATTTAAAATTGTAACTTCATAACTTACCTGAATGATTATTATAGGGCCCCATCTCAGGAAAAACTAATTCGGTACAATAATGGAATGGGCCCCGGGGCCCCTCTTTTAACTTAAATGTACTATAGTTATAGAAATTCATTTAGTCGTATAATTTTTCGTATTCGAAGAATAATTATTACTAATAAAAGACAGTTTTTACACAGTTCGGGGAGGATAATACATTTAATCTAGAATGTTCCAGAAAGTTCTATAGGTCAATAGGCTTATACAACACTATAGTTTCTATGTCATTTGATGGATATAGGCCTAGGGTGGTAGCAATACACTTCACTGTCCGTTTTTAGATATCGGTGTAATTAAAACTAAGAATATCCAATCTAGAATTTTCCAGAAAGTTCGATATCTTTAAAAAGCTAAATCTATGTCACGATCAAATCAGGAAATGGGATAACATTGTAAAGGAGGGTCTCTAGATGAAACGGGATCCCAAAGAGAACAGTATCCTAACGCTATCTGTAGGCCACCGGGATCGGGGTCCTAAGGCAAACCCGGGCCACGCCGGGTATATCGGCTAGTATATATATAAAAGTGAAAATTTGTTTGTGGGTTTGTGGGTTTGTCTGTTCCACAAAGGCTTTTACACGGATTGATGGATCTTGACCAAACTTGGCACATGTATCCATCATTATCCAGAAGGAACTCTTAAGGGGTTGACAACTTTAAATAACATTTCGTGTGGGGCCGGGGGCCCCGAATTCGTTTTTTTCTTATATGAGCTATATTAAAAAATTACAAACAAATACTCCTACGTGAATGGATGGATATCGATCAAACTTAGTACACGTACACGTGATTATCCATATTCAAATACCGAAGGGTACTGAACTCATAATATCCATTCTCCTGGGGCCTGGGGCCCCATTTCATTTTTCCTTATATGAGCTATATAAATAGCGATAAGCTTGATACTCCTATATTAATGGATGGATCTTGACCAAACTTAGTACACATACACTTGATTATCCATACTCAAATTCAAAAGTGTACTGAACTCATAATATCCATTCCTCTGGGGCCGGGGGCCCCATTTCATTTTTCATTAAATAAGCTATATAAATATCAATAGGCTTAGACAACACTATAGGTTCTATGTGAATTGATGGATATAGGCTTAGCTTTGTTGCAATACACTTCTTAGTCCATATGGAAATAACGGTGGATGTAAAACTAATAGTATCCAATCTAGAATTTTCCGGAAAGTTCGATAACTTTAAAACGCTATATCTATGGCATTATTCAATAGATATTAATGGGACAAATTTAAAATTTTAACGTCATAACTTACCTGAATGATTATTATAGGGCCCCATCTCAGGCAAAACTAATTCGGTACAATTATGGAATGGGCCCCCGGGGCCCCTCTTTTAACTTAAATGTTTTATAGTTATAGAAATTCATTTAGTCGTATAATTTTTCGTATTCGAAGAAAAATTATCTATATATATAAAAATGAATGTATGTATGTATGTATGTTTGTCTCGTATGCGCTCCCACACCATTCATGCGATTGCAACAAAACTTTGGTGAGTTGTTGGCCACCTACCTGGGCATTTAACTGCGACATTAAAAAACTTTTCAATTATTTCGTTTTCGGCCGTTGGCCATTCATTCGTTTTTTTTCTTATACGAGCTTTGTAAAAAATACATTCGTCTGAATGCGCTAAATCTTGGGTAAAATGTTACAAGCACGCCCACAAAGGTTTGGAAATAATTATAAACGTTTTAAAATATTCCGTTTTGAGCCAGGGGCCCCGTGTTCGTTTTTTCTTATATGAGCTATATAAATATAGTTTCAAACCGTATGCGCTCCTACACCATTTATGCGATTGCGACAAAACATTGTAGAGTTGTATTCCATAAGCTTGCGCATTTTACTGGGTCATTATAACACTTTTAAAATATTTTGTTTTGGCCGTTGGCCCCAAAATCGTTTTTTTTTGTTATATGAGCTTTGTAAACAATAGATTTCGTCTGCGCTCCTACACCATTTATTCGAATACGCTAAAACTTTGACGAGATGTTGCGAGCATGCCCACAAAGGTTTCTAAATTTATACAACCGTTTTAAAATATTCCGTTTTGAGCCAGGGGCCCCATGTTCGTTTTTTCTTATATGAGCTATATAAATATAGTTTAAAACCGAATGCGCTCCTACACCATTCATGCGATTGCGACAAAACATTGGAGAGTTGTATTCCATAAGCTCGCGCATTTTACTGAGTCATTATAACACTTTTAAAATATTTTGTTTTGGCCGTTGGCCCCAAAATCGTTTTTTTTTTCTTATATGAGCTTTGTAAACTATAGGTTTCGTCTGCGCTCCTACACCATTTATTCGAATACGCTAAATCTTTGACGAGATGTTGCGATCATGCCCACAAAGGTTTCTAAATTATTACAACTATTTTAAAATATTCCGTTTTGAGCCAGGGGCCCCATGTTCATTTTTTCTTAAAGGAGCTATATAAATATAATTTCAAACCGTATGCGCTCCTACACCATTCATGCGATTGCAACAAAACTTTGTTGAAAAGTTGTTCATAAGGTCGCCCATGTTAATGAGTAATTACAATACTTTTAAAATATTCCGTTTTCAGCCGTTGTTCCCAAATTCTTTTTTTTCTTATATGAGCTTTGTACAAAATAATTTCTGTATGCGCTCCTATATCATTTATCTGAATGCGATAAAACTTTAGTAAAATGTTTTACCCATGTCCGCAAAGCTTTTCAAATTATTACAACCGTTTAAAATATTCTGTTTTGAGCCAGGGGCCCTAAGTTCTATTTTTCCTATATGAGCTATACAAATACAATTTCAAACAGAGCTAATGTGTGGATGGATAGATTTTTAATAAAATACAAATAGCGACATTAAATTGTGTGTGTCACATAGTAATTAGGTTTCTGAAGTAGTTACAACACTTTTAAAATAATCCGTTTTTGGCCGTTGGCCCCAAAATCGTTATTTTTCTTATATGAGCTTTGTTAAAAATAATATCCGTATGCACTCCTATACTATTTATCTGAATGCGATACAACTTCAGTAATATGTTTCTCTTTTTTTAATTTTGTGATATAATAAGTAGGTTTCTGAAGTAATACAACAATTCTACAATATTCCGTTTGTGGCCGGGGGCCTTAATTCGTTTTCCACCATTTATTATCTATATAATTATCGTATGCATTCCTATACCATTCATCCGATTGCGATAAAAACTTTGGTGAATTGATATGCGCGCTCCCGCAAATGTTTCTAAATTAGAACAACATTTTACAATATTTCGCATGGGCCGATGTCCTTAAATTCGTTTTGTTTTCTTTAACAAACTTTATAAAAATAATTTCAAACGGAGCTATCAACTCAACCGCCCTTGAACAAATGCCAACAGACATCAATTTGTAGCAAGAGCAGAGAAAAACATGTTTTTGCATGTTTAGTGTAGAGAGTATTTTTGTTGTTTTTATTAATAAGCTTGAATTTTGTGACGTATTTTAGAATCGGATATAGCTTTGTAAATGTGTTGTGATTTTGAATAGCAATGATGTAGTAATACATCTATTATATAAGAATGATCTATGCTGACCGTAACTCACAAAGAACCGATACGATTTAAATACGTTCCCATTTTTTAAAACAATCATAGTTTTCTTCTATTATTTTAAGGAACTCGAATCAATGGTAATGCGAAAAATATATTGTATATTCGCTTTAAGTTTAATAAAATTTTAAGTATTAATAATATAAATTACAAATAAATCTGGAGTAACAACTAAGGAACTATTTTAAACATTTTATATGTGGTTGAAAGTTATGAAAATTAATAAAACAAATTATAATCAAAGAATTACACTGTAATCACATTTATCGGGGAAACCAAAACATCTGTTGATTGTAGTGCATTTTTTAAGTACGTTCCAAATATTGCGTAATAAAAGTAAAATTAATTTGTTCTAAATAATAACGCAAATGACCTCAGAACTCAAATTGTCTATTTATTCAATGCAAAAATTTATCTGATTTAATAACCGCGCCTAATAAAATTGATAATGTATTTCCCCCTTCCTAAAAGTAAAATTAATAAATATAATAGATTGCTTTTTAAATTGCTACAATTTAAAAAATGAAATAAAATTTTTGCTTTTTATTTTTAACGTTTAATAAATTTTTACTTTTATTCTTTCCAAAAATATACATTTATGAAATTTATAAATTAATAAAAAATTTTTTTTAAAAACCCTAACCTTTAAATATACTTTTAATACGAAAATGCCGTTTAATGCAATCAGTGCAGCGAAACTACATATCCAAATAGCATCCACTAATGCACTTATCACTCATTTAAATAAGAACAAAGCATTTGAAATGCAAAAAAATTGTTTTTGCGTAAGTAAGTGGATTACAATCCCGTGGATGATTTTATTAATTTCTTTAAAACTCTGTTAGGGGGAGGGGGAAGTTGACAAAATGAATTTGACAAATAATTTGCCTTCTTAGGTACATATATATGGGGGTTAGGAAATAGAGTGTGTACAATTTTATATCTTTAAATCCAATGATATTACTGTTGTGAAAAATAGATGCTATATTCTCATTTTACGAATTAAGAAAATAAATGACGTTAACACAACGTAAGTACATTTACAAAAGTATATCCATGAATATCAAAACCCATTCATTTTACAAAGAATTACCAGTTTTGGACCGGGGCCCTATAGTAGTTTTTCTTTCTAATATGAGCTATTTAAATATAATGTCCGTATGAGTTCCTATACTATTCATCTGAATGCAATAAACTTTCAGTGAGTTGTTGTGTGCAGGCCCGCATTAGGTTTCTAAAGAAGTGCAAATATTTTACAATATTCCGCTTTGGGCCGGGGGCCTTAAATTCTTTTTTTTCTTATATGACCTATGTAAATATAACGTCAAGCAGAGCTATTGCATAAGTGGGTGGAATTACTGTGACATTTCATTTTGTATATGTGACTTAATAAATAGGTTTCTGATTTAGTACAAATATTTCACAATATTACTTTTGGGGCCGGGGGCCCTAAATTTGTTTATATGTAATAAATGAGCCATATAAATATAATTTCAAACATAGCTATTGCATGAAGGGAATCAATCGCTATATGTTTTGGGACTAAATTTGGAAAATCCATGCTTCCCACACGGACAGCTGCGTGTGGTCTGCTGACACTTCTTAAAACCTTCTATTTAATTCGAATACGCACCAGACGGTTAAAAAAAGGTGTTTATTAGAAGAACTTACAAAAAAATTATTAAAACACGGACACTTTATTTCGATGAGTGGCATTGCAACGCATGCCGGGTACTCGCTAGTTACTAATAAAAGACTGTTTTTACACAGTTCGAGGAGGATAATAAATTTAATCTAGAATGTTCCAGAAAGTTCTATAGGTCAATAGGCTTATACAACACTATAGTTTCTATGTGAATTGATGGATATAGGGTTAGGGTGGTAGCAATACACTTCACTGTCCGAACAGAAATATCGGTGGATGTAAAACTAATAATATCCAATCTAGAATTTTCCAGAAAGTTCGATAACTTTAAAACGCTATATCTATGGCATTATTCAATAGATTTTAATGGGACAAATTTAAAATTTTAACGTCATAACTTACCTGAATTATTATAATAGGGCCCCATCTCAGGCAATACTAATTCGGAACAGTTATGGAATGGGCCCCCGGGGCCCCTCTTTTAACTTAAATGTACTATAGTTATAGAAATTCATTTAGTCGTATAATTTTTCGTATTCGAAGAATAATTATTACTAATAAAAGACTGTTTTTACACAGTTCGAGGAGGATAATAAATTTAATCTAGAATGTTCCAGAAAGTTCTATAGGTCAATAGGCTTAGACAACACTATAGTTTCTATGTCATTTGATGGATATTAGTCTAGGGTGGTAGCAATACACTTCACTGTCCGATCATAAATATCGGTGGATGTAAAACTAATAATATCCAATCTAGAATTTTCCAGAAAGTTCGATATTCTTAAAATGCTATATCTATGGCATTATTCAATAGATTTTATCGTGAAATGGGATAACATTAGAAAGCAGGGTCCCTAGATGGAACGGGATCGCACAGAGTACAGGATCCTTACGGGATCTGTAGGCCACCGGGATCAATAATGATCAATTTTTTTAAACTTATTGGGATCATGTCATCTGTAGCGGCCCAACAGTCCAAGGTCTAAGGGACATAACGATAATATTGATCATGAATGTTTAACATATCTTCAAATAACAATTTTAAAAAAAGAAAAAAATGAAAAGTTCTAAAATCATTTTTTTAATCTTCAGTTGCAGAAATAATTTTCAAATAGTGTATCAAAGATACAATTTACAATAGTTTGCAAATTACTGGATATGTAGTATTTCAGTTATATTTTCTAAACAATTAACTAAAATCTTTAAAATGTGCAATACATAATTTAATAACTTATTGCATAGTGTTTAATTAAGAAGTATTTGTATAGATTTAATGCACCACCCCTCTTAATAACTAACAATAATGTATATATTAATTTTAAATTATCACATTATCACTGCGTTGCGTAGCTTGCCCGCCAAATTGTAAAGATAGAGTGTGTTCCACACCGAAAGGAGAATGCACTGTTGATTGCATCAATGGCTTCTATGGAATATACTGTAACTTAAGTATGTCATTTCAGAACTTGAATTACTTTTGTAGCAAGCGCAAACAAATAATTTTAAAATAATGTATCAAAGATACAATTTACAATAGTTTGCAAATTACTGGATATCTAGTATTTCAGTTATATTTTCCAAACTATTAAATAAAATCTTTAAATTGTACAATACATAATTTAATTACTTATTGCATTTTGTTAAATTTAATCACATTTGTATAGATTTATTGCCCAGCCCCTCTTATTTACTAACAATATTGCATATATTCATTTTAAATTATCATTGCATTGCGTTGCTTAGCTTGCCCGCCAAACTGTAAAGATAGAGTGTGTTCCAAACTGACAGGAGAATGCACTGTTGATTGCGTCAATGGCTTCTATGGAATATACTGTAACTTAAGTATGTCATTTTCAGAATTGAATTACTTTTGTAGCAAGCGCAAACGTTTAATTAAAGAATGTATATGGTTAGTATTTGTTTAGATCGTTCTATCCATCTGAATCAAAACTTGCCAATAATAATCATATTTAGCAAACACATTTTCTGTATATTGCTGTTAATTGTCATATATTAAATTTGTTATAGCCTGTCAGCTATGTTTAATTTGCAGTTTGTCAAGGTATTACATGTCTGATGGTTACTAAAGTGATTGAGTGATATTTGAGGCATCGCCAATTTCACACTTTTGAAGAGTTTATACTGTACATTAGTTTACAATAGTAGAATAGGCTTTACTTTAAACCTTTTAAAAAACTAATTACTGCAATGATGTATGCCAGTATCTATAGAGTAGTATATTTCGTTACTAAGGCCTTTACAAATTAATAGTCTTGTTACACGTTAACCTACTGGCACTCCATAGTTTTGTGATCAGAAAGACAGCTAGATCATTTAGAGAGATTTTACATTTTATACAAAACTTAATGGGCCATAAAAGATTTCCCTAATTGCTGTAGTGGCCTAAAATGAGTGCAAACACAAATTAAAAAATTAATGAAAACGTATGCCATTAGCACCAAACGATTTTGGACAAACAAAATGGTAAGCTTAACAATGTATAAGTATATTATAATTGTTTAAATATTTAAAATGTTGATTTAAATATATTGACACTTCTACAATGCCGATTACTCTGCTTACCTTGAAAAATGTATAGTACTCCGAACACTACATTTTATATAGTTTCTTAAGCTTGACAGTAGGTTAGTTTTAGTTCTTGCTATGGCCGCCAAATGTTTTCGTTACGCCACTGGGCTCAAATGACTGTAAAATATCAATTTTTAATTTACAGTTTTATGAGCAAAAAGAATAATTTAATTTGTGATTATTTACAAAATGAATTATTTAAAGAAATTATAGGCTTTAATTAAACAGCGCTAAAATTGTAGGGTACTTTTTAGGGGCCAGCGGAGTCAACATTTTCGGAAAACTTTCATCATAAAATAATGACACTTTCCTTTATACCTACAGTATACAATCCTCATTATTTGCCTTTTGCATTGTTCCATTTATCACATTGTTAGTTTTAAATTTTTAATCAGCTTGTAGTGATGGGTGTGCCATAACTGGTGCTTGTAGTAAAAGTACGGGTCACTGTATGAATGGCTGCAAGTCAGGTTACTATGGACCACTTTGCCAAGGTAAATTCTTCTTGCTTTTTTAATTGGGAAGTCAAAGTTTACAGGTCAATAACCGTGTGAATATGTAGCCCAAAAGATAAAGAATTAATTTATTTTAGACATAGGGCATAGGAAGATAAAATTTCAATTAAAAAAAAATCAAACATATCTTTTTTTTCTGGGTGCTTTATACAATTTTTTTATTGCTGTATTACATGTGCTCCAGTAATTAAGTTTACCGCCATTTTATTGATCTCTAGTTCCCTGATGGGATATTTTGCGTTATGTAAATAATAGCTTTTCATAGAAGAAAATGTGAAAATACACAAAAGGTCTACTCAAGTATCAACTAAAAACTGTTTAATGGCTGTACATGGTAAACTTAAAAAATTGAAAGAAAAATAATGAAATTAAACCAAGTAAATAAAAGAAGAAGGAAACAATATGTAAACAAATCTGGTAATTACTTTTAGTTTAATATAAAACAGTTATTGCAGGCTGTCTTTGAATAACGCTAAGAGAGAAAATAATTTGCAACAGCTTACGTTTTTAGTATGTGACGCAGCGTAACCTGTAAACATTTTTTCAATGGCCATAAAAACGTTTTGTTTAATATAGTACAGAACATAAACGAGCTAAAATGAATGCGCAGAATAAACTGAAGCTAATTATCAGGAAATTAAGGAGAAAATCAAAGAAAGAAAGAAAGTTTCATTTAATGTTATGTGAAGATTTTGTTAGACATACTTACTTAACAAGATTTAATGGAGTTTTTTGAAATGTGAGAAATAAAGCTATGTGTATTGGTCTCTACGACATAATTATGCTATAAGGTGTGACAAGTGTAATTATTATTTTTAAATTAAAAACGTTTGATACCAAATGTCAACAAGTAAAATTAATCAAAGTAGATAATAAAGAAGAAAGCAAAACGGAAGATGACAGTTGCATCCTTAGTTATGACTGGTAAAAAAAGTAACTTATAATGTAGTGTCGACAAAATCAAGAACTGATATAACTTGTAATGATTATCAACACATCTCATGTGCAATCTTTAGATTACTTTGGTGTATATGTGCCATAACATGCCTTATGTCATGGAAAGCTCTATCTTGCATTAACTTATTGCGTGGCAATTTAAAGCAGTGCATTTTTTAGAAAGCCTACATGGAGAATGTGTAGGGAAATTTTTACAGCTTCATCAAAATAATTGCAGGGAATTAATTAACAATTTTTTTTTTTAAACAACGTAAAATAACTAAAGATTTTTAACGTTTTTTTTTTATGAATTTGAGCTATATATAATGAGTTATCTTACAAAAATTTCAAACATGTTTTAATTTAATTGAATGCACCTGAATTGCTATTTTGTTTTATTTTCAAATATTTTGTTTACACTTTTTTTTTAAAGATTTTTTTTTCAAAACTAGACTAAAGGTAACACAATTCTTGTTCTTATGGAATAAAATGTATAATACAAATATAACAAAAAAATTAAATTATATTTGGATATATACAATACTACAATACATATTCAAATTACTTGTGACTATGTTTATAAATAAGAGGATATTATTATTTTACAACAATATAATATTCCTGGAAATATTTAACTAAAATGTCCAGAGTTTAATTAAAAAAAATAAAAACACAAAATGAATCAAATAACGAGTTAGAAAATTATTACTAAATAATAGTTTAAAATAAAATTAGCGAAAAAAAAAGCAATTTTCTTATAAATAATATCTTCTTATATCACTGAGATATCGATCAAGTTATTGACCCAGACGATGCTTAATAATTTTTAATTAGAACACATGAATACATCACCCGGTTTTATCGGATATGACAATAAAACACCCATTTTACTCCAGTCCAATGAATCAAATGAAGTCTATTTTTCTAAAAAATCAAAATTTTAAATATGTAACTTGCTTATGTTTGAATGTTTTATATCCTCATTAACAAATTAGACAAATTTCAACACGCTTATTTTGTTTGTTTAGGAAATATGAAAATATGCATTCAATAATCAAAAAAAGAATATATTTATAGATATATATATATATATATATATGTGTGTGTGTTTACCTAAGAAATTTAATTATTATTGTATTCACTCCTTCCTTCTTAGGTGTAAATCTTGTGCTGCCTGGTGCGAAATTAAAATATCGAATCCGTCTCTACAATATACATTAAAAAATCATCCAAGTCATTTTAGACCCTACATATAAATTCGCACATTTTGAAAAGCTCTGAACTTTATTAAAATTATAAAGTCTATGCACTCTATAAGCACGCATTGTTATAAAATTAATTAAAGAATAGGTTTTGTGCATGAAAAACTATGCACACTTACGTACGAACAAATATATTCCGTTTTTGGCCGTTGACCCTTAATTAGTGTTTTTTTTCTTATACGAGCTGTTTAAAAAAAATTTCCGTCTGCGTTCCTATACAATTTATCCGAATGCACTAAACTTTAGTAAGATGTTGCGAAAACGACCACAAAGGTTTGGAAATAATTAAAAACATTTTAAAATATTCCTTTTTGAGCCAGGGGCCCCATGTTCGTTTTGTTCCAATATGAGCTATATAAATATAATTTCAAACCGTATGCGCTCCTACACCGTTCATGTGATTGAGACAAAAAATTAGTTGAGTTGTTGTCCATAAGCTAGCGCATTTAAGTATGTCATTACAACACTTTTAAAATATTCTGTTGTTGGCACCAAAATCGTTTTTTTTACTTATATGAGCTTTGTAAAAAATATTTCCCTTCTGCGCTCCTATACGATTCACCTGAATGCGATAAAACTTTAGTAAGATGTTTTGTACATGCAAACAAAGGTTTTTGAATTATTACGAACGTTTTAAAATATTTCATTTTGAGCAAGGGGCCCCTTTGTTCGGTTTTTTTAATTAAATCTATATAAATTTAATTTCAAACCGTAGGCGCTCCTACACCATTTAAGTTATTGCGATAAAAATGAGGTGAGTTGTTGTCCACAAGCCGAAGCATTTTTTAAAATCATTATTACCCTTTAAAAAGACTCCGTTTTGGGCCGTTCTATTACGTTTACATACAACCCTAAGTGGGATGAAATACAAGAACTGTTGTTAACTGGACAATCATCATCAGATCGTCACGATATTACTGCCCGTGTGTTCAAACAAAAGTTGAAATCTTTAATCGATTTTATTGTCAAGCATCATGTTTTTGGAGAGACACGCTGTTGGATGTATTCCGTTGAATGGAAAAAAAGAGGAGTGCCACATGCTCACATTTTAATTTGTTTGATCGAAAAGTCAAAGCAGATCAAGTTGATAAAGTCATTTCTGCAGATATACCAGATGGCGACATTGATCAATACTTATTAGAAATCGTCACCAAAAACATGATTCACGGTCCATGTGGCTTACTCAATAAAAATTATCCATACATGTCTGAAGGGAAATGTACGAAACGATACCAAAGAGATTTAGTTGCTGGGACTGTCACTGGCAATGACGGATATCCACTATATCGTCGACGATCAACTGAAGATGGTGGCAAATCAATCACTTTAAATTTACGAAACGTTGATGTTGGAGTCGATAATCGTTGGGTTGTACCGTATTCACCGTTACTTTCGAAAACGTTCATAGCACACATCAATGTCGAGTATTGCATTTCGGTGAAATTGATCAAGTACATTTGCAAATATGTTAACAAAGGAAGCGATATGGCAATTTTTGGATTGGAAAAAAACCACGATCACTACCAATATCAACTTGGAAGCTACATTAGTAGCAATGAAGCAATATGGCGCATTTTATCATTTCCAATCCATGAACGCCATCCAACAGTTGTTAATTTGTCAGTGAACCTTGAAAATGGACAGCGAGTGTACTTTACATTAGAAAATGAACGTGCAAGAGCGTTGTCAACTCCGCCAACAACGTTAACTGCATTTTTTCATTGTGTGGGAGTAATATTTTTGCAAAGTCACTACTTTACTCTGAAGTGCCATCATGGAATGCTTTAGCAAAAAGGTTGCAGCGTCGCAAACAGGGTAAAGCATTTGGAAAAAACCCAAATTTATATTCAACCGACGCATTAGGCCGCCTGTACACTGTCCACCCAAACATTGCAGAAGGCTTTTACTTGCGATTACTGTTAATCAATGTACGTGGACCAACATCCTTTCAAGAATTGAGAACAGTAAACGGTCAAGTATATGCCAATTATTGTGAAGATTGCCAAGAATTAAAACTTCTGGAAAACGATGCTCATTGGGACACTTCGCTCTCTGATGCATCGAGTATTGCTCAACCACAGCAAATACGCACATTGTTTGCAATCATATTGACAACATGCTTCCCAACCAATCCAAAATATATTTGGGAGAAATACAAAGACTGCATGAGTGAAGACATTCTACACCGTTTGCGTGCAAAGAAACAAAATCGAGACATTCAACTTTCATCAAACTTGTATAATGAGGCATTGATTTTGATTGAGGACATGTGTTTGGCAATCGCTAACAAAGCACTTGTATATTTGGGAATGACTGCTCCGAATCGATCTGCAAGCAACTTTTTCCATCGAGAATTGCATCGAGAAACACACTTTGATATCGACGAATAGGATACATTTATTCAAATGAATCATCCGAAATTTGTTCCAGAGAAACGCATAATAAACGACTTAATTATGAATGCAATTGGAAGTCAAAAAGGTGGATTCTATTTCCTAGATGCTCGCGGAAGCACTGGCAAAACTTTCCTAATTTCACTTATTTTGGCAACCATACGATCTCGAAAGAATATTGCACTGGCAATCGCATCATCTGGAATTGCAGCAACTCTTTTGGATAGTGGACGAACAGCGCATTCAGCACTGAAATTGCCATTGAACATACAAATATTTGAGACACCAACATGCAATATAAATAAACATTCTGGAATGGGTAAAGTACTCCAATCAGGTCAACTCATTATATGGAACGAATGTATTATGGCGCACAAAAAAGCATTGGAAGCGCTTCATCGTACACTTAAAGATGTGAGAGGAAATGGACAGCTCTTTGGTGGCGCACTTATTCTATTATCTGGTGATTTTCGACAAACTCTACCAGTTATAGCTCGTTCAACAGCTGCCGATGAATTAAATGCATGTCTAAAATCATCAGTTTTATGGCGGCATGTACAGAAATTGACTTTGAAGACCAATATGCGTGTGCAAAAACACAATGATGCATACGCTGAAAGTTTCGCAAAATAGTTTTTGGACATTGGGAATAGGAAAATGGCAATCGATGAGTCCACACAATGTTTCATATTCCCAACAAGTTTCTGTAAAATTACAGCAACCATCGACGAATTGATTCAGAGAGTTTTTACAAATATTGCACAAAATTACACAAATCATCAGTGGCTCAGTGCACGTGCTATATTGGCAGCCAAAAACAACGATGTCAATGCCATCAACTTAAACATTCAAAATGAAATCCCAGGCGAAACGACAAAGTACAAGTTAATCGATACTGTATTGAATTAAGACGAATTTGTCAATTATCGAACGGAATTTTTGAACTCACTTGACTTGCCAGGCATCCCTTCGCACAATTTAATACTCAAAATTGGCGTGCCTATCATTCTTTTACGAAACATAAATCCACCACGACTTTGTAAAGGCACTAAGCTTTCAGGGAAAAACATGATGAACAATATCATCGAAGCAACTATTTTAAATGGAAAAATTAAATGAGAAGATGTACTGCTGCCACGCATCCCAATGATTCCAACAGATATCCCATTTGAATTCAAACGTCTGCTGTTTCCGGTGCGAGTCGCATTTGCAATGACCATCAACAAAGCACAGGGACAATCGCTACAAGTTTGCGGACTAAATTTGGAAAACCCAAGCTTCTCTCATGGACAGCTGTATGTCGCATGCTATCGCGTAGAAAAAACCTTCCGATTTATTCTTGTATGCACCAGACGGAAAAACAAAAAAAGCATTGTGTATTTAAAAGCTCTTCAAGAAACATTATTAAAAACGCAAACATTTACTTTCTTGAGTGGCATTGCAACGCATGCCGGGTACTCGCTAGTTTCAAATAAATATATTAATTTAATATAAAAACAACATGTATCAACTAAATATAAAGATATAAAAATCGAAAGTAGTCTGCCTAAATTAATTTAGACTTTCATAGAAAAATGAAGGAACTGTTAACAAAAATGACATTGTTGTATAACCATTTGGCATTGTTTGCATTAACTTTGGGTAAAATGAAACTTTATAATACATACAAATAACGCGTAACAACATTTTAGAAAATACAACTTATCATAAATTAAAATCAATAAATTATGCAATCTTTTTCAAAAATATTGTAATGCTAAAACGTGCATAAAGCTAATGATAAAAATAGGATAAGGGATGCTGCATAGCTGTAATAAAAATGAGAATGTAAACAAATATTCTTGTAGGTCTAAAATTGCTATATTATGATGATATGCTTTAGAATGATGATATGGCCCCTCGCCAGAAGCAAATGATCGCATTGCTATATAGTAGTATGTGGCATGTTTGGGTATTTAAAAAAAACTGTATAATGATCAATTTTTAAAAACTTATTGGGATCATGTCATCTGTAGCGGCCCAACAGTCCAAGGTCTAAGGGACATAACGATAATATTGATCATGAATGTTTAACATATCTTCAAATAACAATTTTAAAAAAAGAAAAAAATGAAAAGTTCTAAAATCATTTTTTTAATCTTTAGTTGCAGAAATAATTTTCAAATAGTGTATCAAAGATACAATTTACAATAGTTTGCAAATTACTGGATATGTAGTATTTCAGTTATATTTTCTAAACAATTAACTAAAATCTTTAAAATGTGCAATACATAATTTAATAACTTATTGCATAGTGTTTAATTAAGAAGTATTTGTATAGATTTAATGCACCACCCCTCTTATTTACTAAAAATAATTGCATATATTAATGTTAAATTATTACTGCGTTGCGTAGCTTGCCCGCCAAACTGTAAAGATAGAGTGTGTTCCACACCGAGAGGAGAATGCACTGTTGATTGCATCAATGGCTTCTATGGAATATACTGTAACTTAAGTATGTCATTTCAGAACTTGAATTACTTTTGTAGCAAGCGCAAACAAATAATTTTAAAATAATGTATCAAAGATACAATTTACAATAGTTTGCAAATTACTGGATATCTAGTATTTCAGTTATATTTTCCAAACTGTTAAATAAAATCTTTAAATTGTACAATACATAATTTAATTACTTATTGCAATTTGTTAAATTTAATCACATTTGTATAGATTTATTGCCCCACCCCTCTTATTTACTAACAATATTGCATATATTAATTTTAAATTATCATTGCATTGCGTTGCTTAGCTTGCCCGCCAAACTGTAAAGATAGAGTGTGTTCCGAACTGACAGGAGAATGCACTGTTGATTGCATCAATGGCTTCTATGGATTATACTGTAACTTAAGTATGTAATTTTCAGAATTGAATTACTTTTGTAGCAAGCGCAAACGTTTAATTAAAGAATGTATATGGTTAGTATTTGTTTAGATCATTCTATCCATCTGGATCAAAACTTGCCAATAATAATCATATTTAGAGAACACATTTTCTATATATTGCTGGTCATTGCCAAATATTAAATTCGTTACAGCCTGTCAGCTATGTTTAATTTGCAGTTTGTCAAGGTATTACATGTCTGATGGTTACTAAAGTGATTGAGTGATATAATGCAGCATCGCCAATTTCACACTTTTGAAGAGTTTATTTTACACTGTACATTAGTTTACAATAGTAGAATAGGCTTTACTTTAAACCTTTTAAAAAACTAATTACTGCAATGATGTATGCCAGTATCTATAGAGTAGTATATTTCGTTACTGAGGCCTTTACCAATTACTAGTGATGTTACACGTTAACCTACTGGCTCTCCATAGTTTTGTGATCAGAAAGACAGCTATATCATGTAGAGAGATTTTACATTTTATACAAAACTTAATGGGCCATATAAGATTTCCATATTGCTGTAGTGGCCTAAAATGAGTGCAAACACAAATTTAAAAAATAATGAAAACGTATGCCATTAGCACCAAACGATTTTGGACAAACAAAATGGTAAGCTTAACAATGTATAAGTATATTATAATTTTTTTAAATATTTAAAATGTTGATTTAAATATATTGACACTTCTACAATGCCGATTACTCTGCTTACCTTGAAAAATTTATAGTACTCCGAACACTACATTTTATATAGTTTCTTAAGCTTGACAGTAGGTTAGTTTTAGTTCTTGCTATGGCCGCCAAATGTTTTCGTTACGCCGCTGGGCTCAAATGACTGTAAAATATCAATTTTTAATTTACAGTTTTAGGAGCAAATAAAATAATTTAATTTGTGAGTATTTACAAAATGAATTATTTAAAGAAATTATAGGCTTTAATTAAACAGCGCTAAAATTTTAGGGTACTTTTTAGGGGCCAGCGGAGTCAACATTTTCGGAAAACTTTCATCATAAAATAATGAGACTTTCCTTTATACCTACAGTATACAATCCACATTATTTGCCTTTTGCATTGTTCCATTTATCACATTGTTAGTTTTAAATTTTTTATCAGCTTGTAGTGATGGGTGTGCCATAACTGGTGCTTGTAGTAAAAGTACGGGTCACTGTATGAATGGCTGCAAGTCAGGTTACTATGGACCACTTTGCCAAGGTAATTTCTTCTTGCGTTTTTTATTTGGGAAGGCAAAGTTTACAGGTCAATAACCGTGTGAAAATGTAGCCCAAAAGATAAATAATCAATTTATTTTAGAAGTCCTTTTATAGCATATTGCATAGAAACATATTTCAATAACAAAAAAACAACAAACATATCTTTTGTTTCATTGGGAGTTTTATAAAATTTTATTGCTGTATTTAATGTGCTCCAGTAATTACGCTCACCACCATTTTATTTACATTTTTCCATCCATCTAGATCAAAGCTTGCAAATAATATTTATATTTAGCAAACACATTTTCTGTATATTGCTGGCCATTGTCAAATATTAAGTTCTTTATTGCTGTCAAATATTAATTTCTTTATTCCTGAGAAATACTAAGTTCTTTATTCCTGTCAACTATTTAGTTCTTTATTCCTGTCAAATATTAAGTTTTATATTCCTGTCAAATATTAAGTTCTTTATTCCTGTCAACTATGTGAGGTTCACAATTTATAAAGCTATTAGAGGTATGGTTGTTATTCAAGTGATTGAGTGATAGATGTAGCATCGCCAATTTTACACTATTGAAGAGTTTATTTACACGGTACAATGGCTCACAATTGTACACTAGGCCTTGCTTTAAACCATTTAAAAAACTAATTACTGCACGAACGTATGCCAGTATCTATGGAGTAGTATATTTCGTTACTGAGGCCTTTAAAAATAACTAGCGATGTAACACGTTAACTCGCTGTCTCTCCATAGTTTTGTGATCAGAAAGAAAGCTAAATCATTTAGAGAGATTTTACATGTTTGTACTAAACTTAATGGGCCATTTAAGTTTTCCCTAATTGTTGTGTTGGCCAAAACAGAAATTAAAAAATAAATAAAAATCACTTATTAGTAACTGTTACATTTATCAATAACATGTATAAAAATATATGTGCCATTCATCAACATCATCATCATCATCATCATCATCATCATCATCATCATCATCATCATCATCATCATCATCATCATCATCATCATCAACATCATCATCATCAACATCATCATCATCATCATCAACATCATCATCATCATCATCATCATCATCATCATCAACATCATCATCATCAACATCATCATCATCATCATCATCATCATCATCATCATCATCATCATCATCATCATCATCATCATCATCATCATCATCATCATCATCAACATCATCATCATCATGTCCCGTAGTCTTTCGACCGTTGGGGCGCCACAGATGACACAAAAACGATTCATCTCCATTCCTCTCGGTCTCCTGCCCTACGCATATCATCGCCTAGTTGTAATCCCGTCCATTCTTTGATGTTATCTTCCCATCTCTGTCTCTGTCTTCCTCTTCTTCTTCCTCATCTAGTTGTGCCCTGCAAGATTTCTTTGGCGAGCCCTTGTTTTCTGGTCACGAGGCCCTACCATTCAAGTTTGCGCTTTTTACAGACGCCAGGAGGTCATCGTACTGCCTAGTTGCTTTACGAATCCTTTCTTTTACGTGTTCATTGGTGATATGGTCTCTATAGCAGATGCCTCTGAAACATCTCATCTCCATCGCCTTTATTTTCTTTTCAAGTTCTGCTGTTAATGTCCAGGACTCACAGGCATATAAGAAAATGGAGAGGATTAATGAGCGCATCAGCCAGATTTTGGTGCTGGGAGCTATATTGTTGTCGTTCCATATTTTCTTGAGCCTCTTTAGTGCTGATGTGGTCTGCGCAATCCTGGCCATCAATTCGTGCTTGGTGCCTTCTTCCGAGACTATTGCTCCGAGGTACTTGAAGCTGCCAACTGTCTCTAATCTTTCCCCCCTCCAACCTTAATTTCAGTGGTGATGCCAGTGGTGCTATTTGTCATCATTTGTGTCTTTTCTGCACTGATTTGCATGCCAAAGGACGATGAAGTCTTGTCGGGACGCTTTACCATGTTGGCTAGCTCTTCTTCGCTTCCAGCCAGTCCATCTATGTCATCCGCAAAGCGTAGGTTGGTGATTGTTCTGCCACCAATGCTGACTGTCCCTACATGCGTTTCAAGTGCATCTGACATTATTCTCTCTAAGAAGATGTTGAACAGGGTGGGAGAGAGCAAGCAGCCTTGTCGTACTCCAACTGTGGTCTTGAACCATTCTCCGATGTTATTGTTGAAGAAGACTGCGCTGGTGGCCTTATCATAGAGGCTGCTTATGATTCTGGTTAAGTTTGTGTTGATGTTGTAGTGTCTCATGGTGGCCCATAAAGCATCATGCCAAACCCTGTCGAATGCCTTCTTGAAATCCACAAAGACGTGGTATAGGTTTTGTTGGTGTTGAGCATATTTCTCACATATTATCCGGAGGTTTAGGATCTGCTCAGTAGTGCCACGTCCTTTCCTGAAGCCCGCCTGTTCTTCAGCTATGATACTGTCGGCATAAGGTCTTAGTCGGTTCAGTATGACCTTCAGCATGACCTTGCTTTGGTGGCTTATTAGGCTAATTGTGCGATAGACTTGGCATAGCTGTAGGTTACCTTTTTTGGGGAGTGTGATAATAAGCGATTGAGTCCATGATTTGGGCCATTCCCATGTGAGCCATATTTTGTTACAAATATTGGTTAGGGCATTTATCATTGTTTCTCCTCCTTGTTTCACCAACTCTGCAAGGATATTATCCACTCCTTCGGTTTTTCCTATTTGGAGTGCTTGCATTGCTGCTTCTTCTTCTGCGCGGAGAATAGGGAAGTTTTCATTGGCTGTTGCTGAGGGGACATTAAGGATCTCTGGGTCTATCTTTATATTTTCATGATACAGCTCTGAGCAGTATTCAGTCCATCTTTTCAGGATATCATTTTCCTCGGTCAAACATTTACCATTTTTTCTTGTATGGTAGTAATACGCCCTTGCTTTGCAGTGGTTAGTTCTTTCACCAACTGGTATGCCTTTTAGCACTTGTGTTTCTTCAGGCAATTTTCAATGTCGTAGCATTGCTCTTTAATCCAATTCTTCTTCGCCCTTCTCATACCCTTTTTGATGGTTTCGTTAATTTTCCTATATTTAGCGGCCCCCTCTGTATCTACCATATTTGTTTTCTTTAACTGCCTCCGCTTATCACACAGATCGAGGATGTCAGCTGTCACCCATGGTTTTTGTGTTGGTCGATGTTTACCAAGGATGTCATGGGCTGTGTCCGTCACAGCTGTGTTGAAGTTATCAATCAGTGTGTCCATGTCTGAACAGTCTGCATATATAATGTTAAGCGCTGCAAATTTTCCTCCAATCATTGTTTGGAAGGCTTCTGCTCTTTTAGGGTCCTTTAGCTTTTCAAGATCGAATTTGAATCTGTTATATCCCTGTTTATTTACACTCTTTAAGTGCAACCTAAAGGTCATCATGACTAGATCGTGGTCACTTACAATGTCAGCTCCTGGGAAGCTACGAGTCTTTGCAATGTTTATACTAGACCGGAAACGTGATTGAAACATGATATAGTCAATCTGATTGTGATGTTTCCCATTGGGGCGAAGCCATGTGGTTTTCCTGGATATTTTATGTTCACCCAGTGTGTTGGCTAGTATGAGTTCATTGAAGCTGGCGAATTCCAAAAGCCTCAGTTATGAGCCGACTCGAAATTGGTTGACAGCTCATAATACTGTTCTTAATGTTTGTATGGACGAGGAAACCAACTCCTTGTTCGTGTGTGTCCTCCCGTCCACTAAAATATAGTCTGTGGCCTTCTTGGGTCGATGTTTCTCCAAAGTTTTTCCATCTCATTTCGCACAGACCTAGGATGTCCCATCTGTATCTGTTCATTCCATGCACTAATTACTCCACCTTCCCCGTTTCTCTCAACGATCTCACTTTACAGGTACCTATTGTAATGTTATTCCTGGCATTGATATTGTCTTTTGCCTGATCAGTTGCATACTTTCCACCTGGTCAAAGACGGTAGGCGCCGCCCTTGGTAACCCGGACGACAGCCGAGCCAGAATGGATTGTGAATCTGTTCTCGTGTACATGTAGCGTAACTATTGCAGTTGTCGCATGGCGGCGCCCATCCCTCTCCATGCCATTTATAATTAATTATTATTATGTATTATCATGACTAGATCATTTTTAGTAGTTTCCCTTGCTTACCGAAGTGCCATTAGCACCAAAAAATTTTGAACACAAAATAGTAAGCAACATAAAAAATGTGTATATTTAAAAAAAAAACTCGGTTTACTGCAAAAGTTTATTTAAATATTTTCACTGTCTTAAAATGCTCTTTGCTCTGCTTTTCTTATCTTCGTTACTCCACTGCACTCAAATGCCTTTTTCAATTTTAAGTATCAGTTTTTTGGATGCATATAAAATAACTAAATTGTTTGAGTATTTAAAATTAATTATTTAATAAAATTCTAGAATTCAATTTAACAGCTCCGATATTTTATGGTACTATTTATGCCTACATTATGGCTTACGGAGTCCAATTATTCTGAGACCTTTCATCCTAAAATAATGTGACTTTCTTTTATACCTACAGTTTAAAATCCATATCATTTGCCTTTTGTTTTATTTCTTTCATCACGTTTTTATTTCATTATTTTTAATCAGCTTGTAGAAGTGGGTGTAGAAAATGTTTGACTTAAATTTATTTGAAGATTTTGATAAACACACGACTTACTTATCTAGGTTTAATGGAGATTTTTTTAATGAGACAAAGAAAGTTATTTGTATTGTTTTCCGAGACACAAATATGCGAATAGATGTAATAAGTGTAGTTGTTAACAGAGGCGTAACAACGGCTTGGCATTGGGGCAGTTGCCAAGGGCGCCGGCCGGCGCCAGTTCAAAAAGGCGCCGCTAAATCTCTAAATTTTAAATTTTTAATATTTAAAATATAAATTAGCCTAGGGCGCCAAAAACCCAGTTACGCCTCTGGTTGTTAAATGAAACACGTTTGATATCAAGCGTCAACAACTAAAATTGATCAAAGCAGAAATAAACGTAGTAAGCAAAACGAAAGATGACAGTTACATCCCTTGTTTTGTCTTTGAGTTTGGAAAAAGGTAGTGAATTATAATGAAAAGTCAACACAATCGTGAAATCTAACATTTTGTAATGATTATCCACACATTTCATAAACAATTTTTAGATTACATTAGGGTAAAGTGCTATAGGTGTCTTCAGTCATGGCTAGGTCTACCTTGCTTTACCTTATATTTGACAGTCTGATAATTTGTTGTCTATTTTTAAACAACGCTCTGGCGGGTGATTTTTTAGGAAATTTAGCAGCTTCAACAAATTTTTGTCATGAAAAAATCTTGCGATTACTTAACACAGTATAATAATTCAATGACCAGAAAATGTGTACATATCTACGATTTCCTTTGATTTTTCTTAGATGCGTGTTGAAAAAAATACCTTGCAGTAATGAATGCATGATATGTGTTAATTCCTTAAAAATTGATAGTATTACTAAGGGACAGCTTTGATCTGTGATTTGACAGTGTCAAGATAGTACAGATGCATTTCGTACCAACACAAAACAAGCCCTGCATTTTTTTGTGTGACTCTCCAGATGGACAATTTATATTATTTCCTTATTCGTTTTATCCAATCAATCATTTATACCAAATCAAAGGAAAATGATATTTGTGTTAGTTTGCGAAAAACATGTTATTTACTACCAACTATATATATTTGAAGGATTGTTTTACTTTTCAAAGAAACTTAATAATTTGACGTTTCTTTGATATTATATATATTCTATGGCAATTTATATTGTAATTTTTATTACCTGTCCAACTCAATGTAAATAAAGGTAAATGAAATTATAATTATTTAATAGTTATACTTTTTTGTCCCATGGAATACCTTCGGCAAGCGGCTTTAATGAGATAAAAATCATTGTTATTTAGTATGTAAGTGTTTTAATGAAATTTCAAGCACAAAAGTCGTTTTCGGAAATTTATGACAGTTCTAAGCTGTGTTCTATTTTACAGCCTGCTCTCCCCATTGTGTAGATAAAACTTGTTCTATTGAGACTGGATATTGTTTCCATGGATGCACACATGGGTTTTTCGGAGAAAAATGTAACGATGGTAGGTCAACAATATCTTCTTTTTTCTTTATGGGATACTTTGTAGACTAGGTCTCAATTAAATTAAGACTCAGTTTTCATGGTAAATGTTAGCTCTTTGAATTGCAGCGTTCAATAATACAAAACATAATCATTCAGCAGTTTATTTTTTAAAATTAGTATTCAAAATACATTTCCTTCAATTTCAGTACATTGGCATATTGCTTATTAAAATCCATCTACCCACCATCCATACTTATATCTTAATGGAATTTAATGTTTAAAATAGATCAAAAATGAATTTTACGAGGTAATATATATTTCTATTTGGTATACATTGTGTATTTGCTTGAATAAATGAATGACTGAGCTAGTTTATATGTGTCTCATGCAGTGGCGTAACAACGGCTTGGCATTGGGGCAGTTGCCAAGGGCGCCGGCCTGCGCCAGTTCAAAAGGGCGTCGCTAAATCTCTAATTTTTACATTTTTATTTAAATAAAGGGCGCCAAAAATAAATTAGCCAAGGGCGCCAAAAACCCAGCTACCCTTCTGGTCTCATGCCTTAAACTTTCAAATTTGGAAAATGTTTACAGTAAAGGGGTTGGAAAAATATGCTCATCACCAATTAGGAATAAAACGAGCAAAAAAGAAAACATGTATGAAAGATTGTGGCTATTATAGCATTTTTATCTAAAATAACTATGTCAATATAGTTTGCAGCACGGGTTGTGCCTATGATGTGATTTGTACACGATATGGTGGACATTGTTTTGGCACCTGCATCATAGAGAATTTCGAGCCCAGATGTCTTGGTAAGTAATTACATCTAACTAACACTTACGTTAGGTTGAAACCTTCTGTTTTTATACCAAAGTCAGCTTAAACCTATGATAAAATCAAGTGTAACTCTTGATAAATTATTTAAGTTATCTCCCCACTTTTCTTGCAGCTTTTGTTTAAAAGTTATTTTAATATTTTGCAAAAATATCAAAGGTCATCAATCTAATGAGTACTAAAAAAAAAGACGAATGTAATACCTTCCCTCTGTTGCATGTGTACATTTTTGGACATTCTACCTGCATAGTTAGAAAGTAACTTTTGACCCCACCCACTAGTTTAAAAGTAATGCATTTGACAAGACACATTTAGGGTGCATGGTGCAACTCAGCAACTTGTTACTGAGTTACTAGTTACTGTTTGCCGATGCTCCTTAAAATGTTTATCTGACGTTATTCGATGAATTAATTAACAATATTTATTTTAATTGCTCGCAAATATGGCTGGAGAAATAGTCCCTTATTTTATTATTTACTAGCCGATATACCCGGCATGGCCCGGGATTGCATTAGGACCCCGATCCCGGTGGCCTACAGATCCCGTTAGGATACTGTTCTCTGTATGATCCCGTTCCATCTAAGGACCCTGCTTTCTAATGTTATCACATTTCCCGATAAACTCTATTGAATAATGCCATAGATATAGCGTTTTAAAGTTATCGAACTTTCTGGAAAATTCTAGATTGGATATTATTAGTTTTACAACCAACAATATTTCAGTACGGACAGTGAAGTGTATTGCTACCACGCTTGGACTATATCCATCAATTCACATAGAAACTATAGTGTTGTCTAAGCCTATTGATATTTATATAGCTCATATAAGGAAAAATGAAACGGGGCCACCGGCCCCAGAGGAATGGATATTATGAGTTCAGTACCCTTCGGTACATAAATATGGATAATCAAGTGTACTTGTACTAAGTCAAGATCCATCTATTCATATAGGAGAATTATATCTATTGATATTTATATAGCTTATATTAGGAAAAATGAAATGGGGCCCCCGGCCCCAGAGGAATGGATATTATGAGTTCAGTACCCTTTAGTATTTGAGTATGGATAATCAAGTAAATGTGTACTAAGTTTGGTCAAGATCCATCCATTCATGTAGGAGTATTAAGCCTATTGATATTTATATAGCTCATATAAGAAAAAAACGAATTCGGGGCCCCCGGCCCCACACGAAATGTTATTAAAAGTTCTCAACCCCTTAAGAGTTCCTTCTAGATAATGATGGATATATGTGCCAAGTTTGGTCAAGATCCATCCATCCATGTAGGAGTATTAAGCATATAGACCTATAGAACTTTCTGGAACATTCTAGATTAAATGTATTATCGTCCTTGAACTGTGAAAAAACTGTCTTTTCTAAGTAATTATTCTTCGAATACGAAACATTATACAACTAAATGCGTTGTTATAGCTATAATACATTAAGGCTAAAAGAGGGGCCCCGGGGGGCCCATTGCATAATTTTACCGAATTAGTTTTGCCTGAAAAGGGGCCCTATAAAAATCATTCAGGTAAGTTATGAAGTTAAAATTTTAAATGTGTCCCATTAAAATCTATTGAATAATGCCATAAATATAGCGTTTTAAAGTTATCGAACTTTCTGGAAAATTCTAGATTGGATACTATTAGTTTTACATCCACCGTTATTTCCATATGGACTAAGAAGTGTATTGCAACAAAGCTAAGCCTATATCCATCAATTCACATAGAACCTATAGTGTTGTCTAAGCCTATTAATATTTATATAGATTATATAAGGACAAATTAATGGGGCCCCCGGCCCCAGAGGAATGGATATTATGAGTTCGGTACCCTTTGGTATTTGAGTATGGATAATCAAGTGTATGTGTACTAAGTTTGCTCAAGATCCATCTATTCATGAAGGAGTAGTTGTTGTTAATTTTATTTATATAGCTAATATAGGAAAAAACGACAGTTTGGGCCCCCGGCCCCAAACGGAGTGTCATAAAAATTTCATATACCCTTCAGCGTTTTTTCCGAATAATGATGGATATATGTGCCAAATTTGATCAAGATATATCCATCCATGTAGGAGTATAAAGCCTATTGACCTATAGAACTTTCTGGAACATTCTAGATTAAATTTATTATCCTCCTCGAACTGTGTAAAAACTGTCTTTTCTTAGTAATTATTCTTCGAATACGAACATTTATAAAGCTAAATGCATTTTTACAACTATAGTACATTTAAGTTAAAAGATGGGCCCCGGGGGCCCATTCCAGAATTGAACCGAATTAGTTTTTGACTGAGATGGGGCACTATAAAAATCATTCAGGTAAGTTATGAAGTTAAAATTTTTAATTTTTCCCATTAAAATCTATTGAATAATCCCATAGATATAGCGTTTTAAAGTGATCGAACTTTCTGGAAAATTCTAGATTGGATATTATTAGTTTTACATCCACCGTTATTTCCATATGGACTAAGAAGTGTATTGCAACAAAGCTAAGCCTATATCCATCAATTCACATAGAAACTATAGTGTTGTCAAAGCCTATCGATATTTATATAGCTCATATAAGGAAAAATGAAATGGGGCCCCCGTCCCAGGAGAATGGATATTATGAGTTCAGTACCCTTCGGTATTTGAATATGGATAATCAAGTGTACGTGTACTAAGTTTGATCGATATCCATCCATTCACGTGGGAGTATTTGTTTGTAATATTTTTATATAGCTCATATAAGAAAAAAACGAATTCGGGGCCCCCGGCCCCACACGAAATGTTATTAAAAGTTCTCGACCCCTTAAGAGTTCCTTCTGGATAACCATGGATACACGTGCCAAGTTTGGTCAAGATCCATCATTCCGTGTAAAAGCCTTTGTGGAACAGACAAACAAATCCACAAACCCACAAACAAATTTTCACTTTTATATATATATATGATTACCTGTATTCATCCACCAAATGATTTATGTCTGAGCAGATCAAAATTATAATAAACATAATCGGGTCTTATCTTTCTCCTTTAGTTAATGTGTGCTTGGAAACAAATATAAGTCAAGATTTGTTATACACTATTAAAAGTTGTTCTGTCCGTTTTTAAGTGGAATATTGCATCTCAATTTTATCCCACTTCTTAAAGTCCAAATAAGCTAAAATTGCGTACACTATACCAATATACGATGACATCCCTTTGTGATAAGTAGCGACCTTCGTTTACCCCGAGTGAATTATATCTCGCATTCCCGATCTAAAAATGAACTGAAACGGTGTACTTGTAAATACCCGCTTTTTTAATCATATGTTTCTGATTCACTAGTACATCTTCAGAGACTCAGAAGTACAAAATAAACTTATATTACAATTCAACCGGCTCAGTAGTGTTTTGGAAAATAATGAGAGTCGGAATGCTTTTTTAAAATTTATTTTAGTGCTATGTATCTATCATTAAAGATATTTAAATTTCGTTCCATTTTTTCATCAATAATTAGCCATTAAAAAATGTCAAAATATCATATTTACAAGACTGGATAGGAGCAAAATCAAAGGAATTTTCATTGAAATAGACAATAATTTAATTAGCGAAAGTTTCGGTTTAAGAGCGGAGTCATGGAAGATGCATCATCTGAAGTTCCACTGTAATTGATATTTAAAGAAACAACATATTTTACTTTAGCCACCATTCTGATGTGGGGACCTTTAGCCTACATCTGCCTCCATTAGCATGTCATTGGACATAGCATGTAATCTTAATGTTAAGTGTATTATTTTTTCAATTTTTAAGGGAAATCTGGGTGAATTTTATTTTAAAAAAGTGGCAGCCCTACTTTATTGCCATGCTTACATTGGACGATGCACCAGTTTCTCCTGACCCGTCCATACCGTGGATGACTTACCTGTCTGACCCGACCCGTCCTTACCCTGGACGACGTACCTGTCTGTCCTGACCCGTCCTTACCGTGGACGACTTATATGTCTGTCCTGACCCGTCCTTACCATGGACGACGTACCTGTCTGTCCTGACCCGTCCTTACCCTGGACGACGTACCTGTCTGTCCTGACCCGTCCTTACCGTGGACGACGTACCTGTCTGTCCTGACCCGTCCTTACCGTGGACGACGTACCTGTCTGTCCTGACCCGACCCTACCGTGGACGACGTACCTGTCTGTCCCGACATCATAGTTGTAGTTGCCACTTAAAAATGTTATTTTGAAAATATAAAATTTAATTTAGTTTGCAGTCACGGGTGCCCTTGGAATGTTTCATGTAATGAAGACCTAATGCTGTGTGATATTGCCTGCAAAGAAAACTACTATGGTCCCAAGTGCACTCGTAAGTTTATTTGAATTTGAGTTAAACTTTTAAAAAAATGTTTTTTGGATCAAAATATACATTATTTTTTTACCACTATAAAGGAATTTTATTTTTTTTTGTATTTAACTCGTTTAAATGAATTTTAAAGATCATTGTCAGGTTTCTTTTAATCACCTTCCCTCCGCATGCTAGCAAATGATTTTGTAACATTTTTCTACTTTCAATAATCAGCACACATTTGAAAGCCCTTGACAAAATAAAGTGAAACAAAAGTAATTGTTTTTATGTCTGTGTGCAGTGTTTGAGTCATTGGTAAGATTGTTATGTTTTCACATTGTTTTATTTCAAATAATAAACAGTAACATAAATCATCATATAATACAAGTTCTTAGTAGTGTTGACTCTATGCTTGATCACTGAACACACTGTCCGCTTCACACTCCCAACACAGTCTCTGCGCATGCGCGCTGTTTGACCTAGTTGGCTATCCGGACGGTATAGTCCGTTAGGCCACTATAACAAAGATGATTATTTATAAAACTCAGGATCTAATTTGAGATCTGATCCAAAATAATTCATAAAACCACCTAAACAAGTTGATGCTCAAAAGACGTCTAGAAGCAGTTTTTAATACGTTTTTTTTCCAAACAATCCATTGATTATTAAATGTTAACATAACCATTCAAAAGCTTTTTTGAAGTTTTGCGTCCTTGTCCTTCCTGAAAATGTCACAAAAATCAGATTAATGCACACAGAAACATATCAATGGCAGAAAGAACGAGATCAATGGAACAAAGAAAAGATAAATGGCACAAAGAAAAAAGCAATGGCACAAAGAAAAGATCAATGGCACAAAGAAACAGATAAATGGCACAAAAAGCAGATTAATGGCACAAAGAAACAGATCAATGGCACACAAAGCAGATTAATAGCACAAAAAACAGATTAATGGCACAAAAACAGATCAATTACTCATAGAAACAGATCAATGGTACAAAAACAAATCAATGACACAAAAAAAAGTTCTATGAAACAAAGAGGCATATGCATATTACAAAGAAACAGATCAATACCACAAAGAAACAGACCAATGGCACAAAGAAAAGATCAATGGCACAAATAAACAGATCAATCGAACAAAGAAACAGATCAATGGCACAAAGAAACAGATCAATGGCACACAAAGCAGATTAATAGCACAAAAAAACAGATTAATGGCACAAAAACAGATCAATTACTCATAGAAACAGATCAATGTCATAAAGAAAAGATCAACGGCACAAAGAAACGGATCAATGGCACGACGAAAAGATCAATGGTACAAAGAAACGGATCAATGGCACAAAGAAATGATCAATTGCACAAAGAAACATATCAATGGCACAAAAAGCAGATTAATAGCACAAAGAAACAGATTAATGGCACAAAAAACAAATCAATGTCACAAAGAAACAGATCAATGGCACAAAAATGGATCAATGGCACAAAGAAACAGATCAATGGCCCAAAAAACAAATCAATGTCACAAAGAAACAGATTAATGGCACAAAAAACAAATCAATGGCACAAAGAAACGGATCAATGGCACAAAAATGGATCAATGGCACAAAGAAACAGATCAATGGCCCAAAGAATCAGATCAATGGCCCAAAGAATCAGATCAATGGCCCAAAGAAACAGATCAATGGCACAAAGAATCAGATCAATGGCCCAAAGAATCAGATCAATGGCACAAAGAATCAGATCAATGGCCCAAAGAATCAGATCAATGGCACAAAGAAACAGATCAATGGCCCAAAGAATCAGATCAATGGCCCAAAGAATCAGATCAATGGCCCAAAGAATCAGATCAATGGCACAAAGAAACAGATCAATGGCCCAAAGAATCAGATCAATGGCACAAAGAAACAGATCAATGGCACAAAGAATCAGATCAATGGCCCAAAGAATCAGATCAATGGCACAAAGAAACAGATCAATGGCCCAAAGAATCAGATCAATGGCCCAAAGAATCAGATCAAAGGCACAAAGAAACAGATCAATGGCACAAAGAATCAGATCAATGGCACAAAGAAACAGATCAATGGCACAAAGAAGCAGATCAATACCACCAAGAAGCAGATAAAGGTTACATAGGAGACAGCAATGCCAAAAGAAGCAATAAAATGGCTAGTTGCGTTTAGATCCTAAACTTAAATTAAAATCCTAGGAAAGCGAGGAGGACTTAAATTATTTGGGCAGTTGACTCAACGTGTTAGGAACTGACACCAATCTTGTCCTATTGACCAAAAACTGACCAAATGTTATCAGGGTCCTCACCGGGCTTACTCTCCTCCAGACCACGATACGAACAACATAGTATTACAAATTGACCTTATGACATAAAGAATGTGAAGACAAAAATAGATAACTAAAGGTTGACCATCTGATAAAGTAATGGCTGTCAACAAGTGGCATAGCTAGTGTTTATGTCACCTTGTGCGGTAAACTCAAGGTTTTGCCCCATTTCCTTCCCACTTCCAATATATATTTCTTCTCGTTGAAATAATTCCACAGTATAACAATGACAAGAAAAAAATAATTAAATGACTATCAAGAGGTAAATTTATTTAAGAAATGTAACAACTTTAAACTATAATTATGTTTACACTAAATTTATTTTATTTAAAATTGTCCTTTTCCTGGTCTTCACAGCTTCACACCTATCAATCACTTCATCAAAATCAAAATCCTTCACCGTATCAAATTAAATTGATAAAAGAGCCAGATCAGAATGCCTTAACTGCCCCATCGTGGATCGTAAACTTCTCTCTATCAAAATTTACAGTGGTCTTATTTTAAAAGTGCTTTTTCAACCAAATGGCATGGCTTCTCGTGCAATAATAATCTTAAGTCCTCTGGGTGGTGGCTCACCATTTTGTCAAGAGTAAAGCCTTTAGTCTGCAGATATGCTACGAAAGATTAACTTCCTTAAGTAGTATAGCCCAAAGGTGACGGTAGCAGATAAACGTGAACTCACAGACATCATGTAAAAGACCATGTGCTGTATGACAATCGTGCTCAAATGTTAAGGTGCGCTGCTGGTGAAGAATCGGCAAAAATATTAATTTTTCAGTATTATGGGTTTCGATATATATCATAATATAAGGTTTCAAACTCTTTTCTAATTTAATTAAATTTAAATTTGTTATTAAAAGATAATACAAAAGTTTTTTTTAAAAATTATGTTAACCCTATAAATGGGTAAATAATAATTTTTTCATGATTCTATTTGTACCTATTTTAATTCGTATACTGAGAATCGCCCGACTACATTGTATTTGGTTTTAATGGTACATTTATTTTTCAGAATGTAGATAAATATAGCTTCTTATTATTTACAAAAGTTACCGACACATTTAATATGCGTTAAATGGTGTTCACAGCGGTGTTTTCTGAAATAATTATATGGTCAACTTATTTCTGACGCATCGTCATTGAACCTTTGATAAATCACGCATTTTGTTTGGTTACATGTGTGGACAATTTACGTCTGAATTTTTTTTAGATCAAGAGCATTGTTGGCTCTGTTAAATTTTTTTTTTATTCTGGTGTCACCCCTGAAATGGCTTCACCCGGTCCGATCAGCCCCTCGGCACCCCGTAGCTATGCCACTGCGGTAACCATCAATAAGATTTTACTCAAAATATGTTATTGAAGAAATCAAATTTAATGAGCAACACATTTGTTTCAAATGTTTACAGCTTGCAGCATTGGGTGCTCTGGTAATGACTCGTGCAATCGTGTAACAGGAGCATGCAGTCAAGGATGCTTGACCAACTATTTTGGGTCCAGATGTGTGCGTAAGTCTTCTTTACTGCTTTAGATGGAATCTATTAGATACAACCTCTCCTGATAATCAGCAGATCAAATTTAAATTTGTCACGCTTTATCCTTAAATACTGTCTTCTTGATTTTCTTGTTTTATTGAAGATGAGATATTTTATCATAGTTAACAACTGAGTAAAATGCAATTATAGCATAAGAGAAACAGTAATGTAATAAAATAATTATACATCAAAGTGACATTAATATCCACTAAATCAGTATTGATGTTTTGTTCTAAATATATTATAACAATACAAAATTATCTATGTAAAAATGTCACTAACGCTAACAAAGGGCACTGACTTCAGTTTGCAAAATTCCCCGTAACTACATTAAATAAAATGCTTACAAAATGACGCGAGTTCGTTTGAGCATAATAATTTTTTGGTGCATAATATTTGGTGTAGAAAATCTGCGGTGTAAAAAGGGTGGGGCAACAGAGTATTAATATAATTCAGGGTTGCTTATTTGGGGAGGGGTAGCAGTAACTGGCAATCTTATAAAGTGCTTTACATAAATGAATGTTTTATCAAGTGACCTCAGTAGATGAAATGTTCCCGCATTGCATTCGCCATTGTTTCGTTGTCTTTAGCCTAAATTAACATTAACAAAAAATGCATCCCTTTTTTTAATGTGTGGCTCTTTCTAAATTTGTATCAACTATAAAAGCTTGTCCCGAGACCTGCAAAGAAGGTTCTTGTTCTGAGGACAAGGGAATTTGTGAACTTGGCTGTTTAAATGGTTACTTTGGTGTCCTTTGTGACAAAGGTAAAACTATTTATAGCATGATAAACATCCATTTATATTTGAACTATTGTAGCTAGTGTATTTCATAAGTAATACTTAATAATATTTGCTACTTGTCATTAGATTTCTTGCATCCATATTAAAAAGAAATATTCTCTTTATTGTACTAAATGTCGCATTTGTTTGACAGCAATAGTGTAGTCTTTAAAAAATTATTATTTTAAATTGAACTATTCTTTTAATGAAACGATATTTAATTATTTTATTTGTATTATTACTAACCTCTCCCTTTCTTCGTGGTACACATCCATGGTCAAATTTATTTGTTTAACATTAACCGGTTGTGATGAAGACATTGTTCGTATTTTTTTGTTTGTAGCTCTTTAAAGGAAGGGGGGGGGGTTATGTGTTAAAATAGGGAAACGTCCAATGTTAAATTTAAGAAATTCGTGAATGCGCACACACACAAGAGTGAAAAGTTGTGGACAGCTGGAAAAATCCTGAGCACTCAAAAAGAAAAAGCAAAGCAAAAATGTTTTGAAAATAGAAGAAGAAAATCTGTTCCGCACTTATGCTCCAAGGAAGGGGGCTCGGCAAACCTTTTGTCTTATATTTCATTTACACAACTTGAATGTTGTCCATCAAATATTACAATTTCATTTAGCGTGCCAAAGTAAGAATTCAAATTCTTTCAGCGTGCCAAATTTAGACTTTAAATTTATTCAACGAGCCAAAGTAAGACATCTAATTCATTTAGCACGCCAAAGTAAGAATTCTAATTAATTCAGCGCACCAAATTAAGATTTCAGATGTATACAGTGCCACAAAGAAAGCTGACCGCTGATCTAGGGCGAGAAATATAATGCGCTTTATTAATTAGTAAATTTATAATTTCGATTTCCATATTAATTGATAAAATAATTTTGTTTTCATTTTTAGCTTTCCAAAAGAATAAAAAATATCAAATAATATTTAATTTTTAGTTTATTTCTATTCGTTAATATTAATTTTTATTACTTGTTATGAAAAACAAATGATCCAAAAGAGTAAGCCCACTGTTCATTGTTTTATTGAAAAATAAATGAAGAAATGCGTTCTGTGTGAATGAAATAGTTGAACAAGGTATGTTGAAGCTGGAAATAGAAAGACAGGACAATAACACTAATGGCGAACACTTAAGTTGTTTAAATACTTTCTATCTCTTGTTACTTCTTCATTCGTCCTGTATGCTGAGGAAGGCTTTAAGCCAAAACTTTCTTCTTTAATTGTCCTGTCTTTTTATTTCAAGCCTCCAAATAACGTGTTCTTCTATTTCATTGCTTTATTTGCTGACATAAATAGTTACATGGTCAACACAAAACTCTTAGGATCCTGTTCAGAATGTGCTTACGATATCTTTGCTTACTACCCAGACGTTAGTGTGACTGTATTTCTTTAAAATATAATTTCTAACTTCGTGCATTATTTTCAGTATTAAAAGCTTAAATATAAGTTTTGCAAATAAATAAATACTTTTTCAAATGTAAAATGTCTCTTTCATGTCAAACGTTTATATTCATTCACACAGTGTCTATAATAACATTTCTCTTGTCAACTTGTGCAGAAAGACGACAAAAAGTTAGAGGGAAGATTGTTAATGTCAGTTTTCTACTAAAGTTTAACTAAAATGTACACAGATGTTCTTTAAAAAAGAATAATGCAAAACATCACCATCTACACCAAATTAGTTTAACTTTTTAAATTGAAAAAAAATCGACTTATTTCACAAGTCTTCATGGTAAACGTTATAACTTGATATTTTCAACTTAGCTTGCAGCATCGGTTGTGGTCAGGATGGATCATGTCAGCAAATTACTGGAAAATGTGTCCACGGCTGCAAGCCAAAATACTTCGGAGATATGTGCAATTGTAAGGTTACACTTTTCCTTTTTAATATTGATCTAGAGTTAGAGATTCAAACTTAGAGATGGAAGCTTAGAGATGGAAACTTAGAGATGGAAACTTAGAGATGGTGAAAATATAAAAATAAAAGGGGAAAACGGGGGGGGGGGGAAGGTGGGGGTAGCGCGAGGAGGCGTAAAGCCATGAATCGATTCGAAAGGAAAGATATGGTGGAACAGGCCAAGATTCAACATGTGCTGTAGCGCAAAGGATGATAAGTGTAAAATAAATAGTATGAATTATTTCATGTCAGCGTCGGCACCTTTAATCACTTTTGTGTGGTGAACACCCCTGTCATATATGATGTCTGCTCCAACGACTTGGTTCAGATGTTATTTCTCAGCCATTTTTGTGGCACGGAAGCCTTTGCTTTTTACACGTAACTATTATTTTTCTACATGTGTGTCTAAAATAAATCATTACATAAGATCCCCTAAAAGGTTATTGAACCACTTTCCATTGGATATTGCTTATGTCATTCAATATGACGTCAAATCTAAAATACTCACGTTCTACCTTGACGAAGGTCTCACTTGAAGACTGTAAGTTTGTGGACATGAATAAATCATACTTGGCTTACTTTTTGACTACTTTGGTGCACATTTATATTCAACATGTTTTTTGGTATATCATTATTGGTCAATGTCCACGCGGGTTCCTTCAGCAGGACTGATACTGTTTTTTTAACAGCAGTTCTTTTACTTTAAAAATAAGCTTAAAGAAAGCATTGTCAGAAATTTAAAAAAAGAAAACTGGAAATTCGTTTTCTTTTTAAGTTTTTATCACATGCATCCTAAACGTCAGTTCACACGATCAAATACATTTCAAATTAGCTTCAAAATTTTAATTGCGTCAAATTTTTGGTTGTACGGTCTCTTTTGTGCGTGATTTCATTTTTTTTGGACAAAAATGAGAACTCGATCACATAGTAATTTTAAAGTTGTGACAAGGCTTCATACAAGAATCGCATGAAATGTATGAACGTAAATTTCAAAGGAATTTGATCGTGTGAACTTAGTCTAAGTCATACAATTATATAAATCTTTCTACAACTAAATTCAAAGTGCTATTTAGTTGTATAGGTGTGCTGTCAACAAACATTTTGAAAAATACAAATTATTTACTTTGCACGATTAAAAGAATTAAAACTATTTTTAATAAATAGGAATGAGAAATATAATTGGAAAAAGTAACCAGGAACGTACTGTAACCTAAATTTGGAAAAGAAACATTTTTCGATCATAATTTTAAAGATGGTGTGGTTGATTATAATTGGGCTAATGACTGTTGTGAATGAAGTTTTACGTATTTTAAAAATTGAAGTTGGTAAAAAGGTTGCAATTGCAATGTAATAAACGTTAATTGTTAATTAAAATAGTATTTTTGTGCAATTGATCTATCATTTTTTTTTGTAAGTTTGTCCAGCCGGCTGCAAAGAAAGTTGTTCTCCCATAACGGGTTTTTGCCACAACGGGTGTGAGCCTGGACTTTTTGGTACAGTTTGTGATAAAGGTAATCTGCTTTTTAACCTGTGTACTGTCAAAGAGACACAAAGAGAGCGTTATATTTAGATTTTAAGAGTTTATCTGATCAATGACAATGGGCAGTTATTTTCCAATGCAGGTATTATACTTGAATGGTAGTCAATTTATAAAAGTTTTTAAAGCCAGCATTTGGAGACTTTGGAGGTTGAAAAGAATTTTTAAAAATAAACTAAAGATAAAAATCTTTGGAAACCTTCCAGCCAGCCGTATTTTTAAGTCTATTGGTTGTGTCTAATTAATCTGGCTTCACATAAGAGCGTATATGGAGTTATGGATAAGGAGTAAACATGTTCGTGTTTAAATTGATGTTACTTTAAAGCAAATACCCGAGAAAAGCCCGCCCCTCCCTTACTGGAATAAAAATGTCTACCAAAGACACTACAGATAAAAGACTACTTTTTATTTGCTTGATTTGACTGAAATTTGTAAGCAAAATATTTTTTTAAAACAAAATCTTTTTGAAATGTTTAAAGTTAAGGCTAATATTTAAAGTAAAAGTTCAATAATGGGGGTATTTTGTGAATGCATGACTTGAGCATATTCCGTTTATCATGTTAATTCACACATATTTTAAATGATGAACTGCCCTACCTTGTATCTCACAACTCTAAAAATTCAGAGTGGCTAAAATAAAACCGGTACAATTTCTAAATATCATGCAGTTTAATTCGACTGAAAGTGACAGTCACAATTGTACCTCACTTTTGTTTACACAGACACCGACTGGTTTTATATGACCACACTGAATATCGTCTTTAAAAAATATAAACTATACATATAACCATATACTTGATTAATAATTAAGCATTTTTTAACTACCTCAAAATGTATTATATCACCTTTGTATTTAAAAATTTTGGTGAAACTGCCTGTTGCGAAATGGTTCAACGGCAGAACGTTCATTTTGAGGCACTCCTCTCTGGAAGCAAGTTCTTCTCAGGAAGCTATGCACAGTCTTAGAATATCTGATTCTAGTAGTTAACGTTATATTGGTCATAATGATTTGAGATGAAACTCAGTAGAATTGTGACTTTGGAAACTAATTGTCCTGTAGAAAATCTTTATTCAGTATTATACCTAAAGTTTACATATTTAACAAATTCCTGTAAAAATAAAAGCTTAATAATTTAAATACTAAAAATTATTTTTCGGCTATATTATATTAAACTTGTATGATTATATGCATTATAAAATTTTTGTTGAAGTTTTATGTCATAATATAGCAATGCTGGAAGAATTGATATCTTATTCTTAAAAAAAATAATTACAAGTTTAATTTGAAGATCTTAAAATAGTTTCGTTTTATTTTCAATAATTAAGTTTTCTATAACTTAAAAAAACAATTCAGTTTGCAGCCCAGGATGTGCTCAAGATGGCTCGTGCAGACAAAACTCTGCTTCTTGTGTCCATGGTTGTAGAGACAATTACTTTGGGAAAAAATGTTTGCGTAAGTAGGTTTCTTGTTCAACTTGACACAAAAAGTAATACACATTTGTTTATTGTCTTGTTTTTTTTTTTTCATTCGCGCAAGCTGTAAAAAACGTACAGTCAAAAAGTTAAAAGAATACTATTATTATTGGAGTATTTCGTATAAAAACATATGATTTTATTTTAAAGATTTCAAATTTGTACCAAATATAAATGTCTAGAATACTAATTGAAGGTCTTGTTTATGTTGTGGGTAAGAAGAAATGACAACAAGACACGGCTAATTCAGATAGATCGTGGCTCATCATTAGGTTTAGGGATAGATTTAGGTTCAGGTTATGCTTAGGGATAGATTTAGGGTTAAGGTTAGGTTTAGGGATAGATTTAGGGTTCAGGTTAGGTTTAGGGATAAATTTAGGGTTCAGGCAACCAAGATGGCGGCCATGGTAAAAAAAACGCGGTACGATCTATCCGAATTTACCCAAGACACAATAAAAAAGTAGTGTTTTAGAGTTCAAGAGGAAACAGAAAAGTGTTAACTATTCAGTTCCGACATTATCATAAAATCTTTTTCCCCATTTATCACTGACACTCTCTCTTACAAAACATTCCTATTAAAAAAGTATATCCATAAACAAATTGTATTTGTTTGCAACCTTTCATTCAAACTTACTTCCAACGCGAGAAGGTTTATCTCCATGGCATTGTGAACCTGTAGATCATATAGATTGTAATCCCGTGTGAGGATATTATGTGTTGAGAATGAGATTTACCATTAAAGTCAGCAGGAAGTATATAACGATTTTTAAGATTTTTTGTTTTGGCAGTTACATTTTGAGGGATGGTAGTTTGGAATTGAAGACCCTAGTGCTAAAAGTACTTAAGTCACATTTTTGTCAAAATCAATCTAAACTGTGATCTTTTCTTACCCAGTTTAGCCAAGTGTACTGCAGAAATTTGAACACATTAAAATGTGCATTTGGCCCTTAATTAAACAAGACAAAAAAATGAAAATAGTCACATTTTATAGACGAAAAGTATATTTGAGCTTGATTATCTAAAAATGTGCATTTTGTGACTTAAGTACTTTTAGCACTAAGGTCTTCAATTAGCTTTTGTTGATCCTTATTGTATTAAATGAGATTTGGCAGCATCATTTCATGTGATTTTGCTTAAACTATTGAGAAAAAGTCGACATATGTCTGGCAAAGGAGTCTTAGTCTAAGAGGATGAAAATTTTGAAGTCTTAGCACGATTTTAAGAGGGAGGGTAAATGTAATATCTCATTGTGGCTGTCACTTGATTTGTGGTAAATAGACGTGAATAGTCCGTTTAGACAAGGGTAATGTCCAGAGGGTTTACCGAGTAAACATACATTTGGGAATTAAAGTTTACAGATGGATGAAATGAGTTTTAAAAGTTAATAAGTTGTTTGAGTTCTTTAGTTGCCAGTATATGCCTTCTGTACCTTGGTTGCGGCCAGTATATACCTTCTGTACCTTGGTTGCGGCCAGTATATGCCTTCTTTAACATGTCTTCAAACTGACCTATTAAAAGGCATGTATAAATATAACCTATTTTTATACCAATGGCCAAACCACAGATACGGTAAACAAAATGACCATTGACTACAAAATAGTTGGGGGTGAACAAAATATCGAACAGTGGCATAATGGATGTCATTGTGAATTAATGGAGGTTGTTTGTGGTCGAGGAATTATCGCAAATCCTTGAGACCATCCGCAAGAGAAATGAGCGTGTTTAAGAAGCAGACATCAAGTAAAATCTGTTGATGGTTTATATTAGGAGTAATGTTAAGGTAATTAAATGTTTTTAAAGCGTTTTATTGTCCAAAATGGGAAAAGAAACTACAAAAGGCTGAAAGAGCCACCAAGAAATTCTGAGATGTATTTTTTTGGGTTCGTCCTTCGTATTCTGTAGGTCAAAAGCATCCTTAAATAATAACTCGTCTATTATTTAATACCGGTCAATGGAAGACTTAAAAGGAATAAATTTAATTTAATCTCTTTAAAAAGTCGAGAAATTTTGTAATCAGACACAGAGAGATATGAAGGGATTTGGCTACCAAAATTAGACCGTTCTCTTGTCTGCATGGTGTTGCTTTTTTTCCAACCTATAAATATCCTTTTTTAGCTGTTGTTATTACTTCACACATCTTGAATACAGCTTTTCATATATATCATAATTTTATTTTAAGGATCATATAAATGTATCTTGTAAAAATTTTGATAGTTTTTTATTTTTAAAAAATCAAACATTTTACAGTTTATAAAGATAAAAGTACAAAGAAATAATGTTTTGTAAACAATTGCATTGTGACAATTATTACATTTGAGATAATGATGAAGAGATCATATACATATTAAACGAAATTGTTGTTAAGTATTAAAAGTGATTTTATCTGTTAATATTGCTTATTGTAAATATTTTCTATTATGTCGCGACAGAACGGTTCTTCAAACGCTGGTTGAAGAGGAGCTGCTGGTATCTTCTGATTTGGTTTCCCTACCACTTGACAAGTATGGCATGACCTGCAGTAGTCCACCACATCTTTCTTGATTTTGTGCCAAAAGAAGTGTGACGTAATTTTGTGATATGTCTTGTTCACTCCCAAATGGCCTGAAAGTGGTGAATCATGGGTTAAGTTGAGGACTTCATTCCTGTAAAGTGCAGGAACTACAATCTGGTGAACAATCCTCCATTCTTCATCAGCCTTGGCATCTGGAGGTCGACATTTCCTCATAAGTATGTCATCTTGTAAAAAGTAACAAACAGGGAATTGCTCGGCTTTTTCTTCGGTCATAGCGTTCTCTCGAAGTTTAACGATTTCTGGATTATTCTTCTGCTCTTCAATGAGCTGTGTTCGATTTGGTGTTTTGTGATCCTTTGATTCTTCACTAAGTTGGGAAAAAAAATCGTTCCCAGATCAATTTCAGATTGGATTTTATTACTTTTTAATGAACTCTCTTTTTTGGAGATCTTCAGACTCATTGCCCTGGTAACAGCACATGCTGTAAATATTTCTGGATCTTCTTCTGGAGATTCCATGAGACAGGGTTCTTGAGTTACGATGGGTTCGGCTATCACCTTCTCACCAGGTAAGTCGTTGCCTAGCAACAACAAGATGCCGTCCAATGGTAATGTTGGTCGGACACCTACAACCACAGGTCCGGAAACTAGGTCTGATTTGAGATGAATGAGATGTAGAGGTACATCGATACATCCTAGTTCTACGCTTTTCAACAGTATGTTGCTTTCAGTAGCAGTTGATGCAGATAAGGGAAGTATACCCTCTAGTAATAAGGACTGTGACGCACCTGTATCGCTTAGGATTTTGATTGGTCGTAGACTGGAAAAATCACCTGGCAGTGATACAAATTCTTCCGATATGAAGGGCATGAAGTCTTGTATGACATCAGTATTTTCTGATGTGGAATTTTGGACCTTGCTAGATAAGCTCTTGTTGGAGTCTTGAGAAAATTCGGCTAGGGTAGAGGAAGTAAAACTCTGTGTAGAGTCGTCAAAACTTGCGCTCAAGTCCTCTGTAAGACGCCCTCTGGAGGTAGACCTCTTCTTGGAACAAAAGGATCTTGGCGACAAGCTCATAAAACTCGCAGTCAAAACAGTAACTTGGCTGGAGTCAGTAAAACTAGCCTAATTGTTCATATTGAAACTCTTTGATGAGTCGTGACAAACCTCTTTGAAGTTTGTATGGACATCTGGAAAGCCAAAACTTTTGACTTCTGAAAATGTGTTTCCAGATGTATGACGAGACGTACAAGCGGAGACTTTGTGTGGTGTACCAGGATGTGTGGTCTTATCAGTTCTCTTCTTGAGTTTCCAGCACTCATCCCTCGTATGTCCTTCCTTTTTACAGTAGGCACATGTGTTTTTTGCACTCGTTTCTTTTGTACCGGGCTTATATGGTTTGTGTGGAGGTTTGCTGTAAGTCGATGTTGTTGTCCTATTTTGCCTATCTTTTCTGGTGTCAAATAGTTTCTTTGAGAGTTGATGTGAGATGGTGAAGTCCTCAGCTAACACTGCTGCCGTATGTGCGTCACCTTCACCACGGTCTGCAATATGTGTTCGTACCTCTTCACGAACACAATTCTTAAACTCTTCCATCAGAATTAGGTTCTTGAACTTTTTGAAGTCTGTGTCAGTGTTCGTTGCGTGCAGCCACTTATCCAGGAGTCGTTCCTTTTCCCGGAGGAACTCAACGTGAGTTTGGCCATCCCGTTTCCACAGCTCCCTAAACTTTTTACGGTATGCTTTGGGGACACATTCATAAGCCTTAAGTATTAAGGATTTAACAATGTTATAATTCCCACGCTGTTCCGCGTTCAAGGACACAAAAACTTCGGCTGCCCTACCAGTCAGAGCCGGCTGCAGTAAGGTAGACCACGTGTTTTCAGGAATTTAAAAATTTTTGGCAGTTATTTCAAATTGTGCAAAATATTGGTCAACCTCTTTTTCTGCAAATTTCGATATTACTTTTGCAAATTTAATTGCATCGCAACCCTGCTCTCTTTCTTTTTCTCTCTGTAACTCTAGCTCTATTTGTTTAAGATTTCGTTCTTTTTCTTCTTTCTCTCTCTGAGCATCTAGCTCCATTTGTTTAAGCTTCAGTTGGAGCTCTATACTAGAATCTTGAGGGTGTGCGATTGAGGCCAGCTCGTCCTCAGACAACATATCCTCATCCACAAGATGGACAATGATCATATTTCTTATAGTCTTTTTTACTGCTAAATGAGTTATACTTATTCCTAACTCTTTAGCAATGGAAAATAGCTCCCTTCTAGAACACTGTTCTAATGCCTCTACTGATGGATTATTAATATCAAAATCCATTTTGCCACAGGCAAAATACAACACCAAGTTTTATAAAAGTTTAATCTTAATAAACACACATATAAAATATACTTTTTTTAAAAATATCAACTAGCTCTGTTGTTGGTATCGTTAACAAGATGGTATCGTATACTAAATTTTAGTCTTAGTAAATTAAAGAAATCAGTGGGTCAAAAATCCACAAACACTCAATTTATTATTGGTGTTTGATAAAAAGTTATGTATTCAAATATTCACGGAACAGCCCACAATTTATTACGGACCGTTATAAATGGAGAATTTAATCTCTTAATTTTAGTCTATGGCTCGTTCTAAAAACAGTCCATAATAAAGAACGATACCACAGTTTAAAAATGATAACAAATATAACGACAATCAAGGCCAGAGCTAATTACAATTAATAACTTTTTTAAATTTGTGAACTTCAATTAAATAATAACAGCAAAAGAAATATGATTAAAATTATAAACTTACAGATTTGCAGGTACCGATACTGTATATAAAAATACAAGGAGCACAAAATTGGGCAACGAGTAAATAGAAAACTCTACACACAACAAAGTATTAAATAATGACACATTGCATGACTCGTGATCAAAAGAAAATATCTCCTCTCTCTATCGGTGAGCCCCTTTTATAGGCATTTCCTACTAATGTCTCTCGAGCAAACAAACACATTGTTTTGCCTTCCCGTTTTATCCAGAATCTTCTATTATTTTCGACAGTTTTCCTAACTGGATTAAATGTTGCAAATAAGGTTTTTCTAGCCACACTTCAAAGGCGGTCACGAGAGTTCACGAGTGGTCATGCACGTGGGACGCGAGATAGGCGTGCTAAAAACACGTCATCCTTCATAACAGTGAAATATAGGCTACGCATATTTTAATTCAGGAAAAATCGTTACAAAAGTAGTGCATTAAAAGAAAACATAAACGCTTTCAATATGATAGTTTATGAAATGTGCCCTTTTTGTAAATTCTTAGTTTTTAAAACAAATTATCATATTTTAAAACAGTTTTCATTTTCATCAATTCAACACACAGGGAAATGACTAAATGTATAATTGCTGGTATGCACATAAAAATATGTTTTAAAGACTAATGCCATCATACAATATATAATTAAGGCGTATACTTACCAAGATCCATTATTAAAATTGTAGACCTTTATAATGATTTAAAGCAAATTAAATACAGTGCTTTTGAAATCTTTAAACTTGTAAAGTTGCACAAAATAAATGAATGAAAATAACGATATATGCAAACTATTGGAAAAAAGACATCGGCTTTTAATCTGGAGCGGCACATGCGATATTTATAATGGAATACTATACGCATTTAACAAGATTAGCCTTAAATATATAAATTATCAAATATATCAAGCGTAGCTATATTTCATAGATTCCGCTTATTGTAATCGTTTTAAAACACTAAATATGAATCTTTTAAAAACTTTTTTAAAAAGACACATTTTTAATTTTTAACAAACATAATCTTTACTTTTGTTCCTGGGGAGGCACTTGACCTTCCCCCCCCCCCCCCCCCCGAGATAGGGCTGAAATTAACTCTCATAGTTGATGAGAAAATATTGAATTTTATGAACGATTATTATTGTTTTTAGATCTAAATATTTAAAATGTATTTAAGCAAAGTTGTGTTTCTGTTTCTAATACATTCAGATTGCAGCACAGGATGTGGTGTGGACGGGTTGTGTAATCAGCTGACAGGTATATGTAACCATGGCTGTAGGCCGCATCATTATGGTCGATGGTGTACTGGCAAGTTTATTTTCATTTCTGTTGTTGCTATATTTGTCTCGTTAGTTTTAATTTCTAAAATTTGACTTTTTTTGGTAATTTGGTTTGTTTGTTTGTTTTTTTTTTCTTGTTTTTTTTTGTTGTTTTTTTTTGGGGGGGGGGGGTTGTTGGAAAAGTGGTATTTAACGTTAGCGTACAAAACAAGCTTAAAATTGTATTTCTGGATTTATATCCTCTAATCAGAGTTAAGATAGGGCTTCGGACGCTTCACCTGGATGGTTGAGGTAAGATATTAGGACGTAAATTTACAATCCCGACTCCTAGGAAAGTTGATCGTGTGCACTGTTTGTACGCACAGTGTCGTTGTCCTTGGGTTGGGGTGGCCTCCAGCATAACCCCATCGAGCAAACTCGGGTGGGGGCTGTCCTTGCAAAGGGACATCTCCAACGTGGCCCTTTGCGTATGACACGAGTAACCATGCATTAGAAAACGACGTAGTGAGAACCCGATGTCTTTAAACTTTACGTTCCCGAAAAATGAGGAGAGGTCACTCAAGTGTCAGTGGAGATCACTACTGACCCACTGATCATGGAGGATTTTATTGTCATTGTGGGTGTTTACGGGTACAACGTAACCGTTCATTTTGAGATAATGAACGGGGTCAAAATTAAGATGCAAGATTCCAACATAAACTAACAAACCGACAGAGCAACTTAAAAGAAAAATATTTTTTAAAGGATGTCATTTTAGCAATTACAAAATTGCGTTAAACAAAAAAAAATTAATGTAAATAATTCTATGCTATTTAATATAACCTTTCTTTAAGCATGGAATCTTTGCCCTGAAAAATGTTTATTAATTTTAACATTTGTTCCAATTTATTGTCTTCTGAATTCCCTTTCCATATTTCATTTATTATTAAATTAAAATATTTAAATTGTAAATCTTCAGCCTGCAGTGATGGTTGCGATAGAGATGGATCTTGTGTGAACAAAACTGGAATTTGTACATATGGCTGCCAACCAAATCATTATAGCCCTAAATGTTTTGGTAAGTTTTATTTTCATCACAGGGGCATTGCTGTTTATTTAATTTTGTTCCAGTATTTTATCTAATGATTAGTTCTGCCAAAAATATTTTTTCTTTGACAAAAATATTGGTTTTAATATAAACATTTATTTAGTTTAATTATTACAGTTTTTGTTTGCTCTAACGCTGCTGCAATGCATGGATATTCAGCTATCGTCAATACACTTTTCTTCATATCTGTATTTTATCTGTTTGACACATTATCTTACATTTGCACAATGCACACCATAGACCTATTTGTTTTTGATTGAAAGGAAGTCTATCCTCAAGGCACATTTTCTCCAACACAACACCTCATATGAAATGTTTCTATTCATTGTGTTTGAGTGGGGTTGTTATTTTTGGAGATTATGCGAACTAGTGCGTAGGGTTGAATTGCGGGGGGGGGGGGGGGAGGGGTATTCTGCTGAAAACGTGTACAGTTAATATTTATCCTAAAAATTCTGACCCTCTGCAATATTTCTAATAAGGACCATCAAATTCGTGTCTTAAACACACCGAATTGAACACAAGTCTTTTTTAAAAGACAATGTTAACCTTAATGAGTAGAAACATAATATGCATCATTATGTACAATGCATCAAATACATGTATATCGTAGCTCACTATAAGTAGAAGAATATAGTACAAATCTTTCTCCACAAAGTTATTTCATCGACTGCTAAACGAAAATGCACATACACCAAAGACAGACTATAGAGATTACATCACAGCTTACAATTAACATACATCACAACTTATTTGCAGTAAAGCATTTCATTAGCTAAACTAACACACAAGACACACCACGCATAAAAAATTAGTAAAACAAAATAAGGTTAAGCTTGAAAAAAGGAACGCAAAAAAACAATGAACGTGTCGGCAGGAAGCCTTTATCAGGGAACAAACAGAAAAAAACGAATAAAATTTAAATATATAGAGGTTAAAAAATGTAAAAATAGCAGTAGTATCGAAGCGGGCAGCAGAAAGTGACAGAAAGTCAGCGGGGGAGAAGTTAAATAGTGAAGATGGAATGAAAAGTGGAGAAGTAAGTCCACTTGTCGTGGAGGTGGCGGAGCTAGGTTCAAACTGTGAATAGAGACATGACGTTTATACCATGTGGGGACAATGTGCCATATGTCAAGATAAGCTTGTGATCCAAACCGACTCGGCTGGGTGTGTTTGTGCTAGCCACATTGCACATATTTAGCAAAAAGGAATATAGTCTTTACAGGATTTAGGGTGGGAGGAAGAGTAGAGTAGATAGCTGTGGCTGTCAGTAGGTTTAAAGTAGGCAGAGGTGAGTAGGCTGTCTGTGTGATGGGCGACTGAACTGTCCAAGAAGTTGACTGAGGTCTCAGAGACAGAAGATATGTATTTAATGAAAGGGTGAAAGAGCCTACAAAGTTAATGAAAAGGTCAAGTTCACTCCTTTCCATAGTGCTGACTCCTTTCCATAGTGGTGACCCCTATACCGTCATCTATGTACCTATTACAGAATTCTGGGAAGCGGGCGTCCAGTATAGTTGCATGCGACCATGTTTTCGAATGTTCCATAAACAAGCATGCATAGTTGGATCCCATTTTGTTCCCCATAGCAAAACCATTGATTTGGTCTAAGAATTGGCCACCAAACTCGAACGAATTGAAGGTGAGGACTAGTTCAGCCAATCGGAGGAGGGTGTTGGTGGGTATAGTTTGGTGGGGTTTAGTCTCTAGAAAGAATTTGAGAGCTAAGAGACCGTCAATGTGGGGGATATAAGTGCATAGAGAACATACATCAAGAAGAAATAGTTGATGATTCTTTTTAGGAGGGATTATGAAAGATTCGAAGGTTTGTAAAGCATGTTTGGGAACCTTAATGTAATTTGGCACTGAGGCTGCGATGGGTTGAAAGACTCCATCAAGGAATTCCGAGAAATTTTCCGTGGGGCATGAACATGCTGATACAATTGGTCTGCGAGGGTTACCGTACTTGTGTATTTTAGGAAGTAGGTAGAAGCCTGGCTTATTGAGGTCAATATCAAAGATATGTAAAGCAGATGCCGATTTGGGGAGTGCTGATTCTGCAAACATTTACTTCATAGTCTCTTTTACCGTGTTGTTATGTTTGGTAATAGGGTGGTTGGTCCTTGGTTGGTAGAACTGGCTGTCTTCTAGTTGCCTATGGGACTTATTGATCTTTGTCCCACACAACAACAGCTCCACCCTTGTCAGCTGGCTTGATGACGATATCTTTACGGCTGTGTAGCTTAGAGAGTGCAAGTGATTCTCTTTTAGAAAGATTAGATTGTCGGAGTGGCGGCAAAGAGAGGTTCTTGATTTCTTGTTCCGTGCTCCTTATATACAAGTCTAAAGCTTTGGATTGGTTAGATGGTGGTGTCCAAGTGAATTTACGTTCTCTGTGAAACGGGAATAACTCATTCTCAGAGAGGTCGGTACTTTTTCCAGCAAGGTGAAACTGAAGTCTCAAGGAACGAACATAGCGGTGGGAATCCGAAAGTAGTTGGTGGCGATCGCAGGTTTGTTTCAGTGGAATAAATTTGAGACCCTTAGAGAGTAGCGACCTTTCGTCGTCAGAGAGTGGAAGTTCTGGGGGGGGGGGTGCAAACAACTAAGTTATTGCCAGTGACAGTACGATGAGCTGTTGGGTTAATAAGTTGTTGCCAGTGACAGTACGATGAGGTGTTGGGTTACTAAGGTGTTGCCAGTGACAGTACGATGAGGTGTTGGGTTACTAAGTTGTTGCCAATGACAGTTCGATGAGGTGTTGGGTTACTAAGTTGTTGCCAGTGACAGTACGATGAGGTGTTGAGTTATTTTTGGCCTTAAGATTGTCGAGTGTTTTCTTTTTGTTGGTAGATAGGAAGCGTTACAGTTCCCGGTTAAGTTGGTGGATAATCGTTCTAATAAATAAAACACAATATTCGGTGCGAAATAATTACAAGTAAATACATATACTCGACACTGTTGTTTTAGTCCGAATTATATATAGAGGTGATTCTTATTCTGTTGTGTTGTCAAAATCATGTCTCACAAACTATATTAGATGGAGATACCGGTAGTCCTATATGTCATTGACTAAATTCTGTTAAGTTACATGAGAGTTTCTCATTTGGTCTTGCCATATCCATAAGTCTGTACTTCACTTATTTAATACCACATGCACCTTTACTCGAAGCTTTTAATTTTAAATTTCAAATAAATTTTTGTAAAGTTTTGATGTACATTAATTTTTGGAAATATTGTTAAGATAACCAGTTGCAGCAATTAATGTTTTTTAAGCAGTGATAACATGATTATTTTTTCAAATAATGTTCTAATATGTCCTATATGAAATATTGCTTTTCTTTGAAACAAATCAAAAACCTTATTTAAGGCAATGTAGAAAATTGAAAGTATGCTTACTATTAAGAAACATAATTCAGTACACTAAATATTTATGTATAATATATTCAGAATGTAGCGTAGGATGTGCAGGGAATGGATTGTGTGACAAAAAAACAGGAGCTTGCAAAATGGGGTGTAAGCCGGATTATTATGGTAGAAACTGTGAATGTAAGTACTTTTTTCTTTCATTAAAACCATCTTCGTACCTTTGATAAATAAGTGAATCTTACATGTTTTTATTTAAAATATTTGCAGTTGTTCTTGTACACACATAAAACAATTGATCTTCCATTATTTCAATAAATTACATAAAAAATTCATAATTTTTCTCCTATAAAAGATAGAAAGATTATCTTAATGCTATAGGAAAGCTTATAGCCAGCCCTTTCCAGTCATATGCTATTTTTGTATGTCAGATGTATTTGAAAATTTGAGTTGGAGTACCTAGCTATATGGCGCTTAGTGACCTACATACGTGTTATAATTATTTTTACCAACCATTTTATTTTACTGTGTTTAGGTATTCGCTATTTCTTAGTGTAGTTGTAAGAATTTGACTGAAGGCGCCCGGTGAAAACGTAAATTTGACATAGGCGCATGGAATCGAAAACATTTAGAAACCGCTGACGTAGCTTAACAAAAAATACGTCACATACACGTTTGAAATGCGGTGCGCTGAATATTGATGTAATGCCTAGAATGATGAGTACCATCTGAGCGATATTTAGCTATTGTAGTTTGGTAAATACCTGGTTACTTTATGACGATAATTCCTATAACACATTGCGGTATGTTTATACAGCGTTCAAAATATGTGCTATTATTAGACTTTGAGAATTTCAGGATATTCATTGTAAAAAATTTTAATAAATGTACCGTACGTACTTTCTGACTAACACAGCCACTACCCAGCCATATGTACGTGTACGCACAATTTCGAAAATAGACAACAACCCCATTTTATCAGTAGTTTCTATAAGTTTGGTCCTTAAATAATTCGATTGTTTGAAAATACTTGCTTTAAATTTTCTGAATTTAATAACATTCCTTGAAATTTACAGGCATACAACATCGTGAGAATATTTTTTTAAGGATGAATTTAATTTGTAAAAATTCATAATAATAATTTTTAGTTTGCAAATGTTAACAATACAAGTTGTCATTGTAGTGAGCAGAATAGTAAGATCAAGTTTATCTATAGGAAATATGAAGCTAATGTTGGAATAAACCTGAAAAATCATCAAAAATGTGTCGGCAAAAAGCCTTCCTTAGCTAAAACAAAAAAGTTCAAATAAAGCATAAAAAGAACTGATGCATTGTTCAAGTCAAAAGTGCATAGTTAGTATTAAAATAAATATAGACAAGGGAAGTACACATCACTTATTTGAGATAAGAATGTTAGAAGTAAAAATCTTCTCATATTTGACATTGCTAATTATTTCATTGTGCAATTAGTTAATCATGTTTTGTATGTTAGTATATTGATAAAATGATCACTTTATCTCATTACCATATTAAGCCTGTAGTTTAGGTTGTGCTGGAGATCACTCCTGTGATCCAATGACCGGTATTTGTAACTATGGCTGTGTGCCAGATTATAATGGGCCAAGATGTCTTGGTGAGTTCTAAAAGTTCAATTTGCTCTCTTTCTTTTACAAATTATTTATTTAATAATTAATTTTTTCCTTTAATCGAAGTATTTGTAACCTTCAACTTGTTAAATGCCCATTAAAGGTTGCTAGTAAAATGCTTTAAAAATGCGGGGGAAAAATATAAAATAAAATCCAAACAGTTTGCCTTGTAAGCACATTGTTAAGTCATGCAATGCAAAATGTAATCTATGAAAACAATGCGCAATTTGGGAGATGCAAATGACATAGGAATTGATATTTGTTTTAGACTTAATTTTCATAAGGTTGCCAAACTTCTTCAAAGAAGGTACCCTATCACAATTGTTTGCTGAACATGTATTATGCAATCGTTTTTTAACTGAAGCACAAGTTTGTGAAGATAGTAAAGGGATGGTCTCTTCTCTTGTATTATTTGGCTGACAAGAAGCTGTTTAATGAATCTCAGGAAACATAGGTTACAATGGCCAACTCAAATTTGATGCTTGAAATTTTAGATTTGTTTCTATATATATTTGATTCGCTGATTGGAAAGCAGGCATTATATTTTCTCTTAGCAGCTCTAGATTAAAAAAAAAATTAAAAAAAATTTGTATACTGAATATCAGAATTTTTTTCCAGCATGAAACAGTATATTAAGTATATACTGGCCAAAACAAAATGTGGTGCCTCTAATGTTATAATTGTTTCTAGTTACGCTGAATCTAAAAATAGCACTCATTTTCCCCTCTCATGACACATTTTTGAGATATTGAGCTTTTATGTTCTTTGTAACCACGAAGCATATTAATAATTATTTTAAAACATATTTTAAAAATTAGAGCTAATTTTTTTTTTGAATAAGAGCTCCAAATAACACTAGGAAGAGACATAAAACATAAAAATGTTTTTTCTGGCCTGTGTTATCAATAGGCCATAGTTTTTTTTATAGTTTTTTTATTTACAAGATGTTTGTTAAGCTCTCACCCAAGTACATTAATATTACTAATGAGTGTGCTCTGTGTCCATAGACAGAATCATTGCAAAAAGGAATCATTAAACTAATACATTTCTCTGAGTTTAATTCTCAGTGTCAAATAGATATGATCGAATTTCAGAGTAATCAAGAGGGAGCGAAGAAATGTATACTTATCTAGTCTAAAGGATCCATTTTAAACCTTTTTTTTAAAATTAAATTTAAAGCACTTAAAATCAAAGCAGACTGAAGAGGTAGCCTACCAACAAATAAGTCAACATATGGGAAACTCCCAAACTAAATTTGTTTTGCCTCAAAGAATATTGGCCTCAGTAAATTTTGTTTATCAAAATTAGCATGAAGCAATAAATCACATTATAGAGATTACATTTTTTATGGCTTGATATGTGATTCATCTGAATAAACAAACGTCACTCAACCAGCTACAACTCTCTACTGGATTTGTTAAGTCCATGTGTAGCACCAAGTGTCAAAGTTGAAAATGTTTTTGTGTTTTAATATGTACCATGTACTTCAAAATGTCATTCAAGTTGAGACCGCTGCAATAGGTAACAGAAAATAGAATGGTTTGAGAGTCTGCTGCAATAGGTAACAGAAAATAGAATGGTTTGAGAGTCTGCTGCAATAGGTAACACAAAATAGAATGGTTTGAGAGTCTGCTGCAATAGGTAACACAAAATAGAATGGTTTGATTGTCTGCTGCAATAGGTAACGGAAAATGGAATGGTTTGTTTGCCTGCTGTAGTATGTAACAGAAAATAGAATAATTTGTGCAAAAATAGGTTTTTGCTCCTGTCGTTAGTTATTAAAATCCTATACCTGTTGTGAATGTCCTTACATCTATCCCTATTGTCTATGTACACTCATTTAACCATTTTGTCCATCTAACTCATCTATCCTTGATGTCTATGTACTCTCATTTAACCATTTTGTCTATCTAACTCATCTATCCTTGTTGTCTATGTACTCTCATTTAACCACTTTGTCCATCTAACTCATCTATCCTTGTTGTCTATGTACTCTCATTTAACCCCCTTTGTCCATCTAACTCATCTATCCTTGTTGTCTATGTACTCACATTTAATCATTTTGTCTATCTAACTCATCTATCCTTGTTGTCTATGTACTCTCATTCATCCCAATTGATGGAATTAAATACAAATCAATGTGCATATTTAAGTATAGTAAATTTCAGATAATAAATGTACAATCAAATTAAAGATTGCCTTAAACATACACTTCATAATATGAAATCAAACATATTTTAAACAAACGTTTAAATTAGTAAATATTTTCAAATATCTTGGGAGCAGAAAGTTATTTTCAACGCTACCTCATCTGACCTGTTGGTATTTTGTAAACCTTTGCTTTAAAATGTTCTTTCAGTAGAGATAAGAATTTATAATTTTAAGTATGCTGAGCTGAATGTTGTTGAGACAGTTGTTTATTTTCAAATGTCAAAACCATCAAGTCCACTTTTGACATAAAAATGAGACGTTTTCTTTTTTAATTCTCAACACTTTAACAAGATAAATACCTAATATTTTATTTATCCCAGTTGGATAATAAAATACAATTACAGGTGATTTAATATAGTTTCAAATCATCAATGATATACATCTGCCTAAAATGGCTCATGAGTTTTTTTTTAAATCTATATAATAACAAAAGTTATAAATATTTCAGACTGCCCACTAACATGTGAAGAAGCACAGTGTCTTATAGAAACAGGAACTTGCAAAATGGGGTGCATACCAGGCTTTTATGGTGCTGTATGTGATTTAGGTAAAATTGCATCTATTACATTTACATAGAATTCTTTACAGTGATGGGTATGAAATCAATATCAAATTCTTACTGCAGATTTTTTTTAAATTGGTATTTTGTAAACTATAATTCTCTAGGGAGAATGCTGAGTTTTTTGTGTTGTTTCTTATATCACTGCTGTTCTTTCATACTTTTCTTTTCTTTGAATTAGAATTTATATCTGCCTTTATCTAAGTATCTGCTTAATTAATTTTGGTAATATGTACTTAGGTATCATGTCTTCTTTCTGTTGGTAGAAGTAATTTCTCTTGATTTTCAGACGTTATAGCTAATACTGATCTCTGTTGTGCTCTGCAGCCTCTTTTTGCTAAGTTTGTTTGAAGGGCCTTTAAAATTGTGCACTTACTTTGGACTTTTTTGGCTGTCAAATTGAATAATGATTGAATTGTATTTTGTTTTCATGGTGTGTACTGATTAGTGCTTTGTAGTGATAATGTGATCTTCAGTTCTTTGATTATAGTCTTACATCTTACTTCTCTCTTAATTTATATATTTGTGGCAGACAAATTCTTAAAAATGAAGACTGCTAGAGATCATTATCTTTGGTTAGAAATAATGGAAATAGACTCAAAGGCTACATAATCGTATCCATTTTGAATTTTCAAATCATCACCAATCCAGACAACAAAGAAATAGGGGGATGATGCTTTTATCTAAAAATGTTAAACTGCTTGAAAAAACTAATATTCCTACAAGATTTATTTTTTTTTGCACAATATGTTAAGAAACCAATGTACAGGGATTTTGTTATATGAAGTATGCATGCATATTTTATTGTTAGTACAAAAGTGATGTCATTTAAATTGGTCATAGTTTTTGCTTAATCCTTTCATTTATTGTAGAATGCCCGGAAAATTGCAAAGATGCACTTTGTGACTGGGATTCTGGGATCTGTAAAGAAGGTTGCCAGTCTGGCTGGTTTGGCCCTGAATGCAAGAAAAGTAGATACAAAATTATTAGCAATTTAGCCAAATAAATGTACAATTATTGATAATATAATTGAAAATAATCATCAATTTATACATTTAAAAAGTTGTTACCAATGTCAAATGTCCAGACAACAAGATATTGATAATAATACTTTTTATCTCATTATTTTCTTAGAAAAGCATAAACTTTACTTAATTTAATTTTTAATGTATTTTTTTATGGTTAATATTTTAATGACCGAAAATTCTTGTATTGCCACTTTTATTATATTATCTACTTGATTAATTGTTTTACAGAATGCTCAAAGAACTGCTTGACTAGCAACTGTGATTTTGAAACTGGGAAATGTACAAAATGCAAAACGGGATGGCATGGCGTTGAATGCAATGCATGTAAATCTTAGTGCTCATAAAACGTGTTTCCTTAGTTTAGAGGTCTAGCAAATTAAAAATATTTTTAATTTGAACTACCTTCTAAATGATTGTTAAGATTTGTTAATTTTTTTATGCCGGTTCTTAGCGTTACACAGATTAGTGCTGCTATGATGTCTAGGGTATGATTACTCTTAATTAGATATGCTACATTCAGTCTCACTCACACTAATGCTACTATGGCACTCTCACTCGCTCTCCACTCTATTAGACTCTATCACTACTAAATATCACAGATTGTTCAGCCCAAGATTAAATATTTAATTTCAATCAAAATAACTACACGCGTACAAACATAAAAAACACAATTTTGATGCAGTCTAGTTACTAATACAACAATGATACTGTGCGATGACTGTCCGTCCTCTGGTCTGCTCTCTAGTCCTTTACAAGCACACAGGTCAGGTCCAAAGTACACACAACAAGACTTCAGTTGACGGGTCTGCGCTCGCTCGCTGGCTGGTCAGTGGTCATTCGGTTTCGAGGCGGGGTTCCAATCACATTCTTCCATGTGTAAACACAACACCACTGCAGGCTGCCTATGTTAATTCCAGTATAGTGCGCCTCGTCCTGCAATCGCCTTGTTCAATATGCCGTCAGAGTTAGACTGCGCTGACCTCTGGACTCAACTCACTTTACGGAGTTATAGGTTACACTGAGCTATACTCTATAATATGCTCAACTCTGCTATACTCAATCACATCAACTCTAATCAGTCTACTAGGCTTTATTCTAGACTATTCTGCACTGTACTGTCTATCCTATACTATATTATCCTATGCTAAACTTAACTAACTAAACTTAACTTAACTGGCTGTAAATGAGAATACATACAACACATAAGCTATAACTAAGAAATACAATCCTATCACAATTTTACTAAATAGTCATTATCTAACTTAGTATTCTAACAGTAACTTAAGTAACTAACTACCATCCTAACATTTCTTACTAACAAAAATACTAACATATTAAAAATATGAAACTAACAATTAACAATACGAATATTAAAAACCTAAACACTTTTGGGCTAAACAAACTTTAACAACAATAGTGGTAGCCAGGCTCTGCTTGTCAATTACAGGAAAGAGAATGAAGTAGCGGGGTTATGCCTTATTTATAGGTCCACTTAGCGTGTTTTGCCTGCATTCTAAAAATTCTAGCGTCTGTACTCTGACCTCTGGTGAGACCTGAGTCATCACTGACGCTCTGGTCCGACGCGTGTATTGTCTACGCTATGCCACGGCCATAGAACCTGGTAAATTTCCATTGTTTATGAGTCATTGTGATTGGGGAAAGTACGCTGTACGGCCCCAGCCTATTGCGGCATATCACGTGGGGTAGCGATGGGCAGGGGTGTGAGCCAGCGGGTCTCACACAGGTAAGGACCAGCTGGTCTCAACAATGATAAAATATGAAGGAAAGCTTGTATTATAGATATGTCAAATTTTTAGTAGATTCTTATTTATTAAATTGTATACTTACACCAAATCTCTAAATGATGTAACTGCTCGATGATCAAAAGTGGCCCTATGTTTCTCCATCATCTAAAACGGACTCACTGCTTGGGTCCATTTTAAATTATTATTATTATTTACTGTGGTCTCATATAGCGATGTACCCCAGCCTAGGGCTGGGCTCATTGCGCTGCACATTAGAATATGAGCAAACATAATCATGACATTAAAAATTTACATACACTTATTTAATTAAAAAAAAACAGCTCTATAAAATGCAAACAAAAAAGAAAATGAATATTTACCCCAAACAACCCAGAACTATTTACATGTAAAGCCATGGACGGCACCCAGCAGCATCGTTTATCAGTCAGATTGGGGGAAGGAATCAATCATGATAGTAGAGTTTAAAAAGGTGTGTCTTTAAGGACAGTTTTGAAAGACTTGATGGTCGGTATATTGCGAATTTGCGGTGGGAGAGAATTACGTTGTTGGGGGGCCCACAAAGGGAAAGATCGTTCACATCATGTTTTAGTGTGTGTTTCTTAAGCTGCCATGCACAACTTTAATAAATGATGTCATTAAAAATATACATTAATTTTTAAATACATTTTTAATACCATATTATTTGTTCTACTAGATGCTTTGATGCATTATATGCATCTGTACTTTATAGCTCTGCGTACTATTTCGAATATTATTCGCCTAATACTATATTTTATGACTTACTAACTGCTTTGATGCAATTGATGCATTTGAAGGAGGAAAACAAAAAGAAAATAAAATTCTTCATAGACCTACCAACTATTATTAAAAATATTCCGCTTTTACCATATTTCAGCATGTAAAACTGACTAATCATGATAAATTTATTTCCTGCCAACAACCCAGTCTCCAAGCTGCATAAAAATAGATTCTCTCATAAAAACTTAAATTAAATATTAAACACTTGACTTCTTTTAGTTTCAAGGGCTAGAATAGGATTGAGCGTGTAAACCTAAGCACTTGACTTCTTTTAGTTTCAAGGCTAGAATAGGATTGAGCGTGTAAACCGAAGCCCACTCCACACACAAAACTATAACAACTGCCACTTAAATTTGGTTAAATAGTGCAGATTGGAAGGGATACTTTTGGTGCTGTAAATCGTAATAACATTTTTGTGGTAACTTTTTCTAGTTATTTTTTAAAATGCTTAACTTCAAGATAGTGATAGCTTGCATTTCTATGGATTTTGCCAAATTTAATGCAGTGTGGGTTTTAAATAAAGCTCATATGCATTTGCCGCAAATATGAATTATAACGTGATTTTAAAAGATAACGTTTGACTTACATTTACACACTTATTCATAGCTCAAATATTCCCTTTTTTTTTACATTTTATAAGAATTTCCTTTTAATCTTGCATGATATAAACATGCCTGACATATTTTGGGAGTTGCCAAATTTTTGTACCACTGGTTTTTATTTGTTTTAATGAGTAGATTATTCTTAAAGTGGTTATGTTTAGGAAGTGGAGGTCTGTTAGTTTCTAGATTATTCTTAAAGTAGTTATGTTTAGGAAGTGGAGGTCTGTTAGTGTCTAGATTATTATTTAATTGGGTAATTTAAGAAAGCGAAAATATGGTAGTTAATAGATTACTCTAAAAGTGGAGGAAGGGAATGTATGTTAATGACTAGATTATTCTTATAGTTGGTATGATTATTATGTGATGGGATGTGACAAATCTATTGAGATATCAATGTGACCCTATTCGCAGCTCAAATTGAAAATATAATTAGTTTACAAACACTCAGTAAAAATGAATATTTAATAAAATACGCATTTCAATTTATTGTTATCTGCATCTCGTTGATTTAGAACTTTTAATTTTTAATGAAAGTTTTCTTGAAGACAATTTCAAAGTCATAAAAATTAAAAATTAATTGAAACTTGTTCGCAATTAAACCACATCTGTTATATATATATACAAGGCTTAATGTCTGATCAATGAACAAAAAATGGTTAGTGTTATTTCTACAAAAAAAATTGTATATTTTTTAGATGAATTAAGATATGCACCTTCTATGCCAATATGATTATGTACTTTAAACCCTTTCTGCCCAACTTACTTTTGATATAAACTGTCACATCTGCCTAATGGGGCATAACGCCTATTCAAAACATGTGCTTTTAATAAAAAATGATTAAAATATAAAAATGGAAAATTTAGTGTTGTTTAATTTTTTTACAGGGTATAAAAAAATTAATGAAACTGAATAATCACAAAAACAGAATCAAAAGAAATGTGTATACTTTAACTAATATCTAAATTTAAAAATTGGTACATTATCCCAAATTCACGGCCATCACAATAGCCATCCCATCACTGCTGGCATCCATTACCAATATAGTACTAGTATGAATTTTTAAGTCTGAATCAGAGTCATCTCCACCCAAGGGATCATCAGTATCGAAAATATTGATTATAATGCCAGGTGAAACAACATGACTCCAGCTCTGCATCCTTTTTATAACCTTTTAAAATACGTTATATCTTCGCTTTTGTTCATATGTTTCTTTTAGAATTTGTGGCAAATCTTCTGTCGGCTAACTGATCAACCTCCCGTCATCCTATCGAAATGAAATTTGGCAGATAGACTCATTGGCGACGACAACATAGTTACACCACAAACTACCTACCTCTGTAATCAGTTTTCCTGTTTTTTTTTATAGGGAGATGAAAAAAATATGAAATATAGACATCACTAAGTTCCACAAAATGCTTTTGAAGATGTATACCAAACACTTTGCTTTTAGGGTTTGTTTAATTCAGTTTCGTTTTACATTTTTTGTGTACCCATCATAAATTTCATTTAATTTCATTACCTGATGTTCCTTTTCTTTGTTATTTCAGCTTGTGGGCATTATTGTGTCCATGGTGCATGTGATCGAGTAGGTAGATGTTCGGAAGGCTGTAAATCCCAACATAGTGGGGAGTTTTGTGAAACAGGTAAATAGCCTTTTCAAACAATTGTATTTCCATCCCTTATTGCTCTGACCCGATGTATTATTTAAAATATTTGATTACAAGAACAATGTAAACAAGTGCCACTGATAAAATACAAACTACTTTAGGTTATTTATTATGTATTTAAGTTATTCGATCCTAAATAATAAAAATATAAACATTTGCATTCACTGGTTACACGAAGTAAGAAATAATATTTTTGAAAAAATAGAGCATAATTGGTTGGTTCTTATCATTTGGTGTTGTCATAGTTCGGGTAAGTAAACATGGATTGGCTAACGATACAGTGAATTGAGAAGTAAAAATAATTTAGAGTCAAGGTATACATTTCATTTTTAAAACTATTTAATTCTGTATGTTTTTATTAGCTCTACTCAACTTGCTGAACACACGTTTAACAGCAAACTTGATTTTTTTTTAAACAAACACTAATCGGAAAAAGGTTATAGTAAACCTCGTAAAAACTACTCTGTTTTTAAATGTGGAATTACACCATAACTGTTGATTCTTAAAATTGCTCATTTTAAACATTATTTACTAAAGATGTCGTCAATATAAATCTCTTCTCTGGCCTATTTCAAAATTTGACAAATTTTCTCCTGCCCTATTCATTCTTAGTCCACACTTTGGAGGCTTATTTGTTTAAGCGTTAACATCTGGAAGGACTTTTTGATCACTAGTAACCACTTTTGCCGTTACATTTTATAACATTTTAAAAAATTATATAAGCTAAAAATGATGTATTTAATTATTTATTTATTCTAAATGCAAATAAATCTAAGATGAAAGCACATCTATAGTTGTGTACTCAAAATTAAATTTTGTTTATATGAAATATAAGGCTGTTTAAGTATTTAAAATTATTCCTTTCAAATGTTCTTGAATTGTTAAGAGACACAATCTGAATAAAGGAAATTTTCATTTCTCATACATAAAGCATTCACGGTCCACAAAATTTAATATGTTATTACACATGCCTGTTATTGTCGTGAGTTGACCATTCGTATGTAATATAAATTTGATGTTTTAAATGAAATTGTCAGATTATCTAAATCAAAAACGTTTCCTATATATTTCTTTATAATAAATAATATTTTATATTAAATAAAAATATTCTATATGCAAGGGTCTTTAAAGTTTTTAAAGAGGGTATCTTGGACACTTGGAGGCTTGAACACTGTTGAGGGGCGGACTATATTTTAAAAACTTTATCACACAATTCCTAAGTATTTGCAACATGTTTTATTTTAAGTGATAAAAAGAAGAAAAATTAAAAGAAACTTAAAATACACATTTTTATTAGAATGTTTTAAGATGTATACTCAAACCCCGGTTAATAATATCAATCAAAAGATTTTACATCAGCTAAATAAGCAATATCAAGATGAACATTACTTTTTCTCTTTAGAAAGACCTCTAATCTTATGATTGATGAAAGTTTTAACTGTGACAAATAGACTGTGTTTATTGTGTTTACAAATAATTTTTTTATGAATTCGGGGAAAAAAATATAAAGATAAAAAAAACGTATTTTTATTGGCTGGTTTCTAAGTTCCTAATTAGTTCCGAATTTTAGCAAACAAAGTTGTTCTTTACTATGAAGATTTAATACCCAAAGAAGAAACAAAATACTCATTGAAAAAAAATTGTTGCCTATTTTTCTTCAGATAAAATATAATAAATTCGATTTTATCAATAAATTTAATGATATGTTTTCTATATATTTCCTAGAGTACATTTATGTGGTAGGACTATTAAAGATATTACGCATAATAGTACATATATTTGCAATTTTTTTTTTTTTTAGTGAACGATGAATCAGAGTCCAGCACTAGCCCTTGGATTATTGGGATAGTAGTTTCTCTGATTGGTATGGTACTATTATTCTTTATTATCAAAAAAATAAAGGCTAGAAGAAATCGTGATTCAACTGATGAGTGAAACTAAGTTTATTGGTTATTTACTCTTTTTAAGAAAACTTGTGTTTTTCATTTTAATTAAGTGTTTTTTTTTTCTTATAAGAAACAATGTTTTATGTTGAACACAGAAAAATAATCTTAACTATTTTAAACCAAACATATACAAAACGTATTTATTAGGGCAGATAAAATGGATTCTAAATCATACAGAATTCATATTCGAAATTTTTTGTCCATTCAACATAATTCTTTCATTGTCACATTAAGTAAAAATAATGAGTTTACTTTATTTTAGATATTTAAGAAATGTATTTGCTTTTCTCTTGACAAAGATCATTGTTTAACGTTATTATTTTACACTTTTTTGCAACAGATTAATGATCACCAATTTTTCTTTTTAAATTCATTTTTATGAGTTCTAAAACTTGATTAATAAAAGTTGATAACTTAATATTATATCTCAGTACGTTTTTTGTTATAATAATCATATCTATCAATAAGATTTATTTTAATTCTGGGCAAAAAATTGAAACCTTAGACAAGAAACCCTTGATTTATATTTGAATCTGGAACAAAGATATAACCAAACAAAACATTTAGGTTTTGGAAGCGTCTGGGCAAAAAATATTCATATCTTTTCAAAAACATTTCCCTGATCATTATAATTTTGTTCATAATAATATGTTCACATAGTTCTAGATGTCAGACAATTTTTATCACTTTTATTTGGCAAAGATCGTTTCTAGTTGTTTTTAACATTAGATCGCTGTTCAGCAATTTAGTAAATATATACTTCAAATGTCTGTCTCATACTGGTGTTTGAAATGTATTAATAAAAATAAAGTCAAACATTCTAAATAATTTGTTTCACTGTTTAAGATGATTAACTTAAAGATAGAGGATTAGAAAGTAAATACAATAGGTCAATCAATGAATTTTTTTTTTTAAATTGGAATGCTTAATTTTTAAATTATCCATAGTATTTGAGTTTGAGATCAATGTCTTCAACTGTATAAGCCAGAAAAAAATCTACATTCATTTTGTATATTATCCTATTCAATAATTATTCATCATGTAAGGATTTGTAGACAAGAAATAAATTAATTTCATTATAATATTTTATGACCTTTTTTAACGCACATTTGGCTCTTGTCCACATGCATCCAGCATTTTAATGAGTAAAATGAACGTTTATAATATAGTTAACATAAGTTAATGGAAGGTTCTAAAGGTACAAATAATTTTTACTAGCGCTTAAATCATAAATTAATTATCAATATTTACCAGTGTGTTTTAAAAATAATGTGTAACACTTTCTTAGCTTACCAATAAAACTTAGTGTTCTTGGTAAATTATTACTGTTACCATAGGATGGGTTTCTCTAATCTTTAAAGATTAAAACTTTGTCCAAAATAAACCAAATTCCTTATTTAATGCTAGAATGTAAAAACTTAACTAATTAGAGCCTATCTAGTGCAAAAAGCTGCTGTGTGGCCGAGTGGTCTGAACTGAGCATATCTCAAGTTGATGGTCTGAAGTTCAATCTCCAACAAACCCAGTCAAGCAAAATACACCACAAGGTGGATGGGACTCGTTAACCTTGGACGGCAACTAATCTAAGAGATGAAACATTTCGGGAACTCCTGCGACGCTACTGGTGCCAAGCTGTATCATCCACATGATGTTCCCAAGGGTTATCCAGCGGCGTGAAGAAAGGTGATTTGCTGTTGGGAACCAGCTTATAATCCTAGAAGAATAGTCCCAGGCCTTGTGGATTTTGTCCTGCGATTTCCTCACCATCGTCACATTATGATGGACGAATGCCAGCAAAAAAAGAAGAAAAAATTAAAAAGGATGTATAACGTGTACATTATTAATATTTTCATTCATGATCATAGCTATAATTTTACATTAATTAAGCTTATTAAGTTAAAGTTGTTCTACAAGTCCAAGCATTTTAATTATTTTATCTGTACACAAATATTTGTTTATTGTTTATTTTCAATCAGATTAGTGATCAACCATTTTTAAAATTATATTTAAAATTTCTTCATTCTAAACTTGATTACTAAATGCTGAAAACGTATTATTATTTTAGTACATCCATTCATCCTTATGGTGCTAATACTCATGCAGGTCTTTGGCCTGCCACACCACATTCTTTCATTAGACTCATTCTTGGATTCCTGTCAGCTTTAGATCCCTCTCCACATCTTTCATTCATCTTATGTTAGGTCTTAGTACCTTGTTAAATTATATTTTAACAATTAAAAATGTTTTATTCGTTAATGAGATACACCTAACGAAAATCTTTATTCATATTTGAAAACTGAAAAGAAAATAAAACCAGAGGATTTAGTAAGGCTTGGAGAATTCATATGTTTTCAAACATATGATCATAGCTACGATTTTCAATTAATTAAAATTATTGATTTAACAAAATTCCAGATGTCCTAGATTATGTATTACTTTTGTCTGGAAAACGATCACTGTTTATTTATTTGTGTTATTATTATTTTTTTTGCATTAGATCACTGTTCAATAATTATTTTAAAATTTTAAAAATATTTTAATGGCTGTTATCTAAATCTGAATTAATAAATGTTGAAAAATTACTATTTTAAACTGTATACAATATTTTTAAAAATGATTTTCAGACTTTTAGATGACTTATCTAGGCAAGAGAGGTATTATAATTTTGATACAATTGGTAAAAAAATACAGTTTGAATAAATACAATTGTGGCGTGAAATTGACTTTTCTTAATTGCCATCAACTGTGTATTATTCTATAACGTGTAACAAAAGTTCGTTTTACCGTTGTCTTTTGTATTGGTTTCTTAAGTATTAAGTAGAGGTTTGTTTGATGAAATCGCTTAACCAGAAGGATGAATTTCAGACAACAGCCACTGTTTAAAATTTCTTTTTGCTGGTTTTATTTAGGTTGATTGACGTAAATCTGAAAAACTTTGTGCTCATTTGGATTGTATAGAAAACATTTCTGTGTATATCGCATTTACAATTTTAATAAAATTAATGTTAATACTAAAGGGAAAAAAAATAAACAAAAAGTTCGGTGAAATAACTAAATATAATATTAATTAATATTAAGTAGACATCTTGGGCCGATAAAGTTTTCTTTGCAACCCTGGTGACAACTTTCATTTAGTTGATTACATGTTCCATTTAGTGCACAACCGATGCTGCATTTAGAGAATTAAAAAATCATAAAACAAAATTAAAGAACGTTTTATACATTTTTAAAAAGTTACTTAAGTTATAATAAAAGAGACGCAAGCTAATATTTATTTTGTTTAATTTTGGGGAAAAATACTTCAAATGGTTGAATATCGTTATATAAGGAGTTAATTTATAACAAATGTGGTTAATCTCATGGTGTAATATAATCTAATCAAACCAAATCTCCCATATAGTGTAATACAGCGCAAATTACAGACGAAGGTATAACGCTATGAAATTCAAAACTAACCTTTTATTCATTTCTCTTATCTGCGACAAAACTTTGGTGAGTTGTTGGCCACCTACCCGGGCATTTAACTGTGTCATTACACAACTTTTCATATATTCTGTTTTCGGCCGTTGGCCCTAAATTCGTTTTTTTCTTTTACGTTGTTTTTTCTTCTGCACTCCTACACCATTTATCCGAATACGCTAAAGATTTGGTGAGATGTTGCGAGCACGCCCGCAAAGGTTTCCAAATCATAACAACCGTTTTAATATATTCCGTATGGAGCCAGGGGCCCCATGTTCGTTTTTTTATTATAATGAGCTATATAAATATAATTTCAAAGCGTATGCGCTCCTACACCATGCATGTGATTGCGACAAAACCTTTTTGAGTTGTTGTCCATAAGCTCTCTCATTTTACTGAGTCATTACAACACTTTAAAAATATTCCATTTTTGGCCGTTGGCCCAAAAATCGTTTTTGGTCCAATGTTCTATGTTTCCTATATGATGTAACAAATATAATTTCAAACGAAGCTAATGCATGAATGGATAGATTTTTAATCATATACAAAAAGCAACATTAAACTGTGTGTGTGACATAATAAGTAGGTTTCTGAAGCAATACAACAATTCGACAATATTCCGTTTGTGGCGGGAGCCCTACATACGTTTGCCACCTTTTTGTTTGTCTTTATAATTATCGTATGCATTCCTATACCATTCATCCGATTGCGATAAAACTTTGGTGAATAGACATGCGCACTCCCGCAAATGTTTCTAAATTAGAACAAAATTTTACAATATTCCTTTTGGGCCAGTGGCCCTAAATTCGTGTTTTTTTTTAATAAGAGCTTTATAACTATAATTTCATACAGAGCTATTCCATAGTTGGATTGAATTTAATCAAATACAAAGAGTGATATTTGAGTTTGTATGTTACATAGTAAGTATGTTCTAGATTAGTTCCACCATTGTTCAATATTCCGTTTTTGGGTGGGTATCAGTGCATTGGTTCTATAAAAATATAATTTCAATTTGGGTCCCTTTACCATTCATCCCATTACGATAAGAAGTTGGCGAGTTGTTGTGAGCATGCCGCAAAGGTTTCTAATTTATTACAACCATTTCACAATATTCCGTTTGTGGTCGGGGGCCCCTAATTCCATTTTTTCTTAATTGAACTATAAAGTATAATTTCAAAAAGAGCTATTTCATGGGTTGATGAGTTTGAATCAAATACAAATAACGACATTTCAGTTTCTGTGTTACATAATAAGTAGGTTTCTGAATTAATGCAACCATTTTACAATATATCATTTGGGCCGGGAGCCTTACATTCGTTTTATTTTCTTAAATGAACTTCATCAATATAATTTCAAACAGAGCTATCAAAACAATAACCCGTGAACAAATGCCAACAGACAGCAAATTTGTAGTAAGAGAAGAGAAAACACATTGTTGCATGTTTAGTGTAGAGAGTATTTTTGTTTTTTTTATAAATAAGCTTGAATTTTATGACGTATTTTAGAATCGGATATGACGTTGTAAACGTGTTATGGTTTAGAACAGCAATGATAAAGTAATTCTATAATAAAGTGTTAGAATTTCGGAGCTGTTTTGTTTTCTGAAAAGTCATTTGACATGAATCGATGGTTACTTAAATATTTAAATTACCCCATAGACAACGAAGGTATTGAACTATAATAACATTTAGATTTTAACGCTGGAATTTATGATTTATAAAGTAATGTGACCCCTATACAACTGGAATTGCACTGCCAACTATTCATTGTACTTCCTAACATGTGAAAACTATTAACGTTAAAATATCGTAAATTAATTGAATCAAATACAAAAAGAGATATTTCATTTTGTGTGTGACATAAGAAGTGGTGTTAAATGTGAAATTACCATTGCCTATCGACATCTAATAACAGATATTACATGCATTTCTAATATTCGTCACAAAGCAATACTTTTGCTGTCAAATCCCTGATGTCGCCCAAACGAAAAGCTATTGGTTTTTCCACACCTCAAGCGCGAAAGTAAAGGTCATCACGAGCTTCGGAAACAGTCGAGCAACGAGAAGCACGACTGGAAACAGCTCGAGAACGCAAAGCTCAAATCCGTTCATCTGAAACAGTCGAGCAACGTAAAGCAAGTCTGGAAACCGCTCGAGTACGCAATGCTCGATCAAGACGAACAATGCACGTTGAATTAAATCTTAGTGCATTCCATTACAATGCTAATCATGATTACAGTCTTCATCCAAGCGTTGTTATTGGAAAAATGATAAATTATGCATGTATTGCAGTGCCCTCAAATTTAAGAATGAAACAGCGTGAATTTGCTGCGCGAGTGGGAAAGTCAAATTGCCAGAATTACATTCACCACCAGAACCATTATCAACGTTGGTATCAGGTGACACAAGCCAATCGAAACATTTCTTACCAAACATACGCAAGTACAATTAATGTTTCCAAATGACATCGTTCGGTGCAACAAATATCGTGCGCGAGAATTACATGCCAATATTTAAAGTGCAAGGGCAAATTTATCATCGTGCAGGATCACTACTACCACTGCCAAACACAGATCACACATTTCTTCAAATTTATTTCATGGGGAATACTGATGAACAAATCGATCAACGTTGTCATATCAATACGGGCACTAAACGAGATATTGTCGCTGCATTGCAAGCTTTATTTTTGCAACACAACTAATTAATTAAATTTTAAAAAATTGCACTTGAACAAATGACGACAGATGATTACTCAGTTGTAGTTAGAGCAGACAAAACACCTGTCGGCCAACACGAAAGACAATACAATGCACCAACAATTGATGAAGTGGCGATTGTTATAGTAGGCGAAGAATTTAACTTACGTGATATAATTCTTCATCGCAGAAATCGCTCATACGACGGATTGCAATATCCAATTTTATTTTTGCAAGGAAAAGATGGATATCATTTCAACATCAAATTGAGAAATCCACAAACAAATAAGGAATCGAATAAGAAAGTCAGTTCCATGAATTACTATTCATATCGATTAATGATTTGTGAGAGTGTCAAAAATCATATCTTGAAATGTCGACAATTGTTCCATCAATATATTGTTGATATGTATGCGAAAATTGAAACCGAACGACTCTTATACATTCGATTAAATCAAAACAAGTTGCGTTCCGAAGAGTACATTCATTTACTTAATGCAGTTGTGAATGATGGCAATGTGAATCCAAATGAATTGGGTAAAATGGTTATACTGCCGGCCACATTTATTGGGAGTCCACGTAAACATGCATGAATACGCACAAGATGCAATGACATTTGTTCGTGCAATTGGCCGCCCAGATTTTTTTATTACATTTACATGCAACTCTAAGTGGGATGAAAGACAAGAACTATTGTTATCTGGACAATCATCATCAGATCGTCGCGATATTACTGCGCGTGGGTTCAAACAAAAGTTGAAATCTTTAATCGATTTTATTGTCAAGCATCATGTTTTTGGAGTGACACGTTGTTGGATGTATTCCGTTGAATGGCAAAAAGAGGATTGCCACATGCACACATTTTAATTTTGTTGTTCGAAAAAGTCAAAGCAGATCAAATTGATAAAGTTATTTTCCGCAGAAATACCCGATGGCGACATTGATCAATACTTATTAGAAATCGTCACCAAAAACATGATTCACGGTCCATGTGGCTTACTTAACAAAAATTCACCATGCATGTCTGATGCGAAATGTACGAAACGATACCCAAGATATTTAGTTGCGGAGATTGTCACTGGCAATGACGGATATCCACTATATCGTCGACGATCAACTGAAGATGGTGGCAAATTAATCACTTTAAAAGTACGAAACAATGATGTTGAAGTCGATAATCGTTGGGTTGTACCTATTTCACAGTTACTCTCGAAAACGTTCAAAGCATGCATCAATGTCGAGTTTTGCATTTCGGTGAAATCGATCAAGTACATTTGAAAATATGTTAACAAAGGAAGCGATAAGGCAATTTTTGGAGTTGAAAAAGCAACACGCTCACTCGATGAAGTCTACCATAATCAGCTTGGACGCTACATTAGTAGCTATGAAGAAATATGGCGCATTTTATCATTTCCAATCCATGAACGCCAACAGTTGATAATTTGGCAGTGCACCTTGAAAATAGACAGCGCGTGTACTTTACATTAGAAAATGCACGCGCAAGAGCATTGTCACCTCCGCCAACAACGTTAACTGCATTTTTCTCATTGTACGCAATATTACCCGCAATATCTGGTGGGCCTTCACCTATCATTCCCTTTTGGAGACGCTCGATGGAAGTTATATTTGAAAACATTGAGAGAAGAGCATTATGATCTGTTGTAAGAGTCAAACCCTAGACAACAACACAGAGACAAGCAACACAATTAAATGACAGCGAGCATTTTAATTGATTGACTATCCTGTTTTGACTTGAAGCAAATGAGTTTTTTCATATATATTCTGAGGAATGTGTCTTTGTAATAATATAATTTATAGCAACAATGTCATATTGTATATATATGATCATTAACGGTGGGGGGTAGGTGGCAATTTTAAGAGTTCAACCTGAGTGGAAATTAGTCAATTACGTCGATTCCTCCTATTATACCATAACATTATTTAAAATAAAAATAGTACATTTATACATATTTAAATTTTTAAAGTAACACTTGTTTTGAGAGTGCTGGTTTGTTTGAGCTGCTCTTTAATTCTTATCTATCTTTCTTGTTTAAGGATGGTAAATGAAGTTTGTTATAAAGCTGAACCCATTGCATTGAAATTACAATAGGGGACAGAATGTTTTCTTGCAACTTCGAAACATTTTTTTCAGCGACGAATTCAAAGTAACCTATCAATCAGTTGCACACAAGAAATGTAAAAATTTTGTAAGAGAATTTGAACAATTTTTTTTCTTTTCGCAACTGAGGGAGTTACAACGTGGATGATAGGTATTTACACCGGTTTAAGAGTTCTATGCCTTTGTTTGCTAATATTAGCGTCTATATTATTAGCAAAGAAGAGCTTCAAGAAAAGGTGAGTCAAGGGAATAAAAAATATTTAAACAAATTTGTAATTCATTAAACATTTTAATTTGATTAACTAATTTTTGCAGCCGTCTTCTTAAATGTTATTAACTTATACGAAATAATTAACTTATAGCTATGATGGTGGTTATGTCAGGAACATAAGACTTTTACATTTAAATATGTTTAACACTTTTACTCTTTTAATTAAAAATACAGTTGTTCATAAATATAATTTGATTTCATCTTTCATAAAATTTAATACAATTGTGTAAGCGTTAAGTTTTTGTTTTACAGTATGATGTACTCACAGTAATGTCGCGAATCTAAAATTTCACCACTGAAAGTTTTAATAACAATTTTAAAAAGAATTCTATAAAAGTCTATATTGTTATAATATAACAAAAAACAGTACCCTCAAATATTACCCATACGTTAAAATACTAAATCCAAAGGCAATGCCAAAATTCTACTGTGTTACATATTGATATGGGTAATTATATCACCTACATTGTCCTACATCTAATTACGTTACGGTTAAGCTAATGCATATCTATTGATTTGTTATTGAATTTGTTTCAAATTATAAGGAAATAGCCGCGAAACAATGGCGACTGCACCACGCGAACTTCATATGTTCTACAGTTACTCGACAAAACATGCATTGACGCAGTGCACTTTATAAGATTCCCAACCCATTCACATCTCAGATGTATTAAATCATCTATTTCCATAAAACCAAAGAAATTATAAAGCACCAAACGCACATGCGTTACCGTTAAGTATTTCATTTAGCGCTGTTATGTGACATTTTATGTATGAAATTAGCGATATCGTGTATAGATAGTGTTTAGTGAGCTAAATAATAAGTTCAATAGCGCGCACAATATAATTCCCGATAGCTACGCTAAATGGTATTTTTAATTACATAACGCAACTGCGTTTGGTGCGTAATATTTTCTTTTCGGAAAATGAAATCGTATCAATTTAATTATGGTATAAAAAATATTCGTTTTCAAAGTTTTTGGAACATCACAATATTTAAATAGTTCTTGGGAGTGAAATAAAAATTGTACAGTGTCATATCATAAGGGGGAGGGGTGAAGCAAAAATTGGAATTCTTAAATGTGCGTGACTTGAGTTTATGTTTTGTCAAGTAACTTTATTAGATTGGAAGTTCACGAATTTCTTCCGCCAATGTTCTGCTGGCTATAGCTAGTTTATATATATATATAACTCAACAGCTTCAATCAACGATGTCTGCGTCGCATTCTACGTATCCGATGGCAGGACAAGGTGACTAACACAGAGGTCTTTGAACGTTCCAAAATGTGTAGCATATTCTCCGCTCTTAGCAAGAAGCGCCTTCGCTGGTTAGGCCATGTAAAGAGAATGGAGGAAGGCCGTATTCCAAAAGTGCTGTTGTATGGAGAGTTGGCAGAAGGGACAAGACTTATTGGACGGCCTCGCCTGAGATATATGGACGTTTGCAAAAAGAGCATGAAGGAAGCGAACATTGAAGTCAATAAATGGGAGATCATTGCCGAACAACGTTCCAGCTGGCGAACGGCAGTTTACGAAGGAGTGAAAAAGGCAGAAGATGTGCGGAACGAAGCCCTTGCAAGAAAAAGAACAACACGGAAGGCCTAAATTAACCAGGAATCATCATTCTCCTGCGTGAAATGCAGACGATATTGTCATTCCAGGATTGGCCTAGCGAGCCACTCGTCGAAGTGTAGGACTAAAACTAAAATATAGCTACTACATCGTCTCGTGAAGACGGAAGGATGCCATACATTTGGTGTATAGATTTTTTTGTGTAGCTGTTTTTATGAAGTTAATACTGATGACGTTTATGTCTGTGAGATCATCCAATTTGAACAACACGAAATTCTAAAGGAAAATCGTGAAATCCGAACGTTAATTGAATATAGCATTACATTTTTTGAGAGAAAGGGAAAGAATGTGCACCCCTCGGATACTATGTTGGTCAGATCAACGAAATGATTACGTCATAAAGTCATTTAACAATGACTTTTACAGTTGTGCTATATAGCAGTGGAAGCACAAAGCAACAGTGGGACGATAAGTACAAAGCAATGCAGTGATTTCTTTTAAGACTTAAAAAAAAGAAACCCAAATATATGAAACATCGCAGATATCAGATTTTAAGGGATAGTTGTCTTTATTAGATATTACCGTTTATTAGAAAATAAATGATAATTATTAAATGTATTTACCTTCAGCACACCCCCCCTCAGTCCCCCAGCACCTATAAGCATAATCTCTAAAATTAACACCCACACCTTCTCCGGGGATAGTACGTAATCAATGTATGGACCCATATCATTGTGATATAGATTTTTAAAATCCCATAGCTCTTTATAATCGTTATTGTAGTCTGGCATTTCGCACTGTACATTTAAGTATGTGCCTGCGGAAAGCCTCGACCCCTGGACAGTGGCGTAGTGAGGGGGCAAGGGGGGCATCATGCCCCGGGCGCTACTCACAAAGGGCCGCCAAATGGTATATTTTACCATAATATTGTATGGTTTTCGAATAGGGGGGCGCTAAAAAGGTATTGGGTGGCGCTAAAAAGGTATTGTGCCCCGGGCGTGTGTTAAGCTCGCTACGCCACTGGCCCTGGACGGGAGGGGATATGCCGTATGTGGACAATGGGGAGGAAGATTGAAAAAAGTGCTTAGTTTGTGCTGAGGTCCTTTGTGGACAAAATCCAATATATTAACATCGGTAATCCCATACGAATTTCGCATCAATTTATTTAAAATTCTAAGCTGGCAAATGTATTATTTCCTTGGCAGCACTGTTGCAGCGGCCCCAAGCACAGATGAGAACAATCCAATATAGGTCAATAATTGATGTAAGTAGGTTCTTTTGATCATTTTCACGACATTTAAATCATTTATTTTAATTGTCCGATTCAACTTTATATTAATATTTATTGGTTTTAAAACCGCTCCCTCTCTTGGCCTTACTTTATATTTGGATTTAACAACTAATTTTAGTTTCTATTAGAAATGTTCTTTTGGATTGACAATTAATTTTTTTTTAATCTGTACCTGATAACAATCTTTAAAGTGCAAAATACTTGGGGAAAATAATGGAACTAAAATGCTAAAAGAAAACAAAATTTGACAAGAAAATACGATAAAACTTTATAAATCTTATGTTGAGGACTTTATTCCAATTTTGAAAAGAAAGTGCATAACATTATTTTTTTTAAAACACTGTCACACATAATAAATTATTTGTCACTATCCATTATAAATTATGTATGCACTTGGTAGGTGGTGTAAGAGATTGGGAATATATACCAAAACAATTAATGAGGAGAACATTCATATTTCTTACTTATGTATGTCATTCAAGGATTTTTTAGTTCATCTAAAGTGACACTTTGAAGAGTCTGCCCACAAATATGGGTTAGGATAATTTTCTTTTTTGATCTAAATAATTTGAAATGTTTTTTGTAACTTTTCATTTATAGTAAATGTAACAATCTTCATTATTGGGAATGATGATTGTACTTGAGAAACGGGATGCATCTGCTTAGCTTACTTATTTAATTAATTACCACGATTTAAGTTCCTTCACTAATAGAAGGCAGATGAGATTTTGCCATCACTATATTTATTCACAACTTGACATAATCCACAATAATAATAAAATATCCGATAAAGGAGAAAGATAATACTTTGTCTTAATACCTCACACAAGCTACTACTATAATATTATACAAGATTACACATAATTAAATTCTGGAAGAGCCAAACACAAATCTCCATACTGTTTTATATCTAACCGTTCTCTCTCTTCTGTCCTTGACATTCATCCTCACTTCCGGTACATATTAATTTACTAAAACAATATGTTAACCAAGATAAAATAATTTGACCTGTTACAGTAAATAAATAAATACTTATTTAACTCAAGAACGATTTAAAAAATTAAAACAATTTAAACACAAGACATCTGAAGTATTTCCCTAACGTAGAAAGCAGCTATCAATGAATTTCTTTATTGAAAATAATGGCTTATTTGGTGATCATTTAGATTTGGTCATTGCTGGGAGAGCATGCTGGTAAATTCGTAGAGTCTGGGGAACAAAATAACATATACATCTTTCGGTCCTAACTTTAAGACTAGGATTTGGGGGGGGGGGGGTAAAATTACTTTCACCATAATTAAAAATTAAAAGTTTAAAACATACCTTCAACTAACCATGCTAAGTGTTAGATTAACTTTAAATAAAATTCTAACATGTTAAAATTGTAACTAAAAAAGCAAAATTTCATTTAAATAGAACGTCATAATATTTAAGTTTAAGCAAATCAAATCGAAAAATCTTTTTTGTTTTGATTTTCGTACATTATTAAATTCAATGTATTTCAGATTTGCCACCCTAGACAGAAAAAAGATAAAAGTTGTGAACAGAAAAACCAAAGAAGCTTACATCGAAAGATACTAAATTTCTGTCTCGAAATCGTTTTATGTAGTAAATTGTAATTGAAACGGATAATATATATATTACTTTCTTTATTGTTGTGTCCGCCTAAAAAAATATAATGCCGCTGCTCACAAAGGGGGATTACCAATTGTAAATTTAGTATCAACATTTTTTTCTGTTGACACTAAAATGTTCATGATCAAATGTCTCATTTCTGTAATCGCCCTCTCATCTTGATTATCAAATACAAGTCTTAAATAACTATTTGAAATGTTGGATTTCATTTAGATATTATAGAACGTTATCTAATTTGTGTAAATTATCATCATAAACACAGGGAAGTACGCGTCAGTTCTCTTGGTTATTTCGGTTTCTCATGAAATTTCCATCGGATAGACATAGAGTGACATATACTGATAAACAAAGAGTGTCAAATACCGAACGACATAAAGTGACATATACCGATAGACATAGAATGACATATACCGATAGACATACAGAGGCATATACTGATAGCCATAGAGTGGAATATAGAGATAAACATAGATTGAAATGCATGTATACCGAAAGACATAGAATGACACATACAGTATCAGCATTAGTTTTAAAAAAAATAAAGTGTTTAATTTAATAACTTAGCCCTGCTCTATTAAATATTCATTATAGAATTGCCTTGAAATTAGAGAGCTATATTTTTTAACAATATTTCTACCAGATGATGGTACAACTCAATATCCTGGATCGAACATGGAGCCTGGAAGTACCTTTAATGTTGCTACGCTGCTGTCAGAAAATGTCACACTCAGAACTACTGCATCAAGCCCAATTTCTGAAAGTAAGTGTTTCAATTTGCAATGGTTCTAATTTTAATTGACAAAAACCAAACAAAAAATAATCAATAAAAATGTCTATTTATGTGCATGGGAAAAGTGCTAACTATATAATTTAACATCAATGAATGTAGCGCAACATCAGTGATAATCTCCTATATACAGTGTCAGTATTTATGTATGTATGAATGTATGTGCGTATGTGTGTGTGTGCATGCGTGAGCGTGTGTGTATGTGTGTATTTTTGTACGTATGCATGCATGTGTATTTGTTTGGGTGTATGTGTGTGTTTGTGTGTGTATGCATTTTTCTATGTAATGTATTTATATATGTATTGTTACTTACCGTTATAAGCTTAGAGAATTTAATTTCTTATTTTAACATTTGGCTCGTGACAAACAGTACACTACAAAGGACGATGTCATTAATTAAAAACAGTAATAAACAAACGATACCCGAACTGGGGCTAATTACAAATAATAAGTTATTATGTTAATTTTAAATACAATATTAAAAAGAATAAACTAAGGCTATTGACTTACATAACAATGGTGAACTTGTACTGGTACAATGTTGATGCAGCAGAACATACACACACATGGGGGTACATGTTTAATATACAAATCTTTATCTCGTATCGCAAAAGTAAAACTCTTTTGTAATAGCTCAATCTCTCTCAGCTCTTCTCTCATCTGTTTATGTCTATAGACGTCGTATTTACAGCCTTTTTCAGAGACATTTCTAGAAATGGGTTCGGTATCGTATAAGCGCCTCGACCTCTCTAGGACATTTTAAAGATTTCTAATTCGAAAGATCATAGATTGTTTTTACTTGTAGAAAAGTTAAAAGGAGACTATTTATAATAATTTAAACCACACCACGTCGCAGTGCCGAACTTGAGTTCAGCTTAAGTTTATGCACGAAAAAAGATGACGTTAACAACACCAGTGTCTCTTTCAGACATTTTTCCCCCGGGGGGCGGGGGGATTTTCAATTCTCGGTGGCTAGGGTGCTATGCCATTCGCCAGTGACCAGAGGCGTAGCTAGGGGGTCGCAGATGGGGCATATGTCCCGGGAAGCCAGAATTTCCTGAAAGTAGTGCAAAACCTGTAGCTTTTATTAGGCTATAGGACCAAAATGCATGTGGAACTCCAGTTAATAGAGCTTGGCTCAGAGATATCATTTACAAGCATTAATTTATTTCAAAATTTTGTCCGGATTGACCTTACAGAGTTGTTGCTTGACCGGAACTGCATTGCCAATGTCGACATTATGTACATAAATGTTGGTTTTATTAGGCACGTCAGAGAAAAGTGATACAAAATCAATGAAAAATGTCTTTGTTTGCTATCTAAGTTGGCCACTAATACTGAAATTTTGAGTTTGTAATGACCAAACTTTTCTGGTACACTATCGAAATGTTTCAGTAACATTTACTTTAGGTACTGAGGCTACAGTTGAGATAATGTTAACATTAGCTTCTGAGGATGCAAAATTATCATCATATTTTCTTTCAACATATTCTTTTAACATGTCAATGTGCCAAAAGTATTTCTTTCTTTTACGATCTGACGTTAATATAATGAAATTTGAGTCAATAACTTTGGACTCAAATTCATAAGGACCAAAATATCTAGCTTGTAGTGCCTGCACCGGTATCGGCAAAAGTACAAGCACTTTGTCCGATGAAGCAAACTGTCTAACTTTGGACTTTTTGTTGTACCAAATTTCATTTGGGAAACTTTTAAATGTGATTTAGCCAAATTAACGGCATTAAAAGTTTAGTTTATAAATTTAAGACATATTCCAAAAGTCCTTCAGTGGGTGTCAATGACATCCACGTATTTTTTAAAGTTTAAAGGGGCTGCGAACCGTATGGCCAAACACCAGTTCGAAGGGGCTGCGAACTGTGCGGCCAAACATCAGTTCAAAGGGGCTGCGAACCGTATGGACAAACATCAGTTCAAAGAGACTGCGAACCGTATGACCAAACATTAGTTCGAAGGGCTCGAACAGTATGGTCAAACATCAGTTCGAAGGGGCTGAAGCCAAGTGATTCATGAACTGCTTCTCTTGCGGTTGATCCCTTCATCCCAGTCTTTCTCCTGTTTTAGTCAGTACGATCTCATCTTGTTCTTCAATGTTTGCTAAAATCGCTCAAGTGTTCACTGCGACTCAGATTGTTATGCACTCGACAAGCAGTGCTCAATACCCCATTGGTACTTCATTTGTTTGAATAGTCCAGCCTTGAAGTTAGTTCCTTGATCAGATTGTACTGACTTCGGTAGACCAAACAATGTAAAAAACTTCGTCAGGGCTTTGACGATGTTCGGAGTTTTGATATTACGAAGAGGAATAGCTTCTGTGACCTGAATTTGTCATTGGCAGAGGTCAAACGCAGTATATTATCCCGCGGTTCTTCATACGCTGGAATGGGTTAAAGAGGCGCTGCTGGTATCTTCTGATTTGGTTTCCCTACAACCTGACAAGTATGATATGATCTGAAGTAGTCAACCACATCTTTCTTGATTTTGGGCCAAAAGAAGTGTTACGTGTATTCGTGATAGACGTGTTTACATCCCAAATGGCCGGAAAGTTGTGAATCACGTGCTAAGTTGAGGACTTCGTTCTGGAAAAGTGTAGTAACTACTATTTGATGAACTTTCTCTTTTTCGTCAGCCTTTGCGCCTGGAGGTCGCCATTTTCTCTTAAGTATGTCATCTTGTATGGAATAACATACAAGACATTGTTCAGCTTCTCCTTTGTTCAATGCATTCTCTCGAAGTCTTAAGATTTCGGAATTACTTTTTTGCTATTCGATAAGCTGCATTCGAGTTGGTGCCTCGTGGTTATTTTAATATTCTCTGAGACTTGCAAAACAGGTTGTTCCCAGATAAATGTCAGGGTTGACTTTATTAATTTTTGTTAAAATCTCTTTTCCGTAGATCTTTTAACTCATGACCCTGGCAACAGCACATACCGAATAGAACTCTGGATCTTTTTCTTGACATTCAATTAAATAGAATGCATGAGTAACGGCTATCACCTTCCCACCAGCTAAGTCAATGCCTAGCAGCAACGAGATGCCATCCAAGGGTAATGTTGGTCGGACACCCACAACCACAGTTCCGGAGACGAGATGTGATTTGAGATGGATAAGATGTAAATGCACATCAAGGTAACAGGATGTTGCTCCCACTAGTCGTAATTTGAGACAACAAAAGTATACCCTCAAGTTGTAATAACTGAGATGCACATGTAACTCGTAAATTTTGTATAGGTCTTAGACTGGAAAAAAATCACTTGGCAGTGATAAAAATCCTTCCGATATGAAAAGCACAAAGTCTTGAATGATATCAAAAGGTTCTTCTGATGTAGAAGAGTCGTCAAAACTTGCACACAAGTCCTCGGTAAGATGCCCTTCCGGAGATAGATCTCTTCTTGGAGCAAACGGATCTTATGAGAGCATACAACTCTCAGTCGAAGCAGGAACTTGGCTTGAGTCGCTAAAACTAGCCTTGTTGTTCATAATGAAACTCTTTAATGAGTCGTGACAAACCCCGCCGTGAAGTTTGTAATGAACATATGGATAGCTAAATCTTTTGAATTTTGAAAATGTATTTCCAGATGTATGACGAGACGCACAAGCGTAGTCTTTATGAGTTTTACTAGGCAGTGTGGTCTTCTCAGTTTTCGTCTTGAGTTTCCAACACTCATACTTCGTATGCCCTTCTTTTTTACAATAAGCACAGGTGTTTCTTTTGTGCTGGACTTATATGATTTCGAATTTTGTTTGTTTTCATCCTTCTGTTCTGCTCCGCGTATTTTGTTTTTTGGTTGTTAACTTCCAGCCCTCTTTGTAGTGATTATTCTTCTAATTAAAAAAAAAAAGTTTTGATATGTCTTTGCTACTATTGCTATATTGCTATGTCATCAGCATTGGCAAGCTATTGGAGGATTTGGTTGTGGATGCTGCTTTTTGGTTGTGGTACTTGGGAATCACTAAATAAATATCCTGTGATTGTTCCTTTGGTGTCAATACGCATGCTTCTTATGACTCTCAAATGTTAGGTTAAATAGCATACAAGACATTAGGTCTCATCTAATTATAAATTACCATGAATTTTAATCATGAAACTTGACTTTACTCAACGAGTACTTAGTTTTGTCAGTACTTTGTAAGTAACATTTTATTGGGAAATGATTCTGTAGTTTGTAAATTGAAGTAGTGAACCTTTCTTGTGTATTGGGGTTATTAATATTTTTTCACACTGCAATGGAATGTTCTCTACTTGCCAATTATTAGTTTTAGGTCTGTGTGTCTGTGTGTCTGAGTGTGTAGTTCTCTAACTTCATATTTAAAAATGTTCTGCTGTTAAGAGGTCTTCTCCAAGGACTTTGTGGTTTTACATATAATTGTTACTTCTGTTGTTTCTTACCCAAGTTGGGGCGCTCATTATGGGATGTGAACCTCTATGGGACGATTCATAATCTTCACTTTGTCCATGGTCTGCATCTAGTATGCCCTAAACTATCTTAAGCTCAACTCTCCAGTACTTAAATATTTTCGTAATTAATTGTGCATCATTGCTCTCACACTTTGAGGTCTTGCTGGTATCTATTGTTTTCGTCTTTCATCTTCATGTACAAATACTCTAATGTTTTGCACACAAGAGCTTAATTAAACAAAATAAAATTCACAGTATTTTTTGTTGCGGTGATTGCATCAAGCAGTTTAATTGTTTTTAAATACACATTGTACAAGAATTTGTCAGATATTTCTTATCTTCTAGCAGCTCAGGAAGAATCAATGGGGACTATCGGCATATACACCGGAATAGGAGTTCTATGCCTGGCTTTCATAACACTAATGGCTATATTTATAGCTAAGAAGTTCCTCAAGCACAGGTGAGTCAAAAGACCAAAAAAAAAGAAAGATGAAAATTCATTAAAACATTTGTATTTCATTAAACACTTGGCTACACCGGATAAGAAAATGTCACAGTTTAGATTGATTTCGATAAAAATTTGACTTTTAGCACTAGGGTCTTCATTTAGAGGTACGGTCTTTCCTTTTGGGGTAGGTTGCAGACAAATTATCCTTGTTGTTCCACATTGCTGCAGAACCGAATTACTTTCTTCATGCATGCAGTATATTAAGTGTTGGATCAATGTTCAGGTCCTAAAGTTATACCAAAACATGCGTGCCAGTGAGGAAAATGTCCTATCAGAACACATTTTTCTGCAAGTCATGGCAAAAGTCTTTGGAATTGAAAAACTATTTTCACCCAACAATTAAACTTCATAGCCACCCGTGGCTTTTTCAATATGTGCCTAAAAATGCTCGCCACCCGGGCATAGAACGGGTACTTCAGCTAGTGTATATACATAATGAAAATGTAGGAAAAAAGTCACATGTTTTTAAGAGTTCGTCCATAAAGGATGTCTGTTGAAATGGGGAGTGGGAGGGTTCGCTAAAAATGGACCACTTGGAGCGGGAACGGTCGTACGCCTGGTTAAAATTTTTAAATAGTGTACGCTGAGTCAGGCCCACTGCGTACATTTCTCAATGGTTGATCTATTTCCTAAATTTCTATTTAAATAATCATAAACCACCAAGAATTTAGTAAAAAAAGTTTAAAGTTTAAAAACCGCCGTGAACTCGACAACGATCGAAAGCTTCAAGGCTGCCCTGGCATCTGCTAGGAGCCGTTAGATTGGCAACATCGATTCCCCAACCGTTGCACATATGCCAGTATATGGATGCAGCAACGTAACGAACCAGAACCAGAAGGGAGATCACTTTAAATATTTGTGTTGCTATTAATTATATAATTTATCAACAACTATAAACAATGCGAGTTTTTTCTCTGGTTGACGTTAATCGAACGATTTAAATTAGGGGCTTCCCATATAATACGTATGTATGTATTGTATGTATGGCATCTTTCCGTCTACGAGAGACGATATATTTATCTCCTCTGATTGCAGCTCTTGGTGTGGCTATTGAGACCGATCCTCGAGTCGCAGTCTCTTTTGCATGTCCCACACACGAATGCGATGGAGCAGTGCTTTCTGGCCTTTCTCTGCCTCTCTTTACAGCTGCTTCCGCCATGTAGAGCTCCTCGGCACGTGGTGATCCTGCCTTCACGATGCCACGCCTTGTGGAGCGATCCTCCGCCAGGTCCTACCAATTTGAGATGTCGATGTTGGCCGCCTTCTTGTGTCTTTTGCATATGTCTATGTATCTGAGACGAGGCCGTCCAACTGACCTTGTCCCTGTCGCAAGCTCGCTGTACAGCACGTCCTTAAGTTTGCGACCAGGTTGCATTCGCTTGACGTGCCCAAGCCAGCGGATGCGTCTTTAGATTAAAATGGCTGGGACACTGCACATATTTGTTTGAGACAGGACATCCGTGTTGGGGACTTTTTCCTGCCATTTGATGTAAAGGAGGTGGAATCCTTTTTTCGTGTCTGGTGTATGTGGTCCAAGACTCACTTCCATAGAGGAGTGTGCTCAGTACCCAAGTATAATACGTACCCAAGAAATTAAAACGTTAGACCGTATCCCTTTTGATGCATCCGTACTTTTTGGGCAATCCTTTAATGGTCTCAGTCCCCCATCCCATAAATACATAATTAACTAGCCGATATACCCGGCGTGGCCCGGGTTTGCATTAGGACCCCGATCCCGGTGGCCTACAGATACCATTAGGATACTGTTCTCTTTGGGATCCCGTTTCATCTAGAGACCCTCCTTTCCAATGTTATCCCATTTCCTGATTTGATCGTGACATAGATTTAGCTTTTTAAAGATATCGAACTTTCTGGAACATTCTAGATTGGATATACTTAGTTTTAATTACACCGATATCTAAAAACGGACAGTGAAGTGTATTGCTACCACCCTAGGCCCATATCCATCAAATGACATAGCAACTATAGTGTTATCTAAGCCTATTGACCTATAGAACTTTCTGGAACCTTCTAGATTAATGTATTATCCTCCCCGAACTGTGTAAAAACAGTCTTTTATTAGTAATAATTATTCTTCGAATACGAAAAATTATACGATTAAATGAATTTCTAAAACTATAGTACATTTAAGTTAAAAGAGGGCCCCCGGGGGCCCATTCCATAATTGTAGCGAATTAGTTTTTCCTGAGATGGGGCCCTATAATAATAATTCAGGTAAGTTATGAAGTTACAATTTTAAATTTGTCCCATTAAAATCTATTGAATAATGCCATAGAAATAGCGTTTTAAAGTTATCGAACTTTCTGGAAAATTCTAGATTGGATATTATTAGTTTTACATCCACCGTTATTTCCATATGGACTAAGAAGTGTATTGCAACAAAGCTAAGCCTATATCCATCAATTCACATATAACCTATAGTGTTGTCTAAGCCTATTAATATTTATATAGATTATATAAGGACAAATGAAATGGGCCCCCGGCCCCAGAGGAATGGATATTATGAGTTCAGTACCCTTTTGTATTTGAGCATGGATAATCAAGTGTATGTGTACTAAGTTTGGTCAAGATCCATCCATTCATATAGGAGAATTAAGCTTATCGCTATTTATATAGCTCATATAAGGAAAAATGAGAAAAAATACCCTTCGATATTTGAATATGGATCATCAAGTGTACGTGTACTAAGTTTAATCGATGTCCATCCATTCACGTAGGAGTATTTGTTTGTAATTTTTTTTATATAGCTCATATAAGAAAAAAACGAATTCGGGGCCCCCGGCCCCAAACGAAATGTTCTTAAAAGTTCTCAAACCCTTAAGAGTTCCTTCTGGATAAAGATGGATATATATGCCAAGTTTGGTCAAGATCCATCAATCCGTGTAAAAGCCTTTGTGGAACAGACAAACAAACAAACAAACAGATTTTCACTTTTATATATATACTAGCCGATATACCCGGCGTGGCCCGGGATTGCATTAGGACCCCGATCCCGGTGACCTACATATCCCGTTAGTATACTGTTCTCTATGGGATCCCGTTCCATCTTGAACTATATCGATCTATTCACATATAAACTGTAGTGTTGTCTAAGCCTATTGATATTTATATAGCTCATATAAGGAAAAATGAAACGGGGCCCACGGCCCCAGAGAAATGGATATTATAAGTTCAGATCCCTTAGATATTTGAATATGGATAATCAAGTGTATGTGTACTAAGTTTGCTCAAGATCCATCTATTCATGAAGGAGTAGTTGTTGTTAATTTTATTTATATAGCTAATATAGGAAAAAACGACAGTTTGGGCCCCCGGCCCCAAACAGAGTGTCATAAAAATTGTATATACCCTTCAGCGATTTTCCGAATAATGATGGATATATGTGCCAAATTTGATCAAGATATATCCATCCATGTAGGAGTATTAAGCCTATTGACCTATAGAACTTTCTGGAACATTCTAGATTAAATGTATTATCCTCCTCGAACTGTGTAAAAACTGTCTTTTCTTAGTAATTATTCTTCGAATACGAAAAATTATACAGCTAAATGCATTTTTACAACTATAGTACATTTAAGTTAAAAGATAGGCCCCGGGGGCCCATTCCAGAGTTGAACCGAATTAGTTTTTGACTGAGATGGGGCCCTATAAAAATCATTCAGGTAAGTTATGAAGTTAAAATTTTTAATTTGTCCCATTAAAATCTATTGAATAATCCCATAGATATAGCGTTTTAAAGTTATCGAACTTTCTGGAAAATTCTATATTGGATATTATTAGTTTTAAATCCACCGATGTTTCAGTACGGACAGTGAAGTGAATTGCAACAAAGCTAAGCCTATATCCATCAATTCACATAGAACCTATAGTGTTGTCTAAGCCTATTAATATTTATAAAGCTTATATAAGGAAAAATTAAACGGGGCCCCCGGCCCCCCAGGAATGGATATTATGAGTTTGGTACCCTTCGGTATTTGAATATGGATAATCTAGTGTATGTGTACTTAGTTTGGTCAAGATTCATCCATTCATGTAGGAATATTAAGCCTATCGATATTTATATAGCTCATATAAGGAAAAATGAAACGGGGCCCCCGGCCCCACAGGAATGGATATTATGAGTTCAGTACCCTTCGGTTTTTGAATATGGATAATCAAGTGTACGTGTACTAAGTTTGATCGATATCCATCCATTCACGTAGGAGTATTTGTTTGTAATTTTTTTATATAGCTCATATAAGAAAAAAACGAATTCGGGGCCCCCGGCCTCACACGAAATGTTATTAAAAGTTCTCAACTCCTTAAGAGTTCCTTCTGGATAATGATGGATATATGTGCCATGTTTGGTCAAGATACATCAATCCGTGTAAAAGCCTTTGTGGAACAGACAAACCCACAAACAAACAAACAAATTTTCACTTTTATATATATACTAGCCGATATACCCGGCGTGGACCGGGATTGCATTAGGACCCCGATTCCGGTGACCTACAGATCCCGTTAGGATATTGTTCTCTGTGGGATCCCGTTCCATCTAGGGTTCCTCCTTTCCAATGTTATCCCATTTCCCGATAGGATCCCGATTTGATTGTGACATAGATATTGCGTTTAAAGTTATGGAACTTTCTGGAACATTCTAGATTAAATGTATTATCCTCCTCGAACCGTGTAAAAACTGTCTTGTTTAAGTAATTATTTTGTAAACTTGAAAAATTATACAACTAAATGCATTTCTATAACTATAGTAAATTTAAGTTAAAAGAGGGGCCCCGGGGGCCCATTCCATAATTGTTCCGAATTAGTTTAGCCTGAGATGGAGCCCTCTAAAAATGATTCGGGTAAGTTATGAAGTTAAAATTTTAAAATTGTCCCATTAAAATCTATTGAATAATGCCATAGATATAACGCTTTAAAGTTATCGAACTTTCTGGAAAATTCTAGATTGGATATTAATAGTTTTAAATCCCCCGGTGTTTCAGTACGGACAGTGAAGTGCATTGCTACCACCCTAGGCCTATATCCATCAAATCACATAGAACCTAAATTGTTTTCAGAGCCAATTAATATTTATAGCTTATAAAAGGAAAAATGAAATGGGGCCCCCGGCCCCCCAGGAATGGATATTATGAGTTTGGTACCCTTTAGTATTTGAGTATGGATAATCAAGTGTATGTGAACTAAGTTCAGTCAAGATCCATCCACTCATGTAGTAAGTATTAAGCCTATCGATATTTATATAGCTCATATAAGGAAAAATGAAACGGGGCCCCCGGCCCCACAGGAATGGATATTAAGAGTTCAGTACCCTTCGGTATTTGAATATGGATAATTAAGTGTACGTGTACTAAGTTTGATCGATATCCATCCATTCATGTAGGAGTATTTGTTTGTAATTTTTTTATATAGCTCATATAAGAAAAAAACAATTTCGGGGCCCCCGGCCCTACACGAAATGTTATTGAAAGTTCTCAACCCCTTAAGAGTTCCTTCTGGATAATGATGGATACATGTGCCAAGTTTGGTCAAGATACATCAATCCGTTTAAAAGCCTTTGTGGAACAGACAAACGCACAAACCCACAAACAAATTTTCACTTTTATATATATACTAGCCGATATACCCGGCGTGGCCCGGGATTGCATTAGGACCCCGATCCCGGTGACCTACAGATCCCGTTAGGATACTGTTCTCTGTGGGATCCCGTTCCATCTAGGGTTCCTCCTTTCCAATGTTATCCCATTTCCCGATAGGATCCCGATTTGATTGTGACATAGATATTGCGTTTACAGCTATGGAACTTTCTGGAACATTCTAGTTTAAATGTATTATCCTCCTCGAACCGTGTAAAAACTGTCTTGTTTAAGTAATTATTTTGTTAACTTGAAAAATTATACGACTAAATGCATTTCTATAACTGTAGTACATTTAAGTTAATAGATGGGCCCCATTCCATAATTGTACTGAATTAGTTTTGCCTGAGATGAGGCCCTATAAATATTATTCAGGTAAGTTACGAAGTTAAATTTTAAATTTGTCCCATTAAAATCTATTGAATAATGCCATAAATATAGCGTTTTAAAGTTATCGAACTTTCTAGAAAATTCTAGATTGGATATTATTAGTTTTAAATCCATCGATGTTTCAGTACGGACAGTGAAGTGCATTGCTACCACTCTAGGCCTATATCCATCAAATCACATAGAACCTAAAGTGTTTTCAGAGCCTATTAATATTTATATAGCTTATATAAGGAAAAATGAAATGGGGCCCCCGGCCCCCCAGGAATGGATATTATGAGTTCGGTACCCTTTAGTATTTGAGTATGGATAATCAAGTGTATGTGAACTAAGTTCGGTCAAGATCCATCAACTCATGTAGTAAGTATTAAGCCTATCGCTATTTATATAGCTCATATTAGGAAAAATGAAATGGGGCCCCCGGCCCCAGAATAATGGATATTATGAGTTCAGTACCCTTCGGTATTTGAATATGGATGATCAAGTGTACGTGTACTAAGTTTGATCGATATCCATCCATTCACGTAGGAGCATTTGTTTGTAATTTTTTTATATAGCTCATATAAGAAAAAAACGAATTCGGGGCCCCCGGCCCCACACGAAATGTAATTAAAAGTTCTCAACCCCTTAAGAGTTCCTTCTGGATAATGATGGATACATGTGCCAAGTTTGGTCAAGATCCATCAATCCGTGTAAAAGCCTTTGTGGAACAAACCCACAAACAAACAAACAAATTTTCACTTTTATATATATACTAGCCGATATACCCGGCGTGGCCCGGGATTGCATTAGGACCCCGATCCCGGTGACCTACAGATCCCGTTGGTATACTGTTCTCTATGGAATCCCGTTCCATCTAGGGTTCCTCCTTTCCAATGTTATTCCATTTCCCGATAGGATCCCGATTTGATTGTGACATAGATATAGCGTTAAAAGTTATGGAACTTTCTGGAACATTCTAGACTAAATGCATTATCCTCCTCGAACTGTGTAAAAACAATCTTTTATTAGTAATAAATGCATCTCTATAACTGTAGTACATTTAAGTTAAAAGATAGGCCCCGGGGGCCCATTCCATAATTGTACCGAATTAGGTTTGCCTGAGATGGGGCCCTATAAAAATCATTCAGGTAAGTTATGAAGTTACAATTTTAAATTTTTCCCAGTAAAATCTATTGAATAATGCCATAGATATAGCGTTTTAAAGTTATCGAACTTTCTGGAAAATTCTAGATTGGATATTATTAGTTTTACATCCACCGTTATTTCCATATGGACTAAGAAGTGTATTGCAACAAAGCTAAGCCTATATCCATCAATTCACATAGAACCTATTGTGTTGTCTAAGCCTATTAATATTTATATAGCTTATATAAGGAAAAATGAAACGGGGCCCCCGGCCCCAGAGAAATGGATATTATGAGTTCAGTACCCTTTTGTATTTAAGTATGGATAATCAAGTGTATGTTTACTAAGTTTGGTCAAGATCCATCCATTCATATAGAAGTATTAAGCTTATCGCTATTTGTATAGCTCATATAAGGAAAAACGAAATGGGGCCCCCGGCCCCAGAAGAATGGATTTTATGAGTTCAGTACCCCTCGGTATTTGAATATGGATAATCAAGTGTACGTGTACTAAGTTTGATCGATATCCATCTATTCAAGTAGGAGTATTTGTTTGTAATTTTTTTATATAGCTCATATAAGAAAAAAAACGAATTCGGGGCCCCCGGCCCCACACGAAATGTTATTAAAAGTTCTCAACCCCTTAAGAGTTCCTTCTGGATAATGATGGATACATGTGCCAAGTTTCGTCAAGATCCATCAATCCGTGTAAAAGCCTTCGTGGAACAGACAAACCCACAAACCCACAAATTTTCACTTTTATATATATATATATGATATATATAGCTTTTTTAAGATATTGAACTTTCTGGAAAATTCTAGATGGGATCTTCTTAGTTTTAAATCCACCGATATCTCAATGAAGTGTATTGCTACCACGTTAGACCTATATCCATCCATTCACAAATAAACTAAACTGGTATCTAAGACTTTTGATATTTATATAGCTTATATAAGGAAAAATGAAATAGGACCCCCGGCCCCAGAGGGATGGATATTATGAGTTCAGTACACTTCGGTATTTGAGTATGGATAATCAAGTGTGTGTGTACAAAGTTTGGTCAAAATCCATCTATTCATGTAGGAGTATTTGTCGGTCTTTTTATTTATATAGCTCTTAAATACAAAAGAAAACTAATTCGAGGCCCCCGGCCCCAAACGAAATGTTATTAAAAGTTATCAACCCCTGAAGAGTTCCTTCTGGATATTCAGGTAAGTTATGAAGTTAAAATTTAAAATGTGTCCCATTAATATCTATTGAATAATTCCATAGAAATAGCGTTTTAAAGTTATCGAACTTTCTGGAAAATTCTAGATTGGATATTCTTAGTTTTAATTACACCGATATCTAAAAACGGACAGTGAAGTGTATTGCTACCACCCTAGGCCTATATCCATCAAATGACATAGAAACTATAGTGTTGTATAAGCCTATTGAGCTATAGAACTTTCTGGAACATTCTAGATTAAATGTATTATCCTCCCCGAACTGTGTAAAAACAGTCTTTTATTAGTAATAATTATTCTTCGAATACGAAAAATTATACGACTAAATGAATTTCTATAACTATAAAACATTTAAGTTAAAAGAGGGGCCCCTGGGGCCCATTCCCTAATTGTAACGAATTAGTTTTTCCTGAGGTGGGGCCCTATAATAATCATTCAGGTAAGTTATGAAGTTACAATTTTAAATTTGTCCCATTAATATCTATTGAATAATGCCATAGATATAGCGTTTTAAAGTTATCGAACTTTCAGGAAAGTTCTAGATTGGATACTATTAGTTTTACATCCACCGTTATTTCCATATGGACTAAGAAGTGTATTGCAACAAAGCTAAGCCTATATCCATCAATTCACATAGAACCTATAGTGTTGTCTAAGCCAATTAATATTTATATAGCTTATATAAGGAAAAATGAAATGGGGCCCCCGGCCCCAGAGGAATGGATATTATGAGTTCGGTACCCTTTAGTATTTGAGTATGGATAATCAAGTGTATGTGTACTTAGTTTGGTCAAGATCCTTCCATTCATGTAGGAGTATTAAGCCTATTGATATTTATATAGCTCATATAAGAAAAAAAACGAATTCGGGGCCCCCGGCCCCAAACGAAATGTTCTTAAAAGTTCTCAACCCCTTAAGAGTTCCTTCTGGATAATGATGGATATATGTGCCAAGTTTGGTCAAGATCCATCAATCCGTTTAAAAGCCTTTGTGGAACAGACCCACAAACAAACAAACAAATTTTCACTTTTATATATATATACTAGCCGATATACCCGGCGTGGCCCGGGATTGCATTAGGACCCCGATCCCGGTGACCTACAGATCCCGTTAGTATACTGTTCTCTATGGGATCCCGTTCCATCTCGATCTATTCACATATAAACTGTAGTGATGTCTAAGCCTATTGATATTTATATAGTTCATATAAGGAAAAATGAAACGGGGCCCCCGGCCCCAGAGAAATGGATATTATAAGTTCAGTACCCTTAGATATTTAAATATGGATAATCAAGTGTATGTGTACTAAGTTTGCTCAAGATCCATATATTCATGAAGGAGTAGTTGTTGTTAATTTTATTTATATAGCTAATATAGGAAAAAACGACTGTTTGGGCCCCCCGGCCCCATAACAGAGTGTCATAAAAATTTCATATACCCTTCAGCGTTTTTTTCCGAATAATTATGGATATATGTGCCAAATTTGATCAAGATATATCCATCCATGTAAGAGTATTAAGCCTATTGACCTATAGAACTTTCTGGAACATTCTAGATTAAATCTATTATCCTCCTCGAACTGTGTAAAAACTGTCTTTTCTTAGTAATTATTCTTCGAATACGAAAAATTATACAGCTAAATGCATTTTTACAACTATAGTACATTTAAGTTAAAAGATGGGCCCCGGGGGCCCATTCCAGAATTGAACCGAATTAGTTTTTGACTGAGATGGGGCCCTATAAAAATCATTCAGGTAAATTATGAAGTTAAAATTTTTAATTTGTCCCATTAAAATCTATTGAATAATGCCATAGATATAACGCTTTAAAGTTATCGAACTTTCTGGAAAATTCTAGATTGGATATTAATAGTTTTAAATCCCCCGGTGTTTCAGTACAGACAGTGAAGTGCATTGCTACCACCCTAGCCTATATCCATCAAATCACATAGAACCTAAATTGTTTTCATAGCCAATTAATATGTATATAGCTTATAAAAGGAAAAATGAAATGGGGCCCCCGGCCCCCCAGGAATGGATATTATGAGTGTGGTACCCTTTAATATTTGAGTATGGATAGTCAAGTGTAGGTGAACTAAGTTCAGTCAAGATCCATCCACTCATGTAGTAAGTATTAAGCCTATCGATATTTATATAGCTCATATTAGGACAAATGAAACGGGGCCACCGGCCCCACAGGAGTGGATATTATGAGTTCAGTACCCTTCGGTATTTGAATATGGATAATCATGTGTACGTGAACTAAGTTTGATCGATATCCATCCATTCATGTAGGAGTATTTGTTTGTAATTTTTTTATATAGCTCATATAAGAAAAAAACGAATTCGGGGCCCCCGGCCCCACACGAAATGTTATTGAAAGTTCTCAACCCCTTAAGAGTTCCTTCTGGATAATGATGGATATATGTGCCAAGTTTGGTCAAGATACATCAATCCGTGTAAAAGCCTTTGTGGAACAGACAAACCCACAAACAAACAAACAAACAAATTTTCACTTTTATATATATATATGATATGATATGATTTGATATGATATGATATGATATGATTAATATTTATAATGCTTTATGTCGACAAATACAATTAATTGAACATATAAGTCAAAGTATTCCAGTGTTTCCTAGCTTGGGGGTGGGGTACGCCCCACGACAATTTGGGATTATAGGAGTACATATAAGAGTTGATGGACTTGGTGCAGGAAAAAAATGATGGTGGACTAGAATGGGGGATACAATTTATTTTTTTCCCCACTATTTTGAAAGTGGTGGGGGGGGGGGGAATCAGTTGGGGCGTGGGTATAAAAAAAAATCTGTGTTAAAATTCGTTTCCTGGTCCCCACCCCCATCTCCTTTCGCCGATGCAGCTATTTTAATTATTTTGTTCAGCTCAACGCAATGATTATGTCATATAATCAAGTATGAATTACTTTTACATTTGTGTTACCTAGCGAGTGTAAGCACAACGCAAGAGTAGGACGATAAATACAAAAAATCGGTGTTTTCTCTTAAGATAAACGCCAAGGATATCACAGATTTTAGGGGATAGTTGGCTTTATTAGATATTACCGTTTGTCAGAAATTTAAGGATAATTATTCAAATGTTTATACCTTCTGAAGACCACCCCTCTCTCCACCCCAAGCACCAATACGCATAATTTCCAAAATCAACATTCCCCTTCCCCATGTTTAATTGTGTCTTCTTTATAATGGATTTGTAGTCTGGCATTTGACACTGTAAATTTTCGTATGCGCATGCCAACTTCCGCGATCCTCGGAAAGAAAAAGAGGGGGGGGGGGGTAAGCCGTATGGAAATGGGAGATGGAAAAAATGCATATATTGTGCGGAAATCCTTTATGGACAACCCCTAATGTGTTAAAATCTGTGGCCCTAACCGAATTTTGTTTCAATACATTCATAATTCTAAGCTGGCAAATGTATTATATCCTTGGCAGGCCTAATGCAGTTCAAGCAAGTACCACGCAGACTAGTCCAAATTAGATTTAATAATTGATGTAAGTAGTTTCTTTTGATCATTTTCACGACATTTAAATCATTACTTTTACTTGTCAGATTTAATTTTTTATTAAAATTGTATAGGTTTTAGCATCTTTCACTCTTTTAACTTTAGTTTATATTTGGACAAGTAGTAATAATTTCTGTCAGAAATTTATTTTCTTTTAGAGACAACTTTTATTATTTTTTTAAATCTGTAAATATCCGATTAAAAAATCTTTAAAGTAAAGTCAAAAATACGTGGGAAAAATAATGGAACTAAAATGGTAAAAGAAAACGACATATGACAAAAAAATACAATACAACTTTTTAAAATCTTAAATAATTATAGAACGCAATCAAAATTAAAAATGAGAATGCATAAGATTATTTTTTTAAACACCATAACGGATAATAAATTATTTGTAATTATCCGTAATAAATTATGTATGCACTTGGTAGGTGGTGTAAAGGATTGGTAATTTTTTTTTAATAAAATATCAAATCCGGTGGAAAACACACACAGTTCTTATTCTGTTATGTATTTCGATGGCTTATTACCTCATCTAAACTAACACTTTGAAGTGTATCTCTAAATATATATGGCATGAGATAAGATACGATTATTTATTGATCCAAATAAATGGAGATTTTTTTTATCACATTGTACATATTCATTTTCAGAACATACATAAATACGTATTTAAACTAAGACAACATTTTACAATTATTACAATTGACGCTCAAGACATTTAAAGTATTTCTCCAGCGCCGAAATCAGCCATTATTTAACTCCTTTGGTGACAATGCTGTCTTCATTAGTGATCATATAGAATTGGTAACAGCTTGGAGAGCACGCGAGCAAATTCGTACAGATTGGGGAACAAAATAATTTGTTATATATTTCGGTCTTAACTTTAAGACTAGGATACTTTTATCATAACTTAAATTTACACGTTCAAAACATATACTTAACTAACCATGTTACATGTTAGATTCAATTTAAATACAATTCTAACATGTTAAATTTGTCACTTAAAAAAAAAGCAAGATGTCATTTAAATATAACGTTGTAACATTTGAGTATAAGTTTAAACAAATCGAATGGAGAAATCTTGTTCGTTTTACTATATCATTACCGGTAATTTCAATGTATTTCATTTGTGTCCTTCTTAAACAGGAAGAGTTGAAAGCTTGTCAAGAAAATGGGAAAAAAGCTCAAAAAAAACACCAAAAAACAGCAACAAACCAGCAAACTCAATTTGATAACCAGCTACAAGTCTTAAAAAAGCGTTTCAAACCTTCTGATTTTATTAAGCTGTTATAGAAAGGTGTCAATATTTATTACGTCAGTTTAGGATACAGACGTTTGACCAATATAATATATTGTTTAATATTTATCTAATGCTAATAGGGTGATCATAAAGAATGCTTTGTGCCTAGTCAAAGGGAATTAAAATTGTTGAAAACCTTGAATTACGAAAATGCATATTAAAAAAAGTTAGTATACCTTACAAAATATTTTTCGTACTGGATTTGCTCTAATTACTTATATTGTTTTCCTAGTTTTCAAACAGGATGAAAGGTTCTTGAATGAGGTTTAAACATTAACCTATAGGAAAAAAATTAATTTATTTTAAAAAAATTAAATCAACCAACAAACTTATTTTCACTCACCGCATAAATAATGACTTATTCTATCTGTCACTTCTTTGGGCAGAAAGAAGCATTTTAACGATGCCGAAAATTGTCAATACAGCCCTAAGTATCCAAGGGCCATGGCTTGACTCAGGTTTATCGAAAAGTAAAAGAGGAAAACAAATTGCTAATAACAAAATATACTCTATTATGTCATAATTATTATTATGTGTTTTAATTGGCAACCACATACCATATCCCTAATATATATATATATATATATATATATATATATATATATATATATATATATATATATATATATATATATATATATATGCTTAAAGCACATTATTATTAACTGAAAAAGATGGCCACAATAACCAATATAATTTTGGATCTCATGCCAAATATGTTTTCTGTTTTTTTTAAAAACAATTTCTCAGGGCTTAACTTCCTTTTTAAGAAAAGGCCGCCTTACTTGCCTAACTACTTTGGACAAATTAGAACACTTATTACCCTTATTTTTAAAAAAAAAACTCTCTAAACTTAACTCTTTGCAGTTCATGTTTTTTTGGTTCTTTTAAAAAAATATTTTTAGATCCTCTCACATAATTGGATACTATTAATAGAGTTGCTAACTAATACCCATCATGTTATACATTGTGTTGCTTAGAAATGAACTGGATATTTATATTTTATCAATTGTGTGTTGAAAATGATTGTGTGTTTCCTTACAATCATGACTGAAGTGTGAAAATGTTTTAACATTTTAACAAAAAATTTTACAAAAAATTCATAATGTAAGAAAGGAAAAAAAAACCTATAGAGTAAAAAGTTTAAAATTTATTGTTTTGTATTTCGGAAATCAAATACACAAAATCCAAAAAAAAAATTTACAAATATAACTATTAGTTGTTTTTTTTAAAGTTTTGTGAAAAATGCGTACATATGGTTTCTGTGGTTAAATTTTGACAAGTGACTTAATTATGTAAGATTATTCAAATACAAAGTTTAAAACCTATTTTCTATGTCAAAAAATTTATATTTAAAAGAAATTTTTAAAAAGTATATTATAACAAATAACGTGAATAATTTAGTATTTAAATTATTTAAATTGTAATAGATAATAAATAAATAGAAAAAAATAAAATAAAGCTAGAGTTCACATAACTGAATCAGGCCTAAAAAGTACAAAAACAGTATCAGAGTCTTCTAGGCTTAGGGGATGTTCTAACAATCAACAATTATTTCAGTTATATAGAAATGTTTATAACATTTAATTACAAATACAGTCTGATGATCTCTCTTTTTGAGACAGTAACTCGGCATCATGAAATTAGACTCATATCCACAAGTAAAGAAAAACAAATAAAGTATTCTGTAGGTGTTATTTTCTTCCAGTTAGTGTAGAGGCTCTTCTTTTTCTTCTCTCATGTGCTTGGCATAAGCAGTGGTGTAGTCACAAATTTTCTACATGATCTCCTGACAGAGAAAGAGTGTTTGAAGACCTTTCCTGTGGACGATATTTAGTAGTTTTGTAAATTGAAGGTCAGCATGACATGAAAGCAGGATTAAAACAAGTATAAAAATAGTATAACAGATGTAATAATATACATTTTTATATAATAAGAAAATAATTTATCATATTAAAATAAAAGTGTTAGTGAAAAAATAATAATTGTCAGGCTCAGTCATTAAATATAAATATTAGACCTATGCCTATCTCTCATTAGTACAACAATTAAAACATCAGATATTCCTTACCTGCAGTTTTTCATCTCATTTCTAGTTGTCTGCTTTTCAGAATCCATAATATTAGTTTTTTATGGATACAATTAGGAATGGACTGAGTGGGACCCTGGTCAACATCTTCATAAGTCAAAGTCCATATCAATTGGCAATATATTATCTGCACTGATCAGAGGAAAAAAAAAAGTATATTTGAAATAAACTACCTAATAACAGATTTTAAAAGGATACATTAACTTCCATCATTTATTCGTTAGAGTTAGGCAAAACATAAAAACAACGAATAGGCTACTAAAATTAGTAAAATCAGATATTCTGATTATGTAAACAAACACTATTATTTTTAAAGCCAAAACATGATTGGAAAATAAAATGTCATTATATAATTGGAGTAAATGCAGTCAATTAGTGCCATGACGTGTCACACGGCCACTATCTTGGTTGCCGCGACCCGTGAACTTTTACGGGTTCAAGGGTCGCGGCAACCAAGATAGAGGCCGTGGAAAAATAAAATAACTCACGTTTCCTAAAAAAAAAAAACAACGTTTACATTAATGTAAAAAGTTCCTAAATGTATCCCTAACCTGAACCCTAAATCTATCCCCAAAATCTAAACTGAGTTTTGACCGTACACTCTTCTTGGTTTTGACCCTTAACCTAACCTGGAATTTGACCCTAAACCTAACATGGGTTTTGAACCTAACCTTAACTCCGTAAATCTATCCCTAAACCTAACCTGAACTCTAAATCTATACTTAAAGCAAGACCAAACTTTAAAACTAGCCCTAAAGTAAAAAAACACGTGACATTTACACAGCAGCGCTACTCACAAAGGGGCGCCAAATGGTATATTTTACATATAATATTGTATGGTTTTCGAATGTGGGGGGGGGGGGGCGCTAAAAAGGTATTGTACCCCGGGCGCGAGTTAAGCTCGCTACTCCACTGCATTTAAACACTGTGGCAAGAAAAGTATAAAAATGAAAAAAAAATACAATAAAAAAATGACCAAATATAATTTTCAAATAAAGAAATAATTAAAACCCAACTTACAGTTTCATAGATTACACTTATACACATTTTATTTCAGGTTCCACCGTACAGAATATCCAGAAAATGAATAAAATACAATGCCTGTCTATGTATCCCATTCGTTTCAATTATGGTGGAACAAATAAAATATTATAGTTAGCAAACCAACGAAATTTTAAAATTATAATAATCAACCAATAAAAATTTAATTTAAAAACATACCATCGTAATATTAAGGAAAATTTAACTCAAGTTACAACAAAAAATGAGATTGAATCCAAAACACAAACTTTACTCAAATCACGAAATGACGTCGTGGCACCATTTCTCTGCATTGACCCAAAAATGTAATACTGTAACATCCTGCAAGAAACCCGGAGATGGGGAGATGGAGTTCACATGCGCCTAACTGGCAGCAATGAGACCTCTCGAACATCGGAGCGCCGTGAGCATGCTATCATAGCATGGAATGAGCGCTATATAAGCTGTCCAATCAATCAATCAAGCGAAATGCCTTTCTTGCACTCGTCCTTCAACTACTAGAATATCGTGCAAACCCATACCTAAAGCAAGACGTGGACAAGATGGAGCGAATCCAACGTAAGGCAGTGCGATCCATAGCAAGTGACTACAAAACCACCACTCCTGGCTACGTCACTGGCCTCTTAAACAGATTTGACATCCCTTCCTTCAAAGATAGACGAAGAAATATTCGCCTAACATTCTTATATAAAGTGGTCATGGGGCTGGTGCCGGCCATCCCAGCAAACAATTATCTCACCCCACAGAAGCCTGGTCGTTTAATCAGAGCCAAACACTCACTTAACACTGACTTAACCTCTGACAACCCCATGAGAAATTACACCCGAAACAATAGCAAATGCTTCACTGTGCCTCGAGTAACACAGTGCAACATAAACGGTCATTTTTTCCCACGCACAATAATCGCATGGAACCACCTGGACAATACCGCCGTGAACTCGACATCTATCGAAAGTTTCAAGGCTGCCCTGGCATCTGTTAGGAGCCGTTAGGATGGCAGCATCGCTCCCCCAACCGTTGCACATATGCCAGTATATGGATGCAGCAAAGTAAACTGCCAGAACCAGAAGAGAACTAGGATACTAGTATTAAATAGCCAAATATATTTTGTTGTTCAAATTATTTAGAAATTTTCATTTTAATGACTTAATGAGTCTAATCGAGTGGACAGCTAGGTTTGAAAGTGTACTTGTGTAGAAAAAGAAACACCCAGGACTTCATCCGATGTTGTTTCATATTAATGATAATTAATCTTCCCAATCATCAGAATAGTCATTTAGGGATTCATCTAAGTTATAATTTCAGATTGTTCTTTAGATCGTGGTTTTTAAATGTGGCCATGGACCCAAATTCAATTTTTACAAGACGTATTTAAAAATATATAAATATTAGATAGGAACATTTTTCCCAGAGCACTAAATGATCGTGAAATCTGACAAGCTTAAGAAAATTTTCAGAATGCAGAATGCACATCCGAGGAACGCCGATATTTTGGTTCGTTATTTATTAATTACGCACTAAGTAAAGGGAAATATTCACACTGTCCAAATTGTGGTGCAAAATGGTGTACAAATTAAAAGACGAACAGAGTGCTGCAAACTATTTTAAGGCAACATTGATTATACTATACTAGGCATGAAGAAATCAGGAATGTAGATGCTTTAACTATCAGTTTATTATTGAATTTAAGATTGATCTGTACGTTAAATCTATTAGTTTGAATCAGAGCCGCCTTTACATGTTGAGCTAACCCAACTCATCTTCGTCTAGTAAGTCGACATCTAACTGCAACAGCTGATTTGCGCGACAGATCATCTGCTCACCTTGTGTTAAGGCCTATGTGAAAAATATACACCGTGGTCTGGGAGCAAGGCAGGCAGTGTCTGTACCTTCTGACATCGAGTCTATTGAAGTACCGTCGGATTGGTCAGTGCTAGGCTCTAATCAAAATCACCAGGCGCTAGTTTATAACGAAGACTAGGTTGCCACCTAGAGCTGTTTTAACTCGATAGATTTTTACCGTATAATTTTCTTTTGTGACCCAAGCTCTTTCCCCACACACACACAGAAATGTCAGTCATAGGTAGGTATTGTGGTTCAAAAGCCGTCTGGAGTTTCGTTAGAGTTAGAGCGTCTGCGACCTATCTTCTCTAATACTTTGAGGTTTAGTGTTCACTTTGGATGGTGTCTACCACTAGCACTCGCATAGGCCCTGCAAACCCTCGGTCTAAAGCTGTTATGTGGGAACGAAACTTATACCTTTTATGCAGCTGTTCATAGCCGAACATTGACAGAAGTCCTCAAAAATTCACGTAACATCTCTGCTTTTTAACACATCCGCGCAGAGCTATCACATACATTTTGGAGAACACCTGCCACGTTTGGGTTCTTGTTATTTAGCTATTCAACATTATTGTGTTATACTTCTTTTTTTATTTTTTTCACATCACAAAAAGTCACAACTTTTTCTATTGCAATCTTCGAAATACCTTGTTCTGCTATTTAATTGTAAGAACATTATGAGTTTACAATAATAATAACATATTGAAAATAATATCATATATATATACTAGCGAGAACTCGGCATGCGTTGCAATGCCACTCAATGGAAAAAGTGTCTGTGTTTTAATTAAGTTTAAAAGTAATTTTTAAATAGAAAATATTTATAGTTTTTTCCGTCTAGTGCGTTCACAAATAAATTAGAAGTTTTTTCAACGCGTGAGCAGGCGACATACAGCTGTCCACGTGAGAAGCATGGATTTTCAAAATTTAGTCCCCACACTTGTAGCGATTGCGCCACCCATGCAGTAAAATAATAGAAAATAAGTATGATTGTTTTTAAGACTGAGAGACAGTGAGAGACAGAGAGACAGACAGACAGAGAGACAGACAGAGAGGCAGACAGAGAGATAGACATATCATCCTTGAATAAGTGCGAAAAAGTTTTCTTTATTCGGTAAACTATATCTATACATATATAAAAATTAATGTATGTCCAGTATGTGCTTCTATACCATTAATACAAAGAGATAAAAATTTTGTGAATTGTTGTACACACGCCCGCAAATGTTTCTGAATTATTACACACATTTTACAATATTCCGTTTTGGGACCGGGGCCCTAAATTCTCCCCCTCCCCCCACTTTTTTTTAAGATCTAAAAAACAGAGCTACCCATGGGTGGACCAATCGCTACAAGTGTGTGGAATGAATTTTGAAAATCCATACTTCTCACGTGGACAGTTATATGTTGCCTGCTCACGCGTCGATAAAACTTATAATTTATTTGTGTACGCACCAGACGAAAAAAACAATAACTATTTTCTATTTAAAAATTACGTTAAAACTTAATTAAAACACAGTCACTTTTTCATTGAGTGGCATTGCAACGCATGCCGGGTTCTTGCTAGTATAGGATAATAATGCTTATTTCGTTGCAGTTGGAAATATGAACAATACTTGAAAATGTTAAAAACTTATTTTAACAATTAAAGTATTTCTAAAGAATTTTATTTCTCATAGACAAAATTTGCCATCTCAAGATGAAATCATCTGTAATTGTTTGTATGTGCAACATCATGATTGGCTTAATTGAGCAGACTTTTCCAGGTAAACAAGTTTGTATACAGCTTTAATGTCTTTGATCTTAATTACACATTTATTTTCAAAATACCCATTTTTTTTCATATTGTATACATATTCATCAAATAAGTGAAAGGTTTTGTATTCATTTAAAAATGGAATATTGCTTTGATTACTTTATACAGTATTTGCTTAATTAAAAAGACGGAGACTATGAAAACAAATAAAAATATAAACACACCAGCGCTTTGGTTGTCCTAGCTTGTCTCGTAGTTGCAGTCATTGATAACCAAATAGCACGCTCTCTCCTTATACCCTTAGTCCTGTAATAGCCCAGAGATGGTTACATAACAAACTAAAATTTAAGTGGCTTTTAGAAAAATAATAAGGTTTCTTGAGTGGCAATACAAAAGAAAAAAAAATACCGGTATTCATCTCAAGTGCATGTCAGCAAAAAAAAAGGGGAGGTGTAATAGTTATAGCAAGTTACTCACAAATTATTTATTTTTGTTTTTGAACATGAACACATTTATTATTAAAGGTTACACTAATTATTTGTGAGAAACTAACTTAACTGCTAAAACTACCTATTGTTTCAAAAGCAACCGATTGTCTTTGCAACGCTTGGGTAAGGTGCTGGTTTTGGTACGTATGGGGATTGTTAAATGACTGAATGTTTTCCAGTCATAGAAAAAGTCAGCTCCGTGGTCATCCATATTGTACGTAAGCACTGAGAGAGGGGGGCTTGTTGATTTTGGACATTTGGGTATGCGTGCTCCCTGACCGCTTAGACGTCCATTTGGGATATAAAATGAAAAAAAAAAGAAAATTGTGTAATATTTCGCGGTGCCCCTTTGTGGAACCAAAGCAACCCAGGACAGGGCCATGCCGGAAAAAACATTTTAATATAAAGAAAAAAATGCCCCCCCCCCCGTGGCAGACTAGTAAAAAGACTTTTTTGACGTCGACTTACTGAAGTATATGGAATTTTTAGTTTAATTCCGATAAAGCAACTATATAAAGTCGATATTGGCCCCCTTGTTGTTTGCGTGCGGGGTGACTTCCCTGTTCTCCCAAATTCGTATGGCTCTGCCCGAGGGCAAGGTGGCACACAGAGTTACGCAGGGTATATTATGGGAACCAGTGGGCCCTTCAAGCAGTCCACGGTGAAAACCAAGAAAAAATTCTTTTAATTCATAAATATCTATCAATTATTTGATTTAGTTGGGGATATTTTTATGATTTGAGTTGGGGGGGGGGAAGGGGGGTAGAAATTCGTTTGTATGTACGCATTGGGATGAGGTGTCAAAAAACTTCGCGAGAAACAATAGGGAGGGGGTCGAAAATTTGTATCTTTTTATATGTGTTACATGGATTGCATCCGTTTGCATGTGGTTGGCAATTGCAGCCATTGTCACGTAAATTTCAAGAATGTATATTAGGTTCATTACTTACAATTCTCGTTACTTGTCTAAATGTTCACATAATTTTTTCCCCTTTTCTCTATCTCATAAATTAAATTCAGATTCTGAAAAAAATAAAGTAACATAAAAACTATTAGAAATAATATGTCTCTAACTTTAAAATTAGATTTTTAACATATAATTTTTATTTTTGTGTTTGCCCCCACCTACTTTTGTACTGAAATACAATAAAATTGCCAGACTATCGTGACATATTGACATTATAATGGGAAGCAGTAAGATTTTGAGGCGTCTTTGTGGTTATTAATAGTGTTCATGGTATGGGGAGTGGTTAGGCTTAATTAAAAATCTGTAAACATTATTTCGATATTATTATTTGCAACTTAAAGCGGAACAAATATTTCAAATCAGACAATAAATTGAATTTGAATAGTAATTTTTAGTCTTCAATAAAAGACCCAGTAATAATTTTAAAGCTGACACTTCCTTTTGACTCTAACGTGAAGCCTGCACCATCGGATGGTTTGGCTGGCCAGACTGTAAGTACATGTGTCACTGTGATAGGATTGGCTGTGAAGACAATGGTGACTGTTACCCTGGCTCTGTTTGCCGGAATCCATACTATGGTACAGGCTGTCAATATGGTAAGTAAAAAATGCTAATAAATTAATTTTTTTCCCTCCACATTTTAACATTATCTAAAGGCATAGACAAAAATTATGAATTTTATTTTGAAACAACATTCAATTAAAAAAAAAACAATGGCAGAATTTCGAAAAAATCCGAATCTACACATTCCAATAAATAATGTTATACTTTTAATAACAGGACTATATAATTCAATACTAAACCATTTTCCAATTGTTCTCTAGCCAAAAGTGGATGATAAAATATAATATTAGGAGAGTTTGCATATGATTGCTTCTTTAGGGGTATATTTTTCAGCTTTTCATACTCTCATACTTGTTTAAACAAAATCAAAAATCCGTAGCACAATTACTGCAACGACTCTCTAGTCAATATTTTAGATATAAGCTACTATATTTAGAATTACTACCAGTCTCATTTCAGAGGTAGCCACTCTTTCACGTTCATATCATCACGGACGGCTGACGTGCCAATTAAAAAAAAAAATACTTACAAACTAATATTCTAAATATCAACATTTTTTTAACGGACAAGCAAATACTTTTACGAAATTAGTTAAACACTGCAAGATTAAACCTGAAAAAAGGAACGCAACAAAACTATGAACGTCTCGGCATGAAGCCTTCATCAGCGAACAAACAAAAAACCGAATAAAAGTAAAATATATAAAAAAAATTATATATAATTATATAGCACTTAGCGTTAAGCTATGAGATTGTGTGGGTGATAAGTGATGATAAGTTTGGTCATGTCAACATTGTCACTCAGACGAGGCCTGAATGCAACAGCACGGGTAATCTTCTTAACCCTTTGTAGGGATGATGAAAGTACTGTCTCCGGGTAAGACCTACATCGAAATAGTCTATCATCTCAAATGCTTTGTCCAAAAAGTCCTCCTCCGACCGACAAAGTCGACGAAGATAAAGTAATTGAGAAAAAGGAATAGAGTCTTTACAGGATTTAGGGTGGGAGGAAAAGTAGAGTAGATAGATATTGCTGTCAGTAGGCTTAAAGTAGGCAGAGGTGAGTAGGCTGTCTGTGTGAAGGGTGACTGTGATGTCCAAGACGTTGACTGAAGTCTCAGACATAAGAGATGTGAATTTAATGGAGGGGTGACAGGACCCTACAAAGTCAATGAAAAGGTTAAATTCACTCCTTTCCATAGTGGTGACCCCTATACCTTCATCTATGATGAAGGCTTCCTGCCAACACGTTCGATTTTTGTTGCGTTCCTTTTTCAAGGTTTAACCTTACTGTGTTTTACTAATTTCCTATTGCGCTAACCTGATTGCAGTCTCCCCATTATTACCCAAATACTTTTACGGCAATTAAAAAAAATATTTCAAATATGCATACAACTATGTTATTACTGTGTTTGAATATGTCAACATTCAAGAGGCTTGCGCCTAATGTATACCATTCTCAGCAGTGTTATTTACTCCTGAGTATAATTATACAAGTTCAAACAAGCAAGAAGAAATAACAAAAGATCAGATCACTTGTTTAGTTTTGCCTCATGAAGGTGCTTTCCAGTGTCTTTTTTTTTTAAAGACATCCAAAATTTATTAACGGATGTCTACAGACAAGTCATTTCAGTCAAATTTGTATCTTGTTTCAATAAATTTACAGACGGTTAGCAACTCTGGTGGATTGCGTTAAAACCAAGGGAGTGTGTTCAGAAGTATCTAAAACTACTATTATTATTATTATTATTATTATTATGGGTAGTTTTCTATAGCGTGGTACACCAGCCTAGGGCTGGGTTCACCACGCTGTACATGCAAATTAAAATGAACTTAAAAAATATAAATTAAAAACCAACCATTCCATAACAATTTACATGTGAAGCCATGGACGGCACTCAGCAGCATCGTTTAACTTTCAGTATGTAATACGAAGTCAACACACTTGTTTATAAATACATATATATATATAACGCCGTAGGTAGTGCGTTAATCCTCGGTAAAGATATTTTTAGTGAGCGTATTCGGCGTGGAGATTAATTGTGTAGCAGCTGCTATGTAGTTTGATGGGTATGAGATATTCCAATTTGAACAAGTCGAGATGTTAAAGGCAAATCAGTAAACCAAAATCCACCTGATTGTAACGTGACATTCTTGAGAGAAAGAGTAAATAATGCATAACTCTGCAGAACAAACGCTTCAACTGACAGATGAGACATTGATGTCATTTTTCACAGTGCAGATGGTTCATTCGAAAACATCAATTTTACAAAATATGTCCATCCTGCTTAGACTCTGCGACCAATTTGCTATTCTTTGCTTTCCCATATAGAAATTCAGGGTGCATGAGATATCTGAAGAAATCTGTTGGTCAGGGAAATTTGTCATAGCTTCATTGGTATATATACCGTTCTGACATTCGTGATGTAAAGTTTAGCCAGTTCCTCAAGTCAATAAAGCTGACTTTGCAATAGTTGGTGCCTATTGCAAGACCTAGACAAACCATTTGAATTGGTTTCTACTTATCACATACTTAGAGCTGAAGACCATGATGTCCAACGATTTGTGAATAACCACAATTGTGAGGACCTTAAAGAATTGCATGGAAAGAAATTATATTACCCTAAAACTTCATAGAAGTCCAAGAAATATTGATAAAAATATATAGAGGCTAAATTCATTGTTAGGAAATATTGCTAAATTGACTTATTTGTAACATTCACGTGTAATTCTAAATTGAGGGAAGTAATGGGAAAACTTACACCATTATCAGCAACAATTCGAAAAACCTGATTTAGTAGCTAAAGTTTTTAATGTGAAACTGAAATTGCTACCCGAAGACCCAACCAAACACAACAGTCAAACCGTTTCCATTCTTTAACTTTATGTTCGATCATTACTGAAAATCCAGCTTCACAGACATATTTGCTTCTAAACATCGTGTATATCTTTTTACAACATTTTAATTGTTGTGGGAATTCATCTGAATAAACGCAGGTCATCTAGAATTCAGTTGGCGCGACATTCTTATGTTTTTCATAAAGAGCCATGTTAGGCTGAATTTCGATGGTTTCAAGCCGCACCGCACCTTCATCTGCTTCTCATAATGACATCTTTGTGGCTACAATAGAGATATGAAACGTAAAGGGATTTTCAACAAAAAAGTAAAACAGGAGTAAGACTGCTAATAGCTTTAAACAACGATCTTTGAAATGTAACTACACATTTTATTACAATATATTGAATCGCTCACTTGTGACCAGATGGACCAGGTTGTTGTGCAGCCTTTGCAAGGGCTGGGAAGTGAAATTTTTTTTCCTGATTCAGTTGAGTAATGAATTCGTCCTGATTATATTCAAAAATACCTATTACTTTCATGCAGATTGGTAAAATTTGAAAACGCCCTTGCAATTTTAATTTTTTTAATTAAGGTGATCTGTGATATCAGTTAGAAATGCTAGACCTACAATAAACCCATGCATTTCCATATTGTTAAGCGAATCGATCTTTACTTTGGACCTGACAAACAGTTTCACTTCTTCAATTAGATCTTGGCACGAATTTCTCTTAGCTCAGCCAACCAACATCGGCATTAAGAACAAAATCCCGAAAATTGCATTCATATTCTTGCACCAAAGTCTTTAAATGCCGGTGATTTAATTTATTAGCTAATTTTAAAATGAATTTTACACTTTTAACTATACTATCCATAAAATTTTACTGAGTATCATCTTTCAGCTGTGATCAAAGAGATTGCTGTCGTGAATTATAAAATGATATGCTTGAATGCCTGGAAAATCGTTGACAGCCATCATCAAGCCAATCAGGCCAACTCTCCTTCCCACTATAGCAGGAGCACCATATGTTGTAATCCCATGATTCATCCAATGCAAGTCTAAAACCGGTAGCGTTTTTTAAATCATGAAGCAACTCCTCGAATATATCGGACATACTTTAAACTCGTCTTGCTACAGTCTGGTGAGAAAGCGTTGAAGATTAGATATTTGTTTTTTTAAATTTCAACTACCGGCAACTAAAAAGAAAACTTCTTAAGTTTTTTACTGTGATCTGATACTTGTTATACTTCTTTTTCTCTTGTTTTTCTGATGAAGTCTCTAAGCCGAAACGTCAAAATCTTTTAACCTTTCTATGAATTCAAGTTTAGCATACTTTGTGTTCTTTTATTTCATTTATCAACTTGAATGCAGTCCATCAATTATTGTTTTTTTAAACACACTCTGTAAATGACAAAATTGTCTCAAGCCCATGCAGGCCATTTAAAACCAATCCACGGGTCGTAGCTTGGCTGGCACTGCTCTTAGTGATCGGTTTCCAAAAACGTGTCACCACATGATGCTATTCTTGGCCACGGAAGACAAAATCTGTTAAAATGAAAGGATTCACAAAATTGTCTGTGCAGATGACCCTTACAAAGATGCCTACCCAAGGCTACTTGTTATCGTACAAATTCATGTGGTCCATTAAATCCTTACACACGGTGTATTGAAAACGGCAAATGCACAAAGACATTCCCAAACGATTTTGATGCCAAGACAAACAGCAATGTTAATGGTTACCAAAAATATCAACGCAAAGATCATGGTAACTTTTTTTGAACTTGGGTAAAACAAAGCGGATAACAGATGGGTGGTGCATTACAACCCTCACTTGTCTCTGAAATGTGACGCCCAAATTAACGTAGAGATTTGTATCTCAGTTCAAAGCGTTATATAACTCTTCAAAAGCGGAATGATTCATTTCGGTACTAATCACTTAGAACAGGAAGCTACGATTAAAGGCGACGAAGTAAAAAGTGAAAAAAGCCTGACATTGGTTCAAATTGATTGCATTAGAAAAAAGCTGTACAATTCTGATGAATTAGAAGAAGACATTGTCCAGCAAAGACTTTATCGTGGTGTATCGATATTTGCGCAAGATTTGCTGTCTGTGCTATTTAAATATATGTATGTTGCCAATCTTTCTTGGTAGAAGTTTATTATATTTAAACTTTTCTGCGTTTTGGGTGTATGGAGGGGGGATCAAAGGCCAGCTAGTATGTAATAATGTTTAGCTCCGCCACTGGTTTTATGATCTCGATTAGAAAAGAGAGAAAAGCATTTCTAATTATTCGTTATGATTTTGTGATTAATTCTAAGAATTAAAATTAATTCGTTGATTAACTGATCATATTTCCATAGTACCAAGCATTAAAGATTCACTACATTTATTGTTAACATGATATTTATATGACAGAGAACATATGTTTAGGACACTGAAATTGCTATTTATAGTGTCATGACTGAATCGATTAGTTTTAAGACACCTAACTTACAGTATTCGGACTCACCTTTCCATATTAAATGTTTGTTAAAATAACTGTATTAATTTTTTTAAAAATATTTTTAATGTCTCTTGATGTTTGATAAAAATTTACAAAATTGACCACTTTATTTGTAAAACATTTAACACCCATAACACAAATATACGTCAGGCCTTTGTGTCTCTCTAACAAGAGTGGACAGGATTGCATTTATTTTGGTTATGCCCAGCCACTTATCAGATAACCAGAAGAATGCAATGGTGATTCTAGAAAGGCTGAATCCTGATTGAATAAAAATACACCTGCTACAAACGTCAGCAGCCAACTTGGTAGATTTTGAAAAATCAATTGTATGAACAGTAATCTTTGTAGTCATAACCTATTAAGTAACATCTGCCAGAAGAAATCCTGAAAATAATTCAGACACCCAAAATGAGTCCATAATTATCACGTCTTTTAATGCCCAACGTTTCCTAACTACCAAAATCTCTACTTCAACACAAAACATACAAATAATAAAAGACGTATTTTTAATTATTTTGTCTGGAGAGATTAGAATTATAACTAATTTAATGAATGTGTAGAGTTAACATTTTTGTGAAGATTTTATTTATTCATTGGATGTCACCAAGAGAAAAGTTAAATGATTTTTAAAAGAAAATACTATAGAGCCTAAAATTAGAAATGTATCTTACAATCACCTTTTTACAATTTTAAAAACAATGGATTATAATAAAATAAACTGAAATTATAATAAAATAACTAGATTTATAAGAAAATAACTAACATTACAATATCCTTTCAGTTAATGTAGGTTACAACGAATCCATTGCTATGTTAGATAATAACAATTCTACATGCAATGACGGAAGCCAGGAGAGATGGTGGTATGTTTTTACATACCACTTTCAATTGCTTCATATGAGTATTGAACTCAACAACGAATGTAAGTAATACTGAAAAACAAAAATGAAAAAAAAAACTCTCATTAAGTTCATATTATAATTTTTAAAGATATTATTTGTCTTTTTGTCAAGAAATAATGTTTGCTCTAATCTGAGATAGGTGACACGTCAAAAATAAATAAAGGTAGTTTTAACTTTTTTTAAATACAAGAATTGCAAATATTGAAGAATCAGAAAAGTAGGAGCATAAAAAGGTTCAGCTATAAAGTGAGACTTACATTGGAATAATAGTCAATAGAAAAATTGAAATAAATAATAAAGAAAGAGATAAAAAGACATCCACAGGCTTATCCATAGGAGAGAACGTCAGTACAAGCAATAAACAAAAATGGCTCGGTTGAACTGAGAGACGAGGTACTTAGGCTACGCCGAACCATCCAACGCTTACAGTACATATCTTACTGGAACTACATGAACGGCAACGTCTCAGAGGAAGACACTCTTACCAAGGGTGTCAAGAACAAGACCTACTGGAGCTACTTCAAGAACAAAAAGTCCCCAAACACTTGACATCTGACCCAAAAACACAGGCGGACATACTCAATCATGATCTCCAAATCGGTATTTGTGATGGTAGAGAGTACTCAGAGGCTGAGATCCTTCTGAAAAGCAACATGATAAGCAGAGCCTACCCCGTCATGGAAGATATCCAGTTTTCTTGGCAAGGTGAACCATACAAAGCATACAAAGCATGTGGTTCTGACAGCATAAAACCACAAATGCTAAAAGTATGGAGAGTGAGAGATGAGCTGGGATATGGAATTTCATCCTGCCAAGTTGTAGTCCTCTACTTCACCTCTACGAACTACATGGCCACATACTTCATCCAGTTTCCTGCGTAAGGTACCTCGGTGTTACCAGTGAAAGAGAGGTCCGCTGGGACGCGCATTTTAACTATGTGTGCAATCATGCAAACAAGACCCTAGGGTTCTTAAGGCGTAATTTAAATAGCGGCAACTCCAGTGTGAAAGAAATAGCATATAAAGCCGTTGTCCGGCCGCTTTTAGATCATCGTCAGCCTGTGACCCATTTACCCAGAAGAGCATCGACAGATTGGAGGTGGTCCAGCGACGGCAGCATGCTTTGTCATAAAATGCTACAGGAAAACCTCTAGTTTTGTCAAAATGCTGGAAACACTGTGCTGATCACCATTGCTGGAACGACGACAACTATCCAGGCTGTCCATGATGTACAAGATATATAATGGGCTGGCCCACTGCTCAAAACAGAATTTTCGACCCTCTCCCTCATAGACAGCGACGAGGCTATTACAGGCAGTTCAGGCTCATACCAGAAAGAAACCAGTACATGGTATTCTCATTACTGCCAAAGATAAACAGTAACTGGAACAAGATTCATAAAGGAACAGTTGAGGCGTCAACAATTGACCCATTTGCGTTTATTGCCTCTGGCATTAAAAATCTAATTCATGACACCCTCGATGTGTAGACCTTGCAACTAGTGAAATATTCTCTTCAACACCAGGCACAGAAACATTGCAAATCCCATGTACTTACATATGAACCAGAAAGATCAAAAGAGTGATAGTTGGTCCTTAATATAACGTAGAAAAGAAGAATGGAAGGGAAAAGTTAAACAAAAGTCAAAAGAGAAAAAAAAAAGTAAATAATAGATTGATGCACAATACAAATTTAGGAAATAGAAATAATTGTGTGATAGAATATTACAAGCAGAAATGAAAATGCTCGTTAGGAGTACCTGATATTTAAATTGTGAATAACAGGGATCGTCACACAGCAATGACACGTACTGGAAAATAAAATTAGATTAGATTTGATTAAATTTTTGATTGCATTGTACATTATCAGCATATAAAAAAAACAATTTGAACACGAGACATGGACATTACATTTTCTCACACGTGGAAAAAAACAAACAAAAGACAAACAAACAAAAACAGCTATTCAGTGAATTCTTTTAGCCATATCAGGGGCTTCTTGGTTCTCATTAAGATTTGTGACTTTAGGGGGAGCACGCTGAATGCCAGATTTTGGGAATCTGGAATTTTGTTGTTTCGAAATCATGAACTACATCCAAAGGTCTCTCAATAGCCTGCTCCTTGTTAGCATTAGGTGGAGTATATGTGACGATGATAAAGATATGGGTAATCGGCCTAAGTAGGTAAAATGGCCTTAAAGTGATACAGAGTAGTTCTATGTCGGGTGTAAAAATACAAGCTTCATGTTTCACTGTTATGTTGTTGATGCTACAGTGGCTACAGTAGTTGATGTTAACATATATTGCCAATCCACCTCCCTTGGATGTGCCGCTGTCGAATATTAAATTCTTCTAGTGTCACTGCTGAATCTGGTACCGTTTTGCTTAGCCATGTTTCTTTCAGGCATATTGAAAAGCTTTCGCGAAATTGATAGAAATGCTTACAGCGACAATGCACTTCATCCATCTTGTTACATAGTGATCTAACGTTTCACAAAACAACAAGTGGAAGAAAGCTTCGCTGTCCTCTATTTCTGCATGTCACACAAATGCCTCCCTTTCTACCCCGCTTTCTTCGTCTTAGTCGTGAATCGGTCGCTATTTGTTGTTGGCATGGTGGAAGTTTACAAAAATGGCGGAAGTGACATTTTTATGTTAGGCTGACTAATTTGATAACCGAGGTCCATATTAAAACTGTTTCCAACGAAGAGAAACACACAAGAAAATCATCCTTAGATCGATTTGTACTTGAGTAAAACACAATTAAATAAAACGTGTAAAAACTGAAAAAACCTGAAAAAGATGCACGGATACCATCGAGTCGCCTGCAAAGCAGCGCCCCAAAAGTACATACCCAGGACAGACAAAATCTACTGCCTTCTCAGTTGCTGTCGGTGAAAGGATTCACAAAATCTAAGAACTTGTTTGAAAAGAAAAGCCATTGTTTTTGGACAAAGCCAAAGCCGCTGTAATGTGCTGAGAGTAACGAAATTGCAGTGGAAAGAAAATAAATATTTTAAGAAAGCTTAGCGAATGAAGGTAGATGGACTTTGACTATGCATGTGCCTGCACAAAGGAGCTCTGGCAATCCTCTGTGACTAATCATTAAAATAAACAACACCTATGGCTGCACTGCAATAGATAATAATGATGTATTACAAAAATAGCAACATAAATGAGTAATTGAATATAATCAAATTGCTAAAAAAACTGAGAAAAGTGTATATTGGTTTGAAACATAATGCAAGGAGCATAGAAGACAGTCAAAAGGCTCGGTTAATGATGTTTATTACGATTTTGTTACTTATAAGTGTTTTTTTATAGGTCGACAGTGAAACTTTATATTAGATTAGTACTGCCACTAGGGCTATTTCTAGGGTATGATTATATTTCCTAATGAAGTACTCTAAACTAATCTCACTACACTCACACTAACATTCAATGACACTCTCATTCGCTCGCGCACTTCTACTACTCCTATACAATATTATACATAATAACATAGGTGGTCCAGCCCACAAATAATAAATAGTTTAATTACCAAAAATTAAATGTACACACATACATATAAAGAAAAAAATGATATACTGCCTAATGCAATTTGCGATGGACTCAAGTTGCTACTGGCTATCTTGTCCCTTAAGCAGTTCAGGTCCCAAACACACACGAATGCAGTCTTGTTTGTTTGGCCGCTCTCGCACTGGTCACTCGCTCTGCGAGACGTCAGGTGTGGACTCCAACACTCTTCGGTGGGGAACACACGGTGGGCTCCTAGCTGAGCCTTTTTTTTATCTCTCGGATGCCTGACCTACACTTTGGTTACTTAAATTAGCTTTAGGATGTCAGCGTTTGTCTGACCCTAAACGACTGGCTCCTACTAACTCAACTGTAATGAACTGACCAAACTATACTCAGCTATACTGAACTCTACTCAGCTATACTCTAGTCTATACTCTAGACTTTAAACTGTATATTCTATGCTGGCTACTCTGTACATTTGAATAATATCATTATTAATACTTAATCATAGGCTAACATTAGCTTAACTACAATCCTAACATTTTTTACCATTAATTATAAACACATGAAAATTAACAATACCAACCTAGTCAATTATGGATAAACAAACTTTATCAACAATAAATGCTAGTCAGGCTCCTCACACTGTCAAACTAAGGATGAAAGAGAGCGGGCAGCGTTGTGCGCTCCCCTTATAGGAATTATGTTAGAGACCTGCCCTATGTACGCTTAACGTGCATTGTTTCGGTTGGGTCATGGTCAAGGTGACCAGGTTAATTTCCATTGTTCATGTCATTGTCATGAATGATAGGCCCAGCCTAATTCCGCAATGTTACTTGGGGTAACGATGGGTTGAGTGTCAGCCAGCGGGTCTCACAGATGTGAGGATCAGCGTGTCTCAACAATTTTGTAAAAAAAAATTAAAAACATTGAACAAATTAAAACTAACAAATTTTGCGGAAGACAAAATATGGGTTAAGACAAAAAAAAAATCATCGCGATAGTTGAGCCGAAATAATCACAGTGAGAAGACGTATATTATAAAGTACGACAGACAAATCAAGAAATGTACTCAAAGATTGTCGCAGCAATTAAAACAAATTGTCGATGCTGATAGATCACATTGAGAGGATGTTAGAATATAGAAGAAGTAATTTACAAACAGAAAACCAAAAGGAAGATGGCACACTTTTCGGCCAAAACTGAAATGTATTGATGGCTTAGAGGATATAACTGAGCTGGTTGTGGAATATGCAAGCGTTCAATGCTTCATCTCATATTAATTCAGTAAATTCATCAGAAAAAATTTAATATGTCTTCCCACACATCCAAATTATTACGTCGTTCACTCCCGCTATACTAAAAAAAAAACATGAATTCTTCTTCCGCTACAAAAAGTAGATTCTTTTTCTCGTGTTATTCATTCAACAAAATCAAATCAGTACACAATTGTTCCATGAGAATAAATATTAGTTTTGTGTAAAAAAAATATGCCATATCCCTACGTAGCATCTTCTGTTAATGTGCTCAAGCATTTTTTGCCCTGTAAATTACTGTAAAACTTGTATATCATTCTCAAAATGTTGATTTTGAGAGATTAATGCTTAGTGCCTTTTAAGTCAATAACAATAATTTTAAAAAAATGTTAATCAAGTAGAGAATCTCTATTTTGTATCATATATACTATGCAATTATAAGTGCGGTCTCACTTTCATTCACAGGTCCCTATTTCATGGGCATGAAATTTAGTTTTGGAAGTGCCACAGGTCTCCGACAGAGCTATCTAAAAGAATATTGGTTTGACCTAAATTTCGTAGGTCGTAAGTGTGGCAACGCGTTTAAAATAAGCACTAATACGCAAAGATGTCTGTGTAATATCTACTTTTCAGGAGGTAAGATTATAAAGTTAATTTTAGCGCTTTGGACACTTGGTTTTCTTGTTAAATCCATATATTCTCTAGGACATTAATTACTTCAGATACTATAGTCTTATCATTACCATAAGTCATTGTAAAAAAATATATATTATAGTTATATACCCAAAATACTATCAATATTTCTTTCATCGTAGAATTTCACACAAAACTTAAATATTCAACATCAATTATATTGGAATATTAATGGTAGGCACTTAGCGATAATTTCTACCTGCTATTGCAAACACTCATCACAGCTTCTTATTTTAAATAGAAGTATCTAGGTTATGTTGTTTACGTTTCTAACATCAATAATTTATGATAACAATTTTTCTGCTATATATTCTATGTCTACAATAACCATTTTCACGCCCCTAAACTATATTTTTTTTCTCTAACATGACCTTAAGTTACCAAATCTAAAGGATCAATAATTAAATATTTTTTATCACTAAAAATGTTCATTAAACGGCTGATTGCTACCAGTGTTTCTTTCAGAAATTTCCCCCCGGCGCTAACACTAGGCAAGCCGCTGGGTAGTGTATATATCAGCACCAAATTTGGCTGTCATAGCAAGTAATTTTATCGGGAAGTAGGGCAGCAGAAAATGTGTGATTATTTAACAATCAAGAGGTGCATTTTTTGGAGTATTCATGATTCGAATGTTTTGATAAGACTTTCATTGATCAGGGAAAATAATTTTTCAAGCGTCAGGGGAGGCTTTATGGCGTTCAGTACCATACATAAACTAAATTCATTCTGGTTGTGGTGTGCCGAAGAAAATCATTTGACACAAGATTAGATTCAACCCGTTAGTCACATTGATCGACGTCAAGGAAAGGGGGGGGGGGAAAGGGGTAGCAGAAATTGAGGAATCCGAAGAGTTAGAGCAAAACTGAGGGCAGGGGTCACCTGAATTTAAAAATAATAAATTCAAAATGCAGTAATGCATTGTGGTGCAAATTTTTCTTCTTCTTTTTCTGTATATTAAGGGCCCACGATCAATTTATTGATCATAATGGCTCCTATAAATGTAGATGGGATTTGCAATGTTTCTGTGCCTGGTGTTAATGCGGATATTTCATTGGTAAAAAGAGTTACCTAGTGAGGGTATCATGCATTGTATTCAATGTATCTTTAAGACAATGTGTGAAGGGGCATTTAAAACTTTCATAAATTTACTGTTAGATGTCTCGTAGAAAAATGCTAAGAATACATCAACATACACCAACTATATGTGGACTACAAATCAGCTTATGATAGCTTAGACAGGAAATACATGAACGATGCTGTGCTGGAACTTGGAGTCCTTAACAAACTTACCCGACTCATACATATGACGATGGATAACTACAAAAGTAGAATCAAAGTACAGAGAGAGTACTTGAGGGAGCTCCCAATCAATCTTGGCCTCAGACAAAGAAATCCGTGTATCCTTTTAAACATCACTTTAGAAAAAAGCATTAGAAACATACGTGTGAGCACCTGAGAGGTTTGTACAGAACAACCACAAGGAACTTTATAAAGCCAGCCACTGCAATACCTGGCCTACACAGACGATATAGAGCTACTTGGTAGAAACAGCATTGATGATATAATTAAAACTTTCAGGGAACTTGAAGATGTGACGGTCAAAGCTGGTCTTGATGTAAATAAAGCGAAGGCAATATATATGATAATGTCAGGAAATACGCACTGATGAATCCATCAATATGAACATCTATGCCTTTGAAGGGTAGCTACTTTCAAATATCTAGGGGTGACTATAAATAAGCAAGAGGAAATACAATCGGATGTGCAAGAAAGAATAACAGCATGCAACCGTTCTTATTTCACTTTACAAAAGCTACTTCAAACAAAAACCTCGCTAAGGGAACAAAGAAGGCAGTATACACCACTATCACAAGACCAGTAGTAAATTACGCAAGTGAGACTTGGTTGCTACCAGAAAAGCAGAGAACCTGCTAAATATATGAACAGATGATAGACAATTTTGTTTTGGGAATCCGTACAAACCAAGAGCTATATCAATTGTACAAATACCCATCCATAGTCACAAAAATATTAAAAAAGGCAGACTGCCCTGAGCAGGACACATTTAAAGGATTCCGGATTCTGGAGCAATAAAAACGATCTACATGCAGAAACCTAGGGGCAGACGGCTCACCGTTCAACCAAGACTGAGATGGATTGACGATGTAGAGAAGGGCTTACAAAGGTTTGGGTTCGCACATGGAGGTGAAAAGCGATGAATCGATCCCAATGGAAGAATGTGGTGGAGCAGGCCAGGACCCTAAATGGGATGAAGCGCAACTGATGTAAACATTTCAGACATTTGGGTGGAAAGCGCTAGAAATAACTATAATAACAGGACATCTCTAACTGGTCCACCAGCACAATATTAAATAAATTCATTCCAGTTGGGAGCCCTTAGGGTATGTTTTTTATCGAGAGATACTCCATAGCTTAGACTCGCCCCTTAAAACTTTATAGGCCCCTGAAAATTTTTGATAAATTCAATATGCAAGAATGCATTTTTTACATAGTTAAATTTAGTTTCGCATCATTATACACTTAACTGGAGAGCAACGGGAGAGATTTTAGTTAAGATTTGTTTGTGTCATTTGACCTAAGAGCCATCGTGTGAGGTCTGCAACCCTATAGCTGCATGGGGCCTCGTATATTTTAGGGGCTTAAAGTTGAGCTGTAATTACATTAAATTATCAACTTTTAATGCTAGGTAGGGAAGGACAAAACCGAAAAGTAGCACGGGTGCCATAAAAAGTCAAGCGACGTCTCTGCTTGACTAAGTGTGTTATTCAAATTTTTTTTAAAATTGAAAAGTAATGTATTTTTAAAGTTATTATTTTAAAATATTTTTGGGGTCAACTACATAAAAATAATGAATTTACTACAAAATATTTTTAAAATTAAAAAAAAAGAATTCCTTAAAAAAAGGGATCAATCACAAAAAAGAAATGCTAAAATAGTTTTACATTTTGAACGAAAAAGAAAAACCAAAAACATACGTTTATTTCTAAATATTTCCAAGTTTCACCAAAGTCAAATAGAAAAAAAAGCTTTTGTGTACAAAAGGCTATAGACTAAATCTTTATGGGTTTTCAAAATTGGTATGTATTTATAAATCATATGTACTCTATATAATTGTTAAGAAGTCATGACTTATTTACAAAAAACATCATATATTTATTAATGTGTGACTTTTTTCATATAAAATTAAAGTTTAATTCTCAATATTCAGTTGATTGAAATGTAAATTAAGGTTTTTAGACTAATATAATTGGCTTCAGATCATTACAACCTGCCTCTTCGATTTTATACATTTTTTTTTACCAATTCCATATATATTTTTTAAACTACATGTACTACCAAAAATGGCATTTACAAGATAATCGAAGTACTCGATTTTTTAAATTCCTTGTTTAAATATATATACTTTCTACTGGATTATTATCTTAAAATAATTTTTGTTTTAAATAGTTCAAACAGCTGGGGAAGATTGTTTATTATCATATTAACAGAGAAAAGTCATCGGGGATTTAATAAATAAAGACATTTAAAAAAAAAAAAACATTTTACCCTGTTCCCGAAACTGTGTTAAAAAATTAGAAACGCACTCGATTTAATAGTTATTGATGAAATGTCCACTATTTGTATGCAACCGGTAAATTCCTAAATTTTTTTGTTTTTAAATTATTATTATTCTTTTTTAAATTTTTATTTTATCTAAGTCAATATACATCTATGGAATCTACTACATTAAAATGTTTGCTAAAACGATTTTTTAAAGCATGATGCTATTATACAATATCATTTAAAAACAGATTGCACATGTTTATTACTTAGTAAGAACTATATTCAATTTATAGACATGTATATCGATGTAAAGGTAGTTTAATACAGTGTTATTAAAAAGTCTTTCAACTTGTGTAGCTGCAAAATGTAATTAAATAAAAGATACCGATATCTGCGAATAAGATAAAGTAAGATTTTAGCTTATGATCAAGAGCGGCCAATTTTCAAAACAATACGATATATATAATCGATTTCTGCGAGCCTGTAACAAGATTGACTTGAACGATATGGATCATCAATATATATCGAACACAGCGATATTTTATTTGTTCCAATAATTGTAATCGATGAAAGGCACACATTTCAAAAATGTTATAAAAATTAAATTTAGAGCATTTTTTTAAAAATTATTTTTTCTTACACATTTTCCCCCTGTGGGGCACTTAACTTGCTGTTGGGGACAATGCCCCCCCCCCGATGTATGCATGAAAGAAACCGTGATTGCTACGCTAAAGAAATACTTTAGATGTTATGGGTTTTTAATTAATAAATTTTGGGCTTACCCTACTACTTTTCGTGGCACTTAAGTATTTTATATTTGTCTAAAATTTGTCAAAACTTAATCTTAAATTTAAAACAAATTTTTATATACCATTTAAATATATTTTATATTAGCGAAATTTAGATAACTTAAATAACTTAATTTAAAATTTGACCAAGAGTTTGTCTATTTTTTCCCTCTACATTTATGGAAAAACGTATTGAAACAAAGAATTTTTTTATCTTAAGCAAATCCCTTAGCTGTTTTTCACGCCTATAACCGCCATGGGCGTCTGTTTTATAGAAATGTTATTAATGTCATAAAACTCTGCACACATTTTACTTTTCTCAAAGTAACAAAAAATAAATATTTTATTTCCTGAAAGTAAATTTAAAACCAACTATGTTCACTCACGCCCATGAAATGTAAAAAAAAAATTGCAGTTTAAAAAAAAAAATATTCACGTGTGGAAAGTGTTTGGGTCTTGAAATTCGCCATTGATTTTCTTAATGGCTAAACGTATGTTTATTTGTAACGAGAGATTTAAACATCTCATTTTCACAACTGTTATATCATTGAAATTCAAAGATATTTTCATCAACTTGAAAATGCCCTCACCTTTTTTTTTTACCCCCGATTTGTAAAAAACCTAAGAAGGTTTGTTATTTCCCAAATTAACTCCTTTTTTCTGAAGCGTATCTTGTGCTGCCTGGTGCAAAATGAAAGTATTGAATCCCCACCACCACAATCCCCCACACAGATTTTAATTAAAAAATAATAGATATCATCCAAGTGATTGTAGCCCCCTCCGTAAGCAAAATTGCATTTTTTGCACTTCATCATATGTTGTGTTCTCATGTGGATGAGTGATACGTTCATTAGGGAATGCTATTAGTCTATTGAGTTTCGATTTACTTATTCACTTAATAGGCATTTCCTTATTAAAAGGATATTTAAAGTTCTAGTTTCAACTAATTTATAAAATTAATTAAACGTATATATTTGGAATGAAAAGATTGTAAGAACTTATTAAATGTTATAAAATTAAAAATCTGCATTTGTGTGTGTGTTTTAATACATATTTAAAAGCAATCAGTCATGTTTAGTAATTTTAATTTTTAGGAGTGGAAAGCACATTATTAGTTCGTCATGCGTGGTTATTAAATCAAAGAAACCTAGAGCTTTGGATAAATTAGGCAATATATGCTATGACGTCATTTTTGTGTTTAATTAGAACAAAATAATTTTAATTTATTTCGCAAGTTTAACAACGTACTAAAAACGCACTAAAAACCACGGTTGTAAGGAATTTCCCGATAAAAGTGATTACAATGTAACCCTTATATCATTTTTTTTTTCATAACTTTCAAACTCGGTCAAAATTTTAAAAATAAAACTTTATTGTTAGTTTCAGTGTTTTATTTTGAATTTATAATAATAAAACTTAAAAAATTACTAAAAATGCGGAAATATTGTATTTCTACACATTTAAATTTATTAGATTTCCGAAAAATAATAGAAAATCACTAATATTGTTTTTAGGAATCCGAACTAGATCACTCTTATAAATCAACTTGTTTTATTTTTTTATTTTTTTTTAAACTTCAATTAAGGATAAATTGATAAAATATTTCCTTTGCTGTTATTTTAAATTAATTTATGGTAAAACTACTTGAGCATTTATTAAAATAAAAGCGGATGTATCATATTTCTTATGCATTTAAATTTATTCGATTTCCGTAAAATAATAGAAAATGAATATCATTGTTTTTAGGAATCCGGAAGATTTTAAATCGATTTGTTTCTTTGGCGTTATGGTCAGCATAGCTAATTCTTATGTATCATATATTTATTTATTTATTTATATATATACTTATTTTTATGACCGAGTAAATATTTTTAAGTGTCTATTTACACACAAATAGAATTTTGTTGAAATTGTTGAAAAAATATTTTTAATTAATTGACTTTTTTAAAAAGAAATATAGACAATTTTTGATTTCTCGAAATAAAAGTCACGTTTAATTTAAAACAGGTAGAAATCTTGCACTGAAAGCGACGACCATTTCTTCGACCATTGCTACTGGAAAAGAGTTTTATTTGGCTGTTGACGGTAACAATTCTACATCTCAAGAAAAGTGTGCGTCTACTAACCCCGAAATAATTCCATGGTTAAAAATTGTACTAGAGCACCCAGTCGACACATTTACCGTACATATATATTTTAAAAAAGGTAATAACTATTGTCCTAAATTATTTTACTCTAGCTACAGCCCGCCAAACAATGACGGCCACAATTCGTGAAATCCCCCCTTACTAAAGTTACTTAAAGTAACATGCATTCAAGTACCTCACATGATAAGATTTCAAATAATATCTCCCTCTCCCCCCAGGTACGGCACCGCCACTGAACTATATAAATATTTTAATGTCAACCCCTCCCCTTCTTTTACACTTATTACACCAACTATATAAGTTAAAGAAAATAAAATAATACCAAAAGCACGAAGTATTTTTTAGAACCTAATAAGCGCAGTTTTCACAAAAATTTAAAATACTGTCAACGTCATCTGGTTGTGTTTATGACATTTGTGACATTGTTACATAGAGAATTATGTATTTCGATTCTTTAGCATAAAAAGACTGCATATTCCATTAGTTGTGAGTCATACAGGGAATGACTTAGAACTTGAAAAGTTTGAAAACAAAATCATGTAAATATGCTGCGAAAGCTAAAAGATGAGAATTTAAACTTATTGAGCAATTACCAAAACTACTACTATAGAGGCATCATATACTAAATAATTTTATTTTACCAGATGTTATGTATGCAAGAAAAGAATTGTACCCTAACCAAAAAAAATCACAAAACCGTCTTTGCCTATCTAGATCAGCTTTCCCCAATTATATATAGATCTATGGTATTTTAAAATTATTTTAATGGGACAATGGGTGAATTTTAACTACGTTTGATACCTGGATGGGTTTTATAGGGCCCTCTATCCCAGGTATACCTTAAAAAAGTACACTTAGGGCATAAGACCCCATAGGGGTCCCTCTTTAAACTTAAATGAAAAAGACAAATATATATGAAATTCAGTTGTAGAATTTTTCGTTTTCGAATTTAATTACATAGAAATGTGTTGTTTTTTTTGCACGTTTTGAAGGGGCTATTAAATTTAATCTAGAATTCAGAATGTTATATATTTTTAAAAAGGGATATATACTGGAAATAAAAAAGCGTATTGAAGTTTTAGTTTATTTCTATTCATTTCTATAGTGTATACCCACGTGGGTATAGTGGCTAGTATATAAAATTATATATATGTGAAAAAAATGTGTGGGTTCATTCCACATAAGCTTTTATATGGAATGATGGATCTTGACGAAACTTGGCACACATATTTATCCTTTTCCGGAAAAAAAACTCAGGGGGGGGGGGGGGTGGGCATTCTTATAATATCCCCTAAATTCGTTTTTATTTCTAAAATGAGCTATAAAAATAAAAATCCCCATAAACAATTTCTAAACTAATTGATGTATCTTGACCAAACTTGACAAACACTTGATTATCCTTATTCAAATAACGAAGGGTAATGAACTCAAAATATCGTTGGATTTAAAAATAATAAATCGAATACATTCAGGGCTGGTGTAGAATTTTCCAAAAAGCTAGACAATTTAGAAAAGCTATATGTATGGCGTTTTCAACCCGATTTAATGGAACAATTTAACTTCATAAAGAAAATAATAAATAAAATAAACATTTTGAAAAAAAAAAACTTTTACTGTATAGAAATGACTAGAAATAAAGATCATTAAATATCATAAAGATAAATAATAATCTGATAGGACCATGCAAGCGGCGCACCTCTTTTAACTTAAATTAATATATGGCTATAGATTGTGATGACATTTAGATGTAGAGTTTTTCTTATTAGAAAAGTAATTAAGTATAAAACTCATTTTTCACAAGTTTCACGGAGGCTATTAAATTTAACCTAGAATGTTCCAGAAAGCTCTATATTGCTCCTTGGGGATATATAGTCAGATCAAAAGTTTATTGTAATGTTAGTTTAGGTGTATTTTTTTCTATATTTTGGGGGAATTTTCTCAGTATCACTGAGTCATCTTTTTATGAGTTTTATGACGTTTCCTTTTTATTTTTATCAAAGGTTTGATTTAGTCTATAATCTTTTTAAAAAAATATTAATGCCCTTATATTCACTATGTTTCATTAACTTTCTATTTTTTTCTTTGAATTTAATTGAATAAGTATTAAAGATAATTTGGGAAGATTCTAGAACGTTCCATAGTAATTGTAATTACATCTATTATAGCCTAAGCTATACACTATATACATAAATGAATTTGAAGGCTAAGCTTACTGTATCGATGGATCTTGGCCAATTATAAACATACCTTTCATAATCCAACGGTAAACAAGTTCCAAACGGAACGTAATCCCAACGAGGAACATGATCCTAAAATGCAAAAGTATTCAAATAAAAATTGTGATGACCTGGTTACAGTTTTTAAAAACGATAACATAATTATACTAACTTGAATGGGATCTCAGTGGTAATGTAACTCACTGGTAACTCAAACAATAAACAGTGTTACATCGGTGAATGGTATCTCAACGGGAAACGGTATCTCATCGATAAACTGAAACCCACTGTAAAAGGGATGCCATTGGAGAAATGGGAAAACAATGTGATTGGGATCCTAAAGGTAAAGGGGTCACAATGAGAACGGGATCCCATTTTGAAAAGGGATCCCATTGTGAAAAAGGGATCTCACTGGGATAGGTATCCCACTGGACTCAGGATCCCAATTGAAAAGGATATGGGATCCCAATCATTAACAATTTCTCATCGGGATCGGGATCCCACCTGGAACAGGATCCAATGGCGTCTGGATAGCACCGGAAATCGAGATGCCTTCAGGTTCAGGATCACATCGGGATCAGGATCCTATCTGAATTGGGAAAGGAATCCAATCGGGAAAGGGATCTTATCAGGGACGCGATCTAGATCCCTCTAATGGGGAATGGGATCATAACAGGGATGGGATTACAATTTTGATCAGGTTCCGAGCAAGAAATTTGATCCCTTCGGGATCGTATTTTATAAAAGTATATTTTTTTTGAGGATAACATTAACACAAAATTCTTGGCGATGTGTTTTTCAGAGGCCTCTTAATTTCGATGTTAGTTAAAAGAGTTTAGAAGTTCTTTTTTTTTCGAAAGCAATACCGAGGACATGACTGGTACATATGTTTATGTACACAAGTATTTGTAAATTGTTAGGAAGGGGTTGATTTTGACAACGACTCTCTGTCTTGGCGGTTTAAGGTGAAGTCTAATTATAAAACATAAAGGAATGTGTCAACTTCCAGAGCGTATTCAGCTTAGATCCAGGCAAACATAATGCATTTCTTCACACGCTGAGGCATCTAAATGAGCTATCTTATATTTGATAATGAGACGCAAAATCTGAGAGACGATTTCAAACAACTAGTAAATTTCAACGCAGCGAAACGTGTGGCTCTAATGCAGGAGTTTAACAGCATTATAACAAGGGACAAGGAATATGAAACAATACTCGCTGCCAGGTGTACAGGAGAGTCGTAGGCGTTTACCTGACTGCAATAAAACAAAATTGGACACAGATATGGTTTTGGAAGTGAAATATATACATATTTATCTGAATAAAACAAATTTAAAAAAAAAAAGTTTAATATTCATTTCTGTGTAACGGGAACAGTTTTAATTACTTTTAACGGTCATCAGTACAATAAATAACGTCTTTTTAAATGCACGTGTCATGAAGTAAATGCAAGGCTGTTTAGATACCTGTGACCGTATCCGGAAATTTGATCGAACGAAATTTCGTCGACGGAAAATTAATCGACGGAAATTTGATCGAACGGAAATTTGGTCGAATCGTTTTTTTAGTTTATAAGTTAAAATCTTGCGTCAAATTTATTTTTTAACGCTTTATTTTGTTTTACTATAGAGTATAGTGCTTTCAAAAAGAAATTTGACGAAAATTTTAACGTGTGAACTGAAAAAAAGATTCGACCAAATTTCCATTCGATCAAATTACCGTCGATCAATTTTCCGTCGACGAAATTTCTTTCGATCAAATTTCCGGTAACCACCTGTGACTGTCAATAAAATCCACGATGTCTTACATATGTTTTTTTAATGTATTTTTTTTTAATAATAGGATACATTTGCATATTTCAGAAAACCCAAATGAACAATTACATGGATTTTCCCTTACTGGAACTTTCATAAACAATACAGAATTTTTGATGTACAAAGAGACTAATGGCAAATTAAAAGAGATTTACAAGATTCCCTTCGAGCATGCAGATTCACCTTTCAAGAGTTTCAAGCTTATTTTAAACGATGATGAAAACTCTCCAGCATCACTGAGAACTCTCTCTGTTTGTGAGTTTGAGGTTTTTGGTGGTAAGTAATCTATTTGGTATTGATTTATGGTACAAAATAGCATGAAAATATTAAAGACTTATAGCGAAGTCCCAAAATTTTGGGATGGATGTGAATGACAAAAGACAACAAAATCTAGTAACAATTTAAGGGTACAACTGTCTAACGTGAACATTTTAAAGAATATAAATCTTTGCAAGTCTGTGTGTATGTCTCGTATGCGTTCCTATACCATTCATCCCATTTTGATAACACTTTTGTGAGTTGTCATCCGCACGCTAGATACTTTTTCTAAATTAGAACATCCATTTTAAAATATTCCGTTTGGGATCCGGGGCCCTAAATTCGTTTTTTTTCTAACACGAGCTATATTAATATAATTTCATAAAGGGGTTTTGCATAGGTTGATGGAATTTAATCAAATACAAATAGTGACATTTCAGTTTGTGTGTGAAATAATAAATAGGTGTCTGAATTAGTACAACCATTTTACAATATTCCGTTTTGGGCCGCGGGCCCTAAATACGTTTCTTTAAAAAATATGAGCTAATGAAATATAATTTCCGTATGCGTTCCTTTACCATCGATCCAATTGCGATAAAAGATTGGTGATTTGTTGTGTGCACGCCCGCAAAGGTTTCTATATTAGATCTAGTACAATTAGTTTACAGTATTCCGTTTGGGGTCGGTGCCCTAAATTCGTTTTTTTTATTATATAAGCTATATAAATATAGTTTCGAAAAAGACTTTTGAATGGGTGGATCAGTTGCTACAAGTTTGTGTAATAAACTTGCCATAACGCCTTGTGGTTTGAGTTAATAATATGAGTTGAACAAACCGTTTTAACTTGACTACAGACAGTCCACGTCGGTCCCAACATTCTCTGGCTTGATTCAAAAATGCGTTGATCATGGCTAAACGAAAGTATCTCTTTCATCATTCCTCTAAAAAAACATTGATACATAACATACATACACATTTAACTGTTAGAGGAAAACAACTTATTTCACAAAGGTCATTCTGACTCCAGATCACGGGCCCGCCACATCACGGCCTGAAGCCGGATAGGAGAAAACAAAGCGTAATGCAACATGCTGTTAGTATGTAGGGTATATTCTGTTTTTATAAATGTTGATATATAAAGATATAAATTGTTTTTAAAAAATACGTGTTTTTAAAATATTTTCTTTAAAAAAAGAAAAAAAAAAGAAACTATATATATATATTTTAATTTCTTAAAAGTCATTGCCCATAAAAAGTATGGGCTGGGTGGTGCTATAACATTCTATGAATAAACTGAACTATTTTTTTCCCTCGTTTTTGAAAATATTTTCTGCCCCTAATTTCTTTGTGCAATAAATTTTTAAAAAGATTTTAAGAAAATTATATTTCAACTCACAGGGATTTTACACTAGATTTCGAAAGAAATTACTTTTTTTTTAAAGTGGTTTTTTTTGCAGAATATTTTTCTTCGCCGCTTTTTCTTATGCATTTTGTTATCAGTAAATGATATAAAAAATGGATGTACACCTAGAAAATAGGTTTACTACTAAAAAGTACACCAAAAAAAAAAAAAAAAAAAAAAAAAAAAAACAAATAACGTTCAAAGTCTCTCATTTTCACTGAATCTTGATAAGAATGCACCAAAATATGGCCCGCGGGCCGGATCCGACCCGCCACTTCAGTTTATCAGGTTCACCGACGATACTTGAATTTGTTTGATAAAACGCATGGAAAATGAGACGTTGAGGGGATACAATTTAAATTTAAATATTATTTTAGAATGAAGTACCTTGGTTACAAAAATCCAAACAAGATAATAAAAATATTATGGTTATAAAGAGCCAATTTCAAATACAAAAATAAAACAAGAATCAACTTTCTAGCTTTTTAAATTTATGAGCTATGTATTTATAAAGTGTCAGTTCGTTGTTTTGTGTTTATGTTACAGTGTTTTTTTTCTAAGGTCTTCACCTTTATATTTTGTGACCCCATTCCGTTGATCGCGTCATTCGCAATAACATTTTTTAAAGGATTAATCATTTGTGCTAAGTATTAAAAGTTCTAATTTTAAAAATAATTTATCAATATTCTGCAAATATAAGTAAATTATAAATAATCTGGCTATGTAATAGGCGTTAATATATTAAATACGATAAGGGTGTTTTGTTTACCAAGTCTAGCGTCTATTATATATAAGGCATTTTCAGACAAAGCGTCCGCTAAAAATAATACTGGTTTAGGACTACTTATTTTGAACTTTGTGCTTTTGCACATGACTAATTAATTAACGCTTTCTATGAAGAATGATTGAGCAGTGTTTTCACACGGCCCATTCATTCTCTTAAGAATGAAACTATGAGAAGAGCTCATGCTATGTGACTGTGAATTGTTTCCCATGACAACGTTTACGCCCGGCAAATTATGGATACTGGGTTTTTAAACCTCAAATTAAAGTATTATTGTTCAAATGATTTCTAAGTTCATTCCCAAACACAAGTTTTCGAATATTTTGATGTAAATGGTGGTCATAATTAAATTTACATACGTATAAGTATCGGTATATTCAGCCTTTAAAAAAAGGGACGTCTCGAAATGTATAGAAAATTATTTGACACGCGCTCGTCACTTTTTCAGTTATCCGGGGCCCGCGGTGAAAAAAAGTTTGGTGACTCCTGATCTAGATGAATAGACATTCTACCAAAATAACACATACAATTACCATAAAAAAAGATACATTGAAGTTTGCTTCAATTCTTTTTTAAAAGAAAAACATGTTATTTTCTCAAGATCATTTTAAGCTCAAATTTATTGTTTTTTTTAAAGAAACAAAAAATAGGGAATCGCTCTCTCTAACCTGCTGTAGGAAAAACGTAATTTATTTCAAACTTCTTGTATCAACTTAAACATTTAAAATTCAATCTTTTATGTATTGTAAAATGGTTACATAATAATATATTGTGATATATTTAGAACACGCCATAGGAAATTGTATAATATAATGGAATGGTTAATTTCAAACAAATTTGTTGCTATTGAAAAAATATTTTGCGGAAAATGTATTTCATTAATTATAACTTATAAGTATTTTCAGTCTTCATTTTCACTTTCATCTGTTTAGGAATAATTTTATATAGATGTCTTTTATTTTCCTTTCTGACCTGTTCTGGGTGTTTGGTTTGTAAGAGCACTACACTTTGTATTTTAAACAAGTGTATTTGAAGTATTTCATCTTCAATGGAATCAGAATTATTGTTTTGATAGTCACTTAAAATATTAAGTATGACACAGCTCAACGCTCTCAGTGAGTTTTGCACGAAGATATAAGGAGGGATAATTCATACTAAGTAATAAAATGAAACGATGCGTTCTAGCAAGGTGTTCTAAATATAATCAATGTATTGAAATAACAATGACCAGCGAGATTTCATAACAAAACAATTTTTTTATATTCACAAAAACTATTTTGCAATTTCAATGAAAGCTGTCATATGCAGATGAGAAATCATTGTATGAAAGATCATTGTATGAAACATCAATGTATGAAACATCATAGTATGAAAGATCATTGTATGAAACATCATTGTATGAAACATCATTGTATGAAACATTATTGTATGAAACATCATTGTATGAAACATCATTGTATGAAACATCATTGTATGAAACATCATTGTAGGAAACATCATTTTATGTACTAGGAAGGTCTTCACTGCCATACAGTGCTTAAATTATGAAAAAAACACATTTTTGTTTGTAAATGCTAAATCACACCTTTCTTTTAAAAAAAAATCATATCTGAATAACTATTTAAGCTCAACTTAAAACACAAAAAAAAACATAATTGTACAGACATTAATTCACTTCATTTGATTTCAATGACTTTTGCCAAATTGAAAATATGTTGGGTTTTGTCTCCATTTTTCGCTCTGTCACTCCCCACTTCAAACGCTACATGCTTTCATTGTCCTATCGGACCTGTGTACTGATTCTTACCTTCGTTCATATTATCAAACCTCTATGCATGACTACAGAACTAACTTACAATCTGCTAAGTTATAACAACATATCCCAAAATGTGTATCACAGGAATTGTTAATCTCCCATAAAAGTAACACCAACTGAAGATTGTTTTCACTGAAATTAATATATGAGTTTGTATTTTATTCATGCAATGTCTTTAGAAGATGGATGAATCTAAGCACATGTATAAACTTATTTTTTCACCATTGGCCAACTCTATGTTTAAAATAGCAATGAATGTTATTGCCATTATACTGCTTATTTTTGTTCTCAGAATGCATGCAGGGAATGTGGGGAACAAGATGTAATAACAACTGCTCCAATTATTGTTTTGAAAATGATTGTTTCCCAGCGCATGGACTCTGCGCAAAATGTCAACCTCGCAAATGGGGATACAATTGCAATAATGGTAAATGAAAACAACTAGTTTGTGAATGATAAAAGTTTAGAGATATATGACTTTTTTCTTTTTGGTTTCATTTCATTTATATTTTTAAGTGTGTGTGTGTGTGTTTTGGAGTAGGGGGTGCTATGCTAATGAGATATTGACTCTATTCCTATTACTGTCAACACCGCAATATCATTTTAAGGGCGCCATAGGTCATATTATTGTATATAAAATTTAGATTTATATTTTGCCCGTTTAACATTTTGAAATAAAGTTTGGACTTGTTTTTTTGCAAGTAAATGGCAGTAAATAGTAATATTATTTTGGTACTTCAATTCAACACCATGTTAGTTCACGATTTAAAAATATTAAAAAGGTGTGCAGTGCAATATTCTTTCTTTCCCCTTAGTTGTTGAAAAATGCCCGTGGCACTTATAGTCTGAGTGATTTTTTTCACTTCCACTATTGAAGTGATCCCATTGTGTCGCATTCCTGTTTCCTTCCCCATTACGTGAATGCCTTGAGAAGAGGTGTGCCCTAAAAATCCACTAAGGATAGGAACCGAGAATCCACTTCCACCTTGAAAGGATCTCATTATTATCTAGCCCGATCATCACAGCTTCCCTATGAAGTACCGCTCTGTCATCTACTTACGTGAACGCCCTGAGAAGCGCTGAGCCTTGAAAAGCCACGAAGTATAGAATCGTGGAGCCACCTCCACCTCGAAGGGAGACTACTTCTGATTGATCAAGCCAGATAATCAGAACAATAAATGGATAAGTTAAATCTGAAAGGTCTGATCACAAACGATTGTAATAAAAAAGCAAAGCAACTCTTATGATGAGAGTTAGGCTTTACGGGAAGTCATTGTCCATGATAAAAGAGAACCTAGAGTAATTCATATGAAAACTGTTTTGCATATCCTTCACAATCATGCCATATATTAATACACCTGTAAATAAATAAATTTCATTTCATTTACTGAATGGTGTTATGAAGTATTTGATAAGTAAGGCATAAATGAGTAAAGTAATTATGTCCCTTTGTGTGTGAACTCGATACCCTAAAATACCCCTGCAAACTCATCAGAGAGTTGTTCCCCCTTGAATAAAAACTCATTTCACCACAAATTATTTGCAAACCTTAACTATTAATGTTAAAATAAAAAGTAACATTATTTTCGTACAGTTCTTAAACATCGTTTACTCAAACTCCATTGATTTAGATTATGTACTAATTAATTTTATTGAGTTTAACCGGAGGCGTTAAAATAATCTGGGTTTAAAATGGTTACTTCAATCGGAATGCTTTTTTCTTTTTTTGTGTTTGATTTTTGTTAAAATTTCTTTGATGAGAATATTAAAATTTTTACATTGTAGAAAGGTGAACATGACTAAGAATAATAGGATGGGAAGGTCGCAGAAAATGGGGTTATATCTTTTACTACTGTTTCACTGTTATAAAAAACGATTAGTGATTGCCACTATGTCCTAGGCTTCAGTAAAGAATGGTGGACGATCCTTTCATCTTCTTTGGTGAATTGTAATGTTCGTCAGAGGCTGAAATGAATGAAATTTATAAAATCTGAAATTAAGATGTTCATAAGGGTCTTTTGAAATACTATTAAGTTTTTGATCAGATCGCTAAATCAATTATGGTAGAAAATTTCACTTTGGAAATCATTATCAATGTCCCCATTTTTTTATATTATACAAGTTAAAAAATGTAAAACGTATACTCTGCGAGCTATGGTTGTTCAATGTTTAGAATATTATGCGCAAATTTCGAGTTTGCAACAGGCCACCTCGCTAAAAGTAGATGAAGATATTACTTTTTAAAGAGCATACCTTCATAAAATAATGGCCCTTATTAGTTTTTACAATAGAACCAAGCGTACTGTGTCCTACTATTTTAGGCAGTGCATGCAATTGTGTGTTAGTACTATAAGTTATAGAAAATGTTGTTCATACAAGAGAGTAATTTAAATATGTATATTAACATTTGAAATTATTATTATTATTAGAGATTTTATATAGCGCGGTACCCAAGCCTAGTTTTGGGCTCACCGCACATACAATTAACTAACATAATCACGAACTTAAAAATTAACATACATTAATGAAAATAAAAGCAAATGTATAAAAAACAAGATAAATGTATATGCACTCCACCCATTCCATAACTATTGACATGTTAAGCCATGGAAGGCACCCAGCATCATCATTTATTATTATTATTATATGAAGTTTTTTAAAGCGTAGTACCCTAACCTAGGGCTGGGCTCACCACGCTGTACATAAAAATTTAACAAAAATAATCACGAACATAAAAATTAATATACATTGACTAAATAAAACAAAACAAATCAAATGTGTATTCGATCAACCACTCCATAACTTTTTAAATGTCAAGCCATGGACGGCACCCAGCCAGGAGAGTAAAGTTTAAAGATATGTGTTTTGAGTGCAGTGTTGAAGGATGTGATGGTCGGTATATTGCGGATGTGTAGTGGAAGAGAATTCAATTGTTTGGCGGCGCAGAAAGAGAAAGATCGTTCACAGTACTATTTTTGTGCGTGACTCGGGAACAGAAAGAATTCGCGTGTTTGCGGAGGAGCGAAGCTGTCGAGGGGGTGAATAGACAGAGAGAAGTACTGTTAGATAGGAAGTTCAGGAATTCGAGAAAAAATTGTGGCAGAGTATAGAGATTGTGTGGTCAATCCGTGCTTGTGCAGGGAGCCAATTAATTGAGTGTAGTAGTGACTTGACTTGATCACGTTTTTTTATTTTAGAACTAGCCTAGCAACTGAGCGTTGAAACTATTGAAATTCTATGAAGTGTTTTGGTGAACCTGACAGAAAAGAGTTGCAATATTCAAGACGAGAGAGAACAAGAGCACAAACTATGTTTTTTGTTGCTATAACTGTGAGGTAGTGGCGGATGTAACAGATCTGGCGGATAGCGGTGCATGCAAAACGACAAATGTGAGAGATATGATTATCGAGAGACATGTTGTAGACAGGATATGACCAAGATTCCTAGCGGAGGATGTAAACTGTATGTCGGAGTTACCTACTATAAATGAGGTGGGGAGAGCTGAGTCAGAGGATGATCTGTGATTATGAATAAGGAGTGCTTCCGTTTTGTCATCGTTAGTTTCAATTTGCTGAGTGTCATTCTTGACTTGACATCACCAATGTTCTCCCGCAAAGTCTGGACAGCGGAATCAAGAAATTCCGAAGTAATTTTCAAGGGTTTTGGAAAGGCTTTGATGGTCAACAGTGTCAAAAGCCGCACTGACATTTAAAATGATCAGGGCGGAGACATTACCGCTGTCCAATGCGAGCAAAAGGTCAATGGTGACTCTCAATAGAGATGTCTCTGTGCTATGGAAATGTCCATAGGCAGACTGATTAGGACTGAGAAGGGACTGGTCGTTTAAGTAAGCAAAAAGTTGTTTTAGAACTAGTTTTTTTTAATGATTTTAGATAAAAGTGATAAGTTACATATTGCGCTATACTTTTTAATATAATTTCTCATCCAGACCAGGCTTTTAGAGCAATGGTTTGATGACATATGACTTACAAATAGAGTAAACTGTGCCAGAAGACAAGATTTAATTGACTATGTTGGTTATCATTGGGAGAAAATAATCAAACGATTCAACCAACAGGTGTGTGGGGGGTGGGGATGGGACCATAAGAACCTGGCGTAGGTTTAGATTTCAGAATAATACTTTGACTTCTTGCTCTGAAACTGAATTAAAAACATCGAAATGTGAACTAACACAAGAAAAAGGAGGCAAATCTAAGGGTGATATGTCAAGACGATCAAACTCAGCGCGAATGTCAGCAAATTTTTTTGTAAAGAATATAACAGAAAATATCCGGTTGCTATGGAACGGATACAATGAATGAAGAGCAGTTCCTTTGTTACCCCCTTTGTTAGCTACAAACATCGAAAAAATGCCTGCTGGTTTTACCCACAATTATCTTTTGCCTAAAGTACAAAGTCTAAGCTCGATACAAAATCTTGGTCACACGCTTCTTGGCAGAGTAATAATCTGCCTAAAAATAACCAGACCTGACCTAAGCCACTTCTTTTCCGCACTACACCGCTCTTTCTTGGCTTAAAGGCATCTCTTTTATGGTACGCAAAGTGCGGACCTCCCCAAACTTAGGGAGCAGGTGTAGGGCACTAACAAAAAGCTCGCAAACAACACAGAAGAGTTCAGAGGACAGTTCTTGAGTTAGTGAAGTAGATGTAACTACACCATCACCCTGAAGCCTATATAGAACCCAATCAATAACATGTCCACGATTGTGAGTCGGTTCGGCGACTGATTGCTGAAGACTAAATAAGTCCAAAAGATCCATCATCCTGTCAGTGGAGGGATGCTGTGGCTGAAAGAAGTGAAAGTTCATATCGCCTACTACAATATAAGTCCCAACCAATGTGTTACAATGATCTAACAAGTTCGGGAATTCTCTATAAAACACTGCGTCAGTCAGTTTATTTTTCTTACTAGGGAATATGCGATAAATGCACATAAAGTGAAGGCTCTGCTGGCGCACTGTCAGGGTAAGTTGAACTGCTTCAAAAGATGGAAATTCTGTGATAAAAGCTGTTTGAGGGGACAACGTGTCTCTATAGATAACCGTAAGGCCTCAACTGCGAGCTGAACGAGGAAATGATCGGGCAGAATAGCCAGATGGAGCTAGATCAGGGCACTTTCCTTCATCGACAGTCTCCCGAACCAGGTCTCCTGGATAAACATAATGCCAATCCGCCAGTCTGTGATAAATTCGGAGACTGCGATACGTTTTTCATAAGAGCCAAGCGACCGAGCGTTGAATGAAGCGATGCGAAGCTGTCTATCGATGGAAGGTGGAGAGGTTTTGTTGTGAATAAGGTTGGCAGGGTTAGAATGACGTTAAGTAGGCCTTGATGGTGAATGAGTGAGTTGTTGTTGTTTTCGTCCACCACCAATCGAAATTTCTTTCAGTCGCCACACGAGGACAGCTGTCAGGTGCGTACACTTGGCATTCATTGACAAAAGACGATCACGGATGTACGCAAGCACAGGTCGGTTATCTTTGTGGGGACGGGATGTGTCAGTGACCGTATCATTGACTCGCCCGAGCGATGATCGTGATGGCAAAAAAGATGGCCGACCGTGTAAAGAGGAAATTTCACTGAACTGTGCCACGAAAGAAAAGTCAAAATAACAACATTTCGAAGTTTGGAGGGACACAAATCGTAGCAGAATAAAAGCATCGGTCCATGGCGGATATCCCAATATAGAAATAACGAAATGAAAATCAGTCAAACACACACAAAATTGCAATTAATCAGGAGCTCGAGTCTATACGTGTCTGCAAGGCATAGCCTCGATCTCGACTTGATATATGTTTTAAATAAGATATGTTTTATTACAAAATAACGATTGCAGACTCAAATTATGTAAATTCAAAGATATCTTAAAAAATATATGTATACGAAAATTATATATCGCTTTACGGAATCTTCAAACCAACTGACACATTGATTGAAAATGAATGTTGATAAATCAATTTCATTTTTTATACCGTTTTATTATATAAATAGGCTTTTCTTTTCGGCTGCTAAGAACATGTTGGAAGAAGTAGGTTTTAAAACCGATAACTGGACATGCAATCATCGTTTAACTGCCCTTGACAATAAAAAGTGTGTCAAGTTATATTTCTGGGGATTTTTTTTCCATGTCAAATCTTAACAAAGAAAGTTATAATACAAGCAATTTAATAGGGACAAATGTAAAAGAAAATATTTACTTATTAAATTTCTTTGACTCAATGCACGAGTCTTCTTCCCTATCTTTTATCTATAAAAATGAATGTCTGTATGTATGTATGTTTGTATATCCCGTATGCGCTCCTACACCATTAATGCGCTTGTGATAAAACTTTGGTGAGTTGTTTTCAACAATTATAAGTTTACAACCATTTTAAGATATTCGGTTTTGAGCCGGCTGCCCTATGTTTTTTTTCTAATATGAGCTGTTTAAATAATAATATAATTTCAAACAAAGCAATTACATGAGTGGATGGAATTTAATTAAATACAAACAGCGATGTTTCCGTTTCTGTGTGACATAATTTAATAGGCTTCTGAATTTTTACAACCATTTTACAATATTCCGTTTCAGGCCGTGGGCCCAAAATTCATTTTTCCATTAAATGAGCTATTTAAATATAATTTCAAACAAAGCAATTACATGGGTGGATGGAATTGAATCAAATACATACAGCGACATTTTACTTTGTATATGATATAATATGTAGGTTTATGAATTAGTACATCTATTTTACAATATTCCATTTTGGGCCGGGGCCCTAAATTTGTTTGTATGTACTAAATCAACTATACAAATATAATTTCAAACATAGCTATTGCATGGGTGGATGAATCGCTAGAAGAGTGTGGACTAAATTTTTAAAATGTATACTTCTTGCACGGTCATCTGTGTCTGGTCTGCTCTTCTAATTTATTCGAGTACGCACGAGACGGTAAAAACACAAAAAAAAACAATTTATATACAAGTATTTAAAAAAACATAATTAAAACACAAACGTTTTATTTCTTTGAGTGGTATTGCAATGCATGCCGGGTACTTGCTAGTTATATATATATATAGTGAAATAAATAAAGGGTTAGCTTTAAAGTTCATTTTTAGCTTTATTCCTTACTCTGCAATTTATGCTATATTACACTACATGGGGCATTTGGTTTGATTTGAATGTATCACTTTATGTGATTCACCACAGGTGTTATGAATAAGCTCCCGATACAATGATATCAAACCAGGTTTAGTATTTTCCCAAAACAATTTTAAAAAAAGAGGAATATTCCGTTACGTCTATTGTATTATAACAACCAGGCGATGCTATGCGTAGGGCAGAAGACCGAGAGGAATGGAGAAGAAAAGTGTACATGCCATCTGTGGCGCCCCAACGGTCGAAGGACTAATGGACCTGATGATGATGATGATGATTATAACTTACGTAATGTTTTAAAATTTATAAATGGTTCTTTAATTTTGTATTATGATTTTTTAATTCTCAGAATGCAGCATCGGTTGTGCACTAAATGGATCATGTTATCGACGAAATGGGAGTTGTCACGAGGGTTGCAAAGAAAATTACATTGGCCCAAGATGTCTACGTAATATTATGTTTAGTTATTTAAATGACATTTCTATAAACATTTAATTTTTATCTTTAGTATTAACATTAATTCTTTTAAAACTGTAAATGCGATATTCACAGGAATGTTTTCTATACACTCCAGAAGAGCACACAGTTTTTTCAGATTTACGTCAATTAACCTTAATATAACTAGTAACAAGAAAGTTTAAACAGCGGTGATTGTCTGAAATTTGTAATAAGTGGAGAGACTGCAATCAGGTTAGCATAATAGGAAATTAGTAAAGCAAAGTAAGGTTAAACCTGAAAAAAGGAACGCAAAAAAACAACTTCGTCAGCGAACAAACAGAAAAAACATTAAAATTTTTAAAAATTAAAATATAGCACATAGTTGAGAAGGAGTATCCAAGAGGGCAGCAAATGACATGTGACAGAAAATAAGCGGGAAAAAGATTAAATAGGGAAGAGGGAAAGAAAAAAGGAGAAGGCAGTCCACTGCGATAGTTTGAAACTTTGAGAAGCGGAGCTAGGTTCAAACTGTGAATAGAGACATGACTTCATACCATGTGGGGACAATGTGCCGTAGGTCAAGATAAGCATGTGCTCCGAGTTCAGGGTTTTGTGCTAGCCACGATCGCACGTTGAAAAGACCGCCGTGCCAAGGTGGTCGGCTGTAATGAAGTGTTTGGAGACGGGTATTTTGGCTTGTTAAATCTTTTAATATGGGAAGATTTTTCATGTTTTTTAAAACCTTGAATATACGAAGTTTTATAAGCATGAAAACATAATGTTTTTTTTTACTTGAATTCTCAATGTTTTATAACTCTAAATATACAATGTTTTATAACTCTAAATATACAATGTTATATAACACTGAATACACAATGTTTTATAACACTTAAAACACAATGATTTATAACACTGAATACATAAATATTTACCAAGTTTCTCGTGGCTGTAATTTTGTAGCTACCTACGACGGTTTTGTGGCTCTTTATTATTTGTTAAAGCAATATATATATATATATATATTTATAAGCGGACAAAAGCATAACATCAAACCTTGACAAAGGTGTCCAAAATATTTTGTTTCTAATTATTACAATAATTTTTTTTTATTAGTTTATATTTAATACTTCAACATTTTCGACACTATCCTATTCAAGGAAATATCGCCTAATAAAGTCGATATTTATTTAATTTTTAAAAAGAAAACTCATACTGCATCAATTAACGACTTAGAAAATTATACTATGTGTTTGTGTATAATAAAAGTTAAGTCAATTACTTTTTCGTGGCACTGAGATATTGATCACATGATGGAGTCCACGGACAAGTCAATACTTTATGAAATTCTTGAAAACATTTTATTTTTAGAAAAAAAAAAATAATCCTGGAAGGTGTATAGGATCATTGATTATAAGTGGGTACAAGCTGCCACATAGTTGTAATGAAAATTAAAATTTAAACACATTTTCTTGTAGTCATATAATTACTAAAAAACGCCAAAACCTTGCTACGATACTTATTTTTATCATATCTTCACACAAAAAGAGCATACACACATTTTTTCTAAATAAATATAATTGATTGAACTTTCTTTTTTATGAATGTGTCACTGTTACAAATGATGAAATTACTATCCCCATGCTCTTTTAGTTACTTTAAATTTATAACTTAGACGATAAACAATATCCAAATTAAAAGGAGTAAATATATACATATGATTTAACAGAAAATAGCATTCACAATTGAATCAAGAATATTTCATTCTCACTTCAATAGGATCATCCAACTCCTGTATTGTCACAAAATAATTCTTTCTTTTTTTCTCAAATCAAAATCTGTATCATGGCTGCCCAAACCAAAACTGTTAGTTATCCACAATTCCAAAATCAAACAATCTGATTAACCAGTCCTTATTTATCAGAATATTCCATGTTTCTATAGATTGGGAAAATAGAAGAGTAGCTGTATTCAACTGCCTGCTGTCAGTGGTTCTCACATTTAAAATAATATCTATGACATTATCTTTGGTGCTAGCTCAGTTATAGCTTTTGACTTAAAAGCTTTGAAGCTTGGAAGAAATTATTTATATCATGTCAATTGTTAAAGTTAAACATGTACCTATAGATTTAATGTCACTGTCTTCTCTTATTTACTAACAATAATGCAATTATTAATTTTAAAATATCATTGTGTTTCTTAGCTTGCTTACCAGGCTGTAAAGATAGAGTCTGCTCAAACCTGACAAGAGAATGCATTGGGGATTGCATCAACGGCGTCCATGGAATATTTTGTAATCAAAGTATGTATCTTTTCAGAAATAGCTATAGATATGAAAGAAGCACAAAAATTTTAATAAATACTAGTTATTAATTGAATAGATCTTTCCATTTATCTGGATCAAAGCTTGCAAAAATTATTCATATATAGAAAACACATTTTCTCTATATTTCTGTTCATTTTCAAAAACGTTATTGTCTGTGAGATAAGTTAGGTTCGCCTTTTGTCAAGCTTTTAGCTGTCTTGTTGTTACTAGAGCCATTGAGCGATAAATGCGGCAACGCCAAATAAACATTATTGAAGATTTTTTTTGTACACTGTATATTTTTTTTAGAATAGTAGACTTGGCCTTTCTATACATACATAACGATAATCCCAAAAGCTCAAAGGAATTTCTCTCTTTTTAAATGTAATACGAGACACAGTAGCATCGAGCTCTTGATTTTTCTCTAATCGTTCTATAAATCTCTACAAGTCACAGTATATTTACCAACTCATTTTTAAATACACAGCTTTAAACCAATAGACCCTAAATTACGTTTATATGGATTTACCTTTCATGTAATTTAAACAACTCACAGAACCTATTGATTATGCATCGCCTTAACATCTCTCGACCAATGAGCACACATGTCCTTGAGACATACCAAACTCTATTTAACTTCAGTGGCTGCCTGCCGTATTTAATAATACAACATTGACTTATCATTTGATAAGGGCCACATATATATATCATATCATATCATATCATATATATATATAAAAGTGAAAATTTGTGGGTTTGTGGGTTTGTCTGTTCCACAAAGGCTTTCACACGGATTGATGGATCTTGACCAAACTTGGCACATATATACATCATTATCCAGAAGGAACTCTTAAGGGGTTGAGAACTTTTAATAACATTTCGTGTGGGGCCGGGGGCCCCGAATTCGTTTTTTTCTAATATGAGCTATATAAAAAATGTTCAAACAAATACTCCTACGTGAATGGATGGATATCGATAAAACTTAGTACACGTACACTTGATTATCCCTATTCAAATACCGAAGGGTACCGAACTCATAATATCCATTCCTCTGGGGCCGGGGGCCCCATTTCATTTTTCCTTATATTAGCTATATAAATATCAATAGATGTAATTCTCCTATATGAATAGATGGATCTTGACTAAACTTAGTACAAGTACACTTGATTATCCATATTTATATACCGAAGGGTACTGAACTCATAATATCCATTCCTCTGGGGCCGGGGGCCCCGTTTCATTTTTCCTTATATGAGCTATATAAATATCAATATGCTTAGACAACACTATAGTTTCTATGTGAATTGATGGATATAGTCCAAGCGTGGTAGCAATACACTTCACTGTCCGTACTGAAATATCGTTGGATGTAAAACTAATAATATCCAATCTAGAATTTTCCAGAAAGTTCGATAACTTTAAAATGCTATATCTATGGCATTATTCAATAGATTTTATTGGGACAAATTAAAAATTTTAGCGTCATAACTTAGCTGAATGATTTTTATTGGGCCCCTTCTAATAAAATTTTCTTGTACAATTATGGAATGGGCCCCTGGGGCCCCCCTCTTTTAATATATATGTACTATAGTTATAGAAATGCATTTAGTTGAATAACTTTTCGTATTCGAAGAATAATTACTCAGAAAAGACAGTTTTTATACAGTTCGAGGAGGATAATACATTTAATCTAGAATGTTCCAGAAAGTTCTATAGGTCAATAGACTTAAATCTCCTAGAATAATGGATGGATCTTGACGAAATTTGGCACATATATCCATCATTATCCGGAAAGATCTATTAAAGGGTTATGGACTTTTTATGACATTCCGTTTGGGGCCAGGGGCCCAAAATGTAGTTTTTTCCTATATAAGCTATATAAATAAAATGACCAACAAATACTCCTACATGAATAGATAGATCTTGAACAAACTTAGTAAACCTACACTTTATTATCCATATGCAAATACCGAAGTGTACTGAACTTATAATATCCATTTCTCTGGGGCCGGTGGCCCCATTTAATTTTTCCTTATATAAGCTATGTATAAATATCAATAGGCTTAGACCGGTAACCCACCGGTATCGGGATCCGACAGCTATCGTTATCCCACTGGTATCAAGATACCACCGGGATCGGAATACAGACGGGATTGGGATCATACCGGAATTGGTATCCAGAGGGATCAAAATCCCACCGGGAAACGGCACACTAACGGGAGCGGGATACCGACGGGATTGGGAGCCCACCGGGATCGGAATTATTATAAGGCTGTAGACTTTTGAAGTTCCTTCGTTCCGATGCTATCCCGGCAAATTTGCCGGGTATATCCGCTAGTATATATATAAAAGTGAAAATTTGTGGGTTTGTGGGTTTGTCTGTTCCACAAAGGCTTTCACACGGATTGATGGATCTTGACCAAACTTGGCACATATATCCATCATTATCTAGAAGGAACTCTTAAGGGGTTGAGAACTTTTAATAATATTTCGTGTGGGGCCGGGGGCCCTGAATTCGTTTTTTTCTTATATGAGCTATATAAAAAAATTACAAACAAATACTCCTACGTGAATGGATGGATATCGATCAAACTTAGTACACGTACACTTGGTTATCCATATTCAAATACCGAAGGGTACTGAACTCATAATATATTCTTCTGGGGCCTGGGGCCCCATTTCATTTTCCCTTATATGAGCTATATAAATATCGATAGGCTTAGACAACACTATAGTTTCTATGTCAATTGATGGATGTAGGCCTAGTGTTGTAGCAATGCTTTTCACTGTCCGTACAGAAATATCGGTGGATGTAAAACTAATAATATCCAATCTAGAATTGTCCAGAAAGTTCGATATTCTTAAAATGCTATATCTATGACATTATTCAATAGATTTTTTCGGGAAATGGGATAACAATAGAAAGCAGGGTTCCTAGATGGAACGGGATCCTACAGAGAACAGTATCCTAACGGGATCTGTAGGCCACCGGGATCAGGGTCCTAATTCAATCCCGGGCAACGCCGGGTATATCGGCTAGTATATATATAAAAGTGAAAATTTGTTTGTTTGTTTGTCTGTTCCACAAAGGCTTTCACACGGATTGATGGATCTTGACCAAACTTGGCACATATATCCATCATTATCCAGAAGGAACTCTTACAGGGTCGATAACTTTTAATAACATTTCGTGTGGGGCCGGGGGCCCCGAATTCGTTTTTTTCTTATATGAGCTATATTAAAAATTACAAACAAATACTCTTAGGTGAATGGATGGATATCGATCAAACTTAGTACACGTACACTTGATTATCCATATTCAAATACCGAAGGGTACTGAACTAATAATATCCATTCTTCTGGGGCTGGGGGCCCCCATTTCATTTTTCCTTATATGAGCTATATAAATATCGATAGGCTTAATACTTACTACATGAGTTGATGGATCTTGACTGAACTTAGTTCACATACACTTGATTATCCATACTCAAATACTAAAGAGTACCGAACTCATAATATCCATTCCTGGGGGACCGGGGGCCCCATTTCATTTTTCCTAATATAAGCTATATAAATATTAATAGGCTCTGAAAACACTTTAGGTTCTATGTGATTTGATGGATATAGGCCTAGGGTGGTAGCAATGCACTTCACTGTCCGTACTGAAACACCGGGGGATTTAAAACTATTAATATCCAATCTAGAATTTTCCAGAAAGTTTGATAACTTTAAAGCGTTATATCTATGGCATTATTCAATAGATTTTAATGGGACAAATTTAAAATTTTAATTTCATAGCTTACCCGAATGATTTTTAGAGGGCCCCATCTCAGGCAAAACTAATTCGGTACAATTATGGAATGGGCCCCGGGGCCCTTCTTTTAACTTAAATTTACTACAGTTATAGAAATGCATTTAGTTGTATAATTTTTCAAGTCTAAAAAATAATTACTGAAACAAGACCGTTTTTACACAGTTCGAGGAGGATAATACATTTAATCTAGAATGTTCCATAACTTTAAACGCTATATCTATGTCACGATCAAATCGGGATCCTATCGGGAAATGGGATAACATTGGAAAGAGGAACCCTAGATGGAACGGGATCCCACATAGAACAGTATACTAACGGGATCTGAAGGCCACCGGGATCGGGGTCCTAATGCAATCCCGGGCCACGCTGGGTATATCGGCTAGTATATATATATTTAAATTTAGTATCACACTTAATAAGCTAGTATTTATAGCGTAGTATATTTTTTGACCAACTTAAGCCAAAAATATTAGCTAGTGATTTCACAAAGTTAACTAGCTGGCTATCAAGAGTTATGTGATCAGCAAGACAGCTAGATCTTGCAGGGAGATTTCAAACAAAACTTGACAAACTTGAATGGCTCTTTAAAATGTCTCTTTTTGCTCTATTGGGCAAAATAAATTGTGTTTGCAGATATTTAAAAGAACAATAAAAAAACAGAATATTTATTGAAATAAAAATTAGTAGAATAACAGATCAATAATATTTTTCCTAATGTAGCATTGAAAAGGAAGGTATATATGGAAATTGCATACTGTTACGTACTATTATCAATTAAAAATTTTACTACGTTAATGATAAATTAAAAAATCGAAAGAAACATAATTAAAGCTATCAACTTACGTATAATGATTGGCTTATACCGGTACATTGTTGAAAATACACAATGTTGTAGAAAGGTACAATGATGAAAAGAAATCTAGACACACACTGTAAACAAAATTTTTTGCCTGGAAGCAAAAATAACACACGCTCAAAAAATCTCGTGATAATATGATAGTAAAAATCGTCAACACACGCTCCTGTCGTTCAATATGTATAGCCGGGTTTAAAGACATTTCGAGAAATCAGACTACGCATTGTAACCCTCTCTCAAACCTTCTACATAATTCTGCAAAGTTTTAAGAATAAACAGACCAAAGATTGTAGTTAATTGTAACCGAGGTCAAAGGGAGACTATTTTTATTACGCCACACCCTAATAGCGCTGGCAATCTTGGGGTCAGCTAGAGTTTACAGCACGGGGAAATATGACGTAAACACGTCGTCTAAATTACACATATGCAGAAGGACAAGAGGAGAAGTGCATAAAAGGGATAGATACGTGAAAGAAAAGCCTTTAACAATTTTGAGTATATTATGATGTAAGTGAAGTGTAGAAAGTTATGACAATTATTTTACTCCATTCTGTACATTTATTTCATATTGTGATTTTTGTGAATAAATTCAGTGATGAAAACTATTGGATTCTCCTCGTGTGCAAATAAAATATAGTTATCGTAATAATTATTAGGAACACTGGATGCAGCTGGACAGTCATAAGGGATAGACAACGAAAGAAGAAGAGCGATCAACATTACACAATAAATGTAACACCATACAAGTAACTTTAAAATTGCTCTACTAATTATATGTGTATGGTATATACCATAGGCACATATCAATTTTGGACACGAAGCTAGTAAGCAGGACACAATTTTTAATGAAAAGTTTCCACAAAAAAATTAGTCTTAAGAAGTCCAAGTATAGGGACAAAGATTGTTTTAAAATGTGACTCTCCTTTATATCTACAGTATACAATCCACATTATTTGCCTTTTGCATTGTTTCATTTATCACATTGTTAGTTTTAAATTTTTAATCAGCTTGTAGTAATGGGTGTGCCATAACTGGTGCTTGTAGTAAAAGTACGGGTCACTGTATGAATGGCTGCAAGTCAGGTTACTATGGACCACTTTGCCAAGGTAATTTCTTCTTGCTTTTTTAATTGGGAAGTCAAAGTTTACAGGTCAATAACCGTGTGAATATGTAGCCCAAAAGATAAAGAATTAATTTATTTTAGGCATAGGGCATAGGAAGATAAAATTTCAATTAAAAAAAAACATCAAACATATTTTTTTTTTCTGGGTGTTTTATACAATTTTTTTTATTGCTGTATTACATGTGCTCCAGTAATTAAGTTTACCGCCATTTTATTGATCTCTAGTTCCCTGATGGGATATTTTGCTTTATGTAAATAATAGCTTTTCAGAAAAGAAAGTGTGAAAATACACAAAAGGTCTACTCAAGTATCAACTAAAAATTGTTCAATGGATGTACATGGTAAACTTAAAAAATTGAAAGAAAAATAATCAAATTGAACCAAGTAAATAAAAGAAGAAGGAAACAATATGTAAACAAATCTGGTAATTACGTTTAGTTTAATATAAAACAGTTATTGCAGGCTGTCTTTGAATAACGCTAAGAGAGAAAATAATTTGCAACAGCTTACATTTTTAGTATGTGACGCAGCGTAAACATTTTCTCAATGGCCATAAAAACGTTTTGTTTAATATAGTACAGAACATAAACGAGCTAAAATGAATGCGCAGAATAAACTGAAGCTAATTATCAGGAAATTAAGGAGACAATCAAAGAAAGAAAGAAAGTTTCATTTAATGTTATGTGAAGATTTTGTTAGACATACTTACTTAACTAGATTTAATGGAGTTTTTTGAAATGTGAGAAATAAAGCTATGTGTATTGGTCTCTACGACATAAATATGCTATAAGGTGTGACAAGTGTAATTATTATTTTTAAATTAAAAACGTTTGATACCAAATGTCAACAAGTAAAATTTAAAGCAGTGCATTTTTTAGAACGCCTACATGGAGAATGTGTAGGGAAATTTTTACAGCTTCATCAAAATAATTGCAGGGAATTAATTAACAATTTTTTTTTTAAACAACGTAAAATGACTAAAGATTTTTCACGTTTTTTAATGAATTTGAGCAATATATAATGAGTTATCTTAAAAAAATTCAAACATATTTTAATTTAATTGAATGCACCTGAATTGATATTTTGTTTTATTTTCAAAAAATTTTTTTAGACTTTTTTTTTTAAAGATTTTTTTTTAAAAACTAGACTAAAGGTAACACAACTCTTGTTCTAAGGAAAAAAAATGTATAATACAAATATAACAAAAAAAATAAATTGTATTTGGATATAAACAATACTACAATACATATTCAAATTACTAGTGACAATGTTTATAAATAAGAGGATATTATTATTTTACAACAATATAACATTCCTGGAAATATTTAACTAAAATGTCCAGAGTGTAATTTAAAAAAAATAAAAACACAAACTGAATCAAATAACGAATTAGAAAATTATTACTAAATATTTGTTTAAATAAAAGTATAGAAAAAAAAAGCTATTTTCTTATAAGTAATATCTTCTAATATCACTGAGATATTGATCAAGTTATTGACCCAGACGATGCTTAATAATTTTTAATTAGAACACATGAATACATCACCCGGTTTTACCGGATATGGTAATGAAACGCCCTTTTCACTCCAGTCCAATTAAACAAATGAAGTCTATTTTTCTAAAAAATCAAAATTTTAAATATGTAACTTGCTTATGTTTGCATGTTTTATATCCTCATTAACAAATTAGACAAATTTTCAACACGCTTATTTTGTTTATTTAGGAAATATGAAAATATGCATTCAATAATCAAAAAAAGAATATATTTATAGATATATATATATATATATGTGTGTGTGTGTTTACCTAAGAAATTTAATTATTATCGTATTCACTCGTTTTAAAATATTTCATTTTGAGCAAGGGGCCCCTAAGTTCGTTTTTTTAATGAAACCTATATAAATTTAATTTCAAACCGTAGGCGCTCCTACACCGTTTAAGTTATTGCGATAAAAATGAGGTGAGTTGTTTTCCACAAGCCGAAGCATTTTTTAAAATCATTATTACCCTTAAAAAAGATTCCGTTTTGGGCCGTTCTATTACCTTTACATGCAACCCTATGTGGGATGAAATACAAGAACTGTTGTTAACTGGACAATCATCATCAGATCGTCACGATATTACTGCGCGTGTGTTCAAACAAAAATTGAAATCTTTAATCGATTTTATTGTCAAGCATCATGTTTTTGGAGAGACACGCTGTTGGGTGTATTCCGTTGAATGGCAAAAAAGAGGATTACCACATGCACACATTTTAATTTGTTTGATCGAAAAAGTCAAAGCAGATAAAATTGATAAAGTCATTTCTACAGAAATACCCGATGGCGACATTGATCAATACTTATTAGAAATCGTCACCAAAAACATGATTCACGGTCCATGTGGCTTACTCAACAAAAATTCTCAATACATGTCTGAAGGGAAATGTACGAAACGATACCAAAGAGATTTAGTTGCTGAGACTGTCACTGGCAATGACGGATATCCTTTATGTCGTCGACGATCAACTGAAGATGGTCGCAAATTAATCACTTTAAATGTACGAAACATTGATGTTGAAGTCGATAATCGTTGGGTTGTACCGTATTCACTGTTACTCTCGAAAACGTTCAAAGCACACATCAATGTCGAGTATTGCATTTCGGTGAAATCGATCAAGTACATTTGCAAATATGTTAACAAAGGAAGCGATATGGCAATTTTTGGATTGGAAAAAAAACCACGATCACTCAATGAAGTCTACCAATATCAGCTTGGATGCTACATTAGTAGCAATGAAGCAATATGGCGCATTTTATCATTTCCAATCCATGAACGCCATCCAACAGTTGTTCATTTGGCAGTGCACCTTGAAAATGGACAGCGCGTGTACTTTACATTAGAAAATGCACGTGCAAGAGCATTGTCACCTCCGCCAACAACGTTAACTGCATTTTTTCATTGTGCGGGAATGATATTTTTGCAAAGTCGCTACTTTACTCTGAAGTGCCAACATGGAATTCTTTAACGAAAAGGTTGCAACGTCGCAAACATGGTAAAGCATTTGGAAAAAATCCAAATTTATATTCAACTGACGCATTAGGCCGCCTGTACACTGTCCACCCAAACAATGCAGAATGCTTTTACCTGCGATTACTGTTAATCAACGTACCTGGACCAACATCCTTCCAAGAATTGAGAACAGTAAACGGTCAAGTATATGCCAATTATCGTGAAGCTTGCCAAGAATTAAAACTTCTGGAAAACGATGCTCATTGGGACACTTCGCTCTCTGATGCATCGAGTATTGATCAACCACAGCAAATACGCACTTTGTTTTCAATCACATTGACAACATGCTTCCCATCCAATCCAAAAGATCTTTGGGAGAAATACAAAGATTACATGAGTGAAGACATTCTACGCCGTTTGCTTGCAAAGAAACAAAATCGGGACATTCAATTTACATCAAACATGTATAATGAGGCATTGATTTTGATTGAGGACATTGTTTGGCAATAGCTAACAAAGCACTGGTATATTTGGGAATGACTGCTCCGAATCGATCTGCAAGCAACCTTTTCCATCGAGAATTGCATCGAGAAACACACTTTGATATCGACGAATTGGGTACACTTGTTCAAATGAATAATCCGAATTTTGTTCCATAGCAAAACATAATGTACTACTTAATTATGAATGCAATTGGAAGTCAAAAAGTTGGATTCTATTCACTAGATGCTCGCGAAGGCATAGGCAACACTTTCCTAATTTCACTTATTTTGGAACCATACGATCTCGAAAGAATATTGCACTGGCAATCGCAACATCTGGAATTGCAGCAACTCTTTTGGATGGTGGACGAACAGCGCATTCAGCACTAAAATTGCCATTGAACATACAAATATTTGAGACACCAACATGCAATATAAATAAACATTCTGGAATGGGTAAAGTACTCCAATCATGTCAACTCATTATATGGGATGAATGTTCTATGGCGCACAAAAAAGCATTGGAAGCGCTTCATCGTACACTTAAAGATGTGAGAGGAAATGAACAGCTCTTTGGTGGCGCACTTATTCTATTATCTGGTGATTTTCGACAAACTCTACCAGTTATAGCACGTTCAACCGCTGCAGATGAATTAAATGCATGTCTAATCATCAGTTTTATGGCGGCATGTACAGAAATTGACTTTGAAAACCAATATGCGTGTGCAAAAACACAATGATGCATCCGTTGAACGTTTCGCAAAATAGTTGTTGGAAATTGGGAATGGGAAAATGGCAATCGATGAATTCACATAATGTTTCAAATTGCCTACAAGTTTTTGTAAAATGACAGCAACCATCGACGAATTGATTCAGAGAGTTTTTACAAATATCGCACACAATTACACAAATCATCAGTGGCTCAGTGCACGTGCTATATTGGCAGCCAAAAACAATAATGTCAATGACATCAACTTAAGCATTCAAAATGAAATCCCAGGCGAAACGACAATGTACAAGTCCATCGATACTGTATTGAATCAAGACGAATTTGTCAATTATCCAACGGAATTCTCTTGACTTGCCAGGCATCCCGTCGCACGTTTTAATACTCAAAATTGGCGTGCCTATCATTCTTTTACGAAACATAAATCCACCACGACTTTGCAACGGCACCAAGCAAAAAACGGAAAAACAAAAAACATTGTGTATTTAAAAGCTCTTCAAGAAACATAATTAAAATGCAAACACTTACTTTCTTGAGTGGCATTGCAACGCATGCCGGGTACTCGCTAGTTTCAAATAAATATATTAATTTAATATAAAAACAACATGTATCAACTAAATATAAAGATATGAAAATTGAAAGTAGTCTGCCTAAATTAATTTAGCCTTTCATAGAAAAATGAAGGAACTGTTAACACAAATTACATTGTTGTTTAACCATTTGGCATTGTTTGCATTAACTTTGGGTAAACTGAAACTTTATAATACATAAAAATAACGCGTAACAACATTTTAGAAAATACAACTTATCATAAATTAAAATCAATAAATTATGCAATCTTTTTCAAAAATATTGTAATGCTGAAACGTGCATAAAGCTAATGATAAAAATAGGATAAGGGATGCCGCATAGCTGTATTGAAAATGAGAATGTAAACAAATATTCTTGTAGGTCTAAAATTGCTATATTATGATGATATGCTTTAGCATGATGATATGGCCCCTCGCCAGAAACAAATGATCGCATTGCTATATAGTAGTATGTGACATGTTTGGGTATTTAAAAAAAACTGTATAATGATCAATTTTTTTAACTTATTAGGATCATGTCATCTGTAGCGCCCCAACAGTCCAAGGTCTAAGGGACATAACGAAAATATTGATCATGAATGTTTAACATATCTTCAAATAACAATTTTAAAAAAAAGAAAAAAATGAAAAGTTCTAAATGTAAAATTAAAAAAAAAAATATTTCTTTTTATCTTTAGTTGCAGAAATAATTTTCAAATAGTGTATCAAAGATACAATTTGCAATAGTTTGCAAATTACTGGATATCTAGTATTTCAGTTATATTTTCTAAACAATTAACTAAAATCTTTAAAATGTGCAATACATAATTTAATAACGTATTGCATATTGTTTAATTAAGACGTATTTGTATAGATTTAATGCCCCACCCCTCTTATTTACTAACAATAATGTATATATTAATTTTAAATTATGACTGCGTTGCGTAGCTTGCCCACCAAACTGTAAAGATAGAGTGTGTTCCACACCAAAAGGAGAATGCACTGTTGATTGCATCAATGGCTTCTATGGAATATACTGTAACTTAATTATGTAATTTCAGAACTTGAATTACTTTTGTAGCAAGCGCAAACAAATAATTTTCAAATAATGTATCAAAGATACAATTTACAATAGTTTGCAAATTACTGGATATCTAGTATTTCAATTATATTTTCTAAACTATTAAATAAAATCTTTAAATTGTACAATACATAATTTAATTACTTATTGCATTTTGTTAAATTTAATCACATTTGTATAGATTTATTGCCCAACCCCTCTTATTTACTAACGATATTGCATATATTAATTTTAAATTATCATTGCATTGCGTTGCGTAGCTTGCCCGCCAAACTGTAAAGATAGAGTGTGTTCCGAACTGACAGGAGAATGCACTGTTGATTGCATCAATGGCTTCTATGGATTATACTGTAACTTAAGTATGTCATTTTCAGAACTTGAATTACTTTTGTAGCAAGCGCAAACGTTTAATTAAAGAATGTATATGGTTAGTATTTGTTTAGATCGTTCTATCCATCTGGATCAAAACTTGCCAATAATAATCATATTTAGCAAACACATTTTCTGTATATTGCTGGTCATTGTCAAATATTAAATTCTGTATAGCCTGTCAGCTATGTTTAATTTGCAGTTTGTCAAGGTATTACATGTCTGATGGTTACTAAAGTGATTGAGTGATATTTGAGGCATCGCCAATTTCACACTTTTGAAGAGTTTATACTGTACATTAGTTTACAATAGTAGAATAGGCTTTACTTGAAACATTAAAAAAAAAACACTAATTACTGCAATGATGTATGCCAGTATCTATAGAGTAGTATATTTCGTTACTGAGGCCTTTACAAATTACTAGTGTTGTTACACGTTAACCTACTGGCTCTCCATAGTTTTGTGATCAGAAAGACAGCTAGATCATTTAGAGAGATTTTACATTTTATACAAAACTTAATGGGCTATATAAGATGTTCCTAATTGCTGTAGTGGCCTAAAATGAGTGCAAACACAAATAAAAAATAAATGAAAACGTATGCCATTAGCACTAAACGATTTGGGACAAACAAAATGGTAAGCTTAACAATGTATAAGTATATTATAATTGTTTAAATATTTAAAATGTTTATTTAAATATATTGACACTTCTACAATGTCGATTACTCTGCTTACCTTGAAAAATTTATAGTACTCCGAACACTACATTTTATATAGTTTCTTAAACTTGACAGTAGGTTAGTTTTAGTTCTTGCTATGGCCGCCAAATGTTTTCGTTACGCCGCTGGGCTCAAATGACTGTAAAATATCAATTTTTAATTTACAGTTTTAGGAGCAAATAAAATAATTTAATTTGTGATTATTTACAAAATGAATTATTTAAAGAAATTATAGGCTTTAATTAAACAGCGCTAAAATTTTAGGGTACTTTTTAGGGGCCAGCGGAGTCAACATTTTCGGAAAACTTTCATCATAAAATAATAAGACTTTCCTTTATACCTACAGTATGCAATCCACATTATTTGCCTTTTGCATTGTTCCATTTATCACATTGTTAGTTTTAAATTTTTTATCAGCTTGTAGTGATGGGTGTGCCATAACTGGTTCTTGTAGTAAAAGTACGGGTCACTGTATGAATGGCTGCAAGTCAGGTTACTATGGACCACTTTGCCAAGGTAATTTCTTCTTGCTTTTTTAATTGGGAAGTCAAAGTTTACAGGTCAATAACCGTGTGAATATGTAGCCCAAAAGATAAAGAATTAATTTATTTTAGGCATAGGGCATAGGAAGATAAAATTTCAATTAAAAAAAACATCAAACATATTTTTTTTTTCTGGGTGTTTTATACAATTTTTTTATTGCTGTATTACATGTGCTCCAGTAATTAAGTTTACCGCCATTTTATTGATCTCTAGTTCCCTGATGGGATATTTTGCTTTATGTAAATAATAGCTTTTCAGAAAAGAAAGTGTGAAAATACACAAAAGGTCTACTCAAGTATCAACTAAAAATTGTTCAATGGATGTACATGGTAAACTTAAAAAATTGAAAGAAAAATAATCAAATTGAACCAAGTAAATAAAAGAAGAAGGAAACAATATGTAAACAAATCTGGTAATTACGTTTAGTTTAATATAAAACAGTTATTGCAGGCTGTCTTTGAATAACGCTAAGAGAGAAAATAATTTGCAACAGCTTACATTTTTAGTATGTGACGCAGCGTAAACATTTTCTCAATGGCCATAAAAACGTTTTGTTTAATATAGTACAGAACATAAACGAGCTAAAATGAATGCGCAGAATAAACTGAAGCTAATTATCAGGAAATTAAGGAGACAATCAAAGAAAGAAAGAAAGTTTCATTTAATGTTATGTGAAGATTTTGTTAGACATACTTACATAACTAGATTTAATGGAGTTTTTTGAAATGTGAGAAATAAAGCTATGTGTATTGGTCTCTACGACATAAATATGCTATAAGGTGTGACAAGTGTAATTATTATTTTTAAATTAAAAACGTTTGATACCAAATGTCAACAAGTAAAATTTAAAGCAGTGCATTTTTTAGAACGCCTACATGGAGAATGTGTAGGGAAATTTTTACAGCTTCATCAAAATAATTGCAGGGAATTAATTAACAATTATTTTTTTAAACAACGTAAAATGACTAAAGATTTTTCACGTTTTTTAATGAATTTGAGCAATATATAATGAGTTATCTTAAAAAAATTCAAACATATTTTAATTTAATTGAATGCACCTGAATTGATATTTTGTTTTATTTTCAAAAATTTTTTTTAGACTTTTTTTTTTAAAGATTTTTTTTTAAAAACTAGACTAAAGGTAACACAACTCTTGTTCTAAGGAAAAAAAATGTATAATACAAATATAACAAAAAAAATAAATTGTATTTGGATATAAACAATACTACAATACATATTCAAATTACTTGTGACAATGTTTATAAATAAGAGGATATTATTATTTTACAACAATATAACATTCCTGGAAATATTTAACTAAAATGTCCAGAGTGTAATTTAAAAAAAATAAAAACACAAACTGAATCAAATAACGAATTAGAAAATTATTACTAAATATTTGTTTAAATAAAAGTATAGAAAAAAAAGCTATTTTCTTATAAGTAATATCTTCTAATATCACTGAGATATTGATCAAGTTATTGACCCAGACGATGCTTAATAATTTTTAATTAGAACACATGAATACATCACCCGGTTTTACCGGATATGGTAATGAAACGCCCTTTTCACTCCAGTCCAATTAAACAAATGAAGTCTATTTTTCTAAAAAATCAAAATTTTAAATATGTAACTTGCTTATGTTTGCATGTTTTATATCCTCATTAACAAATTAGACAAATTTTCAACACGCTTATTTTGTTTATTTAGGAAATATGAAAATATGCATTCAATAATCAAAAAAAGAATATATTTATAGATATATATATATATATATGTGTGTGTGTGTTTACCTAAGAAATTTAATTATTATCGTATTCACTCGTTTTAAAATATTTCATTTTGAGCAAGGGGCCCCTAAGTTCGTTTTTTTAATGAAACCTATATAAATTTAATTTCAAACCGTAGGCGCTCCTACACCGTTTAAGTTATTGCGATAAAAATGAGGTGAGTTGTTTTCCACAAGCCGAAGCATTTTTTAAAATCATTATTACCCTTAAAAAAGATTCCGTTTTGGGCCGTTCTATTACCTTTACATGCAACCCTATGTGGGATGAAATACAAGAACTGTTGTTAACTGGACAATCATCATCAGATCGTCACGATATTACTGCGCGTGTGTTCAAACAAAAATTGAAATCTTTAATCGATTTTATTGTCAAGCATCATGTTTTTGGAGAGACACGCTGTTGGGTGTATTCCGTTGAATGGCAAAAAAGAGGATTACCACATGCACACATTTTAATTTGTTTGATCGAAAAAGTCAAAGCAGATAAAATTGATAAAGTCATTTCTACAGAAATACCCGATGGCGACATTGATCAATACTTATTAGAAATCGTCACCAAAAACATGATTCACGGTCCATGTGGCTTACTCAACAAAAATTCTCAATACATGTCTGAAGGGAAATGTACGAAACGATACCAAAGAGATTTAGTTGCTGAGACTGTCACTGGCAATGACGGATATCCTTTATGTCGTCGACGATCAACTGAAGATGGTCGCAAATTAATCACTTTAAATGTACGAAACATTGATGTTGAAGTCGATAATCGTTGGGTTGTACCGTATTCACTGTTACTCTCGAAAACGTTCAAAGCACACATCAATGTCGAGTATTGCATTTCGGTGAAATCGATCAAGTACATTTGCAAATATGTTAACAAAGGAAGCGATATGGCAATTTTTGGATTGGAAAAAAAACCACGATCACTCAATGAAGTCTACCAATATCAGCTTGGATGCTACATTAGTAGCAATGAAGCAATATGGCGCATTTTATCATTTCCAATCCATGAACGCCATCCAACAGTTGTTCATTTGGCAGTGCACCTTGAAAATGGACAGCGCGTGTACTTTACATTAGAAAATGCACGTGCAAGAGCATTGTCACCTCCGCCAACAACGTTAACTGCATTTTTTCATTGTGCGGGAATGATATTTTTGCAAAGTCGCTACTTTACTCTGAAGTGCCAACATGGAATTCTTTAACGAAAAGGTTGCAACGTCGCAAACATGGTAAAGCATTTGGAAAAAATCCAAATTTATATTCAACTGACGCATTAGGCCGCCTGTACACTGTCCACCCAAACAATGCAGAATGCTTTTACCTGCGATTACTGTTAATCAACGTACCTGGACCAACATCCTTCCAAGAATTGAGAACAGTAAACGGTCAAGTATATGCCAATTATCGTGAAGCTTGCCAAGAATTAAAACTTCTGGAAAACGATGCTCATTGGGACACTTCGCTCTCTGATGCATCGAGTATTGATCAACCACAGCAAATACGCACTTTGTTTTCAATCACATTGACAACATGCTTCCCATCCAATCCAAAAGATCTTTGGGAGAAATACAAAGATTACATGAGTGAAGACATTCTACGCCGTTTGCTTGCAAAGAAACAAAATCGGGACATTCAATTTACATCAAACATGTATAATGAGGCATTGATTTTGATTGAGGACATGTGTTTGGCAATAGCTAACAAAGCACTGGTATATTTGGGAATGACTGCTCCGAATCGATCTGCAAGCAACCTTTTCCACCGAGAATTGCATCGAGAAACACACTTTGATATCGACGAATTGGGTACACTTGTTCAAATGAATAATCCGAATTTTGTTCCATAGCAAAACATAATGTACTACTTAATTATGAATGCAATTGGAAGTCAAAAAGTTGGATTCTATTCACTAGATGCTCGCGAAGGCATAGGCAACACTTTCCTAATTTCACTTATTTTGGAACCATACGATCTCGAAAGAATATTGCACTGGCAATCGCAACATCTGGAATTGCAGCAACTCTTTTGGATGGTGGACGAACAGCGCATTCAGCACTAAAATTGCCATTGAACATACAAATATTTGAGACACCAACATGCAATATAAATAAACATTCTGGAATGGGTAAAGTACTCCAATCATGTCAACTCATTATATGGGATGAATGTTCTATGGCGCACAAAAAAGCATTGGAAGCGCTTCATCGTACACTTAAAGATGTGAGAGGAAATGAACAGCTCTTTGGTGGCGCACTTATTCTATTATCTGGTGATTTTCGACAAACTCTACCAGTTATAGCACGTTCAACCGCTGCAGATGAATTAAATGCATGTCTAATCATCAGTTTTATGGCGGCATGTACAGAAATTGACTTTGAAAACCAATATGCGTGTGCAAAAACACAATGATGCATCCGTTGAACGTTTCGCAAAATAGTTGTTGGAAATTGGGAATGGGAAAATGGCAATCGATGAATTCACATAATGTTTCAAATTGCCTACAAGTTTTTGTAAAATGACAGCAACCATCGACGAATTGATTCAGAGAGTTTTTACAAATATCGCACACAATTACACAAATCATCAGTGGCTCAGTGCACGTGCTATATTGGCAGCCAAAAACAATAATGTCAATGACATCAACTTAAGCATTCAAAATGAAATCCCAGGCGAAACGACAATGTACAAGTCCATCGATACTGTATTGAATCAAGACGAATTTGTCAATTATCCAACGGAATTCTCTTGACTTGCCAGGCATCCCGTCGCACGTTTTAATACTCAAAATTGGCGTGCCTATCATTCTTTTACGAAACATAAATCCACCACGACTTTGCAACGGCACCAAGCAAAAAACGGAAAAACAAAAAACATTGTGTATTTAAAAGCTCTTCAAGAAACATAATTAAAATGCAAACACTTACTTTCTTGAGTGGCATTGCAACGCATGCCGGGTACTCGCTAGTTTCAAATAAATATATTAATTTAATATAAAAACAACATGTATCAACTAAATATAAAGATATGAAAATTGAAAGTAGTCTGCCTAAATTAATTTAGCCTTTCATAGAAAAATGAAGGAACTGTTAACACAAATTACATTGTTGTTTAACCATTTGGCATTGTTTGCATTAACTTTGGGTAAACTGAAACTTTATAATACATAAAAATAACGCGTAACAACATTTTAGAAAATACAACTTATCATAAATTAAAATCAATAAATTATGCAATCTTTTTCAAAAATATTGTAATGCTGAAACGTGCATAAAGCTAATGATAAAAATAGGATAAGGGATGCCGCATAGCTGTATTGAAAATGAGAATGTAAACAAATATTCTTGTAGGTCTAAAATTGCTATATTATGATGATATGCTTTAGCATGATGATATGGCCCCTCGCCAGAAACAAATGATCGCATTGCTATATAGTAGTATGTGACATGTTTGGGTATTTAAAAAAAACTGTATAATGATCAATTTTTTTAACTTATTAGGATCATGTCATCTGTAGCGCCCCAACAGTCCAAGGTCTAAGGGACATAACGAAAATATTGATCATGAATGTTTAACATATCTTCAAATAACAATTTTAAAAAAAAGAAAAAAATGAAAAGTTCTAAATGTAAAATTAAAAAAAAAAATCATTTCTTTTTATCTTTAGTTGCAGAAATAATTTTCAAATAGTGTATCAAAGATACAATTTGCAATAGTTTGCAAATTACTGGATATCTAGTATTTCAGTTATATTTTCTAAACAATTAACTAAAATCTTTAAAATGTGCAATACATAATTTAATAACGTATTGCATATTGTTTAATTAAGACGTATTTGTATAGATTTAATGCCCCACCCCTCTTATTTACTAACAATAATGTATATATTAATTTTAAATTATCACTGCGTTGCGTAGCTTGCCCACCAAACTGTAAAGATAGAGTGTGTTCCACACCAAAAGGAGAATGCACTGTTGATTGCATCAATGGCTTCTATGGAATATACTGTAACTTAATTATGTAATTTCAGAACTTGAATTACTTTTGTAGCAAGCGCAAACAAATAATTTTCAAATAATGTATCAAAGATACAATTTACAATAGTTTGCAAATTACTGGATATCTAGTATTTCAATTATATTTTCTAAACTATTAAATAAAATCTTTAAATTGTACAATACATAATTTAATTACTTATTGCATTTTGTTAAATTTAATCACATTTGTATAGATTTATTGCCCAACCCCTCTTATTTACTAACGATATTGCATATATTAATTTTAAATTATCATTGCATTGCGTTGCGTAGCTTGCCCGCCAAACTGTAAAGATAGAGTGTGTTCCGAACTGACAGGAGAATGCACTGTTGATTGCATCAATGGCTTCTATGGATTATACTGTAACTTAAGTATGTCATTTTCAGAACTTGAATTACTTTTGTAGCAAGCGCAAACGTTTAATTAAAGAATGTATATGGTTAGTATTTGTTTAGATCGTTCTATCCATCTGGATCAAAACTTGCCAATAATAATCATATTTAGCAAACACATTTTCTGTATATTGCTGGTCATTGTCAAATATTAAATTCTGTATAGCCTGTCAGCTATGTTTAATTTGCAGTTTGTCAAGGTATTACATGTCTGATGGTTACTAAAGTGATTGAGTGATATTTGAGGCATCGCCAATTTCACACTTTTGAAGAGTTTATACTGTACATTAGTTTACAATAGTAGAATAGGCTTTACTTGAAACATTAAAAAAAAAACACTAATTACTGCAATGATGTATGCCAGTATCTATAGAGTAGTATATTTCGTTACTGAGGCCTTTACAAATTACTAGTGTTGTTACACGTTAACCTACTGGCTCTCCATAGTTTTGTGATCAGAAAGACAGCTAGATCATTTAGAGAGATTTTACATTTTATACAAAACTTAATGGGCTATATAAGATGTTCCTAATTGCTGTAGTGGCCTAAAATGAGTGCAAACACAAATAAAAAATAAATGAAAACGTATGCCATTAGCACTAAACGATTTGGGACAAACAAAATGGTAAGCTTAACAATGTATAAGTATATTATAATTGTTTAAATATTTAAAATGTTTATTTAAATATATTGACACTTCTACAATGTCGATTACTCTGCTTACCTTGAAAAATTTATAGTACTCCGAACACTACATTTTATATAGTTTCTTAAACTTGACAGTAGGTTAGTTTTAGTTCTTGCTATGGCCGCCAAATGTTTTCGTTACGCCGCTGGGCTCAAATGACTGTAAAATATCAATTTTTAATTTACAGTTTTAGGAGCAAATAAAATAATTTAATTTGTGATTATTTACAAAATGAATTATTTAAAGAAATTATAGGCTTTAATTAAACAGCGCTAAAATTTTAGGGTACTTTTTAGGGGCCAGCGGAGTCAACATTTTCGGAAAACTTTCATCATAAAATAATAAGACTTTCCTTTATACCTACAGTATGCAATCCACATTATTTGCCTTTTGCATTGTTCCATTTATCACATTGTTAGTTTTAAATTTTTTATCAGCTTGTAGTGATGGGTGTGCCATAACTGGTTCTTGTAGTAAAAGTACGGGTCACTGTATGAATGGCTGCAAGTCAGGTTACTATGGACCACTTTGCCAAGGTAATTTCTTCTTGCTTTTTTAATTGGGAAGTCAAAGTTTACAGGTCAATAACCGTGTGAATATGTAGCCCAAAAGATAAAGAATTAATTTATTTTAGGCATAGGGCATAGGAAGATAAAATTTCAATTAAAAAAAACATCAAACATATTTTTTTTTTCTGGGTGTTTTATACAATTTTTTTATTGCTGTATTACATGTGCTCCAGTAATTAAGTTTACCGCCATTTTATTGATCTCTAGTTCCCTGATGGGATATTTTGCTTTATGTAAATAATAGCTTTTCAGAAAAGAAAGTGTGAAAATACACAAAAGGTCTACTCAAGTATCAACTAAAAATTGTTCAATGGATGTACATGGTAAACTTAAAAAATTGAAAGAAAAATAATCAAATTGAACCAAGTAAATAAAAGAAGAAGGAAACAATATGTAAACAAATCTGGTAATTACGTTTAGTTTAATATAAAACAGTTATTGCAGGCTGTCTTTGAATAACGCTAAGAGAGAAAATAATTTGCAACAGCTTACATTTTTAGTATGTGACGCAGCGTAAACATTTTCTCAATGGCCATAAAAACGTTTTGTTTAATATAGTACAGAACATAAACGAGCTAAAATGAATGCGCAGAATAAACTGAAGCTAATTATCAGGAAATTAAGGAGACAATCAAAGAAAGAAAGAAAGTTTCATTTAATGTTATGTGAAGATTTTGTTAGACATACTTACATAACTAGATTTAATGGAGTTTTTTGAAATGTGAGAAATAAAGCTATGTGTATTGGTCTCTACGACATAAATATGCTATAAGGTGTGACAAGTGTAATTATTATTTTTAAATTAAAAACGTTTGATACCAAATGTCAACAAGTAAAATTTAAAGCAGTGCATTTTTTAGAACGCCTACATGGAGAATGTGTAGGGAAATTTTTACAGCTTCATCAAAATAATTGCAGGGAATTAATTAACAATTATTTTTTTAAACAACGTAAAATGACTAAAGATTTTTCACGTTTTTTAATGAATTTGAGCAATATATAATGAGTTATCTTAAAAAAATTCAAACATATTTTAATTTAATTGAATGCACCTGAATTGATATTTTGTTTTATTTTCAAAAATTTTTTTTAGACTTTTTTTTTTAAAGATTTTTTTTTAAAAACTAGACTAAAGGTAACACAACTCTTGTTCTAAGGAAAAAAAATGTATAATACAAATATAACAAAAAAAATAAATTGTATTTGGATATAAACAATACTACAATACATATTCAAATTACTTGTGACAATGTTTATAAATAAGAGGATATTATTATTTTACAACAATATAACATTCCTGGAAATATTTAACTAAAATGTCCAGAGTGTAATTTAAAAAAAATAAAAACACAAACTGAATCAAATAACGAATTAGAAAATTATTACTAAATATTTGTTTAAATAAAAGTATAGAAAAAAAAGCTATTTTCTTATAAGTAATATCTTCTAATATCACTGAGATATTGATCAAGTTATTGACCCAGACGATGCTTAATAATTTTTAATTAGAACACATGAATACATCACCCGGTTTTACCGGATATGGTAATGAAACGCCCTTTTCACTCCAGTCCAATTAAACAAATGAAGTCTATTTTTCTAAAAAATCAAAATTTTAAATATGTAACTTGCTTATGTTTGCATGTTTTATATCCTCATTAACAAATTAGACAAATTTTCAACACGCTTATTTTGTTTATTTAGGAAATATGAAAATATGCATTCAATAATCAAAAAAAGAATATATTTATAGATATATATATATATATATGTGTGTGTGTGTTTACCTAAGAAATTTAATTATTATCGTATTCACTCGTTTTAAAATATTTCATTTTGAGCAAGGGGCCCCTAAGTTCGTTTTTTTAATGAAACCTATATAAATTTAATTTCAAACCGTAGGCGCTCCTACACCGTTTAAGTTATTGCGATAAAAATGAGGTGAGTTGTTTTCCACAAGCCGAAGCATTTTTTAAAATCATTATTACCCTTAAAAAAGATTCCGTTTTGGGCCGTTCTATTACCTTTACATGCAACCCTATGTGGGATGAAATACAAGAACTGTTGTTAACTGGACAATCATCATCAGATCGTCACGATATTACTGCGCGTGTGTTCAAACAAAAATTGAAATCTTTAATCGATTTTATTGTCAAGCATCATGTTTTTGGAGAGACACGCTGTTGGGTGTATTCCGTTGAATGGCAAAAAAGAGGATTACCACATGCACACATTTTAATTTGTTTGATCGAAAAAGTCAAAGCAGATAAAATTGATAAAGTCATTTCTACAGAAATACCCGATGGCGACATTGATCAATACTTATTAGAAATCGTCACCAAAAACATGATTCACGGTCCATGTGGCTTACTCAACAAAAATTCTCAATACATGTCTGAAGGGAAATGTACGAAACGATACCAAAGAGATTTAGTTGCTGAGACTGTCACTGGCAATGACGGATATCCTTTATGTCGTCGACGATCAACTGAAGATGGTCGCAAATTAATCACTTTAAATGTACGAAACATTGATGTTGAAGTCGATAATCGTTGGGTTGTACCGTATTCACTGTTACTCTCGAAAACGTTCAAAGCACACATCAATGTCGAGTATTGCATTTCGGTGAAATCGATCAAGTACATTTGCAAATATGTTAACAAAGGAAGCGATATGGCAATTTTTGGATTGGAAAAAAAACCACGATCACTCAATGAAGTCTACCAATATCAGCTTGGATGCTACATTAGTAGCAATGAAGCAATATGGCGCATTTTATCATTTCCAATCCATGAACGCCATCCAACAGTTGTTCATTTGGCAGTGCACCTTGAAAATGGACAGCGCGTGTACTTTACATTAGAAAATGCACGTGCAAGAGCATTGTCACCTCCGCCAACAACGTTAACTGCATTTTTTCATTGTGCGGGAATGATATTTTTGCAAAGTCGCTACTTTACTCTGAAGTGCCAACATGGAATTCTTTAACGAAAAGGTTGCAACGTCGCAAACATGGTAAAGCATTTGGAAAAAATCCAAATTTATATTCAACTGACGCATTAGGCCGCCTGTACACTGTCCACCCAAACAATGCAGAATGCTTTTACCTGCGATTACTGTTAATCAACGTACCTGGACCAACATCCTTCCAAGAATTGAGAACAGTAAACGGTCAAGTATATGCCAATTATCGTGAAGCTTGCCAAGAATTAAAACTTCTGGAAAACGATGCTCATTGGGACACTTCGCTCTCTGATGCATCGAGTATTGATCAACCACAGCAAATACGCACTTTGTTTTCAATCACATTGACAACATGCTTCCCATCCAATCCAAAAGATCTTTGGGAGAAATACAAAGATTACATGAGTGAAGACATTCTACGCCGTTTGCTTGCAAAGAAACAAAATCGGGACATTCAATTTACATCAAACATGTATAATGAGGCATTGATTTTGATTGAGGACATGTGTTTGGCAATAGCTAACAAAGCACTGGTATATTTGGGAATGACTGCTCCGAATCGATCTGCAAGCAACCTTTTCCACCGAGAATTGCATCGAGAAACACACTTTGATATCGACGAATTGGGTACACTTGTTCAAATGAATAATCCGAATTTTGTTCCATAGCAAAACATAATGTACTACTTAATTATGAATGCAATTGGAAGTCAAAAAGTTGGATTCTATTCACTAGATGCTCGCGAAGGCATAGGCAACACTTTCCTAATTTCACTTATTTTGGAACCATACGATCTCGAAAGAATATTGCACTGGCAATCGCAACATCTGGAATTGCAGCAACTCTTTTGGATGGTGGACGAACAGCGCATTCAGCACTAAAATTGCCATTGAACATACAAATATTTGAGACACCAACATGCAATATAAATAAACATTCTGGAATGGGTAAAGTACTCCAATCATGTCAACTCATTATATGGGATGAATGTTCTATGGCGCACAAAAAAGCATTGGAAGCGCTTCATCGTACACTTAAAGATGTGAGAGGAAATGAACAGCTCTTTGGTGGCGCACTTATTCTATTATCTGGTGATTTTCGACAAACTCTACCAGTTATAGCACGTTCAACCGCTGCAGATGAATTAAATGCATGTCTAATCATCAGTTTTATGGCGGCATGTACAGAAATTGACTTTGAAAACCAATATGCGTGTGCAAAAACACAATGATGCATCCGTTGAACGTTTCGCAAAATAGTTGTTGGAAATTGGGAATGGGAAAATGGCAATCGATGAATTCACATAATGTTTCAAATTGCCTACAAGTTTTTGTAAAATGACAGCAACCATCGACGAATTGATTCAGAGAGTTTTTACAAATATCGCACACAATTACACAAATCATCAGTGGCTCAGTGCACGTGCTATATTGGCAGCCAAAAACAATAATGTCAATGACATCAACTTAAGCATTCAAAATGAAATCCCAGGCGAAACGACAATGTACAAGTCCATCGATACTGTATTGAATCAAGACGAATTTGTCAATTATCCAACGGAATTCTCTTGACTTGCCAGGCATCCCGTCGCACGTTTTAATACTCAAAATTGGCGTGCCTATCATTCTTTTACGAAACATAAATCCACCACGACTTTGCAACGGCACCAAGCAAAAAACGGAAAAACAAAAAACATTGTGTATTTAAAAGCTCTTCAAGAAACATAATTAAAATGCAAACACTTACTTTCTTGAGTGGCATTGCAACGCATGCCGGGTACTCGCTAGTTTCAAATAAATATATTAATTTAATATAAAAACAACATGTATCAACTAAATATAAAGATATGAAAATTGAAAGTAGTCTGCCTAAATTAATTTAGCCTTTCATAGAAAAATGAAGGAACTGTTAACACAAATTACATTGTTGTTTAACCATTTGGCATTGTTTGCATTAACTTTGGGTAAACTGAAACTTTATAATACATAAAAATAACGCGTAACAACATTTTACAAAATACAACTTATCATAAATTAAAATCAATAAATTATGCAATCTTTTTCAAAAATATTGTAATGCTGAAACGTGCATAAAGCTAATGATAAAAATAGGATAAGGGATGCCGCATAGCTGTATTGAAAATGAGAATGTAAACAAATATTCTTGTAGGTCTAAAATTGCTATATTATGATGATATGCTTTAGCATGATGATATGGCCCCTCGCCAGAAACAAATGATCGCATTGCTATATAGTAGTATGTGACATGTTTGGGTATTTAAAAAAAACTGTATAATGATCAATTTTTTTAACTTATTAGGATCATGTCATCTGTAGCGCCCCAACAGTCCAAGGTCTAAGGGACATAACGAAAATATTGATCATGAATGTTTAACATATCTTCAAATAACAATTTTAAAAAAAAGAAAAAAATGAAAAGTTCTAAATGTAAAATTAAAAAAAAAAATCATTTCTTTTTATCTTTAGTTGCAGAAATAATTTTCAAATAGTGTATCAAAGATACAATTTGCAATAGTTTGCAAATTACTGGATATCTAGTATTTCAGTTATATTTTCTAAACAATTAACTAAAATCTTTAAAATGTGCAATACATAATTTAATAACGTATTGCATATTGTTTAATTAAGACGTATTTGTATAGATTTAATGCCCCACCCCTCTTATTTACTAACAATAATGTATATATTAATTTTAAATTATGACTGCGTTGCGTAGCTTGCCCACCAAACTGTAAAGATAGAGTGTGTTCCACACCAAAAGGAGAATGCACTGGTGATTGCATCAATGGCTTCTATGGAATATACTGTAACTTAATTATGTAATTTCAGAACTTGAATTACTTTTGTAGCAAGCGCAAACAAATAATTTTCAAATAATGTATCAAAGATACAATTTACAATAGTTTGCAAATTACTGGATATCTAGTATTTCAATTATATTTTCTAAACTATTAAATAAAATCTTTAAATTGTACAATACATAATTTAATTACTTATTGCATTTTGTTAAATTTAATCACATTTGTATAGATTTATTGCCCAACCCCTCTTATTTACTAACGATATTGCATATATTAATTTTAAATTATCATTGCATTGCGTTGCGTAGCTTGCCCGCCAAACTGTAAAGATAGAGTGTGTTCCGAACTGACAGGAGAATGCACTGTTGATTGCATCAATGGCTTCTATGGATTATACTGTAACTTAAGTATGTCATTTTCAGAACTTGAATTACTTTTGTAGCAAGCGCAAACGTTTAATTAAAGAATGTATATGGTTAGTATTTGTTTAGATCGTTCTATCCATCTGGATCAAAACTTGCCAATAATAATCATATTTAGCAAACACATTTTCTGTATATTGCTGGTCATTGTCAAATATTAAATTCTGTATAGCCTGTCAGCTATGTTTAATTTGCAGTTTGTCAAGGTATTACATGTCTGATGGTTACTAAAGTGATTGAGTGATATTTGAGGCATCGCCAATTTCACACTTTTGAAGAGTTTATACTGTACATTAGTTTACAATAGTAGAATAGGCTTTACTTGAAACATTAAAAAAAAAACACTAATTACTGCAATGATGTATGCCAGTATCTATAGAGTAGTATATTTCGTTACTGAGGCCTTTACAAATTACTAGTGTTGTTACACGTTAACCTACTGGCTCTCCATAGTTTTGTGATCAGAAAGACAGCTAGATCATTTAGAGAGATTTTACATTTTATACAAAACTTAATGGGCTATATAAGATGTTCCTAATTGCTGTAGTGGCCTAAAATGAGTGCAAACACAAATAAAAAATAAATGAAAACGTATGCCATTAGCACTAAACGATTTGGGACAAACAAAATGGTAAGCTTAACAATGTATAAGTATATTATAATTGTTTAAATATTTAAAATGTTTATTTAAATATATTGACACTTCTACAATGCCGATTACTCTGCTTACCTTGAAAAATTTATAGTACTCCGAACACTACATTTTATATAGTTTCTTAAACTTGACAGTAGGTTAGTTTTAGTTCTTGCTATGGCCGCCAAATGTTTTCGTTACGCCGCTGGGCTCAAATGACTGTAAAATATCAATTTTTAATTTACAGTTTTAGGAGCAAATAAAATAATTTAATTTGTGATTATTTACAAAATGAATTATTTAAAGAAATTATAGGCTTTAATTAAACAGCGCTAAAATTTTAGGGTACTTTTTAGGGGCCAGCGGAGTCAACATTTTCGGAAAACTTTCATCATAAAATAATAAGACTTTCCTTTATACCTACAGTATGCAATCCACATTATTTGCCTTTTGCATTGTTCCATTTATCACATTGTTAGTTTTAAATTTTTTATCAGCTTGTAGTGATGGGTGTGCCATAACTGGTTCTTGTAGTAAAAGTACGGGTCACTGTATGAATGGCTGCAAGTCAGGTTACTATGGACCACTTTGCCAAGGTAATTTCTTCTTGCTTTTTTAATTGGGAAGTCAAAGTTTACAGGTCAATAACCGTGTGAAAATGTAGCCCAAAAGATAAATAATCAATTTATTTTAGAATTCGTTTTATGGCATATTGCATAGAAATATATTTCAATAACAAAAAAACAACAAACATATCTTTTGTTTCATTGTGAGTTTTATACAATTTTATTGCTGTATTAAATGTGCTCCAGTAATTACGCTCACCACCATTTTATTTACATTTTTCCATCCATCTAGATCAAAGCTTGCAAATAATATTCATATTTAGTAAACACATTTTCTGTATATTGCTGGCCATTGTCAAATATTAAGATCTATATTCCTGTCAAATATTAAGTTCTTTATTCCTGTCAAATATGTGAGGTTCACAATTTATAAAGCTATTAGAGGTATGGTTGTTATTCAAGTGATTGAGTGAAAGATGTAGCATCGCCAATTTTACACTATTGAAGAGTTTATTTACACGGTACAATGGCTCACAATAGTACACTAGGCCTTGCTTTAAACCATTTAAAAAACTAATTACTGCACGAACGTATGCCAGTATCTATGGAGTAGTATATTTCGTTACTGAGGCCTTTAAAAATAACTAGCGATGTAACACGTTAACTCGCTGTCTCTCCATAGTTTTGTGATCAGAAAGAAAGCTAAATCATTTAGAGAGATTTTACATGTTTGTACTAAACTTAATGGGCCATTTAAGTTTTCCCTAATTGTTGTGTTGGCCAAAACAGAAATTAAAAAATAAATAAAAATCACTTATTAGTAACTGTTACATTTATCAATAACATGTATAAAAATATATGTGCCATTCATCATCATCATCATCATCATCATCATCATCATCATCATGTCCCGTAGTCTTTCGACGGTTGGGGCGCCACAGATGACATAAAAACGATTCATCTCCATTCCTCTCGGTCTCCTGCCCTATGCAGGATTGCAACGTGATTGCAACATGATATAGTCAATCTGATTGTGATGTTTCCCATTGGGGCTAAGCCATGTTGTTTTCCTGGATATTTTATGTTCACCCAGTGTGTTGGCCAGTATGAGTTCATTGAAGCTGGCGAATTCCAAGAGCCTCAGTAATGAGCCGACTCGAAATTGGTTGACAGCTCATAATACTGTTCTTAATGTTTTTATGGACGAGGAAACCAACTCCTTGTTCGTGTGTGTCCTCCCGTCCACTAAAATATAGTCTGTGGCCTTCTTGGGTCGATGTTTCTCCAAAGTTTTTCCATCTCATTTCGCACAGACCTAGGATGTCCCATCAGTATCTGTTCATTCCATGCACTAATTCCTCCACCTTGGCCGTTTCTCTCAACGATCTCAAGTTACAGGTACCTATTGTAATGTTATTCCTGGCATTGATATTGTCTTTTGCCTGATCAGTTGCATACTTTCCACCTCCGTTCTGGTCACAGACGGTAGGCGCCGCCCTTGGTAACCCGGACGACGGCGGAGCCGGAATGGATTGTGAATCTGTTCTCATATACATGTAGCGAAACTAGGGCAGTTGTCGCATGGCGGCGCCCATCCCTCTCCATGCCATTTATAATTAATTATTATTATGTATTATCATGACTAGATCATTTTTAGTAGTTTCCCTTGCTTACCGAAGTGCCATTAGCACCAAAAAATTTTGAACACAAAATAATAAGCAACATAAAAAATGTGTATATTAAAAAAAAAACTCGATTTACTGCAAAAGTTTATTTAAATATTTTCACTGTCTTAAAATGCTCTTTGCTCTGCTTTCCTTATCTTCGTTACGCCACTGGACTCAAACGCCTTTAAATTTTCAATTTTAAGTATCAGTTTTTTGGGTGCAAATAAAATAACTAAATTGTTTGAGTATTTAAAATTAATTGTTTAATAAAATTCTAGAATTCAATTTAACAGCTCCGATATTTTATGGTACTATTTATGCCTACATTATTGCTTACGGAGTCCAATTATTCTGAGACCTTTCATCCTAAAATAATATGACTTTCTTTTATACCTACAGTTTAAAATCCATATTATTTGCCTTTTGTTTTATTTATTTCATCACGTTTTTATTTCATAATTTTTAATCAGCTTTTAGTAGTGGGTGTGCCTTACCTGGTGCTTGCAATAAAAAGTGCAGGATTTTTTGGTTTATCTAATGATTACTCTGTAAAATAAGAAAGTGAGAAAATACACAACAGGAATACTCCAGTCTAAAATTTAAAATTGCCCAATAACATTTAATGATAAACTTAAAAATCAAAGAACAGATAAAAAAAAAAGAAGAAGAGAACGATATGAAAACAAACGTAATTAAGTTTAGTTTAAAATTATTTTTAAAAATCTTGTTGTATGTCTGAAATAAACGCTATGAGAGGAAACCCCTGCAACAGCCTAAGTTTTTATTATATGACTCCGCGTACCATGTAAAAAAAGATTCTAAATGATCATAACAAATTTTAGTTAAATACTGTACAGAACATCATTGACACCACATTGAATGAGCAGAATAAACTGAACCTGATTATCAGGAAATTTCATAAACAATTTTTAGATTACATTAGGGTAAAGTGCTATAGGTGTCTTCAGTCATGGCTAGGTCTACCTTGCTTTATCTTATATTTGACAGTCTGATAATTTGTTGTCTATTTTTAAAAAAACGCTATGGCGGGTGATTTTTTAGGAAATTTAGCAGCTTCAACAAATTTTTGTCATGAAAAATCTTGCGATTACTTAACACAGTATAATAATTCAATGACCAGAAAATGTGTACATATCTACGATTTCCTTTGATTTTTCTTAGATGCGTGTTTAAGAAAGTACCTTGCAGTAATGAATGCATGATATGTGTTAATTCCTTAAAAATGTATAGTATTACTAAGGGAGAGCTTTGATCTGTGATTTGACAGTGTCAATGTAGTACAGATGCATTTCGTACCAACACAAAACAAGCCCTGCTCCAGATGGACAATTTATTTTATTTCCTTATTCGTTTTATCCTATCAATCATTTATACCAAATCAAAGGAAACTGATATTTTTGTCAGTTTGCGGAAAACATGTTATTTACTACCAAATTTTTGTAATATATATATATATATATATATATATATATATATATATGTTTGAAGGATTTTTTTACTTAATTATTTGACGTTTCTTTGATATTATATATATTCTATGGCAATTTATATTGTAATTTTTATTACCTGTCTGACTCAATGTTAATAAAGGTAAATGAAATTATAATTATTTAATATTTATACTTTTTTGTCCCAAGGAATATCTTCGGCAAGCGGCTTTAATGAGATAAAAATAATTGTTATTTAGTATGTAAGAGTTTTTATGAAATTTCAAGCAAAAAATTCGTTTTCGGAAATTTATGATAGTTCTAAGTTGTGTTCTATTTTACAGCCTGCTCTCCCCATTGTGTAGATAAAACTTGTTCTATTGAGACTGGATACTGTTTCCATGGATGCACACATGGGTTTTTCGGAGAAAAATGTAACGATGGTAGGTCAACAATATCTTCTTTTTTCTTTATGGGATACTTTGTAGACTAGGTCTCAATTAAATTAAGATTCAGTTTTCATGGTAAATGTTAGCTCTTTGAATTGCAGCGTTCAATAATACAAAACATAATCATTCAGCAGTTTCTTTTTTTAAAATTAGTATTCAAAATAAATTACCTTCAATTTCAGTACATTGGCATATTGCTAATTAAAATCCATCTACCCACCATCCATACTTATATCTTAATGGAATTTAATGTTTAAAATAGATCAAAAATGAATTTTACGAGGTAATATATATTTCTATTTGGTATACATTGTGTATTTGCTTGAATAAATGAATGACTGAGCTAGTTTATATGTGTCTCATGCAGTGGCGTAACAACGGCTTGGTATTGGGGCAGTTGCCAAGGGCGCCGGCCTGCGCTAGTTCAAAAAGGGCGTCGCTAAATCTCTAATTTTTACATTTTTATTTAAATAAAGGGCGCCAAAAATAAATTAGCCAAGGGCGCCAAAAAGCCAGCTAACCTTCTGGTCTCATGCCTTACACCTTCAAATTTGGAAAATGTTTACAGTAAAGGGGTTGGAAAAATGTGCTCATCACCTGTTAGGAATAAAACGAGCAAAAAAGAAAACATGTATGAAATATTGTGGCTATTATAGCATTTTTATCTAAAATAACTATGTCAATATAGTTTGCAGCACGGGCTGTGCCTATGATGTGATTTGTACACGATATGGTGGACATTGTTTTGGCACCTGCATCATAGAGAATTTCGAGCCCAGATGTCTTGGTAAGTAATTACATCTAACTAACACTTAAGTTAGGTTGAAACCTTCTGTTTTTATACCAAAGTCAGCTTAAACCTATGATAAAATCAAGTGTAACTCTTGATAAATTATTTAAGTTATCTCCCCACTTTTCTTGCAGCTTTTGTTTAAAAGTTATTTTAATATTTTGCAAAAATATCAAAGGTCATCAATCTAATGAGTACTAAAAAAAAAGACGAATGTAATACCTTCCCTCTGTTGCATGTGTACATTTTTGGACATCCTACCTGCATAGTTAGAAAGTAACTTTTGACCCCACTCACTAATTTAAAAGTAATGCATTTGACAAGACACATTTAGGGTGCATGGTGCAACTCAGCAACTTGTTACTGAGTTACTAGTTACTGTTTGCCGATGCTCCTTAAAATGTTTATCTGACGTTATTCGATGAATTAATTAACAATATTTATTTTAATTGCTCGCAAATATGGCTGGAGAAATAGTCCCTTATTTTATTATTATCATAGCCGATATACCCGGCATGGCCCGGGATTGCATTAGGACCCCGATCCCGGTGGCCTACAGATCCCGTTAGGATACTGTTCTCTGTATGATCCCGTTCCATCTAAGGACCCTGCTTTCTAATGTTATCCCATTTCCCGATAAACTCTATTGAATAATGCCATAGATATAGCGTTTTAAAGTTATCGAACTTTCTGGAAAATTCTAGATTGGATATTATTAGTTTTACAACCAACAATATTTCAGTACGGACAGTGAAGTGTATTGCTACCACGCTTGGACTATATCCATCAATTCACATAGAAACTATAGTGTTGTCTAAGCCTATTGATATTTATATAGCTCATATAAGGAAAAATGAAACGGGGCCACCGGCCCCAGAGGAATGGATATTATGAGTTCAGTACCCTTCGGTACATAAATATGGATAATCAAGTGTACTTGTACTAAGTCAAGATCCATCTATTCATATAGGAGAATTATATCTATTGATATTTATATAGCTTATATAAGGAAAAATGAAATGAGGCCCCCGGCCCCAGAGGAATGGATATTATGAGTTCAGTACCCTTTAGTATTTGAGTATGGATAATCAAGTAAATGTGTACTAAGTTTGGTCAAGATCCATCCATTCATGTAGGAGTATTAAGCCTATTGATATTTATATAGCTCATATAAGAAAAAAACGAATTCGGGGCCCCCGGCCCCACACGAAATGTTATTAAAAGTTCTCAACCCCTTAAGAGTTCCTTCTAGATAATGATGTATATATGTGCCAAGTTTGGTCAAGATCCATCCATCCATGTAGGAGTATTAAGCATATAGACCTATAGAACTTTCTGGAACATTCTAGATTAAATGTATTATAGTCCTCGAACTGTGAAAAAAACTGTCTTTTCTAAGTAATTATTCTTCGAATACGAAACATTATACAACTAAATGCGTTGTTATAGCTATAATACATTTAGGCTAAAAGAGGGGCCCCGGGGGCCTATTGCATAATTTTACCGAATTAGTTTTGCATGAAAAGGGGCCCTATAAAAAGCATTCAGGTAAGTTATGAAGTTAAAATTTTAAATTTGTCCCATTAAAATCTATTGAATAATGCCATAAATATAGCGTTTTAAAGTTATCGAACTTTCTGGAAAATTCTAGATTGGATACTATTAGTTTTACATCCACCGTTATTTCCATATGGACTAAGAAGTGTATTGCAACAAAGCTAAGCCTATATCCATCAATTCACATAGAACCTATAGTGTTGTCTAAGCCTATTAATATTTATATAGATTATATAAGGACAAATTAATGGGGCCCCCGGCCCCAGAGGAATGGATATTATGAGTTCGGTACCCTTTGGTATTTGAGTATGGATAATCAAGTGTATTGTGTACTAAGTTTGCTCAAGATCCATCTATTCATGAAGGAGTAGTTGTTGTTAATTTTATTTATATAGCTAATATAGGAAAAAACGACAGTTTGGGCCCCCGGCCCCAAACGGAGTGTCATAAAAATTTCATATACCCTTCAGCGTTTTTTCCGAATAATGATGGATATATGTGCCAAATTTGATCAAGATATATCCATCCATGTAGGAGTATAAAGCCTATTGACCTATAGAACTTTCTGGAACATTCTAGATTAAATTTATTATCCTCCTCGAACTGTGTAAAAACTGTATATAGCTCATATAAGGAAAAATGAAATGGGGCCCCCGGCCCCAGAGGGATGGATATTATGAGTTCAGTACCCTTTTAGTATTTAAATATGGATAATCAAGTGTATATATACTAAGTTTGTTCAAGATCAATCCATTCATGTAGGAGTATTAAGCCTATCGATATTTATATAGCTCATATAAGGAAAAATGAAATGGGGCCCCCGTCCCAGGAGAATGGATATTATGAGTTCAGTACCCTTCGGTATTTGAATATGGATAATCAAGTGTACGTGTACTAAGTTTGATCAATAACCATCCATTCACGTAGGAGTATTTGTTTGTAATATTTTTATATAGCTCATATAAGAAAAAAACGAATTCGGGGCCCCCAGCCCCACACGAAATGTTATTAAAAGTTCTCGATCCCTTAAGAGTTCCTTCTGGATAACCATGGATACACGTGCCAAGTTTGGTCAAGATCCATCAATCCGTGTAAAAGCCTTTGTGGAACAGACAAACAAATCCACAAACCCACAAACAAATTTTCACTTTTATATATATATATATGATTACCTGTATTCATCCACCAAATGATTTATGTCTGAGCAGATCAAAATTATAACAAACATAATCGGGTCTTATCTTTCTCCTTTAGTTAATGTGTGCTTGGAAACAAATATAAGTCAAGATTTGTTATACACTATTAAAAGTTGTTCTGTCCGTTTTTAAGTGGAATATTGCATCTCAATTTTGTCCCACTTCTTAAAGTCCAAATAAGCTAAAATTACGTACACTATACCAATATACGATGACAATACATCCCTTTGTGATAAGTAGCGACCTTCGTTTACCCCGAGTGAATTATATCTCGCATTCCCGATCTAAAAATGAACTGAAACGGTGTACTTGTAAATACCCACTTTTTTAATCATATGTTTCTGATTCACTAGTACATCTTCAGAGACTCAGAAGTACAAAATAAACTTATATTACAATTCAACCGGCTCAGTAGTGTTTTGGAAAATAATGACAGTCGGAATGCTTTTTTAAAATTTATTTTAGTGCTATGTATCTATCATTAAAGATATTTAAATTTCGTTCCATTTTTTCATCAATAATTAGCCATTAAAAAATGTCAAAATATCATATTTACAAGACTGGATAGGATCAAAATCAAAGGAATTTTCATTGAAATAGACAATAATTTAATTAGCGAAAGTTTCGGTTTAAGAGCGGAGTCATGGAAGATGCATCATCTGAAGTTCCACTGTAATTGATATTTAAAGAAACAACATATTTTACTTTAGCCACCATTCTGATGTGGGGACCTTTAGCCTACATCTGCCTCCATTAGCATGTCATTGGGCATAGCATGTAATCTTAATGTTAAGTGTATTATTTTTTCAATTTTTAAGGGAAATCTGGGTGAATTTTATTTTAAAAAGTGGCAGCCCTACTTTATTGCCATGCTTACATGGGACGATGCACCAGTTTCTCCTGACCCGTCCATACCGTGGATGACTTACCTGTCTGACCCGACCCGTCCTTACCCTGGACGACGTACCTGTCTGTCCTGACCCGTCCTTACCCTGGACGACTTATATGTCTGTCCTGACCCGTCCTTACCATGGACGACGTACCTGTCTGTCCTGACCCGTCCTTACCGTGGACGACGTACCTGTCTGTCCTGACCCGTCCTTACCGTGGACGACGTACCTGTCTGTCCTGACCCGTCTCTACCGTGGACGACGTACCTGTCTGTCCCGACATCATAGTTGTAGTTGGCACTTAAAAATGTTATTTTGAAAATATAAAATTTAATTTAGTTTGCAGTCACGGGTGCCCTTGGAATGTTTCATGTAATGAAGACCTAATGCTGTGTGATATTGCCTGCAAAGAAAACTACTATGGTCCCCAGTGCACTCGTAAGTTTATTTGAATTTGAGTTAAACTTTAAAAAAAATGTTTTTTGGATCAAAATATACATTATTTTTTTACCACTATAAAGGAATTTTTTTTGTTGTTGTTGTATTTAACTCGTTTAAATGAATTTTAAAGATCATTGTCAGTTTTCTTTTAATCACCGTCCCTCCGCATGCTAGCAAATGATTTTGTAACATTTTTCTACTTTCTATATCAGCACACATTTGAAAGCCCTTGACAAAATAAAGTGAAACAAAAGTAATTGTTTTTATGTCTGTGTGCAGTGTTTGAGTCATTGGTAAGATTGTTATGTTTTCACATTGTTTTATTTCAAATAATAAACAGTAACATAAATCATCATATAATACAAGTTCTTAGTAGTGTTGACTCTATGCTTGATCACTGAACACACTGTTCGCTTCACACTCCCAACACAGTCTCTGCGCATGCGCGCTGTTTGACCTAGTTGGCTATCCGGACGGTATAGTCCGTTAGGCCACTATAACAAAGATGATTATTTATAAAACTCAGGATCTAATTTGAGATCTGATCCAAAATAATTCATAAAACCCCCTAAACAAGTTGATGCTCAAAAGACGTCTAGAAGCAGTTTTTAATACGTTTTTTTTTCAAACAATCCATTGATTATTAAATGTTAACAACCATTCAAAAGCTTTTTTGAAGTTTTGCATCCTTGTCCTTCCTGAAAATGTCACAAAAATCAGATTAATGCACACAGAAACATATCAATGGCAGAAAGAACGAGATCAATGGAACAAAGAAAAGATCAATGGCACAAAGAAAAAAGCAATGGCACAAAGAAAAGATCAATGGCACAAAGAAACAGATAAATGGCACAAAAAGCAGATTAATGGCACAAAGAAACCGATCAATGGTACAAAAATAAATCAATGACACAAAAAAAAGTTCTATGAAACAAAGAGGCATATGCATATTACAAAGAAACAGATCAATACCACAAATAAACAGACCAATGGCACAAAGAAAAGATCAATGGCACAAATAAACAGATCAATCAAACAAAGAAACAGATCAATGGCACAAAGAAACAGATCAATGGCACACAAAGCAGATTAATAGCACAAAAAAACAGATTAATGGCACTAAAACAGATCAATTACTCATAGAAACAGATCAATGTCATAAAGAAAAGATCAACGGCACAAAGAAACGGATCAATGGCACGACGAAAAGATCAATGGTACAAAGAAACGGATCAATGGCACAAAGAAAAGATCAATTGCACAAAGAAACATATCAATGGCACAAAGAAACAGATCAATGGCACAAAGAAACAGATCAATGGCACAAAGAAACAGATCAATGGCACACAAAGCAGATTAATAGCACAAAAAAACAGATTAATGGCACTAAAACAGATCAATTACTCATAGAAACAGATCAATGTCATAAAGAAAAGATCAACGGCACAAAGAAACAGATCAATGGCACGACGAAAAGATCAATGGTACAAAGAAACGGATCAATGGCACAAAGAAAAGATCAATTGCACAAAGAAACATATCAATGGCACAAAAAGCAGATTAATAACACAAAGAAACATATTAATAACACAAAGAATCAGATCAATGGCACAAAAATGGATCAATGACACAAAGAATCAAATCAATGGCACAAAGAATCAGATCAATGGCACAAAGAATCAGATCAATGGCACAAAGAATCAGATCAATGGCACAAAGAATCGGATCAATGGCACAAAGAATCAGATCAATGGCACAAAGAATCAGATCAATGGCACAAAGAATCAGATCAATGGCACAAAGAATCAGATCAATGGCACAAAGAATCAGATCAATGACACAAAGAAACAGATCAATGACACAAAGAAACAGATCAATGGCACAAAGAAACAGATAAATGACACAAAGAAACAGATCAATGACACAAAGAAACAGATCAATGACACAAAGAAACAGATCAATGGCACAAAGAAACAGATCAATGGCACAAAGAAACAGATCAATGGCACAAAGAAACAGATCAATGACACAAAGAAACAGATCAATGACACAAAGAAACAGATCAATGACACAAAGAAACGGATCAATGGCACAAAGAAACGGATCAATGGCACAAAGAAACAGATCAATGGCACAAAGAAACAGATCAATGACACAAAGAAACAGATCAATGACACAAAGAAACGGATCAATGGCCCAAAGAATCAGATCAATGACACAAAGAAACAGATCAATGGCACAAAGAATCAGATCAATGGCACAAAGAAACAGATCAATGGCACAAAGAATCAGATCAATGGCCCAAAGAATCAGATCAATGGCAGAAAGAAACAGATCAATGGCACAAAGAAACAGATCAATGGCCCAAAGAATCAGATCAATGACACAAAGAAACAGATCAATGGCACAAAGAATCAGATCAATGACACAAAGAAGCAGATCAATACCACCAAGAAGCAGATAAAGGTTACATAGGAGACAGCAATGCCAAAAGAAGCAATAAAATGGCTAGTTGCGTTTAGATCCTAAACTTAAATTAAAATCCTAGGAAAGCGAGGAGGACTTAAATTATTTGGGCAGTTGACTCAACGTGTTAGGAACTGACACCAATCTTGTCCTATTGACCAAAAACTGACCAAATGTTATCAGGGTCCTCACCGGGCTTACTCTCCTCCAGACCACGATACGAACAACATAGTATTACAAATTGACCTTATGACATAAAGAATGTGAAGACAAAAATAGATAACTAAAGGTTGACCATCTGATAAAGTAATGGCTGTCAACAAGTGGCATACCTAGTGTTTATGTCACCTTGTGCGGTAAACTCAAGGTTTTGCCCCATTTCCTTCCCACTTCCAAGATATATTTCTTCTCGTTGAAATAATTCCACAGTATAACAATGATAAGAAAAAAATAATTAAATGACTATCAAGAGGTAAATTTATTTAAGAAATGTAACAACTTTAAACTATAATTATGTTTACACTAAATTTATTTTATTTAAAATTGTCCTTTTCCTGGTCTTCACAGCTTCACACCTATCAATCACTTCATCAAAATCAAAATCCTTCACCGTATCAAATTAAATTGATAGAAGAGCCAGATCAGAATGCCTTAACTGCCCCATCGTGGATCGTAAACTTCTCTCTATCAAAATGTACAGTGGTCTTATTTTAAAAGTGCTTTTTCAACCAAATGGCATGGCTTCTCGTGCAATAATAATCTTAAGTCCTCTGGGTGGTGGCTCACCATTTTGTCAAGAGTAAAGCCTTTAGTCTGCAGATATGCTACGAAAGATTAACTTCCTTAAGTAGTACAGCCCAAAGGTGACGGTAGCAGATAAACGTGAACTCACAGACATCATGTAAAAGACCATGTGCTGTATGACAATCGTGCTCAAATGTTAAGATGCGCTGCTGATGAAGAATCGGCAAAAATATTAATTTTTCAGTATTATGGGTTTCGATATATATCATAATATAAGGTTTCAAACTCTTTTCTAATTTAATTAAATTTAAATTTGTTATTAAAAGATAATACCAAAGTTTTTTTTAAAAATTATGTTAACCCTATAAATGGGTAAATAATAATTTTTTCATGATTCTATTTGTACCTATTTTAATTCGTATACTGAGAATCGCCCGACTACATTGTATTTGGTTTTAATGGTACATTTTATTTTTCAGAATGTAAATAAATATAGCTTCTTATTATTTACAAAAATTACCGACACATTTAATATGCGTTAAATGGTGTTCACAGCGGTGTTTTCTGAAATAATTATATGGTCAACTTATTTCTGACGCATCGTCATTGAACCTTTGATAAATCACGCATTTTGTTTGGTTACATGTGTGGAAAATTTACGTCTGAATTTTTTTTAGATCAAGAGCATTGTTGGCTCTGTTAAATTTTTTTTTTTATTCTGGTGTCACCCCTGAAATGGCTTCACCCGGTCCGATCAGCACCTCGGCACCCCGTAGCTATGCCACTGCGGTAACCATCAATGAGATTTTACTCAAAATATGTTATTGAAGAAATCAAATTTAATGAGCAACACATTTGTTTCAAATGTTTACAGCTTGCAGCATTGGGTGCTCTGGTAATGACTCGTGCAATCGTGTAACAGGAGCATGCAGTCAAGGATGCTTGACCAACTATTTTGGGTCCAGATGTGTGCGTAAGTCTGCTTTACTGCTTTAGATGGAATCTATTAGATACAACCTCTCCTGATAATCAGCAGATCAAATTTAAATTTGTCACGCTTTATCCTTAAATACTGTCTTCTTGATTTTCTTGTTTTATTGAAGATGAGATATTTTATCATAGTTAACAACTGAGTAAAATGCAATTATAGCATAAGAGAAACATTAATGTAATAAAATAATTATACATCAAAGTGACATTAATATCCACTAAATCAGTATTGATGTTTTGTTCTAAATATATTATAACAATACAAAATTATCTATGTAAAAATGTCACTAAAGCTAACAATGGGCACTGACTTCATTTTGCAAAATTCCCCGTAACTACATTAAATAAAATGCTTACAAAATGACGCGAGTTCGTTTGAAGCATAATAATTTTTTGGTGCATAATATTTGGTGTAGAAAATCTGCGGTGTAAAAAGGGTGGGGCAACAGAGTATTAATATAATTCAGGGTTGCTTATTTGGGGAGGGGTAGCAGTAACTGGCAATCTTATAAAGTGCTTTACATAAATGAATGTTTTATCAAGTGACCTCAGTAGATGAAATGTTCCCGCATTGCATTCGCCATTGTTTCGTTGTCTTTAGCCTAAATTAACATTAACAAAAAATGCATCCCTTTTTTTAATGTGTGGCTCTTTCTAAATTTGTATCAACTATAAAAGCTTGTCCAGAGACCTGCAAAGAAGGTTCTTGTTCTGAGGACAAGGGAATTTGTGAACTTGGCTGTTTAAATGGTTACTTTGGTGTCCTTTGTGACAAAGGTAAAACTATTTATAGCATGATAAACATCCATTTATATTTGAACTATTGTAGCTAGTGTATTTCATAAGTAATACTTAATAATATTTGCTACTTGTCATTAGATTTCTTGCATCCATATTAAAAAGAAATATTCTCTTTATTGAACTAAATGTCGCATTTGTTTGACAGCAATAGTGTAGTCTTTAAAAAAATTATTATTTTAAATTGAACAATTCTTTTAATGAAACGATATTTAATTGTTTTATTTTTATTAATACTAACCTCTCCCTTTCTTCGTGGTACACATCCATGGTCAAATTTATTTGTTTAACATTAACCGGTTGTGATGAAGACATTGTTCGTATTTTTTGTTTGTAGCTCTTTAAAGGAAGGGGGTGTTATGTGTTAAAATAGGGAAAAGTCCAATGTTAAATGTAAGAAATTCGTGAATGCGCACGCACACAAGAGTGAAAAGTTGTGGACAGCTGGAAAAATCCTGAGCACTCAAAAAGAAAAAGCAACCCAAAAATGTTTTGAAAATAGAAGAAGAAAATCTGTTCCGCACTTATGCTCTAAGGAAGGGTGCTCGGGAAACCTTTTGTCTTATATTTCATTTACACAACTTGAATGTTGTCCATCAAATATTACCATTTCATTTAGCGTGCCAAAGTAAGAATTCAAATTCATTCAGCGTGCCAAATTTAGACTTTAAATTTATTCAACGAGCCAAAGTAAGACATCTAATTCATTTAGCACGCCAAAGTAAGAATTCTAATTAATTCAGTGCACCAAATTAAGATTTCAGATTTATAGAGTGCCCCAAAGAAAGCTGTCCTGTATGCTGAGGAAGGCTTAAAGCCAAAACTTTCTTCCTTAATTGTCCTGTCTTTTTATTTCAAGCCTCCAAATAACGTGTTCTTCTATTTCGTTGTTTTATTTGCTGACATAAATAGTTACATGGTCAACACAAAACTCTTATGATCCTGTTCAAAATGTGCTTACGATATCTTTGCTCACTAACCAGACGTTAGTGTGACTGTATTTCTTTAAAATATAATTTCAAACTTCGCGCATTATTTTCAGTATTAAAAGCTTAAATATAAGTTTTGCAAATAAATAAATACTTTTTCAAATGTAAAATGTCTCTTTCATGTCAAACGACTATATGCATTCACATAGTGTCTATAATAACATTTATCTTGTCAACTAGTCCAGAAAGACGAGAAAAAGTTATAGGGAACAATGTTAATGTCAGTATTCTACTAAAGTTTAACTAAAATGTACACAGATGTTCTTTAAAAAAGAATAATGCGAAACATCACCATCTACACCAAATTAGTTTAACTTTTTAAATTGAAAAAAAAAATCGACTTATTTCACAAAAGTCTTCATGGTAAACGTTATAACTTTATTTTCAACTTAGCTTGCAGCATCGGTTGTGGTCAGGATGGATCATGTCAGCAAATTACTGGAAAATGTGTCCACGGCTGCAAGCCAAAATACTTCGGAGATATGTGCAATTGTAAGGTTACACTTTTCCTTTTTAATATTGATCTAGAGTTAGAGATGGAAACTTAGAGATGGTGAAAATATACAAATAAAAGGGGAAAACGGGGGGGGGGGGGGTAGCGCGAGGTGGCGTAAAGCAATGAATCGATTCGAAAGGAAAGGTATGGTGGAACAGGCCAAGATTCAACATGTGCTGTAGCGCAAAGGATGATAAGCCACTGAGAAGTGTAAAATAAATAGTATGAATTATTTCATGTCAGCGTCGGCACCTTTAATCACTTTTGTGTGGTGAACACCCCTGTCATATATGATGTCTGCTCCAACGTTTTGGTTCAGATGTTTTCTCAGCCATTTTTGGGGCACGGAAGCCTTTGCATTTTACACGTGACTATTATTTTTCTACATGTGTGTCTAAAATAAACCATTACATAAGATCCCTTAAAAAGTTATTGAACCACCTTCCATTGGATGTTGCTTATGTCATTCAATATGACGTCAAATCTAAAATACTCACGTTCTACCTTGACGAAGGTCTCACTTGAAAACTGTAAGTTTGTGGACATGAATAAATCATACTTGGCTTACTTTTTGACTACTTTGGTGCACATTTATATTTAACATGTTTTTTGGTATATCATTATTGGTCAGTGTCCACGCGGGTTCCTTCAGCAGGACTGATACTGTTTTTTAACAGCAGTTCTTTTACTTTAAAAATAAGCTTAAAATAAGCATTGTCAGAAATTTCAAAAAAGAAAACTGGAAATTCGTTTTCTTTTTAAATTGTTATCACATGCATCCTAAGCGCCAGTTCACACGATCAAATACATTTCAAATTAGCTTCAAAATTTTAATTGCGTCAAATTTTTGTATGTACGGTCTCTTTTGTGCGTGATTTATTTTTTTGGACAAAAATTAGAACTCGATCACATAGTAATTTTAAAGTTGTGACAAGGCTTCATACAAGAATCGCATGAAATGTATGAACGTAAATTTCAAAGGAATTTGATCGTGTGAACTTAGTCTAAGTCATACAATTATATAAATCTTTCTACAACTAAATTCAAAGTGCTATTTAGTTGTATAGGTGTGCTGTCAACAAACATTTTGAAAAATACAAATTATTTACTTTGCACGATTAAAAGAATTAAAACTATTTTTAATAAATAGGAATGAGAAATATAATTGGAAAAAGTGACCAGGAACGTACTATAACCTAAATTTGGAAAATAAACATTTTTCGATCATAATTTTAAAGATGGTGTGGTTGATTATAATTGGGCTAATGACTGGTGTGAATGAAGTTTTACGTATTTTAAAAATTGAAGTTGGTAAAAAGGTTGCAATTGAAATGTAATTAACGTTAATTGTTAATTAAAATAGTATTTTTGTGCAATTGATCTATCATTATTTTTTGTAAGTTTGTCCAGCCGGCTGCAAAGAAAGTTGTTCTCCCATAACGGGTTTTTGCCACAACGGGTGTGAGCCTGGACTTTTTGGTACAGTTTGTGATAAAGGTAATCTGCTTTTTAACCTGTTTACTGTCAAAGAGACACAAAGAGAGCGTTATATTTTGCTTTTCAGAGTTTATCTGATCAATAACAATGGGCAGTCATTTTCCAATGCTGGTATTATACGTGAATGGTAGTCAATTTATAAAAGTTTTTAAAGCCAGTATTTGGAGACTTTGGAGGTTCAAAAGAATTTTAAAAAATAAACTAAAGATAAAAATCTTTGGAAACCTTCCAGCCAGCCGTATTTTTAAGTCTATTGGTTGTGTCTAATTAATCTGGCTTCACATAAGAGCGTACATGGAGTTATGGATAAGGAATAAACATGTTCGTGTTTAAATTGATGTTACTTTAAAGCAAATACCCGAGAAAAGCCCGCCCCTCCCTTACTGGAATACAAATGTCTACCAAAGACACTACAGATAAAAGACACTACTTTTTATTTGCTTGATTTGACTGAAATTTGTAAGCAAAATATTTTTTTAAAACAAAATCTTTTTGAAATGTTTAAAGTTAAGGCCACTATTTAAAGTAAAAGTTCAATAATGGGGGTATTTTGTGAATGAATGACTTGAACATGTTCCGTTTATCATGTTAATTCACAAATATTTTGAATGATGAACTGCCCTAACTTGTATCACACAATTCTAAAAATTCAGAGTGGCTAAAATAAAACCGGTAAAATTTCTAAATATCATGCAGTTTAATTCGACGTGAAGTGACATTCACGATTGTACCTCACTTTTGTTTACACAGACACCGACTGGTTTTATATGACCACACTAAATATCGTCTTTAAAGAATATAAACTATACATATAACCATATACTTGATTAAAAATTAAGCATTTTTAACTACCTCAAAATGAATTATATTACCTTTGTCTTTCAAAATTTTGGTGAAACTGCCTGTTGCGAAATGGTCCAACGGCAGAACGTCAGTGGCAAGTTGTCATATCCCGATCATTTTGAGGCACTCCTCTCTGGAAGCAGGGTCTTCTCAGGAAGCTATGCACAGTCTTAGAATATCTGATTCTAGTAGTTAATTTTATATTGGTCATAATGATTTGAGATGAAACTCAGTAGAATTGTGACTTTGGAAACAAATTGTCCTGTAGAAAATCTTTATTCAGTATTATACCTAAAGTTTACATATTTAACAATTTCCTGTAAAAATAAAAACTTAATAATTTAAATGCTACAAATTATTTTTCGGCTATAGTATATTAAACTTGTATGATTATATGCATTATACGATTTTTGTTGAAGTTTTATGTCATAATATAGCAATGCTGGAAGAATTGATATCTTATTCTTTAAAAAAATAATTACAAGTTTAATTTGAAGATCTTAAAATAGTTTCGTTTTATTTTCAATAATTAAGTTTTCTATAACTTAAAAAAAACAATTCAGTTTGCAGCCCAGGATGTGCTCAAGATGGCTCGTGTAGACAAAACTCTGCTTCTTGTGTCCATGGTTGTAGTGACAATTACTTTGGGAAAAAATGTTTGCGTAAGTAGGTTTCTTGTTCAACTTGACACAAAAAGTAATACACATTTGTTTATTGTCTGGTTTTTTTTTTTTTTTCATTCGCGCAAGCTGTAAAAAACGTACAGTCAAAAAGTTAAAAGAATACTATTATTATTGGAGTATTTCGTATAAAAACATTTGATTTTATTTTAAAGATTTCAAATTTGTACCAAATATAAATGTCTAGAATACTATTTGAAGGTCGTGTTTATGTTGTGGGTAAGAAGAAATGACAACAAGACACGGCTAATTCAGATAGATCGTGGCTCATCATTAGGTTTAGGGATATATTTAGGTTCAGGTTATGCTTAGGGATAGATTTAGGGTTAAGGTTAGGTTTAGGGATATATTTAGGGTTCAGGTTAGGTTTAGGGATAAATTTAGGGTTCAGGCAACCAAGATGGCGGCCATGGTAAAAAAACGCGGTACGATCTATCCAAATTTACCCAAGACACAATAAAAAAGTAGTGTTTTAGAGTTCAAGAGGAAACAGAAAAGTGTTAACTATTCAGTTCCGACATTATCATAAAATCTTTTTCCCCATTTATCACTGACACTCTCTCTTACAAAACATTCCTATTAAAAAAGTATATCCATAAACAAATTGTATTTGTTTGCAACCTTTCATTCAAACTTACTTCCAACGCGAGAAGGTTTATCTCCATGGCATTGTGAACCTGTAGATCATATAGATTGTAATCCCGTGTGAGGATATTATGTGTGGAGAATGAGATTTACCATTAAAGTCAGCAGGAAGTATATAACGATTTTTAAGATTTTTTGTTTTGGCAGTTACATTTTGAGGGATGGTAGTTTGGAATTGAAGACCCTAGTGCTAAAAGTACTTAAGTCACATTTTTGTCCAAATCAATCTAAACTGTGATCTTTTCTTACCCAGTTTAGCCAAGTGTACTGCAGAAATTTGAACACATTAAAATGTGCATTTGGCCCTTAATTAAACAAGACAAAAAAATGAAAATAGTCACATTTTATAGACGAAAAGTATATTTGAGCTTGATTATCTAAAAATGTGCATTTTGTGACTTAAGTACTTTTAGCACTAAGGTCTTCAATTAGCTTTTGTTGATCCTTATTGTATTAAATGAGATTTGGCAGCATCATTTCATGTGATTTTGCTTAAACTATTGAGAAAAAGTCGACATATGTCTGGCAAAGGAGTCTTAGTCTAAGAGGATGAAAATTTTGAAGTCTTAGCACGATTTTAAGAGGGAGGGTAAATGTAATATCTCATTGTGGCTGTCACTTGATTTGTGGTAAATAGACGTGAATAGTCCGTTTAGACAAGGGTAATGTCCAGAGTGTTTACCGAGTAAACATACATTTGGGAATTAAAGTTTACAGATGGATGAAATGAGTTTTAAAAGTTAATAAGTTGTTTGAGTTCTTTAGTTGCCAGTATATGCCTTCTGTACTTTGGTTGCGGCCAGTATATACCTTCTGTACCTTGGTTGCGGCCAGTATATGCCTTCTTTAACATGTCTTCAAACTGACCTATTAAAAGGCATGTATAAATATAACCTATTTTTATACCAATGGCCAAACCACAGATACGGTAAACAAAATGACCATTGACTACAAAATAGTTGGGGGTGAACAAAATATCGAACAGTGGCATAATGGATGTCATTGTTAATTAATGGAGGTTGTTTGTGGTCGAGGAATTATCGCAAATCCTTGAGACCATCAGCAAGAGAAATGTGCGTTTTTGAGAAGCAGACATCAAGTAAAATCTGTTGATGTTTTATATTAGGAGTAATGTTAAGGTAATTAAATGTTTTTAAAGCGTTTTATTGTCCAAAAGAGGAAAAGAAACTACAAAATACTGAGAGAGCCACCAAGAAATTCTGAGATGCATTTTTTTGTGTTCGTCCTTCGTATTCTGTAGGTCAAAAGCATCCTTAAATAATAACTCGTCTATTATTTAATACCGGTCAATGGAAGACTTAAAAGGAATAAATTTAATTTAATCTCTTTAAAAAGTCGAGAAATTTTGTAATCAGACACAGAGAGATATGAAGGGATTTGGCTACCAAAATTAGACCGTTCTCTTGTCTGCATGGTGTTGCTTTTTTTCCAACCAATAAATATCCTTTTTTAGCTGTTGTTATTACTTCACTCATCTTGAATACAGCTTTTCATATATATCATACTTTTATTTTAACGATCATATAAATATATCTTGTAAAAATTTTGATCGTTTTTTATTTTTAAAAAATCAAACATTTTATAGTTTATAAAGATAAAAGTACAAAGAAATAATGTTGTGTAAACAATTGCATTGTGACAATTATTACATTTGAGATAATGATGAAGAGATCATATACATATTAAATGAAATTGTTGTTAAGTATTAAAAGTGATTTTATCTGTTAATATTGCTTATTGTAAATATTTTCTATTATGTCGCGACAGAACGGTTCTTCAAACGCTGGTTGAAGAGGAGCTGCTGGTATCTTCTGATTTGGTTTCCCTACCACTTGACAAGTATGGCATGACCTGCAGTAGTCCACCACATCTTTCTTGATTTTGTGCCAAAAGAAGTGTGACGTAATTTTGTGATATGTCTTGTTCACTCCCAAATGGCCTGAAAGTGGTGAATCATGGGTTAAGTTGAGGACTTCATTCCTGTAAAGTGCAGGAACTACAATCTGGTGAACAATCCTCCATTCTTCATCAGCATTGGCATCTGGAGGTCGACATTTTCTCATAAGTATGTCATCTTGTAAAAAGTAACAAAGAGGGAATTGCTCGGCTTTTTCTTTGGTCATAGCGTTCTCTCGAAGTTTAACGATTTCTGGATTATTCTTCTGCTCTTCAATAAGCTGTGTTCGATTTGGTGTTTTGTGATCCTTTGATTCTTCACTAAGTTGGGAAAAAAGGTCGTTCCCAGATCAATTTCAGATTGGATTTTATTACTTTTTAATGAACTCTCTTTTTCGGAGATCTACAGACTCATTGCCCTGGTAACAGCACATGCTATAAATATTTCTGGATTTTCTTCTGGAGATTCCATGAGACAGAGTTCTTGAGTTACGATGGGTTCGGCTATCACCTTCTCACCAGGTAAGTCGTTGCCTAGCAACAACAAGATGCCGTCCAAGGGTAATGTTGGTCGGACACCTACAACCACAGGTCCGGAAACTAGGTCTGATTTGAGATGAATGAGATGTAGAGGTACATCGATACATCCTAATTCTACGCTTTTCAACAGTATGTTGCTTTCAGTAGCAGTTGATGCAGATAAGGGAAGTATACCCTCTAGTAATAAGGACTGTGGCGCACCTGTATTGCTTAGGATTTTGATTGGTCATAGACTGGAAAAATCACCTGGCAGTGATACAAATCCTTCCGATATGAAGGGCATGAAGTCTTGTATGACATCAGTATTTTCTGATGTGGAATTTTGGACCTTGCTAGATAAACTCTTGTTGGAGTCTTGAGAACATTCGGCTAGGGTAGAGGAAGTAAAACTATGTGTATAGTCGTCAAAACTTGCGCTCAAGTCCTCTGTAATACGCCCTCTGGAAGTAGACCTCTTCTTGGAACAAAAGGATCTTGGCGACAAGCTCATAAAACTCGCAGTCGAAACAGTAACTTGGCTGGAGTCAGTAAAACTAGCCTAATTGTTCATATTGAAACTCTTTGATGAGTCGTGACAAACCTCTTTGAAGTTTGTATGGACATCTGGAAAGCCAAAACTTTTGACTTCTGAAAATGTGTTTCCAGATGTATGACGAGACGTACAAGCGGAGACTTTGTGTGGTGTACCAGGATGTGTGTTCTTCTCAGTTTTCTTCTTGAGTTTCCAACACTCATCCCTCGTATGTCCTTCTTTTTTACAGTAGGAACATGTGTCTTTTGCACTCATTTCTTTTGTACCGGGCTTATATGGTTTTTGTGGAGGTTTGCTGTAAGTCGATGTCATTGCCCTATTTTGCCTATCTTTTCTGGTGTCAAATAGGTTCTTTGAGAGTTGATGTGAGATGGTGAAGTCATCAGCTAACACTGCTGCCGTATGTGCGTCACCTTCGCCACAGTCTGCAATATGTGTCCGTACCTCTACACGAACACAATTCTTAAACTCTTCCATCAGAATTAGGTTCTTGAACTTTTTGAAGTCTGTGTCAGTGTTCGTTGCGTGCAGCCACTTATCCAGGAGTCGTTCCTTTTCCCGGAGGAACTCAAAATGAGTTTGGCCATCCCGTTTCCACAGCTCCCTAAACTTTTTAAGGTATGCTTCGGGGACACATTCATAAGCCTTAAGTATTAAGGATTTAACAATGTTATAATCCCCACGCTGTTCCGCGCTCAAGGACACAAAAACTTCGGCTGCCCTACCAGTCAGAGCCGGCTGCAGTAAGGTAGACCACGTGTTTTCAGGAATTTAAAATTTTTTGGCAGTTATTTCAAATTGTGCAAAATATTGGTCAACCTCTTTTTCTGCAAATTTCGATATTACTTTTGCAAATTTAATTGCATCGCAACCCTGCTCTCTTTCTTTTTCTCTCTGTAACTCTAGCTCTATTTGTTTAAGATTTCGTTCTTTTTCTTCTTTCTCTCTCTGAGCATCTAGCTCCATTTGTTTAAGCTTCAGTTGGAGCTCCATACTAGAATCTTGAGGGTGTGCGACTGAGGCCAGCTCGTCCTCAGACAACATATCCTCATCCACAAGATGGACAATGATCATATTTTGTACAGTCTTTTTTACTGCTAAATGAGTTATACTTATTCCTAACTCTTTAGCAATGGAAAATAGCTCCCTTCTAGAACACTGGTCTAATGCCTCTACTGATGGATTATTAATATCAAAATCCATTTTGCCACAGGCAAAATACAACACCAAGTTTTATAAAAGTTTAATCTTAATAAACACACTTATAAAATATACTTTTTTTAAAAATATCAACTAGCTCTGTTGTTGGTATCGTTAACAAGATGGTATCGTATACTAAATTTTAGTCTTAGTAAATTAAAGAAAACAGTGGGTCAAAAATCCACAAACACTCAATTTATTATTGGTGTTTAATAAAAAGTTATGGATTCAAATATTCACGGAACAGCCCACAATTTATTACGGACCGTTATAAATGGAGAATTTAATCTCTTAATTTTAGTCTATGGCTCGTTCTAAAAACAGTCCATAATAAAGAACGATACCACAGTTTAAAAATGATAACAAATATAACGACAATCAAGGCCAGAGCTAATTACAATTAATAACTTTTTTAAATTTGTGAACTTCAATTAAATAATAACAGCAAAAGAAATATGATTAAAATTATAAACTTACAGATTTGCAGGTACCGGTACTGTATATAAAAATACAACGAGCACAAAATGGTACAACGAGGAAATAGAAAATCTACACACAACAAAGTATTAAATAATGACACATTGCATGACTCGTGATCAAAAGAAAATATCTCCTCTCTCTATCGGTGAGCCCCTTTTATAGGCATTTCCTACTAATGTCTCTCGAGCAAACAAACACATTGTTTTGCCTTCCCGTTTTATCCAGAATCTTCTGTTATTTTCGACAGTTTTCCTAACTGGATTAAATGTTGTAAATAAGGTTTTTCTAGCCACACTTCAAAGGCGGTCACGAGAGTTCACGAGTGGTCATGCACGTGGGACGCGAGATAGGCGTGCTAAAAACACGTCATCCTTCATAACAGTGGGATATAGGCTACGCATATTTTAATTCAGGAAAAATCGTTACAAAAGTATTGCATTAAAAGAAAACATAAACGCTTTCAATATGATAGTTTATGAAATGTGCCCTTTTTGTAAATTCTTAGTTTTTAAAACAAATTATCATATTTTAAAACAGTTTTCATTTTCATCAATTCAACACACATGGAAATGACTAAATGTATAATTGCTGGTATGCACATAAAAATATGTTTTAAAGACTAATGCCATCATACAATATATAATTAAGGCGTATACTTACCAAGATCCATTATTAAAATTGTAGACCTTTATAATGATTTAAAGCAAATTAAATAGAGTGCTTTTGTAATCTTTAAACTTGTAAAGTTGCACAAAATAAATGAATGAAAATAACGATATATTCGAACTATGGGAAGAAAGACATCGGCTTATAATCTGGAGCGGCACATGCGATATTTATAATGGAATACTATACGCATTTAACAAGATTAGCTTTAAATATATAAATTATCAAATATATCAAGCGTAGCTATATTTCATAGATTCCGCTTATTGTAATTCGTTTTAAAACACTAAATATGAATCTTTTAAAAACTGTTTTAAAAAGACACATTTTTAATTTTTAACAAACATAATCTTTACTTGTGTTCCTGGGGAGGCACTTGACCTTCCCCCCCCCCCCCCCCCGAGATAGGGCTGAAATTAACTCTCATAGTTGATGAGAAAATATTGAATTTTATTAACGATTATAATTGTTTTTAGATCTAAATATTTAAAATGTATTTAAGCAAAGTTGTGTTTCTGTTTCTAATACATTCAGATTGCAGCACAGGATGTGGTGTGGACGGGTTGTGTAATCAGCTGACAGGTATATGTAACCATGGCTGTAGGCCGCATCATTATGGCCGATGGTGTACTGGCAAGTTTATTTTCATTTCTGTTGTTGCTATATTTGTCTCGTTAGTTTTAATTTCTAAAATTTGACTTTTTTGGTAATTTGGTTTGTTTGTTTGTTTTTTTTTCTTGTTTTTTTTTTTTTTTTTGGGGGGGGGGGGGGGGGGTTTGTTGGAAAAGTGGTATTTAACGTTAGCGTACAAAACAAGCTTAAAATTGTATTTTTGGATTTATATCCTCTAATCAGAGTTAAGATAGGGCTTCGGACGCTTCACCGGGATGGTTGAGGTAAGATATTAGGACGTAAATTTACAATCCCGACTCCTAGGAAAGTTGATCGTGTGCACTGTTTGTACGCACAGTGTCGTTGTCCTTGGGTTGGGGTGGCCTCCATCATAACCCCATCGAGCGAACTCGGGTGGGGGCTGTCCTTGCAAAGGGACATCTCCAACGGGGCCCTTTGCGTATGAAACGAGTAACCATGCATTAGAAAACGACGTGGTGAGAACCCGATGTCTTTAAACTTTACGTTCCCGAAAAATGAGGAGAGGTCACTCAAGTGTCAGTGGAGATCACTACTGACCCACTGATCATGGAGGATTTTATTGTCATTTTGGGTGTTTACGGGTACAACGTAACCGTTCATTTTGAGATCATGAACGGGGTCAAAATTAAGATGTAAGATTCCAACACAAACTAACAAACCGACAGAGCAACTTAAAAGAAAAATATTTTTTAAAGGATGTCATTTTGAGCAATTACAAAATTGCGTTAAACAAAAAAAAGTAATGTAAATAATTCTATGCTATTTAATATAACCTTTCTTTAAGCATGGAATCTTTGCCCTGAAAAATGTTTATTAATTTTAACATTTGTTCCAATTTATTGTCTTCTGAATTCCCTTTCCATATTTCATTTATTATTAAATTAAAATATTTAAATTGTAAATCTTCAGCCTGCAGTGATGGTTGCGATAGAGATGGATCTTGTGTGAACAAAACTGGAATTTGTACATATGGCTGCCAACCAAATCATTATAGCCCTAAATGTTTTGGTAAGTTTTATTTTCATTACAGGGGCGTTGCTGTTTATTTAATTTTGTTCCAGTATTTTATCTAATGATTAGTTCTGCCAAAAATATTTTTTCTTTGACAAAAATATTGGTTTTAATATAAACATTTATTTAGTTTAATTATTACAGTTTGTGTTTGCTCTAACGCTGCTGCAATGCATGGATATTCAGTTATCGTCAATACACTTTTCTTCAATTCTGTATTTTATCTGTTTGACACATTATCTTACATTTGCACAATGCACACCATAGACCTATTTGTTTTTGATTTAAAGGAAGTCTATCCTCAAGGCACATTTTCTCCAACACAACTCCATATATGAAATGGTTCTATTCATTGTGTCGGAGTGGGGTTGTTATTTTTGGAGATTATGCGAACTAGTGCGTAGGGCTGAATTGCGGGGGGGGGGGGGGGGGGGTATTCTGCTGAAAACGTGTACAGTTAATATTTATCCTAAAAATTCTGACCCTCTGCAATATTTCTAATAAGGACCATCAAATTCGTGTCTTAAACACACCGAATTGAACACAAGTCTTTTTTAAAAGACAATGTTAACCTTAATGAGTAGAAACATAATATGCGTCATTCTGTACAATGCATCAAATACATGTATATCGTAGCTCACTATAAGTAGAAGAATATAGTACAAATCTTTCTCCACAAAGTTATTTCATCGACTGCTAAACGAAAATGCACGTACACCAAAGACAGACTATAGAGATTACATCACAGCTTACAATTAACATACATCACAACTTATTTGCAGTAAAGCATTTCATTAACTAAACTAACACACAAGACACACCACGCATAAAAAATTAGTAAAACAAAATAAGGTTAAGCTTGAAAAAAGGAACGCAAAAAAACAATGAACGTGTCGGCAGGAAGCCTTTATCAGTGAACAAACAGAAAAAAACGAATAAAATTTAAATATATAGAGGTTAAAAAATGTAAAAATAGCAGTAGTATCGAAGAGGGCAGCAGAAAGTGACAGAAAGTCAGCGGGGGAGAAGTTAAATAGTGAAGATGGAATGAAAAGTGGAGAAGTAAGTCCACTTGTCGTGGAGGTGGCGGAGCTAGGTTCAAACTGTGAATAGAGACATGACGTTTATACCATGTGGGGACAATGTGCCATATGTCAAGATAAGCTTGTGATCCAAACCGACTCGGCTGGGTGTGTTTGTGCTAGCCACGATTGCACATATTTAGCAAAAAGGAATATAGTCTTTACAGGATTTAGGGTGGGAGGAAGAGTAGAGTAGATAGCTGTGGCTGTCAGTAGGTTTAAAGTAGGCAGAGGTGAGTAGGCTGTCTGTGTGATGGGCGGCTGAACTGTCCAAGAAGTTGACTGAGGTATCAGAGACAAAAGATATGTATTTAATGAAAGGGTGAAAGAGCCTACAAAGTTAATGAAAAGGTCAAGTTCACTCCTTTCCATAGTGCTGACTCCTTTCCATGGTGGTGACCCCTATACCGTCATCTATGTACCTATTACAGAATTCTGGGAAGCGGGCGTCCAGTATAGTTGCATACGACCATGTTTTCGAATGTTCCATAAACAAGCATGCATAGTTGGATCCCATTTTGTTCCCCATAGCAAAACCATTGATTTGGTCTAAGAATTGGCCACCAAACTCGAACGAATTGAAGGTGAGGACTAGTTCAGCCAATCGGAGGAGGGTGTTGGTGGGTATAGTTTGGTGGGGTTTAGTCTCTAGAAAGAATTTGAGAGCTAAGAGACCGTCAATGTGGGGGATATAAGTGCATAGAGAACATACATCAAGAAGAAATAGTTGATGATTCTTTTTAGGAAGTATTATGAAAGATTCGAAGGTTTGTAAAGCATGTTTGGTAACCTTAATGTAATTTGGCACTGAGGCTGCGATGGATTGAAAGACTCCATCAAGGAATTCCGAGAAATTTTCCGTGGGGCATGAACATGCTGATACAATTGGTCTGCGAGGGTTACCGTACTTGTGTATTTTAGGAAGTAGGTAGAAGCCTGGCTTATTGAGGTCAATATCAAAGATATGTAAAGCAGATGCCGATTTGGGGAGTGCTGATTCTGCAAACATTTACTTCATAGTCTCTTTTACCGTGTTGTTATGTTTGGTAATAGGGTGGTTGGTCCTTGGTTGGTAGAACTGGCTGTCTTCTAGTTGCCTATGGGACTTATTGATCTTTGTCCCACACAACAACAGCTCCACCCTTGTCAGCTGGTTTGATGACGATATCTTTACGGCTGTGTAGCTTAGAGAGTGCAAGTGATTCTCTTTTAGAAAGATTAGATTGTCGGAGTGGAGGCAAAGAGAGGTTCTTGATTTCTTGTTCCGTGCTCCTTATATACAAGTCTAAAGCTTTGGATTGGTTCGATGGTGGTGTCCAAGTGAATTTACGTTCTCTGTGAAACGGGAATAACTCATTCTCAGAGATGTCGGTACTTTTCCCAGCAAGGTGAAACTGAAGTCTCAAGGAACGAACATAGCGGTGGGAATCCGAAAGTAGTTGGTGGCGATCGCAGGTTTGTTTCAGTGGTATAAATTTGAGACCCTTAGAGAGTAGCGACCTTTCGTCGTCAGAGAGTGGAAGTTCTGGGGGGGGGGGGTGCAAACAACTAAGTTATTGCCAGTGACAGTACGATGAGCTGTTGGGTTAATAAGTTGTTGCCAGTGACAGTACGATGAGGTGTTGGGTTACTAAGGTGTTGCCAGTGACAGTACGATGAGGTGTTGGGTTACTAAGTTGTTGCCAATGACAGTTCGATGAGGTGTTGGGTTACTAAGTTGTTGCCAGTGACAGTACGATGAGGTGTTGAGTTATTTTTGGCCTTAAGATTGTCGAGTGTTTTCTTTTTGTTGGTAGATAGGAAGCGTTACAGTTCCCGGTTAAGTTGGTGGATAATCGTTCTAATAAATAAAACACAATATTCGGTGCGAAATAATTACAAGTAAATACACATACTCGACACTGTTGTTTTAGTCCGAATTATATATAGAGGTGATTCTTATTCTGTTGTGTTGTCAAAATCATGTCTCACAAACTATATTAGATGGAGATACCGGTAGTCCTATATGTCATTGACTAAATTCTGTTAAGTTACATGAGAGTTTCTCATTTGGTCTTGCCATATCCATAAGTCTGTACTTCACTTATTTAATACCACATGCACCTTTACTCGAAGCTTTTAATTTTAAATTTCAAATTAATTTTTGTAAAGTTTTGATGGACATTAATTTTTGGAAATATTGTTAAGATAACCAGTTGCAGCAATTAATGTTTTTTAAGCAGTGATAACATGATTATTTTTTCAAATAATGTTCTAATATGTCCTATATGAAATATTGCTTTTCTTTGAAACAAATCAAAAACCTTATTTAAGGCAATGTAGAAAATTGAAAGTATGCTTACTATTAAGAAACATAATTCAGTACACTAAATATTTATGTATAATATATTCAGAATGTAGCGTAGGATGTGCAGGGAATGGATTGTGTGACAAAAAAACAGGAGCTTGCAAAATGGGGTGTAAGCCGGATTATTATGGTAGAAACTGTGAATGTAAGTACTTTTTTCTTTCATTAAAACCATCTTCGTACCTTTGATAAATAAGTGAATCTTACATGTTTTTGTTTAAAATATTTGCAGTTGTTCTTGTACACACATAAAACAATTGATCTTCCATTATTTCAATAAATTACATAAAAAATTCATAATTTTTCTCCTATAAAAGATAGAAAGATTATCTTAATGTTATAGGAAAGCTTATAGCCAGCCCTTTCCAGTCATATGCTATTTTTGTATGTCAGATGTATTTGAAAATTTGAGTTGGAGTACCTAGCTATATGGCGCTTAGTGACCTACATACGTGTTATAATTATTTTTACCAACCATTTTATTTTACTGTGTTTAGGTATTCGCTATTTCTTAGTGTAGTTGTAAGAATTTGACTGAAGGCGCCCGGTGAAAACGTAAATTTGACATAGGCGCATGGAATCGAAAACATTTAGAAACCGCTGACGTAGCTTAACAAAAAATACGTCACATACACGTTTGAAATGCGGTGCGCTGAATATTGATGTAATGCCTAGAATGATGAGTACCATCTGAGCGATATTTAGCTATTGTAGTTTGGTAAATACCTGGTTACTTTATGACGATAATTCCTATAACACATTGCGGTATGTTTATACAGCGTTCAAAATATGTGCTATTATTAGACTTTGAGAATTTCAGGATATTCATTGTAAAAAATTTTAATAAATGTACCGTACGTACTTTCTGACTAACACAGCCACTACCCAGCCATATGTACGTGTACGCACAATTTCGAAAATAGACAACAACCCCATTTTATCAGTAGTTTCTATAAGTTTGGTCCTTAAATAATTCGATTGTTTGAAAATACTTGCTTTAAATTTTCTGAATTTAATAACATTCCTTGAAATTTAAAGGCATACAACATCGTGAGAATATTTTTTTAAGGATGAATTTAATTTGTAAAAATTCATAATAATAATTTTTAGTTTGCAAATGTTAACAATACAAGTTGTCATTGTAGTGAGCAGAATAGTAAGATCAAGTTTATCTATAGGAAATATGAAGCTAATGTTGGAATAAACCTGAAAAATCATCAAAAATGTGTCGGCAAAAAGCCTTCCTTAGCTAAAACAAAAAAGTTCAAATAAAGCATAAAAAGTTAAAAAAGAACTGATGCATTGTTCAAGTCAAAAGTGCATAGTTAGTATTAAAATAAATATAGACAAGGGAAGTACACATCACTTATTTGAGATAAGAATGTTAGAAGTAAAAATCTTCTCATATTTGACATTGCTAATTATTTCATTGTGCAATTAGTTAATCATGTTTTGTATGTTAGTATATTGATAAAATGATCACTTTATCTCATTACCATATTAAGCCTGTAGTTTAGGTTGTGCTGGAGATCACTCCTGTGATCCAATGACCGGTATTTGTAACTATGGCTGTGTGCCAGATTATAATGGGCCAAGATGTCTTGGTGAGTTCTAAAAGTTCACTTTGCTCTCTTTCTTTTACAAATTATTTATTTAATAATTAATTTTTTCCTTTAATCGAAGTATTTGTAACCTTCAACTTGTTAAATGCCCATTAAAGGTTGCTAGTAAAATGCTTTAAAAATGCGGGGGAAAAATATAAAATAAAATCCAAACAGTTTGCCTTGTAAGCACATTGTTAAGTCATGCAATGCAAAATGTAATCTATGAAAACAATGCGCAATTTGGGAGATGCAAATGACATAGGAATTGATATTTGTTTTAGACTTAATTTTCATAAGGTTGCCAAACTTCTTCAAAGAAGGTACCCTATCACAATTGTTTGCTGAACATGTATTATGCAATCGTTTTTTAACTGAAGCACAAGTTTGTGAAGATAGTAAAGGGATGGTCTCTTCTCTTGTATTATTTGGCTGACAAGAAGCTGTTTAATGAATCTCAGGAAACATAGGTTACAATGGCCAACTCAAATTTGATGCTTGAAATTTTAGATTTGTTTCTATATATATTTGATTCGCTGATTGGAAAGCAGGCATTATATTTTCTCTTAGCAGCTCTAGATTAAAAAAAAAAATTAAAAAAAATTTGTATACTGAATATCAGAATTTTTTTCCAGCATGAAACAGTATATTAAGTATATACTGGCCAAAACAAAATGTGGTGCCTCAAATGTTATAATTGTTTCTAGTTACGCTGAATCTAAAAATAGCACTCATTTTCCCCTCTCATGACACATTTTTGAGATATTGAGCTTTTATGTTCTTTGTAACCACGAAGCATATTAATAATTATTTTAAAACATATTTTAAAAATTAGAGATAATTTTATTTTTGAATAAGAGCTCCAAATAACACTAGGAAGAGACATAAAACATAAAAATGTTTTTGCTGGCCTGTGTTATCAATAGGCCATAGTTTTTTTTTAGTTTTTTTTTTTACAAGATGGTTGTTAAGCTCTCACCCAAGTACATTAATATTACTAATGGGTGTGCTCTGTGTCCATAGACAGAATCATTGCAAAAAGGAATCATTAAACTAATACATTCTCTGAGTTTAATTCTCAGTGTCAAATAGATATGATTGAATTTCAGAGTAATCAAGAGGGAGCGAAGAAATGTATACTTATCTAGTCTACAGGATCCAATTTAAACATTTTTTTTAAATTAAAATTAAAGCACTTAAAATCAAAGCAGACTGAAGAGGTAGCCTACCAATAAATAAGTCGACATATGGGAAACTCCCAAACTAAATTTGTCTTGCCTCAAAGAATATTGGCCTCAGTAAATTTTGTTTATCAAAATTAGCATGAAGCAATAAATCACATTATAGAGATTAAATTTTTTATGGCTTGATATGTGATTCATCTGAATAAACAAACGTCACTCAACCAGCTACAACTCTCTACTGGATTTGTTAAGTCCATGTGTAGCACCAAGTGTCAAAGTTGAAAATGTTTTTGTGTTTTAATATGTACCATGTACTTCAAAATGTCATTCAAGTTGAGACCGCTGCAATAGGTAACAGAAAATAGAATGGTTTGAGAGTCTGCTGCAATAGGTAACAGAAAATAGAATGGTTTGAGAGTCAGCTGCAATAGCTAACAGGAAATAGAATGGTTTGATTGTCTGCTGCAATAGGTAACGGAAAATGGAATGGTTTGTTTGCGTAATGCAGTATGTAACAGAAAATAGAATAATTTGTGCAAAAATAGGTTTTTGCTCATTTCGTTAGTTATTAAGTTATTAAAATCCTATACCTGTTTTGAATTTCCTTACATCTATCCCTATTGTCTATGTACTCACATTTAACCATTTTGTCTATATAACTCATCTATCCTTGTTGTCTATGTACTCTCATTTAACCCTTTTGTCCATCTAACTCATCTATCCTTGTTGTCTATGTACTCTCATTTAACCATTTTGTCTATCTTACTCATCTATCCTTGTTGTCTATGTAATATCATTTAACCCTTTTGTCTATCTAACTCATCTATCCTTGTTGTCTATGTACTCTCATTTAACCATTTTGTCTATCTAACTCATCTATCCTTGTTGTCTATGTACTCTCATTTAACCATTTTGTCTATCTTACTCATCTATCCTTGTTGTCTATGTAATATCATTTAACCCTTTTGTCTATCTAACTCATCTATCCTTGTTGTCTATGTACTCTCATTTAACCCCTTTTTCCATCTAACTCATCTATCCTTGTTGTCTATGTACTCTCATTTAACCATTTTGTCAATCTAACTCATCTATCCTTGTTGTCTATGTACTCTCATTCATCCCAATTGATGGAATTAAATACAAATCAGTGTGCATATTTAAGTATAGTAAATTTCAGATAATAAATGTACAATCAAATTAAAGATTGCCTTAAACATACCCTTCATAATATGAAATCAAACATATTTTAAACAAACGTTTATATTAGTAAATATTTTCAAATATCTTGGGAGCAGAAAGTTATTTTCAACGCTACCTCATCTGACCTGTTGGTATTTTGTAAACCTTTGCTTTAAAATGTTCTTCCAGTAGAGATAATAATTTATAATTTTAAGTATGCTGAGCTGAATGTTGTTGAGACAGTTGTTTATTTTCAAATGTCAAAACCATCAAGTCCACTTTTGACATAAAAATGAGACGTTTTCTTTTTTAATTCTCAACACTTTAACAAGATAAATACCTAATATTTTATTTATCCCAGTTGAATAATAAAATACAATTGCAGGTGATTTAATTTAGTTTCAAATCATCAATGATATACATCTGCTTAAAATGGCTCATGAGTTTTTTAAAAATCTATATAATAACAAAAGTTGTAAATATTTCAGACTGCCCATTAACATGTGAAGAAGCACAGTGTCTTATAGAAACAGGAACTTGCAAAATGGGGTGCATACCAGGCTTTTATGGTGCTGTATGTGATTTAGGTAAAATTGCATCTATTACATTTACATAGAATTCTTTACAGTGATGGGTATGAAATCAATATTAAATTCTTACTGCAGATTTTTTTAAAATTGGTATTTTGTAAACTATAATTCTCTAGGGAGAATGCTGAGTTTTTTGTGTTGTTTCTTATATCACTGCTGTTCTTTCATACTTTTCTTTTCTTTGAATTAGAATTTATATCTGCCTTTATCTAAGTATCTGCTTAATTAATTTTGGTAATATGCACTTAGGTATCATGTCTTCTTTCTGTTGGTAGAAGTAATTTCTCTTGATTTTAAGACGTTATAGCTAATACTGATCTCTGTTGTGCTCTGCAGCCTCTTTTTGCTAAGTTTGTTTGAAGGGCCTTTAAAATTGTGCATTTACTTTGGACTTTTTTTTGGCTGTCAAATTGAATGATGATTGAATTGTATTTTGTTTTCATGTTGTGTACTGATTAGTGCTTTGTAGTGATAATGTGATCTTCAGTTCCTTGATTATATTCTTACATCTTACTTCTCTCTTAATTTATATATTTGCTGCAGACAAATTCTTAAAAATGAAGACTGCTAGAGATCATTATCTTTGGTTAGAAAATATAAAGAAATAATGGAAATAGACTCAAAGGCTACATAATCGTATCCATTTAACTTAAAGAAATAAAATCAAGGAAGACATTTTGAATTTTCAAATCATAACCAATCCAGACAACAAAGAAATAGGGGGATGATGCTTTTATCTAAAAATGTTAAACTGCTTGAAAAAACTAATATTCCTACAAGATGTTGTTTTTTTTTGCACAAGATGTTAAGAAACCAATGTACAGGGATTTTGTTATATGAAGTATGCATGCATATTTTATTGTTAGTACAAAAGTGATGTCATTTAAATTGGTCATAGTTTTTTTATTAATCCTTTGATTTATTGTAGAATGCCCGGAAAATTGCAAAGATGCACTTTGTGACTGGGATTCTGGGATCTGTAAAGAAGGTTGCCAGTCTGACTGGTTTGGCCCTGAATGCAAAAAAAGTATATACTAAATTATTTGCAATTTAGCCAAATACATTTACAATTACTAATTATTATTGAAAATAATCATCAATTTATACATCTAAAAAGTTGTTACCCATGTCAAGTTTCCAGACAACAAGATATTGATAATAACACTTTTTATCTCATTATTTGCTTAGAAAAGCATAAACTTTACTTAAATTAATTTTTAATGTATTTTTTTATGGTTAATATTCTAATGACCGAAAATTCTAGTATTCCCACTTTTATTATATTATCTACTTGATTAATTGTTTTACAGAATGCTCAAAGAACTGCTTGACTAGCAACTGTGATTTTGAAACTGGGAAATGTACAAAATGCAAAACGGGATGGCATGGCGTTGAATGCAATGCATGTAAATCTTAGTGCTCATAAAACGTGTTTCCTTAGTTTAGAGGTCTAAAAATATTTTTAATTTGAACTACCTTCTAAATGATTGTTAAGATTTGGTAATTTTTTTATGCCGGTTCTTAGCGTTACACATATTAGTGCTGCTATGATGTCTAGGGTATGATTACTCTTAATAAGATATGCTACATTCAGTCTCACTCACACTAACGCTACTATGGCACTCTCACTCGCTCTCCACTCTATTAGACTCTATCACTACTAAATATCACAGATGGTTCAGCCCAAGATTAAATATTTAATTTCAATCAAAATAACTACACACGTACAAACATAAATAACACAATTTTTATGCAGTCTAGTTACGAATACAACAATGATACTGTGCGATGACTGTCCGTCCTCTGGTCTGCTCTCTAGTCCTTTACAAGCACACAGGTCAGGTCCAAAGTACACACAATAAGACTTCAGTTGACGGGCCTGCGCTCGCTCGCTGGCTGGTCACTGGTCACTCGGTTGCGAGGCGGGGTTCCAATCACATTATTCCATGTGTAAACACAACACCACCGCAGGCTGCCTATGTTAATTCTAGTACAGTACGTCTCGCCCTACAATCGCCTTGTTCAATATGCCGTCAGAGTTAGACTGCGCTGACCTCTGGACTCAACTCACTTTACGGAGTTATAGGTTACACTGAGCTATACTCTATAATATGCTCAACTCTGCTATACTCAATCAAATCAACTCTAATCAGTCTACTAGGCTTTATTCTAGACTATGCTGCACTGTACTGTCTATCCTATACTATATTATCCTATTCTAAACTTAACTAACTAAACTTAACTTAACTCGCTGTAAATGAGAATAAATACAACACATAAGCTATAACTAAGAATTACAATCCTATCACAATTTTACTAATTAGTCATTATCTAACTTAGTATTCTAACAGTAACTTAAGTAAGTAACTACCATCCTAACATTTCTTACTAACAAAAATACTAACATATTAAACATATGAAACTAACAATAAACAATAGGAATATTAAAAAGCTAAACACTTTTGGGCTAAACAAACTTTAACAACAATAGTGCTAGCCAGGCTCTGCTTGTCAATTACAGGAAAGAGAATGAAGTAGCGGGGTTATGCCATATTTATAGGTCCATTTAGCGTGTTTTGCCTGCATTCTAAAAATTCTAGCGTCTGTACTCTGACCTCTGGTGAGACCTGAGTCATCACTGACGCTCTGGTCCGACGCGTGTATTGTCTACGCTATGCCACGGCCATAGAACTTGGTAAATTTCCATTGTTTATGAGTCATTGTGATTGGAGAAAGTACACTGTACGGCTCCAGCCTAATTGCAGCATATCACGTGGGGTAGCGATGGGCAGGGGTGTGAGTAAGCGGGTCTCACACAGGTGAGGACCAGCTGGTCTCACAATGATAAAATATGAAGGAAAGCTTGTATTATAGATATGTCAAATTTTTTGTAGATTCTTATTTATTAAATTTTATACTTACACCAAATCTCTAAATGATGTAACTGCTCGGAGATCAAAAGTGGCCCTCGGTTTCTCCATCTAAAACGGACTCACTGCTTGGGTCCATTTTAAATTATTATTATTATCATATAGCGATGTACCCCAGCCTAGGGCTGGGCTCATTGCGCTGCACATTAGAATATGAGCAAACATAATCATGACATTAAAAATGTACATACACTTATTTAATAAAAAAAAAAAAAGCTCTATAAAATGAAAAAAAAAAAGAAAATGAATATTTAACCCAAACAACCCAGAACTATTTACATGTAAAGCCGTGGACGCACCCAGCAGCATCGTTTATCAGTCAGATTGGGGGAAGGAATCAGTCAGGATAGTATAGTTTAAAAAGGTGTGTCTTTAAGGACAGTTTTGAAAGACTTGATGGTCGGTATATTGCGAATTTGCCGTGGGAGAGAATTCCGTTGTTGGGGGCCCCAGAAAGGGACAGATCGTTCACAGCATGTTTTAGTGTGTGTTTCTTAAGCTGCCATGCACAACTTTAATAAATGATGTCATTAAAAATATACATTAATTTTTAAATACATTTTAATACCATATTATTTGTTCTACTAGTTGCTTGATGCATTATATGCATCTGTACTTTATAGCTCTGCGTACTATTTCGAATATTATTCGCCTAATACTATATTTCATGACTTACTAACTGCTTTGATGCAATTGATGCATTTGAATTAGGAAAACAGAAGAAAAAAAATTCTTCATAGGCCTACCAACTATTATTAAAAATATTTAGCTTATACCATATTTCAGCATGTAAAACTGACTAATCATGATAAATTTATTTCCTGCCAACAACCCAGTCTCCAAGCTGCATAAAAATAGATTCTCTCATAAAAACTTAAATTAAATATAAAACACTAGACTTCTTTTAGTTTCAAGGGCTAGAATAGGATTGAGCGTGTAAACCGAAGCCCACTCCACACACAAAACTATAACACCTGCCACTTAAATTTGGTTAAATAGTGCAGATTGGAAGGGATACTTTTGGTGCCATAAATCGTAATAACATTTTTGTGGTAACTTTTTCTAGTTATTTTTTAAAATGCTTAACTTCAAGATAGTGATAGCTTGCATTTCTATGGATTTTGCCAAATTTTATTGCAGTGTGGGTTTTAAATAAAGCTCATATGCATTTGCCTCAAATATGAATTACAACGTGATTTTTAAAAGATAACGTTTGACTTACATTTACACACTTATTCATAGCTCAAATGTTCCCTTTTTTGCAATTTATAAGAATTTCCTTTAATCTTGCATGACATAAACATGCCTGACATATTTTGGGAGTTGCCAAATTTTTGTACTACTGGTTTTTATTTGTTTTAATGAGTAGATTATTCTTACAGTGGTTATGTTTAGGACGTGGAGGTCTGTTAGTTTCTAGATTATTCTTACAGTGGTTGTGTTTAGGAAGTGAAGGTCTGTTAGTTTCTAGATTATTCTTAAAGTAGTTATGTTTAGGAAGTGGAGGTCTGTTAGTGTCTAGATTATTATTTAATTGGGTAATTTAAGAAAGCGAAAATATGGTAGTTAATAGATTACTCTTAAAGTGGAGGAAGGGAATGTATGTTAATGACTAGATTATTCTTACAGTTGGTATGATTATTATGTGATGGGATGTGACAAATCTATTGAGATATCAATGTGACCCTATTAGTAGCTCAAATTGAAAATATAATTAGTTTACAAACACTCAGTAAAAATGAATATTTCATAAAATACGCATTTCAATTTATTGTAATCTGCATCTCGTTGATTTAGAACTTTTAATTTGTAATGAAAGTTTTCTTGAAGACAATTTCAAAGTCATAAAAATTAAAAGTTAATTGAAACTTGTTTGCACTTTAACCATATCTGTTATATATATACAAGGCTTAATGTCTGATCAATGAACAAACAATGGTTATTGTTATTTCTACAAAAAAATTGTTTATTTTTTAGATGAATTAAGATATGCACCTTCTATGCCAATATGATTATGTACTTTAAACCATTTCTGCCGAACTTACTTTTGATATAAACTGTCACATCTGCCTAATGGGGCATAACTCGTATTCAAAACATGTGCTTTTAATAAAAAATAATTAAAATATAAAAATGGAAAATTTAGTGTTGTTTAATTTTTTTACAGGGTATAAAAAATTAATGAAACTGAATAATCACAAAAACAGAATCAAAAGAAATGTGTATACTTTAACTAATAATATCTAAATTTAAAAATTGGTACATTATCCCAAATTCACGGCCATCACAATAGCCATCTCATCACTGCTGGCATCCATTACCAATGTACTAGTATGAATTTTTAAGTCTGAATCAGAGTCATCTCCACCCAAGGTATCATCAGTATCGAAAATATTGATTATAATGCCAGGTGAAACAACATGACTCCAGCTCTGCATTCTTTTTATAACCTTTTAAAATACTTTATATCTTCGCGTCTGTTCATATGTTTCTTTTAGAATTTGTTGCAAATCTTTTGTCGGCTAACTGATCAACGTCTCGTCATCCTATCGAAATGAAATTTGGCAGATAGACTCATTGGCGATGACAACATAGCCACACCACAAACTACCTACCTCTGTAATCAGTTTTCCTATTTTTTTATAGGGAGATGAAGAAAATATGAAATATAGACATCACTAAGTTCCACAAAATGCTTTTGAAGATGTATACCAAACACGTTGCTTTTAGGGTTTGTTTAATTCAGTTTCGTTTTACATTTTTTGTGTACCCATCATAAATTTCATTTAATTTCATTACCTGATGTTCCTTTTCTTTGTTATTTCAGCTTGTGGGCATTATTGTGTCCATGGTGCATGTGATCGAGTAGGTAGATGTTCGGAAGGCTGTAAATCCCAACATAGTGGGGAGTTTTGTGAAACAGGTAAATAGCCTTTTCAAACAATTATATTTCCATCCCTTATTGCTCTGACCCGATGTATTATTTAAAATATTTGATTACAAGAACAATGTAAACAAGTGCCACTGATAAAATACAAACTACTTTAGGTTATTTATTATGTATTTAAGTTATTCGATCCTAAATAATAAAAATATAAACATTTGCATTCACTGGTTTACGACACGAAGTAAGAAATAATATTTTTGAAAAAATAGAGCATAATTGGTTGGTTCTTATCATTTGGTGTTGTCATAGTTCGGGTAAGTAAACATGGATTGGCTAACGATACAGTGAATTGAGAAGTAAAAATAATTTAGAGTCAAGGTATACATTTCATTTTTAAAACTATTTAATTCTGTATGTTTTTATTAGCTCTACTCAACTTGCTGAACACACTTTTAACAGCAAACTTGATTTTTTTTTAAACAAACACTAATCGGAAAAAGGTTATAGTAAACCTCGTAAAAACTACTCTGTTTTTAAATGTGGAATTACACCATAACTGTTGATTCTTAAAATTGCTCATTTTAAACATTATTTACTAAAGATGTCGTCAATATAAATCTCTTCTCTGGCCTATTTCAAAATTTGACAAATTTTCTCCTGCCCTATTCATTCTTAGTCCACACTTTGGAGGCTTATTTGTTTAAGCGTTAACATCTGGAAGGACTTTTTGATCACTAGTAACCACTTTTTCCGTTACATTTTATAACATTTTAAAAAATTATATAAGCTAAAAATGATGTATTTAATTATTTATTTATTCTAAATGCAAATAAATCTAAGATGAAAGCACATCTATAGTTGTGTACTCAAAATTAAATTTTGTTTATATGAAATATAAGGCTGTTTAAGTATTTAAAATTATTCCTTTCAAATGTTCTTGAATTGTTAAGAGACACAATCTGAATAAAGGAAATTTTCATTTCTCATACATAAAGCATTCACGGTCCACAAAATTTAATATGTTATTACACATGCCTGTTATTGTCGTGAGTTGACCATTCGTATGTAATATAAATTTGATGTTTTAAATGAAATTGTCAGATTATCTAAATCAAAAACGTTTCCTATATATTTCTTTATAATAAATAATATTTTATATTAAATAAAAATATTCTATATGCAAGGGTCTTTAAAGTTTTTAAAGAGGGTATCTTGGACACTTGGAGGCTTGAACACTGTTGAGGGCCGGACTATATTTTAAAAACTTTATCACACAATTCCTAAGTATTTGCAACATGTTTTATTTTAAGTGATAAAAAGAAGAAAAATTAAAAGAAACTTAAAATACACATTTTTATTAGAATGTTTTAAGATGTATACTCAAACCCCGGTTAATAATATCAATCAAAAGATTTTACATCAGCTAAATAAGCAATATCAAGATGAACATTACTTTTTCTCTTTAGAAAGACCTCTAATCTTATGATTGATGAAAGTTTTAACTGTGACAAATAGACTGTGTTTATTGTGTTTACAAATAATTTTTTTATTAATTCGGGGAAAAAAATATAAAGATAAAAAAAACGTATTTTTATTGGCTGGTTTCTAAGTTCCTAATTAGTTCCGAATTTTAGCAAACAAAGTTGTTCTTTACTATGAAGATTTAATACCCAAAGAAGAAACAAAATACTCATTGAAAAAAAATTGTTGCCTATTTTTCTTCAGATAAAATATAATAAATTCGATTTTATCAATAAATTTAATGATATGTTTTCTATATATTTCCTAGAGTACATTTATGTGGTAGGACTATTAAAGATATTACGCATAATAGTACATATATTTGCAATTTTTTTTTTTTTTAGTGAACGATGAATCAGAGTCCAGCACTAGCCCTTGGATTATTGGGATAGTAGTTTCTCTGATTGGTATGGTACTATTATTCTTTATTATCAAAAAAATAAAGGCTAGAAGAAATCGTGATTCAACTGATGAGTGAAACTAAGTTTATTGGTTATTTACTCTTTTTAAGAAAACTTGTGTTTTTCATTTTAATTAAGTGTTTTTTTTTTCTTATAAGAAACAATGTTTTATGTTGAACACAGAAAAATAATCTTAACTATTTTAAACCAAACATATACAAAACGTATTTATTAGGGCAGATAAAATGGATTCTAAATCATACAGAATTCATATTTCGAAATTTTTTGTCCATTCAACATAATTCTTTCATTGTCACATTAAGTAAAAATAATGAGTTTACTTTATTTTAGATATTTAAGAAATGTATTTGCTTTTCTCTTGACAAAGATCATTGTTTAACGTTATTATTTTACACTTTTTTGCAACAGATTAATGATCACCAATTTTTCTTTTTAAATTCATTTTTATGAGTTCTAAAACTTGATTAATAAAAGTTGATAACTTAATATTATATCTCAGTACGTTTTTTGTTATAATAATCATATCTATCAATAAGATTTATTTTAATTCTGGGCAAAAAATTGAAACCTTAGACAAGAAACCCTTGATTTATATTTGAATCTGGAACAAAGATATAACCAAACAAAACATTTAGGTTTTGGAAGCGTCTGGGCAAAAAATATTCATATCTTTTCAAAAACATTTCCCTGATCATTATAATTTTGTTCATAATAATATGTTCACATAGTTCTAGATGTCAGACAATTTTTATCACTTTTATTTGGCAAAGATCGTTGCTAGTTGTTTTTAACATTAGATCGCTGTTCAGCAATTTAGTAAATATATACTTCAAATGTCTGTCTCATACTGGTGTTTGAAATGTATTAATAAAAATAAAGTCAAACATTCTAAATAATTTGTTTCACTGTTTAAGATGATTAACTTAAAGATAGAGGATTAGAAAGTAAATACAATAGGTCAATCAATGAATTTTTTTTTTTAAATTGGAATGCTTAATTTTTAAATTCTCCATAGTATTTGAGTTTGAGATCAATGTCTTCAACTGTATAAGCCAGAAAAAAATCTACATTCATTTTGTATATTATCCTATTCAATAATTATTCATCATGTAAGGATTTGTAGACAAGAAATAAATTAATTTCATTATAATATTTTATGACCTTTTTTAACGCACATTTGGCTCTTGTCCACATGCATCCAGCATTTTAATGAGTAAAATTAACGTTTATAATATAGTTAACATAAGTTAATGGAAGGTTCTAAAGGTACAAATAATTTTTACTAGCGCTTAAATCATAAATTAATTATCAATATTGACCAGTGTGTTTTAAAAATAATGTGTAACACTTTCTTAGCTTACCAATAAAACTTAGTGTTCTTGGCAAATTATTACTGTTACCATAGGATGGGTTTCTCTAATCTTTAAAGATTAAAACTTTGTTCAAAATAAACCAAATTCCTTATTTAATGCTAGAATGTAAAAACGTAACTAATTAGAGCCCATCTAGTGCAAAAAGCTGCTGTGTGGCCGAGTGGTCTGAACTGAGCATATCTCAAGTTGATGGTCTGAAGTTCAATCTCCAACAAACCCAGTCAAGCAAAATACACCACAAGGTGGATGGGACTCGTTAACCTTGGACGGCAACTAATCTAAGAGATGGAACATTTCGGGAACTCCTGCGACGCTACTGGTGCCAAGCTGTATCATCCACATGATGTTCCCAAGGGTTATCCAGCGGCGTGGAGAAAGGTGATTTGCTGATGGGAACCAGCTTATAATCCTAGAAGAATAGTCCCAGGCCTTGTGGATTTTGTCCTGCGATTTCCTCACCATCGTCACATTATGACGGACGAATGCCAGCAAAAAAGAAGAAAAAATTAAAAAGGATGTATAAGGTGTACATTATTAATATTTTCAATCATGATCATAGCTATAATTTTACATTAATTAAGCTTATTAAGTTAAAGTTGTTCTACAAGTCCAAGCATTTTAATTATTTTATCTGTACACAAATATTTGTTTATTGTTTATTTTCAATCAGATTAGTGATCAACCATTTTTTAAATTATATTTAAAATTTCTTCATTCTAAACTTGATTACTAAATGCTGAAAACGTATTATTATTTGACCTGCCACACCACATTCTTTCATTAGACTCATTCTTGGATTCCTGTCAGCTTTAGATCCCTCTCCACATCTTTCATTCATCTTATGTTAGGTCTTAGTACCTTGTTAAATTATATTTTAACAATTAAAAATGTTTTATTCGTTAATGAGATGCACCTAACGAAAATCTTTATTCATATTTGAAAACTGAAAAGAAAAGAAAACCAGAGGATTTAGTAAGGCTTTGAGAATTCATATCTTTTCAAACATATGATCATAGCTACGATTTTCAATAAATTAAAATTATTGATTTAACAAAATTCCAGATGTCCTAGATTATGTATTACTTTTGTCTGGAAAACGATCACTGTTTATTTATTTGTGTTATTATTTATGTTTTTGCATTAGATCACTGTTCAATAATTGTTTTAAAATTTTAAAAAGATTTTAATGGCTGTCATCTAAATCTGAATTATGAAATGTTGAAAAATTACTATTTTAAACTGTATACAATATTTTTTAAAATGAATTTCAGACTTTTAGATGAATTATCTAGGCAAGAGAGGTATTATAATTTTGATACAACTGGTAAAAAAAATACAGTTTGAATAAAACAAATTGTGGTTCTTAATTGCCATCAACTGTGTATTATTCTATAACGTGTAACAAAAGTTCGTTTTACCGTTGTCTTTTGTATTGGTTTCTTAAGACTATTCGTTTGACGAAATCGCTTAACCAGAAGGATGAATTTCAGACAACAGCCACTGTTTAAAATTTCTTTTTGCTGGTTTTATTTAGGTTGATTGACGTAAATCTGAAAAACGTTGTGCTCATTTGGATTGTATAGAAAACATTTCTGTGTATATCGCATTTACAATTTTAAAAAAATTACTGTTAATACAAAAGGAAAAAAAAGTAAACAAAAAGTTCAGTGAAATAACTAAATATAATATTAATTAATAATACGTAGACATCTTGGGCCGATATAATTTTCTTTGCAACCCTGGTGACAACTTCCATTTAGTTGATTACATGTTCCATTTAGTGCACAACCGATGCTGCATTTAGAGAATTAAAAAATCATAAAACAAAATTAAAGAACTAATATTTATTTTGTTTAATTTTGGGGGAAAATACTTCAACTGGTTGAATATCATTATATAAGGAGTTAATTTATAACAAATGTGGTTAATCTCATGGTGTAATATAATCTAATCAAACCAAATCTCCCATATAGTGTAATACAGCTCAAATTACAGAGGAAGGTATAACAATATAAAATTCAAAACTAACCGTTTATTCATTTCCCTTATCCGCGACAAAACTTAGGCTAGTTGTTGGCCACCTACCCGGGCATTTAACTGCGTCATTACACAACTTTTCAAATATTCTGTTTTCGGCCGTTGGCCCTAAATTCTTTTTTTTTTCTTATATGAGCTTTGTAAAATAAAAATTTCTTCTGCGCTCCTACACCATTTATCCGAATACGCTAAAAATTTGGTGAGATGTTGCGAGCACGCCCGCAAAGGTTTCCAAATCATAACAACCTTTTTAAAATATTCTGTATGGAGCCAGTTCGTTTTTTTCTTATAATGAGCTATATAAATATAATTTCAAACCGTATGCGCTCCTACACCATGCATGCGATTGCGACAAAACCTTTTTGAGTTGTTGTCCATAAGCTCCCGCATTTTACTGAGTCATTACAACACGTTAAAAATATTCAATTTTTGGCCGTTGGCCCCCAAAATCGTTTTTTTACTTATATGAGCTTTCTAAAAAATAATTTCCGTATGCGCTCTTATACCATACATCTGAATGCGATAAAACTTTAGTAAGATGTTTTGCGCACGTAGAGAGTATTTTTGTTGTTTTTATAAATAAGCTTGCATTTTGTGACGTATTTTAGAATCGTATATGACGTTGTAAACGTGTTATGGTTTAGAACAGCAAGGATAAAGTAATTCTATAATAGAGTGTTAGAATTTCGGAGCTGTTTTGTTTTCTGAAAAGACATTTGACTTGAATCGATGGTTTCTTGAGTATATAAATTACCCCATAGACAACAAGGGTATTGAACTATAATAACATCTAGATTTTAACGCTGGAATTTATGATTTATAAAGTAATGTGACCCTTATACCACTGGAATTGTATTGCCAACAATTCATTGTACTTCCTAACATGTGAAAACTATTAACGTTAAAATATCGTAAATTAATTGAATCAAATACAAAAAGCGATATTTCATTTTTTGTGTGACATAACAAGTGGTGTTAAATGTGAAATTACCGTTGCCTATCGACATCTAATTACAGATATTACATGCATGTGTAATATTCGTCACAAAGCAATACTTTTGCTGTCAAATCACTGATGCCGCCCGAAAGAAAAGCTATTGGTTTTTCCACACCTCAAGCGCGAAAGAAAAGGTCATCACGAGCTTCTGAAATAGTCGAGCAACGAGAAGCACGACTGGAAACAGCTCGAGAACGCAAGGCTCAAATCCGTTCATCTGAAACAGTCGAGCCACGCGAAGCAACACTGGAAACCGCTCGAGTACGCAATGCTCGATCCAGACGAACAATGCACGTTAAATTAAATCTTAGTGCATTCCATTACAATGCTAATTATGATTACAGTCTTCATCCAAGCGTTGTTATTGGAAAATGGATAAATTATGCATGTATTGCAGTGCCCTCAAATTTAAGAATGAAACAGCGGGAATTTGCTGCGCGGGTGAGAAAGTGAAATTGCCAGAATTACATTCACCACCAGAACCATTATCAACGTTGGTATCAGGTGACACAAGCCAATCGAAACATTTTTTACCAAACATACGCAAGTACAGTTCATGTTTCCAAATGACATCGTTCGGTGCAACAAATATCGTGCGCGAGAATTACATGCCAACTTTTAAAGTGCAAGGGCAAATTTATCATCGTGCAGGATCACTACTACTACTACACAGATCACAAATTTCTTCAAATTTATTTCATGTGGAATACTGATGAACAAATCGATCAACGTTGTCATATCAATACGAGCACTAAACGAGATATTGTCGCTGCATTGCAAGCTTTATTTTTGCAACACAACTAATTAATTCAATTGTTTAAAATTGCAATTGAACAAATGACGACAGATGACTACACAGTTGCAGTTAGAGCAGAAAAAACACCTGTCGGCCAACATGAAACACAATACAATGCACCAACAATTGATGAAGTGGCGATCGTTATAGTAGACGAGGAATTTAACTCACGTGATATAATTGTTCATCGCAGAAATGGTGATGTTCAGCGAGTCTCAGAAACTCATCGCTCATACGACGGATTGCAATATCCAATTTTATTTTGGCAAGGAGAAGATGGATATCATTTCAACATCAAATTGAGAAATCTACAAACAAATAAGGAATCTAATAAGAAAGTCAGTTCCATGAATTACTATTCATATCGATTGATGATTCGTGAGAGTGCCGAAAATCATATCTTGAAATGTTGACAATTGTTCCATCAATATATTGTTGATATGTATGCGAAAATTGATATCGAACTACTCCTCTACATTAGGTTAAATCAAACCAAGTTGCGTTCCGAAGAGTACATTCATTTACGTGATGCAGTTGTGAATGATGGTAATGTGAATCCAAATGAATTAGGGAAAATGGTTATACTGCCGGCCACATTTACTGGGAGTCCACGTCACATGCATGAATACGCACAAGATGCAATGACATTTGTTCGTGCATATGGCCGACCAGATTTTTTTTATTACCTTTACATGCAACCCTAAGTGGGATGAAATACAAGAACTGTTGTTAACTGGACAATCATCATCAGATCGTCACGATATTACTGCACGTGTGTTCAAATAAAAGTTGACATCTTTAATCGATTTTGTTGTCAAGCATCATGTTTTTGGAGAGACACGCTGTTGGTTGTATTCCGTTGAATGGCGAAAAAGAAGATTGTCACATGCACACATTTTAATTTGGTTGATCGAAAAAGTCAAAGCAGATCAAATTGATAAAGTCATTTCTGCAGAAATACCCGATGGCGACATTGATCAATACTTATTAGAAATCGTCACCAAAAACATGATTCACGGTCCATGTGGCTTACTCAACAAAAATTCACCATGCATGTCTGATGGAAAATGTACGAAAAAATAATCAAGAAAGGGAAGAAATTATACACCGTTTGCGTGCAACGAATCAAAATCCGGACATTCAATTTACATCAAACGTGTATAATGAGGCATTGATTTCGATTGAGGTCATGTGTTTGGCAAGCACTAAAAAAGCACTGGTGTATTTGGGAATGACTGCTCGAATCGATCTGCAAACAACCTTTTCCATCGAGATTTGCATCGAGAAACACACTTTGATATCGACGAATTGGGTACATTTGTTAAAATGAATCTTTCGAAATTGGTTCCAGGGCAACGCATAGTGTATGACATAATTATGAAAGCAATTGCAAGTCAAAGCGCTGGATTATATTTTCTAGATGCTTCCGGAGGCACAGGCAAAACTTTCCTAATTTCACTTATTTGGCAACCATACGATCTCGAAAGAATGTTGCACTGGCAATCGCATCATCTGGAATTGCAGCAACTCTTTTGGATGATGGACGAACAGCGCATTCAGCACTGAAATTGCCATTGAATATGCAAATAACCGAGACACCAACATGAAATATAAATAAACATTCTGAAATGGGTAAAGTACTTAAATCATGTCAACTCATTATATGGGACGAATGTACTATGGCTCACAAAAAAGCATTGAAAGCGCTTCATCGTACACTTAAAGATGTGAGAGGAAATGAACAGCTCTTTGGTGGCGCACTTATTTTATTATCTGTTGATTTTCGACAAAATTTACCAGTCATACCACGCTCAACAGCTGCCGATGAATTAAATGCATGCCTCAAATCATCAATTTTATGGCGACATGTACAGAAATTGACAATGATGCATCCGCTGAACGTTTCGCAAAACAGTTGTTGGACATTGGGCGTGGGAAAATGGCAATCGATGAATCCACACATTGTTTAACATTGCCAACAAGTTTCTGTAAATTTACATCAACCATCTACGAATTGATTCATAGAGATTTTCCGAATATCGCGCAAAATTACAAAAATCATCATTGGCTCAGTGCACGTGCTATATTGGCAGCCAAAAACAACGATGTCAATGCCATCAACTTAAGCATTGAAAATGAAATCCCAGGCGAAATGACAACGTACAAGTCCATCGATACTGTATTGAATCGAGATTTAGTTGTCAATTATCCAACGGAATTCTTGAATTTACTTGAATTGCCAGGCATCCCGTCGCACGTTTTAACACTCAAAATTTTTATAATTACACTCAGGAGGATTTAATACTGTTTCTGTAACAATTGTAACAATCGTTTTTGTAACAATGTTAACTAATTTGTAAGTTTTAATGTAATCGATGGCTTGCCACTGCTAATTGAATACTTCACTTATCTCTACCTCTCTCTCAAGAATTGAATGGATCCAATTGAATAATTTACACAGTACTTTATTACGTATAATGAATAATAAAAATAATTCCTTGCTGTTAGGACATCCTTGTAACAAACATAGTTACAATGTAAGGACTATATAATATACACAAATAGCTTCAATCGGACTTCATCCACTATAAATTCAATTATCCATTTTAGAAATCCAATATGTCTGCTCGCATGCAAGATAAATCGTACACTCACGCTCTACTAAAAAAATCATGAGTTCTCCCTCATCTATGAAAAACTAGTCCGTGATTTTGTCGTGTTTTATAGTATAGCATTCTCCACAAATCACTACGCTATTAGTATCGTGTGAAAATTCATATTTATATTTGGTGTGTTACAGTTTCCCTAAAAATATTTGCTTCTCCGTAAATAATGTTGAGATTTAGAATATATGTCAGCAAACTATTAATTTTACTTTAATTGGTACCCCAGCCATCCATGATAAAATGAAAGTGAATGAGCGTCTAACTGCTGAAATGTGACTGGGCGTAATTTCATTGTTTGGTCTATTATAATATTTTTATGTTCTTTCATTCAATTTCTGGATATTATTTTCGGTGGAACCTGAAATAAAGTGTGTAAAAGTGTATTCCATGAAAATGTAATTTGGGTTTTCATTATTTCTTTATTTTATAATTATTTTTGGCCATTTTTCTTTGTTTTTTTGCATTTTCGTAGCTTTCAGGTAAGGAGAGGGTCAAAACGCTGGCTCAGATAGGGTCAAAACCCTGGTTGGGGAGAGGGTCAAACCCTGGTTTGGGATGAATTTAGGGTTCATGTTAGGTTTAGGGATAGATTTAGGGTTTTTGTTAGGTTTAGGGATGAATTTAGGGTTCAGGTTAGGTTTACGGATAGATTTAGGGTGCAGGTTAAGTTCAGGGATAGATTTAGGGTTCAGGTTAGGTTTATGGATATATTTAGGGTTCAGTTAGGTTTAGGGATATATTTAGGGTTCAGGTTAGGTATAGGGATACATTTAGGTCATTGTTTCATTATTGGTTATGTTTTATTCTTAATTTTAGCAAACGTGAGCTATTTTATTTTCCACGGCCACCATCTTGGTTGCCCCGACCCGTGAACACGTAAATGTTCATGGGTCGGGGAAACCAAGATGGCGGCCATGGTAAAAAAACGCAGTGTTATCTCTTCGCGTTTACCAAATATTTTTTTTAAAAATCAAATTTCAAAGTGACATATATGTCATTTATAATAGATTTTATGTTATTTTTTTTCTGAGAATCTGACTGTTAAATTTTTAATTTATGAGGTAGAGAAAGGGGGGGGGAAATGTATCTGCAAACTTTTAGACACGTGAACAGAATTTTAAGTAATGAGCCCATTATACATTCTAGAATTTTACGTGACATTGGCTGCTATGGCCAACGACATGCAAACGGATGCAATTCATGTAACACTTATGCAAAAGATACACATTTTCGCCCCCTCTCAACTGTTGCACGTGTACTTTTTTGACCTCTTATCCCAATACGTAAGTACAAGCGGCTTTCTATCACACCCCAAAGCAACAAAAAATGTCCACAATGTAATCAAATAATTGATAGATATTCAGGAATTAAAATGTATGTTTCATGGGCTTTCACCGTGGACTGAATAAAGTGCTCACTGGTTCCCATAATATAATAATAATAATACATTTTATTTGAAAATCACGCTTCATCCCCAAAGGCTAGAAGCGCTGTACAAAGTCAACCACACCAAAAGAGAAATGAAACAATCTATACCTTACCACACCTAACCACAAAACCACAAAAACAACACACGAGCACACCCATTCAAAGTCCTTCATCCCCTTGCAAGCACAAACAACACAAGCCAATATACACACACGAGACAATAGCGTCCAGTCTGGGCTTGGAGTGGACCACCCTGACAAAGTTTTTATGATTGTAAAACTCCTTGCATAGATATAAATCATTTTGAGGCGTGGGGATAGTGAAGCCCTTCTGACTCAACATGTAAATGATGTCAAAATTGTTGCATTTGGGCGGCAAGCACAATGGGGGTGATGTCAGCGGTGAAGTCGGAGACGCTGTCTTCTTGTCCGAGTAGACCGGATGCGCCAGGAACACATCACAGATTTTGACATTTTCTGTCTTGATTGCATGCAGTAGTCCCTCCTCTATGACGCCAAGACGAGATTTCTCCAGCAGCAGTTGTATGCAGTCGATTGCTCCCCAAGAACCATCAGCTGTAGAGCAGTACGGCAAAGGTGATCCCCGCCTCTTTCGCCAACGTCTCCAAGGCTGGAAGGTTCCCTCTCTGTGCCGCCCACAGGAGCCTTCTCTCGGTATCTGCGAGGGGGACATCTCCAAAGATATTCCTTGTGGTATTGTCAGCATCGCTGTTATCATGACGACTCAGCTGACGTCTGTCTGCGTGCCACCTTGCGCTCGGGTAGAGCCATACAAAGTTGGATGAAGAGAGCCCTTACCACGGGCTCAAACATAATGAGTGCCAATATCGACTTTATATAGTTCCTTTATAGTGAATTAAACTAAAACATCCCATTTCCTTCAGTACGACAAGGAACTCAAAAACCCGTCTCTTTACTGATCTGCCACGAGGTGGCAGCTTTTTCCTTATATCAAAACTAGGAAATATACCCGGCATGGTTTGGGACTGCATTCGGACAAATAACAAATTCTACAGGCTTTGAATTAACATTGAAATTAAGCGTAATGTAAAAAACAACAACAAAACTTATAGTACAAAGAATGATTACTTTGTCTCATTCAAAAACACATATATATTAAAACTTTTGTAAATCTTTCTTTACTCGATGGGATCCCGATCTTGGAGGAATTTAAATTATATCCCATTTTCAGATGGAATCCCATTTTTCGATTATATTCCGGTATCTGGAGGGATCCCGACACGTTTGAATCCCCATCCCAATTGGACCTGTAATATCCCAACACTACTGCTTTCCCCATTCCGTCGGTATGCCGAGCCCGTCGGTATCCCGATCCCATAAATATCTCGATCCCGGTGGGATCACGATCCGGGTGGAATTCCGATACCGGTGGGATAAGGATCCCGGTTGTTTACCGAACCGGTGGGATCCCTGTACATTTTGGGGTCCCGTTTCCAGTGGATTCCGTTTCCGGATGGGATAAAGTTTCCCGATGTGGTCCTGATCACGGTGCGATCCCAATCCAAGTCGATCCCGATGGGATTCTAATCTCGGTTGTAGCATGCTCATGCTATTATTACCATCCCTGTGAATCCCGATATATTTGTGTTCCTGATACCGTCGGGTTTCAGTTTCCCGATGTGATCACGATCTCGTTTTCTATGGAATCCCGTTTCCCGGCGGGACTCTCTTCTCCGATGGGGGTCCCGTTTGATGATAGGATCTATATTTGATCCCGTTACTCGATGGAATTACGTTATCGGTGGGTTCCAATTTACTCGTTCCCCGTTAGGTTCCTTTTCCTCGTTGCGATCATGTTCTCAATTGGATTTTGTTCCCGATAGGATTATGAATAGTATTTTTAAAGAATATACCCATAAAAGTTTAGAAATGAATAGAACTAAACAAACTTTTCAATCACCTTTTCGATCCCATCATATATACCTGTATAACAATATAGAACTTTCTAGAACATTCTAATTACAATTTAATATCCTACACGAAACATTAAAAATGACTTGTCTAAGAAATTATTTTTCGAATACAAAAAATTACCACACTAAATGTACTACTAAAACGATGGTACATTTAAGTTGAAAGAGGGGCCCCAGGGGGCGCCCGTTACATAATTGTAACGATTTAGTTTTGCCTGAGATAGAGACCCCCTTTAAAAAAAATTTGTTTCATTGTGGACTTAAAATTATTAATTTTTACCATCAAAATCTATTTAAGGATGCCAAAGATTGAGCTTTTAAAAATTATCATCCTTTTTTTTTAAAATTCTTGATCGGATATTCTTAGTCTTAAGTCCACCGATATTTCAATAAGGACTGTCAGTGACGTAGCTGGGGTTGGTGTCTACCGTAGCTGTGAACTCATGGTGTCATTCCCTTACACCGATTTCCACCATGGTTTCAATAATTGTTACAATAAGTCCACGGTGTAACAATGATAATAATTAAAATTAATTTATTAAAGGAAAGAGGTAAATGTATTTCAGAGCTGTGACATAGTTAAGCTATAGTTATTGTTCCATTAAATTGTAAATTAATTTTATTTAAAATTTTCATTTCCTGGTCTTAAAAACTCAACATCCTTCACCGTAGCTTTTTCAATTGATAATAGATCTTGATCAGAAAGCCATGACTCTCTTATGGTGGATCATAAATAGTTCTTGATAATTCTTAGCTTTGAAAAGCTGCTGCACTCACATGAAGCCACATACACGTAAGAAACAATTGACGGCTTAGCGAGAGTATTGGAAGAGATTCTAAGAAGCCCCATTAGCTATGAATTTCAAAACATCAACTACTGACTAATCGTTGAATTTTTTTGTGCTGCGTTTTAGGTGTCTTCTAGGCATGATATTTCTTTTCTTAGGTCATCTTATGATAATAGTTTTTATGTCAGTTTATTATTCTCAGAATCTGACTAAATGTTTTAAAATGTATGTGGTAGAGTAAAAAAGGGGAAAAATGTATCTGCAAACTTTGAGACAAGTTAAGTTAAGAGAATTTTAAGTAGTGAACCTAATATACATTCTTGATCTTTACGTGACTGAAAGAGAACTATGCACTCCAGCAACTCCAGCATCTATTAATTGTTCTCTTGGCACTCTCTTCTTAAACCTTAACCTTCTCTCTACCAAGAATCCATATTGGTCTGATTTAAAAAGTGCCTTTTCAATAGCATGTGCCACCAAGTAACAGCATGTTCCACCACCTGACAGCATGTGCCACCAAGTGACAGCATGTTCCACCACCTGACAGCGTGTTCCACCAAGTGACAGCATGTTCCACCAAGTGACAGCATGTTCCACCAAGTGACAGCATGTTCCACCAAGTGACAGCATGTTCCACCACCTGACAGCATGTTCCACCACCTGACAGCATGTTCCACCAAGTGACAGCATGTTTTACCACCTGACAGCATGTTCCACCAAGTGACAGCATGTTCCACCAAGTGACAGCATGTTCCACCACCTGACAGCATGTTCCACCAAGTGACAGCATGTGCCGCCAAGTGACAGCATGTGCCGCCAAGTGACAGCATGTTCCACCAAGTGACAGCATGTTCCACCACCTGACAGCATGTTCCACCAAGTGACAGCATGTTCCACCAAGTGACAGCATGTTCCACCAAGTGACAGCATGTTCCACCAAGTGACAGCATGTTCCACCACCTGACAGCATGTTCCACCAAGTGACAGCATGCTCCACCAAGTGACAGCGCTTCTCATACAGAAACAATCTTAAAACCTCTACGGTTGTCACCACTTTGTCCAGAGTAAATCCTTTAGTCTGCATATACTGTTGTGTAGCTTTAACTTCATCAAGTAGATCAGTCCAAAGGTAACGGTAGCAGATAAACATTAAATAACAGACATCAAGTAAAAGACCTAGTGCTGTATGACAATCGTGCTCTAATGTTAATGTGTGGTATCGGTTAACTAGTGACGAAGCGGCGAACATATATTTTAGTTGAATTTTTGTGTTTGGATGTGCTTGGTTTCAAAAAAAAAAATATTTTAAAAAAATAAATACATTTGTAAAATAGTATTTTGTTAACACTATAAAAGGGAAAATAATTCTTATTTTATTTTTTTAAATTGTTTTACAGGTTCGATTCATGTGCTTAGAGTCGCCCGACCATATCTTATTTGGTATGGAAAGAAACGTATCGAACAATTAAATCGGTGTTGAATAAAGGTCAAAAGGATCTTTCTGACGCATCAATCTTGAACTATTAATAAAACAGGGGCTTGGCTTGCATACACATTTAGTAATATTACGTGAGATCAGTTTTTCTTTATATGAAATTCGGTTAGACCGAGCTGTGCGTGATCTGTAAATATGCAATTTTTCAATTTGGTATCACCCCCCCTCCCCCCCAACAGGATGTTGTCACCCTAGTACGGTCCGCACACCATGGACACTTACTATGCCACTGCGGACAATGAAGGGTATTGCTACCAAGCTAGGCTTATATCCATCAATTCAGGTATTACTAGTGTTTTCTAAGCCTATTTTAGGGAAAATGAAATGGATCTCCCAGCCCAAGAGGAATGGATATTTTGAATTCAGTACCCTTCGGTATTTGAATATAAATAATCAAGAGTATGTGTTATACTGAATTTTGTCAATATCGATCCATTCATGAAAGAGTGCTTATTGGTAACTTTTTTTATAAAGGCTATATAAAGAAAAAAAAACGAATTCAGGGCCCCCGGTCGCAAACGGAATGTTATAAAAAGTTCATAACCCCCCAGTATTTGATTCTGGATAGTGATTGATGAATGTTCCAAGTTTGATCAAGATCCACTAATCCATGAAATAGCCTTTTGTGGAAAAATCCTACAAACAAGCCCACAAATCCACACATTTTCACTTTTATATATCTCTCTATATGCATGATACTAGCCAATATACCCGGCGTTGCACGGGATTGCAATTGGAAAATCAACAACTTCTACAGCCTTTTCAATAACATTATAATTAAAGTATTTAAAGTCCCCTGAAAATAAAACTCACCCTTATAGTAAAAGAAAAAAGACTTAATGTGTCTACCATAAAAACACATATAAAATAACTATTGTAAACATCCCAGAGGAATTCCAATCTGATCACGTTTCCCGATGGTATCCCGTTATCCAGAGGGATCCCGACCCAGTTTGGATCCCGATCCCTGTTGAATCCCGATCCCGGTGGGGTCCCGATCACGGTGGCATCACTATACCGGTAAATCCCGATTGCGGTCGGTTTTTTATCTCGTCGATTTTCCGATCCTTGTGGATTCCCGATCCCGGTGGGTCCCCGAACCCGATGGATTTCCAAACTAAGATTTGGTAAAGAAGGGGAAAGTTTTTCTAGCCACACCTCAAAGGCGGTCACGAGAGGTCGTGCACGTGGAAAGCGAGGAAGGCGTGCCTTAATCCAAAATACTTCACCTACATAACAATAGATATTATATCATCTGATAGTATCAGTATCATGATGCCACAATGTGCCTCTGTATATATATGCCATAACCAAACATATAGTAATAGTCTTACATTTATAAGTAGCTAGCCTTAATCTTCAACATGATTTGCAGAAACACAACAGTGTAAGTGTAAGCCCATTTATGATTATGATTTAAACTTAATCTTCAGAATGAAAGAAAAAATAAAATATCAGATTTTAGTGAATGTTTGATTAAAATTAAAAGTATGAACATTTCGTCGTTTTGGGATGTATTGTACAGAAGTGAATGCATGTTTTGGGATGTATTGTACAGAAGTGAATGCATGTTTTTTTTTATTAATTTGAAAAGTGATAGGCCCCCTGAAATAATATATACTATTTTTATTGACAACTGCCTTTATGTTAAAGTATTTTTTAAACAAAATCAAATCTCTGTCATAGACAGCAAGCCATTGCCAAAAAATGTTTCATATATTTATGAAATTTCCCATTTATTAGATTTTATAGAAAAATCTTGTAATAATAGTTATTAAAAAGAAAACGTTGATTTTATAAAAGAAGCCTTGGGTAATTTAATATCAAGTGATAGTGAAAATGAAATTTTTTATACTTTTTTCTTATCTCAGATGGATCTCATACTTACTAAGAAGAATAGATTGAATTATAGCAGTGATATTTTCTTGTTTTCATCATTATTTTATTTATTATCTCCTCAAGCTTACAAATATGTTTGAGATTCTGGCAATATAATATTACCACATCAAAGTACTATAAGAAGAACGTGTAATTCGTTTAAACTTGGGCCTGAATTAGAACAGAGAGAGGAAGTTTTTTTTGTTTTATGTAACACAGCATGTCAATGGACTAAAGCAAAATGAAAAGACTGTGATTTTGATGCTAGATGAAATTCATCTAAAACAATTTATATATTATAAGGGTGGTAACTGATAGTTCTACTGCACAGTTGGCATCAACAGCTCATGTATTTATGATTCAAAGTTTACTATCTTCTTATAAAGATGTTGTACATATTTTACCTGTCAGTTCAATAACTGCAGAAGGGTTTCATAATATAATTAAGAAAATTATTATTGGGTTAGAGCATATTGGTTTAAATTTGATTTGTGTAGTTTTACTCATAATTCCATTGAGCTCTTACTTTACCTAAGGATATTTAGAACTCTAGGCAAACACAGAGAGAGATGTTATGTTTTTACTTTCCTATTGTTCAGAAAGATGGCTGTCAGTAAAGAAAGGCAATCAAGGCAGCTGATGGACTAAAGGAAAGTGTTAAAGGTAAAGAAAGAAAGATCTAAAGTGCAAGAGAAATAGTAGAATTTTTTTTTTGTTAGTTTGGACAAATGAAAACCAGCTGGTTGGAAACAGTGTTAGAGAGATAATAATGTCTGAATATGCTAAGGTGTTGCATTTTAACACTTGGCCAAAACTCTGAGTACACACGCCAAAGCTGAAGAATGAAAATTGAGTTGAGGGTAGTTTGATAAATTTCACAGATGAAGTAGAATTCAAGAAGAAGCTCTTCACCACAGTCTGTCCTGAGAGTTCCCAGTGTGGATGGACACAAAAAGAAGTATTTCATATTGCGCTCTTTTGAAGCTAAAGCCCCTAAATTATGGAACAGTTTACCTCAGTAGTTGAAGGAAATTAAAAATGATAAAAAGCTATTTAAGAGACACTTAAATACATTTTTATTTAAATAGATTTTATGACATCAGAGCACTTTGAGCATGCTGTTGTTCGTCCGTCAAAACGACTAGGACCATCCAGTCATCCGGTTAGGGGGGTGGGTTACGGTGGGTTCGTAGGTGGCTTGCCATCCTATACGTGCTCGGAATAGTCTGTGCACCGCGGGCAGGGGATAGTTGGTGCAGTCGTGACTTTAATAATGTTCTTTCGGGCTTGCCTGCGTGTCTCAATGGTGGCCATCCTACTGGCTTCATAAGATTTAGCCCCTATCTTGACCACTGATCTCCACCTGCCTCTGTCCTGGGCGGTCTGCTCCCATTTAGTCGTGTCGATGCTGAAGGCCTTTAGTGCCACTTTCAGTGAGTCTTTGTAACGTTTTTTTTGGACCTCCTTGGGAGCGCTTGCCTGTCGTGAGCTCACCATAGAATATTTGTTTAGGGAGCCGGTGATCTTCCATACGGGCAACGTGTCCCATCCAACGGAGTTGATACTGCATCAGGGTGGTGAAGATACTAGCATGCTAGAATAGCATGGAAAGAAGCGCTATATATAAGTAATCAATCATCCTACCTATAATTGTTTTAGTTTTAGAAAAAATTATGTATTTTTTGTAACAGAAAAGCCTTAAAAAATGTAAAAAATACCATATTTTCCTCCAAACCCTAAGGCTGGAACAGATTCATAAAGTTACGTTGAATTCAAAATTCAGTGGGAAATATTATTTGGGTTAGTGGATTGGACAGAGGACTAAACAGATTGAGTTCATTATCCGAGGTTCCACTGTCCACTGTATTAAAATAAACATACGGTCAGTGGCATTCACTGAAATATAGTCTAGGCTAGGTATTTTGACTGAAATTATTGATCCAGTTCATATTTTCAAATGTGTACGAAATAACTGGCTGAATCAGAAGAGTGCCACCATTTCTTTTTGTTTGACGTGCGTTAAGTCCCAATGCTGGTTGTTTAACCAGGCAGACATTTACTGCTGTTTCCCACACAACATATGCACTTTCAGAAATTACATCTTATTGCTTTTCTTAACTTAAGATGCATTATGTACTCTTAGGTAAATTTCAGACAGATGCCTTAGAAGCTCGATTTGGTATGTAGAGACAGTTAGCTGGGGCCCAATACAATGTATCAATAGGGCAGGTGTATGAAGTAGAAAAAAAAATTAGAATGTCAAATGTATTGAAGAAAAAGTTAATTGATATTTTTTTTTAATTTTACTTTAGAACTGTCTAACTCTGTAAATAGTGCACCCACATTAGATCACTATAGTGATATGAAAGTCAGTGAAGAAGATTTATGTAATTTTCAAGAAGATTTGCCTGTAGTAATCTACGTTGCTGGTTTTGAAAAAATTGGATGTGCTTCTTTTAAGGAATTTTTACTGATGGTTAAACCTCTAGATTTGTCAGTCCTTAATTTCACAATTAGTTTAGACAGAGGGGGCTTAAAGTATCCACAGAAACCTTTGGTTGATTTGGTTCTATATAACTATTGTGTTGTTTATTAAATAATTTTTGCAAAAATAAAAATAACTTTATTAAAAATTCAAATTCAGCAAGAAAACGATCTACTTTGAAAAAGAAATAATTTTAGTTAATTCAATTGAAACACTGAAATAAGCAATCACTAATAATCTATCTATCTAGTAGCCTAAATAATATTTGAAAACAATCATTGCATTTATATACAGATGGTGTAGCTATTTTCATTTATTTATCCATTTTCCATGAAATGTGTAGGCCCTATATATAACATATTATGCTAAATCTTAAAATTTAAACTTAAATATAGACAGTATTGTTAACTTTCTTTCATTAATCATATTTGCATTACATTTATATCATTTTATGCTGTTCCGTTATTCGTAATTTTATTATATAATACATGTTGCTATATATTTAGGTACCGTTCAATAACATTATACAGCATGTTATTGTTATGTTATTAAACGTTCTAATTTTATACATCTGATCTTGGACATCATTTGAATGTTCATGTCTCCTATATAAAGAAACGAAACAGTGACATATTTTGATAACCTTTTCATTTCACATATAACTTATATCGCATATAGTTTGTGCTTTTAATTTTAACATATTTAAAATGACAAATAGAATATTCATTATTTTGTCAATGAAAACAACACTTAATTCAAATAAATATTTTTGTGTGAATGTTTTATTATTATATGTGTAAAATATAGTTGATTGTCATATTCATTATGAGATTACTCACAACGCAGTCTTGATTTTATTGTTGTAAACTTAGGCGTCTTAGGACAAAATAAAAGAAAAAGTTCAAATTCCCGTGAATTTCTTTTTTAAACTTTTAAAATTTCTATGTATTGAAAATTATTGTCTGTCGTCTGTACAACATGTTTGTAGTGTTGTGTTGTTAAAATTAACAGCATTTCTCTTTGTCTTAGTCCTAAATAATATTATAAGAAGATACTTGGCAATACTGGCAATAGGTTTTGACCTACATAATTCGATTTACCGGTAGCGCATAAATATAAAATAATTAGTTACCATACTCAAACAACTCAAAATATGTACAATTAAACCACGTTTGAAGTAGCTAATGTTAGTTAAATCAATATAGGCCTAAGTTTAAGTTGACATTCAAAGAATAGTTTTTAAATCGAATTATTCAGGCCATAGCAGACTACACCGCGAGGGCTCAAGTGGTCAGCCTCACTTTCTCGTCCTTGTCTATTTGATCCAATGGCAAGTCTTAGTCAAGTCGTTTTTTTCGTTAAACTACTGAAGTAAAAGTTGATTACAAAAATAATTTAAAAATCTTCGTACATAAGAGCCTGCCATCCCCAAAAATCTACTTCTTTTTAAGTTATTTAAAATTAAATGAAATTTATTTTTTTCCACTTTCATTTTTTTTTAAATTATAATTATGCTTTAACTTTGAGCACATTTTTGACAAAAAGGGGGGGGGGGCAGCGGTGGTTTGGAGCCGGTTCGGTCAGGTTCGTGCGAACCGTTAGTTAAAAATAATAAATGTGGCTAAAATCAAGTACTAATTTCAAAAAATTTTAAAAATCAAAATTTTTTTTAATTGAAAAAAATGTCAGTTTTTACAAATGTTTATATAAATTGAATACATTGCATAAATATTACGTTACAGTTTAGCCTTTCGGCAAAAATATAGCGAAATTCAGCTCTAAGCAAAAAATGTGAAACTCAGAACAAGTCAAAGGCTAGATGATAGATGTCGCGCTATTTGACTTCAAACACTTAAAAATGCCTTGGCGGATGGACCCGAAACTCCGCTGAAGGAGCTTCGTGGGCCCAGACGCCAGATCCCCTAATCTTAATTTGACTGACTGTTGCGGTGACCGATATGGCATAAGGGGACATACTAACTGCGAACCCTTTGTTAAGAATTTGGCAATACACCGCTTGGGGGGGGGGGGTGTCACTTGACTTGCTCGGCAAGGAGTGGGGGTATAGGAGAGAGGCATGAAAGAGACACTGTAGGCTGGTATTTAATTAAAGCGTTCACTATGAACAGGCCTGGATTAACCATTAGGCAAATAAGGCACGTGCCTTTGGCACCAAGCGTTTGGGGGCACCACAAGTCCTCAAGAAATATTTTTTTGGAACAAATTTAAGTCCAGAAACAACTGAGATCAGGGGCCCCGGGCAGAAGGGGGCACTCATGTGGGTTTGTGCCTTGGGCACTAAAATGGCTTAATCCGGCCCTGACTATGAATATAAGTAATGCAAAATTTTTTGACTATCAACAAAAATGTTGGTAACAAACAAGCGGCTGCTCCACACCCCTTTGTAGGCGCCCCTGGTGCCAAGCAACGTCTATCAAGGGCTTTCATTGGCGTTGTGAGGCTACTCACTGGGAAAACAAGCTGCGTATTTCCCGTCTCTCCCATTCACATTCTAAAATTTCTTACAATATTGATAGATGAAATTGTTTTTAAAGTTAAATTATGCCGCCGGTAGGGCTACGCTACATACCCATTTAGCTCAACTGTTCAGCGGTTCTCAACCTTTTTAAATCCCCGACTCCTGACCACTTGAATAATATGTGCCAATTACAGGTGACCCAACCAGAAGTACTCTTTTCATTTGAAAAATTGGTGTTAATACGTTAATTACTAGTTGCTAAAATCATATGGCCTATTGAATAAATAATAATGTTTTAATTAACTGATTTGATGTCACAGTGAAGGGAACATAAGAAACTAGCCCGATCACTGAAAAATAATACTTTGGCAAATATAAAGGGTGGGGATAATAAGATATAAATAGGTACCAGGTATGCATTTTAAAATTCTCACTCAAGCGATACTTGGCATATTCATGAGAACCACTGATCAAGCTATTGTTGTTGATAAAATTTTAAATGCTTGTGAAAAGCACAAGAAAATTTAAGTGAAGGTCTCTCACGCCTGGGCTTCGGCGCACATGGGCCCTGGCTCGTTGCCCATCTTACCCTTGGATGATACGGCACTGAGTCAGGAATTTCTCTGAGTCAGACCGTTATTATTATATAATTATTATAATATAAATCAAGAGTTTCCAAGAACTGAGTTTGAAAATTTTTATTCAGTTTCTTTAGAATAACAAAACATATGGTCGGTTAATAAAAAGAAGAAAAAAAATGTAAGAAAAAATTAAAAGTAAAAAAAAAATGTAATTATAAATACATTTTTGGACATGACGTAGGATGTTATTGTGCAAGCTTTTAAAAATTATCAAAAACCCCAAATTACTCACCGCTTTATTATTTTGGTGGTCGTAGACATTTATATTAAAGATCTAGGGGAGGTAGGCTTACTCACCATTAGATAAACCATTTATTAAAACTAAAATAATATTTTTTTTGCTAACCTGGATATAACAATATTATACTTTAAAATTGTCTAAACTTATAGGGAAATGATTATTGGAATTGACTTTAATTTACTTTCCTTAAATTAAGTTGCTACCCCCTGTTCTATGTCATACGTGGTATGACTCGCTTATGCTAAAAATAACCAACCAATCAATTTCCAAGTAATAGTACCAGAAAAATGTCGTGATGGGAGGTAACTCCCACTGACTACGAAATTCGGATTTATTCACCATGAACTTGTGCCTGTTGAAAAATAAAATTTCCCAAATACAAAAATACACCGAAAGTCTGTGCCTAAGCATAATTAACATTGGAAACATCAGAAGTAACAATTAAAAAGTATAACGTAATGACACACACGTATTATAGTGTATTATTACTGTTAACAGGAACTTTTGTGTCAGGACATTTCGGTAAGTCTGGTATGATACATTATGGCGTTTATAATTTATGATGGTAAGTTTAAATTTAATTATCAACAATTCATTGTCATTGTAATGAATTGCATGTAATCTATGTGATGTGAATGAACTATTGAAAATCAGAAAAAATTAATTCAAATTACAAGTCACGACTAGTACTAGTGTGTACAATCATTTGAAAAATGAAATTTGGGGGCTAAAGACCTAATGATAATGAATGCAAGTAGCAAGTCATTCATTATTAATTCGTTAATCATCGTCATCATGATGATATTTGATAGTAATACTAGTAATAGTATCGATAGCCGTAATCTGTAATGTCATAACAATGAAATGATTATGATTAGTAGTAGTCAGTAGTATAATTATAGGGCCTATTATTATATAGAGGCCTCAGGCCTAACTTGTTGATTGATTGATGTAATTTTGTAATGATCAAAATCAAACTAATTTAATTTAATTTTTATTATTATTTTATTATTATTAAGGCCGGCACGATGTACAGTGCGGCGGTGTACCAAGCAAAACCATGGACTTTGGCCTGCGTACACCGCTAAGAAGCTAACCAGCTCCTTTTACTGACATTATACCCAGTTCACTTGATATTAGGCTCCTCTACCTATAATGTGCCGCCGATCCAATGTCTTGTTGCGTGCTATAACAGTGATGAGAGTTCATGTGAAATCTCTCGCACATTTTTTAAATGTTTTCTTCAAATAATGTTACTGGATAGTTGGATATTTTTGGATCTGAAAATTTCTTGGACTGTTTAGAAGCTGAACTTTTTCACTCAAAACAAACTCAATAGTTTTACAGTGTGTAATTTCTTGACAGGACATTTTAGGACATCGGAGTGCCGTGAGCATGCTAACATAGCATGGAAATAAGCGCTACATTAGTACTCAAATCAATCAATCAAAGAACGTACATTTAATAATTATCTTGAATTTCTGACTCTCAAATACATCTATTAGAGCCAATTTTAACGTAAAAATCTGTGCAATCAATGATATTTGTGGGGGGTACACCACAGGCTAGGATATAAAATGCGTTTCACTTACGAAGAGGCCAGATACGACCAATAAAATACTAAGAAATGCTTGCTTTTTACAAAAGTGTAGAACATACCCAAATATCCTCCTCCCAAACCCCTAAATAAAAAAAATGTAAATTACCAATTTAAAAAAAAAAATTACAGTTACAGTTTCACAGGAACGTCATTCCCTTGCCTTCATGCAGGACTAAAGCCCTGCGCACAATAAAAATATCAGTTCTACTTTAGTTTAATCTTGCAGGTACCGGTATTAAATAATTTTAAAATAAATAGTTTTCAGTTTTAACAAGAGTTTAACATTAATTTTACAAGTACCGCATAGAGTTAAAGACTGGCAAAGACCAAGGTTTTGCTGCTTTTACCGCTGTGGTGTACGCAGGCCAAAGTCCATGGTTTTGCTAGGTGCACCGCCGCGGTGTACGTAGTGCTGGCCTTATATAAATAGACATAGTAATAGTATATGTTATTAAAAGTACCATACGCTATACTACTATAGTTATAGACCAGGGGTGGAAAACCCTTTCATATTGGAGGGACACATTCATTAATCTGTAATCAAATAAGGCAACATTCAAGAAATATGAAAGTGAATTAAAATAATAATATATATAATGAAATGAAAACTATTTGTAATGGAGTTGATAAACATACACTTCAGGCTTCACTGCAGGACCATGCTCTAGTCATGTTGTCTGACAGTGAACATTATATTTTAAATTTATATAAAAAAAGTACTTAAATGTTATTTTTGGAAAATGAAATAATTGTTTATGCCTATACATAGAGATGGAGTTGAAAGGTTAAGGCAACAAGTTCCCCACCCCTGCTATAGACCATGATGTGCCCATGCCATAGTCTATTGTTTTTCTGAATACTGTGTATTACAGACCGTTATAAATGGAGAATTTATTCTCTTATTTTAGTCTATGGCTCGTTCTAAAAACAGTCCATAATAAAGAACGATACCAAAGTTTTAAAAAAACAATAACAAATAAAACGACACTCAAAGCCAGAGCTAATTACATTTAATATGTTTTTAATGTGTGAATTTCAATTAAATCCAAAAGTAAAAGAACATGATTAAAATTATTAACTTACAATTTGTCTGTTACTGGTACTGTGTATAAAAATACAAAGAGCAAAAATTGTACAAGGAAATAGAAAAATCTACACAACAAAGCACTGTCTAATAATAATGACACTCGCTCCACAGTCTCGTGATAAAAAGAAATCTCTCTCCCTCTCAATTATTCAGCCTTTTTATAGGCATTTCCTACTAACGTCTCTAGAACCGTCTAACGCATTGTTTTGCTTTCCCGGTTTATACAGATTTTTCTATAATGTTCTGACTAACTAAGCTTTTTTGTAAACAATGGGAAAGTTTTTCTAGCCACACCTCAAAGCGGTCACGAGAGGTCATGCACGTGGAAAGCGAGGAAGGCGTGTATCAAACACGTTGTCTACATAACAAGTGTCTTCAAGTGTAGGCCTATGGCTGAGGAAATTAGTGAAACAAAGTATGAGCAAACAACAGTAAAAAACAATATAAAATTTTAAAAAACACTTAACTGCAATGTAGTATCCGAGAGGACAGCCAGATGAATGTCCTATTCAATTCTATTATTAGCTACTAGAATTTATGAGCAGATATTACCGGGATGAAAATGGCAGGCATTTGGAGATAATTCTACCTGCTATTGCCTGTGAAAACTCATCAGAATTCTTTTTATAAAAAAAGAAGTGTATATGTAAAGACGTTTATGTTTCTAACATTATTTAGTTTTGAGAAATTTTATCTGCTATATAATATCAACCTACCCAAGTCTTTTTTTTTCTCTAAAAATTGTAAAACATGACCTTAAATTTATAACAAAAAATCTATATACCATTTTAAATATATTTTATATTAACTGAATTTAATATATTGATATCTTCATTAACAATTGAATCAAACTTTTACCTCATTTTTCTACTATATTATTGGAAAATTCTCAAACAAAGAATTCTTTTATTTAAAGAAACATCTCTTAACTGTTTTTCACGTCTGTTTACACCCTCTTACTTTTCGCAAAGTAAAAACAAAAACATATTTTCATTTTTTGAAAGAAAATCTCAACCCATCTTTGTTCAAGCCCATGAACTGTAAAGGAAAAAAAAAAACACCTATTTTTAAGAATAGATTTATTGTGAGTAAATTGATTTGATTTTGATATTTTTATTTGAGGTATGAGTATACTTGTCAACGCCAGCGAACTATATTTTCTTAATTGGTAAACATAAAATATAATTTGTAAAAAGAGAAAAATAACACCTCTTTTTCACTACTATAATATCATTGGATTTAAAGATATTGTCATCCCCGTAAAAATGTACACAAACTATTACCTTACCTTTGTATATGGAAATTAAGAAGTTTAATTATTTTTTCAATTTTATTACTTTATTCTGAGGCATATCTTGTGCTGCCTTTGAAAAAATGAAAGTGTCGAATCCCCTCCTCCAAAGTTTTAATAAAAATTGATAAAATCATCCACGGGATGGTAGCCCCCTACGTACGAAACCACACATTTTTTGCATGCCATTGAACTTAACTAAAATTCTAAAATTCCCTTTTACTACACATTGTTTTATATTTTCCAAAAAATAATATTTAAATATAATTCTACGCATGATTTCCGTATATTGAAAGAGTATTGTTATTTATTCTAACATTAAAAGCTATACTGAAGTTCAAATATGTCACATAATTGGGTTTTAAGATATTGATATCTAAATGAACCAATTGCAACTTCATATGATTTGTTCTTAATTGGATGAGTGATAAGTGACTTAATAAGTGCTATTTGGCTATGAAGTTTGACTGCACTAATAGACTTAAACAGCATTTTCTTATTAAAAGTATTTTTAAAACGTGAAGTTTTTATTACTTTATAAATTTGATAAACACATTTTTTAAATGAAACATAAGAAAGTAAAACTTAATAAATGTTAAAAATACAAAGGTAAATTTTATTAAAAAATATTGATAAATATTAAATGATAGCTTTTGCATTTTTCATTATTCTATAGGCCTAAGTTTTTACCATTTATAAAAGTATAATTTCAGAGAAGGTAACTTTTAAATTCTATTGTAACCACAAATATGTATATTTTGTGTTGAAGTAATCCACAGTTAAATGTTTTTCTGTTTGTTGTTAATTCCAAGAAAACAATAAGGTAAAATTAAGAGTAAACTTACTCCACATTAAAAAAAATCAATATACACTAAGACTTGAAAAGAATAAATTCTGAAACATTTAGAGAGTTTGTGAAAAAAATAAAACCTCAAACATATGTTGGCAATAAACATTTTACACACAGGATAGTCGTATTAAATAAAATATGGCCAAACATGTAGGTCTAAGTTAAATGGGGGACGACATTCAGTAAGTACCGTGCACACTAATCGTTGTGAGCAAAATCAGTGTAAAAACTAAAAGTATCAAAGCTTCTGCTTTGGATTTTCTAGGACAGATTTTAAGTAAATTTGTGTGTAATTGTAATTTGATGAAAGTGTGAATCTTCAACAGGTGCACAGGCCAGCTCATGTCCTCAACATGTTATGCAAGTTTTCAAAGGTCACACATCAGTGCACAATCATGTTTGTTACCTTTTTATTGATGAAGAAATTTACTGGACATCAGCCAGAGAAAGGTGCTGGAATCTGGGTGGAGAGATGCTCTCCATTGAAAATGAAGAGACCATGACCCACATACAGAGCAAGCTGAATTCACCAGAGCTGGGCTGGAGACGGAACGGGGTGTGGCTGGGAGCAAAAAATAAAGCTGGAAAATGGAGATGGACCAATGGTTAGTTTCAACCCTACTCTCTGATCATTGCTAGAATAGGACTGTAATAATTTCTGTAATAATAATGTCAGATAATGTAAAATAATAATAATATGAAATGTACAGAGAAACATAAGGGGTGACAAAATTTGAAATGAGCATCATTCTTTACAAGCCTTTTTAAAAAGAATTGTCCATTTTGATTGATTTACACGTTCCATAAGAGACATCATTAGCTAATCGTTTTGTTATTTAAAGGACGACCTATGGAATATACTAATTGGGCCAAGGGAGAGCCAAGCCAAGTCTTGGGGCCTTTGACAGTGGAAGATTGCACACAAATGCGCAGTGAGGATAACTGGAAATGGCATGATCATATCTGTGGCTCATTGAAATATCATTACAATTATATTTGTCAATTTTGTAAGTATCGGATGTGCTTTGCCTGGATTTCATTGTTGTTTTTTTAAACAGTCTTATGTCTCTCAATCTTTGTTGTTGATGTTGTACAATGTTTTTGATACTTTTACTAAATGTACTTCCAAATTGCATTCAATATTAGCCAAAAGGGCTTAAATTGGAAATAAATATGACTTGATAACTGGATACAGTACCGGGTATATTAATGGTATTACATGTATTAGTTCTAAACCAAAGGGTTATTTTGAATATTTACAAGATTTACATTTTTATTTTCCTGTAGCCCTGAGCAAGCCAGGCGATGGTGCTGGAAGAGTGTCTGAATCAGCCAAACAACAAGATCAGGATAATGGGAATGGTGAGCCTTATTTTTTAATATACTGACTCCTCAGCAGTTTTTGGACAGTAAGGAAAAGAAAAAGATTTTTTTTTTAAAGATTTTTTTTAATATGCAGGAATTGTAAAAATAGTAATTGCTGGCATCCATCCGTCACAAGGTGACGATGGTGTGAATTTCGCAGGACGAAATCCACAAGGCCTGGGATTATTCTTCTAGGATTATAAGCTGGTTCTCAACAGCAAATCGTCTCTCTCCATGCCGCTGGATAAACCCAAGGGAACATCATGTGGATGATGCAGCTTGGCACCAGTGGCGTCGCAGGAGTTGTTGGAATATTTCATTGTATCAATGTTATCCGCCTTTGGGACTCCATCTCCATGTTGGAATTCAGAGTTAACTTCTCTTAGATGATTTGCCATCCAAGGTTGACGAGTCTCATCCACCATTAAAAATAATTAATATTTAATAGTTATTAAACACTGTTTATCTACTTTTACAGAATTCATGCTGGTTACCGTTTATGTAAAAATGTTTAAATACAAATCCATTCTTCCTTTCTTCAATTAAAATTTATTTCATGAAATAACATTGAAAGTTCCTTAAACTTTAATCCACTTTTTATGTCTTTAAACAGAATCTTCCTTATAATAAAAAAGGAATTAGAGACTCTATTTTACACTTCTATACCCTAGTGCCATCTGGTGTGAGCGTATGAAAAATGTTGTAATAGAACAGGTTGCTTTTTAGGTACCATTTTATATGGTATATAAAATTTTAATACTTAATAGTTATTAATACTCTTATTACATGTATTAATTATTATTAATGATTTGTTTTGTGTTAGTAGCATGTTTTTGGTATGTATTGTGGCCTCAAGTTCTAGAACCTTTGTTGCCAGGTGCATTTGTTCATGACATGTTGGTGTACTGAATGATCTTGTTTATTTGTTGTTGTTATGGTTTATTTTGTTGGTATGGAGTAGCCATAGAGTATATAGAGTTAGATTCAGTTTGATTCATAAAGACTGTATTAGTTTATTCCTCTTTACCCATCTTGTTTACCAACATAACTGGTGTCTTAAAAAATCTGCTAAGAATTTGCACTGAATAAAACCATGCAATTTCAACTATAGATCTAATTAATGTAGACTATTGTAGACATAGGACATGTGATTTTTTTAAAAATTTTTAGACCAATATATAATGGTACTTAGAAAGCAACATGTTCTTTTACGTAATTTTTCATACACTTACACCAGATGGCACTAGGTAAAGAAGTGTAAAATAGACTGACTATAATACTTTTTGATGATGAATTATTTTTTAATGATAAGGAAGATACTGTTTTTATTTTAAGGAAGATACAGTTTAAAGACGTCAAAAGTTGATTAAGCCACTTTCAATGTCATTTCATGCAATAAATTATAATTGAATTGGAGTTTATTCATTTCCCTACATATCTTTATATTTTTAAAGTAATTAGTTTTAAAAATTTTTTTAAATTTGCCAATAAGTACAGTACAGGGCTTGTAAAAAGGGCTCCGTCTTTTTGGCACAGACATTCCAAAAAGGTTCGGTCTTATAATATGACCCCAATAATTGAAATTCTCTTGATGTTTGCTAGACCCACTGATGGCAATAAGTGGATTTCTATTATATTTGAAAAGTCATTGGTAGCAAAGGGTGAAGTATAATGATAAAAAAACAACAACTAAATTTCATTGTTTTATTCAAATTAAAATGTCCACGTATTTAACAGTTCTTAAAATTATTCTGATTTCAGCCAGACTTCTTGCAATCATTGTTGGCTTGGGCATTGGTATACTGGTCGTTATGGGACTGGTCTTCCTTATCCTGCATTACCGCTATAGAAAGTCCAAACTCAAGGCTCAGGAGGGTGCAGTTCATTATTCCAACAACACATACCAGAGCAACACAACACATTCTCATGACCAGCAGCCACCACAGTTACCTAACTCCAGGCCTCCCTTGTCTGATCACCAGACAGCACTTTACACAGAGGTATGTCAATACTGATACCTGATATAGAGACGTTTGAATTCCACTGATTTTCAGCATTGTAAGGTTATTTCTACAATATTAGTCTGGAGGATACCTTTTAAACACTTTAAAAATATTTAGATAGATATAGATATTTTACTAGTCGCCCACAGAGAAAATGTAAATTTTGATGTTTCGTGTAATTTATTAGGAGTAGACTAAATAGTTGGTCACTTACTTCTTCTCAGGTGGTTAAACCCAACAATCACCTGCACATGGTCAGCCTGCCAGGTGTTAAATCAATCGCACACTCATCAGAATGGTCAAGTGAACTAAGTGGTAGCCCAGTTGTAGTGGACGGGGCTTGGGGTGGCAGTGACCCGGACTTTGATCTGAAATCTCCACTGATGAATGAAGGGGTCGGCAGTGACCAGGGTCAGTATGTTGACATGAATGCAATTGCTGGGACTAAAGATGGAGAGAAGGCTCACAAAGAGGATAAACACATGTACAGTAATGTGGATCACAGGGATAAAGGGGTGGAGAACCAATATGAGGTCCTGCCCTGATCTTATTTTTAGAATTTGTTCATTTTTCTTTTCTTTCCGCAAAGGTGCTCCTGAAAGTTGGCAGTAGAGAGTTGAAAACATGCAGTATAATTGAAATTGTCATCTAGATCACTAGAGAATAGATCTAGTTGAAGGATTGGTTTTAAATGATGGATACTATTATGGCAATTATTTCTCTTAGTGGATTTCAATTTATAAAGCATATGACCTGTGTTCAGGAATCACTAACTTAAACAGCAACAATTTAAAGTTAATCATGAATATTCATGTTAATTTCATTAGCTAAAGTCAAGGTGTTTTGCCCAGTAAGGCATGCTTGCTAAAGTTTATAATAAAGTTGTAAATGGGATTACATTTTGTAACTTTTCTGGTTACTTGGGTGGCCAGTATGCATCTCTGTATTTACTGTTTAGCAGAGAATTGAATAATGATGACACTGTTACTTGTGTCTTTATTATTTGCATGTATATGAATGATATCAGAAAATGTATTAACAGTTCATTTATATAAGTTAGTGTAAAATTGTGATACAGCTTATACAAAAATCCATTACCAGTAAAACAAACTTTTTTTTTTAACCCACACCCATCCGGGCCCCACCTCTATACTTATGGTGTGATTGAACACAGTTTACATAAGTCTTAATATTTTATGCTGGTTGCTAAACTATTTTATTACTGTTTGTTAGATCCAATTTCTATTTCTAGTAATGTTTGAACTTGTACATTTGTGTCAACTATTAGCTGTTTTTTTTCTTTCTAAGAAAGAATTTTTGTGATGCAATAATACAATCATAGATTTCTTTTTCTAGTCATGCAAATTTTGGTGGACAATCTGGGTTATGTTTTTACAACAGTTTGAGTGAACAGAAACTTAAAACAAATATTTTTAAGTGTTGCTCTGTTAAAAAACCCATTATGGCAAAGAAGATTGATTTGGTCAAATCAATTATTCATAACATTAGTACTTCATATTTTAATCTTACAATTAGTCAAACTGGTAAAGTAATGTCAATTTGCAACAACTAAATTTGGGTTATGAGTATTAATGTGGGTTGAGTTTTTAATTTTTTTTTAAATCTTCAAAACATAACAATATATTTGATTGTAGTCTATTAAGATATTTTTTATTTTACAATTCTTGTAAACATATTTTTTGTTGGAGTTATTGACTCAGGCATTGCAAAACGAAAGCAGACAGGTTGTGTTGTTTTATAATGTCTGTGTACTGGCTACAAGGAAATGTTGATATGTTTTGAAATTTTATTTATTATATAGACATAACTAACATGAAAAATAGTAGAAAACTTATATAGAAAGTGGTTGAATTTAAAGTAATCATTGGTATGGTGATAGTTTAATTATTGAATTGAAAGATGTTTTAACTGTATACAATAATGATGCTGTACTTTTTAGTGTTCCTTTCCTGTCTCTTCCATTTGATACATTTTACGACATTGCCATAGGCTTGTGATTAAATGGTATAAATCGACATACAATATTTAGTGATTATACACTTACTGTAAATACACATGTTCAGTTGTGACTGAGAATCCATTGTGCAGTCTTTGAAATAGAGCGACGATAGTCATTTGCTTACTATAATTAAATTGTTTTATATGTACATAATTTTTATACATTTGAATAATTGCTTTGTTTTTTAAAAAGTTTACACAAAAATCAAATAAAACTTTTGTTTCATCAACCTAGTTTTTAAAAAATTTCTTAGTGTAATTTTGTTTTGCCATTACATCACTGTACAGTAATCATGAAGGGTTGGCCTTGGCTCCTTTTGCATTCTGCATGTTTATACACTTCTCAGGCATTGAAAGTGGAGGCATCAGGCTGTTGCCAGAATGTAGGTTCATAAAAATATTCTGGACAAATGAAGTATCCTTAAAATCAGCTGTTGATTTTTTTGATACATGGAATTAAAACAGTAAATCTTATACAAACAGAAAAATGAGTGAGTCTGAATATATGACAATTTATTTTCTTTAAAAAAGAATTTCAAGCAAACATGCCACTTCTTGATATTATGGATTACGAAATACACTTGCATTTATTTTCCTTGGTACATATTTAATCCCCTTGCAATATTATTTGAAGTATCAGGTAGTAGTACTATTCATAAAACAAGTTTAAAATAAATAAAAAATCACATAAGAACTATAAGCTTGCTAATTTGGGTGCTGGCACCAGTGAGTTTTTCATTGGCCATGATCAAATCTCATTATTGAGGTCAGCCAAAGATAAATTCCCCCCCCCCCCTTAGATAAATGTCTTGTTAAAACAAAATTACAGTCTTTCTAATCTCATCATGATGTGGTAACACCACATACCTGCTTGTGAACCCCTCATGTATGACGAAAAGCAGGCAGAAATATACTTTTGTGTTTTACTTTGATACAATCTTGAGATACTTCTCAGGAATTTTGGGTTTTTATGGTTAACTTTAGGTCCTCTAACTTCAATAACTTCTATTTTCTATTTTTCAAAAATATGTTCCCTGGGATCAATTAATGCTTCTTGGACAGGGTCATATTTGACAAAACTGTCAACAAATGAGACCTTAACACTCTCAAACCTTGATGAAAAAAAACTTAGACAGGAGGTGGTGTTAGGCAATGTCCCATGCTAAAATAAAAGCCTTCATAAATTTGTGGCAGGAAGGATCAAGAATTATTTTCACAGCATGTCTAATCAAGATAGTTGACAAAATGTTGCATAGTGCTGCACACCAACTTATCCCACAAGAATCTTAAGTAAGACAGCAAGGATTCATTCATAAATTAAAAAAGAGACATAAATAAACATTCCTAGCAATGGTACACTGACACTGAAATACATTTACAAATTAATGAAAACATGGGGAAATAATCAAATGGATACCGCAACTGAGAAATGCAAGAGTAGCAGGAAATGTGTTGGTACACAAAGAAATATGAATGACACAGAGACTTAAGCCAGATATGAGATCGATCAAATGTTAGAATTTAAACGATTATCATTTTATTTATAGGCTTCTAACAAGAAGTGACAGTTCAGTTAAAAATCAGTTGGCTTAATTCACAGAGCTGTGTCCTTGCCATGGTGCAAATACCTTGTGCAGATCAGAATTGCAGCTTTCTATGGTTATTAAATACTCAATGAACGATGAATTGATATCACCTTAAATTCAGATGAGAAATCAATGACACAAACCTGATGAGGTGAGAAAGGTGAACTTTTAATGCATCCAATACGTTTTAAAAAAAGTGTTGGTTAATATATTAATACATGTATCAAAAATGATTTCACCAGACAATGCATTCCCTATATATATATGATGAGTAAAAAAAATGTTCACCCTCATGGACAAAAAATTCTGCTCAGTTGTTTGAACAGTGAGTGATATCATAGTTATGAAATCTTTACGGAAATTTGGCATAAATTAATGATTTATTAAGTACCACTGACCCTCACAAAAAATGGATTTTATCAAATGAAATTAAAAACCCTCATGACAATATGAATTTAAAAAAAACAATCAATCCTTTATATGATTATAATAAAGACCCATTAGCAGCCTTTGATTCCTCAGACCATTAAATAAGGGACCTGACATAGAGAACTGTCAAATTGTATCATTTAATAGTGACTATCACCTAGCTAGGAAATCCTTGATCAAGATAATCATTTAAGCTAGAACATCCTGCCTGAAACAGAACTTTAGGAATAACAAATAGCCAGATAAATGATTGGTGAAAAATTTAAAAAAAAAAAAAAATGATTTAACAAGTTTAAATTGAAAAAAACTGTAACCCTAATTGCAATGGAGCAAAATATTTCTGCCTTTATTTGGGTGTTCTTTAGAGATGGGTGAGAGATGCATGTAAATAAATCAATAAATAAAAGGTCATAGCAGCAGTACATATCCCCTAGCTTTGCTAGAGAAACTTCTATTGACTCGTCTCATGAAAACTGAAAGCCTTTTACAAAAAAATAATACATATATATTTAATAATTTGGATATGATTTCCCTCAGATTGCAAGTAGCCATTATTACCGTAAAAATCTTTATTTTAAAATTTAAAAAAATTAATGAGTTTTTTACAAACTTTTTATGTATTTTAATTTTCACAAATTTTGAAATAAAGTAAACCATTTCATGTCAATTGTTAAAATATTTGATTTTACAAAAAGATAAACACACAATTCAATTTAGTTTAAATGCCTATTTTGAATAATTTAGGTTTTTATAGCAAAAATTGTATGTATACTGAATAAATCATTGAATGATGGTATTAACACATTCTTATAAGAAGACTATGTTTAAAAAAGACAGTCCCTTTGTATGTTACATAAATGTGTGCCTCATTTCATCACCACATAGTCATCAGCATGTTTATGAAAATCCAGAATAGTCAGTAAAACAGCAGACAAATGCTCAAACATTGCATCACAATCTAATCCAAAAGCAACCACTAAGAAATTAACCCTTTCAGCGGAAATACTTTTATTATTTTTATAATAGTACTGCCACCATGTTGCATATACTGCAACAAAACTGTCAAAGATGTGTTTTCATGTGGTTTTGGAAGCCTCCCCAAAACATAGCTAATATCAGTTACACCATGATCTAGAATCATGAACACCTATGAAATCATAATTCATCATTAGTTTTATCAACTTGGTAATATCCTTAGCAGATGTAACAACATCTTCAAGATTTCCAGATATCTTCATTTGTCTTTGCACTTTACTCAAATAATGCACATTTTTTTAGCTTTAAGTTAATATTTTTACCCTCATGAAGTGTGAAGCTCCACTTTGAAAGCAAAAGGAATTAATGGCTTAATAAAAGTTTGAGTTCCCTCTTCATCTGATTTTATACTCACAGTTTTCATATTAAGGGCTGCTCTTCCTCTAAACAGTCATTATTGATATCTGCATCCTGAATATCCTTTACTTGGGCCTCATCACTGGGCATAGCTTTGCCTGTTATATAGTGAGAACCCAAGAACAGCTTTCTCAGTTCTTTCCTCATGAGTGCTACTACAATGGTAGTCAGCAAAGTACATGGCACGAGATACAGCAAGGCAGGCTGGCCAGAATTCATGTATATCAGGGATATCATGCAGATGATCATTCCAAACAGATAACCGACAGAAGAACAAATGAAGTACACCATACGAGTTCCTGTTTTCACATCGAAGATTGCATTGTAAGCTATAAGAAGGCCGGGAATGATAACATCACCAAATCCCAACAAGGAGTATGAACGCTCCCTGCATTTGATTATTGGTGCATTGCTGAGAATGGGGACCAGAAACACCATAGGCAGAGACTCCTTTGAATGACTTGAGCCACCCGTGGCTACTGATTCCATTATGCTATCCCCATTTTTTGTGAAATATGGGGTGATGAACACAAAAAAAACATCATAGATCAGCAGAAGAGTAAGGAGAACTCCAATGACTTTTAAATTGGGCAAGCGAAGGTTGTGGATGAAGAAAATGCAAAATGAAGATCCAAGCAAATCTTGTATAGTCCAGGCATACTTGCTGTGACGTTCAATGGCCCAAAATATACCCAGGGTCAAGCAAGGCATATACAGCAAAAAACTTCTGAGTTTCACCTGAAAATCAAAGGATAACAGTTAATTTATTTTTAAAATATAAAAAAACACTATTTAAACAAATTTGGGGGGGGGGGAGAGGTTTATAACTAAAAAGTCCCATTAAATATCCAAAAAACATTTCAGTATTAAATTTATCAAAAGTCTGCTTACCTTTGTTTTAATGCAAGGCAGCCTATTAACTGGTATGTCATATGACAAGGGCACAAGATGCGACCATATTGGTAGCAAACACTGGTATAAACTATAAGAACCAGCCAGGCAGAACATGGCAATGAAAAAGTAGACCATCTGCTCATAGAAGAAGTAGAGGAAAACAATCACCCCACAAATGAAGACGAACCAGATAAACACCATGCACACAGTGAATTCCATTTGCTCCTCCTGTGGCTCGCTTGAGGTACTGGTTTTGTCGGAATCAACCGGAACAGTAACCCGGTGCCTTGCCTGTTTAAACGATTGAGATTCCTCATATGCTGCCCAGCCAGCTCCTATCATCACAAATGCAGTGGAAAAGATGACAATGACAATCATGTTTGTATCCCAGTATGGTGCGGGTGGAGCATATAGTCTAACCACGACTGATTTGTCTAGGTGTAGGCCTACTAGCTGCTTGTAGTCATTCCAGGTAATTGTGGCTAAGGTTATGTTGATAGAGTGAAACTCTGAGGCATTTCCACCTGGTACTGTAGCTCTACTTGAGTTTTTAAAGTCTACAATGAGAGCTGCTCCACCATCCACTGCTTCTATGTTGGCTGCTTTCTGTATGAAAGTGCAGTTTCCTCTCATCACAGCCACAATAGCTCTTTCAGAAATGGAATGTGGTTTTAAGTCTTGTATTGAGCAGCCTTCTGTGATAGAGAGATCTACCAAATGCCTTGAAACAACTGAGGGTGAGGCTAAAGTTTCTGGGAGCTTTTGATAATCAGAGTTATAACTGATGCAGAAGGAACTGCTGCCAACATCTAGGAGAGCACTACTTGTGGCTTGAGCCTGTTGATGAGCAGGTGAGAATAAGTGACTTTTTCACAAACATAGTAATATATTTATTTAATTTTTTTAAGTGCCATGCTAAATTTGACTCAATCTTCAAATTTCTGCACTACTTTTCCCACATTTTTATTTTTAAAGATTATTGCACCATATTTTCAGGAGACATTCACATTCTAATTTAATATTACAATATTGTATTACAACACAATGAACAACAAAGCTTTTCAATAACATCAAGACTTTGTATTTTGGATAATTTTATTTGAGGCTATGCTAAAAAAAATCCTAAAAAGTAAAATTGAAAAAAAAATATAGAGGAAAGTAATTTGAAATATCTACTTACCAAATATTGTTTTAAATTAATAAAATACCAAATGAATTTGTCCAAGTTACTATAACTTTTTTGCTATTTGAATGCAGTCTCCACTTTGCGCCTTAGGGTTAGGCCTTAGACTTAGATAACTCTTATGACTCATATGTTTTCATCCCTATTTTAATCTAGCTGCTCGCAATATAATTGTAAATTTTGGGTTAACGGCATTAACGGTATGGGTTTTGTCAAGAGTTGTCTCACCCTAAGGGCAGTGACATCACTTTGAGGAATACCAATACTCGCAATATAATTGTACATTTTGGGTTAACGCATTAGCGGTATGGGTTTTGTCAAGAGTTGTCTTGCCCTAAGGGCAGTGATATCCCTTTGAGGAATACCAATACTGTACTTCGGGTGCATAGACCTAATAATTTTAGGAACCGACCAATGTGTGTGATAATATTCATGTTATTTACTGATCATTACTGGCATCATAAACGATACGCTTAATATGAAATACATTAAAATGAAATTTTCCATTCATTTGTATTAAAATTCAACTTACATGTTTCAAAAGAAAGGAATAAAAAAACTCATCCTTGCAGATACCCCAAGACCCAACACCGGTGAAATAAAAAGATGCGCGCCAACAGTACAGTGCTGCATTTTAATTAGTTGAAAATCGAAACACCATAAATCATATGTTAAAACTTTGTTAATAAAAGGGAGACTACTTCTTAAATTGCATTAGGAAGGATCTTCCAGGGAATCCCCCACTTTAAAAATCAAAATAAGAAACAAAGAGACCCCCTCCCCAACGTCAAAAATATAAAATAAGAAATCAAAAACTTGACATATCATGGAACACATTGCCGGACTTACCGCTAACCCAAAATCGATCCAATATAACTTATTACCCACCAAGCCAAATTCAATGCCAATATTGAATAGATAGGAATAAGTTCTAGGAGGGAGGGCATAATTTTAATTTATTTATTGTTTCAGCTAAAAAGAAAGTTTTCGGACATAGTTATTGTATACTAAAAAAATTCGAAGTGTCTACACGTCCGGCGACCGGATATATAGTGAGGGAGTTATACGTTCGTCGACCAAGTCACATGACTGCCGGACGAATACTCATTGACCTGGTTTTAAGATAAAGCAGTTATACGTGAACTTGTGTGGTCTTGTGGTAGAGTAGACGCTAAGCGACCTTATATAATGTGATCATTTACTAGATGGGGATCCAATTTTAATTTTTTTTTTCCTTATTTTAATGAAAAGTATATTTTATATTTAATTTATTATGTTTATTTGTAATAGTAGTCAGAGCTTTATAACTTTAGGATGTTTAACCAATATAACGGCCTTTTTTTTTTTGAAGAGTCATAATCAAATAGTAATACTAGTAGTAATAGTACTACTACTAGTTAAGTATAGGCATAGGCTATCATCGGGCATAGGCAGACTAGCTTCATATTCAAAGTCAAATGCTAACGGTACACTTTATGAATATATTAACATGTTCAGTATTTATTTATTATCTAGGGATCAGCTGACTAATATATGTAATTATTGTAGACAATATTGGAATATCATATGCAATGCAACTATTTTGCCGGCGACCTCTTGTCACATGACCTGACGGAATAATAACACCTACTAGTCATCCGGCGGTCACATGACATGTCTGCCGCCGGAATATCTTCCACTAGTCGTCCGGCGGTCATCTGACAGGCCCGCCGGACGTATAGCTCCCGCACTATACGTCCGGTCGTCAGACATGTATGTATGTATACACTGCCAAAAAAATTCTGATCTCAAATGTAAATAGGCTATATTTAATAATTAATTAATATGCCGGCTAATTCATATATGTGGTACCTCATTTCATTAGGTTAGGTTTAGATTTAGGGTTCAGGTTAGGGTGAGGGTTCATTTAGGAATTTTTTTCATTATTTTTAAACGTTTTATTCTTAATTTTACGTCAAGTTGGCGGCCATGTTTAAAAAACGCGGTACGATCTATATGAATTTAACAATATGCCATATTAATAAAATTATTATAATATATAAATCCATAATATTGCATATTATATGGATTCCTCCTAGTCCTATTATTAATTAGGCTACACCACCAAACTAAACAAAAACATTGACAACTTGGACATATATATAACAATCAGCATACAACTACAAACAAGCCTAGCTAGTTAGACTAGTACAAGTCTCACTAGTTACCAGTTAGTAGTATATTTATAGTATTAAGTCAGTGTAATCATACTAAATAATAAGTATAGTAAGTATAGTATAGTCTACTATAGGCATAGGACTCATAGGTTAAGTCAGTATTTTACCTCAATTTCAATCAAATTTGACGTAAGTCCACTCAATACAACACATATCAGCCACTTTACTGCCCCCATGTTTATTTTTCACGATTTAAGAGCTTTTAAGTTTTGATTTCAACCTTTGCTTTTGTCTATTTATACATTGTGTCGCTAGAATGATTATTCGATTATTAACCCAAATCTGTCGCTGATACTGATGACAGCTAAGGTCCGTCCATCTGCTGAGCTACGAAACGTAACTCTCGACAAATACATTTCCCAACGTTCCTCTCCTACTATTTCAGGAAGTTAGCAAATGCGTTTCCTACCTTATTCAGCCATAGACATATATTATAGCTCTGTGTATTCAGCCAACGACAATGTCCATCAAGATCATTATTCATTTATTTTTTTTTTAAAAGAGTTTATATAAATATGTTTGGGTCGGGTGCTTTTACAAATATGAAAATTATAACCTGTCATATCTAACTTGTTTTGGCGACTATTGTTTGCTGTCAAGCATTTCCCCATGCCCATTGTATCCTTAAAAATAATAATACAACATTGACATTATAATTGGATTTTAATTTTATTACTTGTAGCGCCCAGACTCTTGTAGCGATAATCCGATAATCAAATATAGGGCCTAATTTATCGTTCCCTATGTAATATGGTGTGTCGACAACAGACCATGACATCCAATTACCATTAATTGAAACGAAGTCGACAAACTAGGGCAACACCTGGCCTGCTATTTTATCCGGCCTGCAAAGACAATGGTGATTTTGGAGAAGAATCAGCATATGCGCATAGTATGCATAGAACAACATGGATGACATTATCAAAGAGGTAGATATTATATCGACTGGCCAGTGCCATTTGAATTGGACACATTTGAAATGCGTCACAACAGATAGCTGAGGAGTATCTAGACTAGTGTGGTTGAGGAGTATCTAGACTAGTGTGGTTGAGGAGTATCTAGACTAGTGTGGTTGAGGAGTATCTAGACTAGTGTGGTTGAGGAGTATCTAGACTAGTGTGGTTGAGGAGTATCTAGACTAGTGTGGTTGAGGAGTATCTAGACTAGTGTGGTTGAGGAGTATCTAGACTAGTGTGGTTGAGGAGTATCTAGACTAGTGTGGTTGAGGAGTATCTAGACTAGTGTGGTTGGCGACCGGGGACAAGATCCATTCTCACCCCCCCCCCCCCAGCTCTGAAACCCATAATTTTCATCAATAAGATACCACCAAAGTCGATTTTTGCGCTCCCAAATACCCTGTTGCCCGGGGATATCTGTCACTCTTTGTTATTCATACGACTGACACTACTCTGAAGTTTTCCTGGAAATATTTTCTTTTATACTTTTTGTACATTATTGAGAAACGGGTTTTAATGATAAAATTATGTTTTAAACTGTTTTATCTTTTACTTTTTATTTAAAATTTACAGTTCAGCTCAGTTGGAGACCAGGAAGTGGGTCAAAATTGAAATGAAAAATTTGACCCGCTGGGGTCACTAAAGGGTCAGTGAACGTCACTGGTGACCTACTGACCATGAGGGTTTTATTGTCATCTGGGAAGGATAAGTGTACAAAAATGTAGCTCATTTGGAGAACTGGAAGTGGGTCAAAATTTGAGTTGCAGACAAACAGACACAATTGTAAGCTAGATAAAAGCGTATAAAACTGCGCGGGGTTCCCATAAAATACAATGATGGGAAGTATTACTTTTTATTTGGTTGCTCTGTCCGTTAGTTAGATTGTGTGTGGTCCAATCTTGCATCTCTATTTTGACCCTGTCCGTTAGTTAGATTGTGTGTGGTCCAATCTTGCATCTCTATTTTGACCCTGTCCGTTAGTTAGATTTTGTGTGGTCCAATCGTGCATCTCTATTTTGACCCTGTCCGTTAGTTAGATTGTGTGTGGTCCAATCTTGCATCTCTATTTTGACCCTGTCCGTTAGTTAGATTGTGTGTGGTCCAATCTTGCATCTCTATTTTGACCCACTTCTTGATCTCCAATTGAAATTTTTAAAAAAGAACATTGAGTTCATGGCATCCCACGGATTTTTTTTAGTCATATGACTGTAAGTTACAGTGTAACAACTCTGACGTTTTGTGGGGGGCATTTATTTTATATGTGCAGTGCATTTTTGGAAAAGCGTTTTTTTTTTTTAAATATTATTTTATTACTATAAAAATATTATTTAAAAAATGTTACCCAAATTAGCTTTATATGAAAGTACAATAATAATTCATTAATTTTAAAATAACTGTTACTCATCCGTATGCAAATGGTGCAATGTGAGTCTTAATAATTTTAATGTGATCCTTAAGTCAATAAGGTACCTTTACAAAAAAAAAATCAGATTCTTAGGAGTCGTTCACAAATTACGTCATGCAAAAAATGACAGTTTTAGACCCCCCCCCCCTTTTTTTTAACCTTGTCACGAAGTGTCACAAATTATTTACCCTTCCCCCCACCTTTAGTGTCACGTCACACCAAAAAAAAAATCAAAACATACATACAATTTTCATAATTTAACTAAGATTTTATTTTATTCTTTAAAATGTTCCCATAATGATAATGGATTGTGATGAAGTATTATTAGAAATCTGTGTACCTTTATATCGCTTGTGTCCATGCTATTTTAGCATGCCCACAGAGCTCTGATGTCCTAAAATCTTTTAAAAAGAAAAAAAGCTTTAAATGCTTCTTAAATTATTTCTTTTATCATTTCCAATTTCCCTTAAAGATTGAGGAAAACTGTTCCATAATTTAGGTGCAATAGCTCCAAAAGAACGCAATCCGTTAGACTTCTTTCTATGTCCATCCACACTGGGAACCCTCAGTAAGGACTGTGTTGAAGAGCATAGGTTCTGTAATGATACATGTTTAGAAATAAGTTTTTGGAGATATTCATGCGCAGAGCCTTCGATACAGCTATACATCAGGGACAGAATTGTGTGGTCAATGCACTCACTCACAGGAAGCCAATGGAGATCTTTAAGAACTAGGCTGATGTGGTCAGATTTCTTTATACGTCATATAATGCGTGCTGCAGTATTTTGTACCTTCTGGAGTCTCTGAATTTGATTCTGAGGTAAACCCCTGATATGAGGAATCATTGTAAGTTTACTGTCAGTTTAGAAGCCAAGGTCTCTAACAATGTTGGACTAGGGTATCTCAGAGGCACCACCTTTTATTGATGCGATGGAAACTTTCCGAAGATAGGCATCAGGACCACATACAATTTCCTCTGTCTTATCGTCATTTAATTTAAGTCTGTTTGATGCCATCCATGATTTCATCACAAGACAGCAGTCGTCGACAGCCTGAACAGCAGCAGCACAGTCCAAAGGATCAGGGCGGAAACACTGACTTGTACATTTCTGTGTCATCCGCAAATAATCGTGGGTTTGTTGAATTAGCTTTTATAATTAATATTAATAACTTTGACATATTGATTGAGGACTTCCTTTAATGAATCGGCTAAGGGTTTTGATGTTAAGATTTGTCTATGAATACAGCAAGGGCCCATACATCTAGAACAGGGGTCATCAAACTTTTGTCATTGTGGGCCAGATAACTGACAAAATGACGAGCCCGGGCCGCATCTGGGGGAGATGTCCGTTTGTGTGTGTTGCCATGATAAAATGGGAACCATGGTAACGCCAGGCATAGGCAGATCTACCACGAGCCGGGGAAAGACTTGGGATGGCGCGAAATAAGCAAACATTACAATAATATAAAGAAGAACAATCTAGATCCATAATTTAAAATTGAAAATGATAAATTCAAGGCGCATAGCCTCCTGGAGGTCTCTGCACGTGTGACGATCGTCTAGTATTCTAAATATAATATTTAAATTCCATCAAAACGTTTCATGTTCCATACGTTTTATCAAGCAAAGTCAAGTACCGTCGTCGGGCCTGATGAACTGACGCCGCGTACCGGAGCCGGCCTGCGGGTGGTAGTTTGGTGACTTCTGATCTAGAACGTACGCACGGTGGAGGGGGGAAATGTTTTTTTTTTATTTTGGAGATTTTGGGAACACGTGCGTATGGAGGAGGGGAAAGGGATCTCGGCAGAAAATACGTACACTTATTCACAAATTCTACAATAATTTTCCTGTAATTCTGACAGCCCATTAAATAGAGTATTTATATCCATAAAGCTGAAAAATATAACGCAATGCTCTTTATGAATTATCGTCACATTGTATTTTCAAAAGAGTGCTCGCTAGATATCGCTCTAGTTTAGCGGTTCTCAGCCTGTGGGTCGCGAACCCTTTGGGGTCGCCTAAGACCAACTGAAAACACATATACTCTACAGTTATAAATGTATTAACGAAAATAATTTTGTTGTTGGGGGTCGCCACAACATGAGGAACTGTATTAAAAGGTCGCGGCATTAGAAAGGATGAGAATCACTGCTCTAGTTGCAAACCTACTCAAAGTTATTAGTAATTACAATAATATTTAGTCCGCCGTATTTTCTACGCGCTCTTTCCAAACTTAGGGTTTCAACAGGCGCACTGTGTTAAATTCGTACAAGTACACTTTGAAATATTTTGTTGTTGTTTAGCTTTCGTAGCGTTTTTTTTTTTTACATGGTCGTGTTGTTAGCCCTGCTCATAATCGTCTGGGGGGGGGGGTTGGCTGCTGCCCCTTACAGCTCTTTAGGTAGCTGCCTTAATTTTCGGCTAATGCTCCCAAGCCTTTCTGGATCCCTTCACTTCCTGCAAGGCATTAGGTTCCGATTTTTGTCCGCCCCAGATATTTTATTAACCGAGTACTCGCCATATCTGGTGGACTTTCCCCTATCCGCTACCTGGGGAGGCGCTCGATGGAAGATCAGTATCTGCGCACCACCCAAACCCCCAGAGGAAAACGGCTCAAAAGCAGACCTAGGCTTAGATGGATGGCTGATGTGGAAAAAGGTCTACAGCAGCTGGGAATCCATGAAATCCCCGATAACTGCGCTAAATGAGATTCTTAAAAATAGCGCAAGTGCGTTGGGTGTGTAATTTTTTTTTTTTTTTAAATAGTTGGTGAAACAAATGTGCGGTGTTAAAGTGGGTGGGTCATTAGAATAGTAATATAGTTCAAGGTCGTGAAAATGTGTGGTTGTGAGCCTTGGAGGTGGGGGAGCACTAATTGGGATCCTTGTCAAATTTTCAGCCCCCATACCCATTGTTTGATGTTACATTTTATAAATGTTTTCTTTTTAACCTTGTCTGTTATACATATTTTATTTTATTTTGTTCAATTTATTTACAATTACTTTGACTTCATTGTCGTGATTACACATGTCTTTAATTCTCCGAGAAAATGTTTTGTCCGAGGAAGGAAGATTGTTAATTTTTCGTGCATAGTCTTCTCCAAGCATACATTGTCGAGAGATCAATTTTTTCAGCAATCGCATGATTTTTACCGCTTCTACTACTAGCAATACGAATATAGCTTATTAAGTTATTAAGATGCTTTAATCGCATTCCCATTTTCTTGGGCTTGCAGATGAGAAATAAGTATTCAGATTCGAGCCATTTGATATATGAACAAAGAAAAAACAAAAAACATCAACAAACTAACAACTTTTTAGTTTTATGGATTGGATGTTGTGTCTTTAAATTGCGGAGCAGTAAAGAAGATTTCATACAATACTACTACCAATAGACTATTTCTCTCCACAAGCACACACATTGAGTTCTGACAGTCAACCTCTTTTGTGAATGAAAATCCATTTCTCAATTATGCAACAGAATATTTTCGCTTCTTAAGTGGAGCACTGATGCCTTGGCCTTGGGAACAATGACGCCTTGGGAGCACTGATGCCTTGGGAGCACAGTTGCTTTGGGAGGATCAATGTCATGGGATTTTAAAATATTGCTAGTCTTATCCTCTTCAAGGTCAGGGTTATAAATCCCCGCTCCTTGGTATGCAAGCTTGTAAATAATTAGACTGCTTCAAAGTACTGGCAATGGTTTAATCATCGCTTCAAGGTTCTGGCAACTGTTGAGCCAGCGCTTCAAAGTACTGGCAACTGTTGAATCAGCACTCCAAAGTACTGGCAACTGTTGAATCAGCACTTCAAAGTACTGGCAACTGTTGAATCATCACTTCAAAGTATTGGCAACCGTTGAACCAGCACTTCAAAGTACTGGCCACTGTTGAATCAGCACTTTTAGCGGCCTTTGTTTTGGTTCTGGTCTCTAGCCTTTATGAATCCCTTTACCGACAGCAAGGCAGCAGTTGCTCACATTGGTCCGCCCTGGATGTTTTATCTCCCCAGTACCCGCCATATCTGGTAAGCGTTCCTCCACCCGCCACCTGGAGAGGCACACAAGAGGAGATCAGCCACTTCGCACAACAGAAACCAATGGGCGGACGAATCACTGGTCAACCAAGAATGAGACGGATTGGCCATTTAGAGAAGGATTTACATCAGCTGGGGGTTCGAATCTGGAGGCGAAAAGCCATAGATCGTTCAGAATGAAAGGATGTCGTAGAGCATGCCATGGCCCGCCGTTCATGGGGTGTGGCACCACTGATGATGATGTCGTACCTAAAGGTCAGATTCATTGGAAAGAAACCTTCAGCTCCCGAGCAATAATCAATAAAAGTAGCTCCACTAAAAATGGAAGAGATTCATTCAACAGTGTGAGTGTAGATTTGCATAACGGACAAGTCAATCAATAAATAAGTAAGTCAGAAACATTTGAATTAGTTCAATCTATTTTTTAATTTTCATGAATTTTTTAAGTTACTGAGTAGGTTTAGGTAGATCTTTTTTGTCTGATCTTGAAAAATGATTTTGTCGGTTTGTTTGAGATCCCTCTAGGGTTGTGGATTTCTATAGATGACACAAACTGGTACACACGCATTTTGACCCGAGGACACACAGTGGTACACACACATTTTGACCCGAGGACACACAGTGGTACATACATATTTTGACTTGAGGACACATACTGGTACACACACATTTTGACTTGAGGACACATGGTGTACACACATATTTTGACTTGAGGACACAAACCAGTACACACACATTTTGACTTGAGGATACATACCAGTGTACACACATTTTGACTTTCATGGTGGGCTGTGTGGTCAAGTGTGTTAACCCCAATATTGACAGGCAAAGCTAAAATACTATGAAATCCAGGGATAAATCTCAGATTGTGGCTTGTCTAAGAGAAGCTTTCTCAAGAGACACTGGCATTGAAAGTAGGCCTAAACCATTATCTCTTGGAGACTTAGAACATCGGTTCCCAAATATTTGTTTCTCTTATACTCCTTGATTATAATTTTCATACGTGAGTCCCCCCCCCACCCTCCCCCCTTTTTTTCTCCTTCCCCTTACCCCTAAGTATTAAAAATAGATTAGCTAAATAATCAAATTGAGCAGATAAAGCTGATAACATTTGTAAGCTTTTATTTTCTATTTACAAGTTATTTCAGTTTCTTTATTTACAAATAAATCTAAAATGAATCTGAAAAGTAAACATTGCAAAATAATATTTGGCCATAAAACCGGAAAAAATTAAATGAAGGTATCACAACCAGACTTTAATACAAAGTACGGTGTTCTGATTATTAATTTTAATAATATGATGAGGGATTAAATTTGTTGTTAATTTTCCACTTAATATTAAAATATAGCTTCTCATCTATGAACTATTTTATCATTTTCTGCTGTTATCAATATAATTTTTGCATACACTGAAGTGGTCCGCCATGTGCCCCCAGGGGTATGCATACCACAGGTTGGGTAACACTGATTTATTTAGAATGTCAAATTTAAAAAAATGATAAAAGATCTCCCAATACAATTTGACAACACAATAGTCAGATTGTGATTTTGAACAAAAGGCCTACTAGGGAAGGAAATGAGTAAACTGATTTATCTCCGAAACATGAAAACTCATTATGCTAGTAATTAAGATTTAGTCATTTGAAATTTCAGATGAAAAATAAGTCTGAAATGAAATGTTAACTCTAAGAAAGTTTTAATAGTCTCTAGAGACAAAAAATTCATGTGATGTCCATACAAGTGACACAAAGTTAAAAAAATAAATTACCAACATAATCAACCTTATAAGTGAATTATGACAGTTTATGAAAATTCCTTTTTTTTTAAAATACCTTATTGAACTACTTTTAGGCAAACATTATCAAAATTGTACTATGGAATGTTTGAACAGTGTCAATTTGTGGAATACAGCTGTGGAATATCAGCTGAATGAAACATTTCATGGAAATTCTCCAGCAAAATTGGACATTAATGAAAAAAACTATGCATTTGGCTGTTCCATCGGGGATAACTAATTTTATAACTGATTTTATCATTGATTTTAAAACCGATTTTATAATTTAGAATTGTTTAAAGAAAATTAAGTTAATTTTTGGTTTATTACATAGTACCACTAACAGAAATCAAGAAATCATTATATTTTCCAGATGAAAATATTTGTTCAGTAACAGTAAAAAAGATCACTAGAGTCAGATTGGTGTGGAGAGTATGACAACATTGGATGAATGATTCAAGAGCATAAAATAAAATAAAATGCAAGTTATTTAACAAGTTTAATATTTGAAACCCATCATCTGAAAAGATGGTTTTTAATATAATTATGATGAATAATTTTGCGAATTTGATGGCAGTACAAAGTGCCTAACAAAAAGGTTTGGGAATGTACTAAAATGTGCAGCATGTTGTCCACTCTTAGTAAGATGCGCCTTCACTGGTTAGGCCCTTTAAAAGAATGGAGGAAGGCTGTATTCCAAAGGATCTGCTGTAAGGAGAGTTGGCAGAGGGGGCAAGACTTATTGGATGGCAGCGGCTGCACGTTAAAGACGTTTGCTAAAGGAACATTGGGGCAGCCAGCATAGAAATTGGTGAAGGGGAGATCATCACTGATCACCATTTCAAGCGGTGAACAGCAGTTTATGAGGGAGTCAAATATGTAGAAAATGCATGAAATGTAGCCCTTTCAACAAAAACAATATACCGAAGGCCAGAGTTAACCAGAAGTCAATGTTCTCCTGTGAAAAGTGCAGCCAATACTGTCCCCCCACCCCGCCCCCCCACCCAAGTATCTGCATCATAAAACGTATGTTAAAATATCAATAAGCTTCACCATGGTCTCAATAAGATGGAAGGATCCCATATAATAATATATAATATAATCTATACCTTTGATAGTGGTAAAAGTACTGGCTAAAGCTAGGATAAATTGGTAGAAAAAAAATCAAATAAGAATAATTATAATGTATCACATTAAAAACGTCTTCATAAGAAATGTATGGAAACAAAAAAATCAACAGTTTACATAAATTTTGTCATTCAAAATCTAGAAATCTGCATCTAACTTGATCACAGCTCAAAATTTCCTGATTTCTTCCATCTCAGACTTCAATTCTTGCCAACAATTGCTTGCAACAGTTTCTTAAAGTTGAAGCTGGTGTCCTCTTTGATCCACCTCCACAGAGTCTTATTGGTCAGTTTGAGGAAACATTCTTTGATCTGGACCATGTCAATCTGCACAAAAGTAAAAATGTATGTATTTATTTTCTCATCGCAGGTTTTAAAAAAAAAACACCTTAAAATAAAGAGACCAACTACGTTTGATAGTGCGATAACAGATTGGGGTGGGGGGATGCGGGGTGGCAAACAGTGGCCAAATAGTTAACTGTGGAGTCAAGATATATGCTTAAGTAAGTGGGAAAAGAAAAGGGGTGGGGGTGGATGTCCTTTTTCATGATGAGGGGTAAACTCACTTGATGTCTTTGCATCTTAGCCTAATTAATTTATTTAAAGAATGTTCATTTCTTATTTCTCACATTAGGCTGTGTCTTTTAATTGAAGATTAAAGAAAAAGATGGGTAAAAATGGTAAAGTCTTTTTGGGTGTGCAAATAAAAAACAGAAGCTACCTCATTGGTCTCACAATCGTGCAGGGATGTTAAAAATTTCAAGTACAGCATAGTTTTTAATTTAAGTTTAAGGGTTAAAGTTGTAAACAATAATTTGCAGATTGAAGCAGTGGTAAAGTAATAAGGAAAATTAATAATTAGCCAAGAAATTGAAATATTTTAAGTAGAGGAACTTAAGAATAAGGAGAACTGTGTTTGAATGTATAATTTCCTTGGTGTTTTTAGTACACACAAAAGATGAATTCAAAATGACATAGAAGAGACAATAAAAAACAGGACGAAATAGGAGACTAACCTCAGACCTGGACACAATAATGCGAATCAGAGTTCGTTCATCGGTACCTAAGCCTTTCATAGAATCTCGCAGCTTCTCAGCAAAGAACATTGGACGGCTTCTTATATTCATTACTGAGGATAAGTATAGCATATAATTATCTATATGTATATTCAATCATCAAACAATCTCCAGCATTTCTTACATTTTACTTTGATTACATACATTTGCTTAAAATTATTCAGCAGTTACAAAACATTCATTTTTAAATTTGTATATGAGATAAATGAAGTCATGATAAGCTTAAGGAATCTTAGTTATCAATTCCAGAAGTTAAAGATTTTAATTACTATCTTAAGACCAAGGATTTCAATTTCCCATGACATTACATTACATATCAATCATCTCTTAACCCCCCCGCCCCCCCCCCCCACACACACACACTCCACCTGCAGATGCATTACAAAGATAAACATATTATATTAAACCCAAATTAGTGGTCAAATACAGAATTGAAAAGAAAGAGAAAATACACCTTAGTACTAGTATTATCATCACAAATTGATTTTTGCTCACCTATTGCTCTCAGACCTTTTCTGAAGTCACCAGAAGTTTCTCTATCAACGCTGTTTAAAATGTCTCTCTGGGTAATCTAAAGGATATAATAAATGTGCCGCTAAATATGAACCAGATATTTATTCATTTTTTTGTGATAAGACATTATAATATATGTAGGCCTATATATATAAAAGATAGCAAATTTGTAACCCATATTATTTGGTAACTGCAATACTATATTTTATAATTACACGTTTTAATCATTAGAATAGTGTATAATAATTATTCCTTGTGAAAAAGCTATAAGTTAAACTTTAAAATATAATTAGCCACAACCAGTACTTTTTAGTCACTGACCTTGACATACTCATCCCAAGTTGCTCTCAGTTGGTAGTAGTCCCTTGTGGAAAAGATTCTATTGAAAGTTTCCTCATCTGTCCCCCATCTTGCCTCCCCTGCCTTGTATAATTGTTGGGCCTCAACTTTAGCTTTTTCCTGATCACTTAGTTTGCTGTAGTTTACCTCAAACATGCCTGACAATCATATTTAAAGGGGCATAATTTTTTGTTCTCCTCTATATAACTGATCAATAAATGAAAGTACTGGTACTAAAACTATTGAGATGGAATAAGCAGGAAACTGTCTAAAAAAATAAAATAAATTCAATGTAATAAATATCAATCATAAATGATTTTAAAGCAAACATAATATAACATAATATATTTAAAAGTTATTTACTGTAAAAACTAAAATTACATTAAACATCAATTTAAAAAAAAAGAATTGTTTAATATCCTTTAAGAAATTCAAAGAATCTATTTAGTATCACATATTCTCAAATTTATTCAAATGGAAACAGGGCTACATTTGTCTGTGCATCACCTAGATGGAAACTTTCCTCATTTTGCTCAGTCTTTTCAGTAAAATCTAGAAGGTAATTTAGTGTTTCATATAAATTTAATTTTACTTCTTCTATGCACATGAATGAAGTTCATCAAACCGGTATTTGTAACACACTTGGTTGAACCCACCATCCCAAAGGTATTTGTAACACACTTGGTTGAACCCACCATCCCAAAGGTATTTGTAACACACTTGGTTGAACCCACCATCCCAAAGGTATTTGTAACACACTTGGTTGAACCCACCATCCCAAAGGTATTTGTAACACACTTGGTTGAACCTACCATCCCAAAGGTATGCTCTCTTTCATCATGTTGACAATATTTATGCATAACAAAAAAACAAAATCACTGGCTTTGATGGATTTTTATCTCCCAATACTAACCAGTTGGTTTGCCATCCTGAGGATTAATAATCTCTTGTACAGCTTTCTCCAGCCTGTCATGTGGAATCTCATAGCGCTTTCCCTGTTAATCAGAGTTAATAATATCATCAGGAAAGAATCTGAACTGATATCATTTTAGTGAAACTCACCAATAAAGGTGAACATAAATAAAATTTAATTACTGTTTAATTTGTTTGAACAATGTGTGTTAAAAAAATGTTAAGCTATCAGGTTAAAATTACAACAAAGTACTTTTATAAAAATGTTATATATTGTAAAAAGAAAAAAAATCAATACACCAACCATTGAAGCTGAAATAAGGAGTCGTTTGAAATCTCCACTTGTGTCATCTCTGATGTCTTTCTCAAACTGAGAATCTTTGGCAACACGGTTCTTGTGAACAACTGATTGTAAGGCATAATTAACAGATTTTAGCACACAGCAGATAAAAGCCTAAAAATATTATCATTAATTTTTTATTATTAGTGTATTGAGAGCAGCTTGTCAATCAAAGCAATCAAATGCATTCTTTCATTACAGAATCTTTGGAAAACTTTGAGATTTTGTTTCCACAGAATCTCAAACAGGCAGCTTCACAGTTAACATTACTCTATTGACATTGCCAACAGATGATACAAAACAAATTATCTGACCTTTAGGATAAGCAGCTCTGATTTCCTTGATTTGGTCATTTGTCCTTGTCATTAGTATCTCCACCAGAGCCTGTTCATCTGTACCCAAACCCTTTAAGTAAGAAAATTTAGTTAACCAGTAAATAAATCAAGCTTTGTATATTTAGTAAAATTAATCTTTAAAGCCACTGCTTTTAAAATGTATATGAACATCTTACATTATTAGGATGTACAGTAACTATTGGGGGGGTGGGTGTGGGGTGCGGAAGGAAATAAATTGCTTCCAGTCTAAGAGGGGGGGGGGTGAAATCCAGCCCCCTCCCCCCATCTGTCTTTTGAATCTCTCCAGGTAACAAATTTTAATTCAATATGGGAAAGAAAACAATACAAATACTCAATATTTTTTATTATACATTTTCTGTTTCGGAGGGAGTGGGGATTTTTGTTAGAGAAAAAAAATTAAATTATAATTTTATGGCTTAAGATGGGTTTGAATTCCGACCCACTAGTATAACCCTCTAGTATGGAATGACACATGTGTTGACAGCACAGCCAACCAAATTCTCAATCAAAGGTGCATTTAAAAAATTATCACCTAAATAAAAAAATGTAGGCCTCCAAAATTAATTTTTTGAAAAATCGTAGGATTTTATGATTTGATTTGCTGAAAAATGTGAAGAATTATTTAGCTATTAGTATTAGCCAAATTGTAATAGTTTGTTATGAATATTATTATTGAATTGTCTACAATATTCTAACAATTTTTAACTGTACATTTTGTATTACTAATAATCATGGTGAACCCCCGAATTAAACACCAATATCATGACTGTCATGACCCACACACAGAATTTACAAAGTCCAAGGGGGTGCATCACTCATTATGTGGCCCTAACTACATATATAGTGATTGTGGAGATCATTCAAAATATGACTTAGCTGCATTAATAAGAACCACATTAGTAGCTTTCAAATCAAAAGGCTGAACCTGACTCCAAAAAAAAACAACAGAGCTAGACTTAGACAATGGATACCAGAATGTGAAGTTCCTAACTAACTTTACCACAAATTGACTGGGATCATTGTCATCAAACTTTGGAACATCAAATGCATTGTAGCAAATGATTGACCACAGAGACATTTATCTGCTATAGTCAGCCTCATATGCGCTGATATTACATTTTACGTGTTTATTCTGTTATATTGCTGCACTTGCCTCTGCAGGCATTCAAGTGAGGGACCAATGTTAATAAATATACAAACTAACAACCTGATAGTAGAAACAGACCCAATGGTGACACAATTACATCTGTTTTACAATGTTCTTAAACTTTGGGATTGATAACCATCCAGACATCACAGAAATGGAAAGAGATTGCTGCTAAGCACAAAAATATGATAACCGAAAAAAAAAAAGTTAATGTTAATTATATTGGCTTTCCAATTTATTGTTTTTTAATTTTTGTACTCTAGGAGGTTGGCATATGTGGAGTAAACAATGAACTCAAAGATAGTCTCATTAAAAATGAATGAGCATAACAAGATATATATCCCATTCAACACCAGCTCTAGCTAAAACTAAAAGATATGTCAAAGTCTTGCAGAATTTAGATTAATGTTCAGAAAATCAGAGATTCTTTTAATGTGGACATCTCTATTTAAATATTGTAATTCCAATTTAATAAAAAAATGCTCTTACATAAATAGCCTCTTTAATGCACCAAGCATCATATTCAGCTGGGGAGACAAACAATGCCATTACCAGCTCCTTGTAGTCTCCACTTAGCTCACTTTTAATGTCATTGATAAGATCCTGCATGCATAGTAGAAGAAACAAAAAAAGTAATTCAGCCAGTTATTTGGACATACTTCAAGAACATATAAGTACTACATGTTGATTTTCATTTATGAATGAATCAAATTATTTTAAACATTCTTTTATTGAACTGGATTCATTTCTTTTATCTCTAAGTTGTCAATACATTACCGGTATTATTTTGCATTGGGAATTATAAATGTACTTACCCGCCCATACAGGGTTTTAAACATATCTTTCAGTTCCTGTCGTTGTTGGTTACATCTGGTAGAAACCACATGAATAAGAGCATCATCATTGGTGCCTATAAAGAGTTAAAAATTATTAGGGAGAACAATTCCATAAAAATGTATTCAAATCACTTAACATGTTCTCACGAATTATAAAATGTTATTTTAAATAACAGAAAAACATTTCTATGTTGCAAAATGCTTTTTTTCACCTTTCAATAGTTTCTACTCATTAATGTTTTATGTGACTGTTATGGTAACTGCAACAAAGTATTTACAAAATTTGATTATTCCTACCTAAGCCTTTCATAGCAGCCCTTAGGTATTCACAATCACATTCTGGATCCCAGGGCTTGCCTGTCACATTCTGACCTCTGTTCTTGAGGTACCATTCAGCAACTGGGTCACCATTGTCATATTTCTTGAAAGGCTTTACTGTCCCTTCAGTCATGTCAAATGTACCTGATACTTTCTGACGGCGCATCAGCTCAGCTACAAACACACGTTTCATTTCTTCTTTCAGCGTCTGTTTTATTTCTTCTTCAGATAAGCTCTGGTCATCAAGAAATAATGTTTTTTTGGTTTTAACAAAAATTTAAATGTAAAGGAAAATTACAATCATACATAGACACCTACAGATACTAATAAAGTACACGTAAGATGCATGCAAAAAAATTCGAATTACATAATCTTAAAGAAGAAATTGCTATGTTTGTAAAATAAATGTATATATTTAAAATATCTTCAGTAAGGATACGTAATTGATATTTTTTAATAATAGGAAGAGTTGATAAATAAATAACATTTTCAATCGATGTATATATAGATCATGCAAAGACTGAATAAGGAAAAGAAACTGCTTTGAAGGAAATATACTGGTATCAATTATGTAAAAAAAAATATTGCAGAAAAAATTCTAGGCATAATTATTTTTCAGTGAGAAAATCTAAAAACAGCAAAAATATATTACTTACTGGAACTTTTGAAGGCTGGATTGGTTCTGGTGTTTCAATCTTTGCTAAAATTTCTTCAGGTTTCTTCTCACTGATGTTCTGTGGAGGCAATAAAATATTATTCTTTTGCAACAAAGTGATGTAATTCAGTATTTTTATTTACATGCATTCTAGTCCGAAAAAAATATTTTTTTGTAACTTAATTTGTATAGACTGAGCTGATAATTAGGGCATTAACAAATCATTAATGAATTGTCTTTGATATTGTAACTTTTAAGTCAACTAATGTATATCCATATTATTCTCAATAGACTGATCCATCTGAAGATTTACATTTAAAAACATATTTTAGAAGCTTGTCTGAAAATTAAAAGCATGAGTTCTAAAAGCATGCAGGCCCGCACCTAGGAAATTCTGGGCCCCAGTCAGCTGACAGAGTTCGGACCCCATTCGTGTTTCAAATATGTTTGTATATTTTTAAAACTCAAAAAACGGCAGGCCCCTATCTAGCTCAGACCCATGACAAGTGCCATGGTTGTCCCCCTCTAGGTGTGGGACTGAAGTATGTTTTAGAATATTCTTAATATAAAAATACAGAGATCTGACTTAAAGTAAGGAGATATGTAAATCATTTATTCACTTACCTGACCTTTTCTGATCATTTCTTCCATTTTCTGATTAGGAAAATAAAATATCTCTAAATGAAAATGGAACTTAACAAAGATGATATGGAATGGAATTTGATAATTAAGCTAAATTTTAAATGCTTAAATATTTATGATTCAAATTTATACAAATTCAAGATATGATTGGCATTTATTCAATTTTATTTTGTTAACAGGCTAATGTAATTGAAGATTCACTATGGGTCAGACACTTAAAAACCAAAATTCTAAAATAAAGATTTCATTGAAAATACAAACCGTCATTAGTTCCAATTGCTTCTGCACCTGATACTGGTACAAATGGGCATCCATACTTTTCAAGTAAGTAGATGTTGGCATGTCCATCACTTGAGGAGTCTGTGATAAAACGATATTAATAAAATATTAACTGGTAAAACTTTCAAGAATAACAATATATGTTAATTAATAATTAAAGTTGTTTTAAAGGATTAAGAGATGCAAGATCTTGAAGAAATGCACCTATTATTAATGTATGCATCATTTCTGCCTCAAAAAAACAGGTGTGTGATACTCTTGGTCAAACCCCTGCAAAAAAACAAAAATCTCAAAGACTGTTCCTTAGATTGTAAATATATATATATATATAGATATATATATACTAGCGAGAACCCGGCATGCGTTGTATGCCACTCAATGAATAAAGTGTTTGTGTTTTAATTTAGTTTTAAAGTAATTTTAAATAGAAAATATTTATTGTTTTTTTCCGTCTAGTGCGTACACAAATAAATTAGAAGTTTTTTCAACGCGTGAGCAGGCAACATACAGCAGTCCACGTGAGAAGCGTGTATTTTCAAAATTTAGTCCACACACTTGTAGCGATTGATCCACCCACGCAGTAGCCTGTTTTAAATTATATTTAGATAGCTCAAATATTTATTATTTTTAAAATAAGGCCCCCGGCCCAAAACGTAAAATTTTAAAATGGTTGTACTTATGTTACACACAAACTGAAATGTTATTTGTATTTGATTGATTTCTAGCCACCCATGCAATAGCACTGATTGAAATTATATTTTTATAGCTCATATAAGAAAAACATTATTTGGGGCTCCGGCCCGAAAAGGAATATTTCAAAATGGAAAAGCTAATTCAGAAACCATTGGTGCGCACAACAACTTACCAAAGTTTTATCACAATCGGATGAATGTTATAGGAACGCATACAAAAATTATATTTAGCTCATAAAAGGGGGAAAAAAAAGAATTTAGGTCCCCGGTCCAAAAACGGAATATTATCAAATGTGTGTAATAATTCAGAAACATTTGCATTTTTTTTTTACAATTCACACAATTTTCATCACTTTGGACTGATGGTATAGAAGCACATACGGGATATACTTATATATGTATAGATATAGTTTACCGAATTAAGATAACTTTTTTGCAATTATTCAAGGATGATCTGTCTCTCTGTCTGTCTCTCTGTCATTCTGTCTGTCTCCCTATCTGTCTGTCTCTCTGTCTCTGCCTGTCTCTATGTCTCTCTGTCTGTCTCTCTGTCACTCTGTCTGTCTCTCTGTCTATCTCTCTTTCTCTCTGTCTGTCTCTGTTTCTCTGCCGGTCTATATGTCTCTCTGTCTGTCTGTCTCTGTCTCTATGTTTTTCTCTCAAGCTGTCTCTCAGTCTGTCTCACTGTCAGTCTCTGTCTCCCTGTCTATCTCTCTGTCATTATGTCTGTCTCTCTGTCTGTCTGTCTCTCTGTCTGTCTCTCTGTCTGTCTCTCTGTCTGTCTCTCTGTCTGTCTCTCTGTCTACATCTCTGTCTATCTGTTTGTCTCTCTGACTGTTTCTCTTTCTGTCTCTCCTTCTGTCTCTCTGTCTGTCTGACTGCCTGTCTGTTTGTCTGTCTGTCATTTTATCTATTATCTATCTATCTACCTATCTATCTATCATCTACCTATCTACATATTTACCATCTACATGCCTGCCTCCCTACCTACCTACCTGCCCACCTATTCATCACAAAATCGTTTAATACATTATTTTAATAGTAAAAAAACCACTCAGTATATATAATGTATACACATCAAAAACGTACATTGTACGCCAAAATCGTAAGAGTAAACAGGTCTGTATCTATCTACCCAATCTCCCTACCTACCTACCTACATATCTATCTACCTACTTACCTACCTACCAACCTACCTGCCTACCTTTCTACCTACCTATCTATCCATCCATTCATCCTCTCACCACCCACCCATCCATCCATCCATCCATCCGTCTAGCTATCTTTTATCTACATCTCTATCTATCTATCATCTATCTGTGTATTTGTCTGCCTGTCTGTCTGTCTTTCTATCTCTCTATCTAATAAAATCTCTATTTTTAAAATTAAATTTTCACTTGTGTAAAGTGATTTGGGTTTTGATATCCCTGGGGATAATTATGAAAATATTTTTATGTTTTGTTAAAGTCATTGATTTTCTTAATTGGTTAACATATGTTCATATGTAAAATGAGAATATAGCTTCTTTTTTATATTACAACTGAAATGTCATTGGATTGAAAGATATTGTCATCCAAGTAAAAATGCATGAACTCAATTTCCTATCATCGATATAAATGTATCGAAGAAGGTTAATTATTGATCAAATTTATTCTGAGGCTTATCTTGTGCTGCACTGGGCAAAAATAATGTATAGTGTATATTGGGCTACACTGAGTTTAAAAAAAATAAATAAATCATCCACTGGATAAGTGCATTAAAAAGGCTATTTGGCTATTTAGTTTTGCTACACCAATTTATTTAAAAGGCATATTCTTATTAAATTTATTTTTAAATGTAGAGTTTTTACTACTTTATAAATTTCATAAAATTTATTTTTGGAATGAATAAAAAGTGCAAACTTATTAAATGTTAAAAATACAAAGCTAAATTAGTATTTAAGTTTAGCAATTTAAAAAGCAATCAATGCTATTTATTAATTTTACTTATAAAAAGGGGAATGTACATTATCAGTTTTGTCACGCTCTTTTATTAAATCAGATAACTTTTAGCTTTGGCTAAATAGGCAATTTGCACGATGACGTCATTTGCGTGATTATTTAGAACTAATTAATTTTAATTTTATTTCGCCTATTGACAACACGCTAAAGAACACACTAACAACAACTGATGTTTAGGTTTTCTCGATAAATGTGATTACTGTGTATTTCTTTGATCATATTTTTTCTATTTAATTTTTTTTTCATAACTTTTAAAGGCATATAAAATGCTTAAGATAGTTCCTTAGTTGTTTCTTTATATGTATTTGTAATTTATAATAATAATACTGAAACTTTTGCTAAAATAAAAGCGGAAATATAATATTTTTTGCTCATGTAAATTTATTCGATTTCCGTAAAATAATAGAAAATAACTATGTTTGTTTTTAAGAGTCCGAACGTATCAAAATATTTTCGGCTCTTTGGCGTTATGTCCCTATAGCTCATTCTTATATATATGACTACATACAAAAACATATAAATGGTTTTCTGCTGTGTACACCATTAAGCTTCCCCTTGTGCAACACAAAGACACAAGCTTTTGCCATTCTAGAAGCCCTGTAGATAGGGTAGCACAAAACATGGTGCCAGATGACAGACACCAATGGCCTGTTGTTATCTTGATGAATCAGGATTTCCTCCCCACCTTTTCCAATGTCTCATATTCTTTTTTATGTATGTTTCATAATCAAACATTCATAGCTTGCTGAAATATTAGCATTTTCTTGGATCTAGCACACAGAAAAACTCCCTGTAGAATGGCTGTAAGAGGAGCAGGTTGCTCTTTCTGTACTCTTACAGAAATCATTACTGATTTAATACATTATAACCCACATTTCAAGTATAATAACACATCAATTAAGGGTGTAAAGAAATATGTATTTTTGAAAAGATAGCAGGTTCTTTACTTCTGTAAAGGTCATACAATATTATTAAACTAGATATAATTCGCCAAACATTGGAAACAGCAATGCGTGAACTTCCCATGTACTAAAGTTATTTGACAATACACGAACGCAAGTAACGCACATTTAAGAATCCCAATTTGCGTTACACCTTTTTTCCCCCTTGATACGTCACTGCACACGTTTTATTTCACACCCATGAACTATATTAAAAATTCTGATGCCCCAACCACTTTTAAATAGAATATTTTTTACACCATACTTAAATTGAGACGATTTCATTTTCCGAAAAGAAAATATTACTCGCCTAACGCAGTTGCATTATATAAAAAAAAATCATTTAGCGTAGTTATCGGGAATTATATTTTGCACGCTATTGAACTCTTATTGAGCATACTTTCTTTCAAACATTTAGAATTATTGGTAATATACTCTCAATACCAAATCCTCTGATTAGGAAGCAGTCATTTAGGAAACAGTCCATGGGAGTCACACCAGAAGCGTAATGTATGTAAGAGATTCAAAAATTGAAATAATGAAGCGAGTCATATGATTTTTCAATGCATTTCCAAATAATTTTTCTTAGTTCAATATTTTAATGACAAGTGCTGTCAAATAAAGAAAACATATGGATTTTCTATATGTAAATATCTCAAGTTAAGAGTCACATGGATTTTCTATATGTAAATATCTCAAATTAAGGGTCACATGTATTTTTCAACCACTCAGGCTCAGTTTCTTGTTTATATTTTCTAATGTCTTGTTTACCTGCTGAGACATCTGTACAGATTGCTGATGTAGCTGTTGGACCACTGGGACTGTGGTGTATCCAGGGACAGTACCAGGTGGCTGGTAATAGCTATAGCCAGCAGAAGGAACTGTCAAAATAAACAGTAGATAGATTACAATAGTAAAGATAGAATATGTAAGTCTATTAAGCTAAGATTTCCCACATATCATAACCAATGTCATTAAAAACATACTTGATTAGATACATACATAACTTAAAATTCTTCTTAAATCTGAGAACCTTTTATATGAAATAAGGCATGAAAACTTACTATTTTTCAGCATAATCATTCTTTAATTAAAAGTAAAAATCTCTGAATAACAAGGTAAAGCATTTTTTCCATGGCATTGACAGCAGTTTATCAAATTATCTACACTTTGATAATAAGGAAGCATATATTGTAACTACTAATATATGACGAGTATAAATAAATTTATTATTACAGGTACTGGTATGTACAATTAGGCTCTTAACAATTTTTAAAAAAAAGTTGGATTTAATATTTATAATTATTTTGAGACATCAGTTTTCTACCAATCTGAAGTAATGCAACATTATTTGGGAACTACACATAATCACTTTTAAAAATCACTTTTAAACAAGAAATGAGCATTAAAAGACATTACCTTAGATGCACTATTTATGTTAAACTGTTTTTATTTAATAAACTTTAACATCATATTACAGTGTAATGAGCCCATAGGCTTGCATAAAAATGATAGAAATAGAAAATGAGAGGTTAGGATTTTTGTAAAATGTGATTAAGGAAAATAAATGAAAAATTGAATGCTATCAAAGGAAAATAAACCACACAATTAACACTGATTGTGCCCAGTGGGGATTCAAAAATCAAAATAAACATTTATTTTTTAAAAATATTCTTGAAGATATAAAAATATTAATGAAATGGAAGTTGTAGCCAAAGCATACCTAATTATGCTCTACTCTACATTTGCCTAAAAGTAGCTGTCCATTATATCATACAAATTACAAGAAATATATTTTTAAAGATGCCTAAAAATGACAAACCTTGGTACTGATTGACATTATAGGAAGTGTATGCATGCATTGCCATAGGTGGTGGGGGTGGCCCTGAGTTTGGATACTGTGGAGGGTAGGATGAATCTCCTGGGTGATAAGGAGGGTAGTTTGACTGCAAAGAAATTGGAAACAATTTTTTCACAAGATCACCTATTTGTAACAGAGACTATATTACATCAATTATATTTGGTAATACTAAAAAGGTACATTTTTATATATTATAAATTGGACTTTGAAACGATGTATGATATAGAGGGCTCCTAGCTAAATAGGGATAAGCCACTCGGTGGTCTATTTCAAGACAGAAGAGAATGAATTTAGTGTCTAAAGACTGTTTTCAAAACATACACTCAGCTTTACTGGGTTTTTTTGTAACTTCTAACATTATGTGTCATCTAGAGGAGTCAGAATTTGTGTTGGAATTGGAAAGTGCGTCTTTAAATTTAACAAGAAGGCCAAAAAAAAGGCACTCTATCCACTTGAACAACCTGGAAATGGCAGGGAAGGTGGAGGGCAATGCTATCATAAATTGTCCATGCTTGCCTGTTTTTCCATTCACCTCCTTGAAATTAGCCTTGAGTTCAAATTTGCACAGCAGATCAATCAGCTTCATTTAAAGCGCATGGGGGTGGGGGTGTATTCCACATTAAAGGAGAAAGAGTCAGCAAACATTTGAAAATTGGCTCTGTGAATTTTGAAGTCTGCAAACATGTGATCAAATTCTTCCTGTAGCTTTGCAATGGCATCAGTAAACTTACAACTGAATGGTGTGCCCAAGTCCATAAGTACTGTGCATGTTGAGAAATGGCAGGTTTCTCTGAGAACCATAACACAAGTTTTTTGCAGAAAGCCCTGACATTGTCATAGGCAACACTGACAAGCTGCCCCTGGTCTTGTAACTTCTTGTGTAATGTCAACAAGAAAAGCCAAATCCATGAGCAATTTGAACCACTTAGTACAGGAAGAACCATCCCATTCTTCCCATGAAGGCTTTGAATGCTAAAACGTGTTCTAACAGAAGGCAGGAGCAGACAATATTTATGAATTATTGATGCGAAGCAAGATGCTATTGTAGTGAGAATGAATTTTGATTAATTTTTTTTCGTAGAAAAGGCTTTTTTTACAAACCCTATTTTGAAAGTGACCAAGCTAAAAGGTTGGGAATTTCTCACTCAACACTCGTACATGCTAGCTGCAATTTTAATAAGGATTCTTTGATACTGCTTCAGATTACTTCGATTTACACAGTAACCAGTTATGATTGTGCATTAACCACTAACTGACTTTTTAAACTTTTCTCAAAACCGCACTTTGGCCATATTTGTCTCATAAAATGTTATACAATAAATACTGTTAGTCCGATTTTAAAACGGTTTTTACCATTATAATCAACATCCAAATCTATACAAACATAATAAAATCAGAATTAGACTAGTCGGCAAGATTTGACTGAAACCGTCGCGAAGGGTCACATTATAGATATGAGAATGGGGTAAATGCGCAGACCGCATTAACAATAAACTTTACTGTCAGGTATCGGGCCGCAAAATACCATCTTGCGGGCCGCAAATGGCGCATGGGTCGTGAGTTTGATACCCCTGATTTAATATAATTACAAACTAGTCTATTTCATATCAGCCTTGTAGAGGCTATGAAGTGTGGTCCCTCTACTTTTTTTTTACTATATAATTATATTAATGAGAAGTTAGTTTCTATTGTCAAGATATCCATTTGTATTAAATGTCAATATTTTCGTGGGCTGAATCACAAGTGTTATCCTGCCATTAGATATTATTTAGTTACCAGTAAACAGATAAGTATTGTGTGCCTGTGAGAGAATGTCAGGGTATGTAAGTTGAGTGCAGTGGTGTTTGATCACTAGGAGATTCTAAGGAGTACAGTCTATATTGTTTCTGTTGGTATAGTGTACTCTCACGAATAGATATTCCACAGAGAGATATATAACTCCCTGTTAAAGGGAATCCGTCTGTAACAATGGGGGTGTACATCCGGGTTGTACTATTTCAAGAAGGGGTAGAAAAGGAGAGAGAGTGAGATCCGGCAGGTCTCAACATGTGAAAACTGGTGCATCTCAACAGGTGCCACCCCAGACAATTGTGAGAAATTATAATTTAAATTACATGAGTACAGGCCTTCTGATTTTATTTGCTGATAAAGGGTTTAAGCCAAAACGTCCAAATCTTTTGTACTGTCTATTAATTCAAGTTTAATATACCGTCCTTGTTCTTATATTTCATTTACACAACTTGAATGCATCCATCAATTATTATCTTTTAAATAGGAAGCATGATAATAATAGGGCAAAAATATGTTGAATTAACTCACCTGATAATACATGTCACTGTGACGGATGGTTGCTATTTCTTTTATCTGCTGATATTTCAAAAAAGTTTATATATTCAAGGTAAACAGCTGAATACATAAAAATTAAGAAGACTTTAAAGGCACTATGATAATTGGAACTGAATGTATGAAATTCATTACCTATGTAAATGTATAGTTTAATTGATTATATTTATATAGAACACATAGATCAATTGACTTAAATTAAGAACAGATCAATACAGTCGACAAATGAAATAGTACTCAGATTAAAAGTGAAAGCAATACCACACAAACAGTTATAAAATAATAAAAAATTAACCTCTAAGTCAAAATCTAGTAGAAATTAAAGTAAAGTAAAGATTTAACTTTAATTTAGTCATTAAATTAATGATTAATAAATAAGTACTTTAATTTTAAATTTAAGTCCACTTAGACTTAGAGTGACTTAGACTAATAGACTCCCAGGCTATAACCTAGCAGCCTAGGTCTAACTTAAGCTAAATACTAACTTAATTAGAAAATGTTATAGGCATTGGCCTTCTTTCTTTTCTGACTTCACTTCACTAATAAAGTTATTTTTGTGACTATTTTAGTATCTAAGACTAAAACTAAGATCCCAATCCAAATTAATGAAAAATGAATGTGTCGTAGTCCAAGTAGTAGTTGTGAAATTGGGGACTGTTACATCTAAAAATAACGTTTATTATATCAATTTACTTAATAGATAAACTATGTCGCAATATTTGAACTAGTTGACGCCCACAGGACAAACGATTTAAATTTAGTCTATTGAAAAAAAGTTAACAAGGTTTACTTTAGGTATTACATATCATTAACTGCCATGGTGATTGTAAACACACTAACCGGAAACACTCTCTCCTATGCCTATACGTCTCACGGAAAGATCCGAACATCAGCCAGGAATAGTGTAAAATTAAAATTTAAGCAGAGTTCATGCCACAAAACAACAACAAAATTTATAACTGAAGTTTGTACACTTAATTAAGTCTTAATCAATAATAATATTGGACAACTTCAATTAAAAAGTGTCAATAATAATGGGGGCGGGAGTCAATAGATGACGTCACGCATCGAGAGTGGGTGGTGGAAAAAAGGGGGTGGACAAAATTGTGTTATACTCTTTGCTGAGGGAGTGTACGACATTGTTGACAAATTTGTGAGCATTAAGTTTAAGGCAGAGGCGTAGCAAAGGGGGCAGGGGGGACAGATGTCCCCGGGCGCCAAAATATGCATTGAAAATATTTTATTGATAAAAATAATGGGTTTGAGAGTTGTAAAAAAGAAAGGGGGGGGGGGGGCTGAGAGTCGGTGATATAAATTACTTCAAGTCTCAAAAGCGATTTTTAGTTATACTTACCCGGTGTTACAAATGAGGAACAAATCGCTAGCATAATTCAGTGCAGGCTTTAGCGTCATTGTAACCTTCGGTGCCCCAACTCGCATTTCGCAAATATTGATGGAGATTCTTGTAGCGCTTGTCGTCCATAAATGAGGTCACGCTCACGAAGAAGGTTGGGGTGGGGGGTTGTCTAAGAAAGTTTGACAGTTTCTGACCGGGGAGGGGTTATTGTATGTGATGTCACATATTTTTTTAACCATACAAATGAAACCTTAATTATTAATACAGAATAGTGATGTCTATAGTCATTTTATTAGTATTGTGATAGTTCTTTGAAGTTTAAATGTTATAAATTTAATAGTTTTATTTTTATAGTGATGTGTGCTTTAGGTTAAAATATATTATTTCGAAAGTGAGACTTGGGGGAGGGGTCCGAGATTCGTGACATATTCATGACTATCACAATCAGTGTTTCTTTCAGACAATTTCCTGGGGGGGGGGGGGGGAATTTCAGACATTCGGGTGGGCAGTGCCAGTGGTGTATGTAGGGTTTGTCAGCCTAGGTGTCACTTTCTTTCCTTATATGGAGTGGCGACATTTTTAGAAAACTGCAGATTTTTTGCATCGCGGGAGTGCAGAACAAATATCTTGGTTCGCCCATGGCAGCTCTACACTAGCTACGCCACTACACAGCGTATCTATCAGCAGACGAAATTGGCAAGCTGGGCCAGATATACTGCCATTTTTATCGGGAAAAGAGGTAGAAATCGAGGGTGTCGATGGCTCCTGAGCAAAATGGGGAGTGAGTGTGGGGAGCCCTTCGCCAGAAATATTTAGATTACCCCCCCCCCCTCGAGATGCCTGAAAGAAATACTAAGCACAATGAGGTTTTGCATATTTTTAAAAAGGTATCTTAACTTAACAGAATATTTTTCGAAGTACTTGTTCAGGTAAAAAGTGCAATAGAATTTACAGTTTAAAATGCAATCCATCATAGAATTTACAGTTTAAAATACAATAAAATTTAAGGCTTCTTAATACCTTCAATTTGTCATTAATTTCAAGATGAAACTTTTGTCAAATGCAGTGACTTTTCTTTAGACCTGACACTCATTGCATTGGCTCTGCAAAGTCTCTGCAATTTTGTCTGCACCTTCTGTCAAAAACATAATCTCTTACCCTAATTTCTGCCTTTTTAATTTCAATCCAGCTATATCATCTTCTGCCAATGTCCATTTTGAAGACCTTTGCCTCTTCTCTTCCTGCTTTTTCCCCTCCAAGTATAGGTGTCTACTCACCACCAGTTTAATATGGTCTTTTAGAATCCTTTTTTTCCAGCTAAAACCTACTGGCTCAAGTTTGCTCGGAAGGTATCCCTGTTCACATAAAATCCATGCTCAACAGTTGCTTGCCCATTTGATAAAAGCAAAAAAACCTAATAATGTGCCACCATTTTGAGAATTTTTCATTTCCCTTTAAAAATGAATGATGTAGGCAGTCAAGACTACATTCATCTTAAGTACCGTAATGTAAATGTTAAAATTTCCTTTGATTGCCTGTAGCATTACTGGAAATCTCTATACAGAGAAAGGGTTTCATCAGTCAATACTTAAATGTGTTCTTTTAAGACTGACTACAAAGTTAAGGACATTTCTGAAACTGGTCAAGTAAGTCATATTCAATTTCTCTATTGCAAATTTCTTCTCAGTCCAGACAACTCATATGTCTCTTACTAAATTATAATTTGGGGGAGTCTTTGCTGCTAGCTTTTGGACCAGAACTCCAATCATGTCCATCCAGTGCAATTTAAATTTTAATATTCCTTTGTCGCTAAGTTTATTTAATTTTGCTTCCTTTAAGAAGATCCTCAGCAAGAAAACCAAACTCGACTTCTGAATAAGTTTTTAATACCGGTACTTGAACAGATTTCCTAACGATTTTTATTTACTTGTCTACATTAGTTGCCTTCTCGGGTAGTTTGGCTTTAAAGCATCGAGCCATGAGACCTCTTAAAAGATTTTTCTTAATCTTTTGTCATGAAAGGCAACATTAGTTTGTCATTTTGGTACATGGTTAGGTACATGGTTAACATTTGGTCAATCCATTGATAACTGAACAATACGATTGAGCCCAGACTGTTCAATACCTTTTCTTCAAAAGACTCCAACACACTGGAGGCACATGAGTGGCTAATAAAATCAGAAGTGTAGCTAGTCTTAACTTTGTCGTAGTCGCACATCTTAATATGAATGTCAAGTTGGTTTTTTTTTTGGAAGATCTTTTTTTTAAAGAATTTGTCAAATAACAAGACACAGGGACGATCTCTTGTTGTTCTTTCCAGTAAAGAAGACATATTTGGGGCAATACCAAAACATGATAGGTACATGATAGTTTCCCCTAGGCTTATCAACATGACAAGTAAATGATGTTAGTTTTCACTAGGCTCATCGATTTCGCAATTGCATAAGTATGCAACATCTATACAAACAGCAGCACAATGTCTGCTTGTGAAGGAAATGATAAATTTGAACAAACACACTTTAATGTTTCTGTATTCAGTGTATCATATTTGGACACAAAATTGGACAAAGTTGATATGACTTTATGATATGCTTGCATAAGTATATATATAAATAAAAGAACTACAAGTTGTAGTTCTTCTATATTATTATATATACATTTATGACCTTAAGTACTACAAGCATATTATAAATGTAAATTAGGAAATTATTTCAAATATATAAATTACATGGTAAGAGAAGTTAACCATAAAGTCAATTTTTCATAGAAGATAATTTTGTTAAGCTTTATTCTAAGCATTGATAACAACAAATGGCAACTGAATGAACAAAGTTGATACTAAGTTTTTAAAATAGCTTTTAAAAAAATTGTAAGCACAGCTAAAATTAACAAATAAATGTATTTTTAATATACCTTTAAATTTTTAGAAATAGCATTGACCAAAAGGATTTAAACTTAAAATGAAAATATATTGATTCAATAAAATTACTCATCAGTTAGTTTTGGAAATATTACATAATTATTTGAAAAGTTTAAAAACAAATTATAAAACATATATAATGGAACATTTAACAGATTCAAAATTATTAAAGTGTATTTCCAAGTGATTCAAAATTATTAAGCAAGCATTTAAGAGATTTCAAAATTATCATAAATAACTTTCCACAGATTCATAATTATCATAATCAATAACTTTCCACAGATTCAAAATTATAAATAACTTTCCACAGATTCAAAATTATCATAAATAACTTTCCACAGATTCATAATTATCATAACAAACTCTCAACAGATTTTAGTTCAGCTGCAGAAAGTGGAGACAGATTAAATCCCTTGAGATCTTCTTTCTTTTCAAGGTCACGTAGTTTACTTACTTTAGGTTTAAGCGATGAACGGACATTATTAATTTCCTTCTCTAGTTCGTCAAAATCTGAAATTTAAATACCGTAAGAAAAATGTAAAAGATCGGAATATTTGTAAAAAAATAATAATTGTTCTATTTGATTAAAAAACATTTTTAAAAAAAATCCAAACTATGTGATTAAGAAAGAAAAAAAAGGGTCTGATAACTTTGTATGTTATGGTAACAAATATATTAAGCTGATAATTTAGTTTATGTTCTGATATCTAATAATTATATGAATACCTTTTGACAACATTTGTATTGCATTTGTCCTTTCTACCTTCAAAAACATTTTTCCAGCACATAGCCAAGTCTTATCAGCAGATTTATCCTTTTGTAATGCCCTGCACAAATTCAAATCAATATTAAATAGATCTGTTAATACTAGGAACAAACTAACATATAAGAACAGTAATCCTTGTTTTCACTTCATATTATTTTAAATGGTTACTAGCTTTTATTATAATCAATGATGTCCTTTTAAAAAAATTATAAACATAATTATCACTGGTTCCCAAAGTTGGAGATTAATTCATTAAAGTGTTGTCAGGACATGAGTGGGTGGTGTAAAGAACATCAATTATGCATAAATATATGTTTGTAATTGTAGCTTACAACATATTGTACAAAAAAAATGTTTGGATGTTTTCAGAAAGAAAAGATGGATATGCCCAAACCAGACTAAAAAATATAAAATTAGCACCAATATTTTGTCCATGGTTCAAGTATAATGCTCTGTATTAATAACTTAAGCCAAATTATATTCCTAAAAAAAATTGTTAACTTCATAAGTAATTTGCTAGTATTATTTGAAGAAATGTGTCACATTGCCTAAAATCAATCTTTTGTAACCTATATGACATTAGAGGATATTTGGTGCTAGTGCTGGTGCAGTTTCCTCTATGTTAAGGGAGAAAATATTTAAAATTACTTAAAATTAAAAGACGGATAACTTAATTAATATATTTTTCACCACCCCATTCCCCAAACACAAATTAATTAATTAATGTTAAAAAATGAATTATTAAACAAACCTGATTGCCTCTCTGGTTTTGTTTCTCTGTCTGTCTAAATCAATAATCTCCCTGCGATCAGCTAAAATTTCTTCAGCAACTCCTTCAATTTGGATGATGTAGTCAAGCAACTGGTTTGTACTTTCTGTTGGTGACGCTACTCCGGTCATGTCTGTTTTTAAATCTCAGCTAGCAGTTTTGACTTTGAAATGCAATAATGAATTGTTAATGTTGTGTAAAGAATATCCTACATCGACAGACAGAGATTTCCTTGGTAAGTTATCTCTTGTTTAACCCTTTCCGCCACAACTGGGTGTATTACACCCGGAGACAGACTTTGATTGCTGATATCTCAAGTCTCCTTTTAATAATCTTTCTTATACTTAACCTAATCGATAAGGTAGTTGAAATGAACACCTTGGTGGATGCATTTTTATAAAGCCTGCAAAAGTGACTTATTTTTTGGAGCCTAAACATTTTTTCTACAGTCCCTAGCAACTGGGTGTATCACACTCGTGCATAATTTTATAGAAGAAAAAACCTTCTAAAGTGGCTTGTTATAACTTTTTTTTTGTTATTTGTTGATTACTTTAGTATGTAATCAATGCCATCAAATAGATTTTCAATTTTGACAATAAATAAATATTCTAAATGGATATGGGTACCGGGGTACCAACTATAATAACATGCATTCAACTTGGCAAACCATTTCAAAGCAGAACAGTCACATGTATACATGGAAAATAAGGGCTTTGCAGCTCAGCTTGCACAGTTCTTACATAAAAGAACAGAATATGTCTGATAAACTTACTGAGTTGAAGAGGTTTGGGCAGCTGTTTGAAGTGTTTGTAAAGAATTCAAAACATTGGCGACGTTCTGTCTCACAATATCTTGATGCGTCGAGACGGATCGTCTCTACTTGTGCAACATCAATATTGACTGTCTGTTGTCTTCATGAGACAGTGAGTTAGTTGGATATTTATATTTAAATGCCACTCTTGCTACAATTGATGCCACGTCAACAATATTGAAAAACGCAGCCAAACACCATCTTTTTACTTTTAGCTTTTTTGTATTCACAGAGAACACCTTCACCATTTGGTCCAAGACGAATATCCCTCCTTTAATTTTGAGAACACAATCTCTGGTTTCTTACATTCAGTTCCACTATCTATACCTGGACGAGTGTGTTTGTGTGTTCATGAGCAGTACATTTTTCTGCTTTGAGCTATGGTATTTGACAAGGTTGTTTCTAGTCTGAACAAAACACTGATTTGCTGAGAGGCAGAGCTTTCTTTTGCTTGAAACCCTTGGGTAGGAACATCTTGTTCCATTTCACTGATCCAACTAGGGTGAGACTGTTCTTGGCCATTGGTTTTGAAAGTGGTAGGGGAATGAAACAATAGTCTGTTCTGAAATTGCGGCCATTTCCATGGAAGTCCGTTGTCAGAAAAATCACAGTCTCTGGGGATATTCCAACATTTCTCTTTGCTGGCAGGGCACTTTCATTTTATTTGTCAAGATATGGGCAGCCTCTTAGAGGATAGTTTGAAGATGATTCACAGGCCCAGACGATTTTTATTCCATATTTGTTGGGCTTGTTTGGCATATATTGAATAAATCTGTGCCAACCTCTGAAACCAACCAATTGCTCACCTACTATGATGTTCTCTCCAGGAACATAATACCTTGCCAGATTACTCAGGAATGCTTCACATACGTTTCTTATGAGAGCAAAGATGTCACGAGCCAGATATGATTGATCTAGTATCCTTGTTGTCACAGCCAATATGAACCAGAAGTTTGCTGAATCTCTTCATTGAAAATGCTGCCCTAAAAAGAGGATTTCCAACAACAGGGCTGAATAAAAATTACACTGAAATGCTGTTGAGGGCCAGAGTGTAGTAAGCAGCCAATAAAAGCTTTCATTTAGATCATATCAGTCGCTTGCCATTTGTTTCCTTTTACTTTCTCGCCTTCCCTGTTGGTGCAGTCAGCTATTGTTTGTATCATTTTTTCATTAATATACAGAAGAATTGCTTCAGTGGGAGATACTACGCAATCTGTGAAGGGAGTTCGGTTTCAAGGCAACTAAATCATGCCACTTAGTAAAAAAGGTAATGACATAAAGAGAGCCATTTACTGTGGCATAAGACATCCAGTTGCCAGGAATCGCCAGAAATATTTTTTCCCATTATAATAAGTGTACAGGTGTGCTACACCCAGTCGTGAGGGACAGGGTATACAATATGTTGCAGCAAAAAGGGTTAAATCAAGACTGATGCTTTCTTTACCAAGTTTCATTGATCAGAAAGTACTTAAAGAAAGAAGAGTCCATTTTTAAAAAATTAATGATTTAGCACCTGATACTTAAAGAAAGAAGAGTTCATTTTTTAAAAAAAATGATTTAGCACCTAAGTCTGATAAGATGGAACCCCAGCACAATCACCATACATCTAAATCCAGTACCGGTACAGATTTTTGCAAATGGGATTAATAATTCTCCAGACCAACAAGTTGGAGGAAGTTTCAAGTTTTCAAGAATGCAGTTCATTAAGTGAATAGGAAACATGGACATAGGTTTGAGAGGGCGGTCTGCCTCTGGTGGAACTTTTGGGGGATGTTTTTAATGATCCACTTTATAACAAAGTGATTTTGCTGACTGCATCAGTCTTACATTACGTTACCAGTTGCGCAATATACATATTTAGGGCAAAATAATTTACAAAAAGCAGGGGTGACATTTTTAGAACCTTCTCAAAAATAAGAAATAATGGATTTCACAGATTTTTAGGTGACATTTGGCATGATTTGGCATTATTAGCAATTGTAAATATGCTATTTTAAATTATGGACTGTCACAATTTCAGGATAATTTTTCAATTGCAGAAAAATTGTCAAAAATATAAAATACCAAATACTAAAACAACCGGGTACCAATAACAGTACTTAGCATAAATTGACCATACTAATTCATAGTTACTACTATCCTGGCCCTGGATTTAGTTAATTAAATTATTCTTTTTTTTTAAATAATTCAAATAGATCGTACTTCATTTCATTAGGTTAGGTTTAGCCAGTTTAGGGATAGATTTAGGGTTCAGGTTAGGTTTAGGGACAGATTTAGGGTTCAGGTTAGGCTTAGGGATACATTTAGGAAATATTTTCATTATTTTTACGGGTCACGGCAATCAAGTTGGCGGCCATGGTAAAAAAACGCGGTATGATCTATTCGAATTTACCGGGAAACCAAAGTCCTTTTGTCAGAATGACAACTTTACTATATTCTATTATTAGGTACTCCAACTCAAATTTTCAAATACATCTGACATAGACAAAGAGCATATCATTGGAAAGAGCTGGCTTTAAGCTTTCCAATGACACCAAGATAATCTTTCTATCACTTATAGGAGAAAAGTTATGAATTTTTTAGTGATTTATTTTTCCCCCCTATTTGGCTTTGTATTTAATTTTTAAAGCTGTGATCGCATAATTACACTTTTTATACTATTTTGCTTGTATCTTTTTGCTATTAAAGTTAAAGCTATCAAATTTGGAGGAGACATTTACAATACAATGTTTAACAAAATAAAACAAATGAATTGTGAATTAACTTATTATATTTTATAAAATATGAGCATATGGGGACCAATAAAGCTACTGCCTACTGCTATAAAATGTTCAATACAAACAGTAACTGATAATGTCCATCTAAAAGAAAGGCAGATTTAAAAGAAATGAAATACAGATCAGAAAAATGTATGCAATTTTAGAAAAAATATTTCATGAAAACTGAAAAGCAACCACTGACGAGACATTTTTACATTTAAAGACATTACTATGATTACTTTTAAACTAATACTAATAAAGCTATTGCCATTAAATTTTCAGTACAAATATATAGTGACAATTTAAATTCCCAAGTGTAATTAATCTTCATAGATATCTGACAAGACACGCCTCAAGTCTTATTCACAAAGTATAATCTATAATTATTAAAACCTAGCTATGTAAATAAATTGGTCTCTTGTTTGTTTATAATTAAATAATTATGATTTATTTTTATGAATTTGTCCATTCCATTTCCATTTGTTATAATTACATTTGACTAAAATTTAAAAAAAACATACCCTTTTACTTATAAAATATACTTACTCATTTAAGTGAGCTATACCTTTTAAAATAACAATATTTTAACTTCAATAAGTTTGTACGCAGTTTTAATTGAGTGAATATAGAGGTATTATTGGCTTTCAGCAACTTCCACTTTCGTTTTCAATATTATTGTCCAGGATTTTTCCTAGTGTAGAATCATTTAGACATTCTTTTAGAGAAATATATTTACTATTATTTAAATATTTAGACCTAGCTAAAATGTTTAAAAAATACAGATATTATTGTTTTAAAAGAATTGCATACAATTTTTAAAAATTAAATTTAATTGGTGCCAATAAATGCATTAAAATGTATATTTAAATAGAAATTTTAGAGTATGCAATATACTTCCCGGCAAGAATAAAAGTATACAGAGTATTTGCCCTTCTGTTTTGCTTTTTACGAAAAAAGGCATGGCGTCTTTTATTGTTGTCAAGAAAGAAGGTATTCTAGTGACTACATTTAAATTTACACGGCGTTAACAGAAAAATACACACCAAACTATAACATAAGGCGTATTACTGAAATTTAGTCATATATTTATATAAATATCGAATTTTAAAGAATCTCTTTCAAAATTTAAAATAAATCAGGCCAAGTTCTGTTACTGTTCTGTTGACTGTTGATTCTAAATATTCTAATTCAAAAAATTTGCTAAAATTATATTTAGTTAATTTAGATATTCCACGCTGTGACGTATGTCTGACACTTCCGGCACCTTGGTTACCGTGACCATGGCCGCGTGATACGTCATTACGCAGATTGTCTAAATTTACCATGATCATGTCATATATATTATATTTTATTATTGGCCGGCACTTCGTACACCATGGTAGCAAAAACCATGGACTTTGGCCTGCCTACACCGTGGCAAAAGCAGTAAAACCTTTGTCTTTGCCAGTCTTTAACTCTATGCGGAACTTGTAAAATTAATGTTAAACTTTTGTTAAAACTGAAAACTTATAATTTAAAAATTATTTAATACCTGCAAGATTAAACAAAAGTAGAACTGATATTTTTATTGTGTGCGGGGCTTGAGTCCTGTATGAACGCATGCGAACGACATTCCTTTAAAACTGTAACTCTAATTATTTTTTTTTAATTCTGTAATAAAAAAAAAATTGGAGAAGGGGGGGGGGGGGATTTTCGTAGATATTTGGGTAAGTTCCACACTTTTGTAAAGAGCAAGCATTTCTTAGTGTTTTATTGGTCATATCTGGCCTCTTCGTGTCGACGACAGTGTCGTAAGTGAAACGCATTTTATATCCTAACCTGTTGCCAGTTGCTACCCCACAAATATTATTGATTGCACATATTTTTAAGTTAAAATTGGCGTTAATAGATGTATTTGAGTGTCAGAAATTCAAGATAATTATTAAATGTACGTTCTTTCTGCCGAACACAACTCCCCTCCGACAACTGCTATACGCAGCAGTTTGCAAAATATTGTGCGTAAATGGATGGACCTATCTATATATCATACTTTCTATTTGTTTTCCCATTTCTAATTTTTTTAAAATTCAACATATACTTAAAATATTTCAATTGCTACAAAATATTTTTAAAATTCTCATAGAACTACTGTTACGAATGAACATAATAAATTAAATATAAAATATACTTTTAATTAACATGAAGAAGAAAAAGAAATTAAAATAAAAAGTCGATCCCCATCTAGTAAATGATCACAAAATATAAGATCGCTCATCGTCTACTCTACCACAAGACCACACAAGTTCACATCCAACAGCTTTATCTTAAAACCAGGTCAATGGCACATTTTTGCCGCGGTGTACGCAGGCATAGGTCCATAGTGTCGCTAGGTACACCGCCGCGGTGGACGCATCTACTTCGTTTATTATTAGGTAAATGTTGGTTCAGCAGACGTATTGTGGCAAAAATAGTGCAAACACATGTCTGCTAAAATGGGAAGGGGAAAGAGAGAATGTGCTATATTAACTACTTACAGAGAAAAACAAAAATAGGAATAAAATGTTAAAATTTAATCCCCCCCCCCCCCCCCCTTTCCTGGTGTAATTTCAGAGGGTAGCGGGTAGATTAATTTTGTGATGAAGTAGCAACTTTATTCCTTATTGTACCCCTATGCCTATACAGATACACACTAGTGAGAAGAAAAGGGAGAAAATGAAGAAAAACGATACACAATTTATTTGTTTAAAATGAAACACCAACATACAGTTTCATAGAATACACTTAAACACTTTACTTTATTGCAGGTTCCACCAAAAGTAACATCCAGAAGATGTCAGAAAAATAAAAGCCAATTCCTTATTTTCCTAAGTGCCGGAAAAATTTAGCCTTGTTTTAAATCTCGTTTTAACCCTCTTAGGATGGAGCCTTTTCGAGGTGTATGTGCCAAAAAGACAGAGCACTTTCTATGAGCTCGGCACTCACATTGAATGAACTAATACAATCTTTATGCAAATGAGCTACCATGATTTGCATAATTTATGCTTGTATCAATTGTGTGAATTTTTAGATGGATGATGCCTGAATAAGTCCTAACACTTATGTTTTGGGGAAACAAGGCCAATGGAGGCCTTTCAGACACCCCAGGCCCATGGATTCCTTTCAGACACCCCAGGCCCATGGAGGCCTTTCAGACACTTTCTATTCCTTTTCCAGCACCCCCTATTTTTCAGTTGTTACAGACACTCACTGTAACAGGCCCCCATTTATAACCTAGGGATGTTACTGAGAAAGTTGTCTGCATACCTATTGGTCTCTCTCATAAACATTTGAGTGATATTTAGTGTAAAAATAGCATAAAATTTGAAAGTCTTCATTAATTTCCTGGTTGTTTTCATCAGTTTCATTGTCAGATTCACTACTAGAATATCAAAATCACTAAGCACAGTTTGATCAGAGTCACTGTCCGACATGTTACGTCCCAAGGGGGTTAAACATTATAATTAACTACCCAATGAAATATTAATTTTCATTCCATCGGTGCATTAATAATAAAAAACCAAAAGTTAACAATCCAAGAATAAACAAAAGTCAAAAAGGAGAGAATCCTACACAGAAACTTAAAGTGGCGCACAGAACAGACATTATTCTGTATATTATATTATAATGTATATGTATATATGTATATGGTAATGTATCGTTAGGTGAATTTATGCTATACGACTCCCACTATTTACCATGTTTTTGAACTTGTTTTTTTATACTGCTGTTGCCATGAAAACAGACAAAGATGGCGGCCATGGAAAAAAAAATGCAGTGCAAAAACACTGGCCTGAATTTGGAAGGGGCTTATTAATATAAAAAAACATAACAGTTAACCCTAGTAAGAATTCACGAATAAACAAAGGGGAGTTACTATAACATCATGAATCGTAAAGCTTAAATTGAACTTTCGTTTTAGTGAATTTACTTAGTTCTCCAAACAGCAACAATCGTTTTCATCCCATCCCCGTGGCACTACAACCCATGTAGGGCTTTGGCCTGCCTCACCACATCCTTTCACTCAGATCTAGCTTTTCTTTTCCATGCTTGGATTCCCAGCTGCTGTAGATCTTTTTCCACATTATCCATCCATCTAAGTGTAGGTCTGCCTTTGACTACTTTGAGCCGTTTTCCTCTGGGGTTTTAGTGGTGCACCCTCTTCAATCCTCTGTCATTTGAAATAAGTGTCCTGCCCAGCGTAGCCTGCCCTTTTTTATTTTGCTACTAGAGTGGGATCATCATATAGACTATATATTTCCTTGTTGGTTCATATTCTCCATCCATATTCATCCTTTGTTGGTCCATATATTTTCCGGAGAAATTTCCTCTCCCATGTGTTTAGTAGGTGTTCTGCCTTTTTTGTTAGGGTCCAAGTTTCACTTGCGTAAGTTACAACCGGTCTAGTTACAGTTTTATTATATATAATTTTCTTTGTTTTTCCTATAATTTTTTTACTTCCAAGTATTTTATGACTACTGAAGTAAGCCCTGTTTTTGGCCAATATTTTTTCTTTTATTTCTGTTAGTAATTCATCCCTTTCATTTCTTGAGGATCCTAGGTATTTGAATTGATTTACTTTTTCAAAAGTCTGGTTTCTAATTTTAATGGCTTCATCTGTCTGTCCTTCTCTTCAAATAGTGATGTATTTATTTATTTTTTTGTTAACTGCCGGCCCTGCTTGTAGTGATGTGTCTTCTAATTCAATAAAGGCTTTTGATGTCTTTATTAATTTTCTTTAACAGTGCTATGCCATCAGCATATGCAAGATACTAAAGCGTTGATTGTAGAGAGTTTCAATTGGTTGTGGGTATTGGGTCTCCCTCATAAAGTATCCTGTTATTATCCTTCAGGTGTCAATATCTATGTTTCTTATAACTCTCTCTTATGTTAGGTTAAATAGCATACAAGACAGTGAGTCTCCTTGTCTTAGGCCTCATGTAATCTAAATTTCCCTTGAATCTTGAACCTTGATTTTGCTTTTTTGAGTTGTTTACTGTTACATGTATCAGTCTCGTCAATGTTTTGGGTATGCCAAACTCCTGCAGAGTCTCATGAAGATATTTTATTTTTATGCTGTCATAGGCCATTTTATAGTTCACACAGAGTTTATGTATTGGGATATTATACTACTAACATTTTACTAATAGGCATCTGATGGTGAAAATCTGATCAGTCATTGATCTGTTTTGCCTGAATCCACATTGTTAGAGACCTAGTATTTTTTGAGTGTATGGTAGTAGTCTTGTGGCAATTAGTTTTGTCAGTATTTTGTATGTAGCATTTAATCATTTAATAAGGTAATTCCTCTGTAATCTTTGCATTGAAGTTTGGAACCTTTCATATTATTAGTGCTGTTTTCCATTCTGTTGGAATTTTCTCTTCTTGAACTATTTCAGTTATAATTATAAGTTAATGTGTCTGAGTGTGTAGTTCTCTTCCTCCATATTTAATAAGTTTTGCTTCAATAAAGTCTTCTCCAGGAGCTTTGTAATCAATTGATTACTTCTGTAGTTTCTTCAAAAGGCAGGGCATTTATTAAATGATGCAAGTTATTTTATTTTAATTTAGATTACTGGTTGTTATTTTGACTAGTCAATGACACTTATGTAGTTTTTATTGGGTTTGCTGAACTGGTTGTTCAAATTAACTAAATGAGTTCGAGGCCATACATAAATGAGTGGGGGGGAAGAAAATTGGTTTAAGTAGTGTCCACATAGGGACATTTAATTATTCAAAAATTAATATTGCTTACTATTATTATATGAATATTTTAGAAATGATATATTTAGAAGCATATTGAAGGACAAGAATTTTGGCTAAAAAAAATTTGCTGAAAATGTCACCCTTCCATATAAAGAAAAATGTACTGGCCGGGTGTATGCTTCTTCTGCATCCCATTTCCTACGCCAATGGTCGAATGATTTCTCACCTCTATCATACTATAACCAATTTTTTAGTTCATGTCTTTTGATTTTTTTCAATTATATTCAGTCAGTCATTTGGCATGAACTTTTCTTTTTTCAGACCTTGAAAAGGAACAAAATGTTGAACCCTGTCACACACTGAGATGTCTTACTTCTGAACTGGGATGTCTAACTCGCCAGGATGGCTCTGTAAGCTTGTCCCAAGGTGATACAACTTCCCTGGCTGTGGTTTATGGACCTGCTGAAGTTAGAATATCCCGTGAACTTATAGACAGAGCCACTGTTGAGCTTGTGTACAAGCCAAAAGTTGGACTGCCACGGCCTGCTGACAGGAAACGTGAGCAAATTATGAAAAGTATTTTTGAAGCAGCCATCATCACAAATCTCCATCCACGATCCTCCATTACGATCATCCTTCAAGAAACTGAGGATTTAGGTTCCAATCTAGCTTGCTGCATCAATGCGGCCTGTTTAGCATTGTTAGATGCCGCTGTAAATATGAGTTTTATGGTGGCTGCAGTTGCTGTCTCTGTGACAGATGATGGACAGATCAAGCTAGACCCATCCAAAAATGATGAGGAGAAAGGTCGTGCCAACATTACTTTTGTATTTGACAGTGTAGACCTAAATGTTGTTTCTATTGTGACATCAGGAAAATTTAGTCAAATTGAGTACAAGGCAGGCCTGGAGTTGGCTAGAGAGGCATCACAAAGGGTTTTCCAATTTTTTAAGGATTCCTTATCTAGAAAACTGATCAGATAATTGATCTGTGGCAACTTATGTAATTTCACAAGTTAAAGCATGTGTGAACCCACAAAGGTGCTACATTTTGGAAGAGCCCAAAAAACCATTTTGTGGAAGATTATGATGAAAGTTAAAATTTGGATTACAAACAAATCTTGCTTCATTTACGCTAGCTGATAATTTAAGGGGAACCGAAAAAATCCTAAAATTGTTTTTAAAGTACCGGTATTCAATAATTTCACAAAAATTACGAGAAAACATGACACTAGATGTGTGTTGGCTGGTGCAGGGTTTAATTTAAAAAGAAAAAGGTGAATCATTAATAATATAATAAGTGGTGTCATTTGGTCATTAAAGATGTTTTATTGTTAATTACATTCAAACATTCACTTTTAATGTGGATATTAATTGTTCTTGTAGAAGTGGATGATTCAGATGTCTTTGTTCCTTAAATATGATGTGTGACAAGTTTTTTATTTAAGTGTTGTATGAGCAGAGCAAACTAATAATATTACTATAATATTAGTACAATATGAAATTGTTTTTTTTTAAGTTGTATTTGGCCAATGATTACAAGTTTGTAGCCAATGATTACAAGTTTGTAGCCAATGATTACAAGTTTGTAGTCAATGATTACAAGTTTGTTGAAATATGAATGATTTTTGTGACCATTTCTTTTTTTTTTTTTTTTTTTTTTTATTAGAGAGCTGGCAGCCAAGAGAATGATCAAAATTTTGACAAATAGTTTTTCTTTGATCAGTGTTTCAGTTGTGGTTATAGGTCCCATCAAGTCATTTTTTATTTATATTTCCAAACTCTGAATTGTGTGTGAAGTGCAAGTATACAGCATAGATCATAGTTAACTGAACATTTTCAGATAAAGTAGAGTGCATTAAATTTTTTTGTTACCACCATTTACAGAAATAATTTATCTAGGCCAGATTTTGTTGTAAAAAAAATCTAATTTTAAACATACAATAATTGGCTTCTGTTTAAAAATAAAAAGTTTTTCAGACGGGCCCGATAAGAATTGAAACTATGACATTTGCTTCTATTTCTATTTGGGAGTAATACTAATATTGATTCATTGAAACTAGTTTTATCTTTAAAAAAAAAATTAAAAAAAAAAAAATGAAGTTCTCTATTTGATATACTGGTTGGTACTGGTATTTACTCTCCCTGCATATTAATTTCCATTAAGCTATTTTCTAATAGTATTATTAAATCTTATGTTTTGATTAAAGGGACTTTTGAAACATTCAGACGTCAGTAAGGACAGACAAAAGGCAAGACATCAACACGTTTTAGTTGTTGCATATATTGTTGTATTGCCGTGGTAGATACAAATAAATTGTTGTATTATATAATGGCTGGGTTTTCTCACTAGTTTTACTGACTAGAATTGTTTTAGGAACAATGTTTGCATATATATAAAATATATATATATACATTTTCTTCGTATTATTATTAAATATCTAGGTTTTAAATAATAAATACATTCTGAAAAAAAAATTACAAGCATACATGTAGGTAATAAAGCAATTCTGATTATCAAATGCTCGTTGTTACTAAAACTCATACCCTCATTGTTACACACCCATGGCATATGCTACTAAAAATCATATCCTCATTGCTACACATCCATGGCATATGTTACTAAAACTCATACTCATATCCTCATTGTTACATATCCGTGGCATAAGTTACCAAAACTCATATCCTCATTGTTACACGTCCATGGCATATGTTACCAAAACTCATATCCTCATTGTTACACGTCCTTGGCATATGTTACTAATGCATTATATTAATAGTTAATGTGCAACCTCAATTCGTTTGAATTAAGGTTAAAACCAAGTAGAACTGTTTGGTTTAGTTGTTGCTAATGTTTGATTTCTAAATGTAGGTGTAATTTAGAAACTTATTAGAATTTCATATTGCTTTAACTTGTTGTACAGGGTAGCAGGTAATTGAGGTAATCAACAATTTTAGAGTTACAGTTCCCTTGTGGGGTGAGCTTGGGAGTGTACTTAAACATTTAGTAATGGTTTTCACAGCTTTTAAGAGTGGTTCACAGCTGTACTGTCGAGGTTGTCTCACAGCTGTACTGTTAAGAGTGGTTCACAGCTGTACTGTCTTAGATTGGTTCACAGCTGTACTGATATGAGTGGTTCACGGTGGTACTGTCTAAGAGTGGTTATCCATTAAAAAAAAAATGCAAATCCTGTCTTATGATCCTTCTATAATTATAATACAAACTAAACATATGCTAGCGTACAAGAGACCTGGAGATATGGTCTACCAAAAATTGTCTAGGATGCTGCATAGCAATGACTATTCATACAGGAGACTTGTGTTATGAAAGTCCTAGATATAGTGGTCAGGTCAAGGGTCTTAGTAGACACACCATTCATTACAGTTACAGACAAGATGTTCTATAGATCTAAGCAGAAATTCGTTTGCTGATGCTGATATTGATATATTTAAGTGCATTGTAGTTGATTGTTCTTGAAAATTAAAATATTGCAGACAAGGGATGTAAAGAATTTTGATAAATTATTATATTTTGATCCTGACAATGAAACAGTAATGGCACTGATAATGATAAACTGAAATTTCACAAATCTACAGTTTATTACAAGATAATAATATTTGATAGTATTACTATAATAAAAAGATATTCAATAACAAAATCTAGTGGCTACCTGATTATCAATCGAAATGCATCGCATATAAATGACAAATGTTACGTTATAAATAGTTATGCAAATTTCATTGGATAGATAATAGATCCGTGATTGTCTTAGTTACCAACACTTAATAAACGTTTTTTTTAAAAGTTCACATTCAGTGATATCTTGAGCAAAATATAATCAGCAATAATAATAAACCACGCCTATAGTCAATGTGACTTTCACAGCACTTTATCTTTAAGCCACCATTTCTGACTGTTTATATTGGGTTCGTAAGAACGTGTTGGCATTTCTCCTATACCGGTACTTTTATAAACTTTATACAAATGCCAGTGTTCAGGAGAGCTCCTAGTGGCGCTGTCGATTTCAATCATCAAAATTCCTGGTGCAGACATCACTTTACGGAACTTACATGGATGAAGGATAATAAATGCTAATAAATGAAGGAAAGCGTTCTAGTTCTAGCTGTGTGAAGGAAACGGTCGACCAAGGTGCGTGGACGCTTGAATCCGAAGACGGGACAATGAGATAAGAACGTTACGACTAAGAGTCTTCCTCGGCAGAAAGGACAAATGAAAATACGACAAGAAATAGAAACTAGTTAAAGACTTAAGTGAACGCCATTGTAATTGTTATTGTCCTGTCTTTCCATTCAAGCTTCCACGTAACTAGTTCTACGATTTACTTTGATAACACAGTAACAGCACTGGGTGATTTATGTTGGACGATCACTACTTATTTCCGTCCGTGACTTTAGTCTAACAATAAGTCTTTCCTGACGGCAATCAAAGTCGTATGGTCAAACATAGTAGTTTCAATCAAGCTCTTAACTCTAGAGTTGTACCGGTTCAATAGTAGTCAGAACCTCGAAACGCGCGGTGATGCAAAATTTTCCAGATCATCCGCATGTCACATCTGGATAAGTTTTAGTTTTACCAAGGAGTATGAATGTGTCTTGGTATAGGCGCCATCACATTTGGAAGAGTAGGGGCGGGGCAGCCAGTAGCACATCCTTGATGGGCGTGTTAAAGATGATGTTAGGTGATGCTAGAGGCTGGTCCTTATGTCACGCGTGTGATGACATGTGCCGCGTTAAATGGTGGCGCTCCCGGAACGCTTCGTTGCAGATATTACACTTGAGCTTCTCCTCTCTCTTCCTCTTCATGGGGTCGAACTCTCGTTTGTGATGGGACCTGGAGAAATACACGGAACAAAGATGTTAATGAAAGTCTACGTTAAAGTTTGCTTTAGGTATCATCCAAAAAGTACGTACGCACTGAATGGGGGAGGGGTGATTTGGGAGATTTTTCGTTCCTGTACGTATGACCTAGAAGGACAGGGAGTGAGTGCGTCATCGGCAGAAAGTAGCCTTACGTACATTTATTGACAAATTCTACAATACTCATCCTGAAATTGGGATAGTCCATTTCAAGCATATTTACATCTCAAGTCGTATGCAATGTTTTGTAGGAGTTATCGTCAACACGTTGCCTTTTTTAGCGAACTCGCTTGATATCGCTAAAATAGAATGCCGGTACTAAGTAGTGGTAGTATTACATAATATTTATCCCACCGTATGTTCAGTATGCGAATGACTTATTTTATTCCCCTGTGCCCTAGCAAAATTTTGGTTTTCACCTGGCGACCTGTGTTAAATTCTAACAAGTATGAACAAAATTAAAGGCGATGGAGATGAGATGTTTCAGAAGCATTCTTGGCATCTGCTATAGAGCCTACATCACCAATGAACAAGTGAAAGAAAGGATTCGTAAAGCAATTGGGCAGTACGATGACCTCCTGGTGTTGGTGAAAAAGCGAAAACTTGAATGGTTTGGCCACGTAACAAGGAAACAAGGGCTCGCCAAAGAAATCATGCAGGGCACAACTAAAGGAGGGAGAAGAAGAGGAAGAAAAAGAAAAAGATGGGAAGATAACATCAAAGAGTGGACGGGATTAAAACTAGGCGATGCTGTACGTAGTACAGAAGACAGAGAGGAATGGAGAAGGATAGTTTTCATGTCATCTGTGGCGCCCCAACGGTCCAACGACTAAGGGACATGATGATGATGAACAAAATTAAATAAAGGGTTGAGTAGAAATTTAAAAAACCCACATGCAAGTAGGTCACTAAGCGTCATCTAGTAACAGTAGCTACTCAAGTGGGTTATGGTTTGCAGCGTGCACTCTATCATGGCACACTTTATAAATTGTGTAATATTTCGTGGCGCCCCCGTGGGGAAAGCCGCAACAACCCAAGAACCTCCTTTTGATTTTTTTTTTGGCTGAGTAAAATATGCTAAATACCAATTTCAACTAAAACAAGTAAAATAGACAATCACTAACTAAAAGACTATCGGCAGCTAAAATTTCAACTTTCTCTCTCCCCTTTTTACGCCAGTGGACTGAGGAGATCAATTCTACGGGCACTACAATCAAGGGTATTTTATGTCTCTACGTCTCCTAACGAAGTGGTCCAACCACGACACACAGATACACCCCACTCAAACCACGTTGAATAATTTTTTTTTTTTTTGCATTCAATATAGTTAGTATATAGAGGTATAGGGGTCAGGAAATGTAAAGTAGCGTTACATTACGTTGTCGATTTTTACTACGGTACTTTAATGGTTAACTGATGTGTTAATGGCCATGTCAACAGAAATTACATGTATTTCATAAGTCAACGCGCACGTCTCGCGTTTAAATAGCCTTACCTCATGTGATAAACAAGGTCAGAGGTCATCCTAAACGTCGCGTTGCACTTGGCGCACCAGTTCTGGGACAAGTTCAGTGCGTTGATGGGAGAAGACAGCAGCGTTGGATTCGTGCTCTGCAGGAGCTTCTCCACCATGGGGTTGGTGCTCTTCAGGAAGCCAAGACTCGAAATGTGTCGGTCAGCGAAAAGGGCGTGCTTCGCCAGGCTCTCGCTGTTTCTTATGTTGGCAGCGAACGACTCCGTCAACGGCCCGACACTTGGAATAGTGGCCCTGCACATTTCCAGCAGCCCCGGGGGGATCTGATCGGGGAATGCAGAATGCGGTAGGGGAATCCCCCGTCCGGCACCGAGAAGACTTCCGCCGGGGATCCCCAAAGCCGACGGCGTTGGGATCATGGGAAGCCGAGGCATGTAGAGTCCCATGATCGGCGCCCTGGACTGGTCGGTGTGGCTCGCGGAGGTCATGCCCCCCGGCATGGATTTGACGGGTGGTCGAGGCGGTGGCGGAGGCATGGAAGTGCTGCACGGTTCGTTCTTGGATGACGTCGAGGGACCTTGCACTATGGAGACGGTTGGGTGGGTTTTGTGGAGAGGTAACCCGTGGGAACCGGTCGATGAGACACGTGAGACGGAATTCGAGACCACCGAGGAGGGGGGTGAGGTTTTCATCGGGGGTGACATAGCTTTAGACATGGGTGTAAAACTGGCTGAGCCCGCGAGGGGTGAACAGCTGAGGTCAGGTGTTACCTTGCGGAAGGCGCTTATGCCGTCGGAATGTGTCTCTAGTCCAATGTCAAGGTCTTCGCGAGATTTGCTCACGTGACTTTTACTGAGCTCTTCAATGGAGTGTGTGATAGCGGAGTCCTTTCTGGGTTTAGGTCCCTCCAAACATTTTTTCTGAGGCGGACTGTCGGTGATTGCGACCTCAGAGGGCCGTTTCGCCGAGATCGTGAACATGGCGTTGTTGTTGGTCATGTAGCTGAGCATGTTGCGGGCTTTGTCCTTGGTGTCCTGGTAGCTCTCCACGTCTGCCAGTTTGTTCCCCCGGGAGAAGATGACACCGGTGAGTTTGGTCACGTGATGGCCTGGCACCCTTGAGTGGAGCCTGTCCTCCGCTGTGAAGGTGCATTTGAACTTCAGATGGGCCCTGAGTGGGAAAGGGTAGTCAAACATCTCGCCGCAGTGCGTGCAGATGTACTGTTCGTCGTCTGGAAAAAACATTCATGTTCGAATATTGTAGGCCTATAAATAATTGGTTTATGATACACATGCCTGTTTTTTAAAGTTTTATTTTAATATTCCATGGCGTTCGTTAAATTAAGAGATCAAATATAGAAACAGTTGCATTTTATTGGACAACCATACAAAATACAACAAATAATTCTATACATATATTAACGAGATATAATCAATATGTGCCACCCGACTTCCGTGTATACTCGCGAATAGGGATCATTTTTAGATCAATATTTCGATATAAACCAGGGGCGCAACCCATCCACTCGGTATCAGTTTAGCGTTCCGGTGGAGTGGTCATTTATATGAAAATTTCCAGAATAGTTTTCTACCTAGCTGACGCTCGAGGGTAGGGCTATTCCTTTTTTAAAAATATGTTTGTTAAAGATCATCTAGTATATGACGTTCTTTGTGACGTAGTTTATGACGTACTTTGAGGCGTAGTTTATGACGTAGTTTGTGGCAACTGCTTTTCGGCTTTCAAGTTTTTTTCTACGGTTACGTTTAAGTTATTAATTACGCTTTAAAGGGGTTTCGACCTACCCCAAAGTAACGGTGTGACCTATACACGATTTATACGGTAATTTATCAATCCCATGACCGCACGTGGAAATATCAACACTGAATATCAATAAAAGGTCTCTGGAGATTCTCTATAAAAGTTTGCAATGTATGTTATGACAGCCAGCTGGCCGTAAGTGTGTGTGTGTATGCGTTATGTATCGATGTAGAGGAAATGCGAGTCTAAAGCAATGTAACCGACCATGATAGAAATATAGAAACGAATCAAAATAACAAAAGCTGAGCGTGGGCTCTGATGACGTCACTACACTATCAAATAAGAACATGAGCAGAGATGAAAGAAATTCCTCGATAGCATAACGAGGGCAAGCTGTAACTGCATTGGGGGCTATTTAAAAAAATAATCTACAAACAACAAATGTAGATGAAGTTTTAAATGAATTCATTAACAACAACTTAAAAAAAACTACAAGATATAACCAAAGTCGTAAACTTACTTTACATATCTGCCTTTCCCAAATTGCCTATATTAACTCTTGTACATACGAATGGTCTATTACATTTCTCTCGCTGTTCTCTAGGATACAACAATTCAGCTATGTGTTTATTAAACATTTTATATTATGTTACTCGTTGTTTGGTTGTTTGTTCGCTGAAGAAGACTTTTAGCCGACGACACGTTCGTTGTTTTTGTTTCTTTTTTTTTTCGCTTCCTTTTTCGGGTTTTCTCATACTTTGTTTCACATATTTCCTACCAGAGATAACGAAAGCTTGATCTTCAAACTCATCACAAAGAATATCAACATTTCAGAAGCTAGCTATTTAGTTCCGTTTCGCTCTTCGGCTTACCTCGCTTGGAGTTGCTCTGCAGTTCGGGAACCCCCAGGATCTGGGTAAAGTCTTTGCTGTACCAGACCAGCAGTTCCTCTCCGGCTTTGACGATGCGTAACGTTCTGTAGTAGACCCCGCCCTCCTTGGAGTACGCCTCCATGTTCTGCTCTTCCTCGTCACGCGCCGGCGACACGTAAGGTAGCCAGTCCAACTTCCGGCAGCCGGCCCTGCGCTCCTCGATATCAACCTGCGATGCGAACAGAGGTCATCATTTGCATTGAGCCGGGTATCAAAGAGTTAAAGTTCAAGTGACCAGAGGTGTGCGTCCGACGCGTGGCCTAAACGCGACTAGACATTTTAAAAATTAAAATCATTTAAAATTTGCATTATTATCACCTACTTAAAAAAACAAAAACTACAACAACCATTTTACACAATCGAGTAATTTTCATTATTTTTTTTATTCTTATTTATATTAACTTTTTTTTTTTAACTGTAGGCCACGGGTTGGCAAAAAATGTTGAGTCTTTAGACATTTTTATAACTTACATCTACTGGGAAAATATTTTGGGTGTCTCAAATCATTATAAATAAGTGATAAAAAAATAGAGACGCTGCACATAGAGCCCAAATTTATCCATGCAAATAGAGCCCACGTTTATCCCTGCAAATAGAGCCCACATTTATCCCTGCAAATAGAGCCCACGTTTATCCCTGCAAATAGAGCCCAAGTTTATCCCTGCAAATAGAGCCCACATTTATCACTGCAAATAGAGCCCACGTTTATCCCTGCAAATAGAGCCCACGTTTATCCCTACAAATAGAGCCCACGTTTATCCCTGCAAATAGAGCCCACATTTATCCCTGCAAATAGAGCCACATTTATCCCTGCAAATAGAGCCAACGCTTATCCCTGCAAATAGAGCCCACATTTATCCCTGCAAGTAGAGCCCACATTTATCCCTGAAAATAGAGCCACATTTATCACTGCAAATAGAGCCCACATTTATCCCTGCAAATAGAGCCCACATTTATCCCTGCAAATATAGCCACATTTATCCCTGCAAATAGAGCCCACATTTATCACTGTAAATAGAGCCCACATTTATCCCTGCAAATAGAGCCCACATTTATCCCTGCAAATAGAGCTTACATTTATCCCTGCAAATAGAGCCCACATTTATCCATGCAAATAGAGCCCACATTTATCCCTGCAAATAGAGCCCACATTTATCCCTGCAAATAAAGCCCACATTTATCCCTGCAAATAGAGCTACATTTATCCCTGCATATAGAGCCCAAATTTATCCATGCAAATAGAGCCACATTTATCCCTGCAAATAGAGCCCACATATATCCCTGCAAATAGAGCCACATTTATCCCTGCAAATAGAGCCCACGTTTATCCCTGCAAATAGAGCCACATTTATCCCTGCAAATAGAGCAACATTTATCCCTGGAAATAGAGCCAAATTTATCCCTGCAAAAAGTGCCCACATTTATCCCTGCAAATAGAGCTACATTTATCCCTGCATATAGAGCCCACATTTATTCCTGCAAATAGAGCCACATTTATCTCTGCACAAGAGCCCACGTTTATCCCTGCAAATAGAGCCACATTTATCCCTGCAAATAGAGCCCACATTTATCCCTGCAAATAGAGCCCACGTTTATCCCTGCAAATAGAGCCACATTTATCCCTGCAAATAGAGCCCACGTTTATCCCTGCAAATAGAGCCACATTTATCCCTGCAAATAGAGCCCACATTTATCCCTGCAAATAGAGCCCACATTTATCCCTGCAAATAGAGCCCACATTTATCCCTGCAAATAGAGCCACATGTCAAACACCGATCTAGACCAAACGGCCCCTCCCCCCCACACCCTTCGCTCCCTTTCCAGAACAGTTAATCGCGAAAATGAATCACATCTGAATTTTTATTATTTTGTAATTAATTGCGTACGGTTATGTTAGTGCAGCCGGGAGAGGGGGGGGGGGCGACAGAGTTTTTGCCGGCCTATTCCACGAAAGAAAAAAAATCTGCAGATGGCCTAAAATGCCATAAATATAAAGAAAAAATATTCCGGCGGGAGCAGAACATACCCACCCCCCCCCTTTTTCCTACCCAACTGGACGTATGGGATTTCGATAAAAATAACTTCGATGTACAGTACATTATAACAGGTTTATATTAATGAAAGTTGTGTCCCTTGGTCTTCACTGTTTCCCATTTTTTTTAATCAAGTTGAGTTATTCTGACGCCCCAACTTAACATTTACTGCTAAATCTATAATTTAAAAAAAATATGTACGCGAATTTAGTCGTCATGTTAGTTTATAAAATTCTTTCTGGAAAACATTTTATGTACCAAGAGAGCTCAAAGTGTGTGTGAATTTAAATTAGTTAATAAAAACAACAACATTCATGTATAAATTATTATTGGCAATCAGTGGGGTCGCTATAAAAAGGGGCCGCCCAGGGCAGAGCACATCCTGCGCACGCCCTTCTTACGCCACGGTTGATAATTAAAATTAAGCAACACGTTGAGATTTTGACGTATAAGAAATAGCAATTTACTCTTAAAACAACCCCATCCGGTTGTTTGTCACTGGTCAAAATTCCTATGACGTATGCAGGGTCAGTAGCTGTTACATGGGTAGGAAAAGGTCCAAAAATCTGTCCGTAGTCTATGTCTGTGACAGTGATGACGCCCATTTCCCTCGATGATCCAGTCAGTGTTTGGCTGTAAGATAAACAAAGATGATATTATGTACACTGTAAGTAAGATAAACAGGGCTGACATTATGTACACCGTAAGATAAACAAGGCTGACATTATGTACACCGTAAGATAAACAAGGCTGACATTATGTACACCGTAAGATAAACAAGGCTGACATTATGTACACCGTAAGATAAACAAGGCTGATATTATGTACACCGTAAGATAAACAAGGCTGACATTATGTACACCGTAAGATAAACAAGGCTGATATTATGTACACTCTGTGCGTCAACAATCAGAACCACATTGACAAAACAATGGCTTGAAATTTGAAATAGTCTTAGAACTCTTTGTGAGCATATTTATAGATACGGTTTATTACATTGTTCTGCTTTACGAAAGATGTCAAGAAAAACTATAAGGCCTATGATAACGTTGAGGGTTCACTTAACAGAATAAGCCTTAAAATTAAAAGTAATTTTTAAAAAAGAAAGCCGTATGTTCTGTATATATAAATGGTACTGAGCTACATTCGTCCTCTGAAAGTACTTTTTTCTGTGATAGAACTCGTAAAAAAAAAAAGGAATTAAAACACTTATTTATAGGGAGTTCTAGATTTACGTACGAATTCCGCACCCATGATACGTTGGTTATATGCATTTGTTCGTTATGCGACCAGCCAAAAACTGGAGGATGTCGTATTTAATTTTGAATACATTTTATTTCAACAATACCCTACGGACATCAAATAATGTTGACAAAATTACCTAGAGAAAACAAGATGCCGCAGTAAATTAAAATTTTTAATTGAAAACATAAAATTATAAAATAATTTAGATCTAATACCATTTTTAAATTATGTTTTTCGTCATGGCGAATGTTCGTAAATCGAACGTTGTTAATTGGAGAACTGGATGTGTAGGTACCCGGGTAGTCTGGTTTATAAAAATGTATTGGAAATATATGTGTTGTGATTGTTTTATACAAATACAAAGGGAATATCATTTACATATACATATCAGATACAAATACAATGTATATGATGGCAAGTAAAAAAATTCAGACGAACAAAAGTTGGTCAACTCGAACCTGTAGGCTTAGAGAGTTTCCTTGACAGAATTTACGCTCTAAAATTTCAGTAACAAAATTGCACGATTTTATAATAGGTATAAGGCAGTGGCGTAGCGAGCTTAACTCGCGCCCGGGGCACAATACCTTTTTAGCGCCCCCCCCCCTATTCGAAAACCATACAATATTATATGTAAAATATACCATTTGGCGCCTCTTTGTGAGTAGCACCCGGGGCATGATGCCCCCCTTGCCACCCTCTCACTACGCCACTGGTATAAGGTACTGTTCTTTATTAATATAACGTAGACAGAGAGAGGGGGATAGAAAGAAAGCGAGGGAGAGAAACAGGGAGAGAGAGGGATTAAGAGAGAGAGAGAGGGAGAAAGAAAGAAAGAAAGAGAAAACAAGAAAGAAAGAGAGAGAGAGGGAGAGAAAGAAAGAAAGAAAGAGAGAGAGAGAAATGAGGGGGGATAAGGAGATAGAAAGACAGATGGAAAGAGTAAGGGAGAGAAGTAATGAAAGCGGATTGCAGGGTGAAAAATTGCATTCTCTAAAATGTGTCTCCACATTTCAGGCCGTAAAGTAATAAAAAGCCCGGCCACTTGAGCTCTTAAAGCAATCAGGACGGACACTCTCCAAGCAATTTAGGCTACAGACTGCATTCTGGGGACCAGCCAGAACCCCGACCATCGTCTGCTGATTGAGTGAGGCCAACCGATCTCACATACGCTGCCGTCGGACGAAAATATGTTTTGTAGCGTCCTAAGTGATTTCGAGTTGGATCCGATAACGGCCGAGAAAAAGGCCTGGGCCTAGGCCCGGGCAATCGAGAACCTGTTTGTTCCATAATGGAGTCAATTGGAAATTCATTAGCCCCACATTCCCGCCGACCATCTCGCGAGGGCTCTATCCCCCCTTGGCTCGTGATGGCAGATTTGGCTATTGTCGTAAATTAGCGTGTTGTGAGATCAGGCGCTAATACACTGGCATGCAGGAGGCTTTTTCATTTTAAGGGAGGAGGAGAGACAGATGTTCTATAGAGCTATGGGATAGAGAGCAGGAGGAGGGAGTGTCGGGAAGAATAACGTCTTGGTACGTTATTTAAAAAACAAAAACAAAACAAAATGGTGATGAGGAAGTGAAGGGAATACCAAGACCATTGAAATAAAATTGTGTTTGAAATTGACAAACACAATTACAGACTGCTATAACGATTTTGTCTGAATCATAATTTACAATGGAACGCATGGGAATGAGACCTTTTAGCGATTTGAAAGTTACAGAGGAGGATAATTGACCGAGGGAAATTTGGGCGGTACGAGTCAATCCCAAGTGTTAATGAAGCAAGTCAAAGAACACGTCATGCCAAGTATTAATGAAGCAAGTCAAAGAACACGTCATCCCAAGTATTAATGAAGCAAGTCAAAGAACACGTCATGCCAAGTATTAATGAAGCAAGTCAAAGAACACGTCATGCCAAGTATTAATGAAGCAAGTCAAAGAACACGTCATGCCAAGTATTAATGAAGCAAGTCAAAGAACACGTCATGCCAAGTATTAATGAAGCAAGTCGAAGAACACGTTACCGGTGATTCAACTTCAAGAGGCAGAAAAAATGTCAAATTAAATGTAATAGAAGATGTGCTGATAGAAGATGTGCTTATAGAAGATGTGGTGATAGAAGATGTGCTGATAGATGATGTGGTGATAGAATATGTGGTGATAGAACATGTGCTTATAGAAGATGTGGTGATAGAAGATGTGGTGATAGAAGATGTGGTGATAGAATATGTGCTGATAGAACATGTGCTTATAGAAGATGTGGTGATAGAAGATGTGGTGATAGAAGATGAGCTGATAGAACATGTGCTTATAGAAGATGGGGTGAAAGAAGATGTGATGATAGAAGATGTGCTGATAGATGATGTGGTGATAGAATATGTGGTGATAGAATATGTGCTGATAGAACATGTGCTTATAGAAGATGTGGTGATAGAAGATGTGGTGATAGAAGATGTGGTGATAGAAGATGTGGTGATAGAAGATGTGGTGATAGAAGATGTGGTGATAGAAGACGATGTTTGAGTACGTCCATTTCGGAGGTAAATAAAATGTTTTCAGGTGGTTACAACGTTCTAAGGTGGACACAGTGTCTGAGATGGATACAATGTTCTCAGGTGGATACACTGTTCTGAGGTTAATATATACTGCTCTGTAGTGGATAAAATGTTCTCACGTGGATAGAATTACTCTCAATTCTCATGAAGATGAAATGTTATCAGGGAGAAATAGTTTTCTAAATTCTCAGATAGATAAGATGATCTTTAGTGGATACACTTTGGAAGATTTCCAAGCAGGGCCGTAAAGTAGGAGAAATGTCACTATTCCGACTAAATGAGAATTAATTCACTTGAAGTTCATCAGCTAGTTGAAGTACACCGGTCCTCGTTTTCATCTCATGAACATCTACGTCACTTATCGACTTGGAGCAGCTGTCACTAATAAACACCCCCCCCCCCCACATCAATACGGAAGTCAGTGTTACGAGAGACCCCACTCATGGATAGACACTACCACGCCACACGCAAATCGTATATAATTAGATTTGTCCCCCCTATCTGACCAACGGATGTCAAGTAATGGACTCATAAAAGTGTCAATCATTGAACTACAGGGAAGACGGGGCCCCCGACATCTAGGTCACAAAGACTATGTTGCATACTTTGTTATATTATCGACGGTCCTCGCATCTCTCGCATGTGTAGTCCCAACATCTGCTAGCGGGTGAAATTTATAATCTGATTATTTATATTTTCGGACGCGTTTCCAACTAAAACAATATAAAACTCGTAGTGTATCTGTTACTAACGTTAAGAGATTCAACTTTTGGAACACAGTTACATTCTAGAATACGCAGTAATTTCCTCTGCGATATTGAACCAAAATGTATTAATTTATAGCAATAGAGACAACTTTGGGAAGTTTTGCAATGTCATAATGTACAGTTACGCCCCTTAGGGAATTATGAATCCATTTTCCCTTTAAATAAAGGGAGAGTGTATTTTTCAAGCTGAAATCCATGCATTCAACTTTCATTTTATATATATCTATATATAGATAGATATAATAAAACTGTCAATTTTGACGGCCTGATAATGGTACCAGTCAATTTAAGATGTTATCTATTTAAATTATCATCTAAAGCAGCGGTTCTCAACCTGTGGGTCACGACCCCTTTGGGGGTCGATTGACCCTTTTTCAGGGGTCGCCTAAGACCATCGGAAAACTAATATACTCTACAGTTATGAAGTAGCAAAGAAAATAATTTTGTGGTTGGGGGTCGCCACAGCATGAGGAGCTGTATTATAGGGTCGCCGTTTTAGGAAGGTTGAGAACCACTGATCTAAAGTAATTGAGTCTGAGGTTTTTTTCCTAAAGCGTTTTCCCCAAATGTCTTTGGATTTTCCTAATCTTTCCCGTCTAAACCAGGACGCCATTGTGAAATCTGTGATTTGGGCACCGACTCTGACCTCAACAATTTAAAAATGTGTTGAATTGCAGCATACATAACTAGAAGGTCGAAGCAATCACATTATATTATCAACCCGATGCTACGTGCATGTTACATGTGTTGGTCCCCAGTACACCGTGCCTGCGTGTGCACAGTCGCATTCAGTCACTTCGACCACGTCCGGTAGAGAAAGACACGAGCCCCGAATTGAGTGCCAGCATCTTCTCTACTTCCAGAGCCTCTTGAAGCGATCTCACGCGAGAATGGGCCGGTTCTGACTCCAACAATGTGCCGAGCCGGAGATGGAGGGCTAAACTGATTAGGCTGTTGGAGGGCTTTAATTAAAACAGATACAGTTGGTCTCACCCTTCGTCTAACTCGTTTACAGGGGAGGGGCGCGAGTGGGGGAAAAGAAAAGTGGCCACGAGAACTCAATTAAAGAACTAGAGAGTAGTAGCGGACATATTTTAAAAAAAAAGGGGGGGGCTGTTGTGGTGTCACCGGTCAGAAATACAATGCTGCTATGGTGTTGGATACGACCACACGTTCCAAGGTGGAGGCTTGTTGTAATGGTACGTTCTAGAGTGCTCATTGACCCACCATTGACTTTTATTTCTGGTGCGTGTTATATGTCTTCATTTGTTGTGGATACAACGTTTCCTATTCAACTTTGTTTGACTAACGATATTCTCAGCTTAGATTGACTGAAGAAATTCTCAACTTAGATTGACTGAGGATATTCTCAACTTAGATTGACTGAAGATATTCTCAGCTTAGTTTGACTGAAGATATTCTCAGCTTAGATTGACTGAAGATATTCTCAGCTTAGGTTGACTGCAGACATTCTCAACTTAGATTGACTTAAATTCTCAACTTAGATTGACTGAAGGTATTTCTCTATGACAATAGAAAGGAGAAGGCTTATGCATAAACAAATGGGCATGGTAATGAAGAAGTGTTCCGGGGTCAACCACTGCCTTTGGATAAAAAAATGACAAAGCCATCAGTAGTAATGTAGTTGGAGACTTCGCTTGTCAGTGATCTTTTGAACCCATTTTCATCGTCATAAATAAAGCGAACAGTAAAAATGTAAATAATTTAATATACTTTTTATAATTAATTACATAACAAAATTTATTAAAAAAAACTCCAAAAATAAATTTTAAACAAAGTTTTTTTTAAAAAAAACCTAAACATATTAAACGCACCCAAATAATTCAGTAGTTTAATAAATCAATAGTTCAGTAGTTCAATAATTGAGTATTTCAAAAATTCAATAGTTAAAAAATTGAGTAGTTCAATAATAATTCAATAGTTCAATAATTGAGTAGTTCAATAAATCAATAGTTCAATAAGTACATTTCTTTCACCATTCTTCAAATTAAGATAAAGAAATTAATAGAAGAACAAACAAAAAAGGTCAACATGTTCTAAGTTTGTTTTATAATTTTTGTCTAGTTTCAATTTTGTATAAAAGTTAAAGCCACAAAGTTGAGCGTTAGAGTTCCCGTTCGTTTTTTTAATTTTTTAATGAAAATTTTAAAAACAAATAAAAATATTAGTTCAACTTTTTATAATATTGAATGGTTCACTCAAAGAGAAAAACTGCGTACTCGCCGGTTTGTGAAAGTTTTGATCAATTTAGTCTGTTCAAGTATTTAGTCCATGTTCGGTGGATATATTTGATGTTTCACAAAGTCTCTAGTGCTCCATGGTTGGGAGTGAATAGGATTTGATGAGATTCAATTTAAAGAAACTGCAGTTTCTCCGCTTGCAACACCGACAGGCGTTGAAATGTTTATCTGTGAAGTGACCCACCCTGGGCGTCACGTGAATAATGGAACCCACTGCCACATTTCAGTTTCATTTTTGTGCCCTCTGTATTCAAAGTTGATAGTTTAAATTTTGGCCCCCTTAACATCCGAGGCTTACTGTAACCGCAGGAATAGCGGGCACATGTTTCGACTCTGGTCCGGGCTGGACCACGGTTGCTGGCGCCCCGAGCAATCTCATCTTTGGCGCCCTTTTCAAGAATAATAATAACATTTAACATTTTATGCAAGGAAAATAAAACTAAGGGTTAGGTAATGAGTTTTTTTTTTTTTTTAAACGATGAACAATAATAATGTTTTTCTTAGCTTGTATTTGCACAATATGAACATATTGTAGAACAGCTTGCCTCAGTCTTGGAGGAAATTGAAAATGATAAAAATTCATTGAAGAAACATTTAAATAGTTTTTTCTTTAGATAGATTTTAGGACATCAGAGCGTCGTGAGCATTCTAAAATAACTTGGACACAAGCGCTAAAGAAGTACTCAATTATCCTATTTATATCTTGTGCATTTTCTTTACACACATTTGCCAAAGAATTCATACTGTATTGAGACATGGATGATCGTAAGTTTTTATGAGCATTGGTTTACTAAAGCGTCTCTCGCCAGCGGCTACAGTAGCAGGTATTGTAAGCATTATTCTTAATGCTACCCACAGATTTGGCATGACAACATGTAACTTACAGGTTTCTATGAATTTAGAGTCTTCTATTCTATCTATTGCAAATATGCACCACTGGAGTGGTTGGTCCCTTCAAGGTATGCCCTGCGGCTTTTTGGCTTGTTGATCCGGGACCCAGGCACGGGGTGGGCTGCTCGGGTGGTGGGGTGTGGTAACATGATTGGGGGGGGGGGGAATACAGCACCATTGACCTGTGTCAGACTGTGGTTATAGAGCCAACTCAATAAAAAAAAATTTTAAACTTATGATCCACTGTTTAAATATAGATATCTCAATTCTTATTTCAATCCAACAATATTTAGTGGAATAGTTCAATGTCATTTAATTTTGCTATGAAAATTTAATTTAAAATACATATACTACTAACAGCGCTGACAGAACAGCTGATGAAATGCCTACTAAAAATTTGTTGCTAAAATTATATATTTTTAAAAATCTGTTTCTATTCTTTTGAGAGCCCCTGCAGTAGCCAACACTGATTTGAAGAACTAAAGACAGGTGTGCTCCCTTGGACTCATTCTTCTTCCATAATGCAATGCTTCCAGCGTCAGATCCCCCGAGGAATTCTCTCCCTTGATTAGCGCCACTGTAACTAATGTCTTCCCGCCGGTGACGGACTCTATATGTGCCCGGCTGTGAAATGGAAGAGACCGCACGACAGATTACAGCTTGGAGAAAACAATTCCCCTAAAAACGTTTGAAACAGAGTGTTATCGTGTTGACACCTGATGCAATCAATCTCAAGGGCGTATTGCTTCTGAAGACTCGGTTTCGCCAAAGTCTGAATAAGCTACGTGTGAACGTTCGAGACTCAACTTTTGAATAAACTCTTTGTCTGCTGTTGGGGTTATTTCAGAATGCCGTCCGTTTCATTAATTTTGCGAGTGTGTGTGTAGACTAAATTATGATAAAGTATAAATTTTAAAAAAAAAGACGATTCTTTGCAGAGGCGTAGCTAGAGTGTTTGGCTACCGGGCACACGATTCATTTTAAAGATCCTCCCTTTCTTTTTTCAACTCTCAAACCCATTATTTTCATCAATAAAATAATATCAAAGCACATTTTGGGGCCCCCAACTATTATGGCTACCCCTGCCTCTCTTAGCTACGCCTCTGATTCTTTGTGGTGTCTCTTTACCGTTTATTCGAAGTTTGATCTTAATATTATATTTTACGCCAGTTATAAAACACTGGCTTGTTGCTGGGGCTGAGTCTGTCTGTTGGTGCGCAGATGGCTCATCAGGCCGATTCTAGCACGAAAAGTTCTGATGCATAATAACGTGCAGGGTATGGATGGGAAAATCCAGGTAAAGAGTTAAACATATTATATCATATTACACTATACTGTAGTGTACTATAATATACTGTACAAAGTGAACTCGGGCTATACTGTATTATACTATACCTTACTGTACTATTCTATACTGTACTATACTATACTATACTGTACTGTATATACTGTAAAATATTGTACAGTACTACACTTTCATATCCACCATAATACTATAGTATATTATTCGAGGCATCCAGTGTACACTGTACGATACAGCTAAAACAGACAGTCGATACAGCTAAAACAGTCAGTCAATACAGCTAAAACAGACAGTCGATACAGCTAAAACAGACAGTCGATACAGCTAAAACAGACAGTCGATACAGCTAAAACAGACAGTCGATACAGCTAAAACAGACAGTCGATACAGCTAAAACAGACAGTCGATACAGCTAAAGCAGACAGTCGATACAGCTAAAACAGACAGTCGATACAGCTAAATCAGACAGTCGATACAGCTAAAGCAGACAGTCGATACAGCTAAAACAGACAGTCGATACAGCTAAAACAGACAGTCGTCTACACCTAACACCATTTATCACGAGCCCTTTCTTATATTTTTTATCATATATTTTTGGGGGGCCTTTCCACATCCCCTTCAATTCAGTAGTGTTTATATCCCATGGGTCCATCTTGACTGTGATGTGGACCAAATTGCTTTCTCCGGAAGTCCAGAACTAGCCAATCAGCGACGCTTACCGCGTCCCAAGATGGCGGTCCCAGAGGGAGCAGCACTGAAGTGATCAGCTGGTAATCGTTAACAGCCACTGGCAGACGCCTGAGGTGGATGGGCGGGAAAATCTTTTAGCATTGTCACGTGTCAGATTAGTGCATCAAAGAAAGAAGAAAAAAACAATGTGTGGAGCACAAATCTGTTGTTTGGTATGTAAGAACGTAGCAGACGGCAAAGGCGGCGCTTATAAAGAACGACAAAACATCAGAGTTTGCTCCCATTGGCTCTTGTCAACTTACGTTTCTTTGCTCTACAACTTACTTTATGTTCGTCGTTGTCTTTGTCACAGGTTAGGGGACAGGGCCTGGGCATTTTTTTTTGTTGCTACGAAATCGCAAATTACGTCACGCTCAGGGGGGGATTGTCGAGAATTTGAGACACTTTGTGACAGGGGGATGGGCGTCAAAATTTTTTGACGTCACGTTTTTTATTATTACTATTATTATATATTTTTTTTTAATCTAAAATTTTCTGATTTTGAAACATCTTTATTTAATTAATTTTAAAAACATTAATTTGAGGTCGAAATCGCCTCAGGTGTTATAGGTACTATGAAACTCAGTCGCACACACCTCCTGCGCATATCGAAAAATGACGCAAAAGCTGATGTGGCCATTTTACATTTGGCTTGTGGATGACTTCGTTGTTTCGCGTCACATTTTTGTAATAATACTACATCCTAATCCATTTTGCTAAAATGTTAAAAAATATAATATAATATTAGTTTATTTATGAAAATTTTATGTATGTTTTGATTTTATTAGGTGTGACGTAACACCGGAAGAGGGGGGGGGGGTTGAGGTTGGATAAAGAATTTTTGACACTTCGTGACAGGGGCGCAGGTGGGGGTCTAAAAAGGTCATTTTTTGCGTGACGTAATTTACGAACGTAATTCGGATGTCATTTGTGGTAGTTTATTTTAGTAAAACTGAAGAATTAACATTTCAAACGTATAGTACATTCAATTATCTTTCATTTTATTTCTCATTTGGTCTTACAAAACCCAACAATAATATTTTAAATCGTTTTTTAATCCCAACCTCTAAATTCTGGTACCCGTGTACTTATAGCCACTTCGTTCCAACATAGGTTTCTAGGTTGTCCATAGACCCATAAAATAATAGCAATGACATAGACAATCCTGTACACTCGATAGGGATCAATATACAACAACATCAACCAGTCCTTATACAACATCACCAACCGGTCTACCAACAACACCACCAACCAATCTACCAACCACATCACCAACCGCTCTACCTACACCATCACTAACCAGTCTCCAGACAACATCACCTACCAGTCCATTTACCACTCATGATGCTACTACAAATTCTCTGCCACCTTATCAACCAAGGTTATCACACATACTACCAACTACCACCACTCTTCCTACCGAAGCTCTAGGTATCAATCCACTACAATAACCACCAGCCCTACACCACTACTACCACCACAAATACCATCCCCACTACAACTGGCACTGTAAACATTATCATCCCTATCACACCAATCCCCACCACCCCCACAACCAACACTACCAACACACCACCAGCGCCCCTACCACTGCCAACACCACTACCACCATAACTACCGCTATTAACACCACCACCACGTACACCTTCCTCTGCCCCACCATCCCCACTACAACCACCACTGTAAACATTATCATCCCTATCACACCCATCCCCACCACACCCACAACCAACACTACCAACACACCACCAGCGCCCCTACCACCATAACTACCACTATTAACACCACCACCACTAACACCTTCCTCTGCCCCACCATCCCCGCCACACCACGACTGCCTCCAACCCCACCACATTCACTACCATCACTATCACCAAGCCCCACTACCATAAAAATGTATGCTCTTACCACCACCCGCTATCACAATAACCACTCGGTGACCGATCAGTCTTGTCCCACACCACTAAAAAACTATTTCAAGGGGGGGGGGGCACCCTTGCCAGAAACCTCGACACACTGGCTCGGGGCGGGATATCGGGTTAACTCCAAGACGATAAGGTGCTGTAAGCCGGACACCCCATTCGGGGCTCGTCCATCTGACGGGTATGAATCGTGTTCCTCTGTGATTGCCGGAATTCTCAGAACTGATTTCCACAACCTCTACTGAAATCATTCCCGCATTAGTTTTCATGCCGCCAATCTTGCCCGCAAAGATCATCCCGTCCGGGCCTCGCCTCGGATTGACGTATTAATATTTAGAGCCCGCCGCCGGAGCAGTTACAAACTTGAAACTAATTTCTCCCTGGCCCGTGTTGAACCGTATCATCTGCGTGACGCATTCGTATTTTAGAACAACGATTTCTCCCCCCACAAACGAGAATCTAATTCTATCCCGGACGAGCCCTCTTGACGGGGGAAGATTGGTAAACCCAGCTCCATTTGGCGAGGGGCTAAAACAATATTGCTCTTCACGGCGGGATTGAGTTCTCACCCCCCGAACCTGGTGCTTTCCAGGGTTGGGACAATATTGCAGGGGTGGGGGGCGCTAAGACACCATCTAAATTTATAAGGGTAAAAAACCAAACCCGACGTGTCTTCATGTCCCACCGGGACGTCGACTAACTGGGACATTAGCGGCATGCTGGGAAATATGACGTCGTTGATGTGCCATTATGGAGATATACAGTATTATTCTCGGTTATCTCCCTTCGAAATTCGATTATTGTGTTTGGCTGGAAATGATTACAGTTAATGTAACGAGCAAAGGGATTATAATGCTACAAAAAAAGTAATGGGATTACTGACGTGGGTATAGTGCCACCAGTTTTTTAAAATCACATTTTTTTCTAGTTCAAATCATTATTATTTTTCTTTTAGAAATTATCATTATGCCTACAATAAGAATACAAAAAGGAAATGAGTGAAACAAAGTATGGGAAAACCCGAAAGAAAGAAACGCGACAAAACAACGAACGTGTCGACAGGAAGCCTTCACCAGGGAACAAACAACGCTAAAAAACAGAATTGATAAAAAAAATAAAAAATGAAAAATACAAGAAAATAAGAAAAATGCTACAGTTTTGGAGATTGTCGTAGGTCGTTTGTCATTTAAATATAAATATATTTATATACCGATCAGCTAATATGTCAGAAGCATTTATAGTGAAATGCGATCAATACTGCCGCAGGTCAAGGTCATAAAATAGTCATAAAATAAACATGAAGGTCATCGTATCATGAACACAGAATTATAAATGTGCACATATTATAAATATTATGTCATTTTTCTTCTCATAGCATCAGACGTTATGTGTGACACTCGGCAAGAATTATGTCATCGAGTACTTCCGTACGGTAGTTAGAAATGTCTAATGAGAGGCGAACCAGTAGGTTTCAGAGAGTGAAATATAACTGCTAAATCAAGTAAGGTGTAATGTAATAATCATGTAAATGGGATGGAAAAAAAGCTTACAAGATATTAAGCAAGATAGCACGCTTACCCCATCTTTCAACGTGGAAATAATAATGGCTTTAACTTTAAATATGTAACGCAAATTAATGTCGTTGAAATGTTACGTTCAAGCTAGATTAAATAGACACGAAAAATCTGTGTCAATATAACAATATATATTAAGCTTTAATAATAATTTTACATTACACACAAGTAAACGTTTCGGCACATGCCTTCATCAGTTCAACAAGACAGATAGATAAGCATAAATCAAGCTACCTCACGGTGGTTTGGCCATGTTAATTAATACATATTAAAACTAAATATTTCGAAAGGATAAATCCTATAAAAGAAATCACTGCCATCTGTTATTTTGAGAAACATCAGAACAACAATTATAACAAACAGCTAGTTGCCCCAGATACTGCAGCCTCATCAAAAATGGGACATCCTCTAGGAGGACGCTCCGCCTCTCTAAAGAGATCACGTTGTTTCCCATGGTCCAGCGCACACCGACTGTCCACGGTTGTTATTAGACGGCGTCCTGTCATCGGCCAAGCTTCTAACAACGACCGACCAGCGACCAAATAGCTTTATTTGTAGCCACACCGACCGGGTGCGTGCGTGTGTGGCTTCAACACCTTACAGCACGTAGTGTCATCAGACGCCCCAGAATCGTGGCGCATTACTCGTCAGACGTAACATACCCGCATAACATCGTATTCACCCCTTCCCACTTCGCCCCCCCCCATCCACCGACTTATACTTGTAAGTAGGAGACTTAAGGTTACAAATACTATGATTACTAAAGGTTTTGGATAACACCCCCCACCACAGACTCCCACTTTTTGAAGAACTCAATAGTTTAGATAGGAGCTTTGTCCGGATTAAAGGCGAGTGGGTATTAAGGTATTAGGACTACCATAGTGATGACATCATCCGAAGTGATGACATCATCCAAAGTGATGAAATCATCAGTCGGGGGGGGGGGGGGCTAACGTAGCGATGAATGCCTTTATTCAAACATGCTGACGCTTTGATGACCATCGGCGTGGAAATGAAGGGGACAGGTGCCGCCTTTCGATAACACCTTAACGTTTGTACTCAGCCAACATAGGACCGACATGAAGCTCTGGGTGAATAGACAGAAGGCGGGCAGATCTTCACTAACACTTTGAGACCCCCTTGGTGTCTTTTCTGTACCTGATTACCATTAATAAGATTCCCTACTAAGCTATACGTGCCTACCAGGTGTTTCCTCAAGTATACAAGATTGACCATTGTTCCTATCACAGCTGTATCTTTGTTATAAAGATAAACGTTGTGTTTTAAACTGTTTAATAACTACAGCATACTACTCATGTGATTTACATGAGCATTAAAAAGAACGTGCACATTCCACTTGTGTTCATAGACTCATTCAATGAACACACGCTTGGCTTGAGTCACAAGTGGTAAGAGATGAATGTGGAGGAGCAAATGAGTACCCTCCACTGTTTACCTCCTAACAAGTGTTCCGGTGAGTGTGAAAGAAGAGGAGAAAATGAGTACCCTCCACTGTTTACCTCACAACAAGTGTTCCGGTGAGTGTGAAAGAAGAGGAACAAATGAGTACCCTCCCTTGTTTGCATGCCAACCACTGTTCCGGTGAGTGTGAAAGAAGAGGAACAAATGAGTACCCTCCCTTGTTTGCATGCCAACCACTGTTCCGGTGAGTGTGAAAGAAGAGGAACAAATGAGTACCCTCCCTTATTTACATGCCAACCACTGTTCCGGTGAGTGTGAAAGAAGAGGATATAGTAATAGCTAAAATTAAGATACCTTTTTTTTTTTTTTTTGAGAGCTTGGTAGTGGGCGTGATTGTGGGATCTTCTTCAACCCCCACCCCCCCCCCACCCCCAAAAAATGGGTTCAAGTCATGAAATTTAAATCTTGAAGAAGGTAATAAGGGGAGTGACTGCAACCAGGTTAGCAAAATAGGAAATGCGTGAAACAAAAAAAGGTTATACTTGAAAAAAATAACGCGTGCTCAAATTTAACCTTACTTTGTTTCACCCATTTCCTAAGGGTGGGTTCACACGATCAAATTTTCCTTCAAGCATTTGATGCAATTCGTGTATGAAGCCTTATCACAACTTTCAAATGACTAGTTGATCAAATTTTCCATAAAAAGAAACCACGCACAAAATAGTGCGTTCATACAACAATTTGACGCGAAATTTGATCGTGTGAACTGACGCTAAGTCTTGAAGAATATGACAAATGGTGTCTCAATGGTTCACATAACGCCGTGCTGCAGGCCCCATTTTGAGGGAACAACAGAAGCTCATATACCCTCGAAAACGATATGTGCAATGCGATCAAACAAATTTGTTTCATCTATAGGGATCAAAAATAATACTCTTATTTTATCTTATCGCATCTTATCTTGCCTTAAATAAATGGCCTTGATTAACGATCTTGTCTGTCAGTTGTAAATGAGTAATATACTTATATAAAAACGCTGAACGATAATACACGTGATATGATGATGAAATGGTGATTGTCGTATGCTAAAGCCTTACCGTTTCCAAATCTACTATCAACTACAGCAAAAATTAAAGCCTGCTATAGAAGCGTTTTATAAATTCAAAAGACTTAGTGCGTAGTTTTGAAGGTTGATATTGTTTTGCTTAGTTCATCTCGGCTAAAACAACTTCGCAGACATCTTTCAGCTTAAAAAGGTCAAACCTGGTTTCTCATTATGCGCATAAAAAAAAATCAGTTAAAAATAAAATGTAAAAAAAAATGCCTTGGATTGCTACGCTCTGCTTTATGGTAGCGTCCCTTTGTCTCCTGACGTCAGTGTCAAACATTCAATGGACTACGATGAGTTACTTCCTTGTTTTGTCACGTGATATGAACAAGCAATTGGTAGGCTGTCTGCTACACATGACAACACATAACAACAGATAACAGCTGATCAGCCATTATCATTAATTCTAAAGCAAAATGTTTGTCTGCATCAGCGCTTCCCCAGTGTTAATTAAAAATTTTGCTTTTCAAAATATTCTTGAATACACGTGTTTTTAAATGACATTCATAAATGTGACAATAATTATAATTCAGTTATGATTAAAGGAAGAAAGTTGTTTGAAGAAAAATTTGTGAGCGACTAGTGTGTTGCAGACAGCCTATCGGAAATCTTACTCGTTTTTACACGTATCACGTGACAAAACAATCAATAAATCGTTGTCCATTCGCCAAATTACAACACTCTTCACTGAATATTTAACCAAGAGAAGACCAAATCATGAAAACTTGTCACTCATTCACACACACACACGCACGCCGACACACACACACACACACACACACAACCACTCGACGACCTACCCCTCTCCATATTTATGACTCCGCCCCCAAACCTCAGCTCATACACAACTCAATTATAAAATGATTAGAAAGCGGGAACAAAAATAAATTTTAAAAAATAACAACAACCCACACACACATACGCATGCCCCCACACACACACTCGGGAGGAAATAAGAGGAGTAAAAGGCAGAAACGTCTTGCTGGATTACATACAAAGTTTGCACAAGCTAGAGGTAAAGTGTGGGCAAAGAAGGGTTAGGGTGAAACATCTGCGGGAGGGGCAGGTTGCGAGAGAAAGACCCCCCCCCCTTTTTTTTTGAACCCAAACCAATCGATGACCTTTGACCAGGAAATATTTTAGCAATCTGCTTATCCAATCAGTGTCTTGGTAGAGCGATGCTTCCCCGATCCCTGCCTCATCTGCAGGCTTTAGAAATGGCGGTGATAAATCCGCAATAAATCATTGCAATCTGACGTCTGCTCCCCTCAAGCCGGCCCCCGGCAAGCAAAAGGGACACCACTCTGGACGTTTCCTGGACTAGTATCTGGGTCCAGTCCCTGGATGTTTGTAAACGGAAAATGAAATCCGTTTTAATCAAACAGACTTGCCGAGACGGGGCGCGGTTGTTGGTGGTAAATAGAATCAAGTGGGAGACGGATGGAGATGAGGCGGGGGATTGCTGCTCCTCTCGGTCTGTGCGAGGACGTTAGCTAGAGGGGGCGCCCATGACAGGTGCGAACAATGGCCGCTTTTGTTGAGTTCAGTGACTGAAATCTTAATGATGAGTTATTTTGAAAACGTAAATATGGCGGCGAACTTGGAGTTTCTTATTAAAAGTTTTTTTGGGGGCTCTTGGGGAGGAGATGAACGCTATTTTTATGTGTGTGTGTGTTGGGTGTTAGGGTGGGGTGGGGATGGAGGTATATCATTTCACGTCATTTTTAACACCGCCGGATTGACTGCTCTTGTTAGTCCAGAGAACTCAGGACTAAGTTGAATATGCCCCAATCAAAGGTCAGCCGTCCGCCCTTACCCCCCCCCCCCCCCCCCGCCGACGGCCTAAGCCTAATGGGCTTATTCGCCAGACCTGTATTGGCTGTATCGTTTTAAATTAGGCGATGAAAGCAATTACTGTAGGAATACACATATTCAAACTGAATTATTTAGCCCCAACAGTTCATAGTTCATAGTTCATGCTTTTTTCCCCGAGTATTTTATAAAACAAAGAAGAGCGAATATATTATAGGCTACAGCTGGAACTCTGAAAAAAAAAAAAAAACTCATAAGGATACACTCAGAGTATCCTACTTTATTCTTGGGCTTCCACTGAGCAATATAGTTGCGATAGTTGTGATACAGTTGTGATGGCTGTGATATATTTGTGAATAGTTGTGTAGTTGCAATACAGCTGGGATAATAAACGAGCGATATCACACATGAAACAGAGATCAATGGGCGTGAAAATCTATTTTTAACAAGTGATCGGCTGATTAAAACACGCAAATAAAAAAAGATCAATGCAACTTTTTTTGCGTTTATTTTTGCTCTCTCCTGTTTAAAAAAAAAAGAGGGAAAAAATGCTGTTCGCTGAAAAGGGTCATTAGGTCGACAGTTTAAAAAAAAATAATTTTTCTTTAAAGTTTTCACGTTTTCCGATACCGTCTGTTTGTTACTAAATCTTGATGGCATGAAAAAAATTGAACCCTCTACTCTAACAACCTTTTACATTCCTAAAACATTTTGAGTCACACAGTTGTATAGAAATGTTGTATTATTATTATGTTGTTTTTTTTTTTGAAAATTTACCAACGATAGATATTCTTTTTTTTTTTTTTTTTGAAGGTTGGGAAAATGTGTGAACGTCTCCCAGCATCGTCCGTCGGTCTTTTGTTGTCCGGAACACTTTCACGTGACCCCGGCGACTCCATCTTAGTTAAAACTCGTGGCGTACAAGATTGCTCGGTTCAGTGCTACATAAACATTGCGTGCAATGACAAATTTATCACTTTGCCACACCGCGCAGTCCGGGATTTAGCGGAGAACTGTGTCAACAAACAGGGAATGAAAAGTTACATCCCAGAAGGCTGAGAGCTAGGAGAACATTTCAGAAATGGCTCGAAGCTTTTATCAATCATATTCAATCATTTTTAGTCATTTTCACCAGTGAGTTTTTTTTCAACAAATTAAGCGAATTTTAGTTAAAATATTTATATACTAATGTGCTTATTAATAAAGGCAGTGCTTAATAATAAAAGGAAGACTTAATAATATAAGCAAGACTTAATAACTTAGGCAAGACTTACCAATGTAGGCAAGACTTAATAACTTAGGAAAAGCCTTATAACTAGACACGACTTAATAACTAGGAAAAACTTAATAACTTAGGCAAGACTTAATAGCTTAGGCAAGGCTAAACAATGTATGCAGAACTTAATAACTTAGCCACGACTTAATAACTCAGACAAGTCCTAATAACTAGGAAAGTCATACTAATTTAGACAAGACCTAATAACGTAGGAAAGTCATTCTAATTTAGACAAGACCTAATAACGTAGGAAAGTCATTCTAATTTAGACAAGACTTAATAACGTAGGAAATACTTAATAGCTTGGCAAGACTTAGTAATTACGAATAAATCAAGTTCATGTTATAGCTGTTTGGAAAACTAATAAAAGAAAATTATTAATAAAAAAAAATAAAAAATTGACACATCCTTAAATTTGATTTCAATATTGTTATTATAATAATTACGATTATTATTTTGTTTGGTTTGTTAGTGTGTTTTGTTGACTATGTACCGCAAAAGTAAAATGTACATTCAGACTTTGTCTTTTAAAAATGCTAGACGATGATTTCTGTGCAATAATAAAGTTATCACATATAGAAGTCGAGGTGCGATACAAACAAAGAAATAACATTCCTGCACTTATGCATTGCTAGCAATCCATGAAAACGTCTGTTGAAAGCTACGTTTTAATGCTTGTTAAAGGAGATCTTCTTCTTCTATATATTAAGGGCACACGATCAATTTATTGATCATTCTGGCTCCTATGAATGTAGATGGGATTTGGAATGTTTCTGTGCCTGGTGTTGATGAGGATATTTCACTGGTTACAATTACAAGAGTAACTGCGTGAGATGTTAAACTAACGATGTTAAAATAACTATGTTAAAATAACGATGTTAAAATAACGATGTTATAAAAGGGACGATGCGTAACTAATGTGAAATGCGGTAAACTTTCCAACAAACGACAAATCATATGTCCCAAAAAGTTTGACTAAAGAAAGATACTAGTGTTGACAATAACATACTTATATTTATGGACAGCAAATAAAGAAACAAAGAAGTAAGCACGTTGGGGAGCTGTCATCTCCCACTATCTTTATACAATCTATACAATTCCGGGGTGGGGCCTTCAGAAGGCAAAGCAAAAAAATGACCTTGATATATATAGCTTATGGCACAAAATTGCCTGTGATCAGCGGACAAAGCAGAAATAATAGAAACTCACAGTTCTCAAAACACCCAATTCTCAAAACACCCAGGTCTCAAAACACCCAGTTCTCAAAACACCCAGTTCTCAAAACACCCAGTTCTCAAAACACCCAGTTCTCAAAACACCCAGTTCTCAAAACACAGTTCTCAAAACACCCAGTTCTCATTTCCTTCCACTCAGACCTAACTGATGCTTCTCTTTTCCATGTTTGGATTCCATGCTTAGATCATATTCCACATCTTCCATCCATCTAAGCTTAGGTCTACCCGTTTTCCATCGACGTATGATGATCTAATTCTTATAATATGAGCAGGAGTTATTGACTTTGTATTTAAGTCACGCGTAACGAGACTTTAAAGTGAGTACTCTAAATTCGCACCTAATTTTCTTCAGTTCATCTTCAACAAATTTCATTTAAATCATTAAAACATTTTATTTTCGCATTTCGTTGATTTTCACATAGCACCAGTGATGATAATTCAATGTCAGTTTCTTGTCTCTTTTACATCAACAATGGTTTGAGATGAGGGCCGTTCCCAGGCATGACATATATATATATATATATAGTAGAACACAATTAACAGACAAGCACGCTACTATAATTTCTCCTCAATAAAACATTTGACATAATTAGTGGCCAGATCGAGAACCGTTTAGCCCATTGTTCTTGTCATTCTCACACTTACACTTAGGGAATTAGTATTTTATAACCAGATTTCGCTAAACAGCTTTTCACTGATCTATCACATCTCTCAATATCGATTTATTCTATAACTGATTTTTTTTTTCTATTCACCCAGCGATTGCCCTATAAGCTGATATCCCTTATAACCGAAATTACAACTGGCAGCCTCCAATGAGAAATGGTGTTACAATTAGTTGATACGCAGTCCTTGGGGTACCAAAACAAACATCCAATCCAATAACGCGACTGTAAACAACGCAATGGATGTCGCTACAGGTCCCAAGCCAATACTAAAAAAACCCAAACCAAACAGTTAAAAAGCACGTCATTGACGCTTTGACTGGGAAACTAAACAATGTTATTAGAAACACAACAGCATTATTAGATCTGCAGTGCACCGACCACGTTATTGTGAGAGCGAGTACCGGCAACGGAGATTCCTTTAAAAAAAATTTAATAATTTTGTTATAGCCATCATAGAGAAGTAATGAGTCGGAAAAATTAGGGGTTTAATTACGTCATTCGTATGGAGCACACCGGAGAAATGACACATATAGCCAGAAGCAATTTTAAAATAAAGGAAAGTGGGGTTTTTGATAAAAAAGTGAGTTTTTTTTTTGTTTTTGTTTTGTTGGTGCCATATTAATGTCATTGTTGGAAAATGAGTTTGAAAAGAAATTATAAATTACATACACATATATTTTAAAAATTCACGATGTTCCCATACATTTAAAAGAAATAACACAATTTGATCTAGCTGAATAGTATTGACTTGTGAAAGTAAATTCTTACATCCAACCAGACAATTGAAGGATTCGAAAATTATACATAATAATTATACATTTAACAATATATATCTATTCGTGTATATATATAAAGAAAAAAACAAGACTGACAAAGGCCAACCCGTTAACCAGGCAGTGGTCACTGGCTCATTTTGCAAACCGTTGACCAGGAAGTGGCGAGTGGCTTATTTTGCCAACCGTTGACCAGGCGGTGGTCACTGGCTCATTTTGATCCTTGAATTTAAAGTACGTTTAAGATTGTAAAATTAACCTTTCACCGTGAAACACTTCATTTATTGTAGCTGTAAAACGGAACAGTGTAATACATTTAGATCTAGGATTATTTCATGCCGAAAAGGTAATAGTTTTACAGTTCTTTCGGCCCTTATCCTCTTTGAATTTGGTGATGTTACGGGGCGGGGGCGGAGGGTGGTGAAGGGGTTGGGGCGCCACTGGTTTGTATATTAGTGACCACAAAAAAAAGAATAAAGAAGTTAAGGAATTCAACAGAAAATAAAAAAGAGAAAACATGGTGGAGCATCTGGGGTTAACTTAAGATAAAACATGGTGGAGCATCTGAGGTTAACCTAAGATAACACATGGTGGAGCATCTGGGGTTAACCTAAGATAAAACATGGTGGAGCATCTGGGGTTAACCTAAGATAAAACATGGTGGAGCATCTGGGGTTAACCTAAGATAAAACATGGTGGAGCATCTGGGGTTAACCTAAGATAAAACATGGTGGAGCATCTGGGGTTAACCTAAGAGAAAACATGGTGGAGCATCTGGGGTTAACCTAAGATAAAACATGGTGGATCATCTGGGGTTAACCTAAGATAAAACATGGTGGATCATCTGGGTTTAACCTAAGATAGAACATGGGATTTGCCCGAGATAAATTATGTTGTCTGAATATAACAGTATTTAAATTTTTCTATCTTGGGTGTTTAATGTGTCACTCTTGTGATGTAGGGCAGGAGTGGGTAAACTACGGCCCCGGGGGGTTGTATGCGGCCCGGCAACTGATATTCTGCGGCCCTCGAAGGCATTTAGACATTAAAAAAATAAATTAGTTTTTAAGTTATTTTCTTGAATTTTACAGAATTCCATGTACCGTTATGATTGTTTTAATATTTTTGATCAAATTTCGATCTAATTTTCTATTTTTTAAAACAGTCTTTGAATTTTGTCACGTGATGCTAAAATGCGAATTTACCGATTTTTAATAAAGAGAAATGTTTATCGACATGTATAAAATTGGACATAATATACAGGCGGCCCCCAAATCGCTTCACAATTGTCCATGTGGCCCTCCACAAAAATAGTTTGCCCACCCTTGATGTAGGGTGTTGGATGGTGGTGGAGTAAAATAGCCTATAAAGCAATGTCTGTTTAAACTCAGTTCAGCCAATATTTTGTTGAAAGTAAAGCATGAAGACCGCCACCCTCCCCTTTTGTACGCTACATCTTTTTTTATATCATAGAAAAAATAATAATTTAAGAGTGGTATGAGGATAGGGGACTCACTAAATACTAAGATTGAAGGTCTTGGTGTCGGTTTAAGAACCCCTTGAGCACGTCATATTAAAAGAAACTGTTCGAACAGTGAAAACACAATCGAGTGGAGAGTGTCGAGTGGCGGGGGCGACCTCGTTGCATGCCGGGGAGTTTTAAAGGGGGTGCGGTTATGGGGGTCCGTCACTTTGAACAGCCAGATGCGGGAAATAGTTGGACACGTCGAGAAGACAAAGACCGTGAACGTCAAGGTCAAGGAAGAACAACAACAGAGGAAACTATATAACAACTTCCATAAGCTGTAAGCAGAGGTTCTAACTCTATCGACGCCTCTGGGTGTTAAATAATAAACATTTCGCTTTTTTAACATTGTTATTTTAGATGTTACATGTTTGCCAACGTGGGACATAAATCTCCCGGGGGGGGGGGGGGGGATTCCGCTGATAATAATTATTTATTGATTTTTTTATATGTGGGGAGTGGGAGGTGACGACATTTTTTTCCCTGTTAATTATAAGGGTGTATTTACGAGTTATAATGGTCATTTTTATAAACAGCCAAACCCAACTATGTTTCTAAATTTGTCTTTGATAGGAAGTCGTCTTTGATAGAAAGTCATCTTTGATAGGAAGTCGTCTTTGATCGGAAGTCGTCTTTGATAGAAAGTCGTCTTAATAGAAAGTCCTCTTAATGGAAAGTCGTCTTAATAGAAAGTCGTCTTTGATGGAAAGTTGTCTTTGATAGAAAGTCGTCTTCGATAGAAAGTCGTCTTAATAGAAAGTCGTCTTAGATAGAAAGTCGTCTTTGATAGAAAGTCGTCTTTGATAGAAATTCGTCTTTGATAGAAAGTCGTCTTAATAGAAAGTCGTCTTAGATAGAAAGTCGTCTTTGATAGAAAGTCGTCTTTGATAGAAATTCGTCTTTGATAGGAAGTCGTCTTTGATGAAAAGTTGTCTTTGATAGAAAGTCGTCTTAGATAGAAAGTCGTCTTTGATAGAAAGTCGTCGTAGATAGAAAGTGGTCTTAGATAGAAAGACGTATTTGATAAAAGTCGTCTTTGATAGTAAGTCGTCTTCAATAGGAAGTTGTCTTGATAGGAAGTCGTCTTTGATAGAAAGTCGTCTTAGATAGAAAGTCGTCTTTGATAGAAAGTCATCTTCGATAAGAAGTTGTCTTGATAGGAAGTCGTCTTAGATATAAAGTCGTCTTTGATATAAAGTCGTCTTTGATAGAAATTCGTCTTTGATAGGAAGTCGTCTTTAATGGAAAGTTGTCTTTGATAGAAATTCGTCTTTGATAGAAAGTCGTCTTAGATAGAAAGTCGTCTTAATAGAAAGTCGTCTTTGATAGAAAGTCGTCTTAGATAGAAAGTCGTCTTTGATAGAAATTCGTCATTGATAGAATGTTGTCTTTGATAGAAAGTTGTCTTTGATAGAAATTCGTCTTTGATAAAAGTCGTCTTTGATAGAAAGTCGTCTTTGATGGAAATTTGTCTTTGATAGAAAGTCGTCTTTGATAGGAAGTCGTCTTTGATAGGAAGTCGTCTTTGATAGAAAGTCATCTTTGATAGGAAGTCATCTTTGACAGGAAGTCGTCTTTGATAGAAATTCGTCTTTGATAGAAAGTCGTCTTTGATAGAAAGTCGTCTTAATAGAAAGTCGTCTTAATAGAAATTCGTCTTAATAGAAAGTCGTCTTTGATGGAAAGTTGTCTTTGATAGAAAGTCGTCTTTGATAGGAAATCTTCTTTGATCGAAATTCGTCTTTGATAAAAAGTCGTCTTTGATAGAAAGTCGTCTTCGATGGAAATTTGTCTTTGATAGGAAGTCGTCTTTGATAGAAAGTCATCTTTGATAGGAAGTCGTCTTTGATCGGAAGTCGTCTTTGATAGAAAGTCGTCTTTGATAGAAAGTCGTCTTAATAGAAAGTCCTCTTAATGGAAAGTCGTCTTAATAGAAAGTCGTCTTTGATGGAAAGTTGTCTTTGATAGAAAGTCGTCTTCGATAGAAAGTCGTCTTAATAGAAAGTAGTCTTAGATAGAAAGTCGTCTTTGATAGAAAGTCGTCTTTGATAGAAATTCGTCTTTGATAGAAAGTCGTCTTAATAGAAAGTCGTCTTAGATAGAAAGTCGTCTTTGATAGAAAGTCGTCTTTGATAGAAATTCGTCTTTGATAGGAAGTCGTCTTTGATGGAAAGTTGTCTTTGATAGAAAGTCGTCTTAGATAGAAAGTCGTCTTTGATAGAAAGTCGTCGTAGATAGAAAGTGGTCTTAGATAGAAAGACGTATTTGATAAAAGTCGTCTTTGATAGTAAGTCGTCTTCAATAGGAAGTTGTCTTGATAGGAAGTCGTCTTTGATAGAAAGTCGTCTTAGATAGAAAGTCGTCTTTGATAGAAAGTCATCTTCGATAAGAAGTTGTCTTGATAGGAAGTCGTCTTAGATATAAAGTCGTCTTTGATATAAAGTCGTCTTTGATAGAAATTCGTCTTTGATAGGAAGTCGTCTTTAATGGAAAGTTGTCTTTGATAGAAATTCGTCTTTGATAGAAAGTCGTCATTGATATGAAATCGTCTTTGATAGAAAGTTGTCTTAGATAGAAAGTCGTCTTTGATTAGAAAGTCGTCTTAGATAGAAAGTCGTCTTAGATAGAAAGTCGTCTTTGATAGAAAGTCGTCTTTGATAGAAAGACGTCTTTGATAGAAAGTCGTCTTTGATAGAAAGTCGTCTTAGATAGAAAGTCGTCTTTGATAGAAAGTCGTCTTCGATAGGAAGTTGTCTTGATATGAAGTCGTCTTTGATAGAAAGTCGTCTTAGATAGAAAGTCGTCTTTGATAGAAAGACGTCTTCGATAGGAAGTTGTCTTGATAGGAAGTCGTCTTAGATATAAAGTCGTCTTTGATAGAAATTCGTCTTTGAAAGAAAGTCGTCTTTGATAGAAAGTCGTCTTTGATGGAAAGTTGTCTTTGATAGAAAGTCGTCTTTGATAGAAAGTTGTCTTTGATAGAAAATCGTCTTTGATAAGAAGTCGTCTTTGATAGAATGTCGTCTTTGATAGAATGTTTAAACTCGTCTTTGATATATTTTTTTTTCTTTGTTAATTTTTAGTTTTAAAATCGTCATCTGTAAATTATCGACAAAAGTAGAATTATTTTTTTTTAAAAAGATATTGCTTACAAAATACCGGTTTAAGTGGCTTAACTCTTTCTTAACTTTAAATTGGCAAAACATTAAAAAAGAGATCCGAGCTCCCTTTACACCAGCGGTTCTCAACCTGTGGGTCGCGACCCCTTTGGGGGTCGAACGAACCTTTCCCAGGGGTCGTCTAAGATCACCGAAATACACATATACTCTAAAGTTATGAAGTAGCAACGTTTATAATTTTCTGGCTGGGGGTCGCGGCATTGGAAAGGTTGAGAACCGCTGCCTTACACCCATTCACTCAACGAAGCAGGCGCGTTCAATCCTGATAATTTTAGAGACAGTGTCACAACGCCCCCTCCGCTGGCCAGCCGTTCACCAGGTGAACACTGCACGAAAAATCTTAAAATGTAACATGGGTCCAAAGAAAAAAAAAAAATAAAAAAAAAAATAATAAAAAAAACAACAACTCTATCCACACATCCAGAAGTTGGAAATGCAAGTAGAGAGAAAGTGTTTAGATGTAATTAAAATAATTAAAACTGAGACGAATATCCCGTTACATTTTTACACCAATACGGGGGAGATTAAACCCACACAGGTAATTAGGTGCTAATCATAGGTCATGAGGTGCCACCACAGGTAAATCGGTGCCCACTGTAGGTAATTAGGTAAGAAAACTAGAAGTTAAGATTAGTGTGGCCAATATCCCGTCGGGTTAATCGAATGTTCTTAAGTTTCAGTAAGATTATAGCATGTTAACTTAAACGTAATAATATCACCGATTCCTCGTGAATCTAAAAGTTCACCAAAGAGTAGTTAATTTAAAGAAATATTGAACAAAGGATGAGTAACTCAATATTTATAACTGGAGACAACCCTCCAAAAACCACGAAGGTGGCCGTAGCATGAACGTTCCATCTGCTAAAGTTACTTGACAAAACATGCATTCAAGTAAAGCACTTTATAAGAACATCATTTAGCACTAACATCTGGACATTTTTAGTTTGCAGTACTATTGATAACAGCGTTATGCCATACATACATAGAGAGTTATTATTTGTGATATTCAACACAAGGCTGTCCAACTTAGTTTGATGACGACTTAGACATTGTACAGATTAGCCCAAAATAGTAGATACACTTAAACAGAGAATTCATTACTTTTAAGTAAGCTTTCTATCTCTGTTCAGTGAATGAAGTTTTCAATTTTCGAATACATTAAACAGAGGAATGTCACGTTGAAGACTTATGTAATAAAATATTTTTTTTTATATTAAACATATTGTAATTATTGAAATTTAAAAAAAAAGAGACGTCACATTTAAAAACAATACTTTTCTGCTGTGTCGCGGGCCGCGAATTACGCTACCGAGGGCAGGTTGCGGCCCACGGACCGACAGTTGGACAGCAATAACACACATTTTTGTCGTTTTCTTTTATTCTATTTTCATCCCGAAGAGAAAGCAAGGTTTGTATTTACAAGTTCATGACAATGAGAACCTTTAAAGGAAAACCGTAAAATAATATTCGCAGCAATGTGTAGCAATAGTGATAGTGGTAGTGGTATACTGTTCGAGGTAACCTCACTGTTTTCATTGAGAATAGAGGGAGAAAAAGGTCATCCGCCCGACATCAGACTATTAACGAATATATTTCAGTCTTTACGTTGAAACAGACATTGTTATTTTATTATTCTTTAAAGGTAAAAGGCTCATCACATCGTTTAGATCAGTGCTTCTCAAACTTTTTAGTATGGCGGACCGGCAGGAATTTTTTTCCATTGCACCAGTGACCGGTGCACTATTTTTCTTGTACTGACGTGGTAGCGAAATGAGTTTTCTTGAAAACTTCTACGGACCGGCGGATGATGGCCCACGGACCGGCACCAATCCGCGGACCACCACTTTGAATAGCACTGGTTTAGATGTTATTCTATTTCTGAAAATGTGAGGTGAAAGATGAAGGAAGCGCAGCAGATTTGAGGTTTCCACGACAACCTATATCCGATATCATATGCTGTAGGAGCGTGAATACTGTTGCATATTTGAATAGCGTGTAAGAAGGCAATGCTTTGTTTTAGAAGGGAAAATATATTTTTTTGTTTTTTAAACTTTGCTTTACCAAATGATAATAATGAGAACGACAAAAGGCAATAGATGGAAACAAAATATTGACTTGATAGCGAAAATCCTTAAATAACACTAACAGTAGATACAGCATCGTCTTTAAACAGAGATGTAAAGTGGAAGGTTTACTATTTCATTTAGAAACCTGCCTGAAAGTCACAAACTAAACCCACATCCTCATTCGACATATTTTCTCCCAACACGCTAGGTATTATGGCTTATGGCTTATGGCTTATGGACTCACCAATCTCACAGTTGCAAACCACCAACGACTCGAAACTCTCACAGGATCATTCAATGGCAAAGTGAGAAACCGGTGTGTGTGTGGTGCTCCGCTGCGAACTTAACACTTTGAACTTTGAAGTTCGGTTTTAAAAAAACAACAACACGCCAAACCGACACTTGACCGATGGAAAGATAACTCTGATAAATAAATCCCTGGAAGCGCGTTCACCCGCTGGTCATCACATGGGGGACATGTTGTCAACACTAACGTCGCGATGGTACTGCTGATCTTTTCAACAATAAACTTCCTTCCACTTTCACCCCCCTCCCCCCACCGCCGCCGACCGGCTCGTAGTCATAAGACACAGCTGTCACTCCGGCTCCAAGAAAAGACCAAATTTCGGAAAGCGTCAAGTCTGATTGGTTCCCGGTCTCGCGACGTCGCGTTCAGACTTGCTGGTGGGCTGGTTCCTGCTTATCATGTCCTCCTCCCCTTTCCTTAACATAACGCACGGCCCCGGGGGGCGGGGGGCACTGGCTTCGAAGAGGAGTCACGACTGGAATGCAAACACGGCACAGGGTCCCAGAGAGTGTCCCCCGGGGTTTTAATATGGCGTCAGGAAGCACTAAAAAGGAAACCTATCATTGGCCTGCTCGGAATATGTCAGGACTTGTGAAAAACGTCCCGGGGATGGTGAAGTACGTCACTTGACGTTGTGCACATACAGTGGTCAAAAGATGGAGCCGCGCTACTTGACCGTGAGCCCAATCTGTCCATCGGACAAACGCGTGGCGGCGGGATATCGAGCCGACCGTTCGTAAACCCTAAAAGATGGCTTATGGATGCAGGGGATTTGTTGAAAAGGGGGGGGGGGTCTTGTTTATTTGTTTACTGGGTGGTTTCTTGTGTGTGTGGGGGGGGGGTTGAGGTGAGTACCCTCGCAGGAGAACGGTGAATCAACTCATGACGTTTGAAGAGATGTAACTGATACCCGGTCTACCCAACTTTAAAAGAGTTAAAAAGTTCCGTTCTTTTAATTTTGATGATGGGCTGCTTCCTACTAACTGCCCGGGTGTAATGAAATCACTGTTTCTTTCACGTGTATATAGTTGGAGATGGGATCATTAATCATAGTGACCATACTTGTCGGCGTATATGTTGCACTGGTTTTACATATTGCATCTGTTGTATATCATTATATGTTTAATTTAACGCATATTATGTTGTGTTGGTCGTGTATGCTGTGTTGGCCGTGTTTGTTGTGTTGGCCGTGTAAGCTGTGTTGGCCGCGTATGCTGTGCATGCCGTGTTGGCCGTGTGTGCTGTGTTGGCCGTGTATGCTGTGTATGTTGTGTTGGCCGTGTATGCTGTGTTGGCCGTGTATGCTGTGTTGACTGTTTATGTTGTGTTGGCCGTATATGTTGTGTTGGCCGTATATGTGGTGTACGTGTTGCTTTAGAATGTATGTATCTACAACTCCATTGCCATTAGACTAATATGAACCAGTGGGCCAACTTCATAGCAAATTAATTTTTTAAACGTTTATCTCCAGGCATAATGTATGACTCAGGAAATCAAGAATAGCTAAATATATAAAGTATGGCTACAGACATAAAGCATTGCTAAATACATTAAGTATGGCTACATATATAAAGTATGGCTACATACTTAAAGTATGGCTACAGACATTAAGTATGGCTACAGACATAAAGTATGGCTACATATATAAATTATATGGTTAACATTATTACTACCAAATTTGTTAATCTCAAACGAATCATTTTTAAAAGGCAGTTAAAACAGCTACATTAAGCCTAGAATTTATTCTTACATCAAACTGCCCCTTCAATTCTTGTGTTCTGTGTTTGTAACCTTTGTCATCACACGATTGACACGACAAATCGACCCGAGTGTTTTGTCACACAAACCTTGCCACCTGTCAGGGAAGATGTCCACAGTCTGATGTCCACACGGAAACCTTAGGACCCTGGGGCCTAGGCCATCAAAGGATTAAAAAAAAAGAGATTTGCTACGATTCGTGGGTGTTATAAATAGACATTTGTACTCTGACGGACGGAGCGCGACTGCCAAGGTCAAGGCCAGGCAGGCAAACCCGTCACGCCTTTAAACTACCAGAAAGTGACCCATTGAGAGATTCGAACCATCGTGTGTGTGTGTGGGTGTGTGTGGTTGTGTGTGGGTGTGTGTGGGTGTATGTGGGTGTGTGTGGGTGTGTGTGGGTGAGTGGTTGTATGTGTGTGGGTGTGTGTGTGAGTGTAGATGTGGGTGTGTGTGAGGGTCTGGTGTGTGTGGGGGGGGGGTGTGGGGTGTTACTTTAATGTCTCGACGTATGGTTTTATTAATAAAATAAACATCTCGGGACTTTTACGTTTCAGAATTATTAGAAGATAAACAGCAGACCCCTCAAACCCAAAAGTAAAAAAAAAAAGTGTTTAAAGGAAATAAAACAAACAATGAATTAATAAAATATAATAATTTTATAATTTATTATACACAACATTGGAACTGATTGCCCATAGCAGATATTTTTTCAACCACATCCGGCGACAGTACAGCCTACCCATGTGTAGCTATGGAATGAAAGTAAAGCAGGCCTGCACAACATACGGCCCGCCAGCACCCACATTTTGCGGCCCGCGAATTAACGAAATATTCTTTATTCTTATTATTTTCTTCATAGCTCCCCCCGTCCTATTTTCTTTTGGCCCGCACAAGTGTTTCATTAAGTATTATGGCTCACCTTACATTTTGAGTTGTGCAGCCTTGAAGTAAAGGATAGAGCTGGAGTCTAAATAGTAACCGGTGGCGCCCCCCAACCCCACCCCAACCCCCCCCCCAAAAAAAAGAGAAAAAAAGGACCCTACTCCTAAAAAATGATGTACAAAAGATGTCCCACAAATTCTCTCAAATCTATTGGATTGACTCACGTGACATGTTGTTATAGAGTAATTTTCGGGCGATGTTTTTAGCATGCCACAGGAAGTAGGGTGGGCCAGCCCATGCACAGGAAGTAGGGTGGACCAGTCCGTGGCCCACGGCAGTTTGATGAAAGATAGCAACTCGACACCCAGGGGGAGGTCATTGTTCGCGTACTAATTTAACGGTCACTTTTGACCACGGACAGTACCGAGGGCAGGATCCAAGAGAGGTGTTCTTGACCACTACCACCCCTACACATTCATATCATATTTAAACAAATACGTGTACATCCTTCAAACTTTTTAACCATTTCAGTTTCTGTACGCTGTCAACTGTGTCCGTTTGTGTACACTATCAACTGTGTCAGGTTCTGTCCACAATCACCCGTGTCAGGCCCTGTTCTATATCAACTATGTCAGTCTCTGTCCACTATAGTTCTCTAGCAATCAGGGAACGTGAGGAAATATGTCTCAAAAAAGTCCAACGCGGACTATAAAAAAAACAACAAAACACAAAAATCATTCAAACAAAAAAATATACAAGCAGGCACACAAGCAAACAAACCCAACTCTAATCACAATAAATAAAAGAGGTTAAAAATTGGCTTAGTCTTTCTTTCTTCCTTTCTTTCTCCCTTTCTTTCTTTCTTCCTTCTTTCCTTCCTTTCTTTCTTTCTTCCTTCTTTCCTTCCTTTCTTTCTTTCTTCCTTTCTTTCTTTTTTCCTTTCTTTCTTTCTTCCTTTCTTTCTTTTTTCTTTTCTTTCTTCCTTTCTTTCCTTTCTTTCTTTCTTCCTTTCTGCCTTTCTTTCCTTTTCCTTTCTTTCTTTCTTCATTTCTTGCTTTTTTTCCTTTCTTTCTTTCTTCCTTTCTTTCTTTATTTCTTCACTTCTTTCTTTCTCTCTTTCTTCCTTCCTTTCTTTCTTCCTTTCTTGCTTTTTTCCTTTCTTTCTTTCTTTCTTCACTTCTTTCTTTCTTTATCTCTTTCTTTATTTCTTCCTTTTTTTCTTGTTCCTTTCTTCCTTTCTTTCTTCCTTTTTTTCCCCTTTCTTTCTTTCTTCCTTTCTTTCTTTTTTTCCCTTTCATTCTTACTTTCTTTCTTTCTTCCTTCCTTTCTTGCTTTTTACCTTTCTTTCTTTCTTTCTTCCTATCTTTCTTTCTTCATTTCTTTCTTTCTTCTTTCCTTTCTTGCTTTTTTCCTTTATTTCTTTCTTAATTTCTTTCTTTCTTTCTCTCTTTCTTCCTTTCTTTCTTCCTTTTTCACCTTTCTTTCTTCCTTTCTTTCTTTTTTTCCTTTCATTCTTACTTTCTTTCTTTCTTTCTTCCTTCTTTTCTTGCTTTTTACCTTTCTTTCTTTCTTTCTTCATTTCTTTATTCCTTTCTTTCTTTCCTCATTTCTTTCTTTCTCCCTTCCTGTCTTTCTTTCTTTCTTCCTTTCTTTATTCTTTCCTTTCTTTCTTTCTTCATTTCTTTCTTTCTTCCGTTCTTTCTTCTTTCCTTTTTTGCTTTTTACCTTTCTTTCTTTCTTCATTCCTTTCTCTCTTCTTTCTTTCTTTCTTCCTTTTTTATTGTTCCTTTCTTTCTTCCTTTTTTCTTTTTTCCTTTCTTTCTTTTTTCTTTCTTACTTTCTTTCTTTCTTTCTTTCTTTTTTCCTTTCTTTCTTCCTTTCGTTTTTTTTCTCAATTTCATTAGCTTATTAGATAAAACATGCAGCCAACATTTCTGTATGAGACCCATTTCGGACACCCCCCCCCCCCACACACAGACACAAACACACATACACCACTATTCTGTATAAATGAAGGTGAATGCAAACGGTACATGTCCCCCCACCCCCACACCTCCAGCCGCCGATTTTTCAGTTTGTGGTTGTTGTCTATTTACAAGCCACCATTTTCTCTTCTGGTTCGTTGCTGGGACACACCGGGACTTGTACAATAAACAACAGTATCTCTAACCAAAGATCCAAGTTAACAAACAAAAACAAAAAGAGTGCTCGGGTTCAACAAACCGGTTTAAGTTACAGTAGACGCGTGCGCCAGAAGCAGTGTTCACACTTGATAAAACCACAGACCGTAGCCACACGCCACGTGCTATTGTAGGCCAGCACTGCGCCCTGATCGTTTTGTGAAGACTTTTGAATCGAGTGTTCCCGGATGGAGCCCTTGTCCTGTAGGGGGGCGCCATATGCCACCCTCAAGTTCTGACTCAGACACATGCTACGGCCACGGGGCGACACGTTGAGACACAGGACAGGGTGAGGGTGAGGACGGGGCGGGAGAGGTCGGCGTAAGGATTTGGGTTTAGGTTTTCTTTAAAGATGTATTGAAATAACGACAGTAACATCGAATTGCATGGAGCCACGTGTGGGTAACAAGCTGTAGTTTACGGTTGAATGCGTGTGTATTCTGAACATTAAATTTTTTTGGTTAACCAAGTAAGTAGGACACACAGTGAGATGTGACCAAGTAAGTAGGACAAACAGTGAGATGTGACCAAGTAAGTAGGACAAACAGTGAGGTGTGACCAAGTAAGTAGGACAAACAGTGAGATGTGACCAAGTAAGTAGGACAAACAGTGAGATGTGACCAAGTAAGTAGGACAAACAGTGAGATGTGACCAAGTAAGTAGGACAAACAGTGAGATGTGACCGGCAGTGAGATGTGACCAGCAGTGAGATGTGACCGGCAGTGAGATAAGACCAGCAGTGAGATGTGACCAAGTAGATGTGACCAGCAGTGATATGTGACTAAGTAGTTGTGAACAGCAGTGTGATGTGACTATCAGTGAGATGTGACCACCAGTGAGATGTGACCAGTAGTGAGATGTGACCAAGTAAGTGGGACCAGCAGTGAGATGTGACCAGGTAAGTGTGACCATCAGTGAAATGTGACCATCAGTGAGATGTGACCAAGTAAGTGTGACCAGGAGAGAGGTGTGACCAGCAGTGTGATGTGACCATCAGTGAGATGTGACCAAGCAAGTGTGACCAGCAGTAAGATGTGACCAAGCAAGTGTGACCACCAGTGAGATGTGACCCTCAGTGACATGTGACCATCAAGGAGATGTGACCAAGCAACTGTCACCAGCAGTGACATGTGATCAATGAATCCTACCAGCTGTCCACTGCACGGCCGAGTAATGGGCAAAGGCGGGACTGAGTGATACCCACGCTGAAATTCAGGAGTTTGTTTGGAGTGCCTGGGTTGGGTGGAAAAGAATTTGGAGTAGACTCCATACATAGGAATTAAAATGCATTGAACAAAGCCTCGCAATTAAGTTAAAATCAATTCAAATTAAAGTACTATTTTTTACGGCAGCTTTTTTTTCAAATGATTTATTTATTATGATGCTATTTGTATGATCACTCATGTATACATTACGTTTCTGGTGTGACTCGTGGACTGTTTCCATTTCGAGCTGCTTCTTAAAAATCAAGTCTTCCTAATGAGCGAATTTGGCATCGAGAGCATTTTAAAAATAATTCTAAATGTTTCAAAGAAAGTATGGTTCAATAAGGAGTTCAATAGCGCGCAAAATATAATTCCCGATAACTACGCTGAATGAATTTTTTTTTAAATATAACGCAAATGCGTTTAGTGCGTGTTATTTTCTTTTCGGAAAATGAAATCTTCTCAATTTAAGTATGCTTTAAAAAAATATTCGGTTTAAAAATGGTTGGGACATCAGAATATTTAATATAGTTCATGGCCGTGAAATAAAAAGTGTGCAGTGACGTATCATGTGGGGCAGGGGTGTAGCAACAATTGGGATTCTTAAATGTGCGTTACTTGAGTTCATGTTTTGTCAAGTAACTTTAGTAGATGGGATGTTCACGCATTTCTGTCGCCAACGTTTGGCGGGCTATAACTAGTAGATGGGAAGTTCACGCATTGCTGTCGCCAATGTTTGGCGGGCTATAACTAGTAGATGGGAAGTTCACGCATTGCTGTCGCCAATGTTTGGCGGGCTATAACTAGTAGATGGGAAGTTCACGCATTGCTGTCGCCAATGTTTGGCGGGCTATAACTAGTAGATGGGAAGTTCACGCATTGCTGTCGCCAATGTTTGGCGGGCTATAACTAGTAGATGGGAAGTTCACCCATTGCTGTCGCCAATGTTTGGCGGGCTATAACTAGTAGATGGGAAGTTCACGCATTGCTGTCGCCAATGTTTGGCGGGCTATAACTAGTGAGTTAATATATCTCCTCTTTTAAACAAAGAGATACAAACTACAACTAAATGCATTCTTAGCCAAACAATGGTAATAATGGGAAGAGATTCCAATCACGTTAGAAAAAATTATATGAGCGAAACAAAGTATGGAAAACCTGAAACAAAAGGACGCAACAAGACAACGAATGTGTCGGCAAGAATCCTTCATCATTGAACAAACGACAGTCACACTTGCCACTGACTATGCATGCGTAACAAGGGCACATAACAAATAATAAAAGGGCTTAACCGTGGTTGGAATTTCTTTACATCGGTTGCGGGTAGTTTGAGAAAATCCCCGTGGGTCCAAGTGTTACAAAAGAAGAGTCACATTCTCCATCCAACCCTGTGACTCTGCAGCCCATGTAGGGCTTTGGCCTGCCTCACCACTTCCTTCCACTCGGACCATCCATCCCTGTGGCACTACAGCCCACAAAGGGCTTTGGTCTGCCTCACCACTTCCCTCCACTCAGACCTAACTGATGCTTTTCTTTTCCATACTTGGATTACCATCCGCTTTAGATCTTTTTCCACATCATCCATCCATCTAAGCCTAGGTCTGCCATCTAAGCCTAGGTCTGCCATCTAAGCCTAGTTCTGCCATCTAAGCCTAGGTCTGCCATCTAAGCCTAGGTCTGCCTTTGAGCCGTTTTCCTCTGGGGTTTTGGTGGTGCACCCTCTTCACTCCTCTGCCAGTTTGCATTCTTTCTAAGTGCTCCGCCCAGCGAAACCTGCCCTTTTTAAAAATTGTTTTATTCGTTTGCTTCTTTCTTTCTGTCTCGGTATGTGGCAAAATCTTTGAACGGCTAATTGACCCACTTCCCGTCAACCTGTCGCACTGGAACATGGCACATAGATTCGTTGTAGATGACAACACAACTTTCAAATTTGCAGCACTCTCACCAAAAAAAAAATAATTTGTTCCTGTTGTTCAAGGGAAAGTTGAAGGAAATCTGATGCCACTGATTTCTTGGAGTAAAATTCCCGCTAAACGAGATGCTTTGTTTGTTTGGTGCGTAATATTTTCTTTTGTTTTTCTGAAATAACTTTGCCATTTAAAAGTGGGTGGGACATTAGAATATTGATATAAAATAAAATAATAAAACATGCATGTGAAGGATTTATAGAAAAACTTTGTTTTTAAGGATACATTATTATTTTTGTTACTCTAGCGTGAGATCCTGATATCGACTATATAATTCCTGGTTGGTTCATAGTCTCCATCCATATTCATCCTTTGTTGGTCCGTATATTTGCCGGAGAACTTATCTCTCCCATGTGTTTAATGGGCTTTCTGTTGTTTTTTTACGGTCAACGTTTCAGTTTCTTGTAATGTTTTTACTTCTGAGTATTTTCTGACCATTGTCAGAATCTGACTACTGAAGTTAACTTCTCATTTTCTATAATATACAACGAAATCTATTGCATTACATTAACAATAAACCAACCAAACGAAATAACTCCCGAAACCGTAGGTATTATTTTAGACTCGTCGTAGAGCCGTTGTCTTAGGCTTAAACACTTAAGACTGATATTTACACCCCAGGTGGCGTCTATTCATAATTCGTTATTTGCACCCAACACAATGTTCGTAGGTGCAACGTAATCAAATAAAGTGTGTTCTTTTCCCGTCCTTACTCCCCATGTTTAATCTGGTCATTACCCTAAACTACTAGCTGGTGATTTTAGAATTTCTGCATGCTTTCCATGGCCTAATAGTAGGGTGTCTATTTGACTTCAATACGAGCTTGCAGACCTCGGCTATGAAACTTGATGGAGCCATTGTACACATGCCTAAGGTCGAATCCATTTCTTCACCAAAATACAGGGAAGAAAGATTTGAAGCACGCAATGACCACTGTCAAGGGTATGAGAATCACTGTTGTCATGTGTCGGGTTAGAGTAAGTTGTGTTCACATGAAGGAACGTGTCAAGTATGGGAGTTCAGTAGTTATTGTTGTGTTTGAATGCACGTTTATTACGTGCTGTGTGTGAAAGAGTTTTTATTAGCTAATGAACGCGCTTGTCTGAATGACGTACTTTTATGTGTATTGTGACGTAAGTAGTAGTCGTGCGGGAGTTATGGTGTAGAACCTTAGGGAAGAGAGATGTGTTCCTTGTGTTCCTGATAATTAAAGTTATAGTTAATAAAAGGACTTGAGTTATTCACTGCTGATTGAAATAGTGGAAGAACTTGATTGAATGATCCAATCCAGGAGTATAGAAGTTGACAGAACGCGAGTCTGAGTGAACAAGACGTGAGGTTGTCATTGATAATGGGCGGGAGAGGGTGTATATATATATAATGTGTCAGGAGAGAGACGAGGAATGTGATGTGTAAAAGGAGGAGTGAGAGCTAAGGGATTACACCGAAATGATTATTATTGCCTGCTGTTAATACGGATTTGATTATGTGATTGTAGTACTTCGAAAAGGACTGTTAGTGACTTTTTTGGATTTGGTTATGTGAGTTTTTTAAAAATACAATATCAACAACAGTCGAGCCACGATGAATAATTCGGCTCGGAGCAAATCAACTATTATAATAGTAATAAATATAAATTTAGAAAAGGAATGCCCAGTACGACATTTCCCATTATTACTAGTAATACCCATCATGACAGTAATACCCATCATGACAGTAATACCCATCATGACAGTGAGACCCATCATGACAGTAATACCCATCATGACAGTAATACCCATCATGACAGTAATACCCATCATGACAGTAATACCCATCATGACAGTAATACCCATCATGACAGTAATACCCATCATGACAGTAATACCCATCATGACAGTAATACCCATCATGACAGTGAGACCCATCATGACAGTAATACCCATCATGACAGTAATACCCATCATGACAGTAATACCCATCATGACAGTAATACCCATCATGACAGTAATACCCATCATGACAGTAATACCCATCATGACAGTAATACCCATCATGACAGTAATACCCATCATGACAGTAATACCCATCATGACAGTGAGACCCAGCATGACAATAAGACCCAGCATGACTCTGAAATGTCTTCTTATCAAATCCGCCTGGCCATATGACGTCAAAGGCTCCCCACCCCCGTAGCGCCAGCTCTGACTCAGGTATGAGCAGAAGTAATAATCAAAAACTGCCCAGCATATCTTCATTTACACAACTGGAAAGACGTGCGGTCTGGAGTTATGCGCCGTTGACAAAGACGTGTACGCGTTCAAGATGCAGGAGTTTCCGTACTGAATGTTTTGACGCACACTGCCTGATGTATTTACAGTTCTGCGAGCATATGAAATGACACCTTTAGTAATTGAAAAAAATGACACCTTTGGTAATTGAAATAATGACACCTTTGTAATTGAAATAATGACACCTTTGGTAATTGAAATAATGACACCTTTGTAATTGAAATAATGACACCTTTGGTAATTGAAATGATGACACCTTTGGTAATTGAAATAAGACACCTTTGGTAATTGCAATAATGAAACCGTTGGTAATTGAAATAATGACACCTTTGTAATTGAAATAATGACACCTTTGGTAATTGAAATAATGACACCTTCGGTAATTGAAATAAGACACTTTTGGTAATTGCAATAATGACACCGTTGGTAATTGCAATAATGACACCGTTGGTAATTGCAATAATGACACCGTTGGTAATTGCAATAACGACACCGTTGGTAATTGCAATAATGACACCGTTGGTAATTGCAGTAATGACACCGTTGGTAATTGCAATAATGACACCGTTGGTAATTGCAGTAATGACACCGTTGGTAATTGCAGTAATGACACCGTTGGTAATTGCAATAATGACACCGTTGGTAATTGCAATAATGACACCGGTGGTAATTGCAGTAATGACACCGTTGGTAATTGCAATAATGACACCGTTGGTAACTGAAGTTGCACCAGCACCGGTCGCCGCGCTCTAGCAGCAATCTCAATTTTGCCGCATGAGATGTCAATGTTTTCTCATCACCAAATTAGGTGCCCGGTGGGTCGAGTTAAGCCCCTTTAGTTTTCAGTAAATGAATGGCACCGCTGATCAGGGCCGACACTAACTGCCTGTTCGTATCTTTCAGTTCTCCCCGCCCCCCTTTCCTCCATAGACGTTTTATTTTATCCGAGCGCCCCCCCCCCCAATTGCCTGGGCTGTAAACGTAATGTGATTTGGACGGGCTCATGGGACGTGGGGCAAATAGTTTCAGCGGTTTTTACACATGGTCATTAGTCCTCTCCCTGGCTGCTAAATTTGGTTGCGTCTGTCACTGTCTATCTCACAGAACCCTAAACAGAAGCTTTTAAGGTTTCTGCGACCCAAAAATTAGAGAGGAATAAAACTGTATCTGGAATGATTGGATGACTAAAGTTGTTTGCCCCTGTGACTAAAGTTGCTTTCCCCTGTGACTAAAGTTGCATGCCGCTGTAACTAAATTTGCTCGCCCCTGTGACTAAAGTTGCTTGCTGCTGTGACTAAAGTTGCTTGCCGCTGTGACTAAAGTTGCATGCCGCTGTGACTAAATTTGTATGACACTGTAAATAAAGTAGCATGCCGCTGTGACTAAAGTTGCTTGCTGCTGTGACTAAAGTTGCATGCCGCTTTGACTAAAGTTGCTTGCTGCTGTGACTAAATTTGTATGACACTGTAAATAAAGTAGCATGCCGCTGTGACTAAAGTTGCTTGCTGCTGTGACTAAAGTTGCATGCCGCTTTGACTAAAGTTGCTTGCTGCTGTTACTTAAGTTGCTTGCCGCTGTAACTTAAGTTGCATGCCCCTGTTACTAAAATTGCTTGCCGCTGTGACTAAAGTTGCTTGCCACTGTGACTAAAGTTTCTTGCTGCTGTGACTAAAGTTTCTTGCTGCTGTGACTAAAGTTGCTTGCCGCTGTGACTAAAGTTGCTTGCCGCTGTGACTAAAGTTGCTTGCCGCTGTGACTAAAGTTGCTTGCCGCTGTGACTAAAGTTGCGTTCCGCTGTGACTAAAGTTGCTTGCCGCCATGTCTAAAGTTGCCTACTTCTATGAGTTTGGGGCATGTAAAGGATTGATTTACATTTGGAGGGTAGGGGGGGACAGGGGTTTGAATTTCAGCTGGTGTTAAGACTGTATGTCCATGTAATATTGATAGCTTTACAATGCAAGGATATATGACCATATAATATTGATTGCTTTACTATGCAAGAATGTATGGCTATGCAAGAAAAGATTGTTATACTATGGCCGGCAAGAATGTATGGCTATGCAAGTATTGATTTTTGACAAGGGTGGAGAAAGTATGACCATTAGATATTGATTGTTTTGCAGGGGAAAGAAAATGTATGACCCTGAGATATAGATTGTTTTGCAGGGGAAAGAAAATGTATGACCCTGAGATATAGATTGTTTTGCAGGGGAAAGAAATTGTATGACCCTGAGATATAGATTGTTTTGCAGGGGAAAGAAAATGTATGACCCTGAGATATAGATTGTTTTGCAGGGGAAAGAAAATGTATGACCCTGAGATATAGATTGTTTTGCAGGGGAAAGAAAATGTATGACCCTGAGATATAGATTGTTTTGCAGGGGAAAGAAAATGTATGACCCTGAGATATAGATTGTTTTGCAGGGGAAATAAAATGTATGACACTGAGATATAGATTGTTTTGCAGGGGAAAGAAAATGTATGACACCGAGATATAGATTGTTTTGCAGGGGAAAGAAAATGTATAACCCTGAGATATAGATTGTTTTGTGGGGCAATAATGTATCAACATGCATTGATTTTTTTTTTACTTGGGACATTGAGAAAGCTAATGTTCTAACTGGGATGAGTGCATTTATAAACGTGGTGACTACACAATCATATGCCACGTTTTTATAATCCACGCTTATGATTGGAGTTAGTGAGATATATAATGGCATATGTGATTGTATGGAGTTGGTGAGATATGTGATGGTATATGCAGTTGATTATATAGGACCTACTTGTCACGTGGATAGACATACTTAGTTGATTACATAGGGCCACTTGCCATGTGGATAGACATACTTAGTTGATTACATAGGGCCTACTTACCATGTGGATATACAGTTAGTTGATTACATAGGGCCTACTTGCCATGTGGATATACAGTTAGTTGATTACATAGGGCCTACTTACCATGCGGATATAGACACACTTAGACAGTTGATTACATAAGGCCTACCTACCACGTGGATAGACACACTTAGGCACTTGTTCACATAAGGCCCATTTGCCATGTGGATAGACACATTTAGGCAGTTAGGTGTGGGTAGTGGATGATGTCTGCTCATCCCTTGTATCATGCAGTATTTTAATCACTTGTTTGTTTCTATTGTTTGACTTGTAGCAATGATCTTGTGATCGTTCTACTTACATTAAACTCTTACCTTGATTTGGAGACCTGTCGTTATATTATTCTGTATACGCATATTGCTATACCCTTAAACATATACTTCATAACATTGTAATAACTGCCCTGCCGTGTGGAAAATTCTCACATAGAAGACTGTAGCAGTGTAGTTAGACCTACTGCCATGCAATTATGTCTTAAAAAACACAGAAATTGATAAAACGGTATCAGAGTAAAAGGTTAATTATGCTTTACAGCATTGCAGCCACTGTCCAGCTATGTGTGCATCTTACATAGACACCATGCATGGTAAAATACACAATAGTAATTTCTAGACCTGTATGTTAGCCCTCACATCCCACACTTGTATGTTAACCCTCACATTTCACACCTGTATGTTAACCCTCACATTTCACACCTGCATGTTAGCCTTCACACCTGCATGTTAGCTCTCAGATCTCACACCTGCATGTTAGCCCTCAGATCTCACACCTGCATGTTAGCCCTCACACTTACACCTGTATGTTAGCCCTCTCATCTCACACCTGCATGTCAGCCCTGACATCTCACACCTGCGTGTTATCCCTGACATCTCACACCTGCGTGTTAGCCCTCACATCTCACACCTGCATGTTAGTCCTCAACATCGCACACCTGCGTGTTAGCCCTCAAATCTCACACCTGCATGTTAGTCCTCAACATCTCACACCTGCGTGTTAGCCCTCACATCTCACACCTGCATGTTAGCCCTCAACATCTCACACCTGCATGTTAGCCCTCAACATCTCACACCTGCGTTTTAGCCCTGACATCTCACACCTGCGTGTTAGCCCTCACATCTCACACCTGCATGTTAGTCCTCAACATCTCACACCTGCATGTTAGCCCTCAACATCTCCCACCTGCGTTTTAGCCCTGACATCTCACACCTGCATGTTAGCCCTGACATCTCACACCTGCGTGTTAGTCCTCAACATCTCACACCTGCGTGTTAGCCCTGACATCTCACACCTGCGTGTTAGCCCTGACATCTCACACCTGCATGTTAGCCCTGACATCTCACACCTGCGTGTTAGCCCTGACATCTCACACCTGCATGTTAGTCCTTAACATCTCACACCTGCATGTTAGCCCTGACATCTCACACCTGCATGTTAGCCCTCACATCTCACACCTGCATGTTAGTCCTCACATCTCACACCTGCGTGTTGGCCCTGACATCTCACACCTGTATGCTAGGCCTCACATCTAACACCTGTATGTTAGCCCTCACATCTCACACGCATTCTGAATTGGAAGATGGTGTACCAGCTACAAGTTAAGCATTAAAAGAATCATTTCAATTGTCCTTTGTATAACATGTACTATATGGTCATCAGGCGTCTGTATTAGTTAACTATGTTTGTTATAACCTGCAATTTTCACCTGTTTAGCTGTGTAAATGAATTTTAGTCAGGACATTTGATAACCTGCACATTTTTAACATGCACAATTTGTAACTTTTTAGATTTTTTTCCATTTTCTTCACGTTATCATGGTTTCTATTTTGAAAAAAAGGCTATAATTCTTAGGACCTGAATTTCTTGAATGTGTATCTAAACTCTAAACATTGAAATCTGTTTGCAACCCTCTCACCGCTCCGCTACACCTTTAAGGTGGCTATCAGAAAATGGGAACACCGCTAATGATTCCGTTTTGTTTGTATGTTGTACTCTGGGGTGCACATTCTGGTGTGCGTATTCTTGTGTGCACATTTTGATGTGCGTATTCTGTTGAACAACACACACTATTTCTGTTGTGTCGTGACGTTCACATGTGATACAAATGAAGAGTCAAATGCAAAAAAAAAAACCAAAAAAAAACCCACCAAATTCTTTTCCTTGAAGTTTGGAAAGAAAGATATAGAAATTGCTCTGTTCTCGAATCTACAATAGTGCTTCACCTGCAGTGGCGTAGCGAGCTTAACTCGCGCCCGGGGCACAATACCTTTTTAGCGACCCCCCCCCCATTCGAAAACCATACAATATTATAGTACAATATACCATTTGGCGCCCCTTTGTGAGTAGCGACCGGGGCATAATGCCCCCCTTGCCCCCCTCACTACGCCACTGTTCACCTGCTGTTAAATCCCTCTTTAAAGTCAATATTTATTACGGAAATGAGGTTTCAAGATATATGATGGCTATTTTTTGAGCTTTAGATGAAAATTAAAATGTCTTATACGTTGAAACTTTCTGGTATAAAAACTGCTTTCTTGTTCGGAATGTTTGTCCGTGTGCTGGATATATATCCGTACAATCCAATCAAAAGCCATTTCCAGTTGGTAGGACTCATAAAAGGATAATCTTAATTTGTGTTTTCTGTATGTGATAGGCTGTTATTGACTTGTGGAGTTGAACAATACCACGAGCCTGCGACTTGGCGCCCTGAATGTCTTTGACTCTATTGGTGTCCTGAATGTCTTTGACTCTATTGGTGCCCTGAATGTCTTTGACTCTATTGGTGTCCTGAATGTCTTTGACTCTATTGGTGTCCTGAATGTCTTTGACTCTATTGGTGCCCTGAATGTCTTTGACTCTATTGGTGCCCTGAATGTCTTTGACTCTATTGGTGCCCTGAATGTCTTTGACTCTATTGGTGTCCTGAATGTCTTTGACTCTATTGGTGTCCTGAATGTCTTTGACTCTATTGGTGTCCTGAATGTCTTTTATCTATTGGTGTCCTGAATGTCTTTGACTCTATTGGTGGCCTGAATGTCTTTTATCTATTGGTGTCCTGAATGTCTTTTATCTATTGGTGCCCTGAATGTCTTTGACTCTATTGGTGTCCTGAATGTCTTTGACTCTATTGGTATCCCGAGTGTCTTTGACTCTATTGGTGTCCTGAATGTCTTTGACTCTATTGGTGTCCTGAATGTCTTTTATCTATTGGTGCTCTGAATGTCTTTGACTCTATTGGTGTCCTGAATGTCTTTGACTCTATTGGTGTCCTGAATGTCTTTGACTCTATTGGTGCCCTGAATGTCTTTGACTCTATTGGTGTCCTGAATGTCTTTGACTCTATTGGTGCCCTGAATGTCTTTGACTCTATTGGTGTCCTGAATGTCTTTGACTCTATTGGTGTCCTGAATGTCTTTGACTCTATTGGTGTCCTGAATGTCTTTGACTCTATTGGTGTCCTGAATGTCTTTGACTCTATTGGCGTCCTGAATGTCTTTGACTCTATTGGTGCCCTGAATGTCTTTGACTCTATTGGTATCCCGAGTGTCTTTGACTCTATTGGTGTCCTGAATGTCTTCGACTCTATTGGTGTCCTGAATGTCTTTGACTCTATTGGTATCCCGAGTGTCTTTGACTCTATTGGTGTCCTGAATGTCTTCGACTCTATTTGTGCCCTGAATGTCTTTGACTCTATTGGATCCTGAATGTCTTTGATTCTATCGTGGTCCTGAATGTCTTTGACTCTATCGGTGCCTTGAATGTCTTTGATTCTATTGATCTGATAATGCCCTTACTCTCCGTTCCTGCTACCATAACACCCCCTCCCCCAAGTCAAATAGCACAGTCTTCAAATGATTTTATTATTGAAATTGAAAAATAACAACAAATCATTATTTTAAATGACATTACATGACATGATGACATTGAATGACATGATTCTGTTCACGGAGTTGGAGCGTCATGTTCACTGTGTTATTTAATTAAAAAAGAACTATAGGGGAAAAAATATCAAATTAGGGAAAAACAACTTCAATCACGCATTGCCCAAATTTTTTTCCCCACCCCTCCATAATGTCTGTACAGACATCGAGGTCTACCCAACGATCGTAGGAATCCGTTTTTCGCCCGGAAACTTATGTCAACACAATTTTGGGATTCGGCAGCGGCGTTGTCTGATTGGGGTCACAAGGGTTGGCGTGTCCGTCCTGGAAACCTAGATGTTCCTCGTTTTCTTTCGCGTCGGCGAAAATCTCTTCAATGCATTCACCACCAGGCACCAAATCAGCAAAGAATCTCTTTCCCCACTGGATCGTCGTACACCCTTGGCACCGTTGTTTGCGGTCGGAGTAAATTAATTAACGAATTATCAAAACCTGAGATTGGGGCTGTTTTTGGGCGGGACGAGATAAATATTGGCCGTTATAAACGGCAAATAATAATATCCGGAGGCCCCCGTCGGAAAGCTCATTTTGCACGAAGCTAAAACATAATGCCGTTCTCTTTCTACCCCGCGCACCGGACAGAAGTGTCGACGGGGAGAAATTGAGGTTGCCTCAGATTGAATAAAGAAAACCGGGGCCATTGTTCTACTAAACACGTTAAGCCGCGAGCACAACTTCCCGGAGACAGCCGGGAATAAAAGACTTGGAAATGGGCTTGATTTAAAGCTTAGCTGGGCTTGCAATATTTTAGCTTGTTTTTTTTTTAAATCTTGTCTCTTTTTTGTATGTGTTATACGTTTGTTTGTTGTTTTTTTTTTTTTTGCCTGTCCCATTTTTGTGACATTTGTAAGACACACGTTGCTGCTGTCATTATTATTCTTTTTAGTTATTTTATTTTTAAGGAGAAAAAAAAAAGGGGGGGGGGGGGATGGGATTTCTAGATGGAAAATGAAGTATTCGAATTTAAAACTTCTAAGATATATGCAAAATGTTATATTTAAAAAAAATATATTTTATATCCACTTCTAAGGATATGATAATTCAAAGGAGATAATGCACGGACACCATGACACCTTACCACAGCTGATGTTTGGGGTAACGAGCAATGAAGATATGAAATGAATTTTTATTTCCTCGGAAAAATAATCTTCAGGTGCAGATACACTATTTATATTTACTGAGAGCGCAGATAAAACTCCGTGTAAGACTTAATTGTGAATGGCGAGAAAGTATATCCCTTTAACATAGTCTTCTACAGAATCTTCAGGCATGATCGGAAGGCGGGATTGGGGGGGGGGGGGTTGGGGGGGTTTGCTAAAACAATTTGAGAATGAAAAGTTGTTCAATCTTCAAACGGAAAGAGAAAAGTTTGACCTCACAATTTCAGAAAGGAAATAACATTTGAACGATATGATGAGCCTTCTAAAAAAAAATTAAAAATACTTAATTGTTATAACGTAAAGACTGAAATATATAAATTTATGACTCTGAAATTTAATAAGTTTGGTGTGAAATCCCATTTCTTTGAAATCCCATTTCTTTGAAATCCCACTTCTTTGAAATCCCATTTCTTTGAAATCCCATTTCTTTGAAATCCCATTTCTTTATAGCGTTTCTCAAACTATACATGAAGCCGTTTACCAAATTGAAAATCCACCAACCCCACCAACAGTCAGGTGTCAGTCAGATGTCGGTTGGATGTCAGTCGGATGTCAGTCAGATGTCAGTCGGATGATGTTTTCTTTCTCTTTGCTCAGTCCAAAATCTTTGTTTTTAACACAACTTAGAAAAACTTTGAGGGAAAAGTATTGTAACTGTGCAAGTAAATGGCAGAATAACAGACAGATAGACAGACTGACGCAAGTAAAAAGCTGAATAGCAGACAGATAGATAGACTGACGCAAGTAAAAGGCAGAATAACAGACAGATAAATAGACTGACGCAAGTAAATGGCAGAATAACAGACAGATAGATAGACTGACGCAAGTAAAAGGCAGAATAACAGACAGATCGATAGACTGACGCAAGTAAAAGGCAGAATAGCAGACATATAGATAGACTGACGCAAGTAAAAGGCAGAATAACAGACAGATAGATAACTGACGCAAGTAAAAGGCAGAATAACAGACAGATCGATAGACTGACGCAAGTAAAAGGCAGAATAACAGACAGATAGATAGACTGATGCAAGTAAAAGGCAGAATAACAGATAGATAGACTGACACAAGTAAAAGGCAGAATAACAGATAGATAGATAGACTGACGCAAGTAAAAGGTAGAATAGCAGACAGATAGATAGACTGACGCAAGTAAAAGGAAGAATAACAGATAGATAGACTGACGCAAGTAAAAGGCAGAATAACAGATAGATAGACTGACGCAAGTAAAAGGCAGAATAACAGACAGATAGATAGACTGACGCAAGTAAAAAGCAGAATAACAGACAGATAGATAGACTGACGCAAGTAAAAGGCAGAATAACAGACAGATAGATAGACTGACGCAAGTAAAAGGCAGAATAACAGATAGATAGACTAACGCATGTAAAAGGCAGAATAACAGATAGATAGATAGACGAGAACAACAATGGCACGGATTATTATAGCAGAAAGATCTGACACTGAAGGCGAGAACAACAATGGCGAATACACATACAAAAATAACTGTAACAACTATACACATATTAAAGAAATGATGCTAATGAGATGAGGAATCTCACTTTCCCCGCCAACCACTTTAAAAAATCTGGCTGAAATCTAAGTCTTCCTCTGGGAATGTTTCGGGTTTAAATTGGCATTGATCTACTTTAACCTCGACCTCCTTTAACTTATCTCGCATTCTTCCGGTGTATAAGAGGTGTGGGTGTGGATTGGGGGGGGGTGGAACTCCTCACGTGGTGGTTCCAATACTCTGTCACCTCTTCTCTAACAAGATTACACCCATTGTGGCTGGGGGGAGACAGCTTCCATTAATGGACTAACCCATTACGTCTTCTGGGAGCCCTCAGCGCCCCACTTGGCAGTTTCTTCACGTCTACACCTGATTGACTCACGCCCCTCGGCCAGACGGCGGGCGCGATGATTCTAGAAGGGAGTCCTACACGGCATCGACTTGTGCACCAGGACCCCAGGACTGTAGGACAACGCGCGGTCTGTTTTCCACAATCTACCCAATCGCCCCGAAAACCTGTATGGATTATTTTCTCTTGAGACGGCGGCCATTTCCCGTGTCACTGTCCGGAAGTGAACAAGGCGCTGTTGTATTGGGGGCAATTTCTCCTCATTTGGTCAACCTCGATCTGGAGAAATTCAGTTTAGCGCCGGGGACGTTCCCAGCTACTTCAGTGACTTGTTTCTGTCTCATTAGCGTCTGGCTGCCCTCCCCTTCACTCAGGCCACCCTCTAATGTCCTCGTTAGCCGAGAGATCTTCCCCACGAGTGGAGCACAAGATGGCGGACGGATAGAATAAACCAAGCTTTCATAAAGAGTACGTGCAGCTGCCCCGAAAACACGAAGTAATCCACGCATACACAGTAATAGACAGGCCGTTAGGACACTTAGGCAATTTCTCATCGAGCGCCAGGCATGATTTTCCAGCCCGAAATGGGATTTGAGCGGCCACTAAGGTGGATTGTGTCAATATTTTGGTCCATTGCGCCAGTATGGAGTGGGGGCCCCTTTAGCGATGTCACACAAGGCAAATGTCATCTTGTTTAAGGGAAACAACTCGGAAGGTGAAGAGACCCCCACGCGATGACATTTTCGCAGTTCTCGACGTGTCCTCGAGTAGGATCCTGTTCTCGGTGCTCTTGGAGCCGCCGGTGACCCTGTGTAGGTCTATGCCCTGAGCGTCCTATTACTTCTCGGAGACGCAGACGGTACCGATGGCTGATTGGGGCAGTTTGTCCAGGCCTGGGGTAATTAACCCGGTTTCAAATCATTGGACAGTTAGAGGTCAAATGCGATACTAAATAAAGTTTCTTTTTATAAATGTAGGAATGTTTTCAAATAACGCTTCGGGGGGTGATGGGGACAGTAAATAAAATTTAGTGTAGTTTTTGAACGCATTATTTTGTTTTACTGTATAGTATAGTGCGTTCAAAAACAAATTTGACGAAAATTTTAACGTGTGAACTGAAAAAAAGATTCGACCAAATTTCCTTTCGATCAAATTTCAGTCGATCAATTTTCTGTCGACAAAATTTCTTTCGATCAAATTTCCGGTAACCTTAAAATATAATATTAGAACAGTGCATCTGTGCTGCGTGTAGTCCACTTTGTGACGAGACAGAAATCTTAGAACAGTGCATCTGTGCATCACGGGACACTATAAATGCACAAACGGACTTAGCATTTTACAGAAATGAAACATTTTAACTTAGAAATATGGATGAAAACACATTTAAAAAAAAATATAAGTAAGAAGTTTATATAATTATTTAGCTAAATGACTCTTAACAAATATTAGCCTACCTTAGTGTTTCCCAACCTTTCTTAAGCCATGCCCCACATAAGCCTTTCTTAAGCCATGCCCCACATAAGCCTTTCTAAAATTCGTTGGCGAGAACTGCTATTTACTTTTAACGAGCGCTTATTTTAACTGGAGACGTTAACATTTCTCCTTTTATAACACAATTTAAATCACAGTAGACGGTTGCTTTTCAAATTCTAGACAGGTCATTTTCGAATTGCCCCCCCCCCCCCCAAACAATCAAATTGCCCCCCCCCCCTTTTATCACTGGCTTACGTCATCAATGAAACAAAACAGTATTGAAATTGAAATCTTATTAAAAATACATATTTACCTATGTAACAATGTCACTACCTTTGAATTTCTTTTTACCATTGTCTTGTAATATAATCCTTATATAATGATAGACAAGCAGCCTTCATAGCGGGAGATTTTTGCACATTTTTCCGACATTTACGAGACGTTTCATTACTACAAGATCGCACTCTTTATGTTTGTGTCTAAATTAATATTTGTATTTTTCGAGGTTTTTACCTTTTCATTATGTTGTGCTGTGAGTTGATAAATTTTTTTGTGTCTATATATTTGAATTTGCAATTATATAGACATTTAAATGTATAATTAAATTGAAATTGCTAGTATCACTATACGCTTTATTATAGTTTCTCTTTGTATAATAGTTTTCAGTCCTTTGTTATGTATTGTTCATTCTACGAGAAAAAACTTAAAATAGATTTAATTTTCAAAAAAACATAACTGGACATAACACCTCTAGTGAGCTACAACCAGTAGTGGACTGGCCCACCAGTACCCTGTGGAATAATCTCGTCGGGCCCGTGACATTTGGGCAGCATGGGCAGATGCAGCATTAGATTATTACTTGCGTATTAAATATCCTCTTACATTTTATACTTACAGTATGTAATAAGATTTCTAAAAGATAGAGATAATGAGCGACTAATCAGCGGTAGAAACCGATAATTTAAGTCGGGGGGGCGGGGGGAGTCAGTAAGAAATCTTTTATCAAAGTGTTATTTGTAAGTCTTTGATCAAAGTGTTATTTGTGATAAATATAAGATCTGCTAACAAAAAAATGTGGAGCTGTATTTAGGGCTTTTTGTTCAGATATTAGTTCATGTGGAACTATATTTAGTGCTTATTGTTCAGATATTAGTTCATGTGGAACTATATTTAGGGCTTTTTGTTCAGATATTGATTCATCTTTAAAAGGTTTGATATGTATCGTTTTATGTTTTTTCAGAAATTTAATGTTTCAAGATTTGGTTCGTTAGATGAACATTACGTTACAAAACTATGAAAATCAGCATGCACAGAAAAGGGATACCATATCAAATGATATTAACAATACTTTTAAATTTCTATAAACATTCAATATCAAATATACGGGAACATAAAGTAAGACTATATTAACTTACAGCAGAACACGTGAAAAAGTGTAATCCTCGAAAGATAAAATAATATGAAGATAATATACATTTATGAACTTTAGTTATAGCCCAGCAGCAATGGCGGAGGCAATGCATGCATTTCCCAAGTAGAAGAATCCCAATTAGTGCTACACCCCCTGCTCCAGGGTATACGCCACCGCAAACTATTTTTTCACGCCCCCTGAACTATATTTATATTTTGATTCTCCATTCCCCCCCCTCCCCCCCACACCCTTTTTTTTTTTTTTTTTTTTTTTACACCGCAGATTTATGACATAATATTCAAATTGAGACTACGTGGATTGGAAAATTGTACTCAAAATAAATCTCGCGCCCCATTGAAAATAAAAGTCGGATGGGACCGCCTCTGATTTATGTCCCAGGCCATTTGACCACTCCAGTCCACCACTGGCGACAGCTTAATTAGTGAATAATAATCACCGCAGACAATAACCATTGTGCTCACTTCAACTCTTACAAGATTGCATGAAATAACAATACAGTTTGTAATTTTTAATAGTGAGATCTGGGAAGAGGGGTGAAGTCAGAGGCGTAGCTAGAGTGTTTGGCGCCCGGGGACAAGATTCGCGCCCGGGGCAAGATTCATTTTAAAGCGCCCTCTTTTCCTTTTTTTTTCACCTCTCAAGCCCATTATTTTCATCAATAAAATAATACCAAAGCACAATTTGGCGCCCCTAACTCGCTGGCGCCCGGGTACATATGTACTCCCTGCCCCCCTACGCTACGCCTCTGGGTGAAGTGGAAGCAGATTGTCATTTTTTAAAAAAGTGATAGAATAGTAATATATATTTACTTACAGATGTTTAAGAACAAAATTATATTTCGTTTAGTTACCTTACACTTGGATCATTCCTGTAATGTATATTTAAGCCCTTATAGGTAACTGCAAGCTGACACACATACACACACACACAGAAACACACAGATACACACACTTACACGTACACGTACACACGCACGAACGCACGTACGCTCGCACACACATGCACACACTTACACGTACACACACAGGCACGCACGCAAGCACGAATGCACGTACGCTCGCACACACATGCACACACTTCCAGTCAGTGTTTGTTTTGAACGGTGGTTCTCAACCTTCCTAATGCCGCGACCCTTTAATGCAGTTCCTCATGTTGTGGCGACCCCCCAACCACAAAATTATTTTCGTCGCTACTTCATAACTAATGAGGATATGTGTTTTCCTACGGTCTGAGGCGACCCCAGTGAAAGAGTCATTCGACCCCAACGGGATTGCGACCCATAGGTTGAGAACCGCTGATTTAGAACGTCAAAAATAGACGTTTTAACATTTTTAAAAAAAAGTTATTGAAAGGTGCATCAATAAAAATGTATATGTGATGATCGGTATATTTATTTTTTCTAAAAAAAAAAAATGGACCCTCAAAACCACAATTTTATTACGCTGAACAATTGCCACCAAAACCACCGCTACAAAACCGTCCACTGAGCCCAACTCTATAAGCCACTCGCCGTGCTATGATCACGTGACCAAACCGTCCACTTAGCCCAACTGTATAAGCCACTCGCCGTGCTATGATCACGTGATCAAACCGTCCACTGAGCCCAACTCTATAAGCCACTCGCCGTGCTATGATCACGTGACCAAACCGTCCACTTAGCCCAACTGTATAAGTCACTCGCCGTGCTATGATCACGTGACTAAAAACCCTCAATCGTTCACCTTTATGGGTTATTGATTTCTCCTCGATATCCACTTACCTGCGGCCCATTATCCCTGCCAATTGTGAAGACCCCCACCCCCCCCCCCCCCCACATTGCAGTCACACGGCGTATGCCACTTAATGGAGCAGTAGTTTTGGCAGCGTTATGTTGCGCGAGGCTTAGTTACACTTTAGTAGACCTACCGAGGCTGCTCGTAAGGTAACCTACGTGAAATAAGGTAGAAACATTTTAATCTTCCAAGGGAGTTAAGTGTAAGTTATAAGGAAAATGTAACTCTTACAGTGTTTTTCTATGTTTATTTTGAGTTGCCCGGAGTGTTGTAGTAATACTTGTATTTACATTACCCATTGTTGGGGTTATTCACATCTCAAGGATTATCGTGTATACTGGAACAGCAGACGAGTTTTAGGTCTTTCAAAGTGTAGGTTATACTTTGTAACACAATCTGTCTTTAATGTTACGCGGTGTAGATATCACTTTGTTAAGTAATCTGTTTTAAGTCACGCGGGAATTATGTTATCCACAAAGACGCAGGATTACACTGGATAGAGGCTGATCTTTTAGGGTCCGCAGGATTACCCAGGAGAGAGAGGCTGATCTGTTAAGGTATATATAAACAGAGTGGCTGGCTATTGGTACCCGGGTACCAGAAGTGAGAGGTGTGATTAAAAAACGATTTAAATTATTATTGTTGGGTTTGTAAGACAAAAGGAGGTATCAAATGAAAGATACTTGAATGGACTATTTGTTTGTAAACTTAATTCTTCGGTTTAACTAAAATAAACTACCACAAATAACATCCGAATAGCATTAGTCAAAATGGACCCAGACACGCAGCGCCGCCATTCGCACCCGGGTACCACTAGACTCAATGCTACTCGGATATCATTTGTGGTAGTTTATTTGAATTAAAATGAAGAATTAAATCTACACACGTATAGTCCATTAAATTATCGTTCATTTGATACCTCATTTTGTCTTACAAACCCAACAATAATATTTTTAATAGTTTTTTAATCCCAACCTCTCACGTCTGGTACCCGGGTACCAATAGGTGCAGCCACATATCAAAGGATTATATTATGGGATCCTTGTTACAATAAATTTTAATGGTTACCTGAGGTTTAAAATAAATTCTAAGCTCGCCGGAGGTTAGTTCAAATTGAAATGTGTTAGAGCGGAAGTTGATTCGAAATGAAATAATAGGAAAACTACAGCAAAAATCAATTTAATTTAAAAATTTGAAACTTTTCCCACTGTCACAAGCGCCATCCCTTCCGTTCTAGCGTATTTTCTTTGTACAAATTTCCCAATACGTATTTTAAACCATCAGTACTTTTTTTTACCATGCACGGGCCCATGTCCATGTATTTGTCAGAATTTCAGGAAGGTGTAAGTAAACGCTTCTGTGTATTAAGTGTCTGTTTTGAGTGTATGTTTTAAGTGTATGTTTTAAGTGTATGTTTTAAGTGTATGTTTTAAGTGTATGTTTTAAGTGTATGTTTTAAGTGTATGTTTTAATTAAGTATTTTAAGTATGCGTGCTTTAAGTGTGTGCATTAAGGTTATGTTTTTGTGAATGTGAGTAAAACAATTGTTGGTTAATAAAACAGAAAGAGTTACCAGCCCTAAGTTACCTTTGTAGGTAACCCACTATAAGTTACAGGTTACCAACTCTAAGTTACCTTCTATGTTAGTTTGCAATTTATGATTTACCAATGTGTATTTCTATTCTCAAAAACGCTGGCACTTTTTAAATTGTTATCTTCTTTAAACTGTATGTTGTCTTTCGATCAATCCTACGTCAACTGCCGCTTTCAAATACAGGTTGCCTGGCTGCTAAATCCAATAAAAATATGGCGTTTCATGTGTTCATGGTTTATAAAATTATCCAAGTGTCAGTATTACTCTGGTCGTTCAGAATACAGAGTAAACAACAAACATTATACACTCAATTTCATTTACAGCGCTGAAACTTTACCTTGTACCCGCTTTTTGATTCACTTGAAATCAGTGTTTCTTTCAGAAATTTTCCCCCGAGGGGGCACTTTTGACGTTCGGGGGGGGGGGGGGCAGTGCCAGTTTTTCAGTGGCCAGAGGCGTAGCTAAGGGGTGGCAGATGGGACATATGTCCCCGGGCGCCAGAATAGCGGGGGCATCTAATGGGCATAGTGTTAATGGATTAAAATAATAGGTTTCAGAGTTTAGCGGGGGGGGGGGGGAGGGAAGGGGGGGTGTAAAAATGAATCTTGTCCCCTGTCATCAAAGACGTAGAAGTGGGGGGGGGGGCGAACATTTGGTCTTCCCAGTTGTCATTTTTTCTTTAGATAGAGCGGCGGGATTTTACGGACATCTGCAGTGTTTCTATCGAGAAAGGTAGCGTAGCAAAAAAGTTAACCCACCTAGGGTGGCGCTAACACTAGGCACGCCGCTGGGCAGCATATATCAGCACCAAATTTGGCTGTCATGGCAAGTAATTTTTATCGGGAAGTAGGGCAGCAGAAAATGTGTGATTGTTTAACAATCAAAAGGTGCATTTTGGAGTATACATGATTCGAATGTTTTGATAACACTTTCATTTGATCGGGGGAAATAATTTTTCAAGGTTCGGGGGAGGCATTATGGCGACCAGTGCCAGACACAAACTAAATTTCTTCTTCTTTTTCTGTCTATTAAGGGCCCACGATCAATTTATTGATCATTATGGCTCCTATGAATGTAGATGGGATTCGCAATGTTTCTGTGCCTGGTGTTGATGCGGATATTTCACTGGTAACAAGAGTTACCTAGTGAGGGTATCATGCACTGTATTCAATGTATCTTTAAGACAATGTGTGAAGGGGCATTTCTAACGTTCATATATTTACTGTTAGATGTCTCGTAGAAAAATGCTAAGAATGCATCAACATACACCAACTATATCTGGACTACAAATCAGGTTATGATAGCATAGACAGGAAATACATGAACGATGCTGTGCTGGAACTTGGAGTCCTTAACAAACTTACCCGACTCATACATATGACGATGGATAACTACAAAAGTAGAATCAAAGTACAGAGGGAGTACTTGAAGGAGTTCCCAATCAATCTGGGCCTCAGACAAGGAAATCCGTGTATCATTTTCAACATCACTTTAGAAAAAAGCATTAGAAACATACGTGTGAGCACCTGAGAGGTGGTACAGAACAACCATAAGGAACTTTATAAAGCCAGCCACTGCAATACCTGGCCTACACAGACGATATAGCGCTACTTGGTAGAAACAGCATTGATGATATAATTAAAACTTTCAGGGAACTTGAAGATGTGACGGTCAAAGCTGGTCTTGCTGTAAATAAAGCGAAGGCAATATTTATGATAATGTCAGGAAATACGCACTGATGACTTCATCAATATGAACATCTACGCCTTTGAGAGGGTAGCTACTTTCAAATATCTAGGGGTGACTATAAATAAGCAAGAGGAAATACAATCGGAGGTGCAAGAAAGAATAACAGCATGCAACCGTTCTTATTTCAATTTACAAAAGCTACTTCAAAGCAAAAATCTTGCTAAGGGAACAAAGAAGGCAGTATACACCACTATCACAAGACCAGTAGTGAGACTTGGTTCCTACCAGAAAAGCAGAGAACCTGCTAAATATATGACCCGATGATAGACAATTTTGTTTTGGGAATCCGTACAAACCAAGAGCTATATCAATTGTACAAATACCCATCCATAGTCACAACAATATAAAAAAGGCAGACTGCCCTGGGCAGGACACATTGAAAGGATGCCGGATTCTGGAGCAACAAAAACTATCTACAGGAAGAAACCTAGGGGCAGACGGCTCACCGGTCGACCAAGACTGAGATGGATTGACGATGTAGAGAAAGGCTTACAAAGGTTGGGGTTCGCACATGGAGGTGTAAAGCGATGGATAGATCCCAATGGAAGAATGGGGTGGAGCAGGCCAGGGCACTAAATGGGATGAATCGCCACTGATGTAAACATTTCAGATATTTGGGTGGGAAGCGCTAGAAATAACGATAATAACAGGACATCACTAACTCTTCCACCAGCATAATATTAAATAAATTCAGTCCAATTGGGAGCCCTTAGGGTATGTTTTTTATCGAGAGATACTCCTTAGCTTAGACTCGCCCCTTAAAACTTATAGCCCCCGGAAATTTTTTGATAAATTCAAAATGCAAGAGCATTTTTTTTTACATATCGTAGTTAAATTTAGTTTCGCATCATTAAACACTTAACTGTAGAGCAACGGGAGAGATGCTAGTTAAGATTTTAGGTGTCATTTGACCTAAGAGCCATCGTGGGAGGTCTGCAACCCACATAGCTGCATGGGGCCTCGTATATTTTAAGGGCTTAAAGTTGGGCTGTAATTACATTAAATTATCAACTTTTACTGCTAGGTAGGGAAGGAAAAAACCGAAAAGTAGCACGGGTGCCATAAAAAGTCAAGCGACGTCTCTGCTTGACTAAGTGTGGTATGCAAACATTTTTTTTTTAAATTGAAAAGTAATGTATTTTTAAAGTTATTATTTTAAAATATTTTTGGGATCAACTACATAAAAATAATGAATTTACTACAAAATATTTTTAAAATTAAGAAAAAAGAATTCCTTCCAAAAAAGGTATCCATCACAAAAAAGAAATGCTAAAATAGTTTTACATTTTGAACAAAAAAAGTAAAACCAAAAACATACGTTTATTTCAAAATATTTCCAAGTTTCACCAAAGTCAAAAAGAAAAAAAGCTTTTCTGTACAAAGGGCTAAAGACTATATCTTTATGGGTTTTCAAAATTGGTATTTATTTATAAATCATATGTAACCGAAATAATTGTTCAGAAGTCAAGAATTGTTTACAAAAGACTCATATATTTATTAATGTGTGATTTTTTTCCGTATAAAATTAATGTTTCAATTCTCAATCTCAATATTCAGTTGATTGAAATGTTAATTAAGAAATTTAGACTACTATAATTTGCTTCAGATCATTACAACTTGCCTCTTCGATATTATACTTGAAAACAATTTTTTTACCAATTCCATATAATTTTTTAAAACTACTACCAAAAATGGCATTTACAAGATAATCGAAATACTCGATTTTTTTTTATTCGTTGTTTAAATATATATTATATTCTTTCTACTGGATTATCATCTTAAAATAATTTTTTTAAAATAGTTAAAACAGCTGGGGAAGATTGTTTATTATTATTATATTAAAAGAGAAAAGTCATTGGGGATTTAATAAATAAAGACTATTTTTTAAAATCATTTTACTCTGTTCCCGAAACTGTGTTAAAAAATTAGAAACACTCGATTTAATAATTATGATGAAATGTCCTCTATTTGTATGTAAAAAGTAAATTCCTAATTTTTTGTTTTAAAATTATTATTATTATTATTTTTAAATTTTCATTTTATCTATGTCAGCATACATCTATGGAATCTACTACATTAAAATGTTTGCTAAAAATGATTTTTTAAAGCATGATACTATTTTTCAATATCATTTGAAAACAGATTGCACATGTTTATTTCCTAGCAAGAACTACCGGTATATTTAATTTACAGACATTTATATCGATGAAAAGGTAGTTTAATACAGGGTTATTAAAAAGTCTTTCAACTTTTGCAGCTGCAAAATGAAATTAAATAAAAGATACCGATATCTGCGAATCAGAAAAAGTAAGATTTAGCTTATAATGAGGAGCGGCCAATTTTCAAAACAATACCATATTTATAATCGATTTCTTCGAGCCTGTAACAAGATTAACCTGAACGCTATGGATCATCAATATATATCGAACAAAGCGATATTTTATTTGTTCCAATAATTGTAATCGATTAAAGGGCGCACATTTCAATAACTTTCCAAAATTTTATAAAAAATAAATTTAGAGTAGTTTTTTTTTTTTTTAAATTATTTTTTCTTACACATTTTCCCCCGGGGGGCACTTGACTTGCTCCGGGGGGGCTCAGCCCCCCCCCCCGGAGGTATGCCTGAAAGAAACACTGCTTGAAATGGTGAAACCACGTAATAAACACCAATTAGTGACACCAAACAATGACACAGAACAGCATTCGCAAATGTTAAAGCGCAAAAATTGCACCGAATAATGACACCGACTAGTGAGACCGAATAATAACACCGAATAGTTACACCGAATAATGACACCGACTAGTGCAGGGGTGGGCAAACTACGGCCCGCGGGCCACATGCGGCCCGGCAACTGATATTACTTAGTTTTTAAGTTATTTTGTTGAATTTTACAGAATTTCATGTACTGTACCGTTATGATTGTTTTAACAATGTTTGATCAACTTTCTAATTCTCTATTTTTTTAAAACAGTCCTTGACTTTTGTCATGTAAGGCTAAAAAGCGAATTTACCGATTTTAACATAGAGAAATGTTTATCGGCATAAAATTAGACATAATATACATCCGCCCCCCCCCCACAATAGCCATTACATTTGTCAATGTTGCCCGCCGCACAAAAAGTTTGCCCACCCCTGGACTAGTGAGACCGAATAATAACACCGAATAGTTACACCGAATAATGACACCAACTAGTGAAACCGAATAATAACACCGAATAGTGACACCGAATAATAACACCCAATGGTGACACCAAATAATAACACCGAATAGTCGTCATGGGCGTGGCTTATACATAAAGAAACCCAATGTTGTTATCAGTGGCAGATTCGGGGGTCATAGGCTGACGATTGGGGTTGGAATTTGTTAGCCCTCATTTTTTTCTTCGGAATCAGGAATTAAAGTAAATTAGAATTTGTTACTTTATAGAGTGACAACGCCGTTAACACCACTTAACTGATTGCTTTGCCACAACGAATATCGTCATCACTAATTGACTTTTGATATACTGACCCGCCCCTGTTTATTTATTATAAACATATTTTTAAAAACAACAACTTTAAACTCGACGATTGTAATAAATATTGATTCTTATGGAATTATATACAAATATGACTTTGGCTGTAAACTTGTTCTCCGTTCGTGTCTATCATCTCTTAGCCCCACCCTTTGACGCTATGACCACCATCCGGTCATCGGTTCGACCAGCTGGCAGCAAACAGCCTTGGGGGACCATCCTGAAGCCAGAGTTCGGCCTGGGCTACCAGAAGATGACCGAGTATGAGATTGAGCAGACGATTAGCAGACTAAGTACGTTACCGCCACCGAAGCAAGCGGTGGATGAGAGGCGGGAGAAGAAGATGTCACAGGCTGAGATTCAAACAATGGTGAGTAGAGCTCGAGTGGGGGTTGGGTGTGTTGGGTTTGGACATACACAATATATAGATGATTTGATTACGATAGGGTTAGTGTCAGGGTTAGGGTTAATGTCAGTGTTAGTGTTAGGGTTAATGTCAGTGTTAGTATTAGGGTTAGTGTTAGGGTTATTATCAGTGTTACTATTAGGGTTAATGTCAGTTTTAGTATTAGGGATAGTGTTAGGGTTAGTGTTAGGGTTAGTGTCAGTATTAGGGTTAGTGTCAGGGCTAGTGTTAGCCTTGTTTGCTTTTACACGGATTATTAAAAGGTTGACTGCAATCTAGTTTTTAAGTTGATTATTGAGGCACAAACAATTTATGTCACTAAGATAATGTTTTATTTCATGTACAAATTAAACTTTTTGAAATGCCAAGACCAGCTGGTAAGTGCCCCGTGAAAGACGATGTAACCCCTTAGCAGAGGCAGGCCTCAGGCTCCTATGATCAGAACTGTTTGTATTGATTAGCGAATGCCCTACTAAAGCTGTTGTGTAAATCACTTAGGCAGAGTTTAAGGAAAGTAAGCCGCTCGATATCGATCCCTGGAATCAGCACGGGATAGAGGGGGAGGAGGGGGTGGAAATCACATAAGAACTTGGCGTTAGCAGTGGGGGAATCATAAAGATTAAACTAATTTATGGTTGTGCGTGTATGTGTGAGTGTGTGTAAGAGTGTGTGTGTGAATGAGTGACGGTTTGGTGGAAGTGAATCTGACAACATTGTACTATTTGTATTTTAAATGCTAACGGTAGGCGCCAAAAATTCATCAAGACAGCGTGAATTCTTTGGCAAGTGTCGTCTATAGAAAATGATATTTCAAAGAAATAAATATAGAAAGAGCAATCAAAACATTTGCTTATCTAAAGGCTAGAAAAAATGTCATCGCTAGGCTAATTGTTCATACTGTCCACGGTCGGCTAATTGTTCATACTGTCCACGGTCGGCTAATTGTTCATACTGTCCACGGTCGGCTAATTGTTCATACTGTCCACGGTCGGCTAATTGTTCATACTGTCCACGGTCGACTAATTGTTCATACTGTCCACGGTCGGCTAATTGTTCATACTGCCCAGGGTAGGCTAATTGTTCATACTGACAACGTTAGGCTAATTGTTCATACTGACAACGTTAGGCTAATTGTTCATACCGTCCACGGTAGGCTAATTGTTCATACTGTCCAAATACAAGTGAAGAAAAGCAATATTATCGTTCATTGTTTAAAAAAAAAATAAAGCTATGTAATTAATATAATACCTAACCCATAGTTTTTTCCTTGAAAAACTGTTTATGCTTATACGTAAAAGGGCGCCAATGATAAGATTGCCCGGGGCGCTGGCAGCTGTTAGCCGGCCCTGGGTGCATATATGGCTAGATACATTTGTAATGCACAAGTGTTCACAAAACCTACCATGCCAAGACTCGTTTATAGTTTTACTAGCTAAAATTAATATCATTTTCAAGATCGTCATTTTCATGCTTCATTGCTCTTTACATTGCTCTATTCAATGCTCTACACATTGCTCTATACATTGCTCTATACATTGCTCTATACATTGCTCGATACATTGCTCTTTCTTCTCCGACGTGTCCAGATGGACCGACTGACCAAGGCTGACAAGAACAAGATCCCGGAGAGCGACAGACGAGTCGTGGCGTCAGCCTGCGGTAACATGGGCGTCGTCTGTTCATACGCCTGGAGGGGCTACAACTGACTCGTTGACCGGCGTACCGTGGCAGGGACAGCAGCGTCGTCAAGGGTTGTCATGGGTCGTCATGGGTCTTCATGGGTCGACAGAACAAGCATGATGTCACTCTTCATACACAAATATTTGTTGTTTTGTATTTTGTAACGTACATTGTAGCGGTGTTAATATATCTCTTTGTGGTATATACAATCTCGGTATATACAATCTCACTTGATTTTTAAGTAACACAAATTGTATAGACGCTGCTCAGAAAATCTGTCTCATCATTGATACAATCATTACTCAATCAGACACGACCATCGGGCCGTAAGAAGATGGGGGTGGTGGTGTTGCCAACGTCAGCGGGCACCAAAATCGTAAAATAGCCATATCTATATAATATGAACTAGAGGGAGGCGGCATTTTCCGGGTTCGTCCGTTTGTACCAGGAGAAGCCTTTCTTTGTCCCAGGCACAGCTTTTCCTTTGTCCCAGGCACAGCTTTTCCTTCGTCCCAGGCACAGCTTTTCCTTCGTCCCAGGCACAGCTTTTCCTTCGTCCCAGGCACAGCTTTTCCTTCGTCCCAGGCACAGCTTTTCCTTCGTCCCAGGCACAGCTTTTCCTTCGTCCCAGGCACAGCTTTTCCTTCGTCCCAAGCACAGCTTTTCCTTCGTCCCAGGCACAGCTTTTCCTTCGTCCCAGGCACAGCTTTTCCTTCGTCCCAGGCACAGCTTTTCCTTCGTCCCATGCGCAGCTTTTCCTTGAACATTGAATTATGTTGTAGTTTTTTTATTTGTTTCTTTTTTTTTGGGGGGGGGGGGGGTTTGGGGGATTGGTGGGGGGGGGGGTAGTGTAAACGAAACATGAATAAAAAAACTTTTGGAAATTACATTTTTTTTTTCAACATATGAACAGCTAAATAAACAAAACTCTGCAGCAGCAACAACAATAACAATAATGTGTGTAAAGATAAGATGTTTAAGGAACTGGGCAAAAACAAGTTAGCACCTTACTTAAGATATTATTTCTTAAAGCGTAACCTAAATGTTTCATACACCCAAATATAACGGAACACTTTAAAAAAAAAGCAAACTTTAAAACTTTGCTTCAATAACGATGAAAAAAATGAAAGTCTATTCAATACAGACAATATCAACCTGACAAACGCCAGAGTGACGTGTCATGACATGAGCGTGACATATGCTAAATAATTATTTGAATGAAGACTACATTTGATAAAACATCAGAGTGACATGTCATGACATCAGAGTGACTCGTCATGCTAAAGTAGTATTTAAACGAAGAATAACTTTGACAAACATCAGAGTGACGTGTCATGACACCAGCGTGTTACGTCGTGCTAAATGTATTTTGTAAATAAAAGAGGAATATGACAAACAACTTCCTGGTTGAATTTTTCTTTAACTTTGATTTTAACACATTTATTCCATCTACCATGTAATCCAGACATCACATATTTTATATAAGCCTCATATCCATACATCACGTCTTCTATATAACCCATAAATCCATAAATCACATATTTTATACAATTCTTTTATCCATACATCACATTTTCTATATAACCCATAAATCCATACATCACATCTTCACTATATCTCTTATATCCATAAATCACATCTTCTATATAATCCTTGAATCCATACATCACATCTTCTATACAACCCATATATCCATACATCACATCTTCTATATAACCCATAAATCCATACATCACATATTCTATACAATCCTTTTATCCATACATCACATATTCTATATATAACCCTTATATCCATACATCACATCTTCACTATATCTCTTATATCCATACATAATTAATCGAACACAGCTGATCTTTTCGTGAACGTATGCACATATTATCTCAATGCACATATGATGACAACATTGGTGAGCTGTCAAATATGGATGGTGAATCTAAAATAATTTTTGAAACTTTTGCATGTGACCAACAAAAAAAAACAAAAACAAAAAAAATACATATATTTACTAAATATATATAACAGACGTGATAAGAATTACAAGACAAAAGCAAAGGAAGGAGAACAAAAGAATATTAAAGGGGGTTATCTTGCTACTAGAATGTTATCGCGCTTCTTGTCATACAGTTGTGTCTTCGATCCATCTTTGATATCTCTTCAATCTATCTTTGATATATCTTTGATCCATTATGTTATCTCTTCGATCTATCTTCGACCCATCTTTGATCTATCGTTGACCCATCTTTGATTCATCTTCGACCCATCTTTGATCCACCTTCGACCCATCTTCGATCTATCTTCGACCCATCTTCGATCTATCTTCGACCCATCTTTGTGTTTAGACGAGCCATGTTTGTTCGAAAATGCAAATTTGAAAATAGCCGTCATGCCAGATGAGTTTCCTAATTAAACCAAAAAACACTTTATTGAAAAGTTAAACAGAGGGAGGCGCTCCATCCCGGGTTTATAATATATTCTTCAAGTCTTCTCACTCGCCCGTCTCCTCGGGTCTTAAAGTCGCTATCAGTTTATCTCCGCGAGTGAACGAGTAGAAGCAGTGCTAATGGTGACAAATTTCGGACTTGATTCGCTCGGTCGGAAAGCGTAGCTCATAACAAACAGACGGCTAATAAGGAGGCGTCCCTCGAGGGGGGCCCCATCGGAGCGGTCCTTCTGCATCCAACACCACGTGTCCCCCAACGGGACCCCCGAACCGATATGGTTAGCATCACAATGACCGGGGCGAGGGGGATCTCCAAGGTGGCGCTCACGTCACATGACCGTGTAATTGTGAGGGCTGAAGTAATGGCCGCCGTCTCGGAGGGACGGCACGGGCGTCTCAAAAACTTTGCAAGTACCATTAGCGTCTCGCGAATCGCGAAATATGACGCGCTGCCGTCAGTATTGTGAGGGATAAATAGTTGGCGAGCGGGCAATGAAGTTATCCTTACTTCCCCTCAAAGCGTGGTCTCGGAGGACCACACGCGTTCGGCGTGACTTCGAGACAATCTTTGCTTAATACAGTTAGACCCTAAGTCCTTGGAGTAAGGGGAGGAAAATGTACCCTAGTTTGTACTATATGCCTATGACTGTTATGCTGTATAAAAGTTGCATAATGAATGACGTCAGCTAATCCAATTTGTTTAAAAGTAATTTTTTAAAAAAGGGCTTAAACAGAATTCAAAAATATTTTAGCTCTCCTCTCAGTACAATATCCACACCTCCCCCATCACGGTTGGATCAGTTCAGCCATATTCGTAAGTTACCAACGCGAACAGAGAATTCTCCAAGCGCCCGAGCAGACCGAGACCAATTGGCGAGGGTTCCGTAATACCAGAATATGGAATAAGGTTTTCGTGGTGACGGGGATCCCGGCTCGCGCCAGATTTCGTCCCTCTAGGGTTCATAGCCGCGTTTATGTATGCACCTCAGGAGGGCTGGATTCTCGGCCGGATGCCGGACCCGGTGGCTCGGACTCCCTCGCGCGCTATCGGGGATCTCCGGCTGAACGCGTTACCCAATCCCACGCACGTCCCTGAAGAAGTTTGCGTGTTTTACAATTTGCATCTGTGAGCAGATTAACGGTTTGAACCGGGTGATTGACAAAGCGCTCCGGTAATTGGGTTAGATGGGTGGAAGAACAGCGTCATCTCGGGTTTGGTTACTGATAAACCACGGGTAGTAAAAGGTTACAGGAAAGTTTTTTTAGGGTTAGTTTGTGGGTGGGGATGTGAGGGAAGGGACTGGTCGGTGATTGCGGATGTAAGGGAGGGGACTGGTGGGAGATGGGTGATGTGAGGGAGGGGAATGGTGGGATATGGGGATGTGAGGGAGGGGACTGGTGGGAGATAGGAGATGTGTTGGAGGGGACTTGTGGGAGATGGGGGATGTTATGAAGGGGACTGGGGGGAGATGGGGAATGTGTTGGAGGGGACTTGTGGGAGATGGGGGATGTTATGGAGGGGACTGGTGGGAGATGGGGGATGTGAGGGAGGGGACTGGTGGGAGATGGGGGATGTGAGGGAGGGGACTGGTTGGAGATGGGGGATGTGAGGGGGGACTGGTGGGAGATGGGGGATGTGAGGGGGACTGGTGGGAGATGGGAGATGTGAGGGAGGGGACTGGTGGGAGATGGGGGATGTGAGGGGGGACTGGTGGGAGATGGGGGATGTGTGGAGGGACTGGTGGGAGATGGGGGATGTGAGGGGGGACTGGTGGGAGATGGGGGATGTGAGGGGGGACTGGTGGGAGATGGGGGATGTGAGGGGGGACTGGTGGGAGATGGGGGATGTGAGGGGGGACTGGTGGGAGATGGGGGATGTGAGGGGGGACTGGTGGGAGATGGGGGATGTGAGGGGGGACTGGTTACTGATTTATTATTTAAAAAAACCACATAGACATAACCAGCTACCACATAGACACAACCAGCTACCACATAGACACAACCAGCTACCACATAGACACAACCAGCTACCACATAGACACAACCAGCTACCACATAGACACAACCAGCTACCACACAGACACAACCAGCTACCACATAGACTCAACCAGCTACCACATAGACACAACCAGCTACCACATAGACACAACCAGCTACCACATAGACACAACCAGCTACCACATAGACACAACCAGCTACCACACAGACACAACCAGCTACCACATAGACACAACCAGCTACCACATAGACACAACCAGCTACCACATAGACACAACCAGCTACCACATAGACACAACCAGCTACCACATAGACACAACCAGCTACCACATAGACACAATCAGCTACCACATAGACACAACCAGCTACCACATAGACACAACCAGCTACCACATAGACACAACCAGCTACCACATATACACAACCAGCTACCACATAGACACAACCAGCTACCACATAGACATATCCAACAATTAAACCGTTACATCAAGCAACTACCCAAACACATACAGGAACCACACAAACCTTTCTAGCAATCAAACAGACACATCAAGCAACTACACAAACATATCCAGCAACCACACACAAACAACCAACTACCACATAGAAACATCCCGCAACCACACAGACACATCCAGCAACCAAACAGACACACCCAGCAACCAAACAGAAACATCCCGCAACCACACAGACACATCCAGCAACCAAACAGACACATCCAGCAACCAAACAGAAACGTCCCGCAACCACACAGACACATCCAGCAACCAAACAGACACATCCAGAAACCACACAAACACATTCAGCAACCACACAAACACATCTAGCAATCAAAAAGACACATCCAGCAGCCGAAAAAAATACGTCCAGCAACCTCACAAATACATATGGCAACCACACAAAAAACATCCCTCAACCACACAAACACATCTACCAACCACACAAACGCATCCAGCAACCTCACAAATACGCCAAACAACCACGAAAATATCAAACACAAACATACCAAGATTAACTCCAATATAAGATTTGGATTTTAGCGTTGTTAGTGTCATCAGTGTTGTTACATTAATATATGTGTCATAAAAGGGCCGCCTTTCTGTTATTCAAAAAAGTATTTATTTTTTTAATAGCGAAGTGTTGGGAAAGTGCGATGGAGTGTTAGGTTTAAGGTACTGATGGGACTCGAATATGAAACGAACACAAAGAACTCGAACCCGGCTGACGCCACAACCCGAACTTTAACGTCTCTGAGTATGGACCAACCTGAACTTCAATGCCTCTGAGTACGGACCATCCCGACTTTCAATTTCTCTGAGTGCAGACCATCCCGAACTTCAACGTCTCTGAGTACGGACCAAACTGAATTTCAAGGTCTCTGAGTACGGACCAACCTGAACTTCAATGCCTCTGAGCACGGACCATCCCGAACTTCAATTTCTCTGAGTACAGACCATCACGAACTTCATCTTCTATGAGTACTGACTAACCCGAACTTCAACTTCTCTGAGTACGGACCAACCTGAACTTCAATGCCTCTGAGTACAGACCATCACGAACTTCATCTTCTATGAGTACTGACTAACCCGAACTTCAACTTCTCTGAGTACGGACCAACCTGAACTTGAACTTCTCTGAGTACCGACCAACCCGAACTTCAACGCCTCCGAGTACGGTCCGACCCGAACTTCAACGCCTCCGAGTACGGTCCAACCCGAACTTCAACGCCTCCGAGTACGGTCCATCCCGCACGAACCTATGACAAATTTATTTGAACCGACTATGTCTTAAAAAAGAATGTGGCATTTCGGAACGTATGGCAGAGATGTATACGTTTTAATTTAAACTAGACAACTCCAATAGCAATAAGAACATTTTGGAAACAACAACTTTTCGCCCCTAGGTTTGATTTCTACAATGGCGGGACACGTTGAACAACACCACTAATCAGACAACCCTTTTTATTCAGTGTCTGCAGCTCATATCGTTCAAAAGAAAACACATTTAGATAGGCCAATTTATTTGTCCATCACTGTGGCGATACAGCCCAGGTATATAGGGCCTTGCCTTGCCTTGCCTCACCACTTACTTCCACTCAGACCTAGCTAACGCTTTTCTTTTCAATGCTTGGATTCCCAGCTGCTGTATAGCCCTATCCACATCATCCATCCATCTAAGCCTAGGTCTCCCTTTGAGCCGTTTTCCGCTGGGTTTTTTGTGGTGCACCTTCTTTCCCCCTCTGCCATTTAGCTTTCATTTGCCTGGTAATAAACTAGCGTAGCATGCCCTTTTTATGTCTGCTACTGGTGTGGGATCCTGATATAGACTATACAATTTATTTACAAATCAAACAAAGTGTTTACAGTTGAAGACACCCAGATCATGGATGACCAACTCAAAAGACTTCGCGAGTGATAGCGAGTAAACCATTCCTTGGCCGCGCGTCTTTACACTTCATATTAAAATTTTAAAATGAAAACGCGTTAAATGATGTATAGAAATGTTTATCATTCTTAAATACACTTTATGGAATGTTAGAAAGCTCAACAAATGAAAATTATATGAATGTGACGTCATTTATTAGTTTATCTCAATTATATTTTGCAAATCGATTACTTAAAAGTTTTATTTTAACTTCGCTTAGTGGCCGGCTCGCTGGCTGACTGGGTTGATGAATCTTCGGACGACTATTTGGCCCACTTCCCGTCAAGCTATCAAGCTGAAACTTGGCACATAGACTCGATGACAATGACAACATATGCTTTCAAATTTTCAGCCCCACATCCTAACCCTAACCCTCCAAAAATAAGTTTTCCCCGTTTTTCAAGGGGAATATTAAATACAAATCCCGATAACTGCGCTAAAAAAAATCTCAAGTGCGTAATATTTTCATTAGTTTTGTTGAAATAGTTGGTGAAATAAATCTGCAGTGTACAAGGGGTGGGTCATTAATACAGATTAGGGGCTTGAACAAAATTGCGGTTGCGAGTCTTCAGGGAGTGGGGAGCACTAAATGAGGTTCTTATAAACTGCGTTACTTTTATGCTTGTTAACTCCAAATTTTTAGCACCGCACCCCATTGCTCAATATTACATGTTATAAAGGATTTATAACAATGTCATTTCGGCAACTCCTGCGAAGTAGTCAGTGCCAAGCTGTATTGACAATTGTCATTGCCCTTGGATCCACTGGTTGCGTGGAGTGTAGGGATCTGCTGCATTGGGCAACAGCTGGTCTCCATAAATCACCGCCCAGGCCAAGTAGCTGTACTGGTGACGTCACTTCACGAGGAGCAGAGTTTTTTTTGTAAGGCAAAGAAATTAAAATAGAAAGAAGACTCAACCACTTCGCTTCGCAACCAAGTGTCCTGGATTTGACACCGACATTCAACAGATGGACAACGCAAGGAAGACTGACGTAATTGACAAGGAGATCGTCAGACTAAACATTGATATTGTCTGTCTTCAAGAGACCCGACTAGCGGATAGTGGTACCATAAAGGAAGCCAGCTAAACATTCTACTGGCAGGGGATAGTGGTATATACCATAAAGGAAGCCAGCTACACATTCTACAGGCAGGGGAAACCCGCAAATGAACCTTGGCGGTGTTGGATTTGCCGTAAAAAATAAATTATTGGCCTGTATAGAACCTCATTCAGTGGGTTCGGAGAGGATTCAGCGGCTACGGGTGCCATCATCTGCAGGCAAGGCCAACGTTATCATTGTGTATGCTTCAACTCTTCATTCGACTTCACTTCAGGAGAGATATATCTGTTCAATGAGACCCTGGATCAAGAATTATCATGTGTTCCCAAAACGGAAGCACTGTACATGCTGGGAGAATTTTATCCTAGGGTGGGAGCTGATCAGGAAGCCTGGTGTTCATGTCTTGGTTATCACGGATTAGGAAGGATCAATGATGACGGACAACGCCTGCTGGAGTTGTGCTGCTCCTATGGTATCTGTGTTACCAACACTTCCTTCAAATGTAAAAAAAAAAATCCAAAAGGTGTCATGGCGACTCTCACGTTCCCGCCACTGGCACCAGCTAGAACTCGTCATCACTAGGCGCGTGAAGCTAACTAATGTACTTCATACCCGCAGATATCACAGTGCCGTCTGTGACATGGATCATTCCCTCGTAGCAAGCAAGATACGACTAATGCCTCAGAAATTACATAATACTAAAAAGAAGTGTCGTCCACAAATTAACATCCACTGCTCAAACAATCCAGCAAAAACATAGCAATTCACAAAAGTGTTGCAGGACAACATTGCTAAAGGGTCACCCGATGTCACTGTTGACTCTAACAGGACTCATTTACGATATGCTGTGTACGATTCAGCCGTGTCCACTTACAGTGAAATGGAGCATAAAAATAATCACTGGTACGAGGCGCATTGGAATGTGATGGAACCCATAACCTAGGGGAAGATAAGAGCCTATAGGGATGCACCTTGTGCTCGTACACTGCAGGAGCCCTACTTGCCTATAGGGATGCACCTTATGCTCGTACACTGCAGAAGCCCTACTTGCCTATAGGGATGCACCTTGTACTCGTACACTGCAAGAGCCCTACTTGCCTATAGGGATGCACCTTGTGCTCGTACACTGCAGGAGCCCTACTTGCCTATAGGGATGCACCTTGTGCTCGTACACTGCAGGAGCCCTACTTGCCTATAGGGATGCACCTTGTGCTCGTCCACTGCAGGCTCTTCGAAATGCAAAAAAAAAATATCCCAGCAGACAGCCCGCCACTATGCCAACACTTACTGGCTGGACATTTGCAACTGTATCCAATCGGCTTCCGATAGAAGTAGCATTTACGAGGGCATCAAGAGGGCATTACGTCCCCACACTTCAAAGAAAGCCCAGCATAAGTCCAAAAATGGTCAAATTATCCAGAACCCAAACGAACAACTTCGGCGTTGGGTAGAGCATTTTCTTGAACTTTACGCAACATTGAATGTAGTCACTGAGACCGCTCTGAATAATATTCCCGTCTTGTCAATAATGGAAGAACTAGATGAAGAGCCAACTTTACAGAAGCTCGAAAAAGCAATTTATTACCTTGCTGATGGGAAGGCACCAGGGATTGACGGCATTCCCCCGTAAGTCCTCAAAATGGATAAAGAATACTACTTCAGCCCTTACATGAGCTCCACTGTCTGTGTTGGGAAAAAGGTCACATTCCCAAGGACATGAGAGACGCGAACATCGTAACATTGTACACAAATAAAGGGAACCGAAGTAATTGCAAATTTCACATACCTTAGATCCAATATTTTTAGTTCTCTCTCCGTTTATGAAGAGATAATCATCAGGGTCGCAAAAGCAGCAGCAACTATGGCTAAACTGAATAAGCGGGAGTGGAATCATCTCAATTTAACTTATAAAACAAAACTAAGTGTCTTGTAGGCATGCTTGATACGCTCCTATATGGCACTGAAGTGTGGACTACATATACCAGGCAGGAGCAGAAACTCAACAGCTTCCACAAAAGATGTCTGCGTCGCATTTTACACATCCGATGGCAGGACAAGGTGCCTAACATAGAGGTCTTTCTAAGTGCACACATTTTAGCATATTCTCCGCTCTTAGCAAGAGGCGCCTTCACTGGTTAGGCCATGTAAGGAGAATGGAGGAAGGCCGTATTCCAAAGATGCTGTTGTATGGAGAGTTGGCAGAAAGGACAAGACTTATGGGACGGCCGCGCCTGAGATTTATGGACGTTTGCAAAAGGAGCATGAGGGAAGCCAACATTGAAATTAACAAATGGGAGATCATTGCCGAAAACGTTGCAGCTGGCGAACAGCATTGTATGAAGGAGTCAAAAAAGCAGAAAATGTGCGAAACGAAGCCCTTGCAACAAAAAGAACAACACGGAAGGCTAAATCTAACCAGGAATCAATATTCTCCTGCGAGAAATGCAGTCGAAATGGTCATTCCAGGATTGGCCTAGTTAGCGAGCAACTCGTCGAAGTGTAAGACTACATAGGTATTCCATCGTCTCGCGAAAACGGAAGGATGTTATATATAAAAGATTTATAAGAAAAACTTTTCTTTTCTTTTTTTTTTAAAGTGTATGTTTAATTTTTGATTGAATTTAGAGAAGAGCGTATAAGGTTTTATTTTCGTGGGTGATAAATCAGGCATCAGCGAGCCGCAATATTTGAAGTGGTGGGCGACACGCGAGTCGAGGGACGTGGGTTGATCATTGCTCGTGACCTAGATAATGCGAGATGTACGTGGGAGGAACTTAACTCTTTACAGAACCGAACCCGAACGAAATTTGTTAACAAACCGAACCGAACCAGAAATCATTTTTTCAACAACCTGAACCGACCCCGAACTTACAAAGGAGGATTTAATTCCCATATCAAGTTTGGTGGTTTTAAAAGATATTGCCCCTCCCTTTAATGTAGCCACTGCGAACGGACACATGTTTAAAGAGAACCTATACCTGGTGATGTCATGTTGGAGGTCAAATTTGATCTTTTCGAAGAAGAGGGTATGATGCATGCGTGTGCTTATTTTTGGGAGGCAGCCCCTTCTTTAACCACCCACACCCTAAAAAAAATAGAATAATTTATGTACGAATTTAAGTTTCGTAACTTGGGGGAAAAAAAAAGGGGGGGGGGGGGTAATTAGATGAGTATGGATAAGGTGCCCGTGACATGGTCGGGTGCCTGGAATATATATATTTGATGAATACTGTGGGTCAGAAAATACACCTAGGTATTGAAGTGGGGTCGGGGGGGGGGGGGGTTAATATGTTTCCGAGCGTGAATTTTGAAGGGGCTCATGGGGGCCAATATTTCATTCCTTTTAATTTGTGTGCCATAATTTCGGTCTTCTGTCTGTCCATTCGTTCCCTACATCGTTACTGTGTGTTACTGTGTGTTACTATTAATATTTACAAATATCTGTTCTTTTCCTTCAAAACTTTTTTTCTATGTTCATTACTCTCAGGGTCTCCCCAACACTACAAGGTTCTCATGCCACACTACAAGGTTCCCTCACACTAAAAGGTTCTTCCTCACACTAACTAACATACTTAAGAAAATCAGCAGACCATCGAGCCAAGGCTCATTAGGTCTTCCCCAACACACCTCCACCGCCCCCAACTGGCATTCAACCACTCCCCCCGTGGTCTTTATTCCAGTCAGGCCGCGAAGCGGCATGCCGAGGGCTCCCCGCCCCTGAGACAGCCCCACCCACCCTTCCACTCGATTGACTATGCGAGTGAGGCCGCATCAGAGAAGGGACGCCTGGCCAGCCGGGTTGATGCTTACACAGCAACCGGGCCAGACTTCCTTGGGCTGGGGTGGATATAATTTACGTCTCTAAAGACCCCCCTTCCCACCCCGGGGGGACTCGTAGGTGTTAACAGACGCCCTCTAATAGGGTTTACGTGGTTTTCTGCGGCATGACTAATTCACACCGCAGCTGGGAAATGACAAAAAGAGAAGGTTGCCTAGGAGCAGTACCCTCACGTCTGCATATTTGGAATCATCGGCTAGGGTCGCCACTCGCCTTCGCCTCATATCCATGCGGCAACTGTAATCATATCCCGACCTGTTTCTACGTTATTTTCGGCTGCACTTGGTAGGAAACCATGCAGTCGTGCTCTTTCTAACGCAGTTTCCGTGCGTTACCTTTGCCTTTCGGCGCGGGTCCCCTACACGGTGATCATGTCCCCCGGGTAACGTTTCAGGGGGTTCGTGGCAAACGCCTCTTTGTCGACATGCCATTTATGGGACGGACATGCCGACTAGAGCCCCGGGGGGGTCTTCCTCACACTAAAAGGTTCTCCCTCACACTAACAATTTCTCCCTCACACTAAAAGGTTTTCCCTCACACTAAAAGGTTCTCCCTCACACTAAAAGGTTCTCCCTCACACTAAAAGTTTCTCCCTCACACTAAAAGGTTCTCCCTCACACTAAAGGTTCTCTCCCCCAAGTCATCAAACTTTTTTAAAACCACTATGAGCCTTGGAGATTGTCCCATTTAATGTAATATCTTCAACATTTTCTTTGCCAGTATGATGTATTTATGATAGTGCTAATCCATTAAATTATCACATAATATTATTGGAGGAGCCAGAGATTTTGACGCCCTTGATTTTGCCGCCCCCAGTTAACGAAAACCGCGGCGGATAAATTATATGACATTAAAAAGATATACAAAGCCTACCAAAAATGCCACCCAAATATAAGTCGCACCCGGGGCGGACCGCCTCCCTGCCCCCCCCCCCCCCCATCTTCCCACGCCCGTGCGCAGTTTCTTTAAACGCCAACTGAACATAATCCCGCCCGGCGTCCTACGTTTCCAAGTGTCCAGATTCTTTCAAATATTTTTTTGTTGTTGTAACGAAACAATCAATCATGTTAAACGCTGTAAAAACAAATTGCCGACCGTTCAGAATATGCCAGCCGAAGAGAAAATACGTATAAAGCACCGTGTTTGTTCCCAGCCGTCGCACCGTGAGACAGGCTTTAGTGGCTTAGCCATCCTCTGCCTCTCCGGCTGTCTTTTCGCTCCGACACCATTCCACATGATCTATGAGCACACGCCACTCTGACCGGTGCTCCAAAGAGGAGATCAACATCAACCACCCCCGTCCCAAGACCCCCCCCCCCCCGGAAGACATATCTTAATGGACACGGCCGGATCAGCAGTAATTAAGATCCCTTTCTCCATCATATTTCCTGATGCGCCCGATTACTCGCGAGCCGGGGCCCTGGTAGACGAGCAAGTGCGAGTTATTTATCGTGGTGGGCAGTTGAACCCCTCCTCCACCCAACGCCCACGAGGCTGTGCTCTGTGACACGGCATAAACCCGACCGATGTTCATGATGCGTCTAATAGAAAAAGATCCGATGTATTATCTCGTGAATGTCTTCATCTCGAGCATGGCTCCACCTAGGCCCGAGGATCGATCGAGCAGTTATTCGGACAACATTAAGGCTGCTCTGGCAACACCAACACGGATATTTTCTCGAGAATCCCATATTTTAAGCCTGCAAATATTCGCACCAGCTTGAAATAAGATCTTCCGATTGAAGAAACTCTATTGGCCCGCCCGAGAGACGTAAACACATCAAGGTCTTGTTGTGGCGTCGGGGCAGACCAGACCGGCCCTCGCATGGCTTCCCCGTGGAACAGATCAAATTCATCATCGAGACCGCGTGGACAATATTCCGAGAAATGATCGTTAATTACCGGCCGGAATGCTTCAAGGCGCTGCTCTGTCCGGCCCCGGTGCTTGGGATTCTTTTATTTCCGCAAAATGACTGCGCGGCCCGCTTGGAAGCCTCGGGCGTTGGGGGCAGTCGCTGGCTCACTGGGCAGACGTCAGCCGTAAAAGAGGGCCATGACAATCTGCACTTATTTTCATTTTGATGCACGCGCCCCTGTCAGTCTGCTACCAGGGGTTGTTCACTTGTTGAACCGGTGGAGATGATCGAGGTGTGGACTGTGGAGCGGTCAAAGTTGTATGATAACATGCAGCGACGGACAGTCCTGAGTAGGACCAGTTGATTAAAACAGCCATCCATGAACCCCCCCCCCCCCCAATGCCAGTAAATTTGTAAGAAATTTTTACACTCACAATTTCCAGCATAGCAAAGTGAGCGCAATATATAATTCCCGATAACTACACCAACTGATTTTTTTTTTAATAGCGCAACTGCGTTTGGTGCGCGTAATATTTTCTTATCTTTTCGGAAAATAAAATCGTCTCAATTTAAATATGTTGAAATAAATATTTGATGTAAAAGTGTTTGTTGTTTTGTGTCTACATTCAAATCTTGCCAAAATTCTTGTAACTTCCAGTGAATGTTACTTTCTGTATTGCTGTCTCTACAATTGGTTATTTTGTCTTCCATTAAATGCTATTGTTTGTATTGCAGTCTAAATTATTGTTTATTTTGTATTCCATTGAATGTTATTGTCTGTATTGTTGTCTCTACTATTGGTTACTTTGTCTTCCATTAAACATTATAATATATGGCCCACTTTGTTTTACGATGATAACATAGAAGAATTAAACAAAAAAATTAAATAGACTTTCTATCACAAACGAGTTTAAAAAATTAGAAAATAATTCAAATCCTCTTAAAATAAATTACGCAAAGAAAAAATATGGAGAAATGTAGATGAGCACAATGTAGCCAAAGGATTCGAATTGAAAGTAGATCAAACTTAAATATGTTTAATTTTTTTAGATTAATTTTTCAAATACTTACAGCACAGAATTTCTTTTCAAAATACATTTGAAGACATTTTAAATTATTTCCCACGTTTTAATGCGTTTTAAATAATCTTTGATAGAAAGTTTTATTTTAAAAGCTTTTTATAATATTAAAATATTATTTTCTACTTTTTAGTATTAAATTTCTAATCATTAAATTATAGACAAACGTAGAATTATTTACTTTTTAAAGCAGGCCTGCAAAACATCCGACCCGCGGGCCGCATGCGGCCCGTTAGCACACATTTTGCGGCCCGCGAAGTAACGAAATATTATTTATTCTTCTTATTTTCTCCCCGTCCTATTTACTTTTGGCCCTCACAAGTTTTTCATAAATTAACACGGCCCGCTTTACATTTTGAGCTAGGCAGACCTGTTTTAAAGACATCGAACGCTGACAAAATCACGGGTACAGTGACCTTAAGTCTTTATCTAGTTATAAAACTAATTTTAAAATATTATTTTCATGTCAAACTATTCAAAATTTGAGATGTTCATCATACAATTTTCACGAGTCACTCGTTTGATACGGCATCTGTTCACGGTGGATGTAAATATGCCCTTAACTTAACATTAAAAACATTCATTCCTGAACTGATTTCTACTTAGAACTTAAATTCCACAATACATTTTTGTCAAAAGAATTATACATTAAAAATGTGATTCATTGTCATAAAATTATTCCATTCTGTAATAAAAACTGTGAATTTAAATATTTACAGAAACGTAGTAGTTCTGAGTGTAGTAGTTCTGAGTGTAGTATTTCTGAGCGTAGTAGTTCTGAGTGTAGCAGTTCTGAGTGTAGTAGTTCTGAGTGTAGTAGTGATGAGAGTAGTAATTCTGAGTGTAGTAGCTAAGAGTGTAGTAGCTATGAGTGTAGTAGCTATGAGTGTAGTAGCTTTGAGTGTAGTAGCTTTGAGTGCAGTAGCTCTGGGTGTAGTAGCTTTGAGTGTAGTAGGGATGAGTGTTTTAGCTATGAGTGCTAGCTCTTGACACTGACAACAGGAACAATGAACATATAAATAGAATCAACAATTGAGAATAATGCGAAGACATAAGGAGGAAACTATGAAGGCCGGGTTGTTTGCGAACCCACGATGTAGTTGATTCTTAATGTCTCAGACACAACATTGAATATGAGAACCACTGATGAGAGACTGTTGATTACAGTTGAAACCTTGCATCCCCCGTAAATTTTGTGTCACGGAGAGTCATGAATTGTGACAAATAAGACCGGCCACTCTGAGTGTTTGATTTGATCCGTGAGTGAGCGAGAGTTTAACTTTGAGAGGTTGTCGAGAGTTGCGGTTTGAAGTGAAAGGAGATGGGTTACTACTCTAGTTGAAGAAGATGGGATACTACTCTAATTGAAGGAGATGGGATACTACTCTAGTTGAAGGAGATGGGATACTACTCTAGTTGAAGGAGATGGGATACTACTCTAGTTGAAGGAGATGGGATACTACTATAGTTGAAGCCTGTGAAGGACAAACAATAATAAAGCCCATGTAGGTCTTTGGCCTGGCTCACCACTTCCTTCCACTCAGACTATAACTGATGCTTTTTTGTTCCATGCCTGAATTCCCAGCGGCTGTAGATCATTTTTCCCACCATGCATCCTTCTAAGCGTAGGTCTGCCTTTGAGCCGTTTTCCTCTGGAGTTTTGGTGATGTACCATCTTCACTACTCTTTCCTTTGGCTTTAGTTGTAAGTGTCTAGTCCAGCATGTATAGCCTCTAATATTTCCCTCTCTTGATGAGAATTCTATTTCTTTTTGTTTGGCTTTTTGCCCATTCCATTTTTTCTTCCTACACATTTCCGTGGCTTTCCCTCTGGCTTCATTGTATATTTTCCTCGTCTTTCTGGTTTCCCTTTGTACCGCGGTCATTCGTGTCCTGTTCCTTTCTTCGACAATCCCTCTGCATTAGATACCGACCGAAAGTGATTTTCTAATTTCAGTCGAAACCGAAACCAGGCCGAAAGTTAAAAATGAATTTCGGCCGAAACCGAAGCCGAAACCAAAAGCTTAACGAGACTTTCAGCCAAAAGCGTAGGCGAAGCCGAAAGAATTATATATTTTGAAATTCGTTCACGCATACGGTCTTCGTGCAATTACAGATGATGAAGGAAAGTATCAATATTTAAAGTCTTTTAATAAAAAATGAGATCACGGTGAATATTAATACATAAATATCTAATGAATACTCTGGATTTTACCATTTGAAGTAAAAAGTAAGTTAAATTTCTTTAAATGTATTTTAAAATAGTATGGTAAGAGAAAATTTGGACGGGGGCGGGGGGGGGGGGGCTCAAATTCATACAAAAAAAGACTCTTGAGCGCCCTTTGCTTTTATAATATAAGTACAACGTTACCTAGATGTAGATCTACAATAATTAGTATGGCTCTAATAGATCCAATTGTCTCCTAAGTATCAGTTATTTAGGCTATAAAAATATCACCTAAATGTTTCGCGGTTAACGTCATAGTAATGCTTTGTGTTTTCATAAATAGGTGGCAAGATAATATATCGCTGTAGCAATATTCAGCCTAGTAGCAACACATTATTCTTTCCACGGCAAGATAATATATCGCTGTAGCAATATTCAGCCTAGTAGCAACACATTATTCTTTCCACGGCAAGATAATATATCGCTGTAGCGCAATATTCAGCCTAGTAGCAACACATTATTCTTTCCACGCTTGCGGCGTAATTATCTCGTTCGGCAACAAACCCCCCTCAATGGTGGGGGAAAAATATCTTCTAACCGGGTCTCTTAAAAATGTTGATCTGACTGGTCTCGACGGAGAATCGCAAAATCGTAAATCGGTCGTTAAAATCACAAAGTAAACAAGTCTGCAGTAGGCCTACTACATAATTATTATATGAACCCCTGATACATGCACACGCGTGTTATTTCGTAAATAATAATGTTTATGAGCATAATAAAGATGAATTTCAAGAAATGAATGAATTGAAAAGGCCAAAGTTTCCTTAATTTAAAATATTAAAAAAAAAAAAAAAAAAAAAAAACATTGCAATAATTTAATATTATTCGCCTTTGTCTTTTACAACATTGATGAACGTGCTAATGATAACTCAAAATGAATATCACAAATGAATGAATTGAATAAACCTAGGGTTACAAATTTTATTTAAAAAAAAAAATTAAACAAAAATAATGATATAAATATGAATATTACCATTCCATTTGTTTTTCTTTCAAAAAACTGTTAACATTAGCTTAGGCCTAATTGAAATGTAATTTTTGGAAATAAAAGACAAATAGGTCATCATGCAGCCGTGAGCAGTTTTCGAAGAGTTTTAGTCATATAACATACGATGTCAGCAAGACGTCGAGCAATAATGAATATTGGATTGCCGGCCTAGAGACAGACATACAGTCTGATGTCTGGTAGATGACCGAAAACCTCAATCACTTTCGGCCAAATATAACTTTCGGCGACAACCAAACTTAAACCGAAACTTTTCTGTTTCGGCCAGAACCTAAATTAGGCCAAAAGTAATCAAATGGTAACTTGCGGCGCCGAAACCGAGCCGAAGCCGAAATTCGTTCGGTTTCTACTCTGCATTAATTATCAAACCAGCCTTCTTTATTGTCCGTTTGCTGAAATCCGATTACTTTTTCTTCTGGTCTTTTCATAGCATATTTTATCCAACCCACTGTTTTTTTTGTTGTTTTCCCTGATTATTTTCTCCGGTGAGACTTCTACTTCTTTTTGGTAATCTCTGGCGGTTATCAAAAAGTTTTTCTCTTTGACTTCGGTCATTTTGTATTATGCCTTTCCTCTGCTTATAGTTAACCCTGACAAATAGAATTTCCCCGATAGCCTCTTACATCTAGTATGTCTGATCCATGCCTCCGATCGATTAGATCATGATCAATTTGGTTGTGAGTGATTCCATCTGGTTAGTTCCAAGTAACTTTAAATATTTATTTTTGTGTGTGAATTTTGTTTGTCATCCCATTTCCTAAGCAGTTTATGAGTCGTGTCCCATTTTCATGCAGACTCTCCTTGCCAATAGTTTGCATACACACTTTTTCTTTTCCTGTTTTGGTATTAAAGTCACCAATCATTATTTTAATATCATGTCGTGGTGCCTCATCACAGATTTTCCCAGCGTCTCCAAAAAGGATTCTTTTATCTGACCTTTTGTATCTTCGTTGGAAGCATAAACATATATGAATTTTACATTAAACAACTTTCCTGGCATACGCAAATAGCCCATTCTTTCATTCTCTGGCTTAAAAATATGACTGCACTGATGACTATTTTCTTCACAGCAAATCCTGTTCCAAAAGAGTTAGTGAGTTTTTGCCACTATAAAATGGTATTTGTCCTAGACTTTACTGCATTTTTTCATACAGTTTCTTACAATGCAGAAATGGAGATTTTGTATTTAATACGTTGGTCTATTAGGTTGGCTAAGGCTACTGCTCTAAACAGGCATCGTACGTTCCAAGTCGCAATTCGAGAATCTTGCCTATATCCAGTAATGGGTCGATTTCCATTAAAATTAATCATAGTTTTATTTTGTTGTTTGGCTTTCATAACGTTATTTTTTTTTTTTTACATGGCCCTGCACACAACCATCTGGATGTTATTGGGGGGAGGGGAGGAGAGGCTGCCCCTTAAAGCTCTCTATGTTCCATAGTCTTAAGGGATCCCTCCACTTTCTACAAGGCAGTAGGTTCTGATTTTGGTCCGCCCGGGGTATTTTATTTTCAGAGTTTCCGCCATATACGGTGGGTTTTTTCCTATCCAACCCATGGAAGATCATAATCTACGCGCGAGATCAACCAAACTCTTGAAACAACAAAACTCTTAAAACAACTAAAATATTGAAACAACCAAACTCTTGAAACAACCAAAGTATTGAAACAACAAAAGTATTGAAAAACTAAATTCTTGAAACAACCAAACCCTTGAAACAACCAAAATATTGAAACAACCAAAATATTGAAACAATCAAACTCTTGAAACAACCAAACTCTTGAAACAACCAAACTCTTAAAACAACCAAAGTATTGAAACAACCAAAGTATTGAAACAACTAAACTCTTGAAACAACTAAACTCTTGAAACAACCAAAGTATTGAAACAACCAAACTCTTGAAACAACCAAACTCATGAAACAACCAAACTCTTGAAACAACTAAACTCTTGAAACAACCAAACTATTGAAACAACCAAATTCTTGAAACAACCAAACTCATGAAACAACCAATCTCTTGAAACAACCAAACTATTGAAACAACCAAAGTATTGAAACAACCAAACTCTTGAAACAACCAAACTCATGAAACAACCAAACTCTTGAAACAACTAAACCCTTGAAACAACCAAAGTATGAAACAACCAAAGTATTGAAACTACCAAAGTATTGAAACAACCAAACAATTGAAACAACCAAACTCTTGAAACAACCAAACTCCAGAAACACACTTCCGATCAAGTTTTAAGTGGTAGAAAAAGAACTACCAAAGTTTAATCTACAAATACCATTTCTCATACCTTCCACATCACTGCCTCATCCTCGCTTCGTCCCCTTTATTCCTTCCTTACTCCTCCCTTACTCCTCCCTTATTCACCCCCCACACCTCCCTTACTCATCTCTTTCTCACCCCTTTCATGCCATGGGGGCCATGGCCACTCTGACACAGAAGAACGTTGATGAAAAAGAAATGTACCAAGACAAGTAATCAGTTAAACAATACGAGTAGGCCAGAGTTTAATCGCGCGCTGCCCAAGGGTCATCTGGCCGGTTCGTTGCCCTAAGTCCAGTCAATAGAGATGACCGACAGCGTAGCCACCGTGTCCGCCACCAGAAAAAGTTGTCAGCTCGCTGATGGAAACTTGTGCCGCCATCGCTGGACTAACCAGCTGCTTGGTGTATTTCCTTTGACCATGGGAAAAATACTCTCACCTAATCTGTAACACACTTCTTATATAAGAAATACAATCTGTGCACACTCCCCTCAAAAAGTAATTGCAGACCTGTTTACTCTTACGATTTTGGCGTACAATGTACGATTTTGAGGTGTATACATTATATATACTGTATGTTTATTTTTTACTATTAATATAATGTATTGAACGATTTTGTGATGATATTGTACGATTTTAAGAGTTTGAGGGTAAACAGGTCTGTAATTGCTATAAAGAAGTAAATACATTTTAAATTTCAAAAAACGCGTTATTTCAAACAGGTTATTGAACGTCAAGCTATTGATGCTTAGACAGAGATGGGTCAGAATCGATAGTTGGAGTCGATGTTTCAAGTCGGTTAGGATTCTGCAAGAGTGACGGTATCGATCTCAGGCCAAGTTGTCATGAAGTTTGTATCGATCCCTCTCTACTTGAAGCCCTGTCCGATACATAACGAGTTTCCAAACGTCCACGCGGGACATTGCTTCTAGGAAAATTGCTCGCGACCTCGGACCACGCTCTGAGCAAGCATGGCCCGTCTGTCATAGCGCGATGGCCCGCTTGTTTCCCACCGAGAAATATCTTGATCCTATTTCTCACGTGGCAATAGAAGGTCCCGTTTCCTGGCCATGTCCAGCGCGTGTTTGCAGACGTCAGTCCAGTCGCCGGGTCGGCGTGATGGCTCCTAACGGCCATGCAAGCCGCTGTCATAAGCTAATAGTTACGTCATGGGACTTTTTCCTCTCGCCTCGACCTTCGTGTTCAATCTCTTGGACGCTTTTCTTGTTATTTTGTCGGGAAAAAAGGTCCGCAAAAAAATGGATTAATAGTTTTAATAATTCAAAAGCGCAGTTCTTTGTCATGTTTCGGCAATGTGATACGAACGGGCTTGCCATAAAAATGACAGGCTCTTACGCGCGTCTCTTCTACGTTACAGTTGGGGGTGACGCTTTGGGTGAATGGGAATGGTGGCAAATGGAAGATTGTGATGAAAGGGGGGAAAGCGTGAATGAATTGTAGTGTGGTGTAAAGATATAGAGATTATGTCTTGGATGGTAGTGTCAGGCGGGGACAGAAGGATTGGTTTGAGTTATCTAAGATTTAGGACGTAATTTATTTGACATTTATCTCAATCCTGGACAGCGAATAGACAGCAAATGAGGTGTATATATTTCTTTTCTTCAACTTATACCTTAATGTAAAACTAGTCACCGAAATGTACATTAGGCGAAGGTCAAGGAGGATCTATTAAAATGTTTATTTACAGTTTCTTACCCCCCCCCCCCCAAATATTGTTTTAAAAGTTACCATAATCAAACAATGTATTATATAAACGAGTTGGTCTTATATAAAAATAATTCTAAGCTTAAGATGAAATGAGCCAATTCTATCCAGCGTTTGGCCAATTCTATCCAGCGTTTGGCCAATTCTATCCAGCGTTTGGCCAATTCTATCCAGCGTTTGGCCAATTCTATCCAGCGTTTGGCCAATTCTATCCAGCGTTTGGCCAATTCTATCCGGCGTTTGGCCAATTCTATCCAGCGTTTGGCAAATTCTATCCAGCGTTTGGCCAATTCTATCCAGCGTTTGGCCAATTCTATCCAGCGTTTGGCCAATTTTATCCAGCGTTTGTGACAAGTTCGATATCCACGGCCAATTCTATCCAACTTGTGTGACAAGTTAGATATCCACGGCCAATTCTATCCAAAGTTTGTGAAAAGTTAGATATCCACGGCCAATTCTATCCAACGTTTGTGACAAGTTAGATATCCACGGCCAATGCTATCCAAAGTTTGTGACAAGTTAGATATCCACGGCCAATTCTATCCAACGTTTGTGACAAGTTAGATATCCACGGCCAATTCTATCCAACGTTTGTGACAAGTTAGATATCCACGGCCAATTCTATCCAACGTTTGTGACAAGTTAGATATCCACGGCCATTTCTATCCAACGTTTGTGACAAGTTAGATATCCACGGATAAACAAACGTTGTCAAAATTGACAACCCAATAGGCAAATTGTGAATTCTATTTTAAAAAATGTGTAGTTTATGATGGCAATGCTGTTTCATTGGGGAATGTTGGACATTCATTCCCCCCCCCCTTTCCCCTCCCACCCCCCCCCCCCCCCAAGTTATTTAAACTTTTTTGGCCTTTCTACTATTTGAAGGGATTTTATTTGAATAGAATCTGACCAATGTTTAGTTTCATACAATCTGACAACTGTTAAGTTGAATATACTTTGATCACTGTTAAGTTGTATATAATTTGATCACTGTTAAATGAATAATATCTTACCACTGTTTAGTTCAGTGGTCGGCAAATCGTAACTCGCGAGCCGCGTGCGGCTCTTTAGCGACCTGAGTGCGGCTCGGCCACAAATCGGTTTTGACTCCGAAAAACATGGTTCTTTGACTAATAAGTTTGCCGACAACTGGTTTAGTTGAATAAAAAATGATCTCTGTTAAGTTGAATATAATTTTACCACTATTAGTTTGAGCTCCATTACTGTATGTACTGGGTGATATTCAATGGCGTATTGTGCCCCAATAAAATAACTTATTGCATGCCTGATCCAACCAAATCTCCCGTATGTCAGAATCTTCCCCATGGTGACATTAATGGACATTAAGGTACAGCGTTTAGTTGATACAATCATAGCAGGACATCTATTTTATGTATTCTTGACTTAAGCTCTTTGAGCACATTCAAAGTTTCATTTAGTTTATTATATAATTAACAACAAAAACGCTAACCCCACCACCTCAACTACCACCACTACAGCACAACATCACCACCACGACCCAAGTACCACCCCTACAGCACACCATCACCACCACGACCCAAACCCCAACCACATACGATAACAACAAATATAAAGACCAACTAAACGACTATCACTTAAAATCTTTAAGAAACAGGTTCCAGAAACATAAACAAAAAAATCTGGCCATATTTTAATAATTCTATTGTTTTTATTATAAATCACGTCACACGACTTTCAATGTCGCCACCGAAGCCACAGTGATACATACTAAACATGTCAAATAACAGAATTATTGCAGTTCAGAAAACTATTCAATTTCTACTTAGAAAAAATCATTAAAATGACATCATCAAATGGCTTGAAATGGCGCACCAGAAAACCAATGAGAACAAAAGTGTGTCAAACAGGCAAGTGCATTGGTCGCTTTGTCGTGTTTGAAACCATCGTATTTAGACATAATGTGATGTATCTATAAACTGTTGGTTGTGAGACATTATGGAAAAATCATCTGAGAGACACTGACATCTGTTAGATGGGCCAAGTATGAGCGTCTTGATGTCACACAGGGTGGGGCATCTATCAGATGTGTCAAGTAAGAGTGCCTAGATGTCACACAGGGTGGGGCATCTATCAGATGTGTCAAGTAAGAGTGCCTAGATGTCACATAGGGTGAGGCATCTATCAGATGTGTCAAGTAAGAGTGCCTAGATGTCACATAGGGTGGGGCATCTATCAGATGTGTCAAGTAAGAGTGCCTAGATGTCACATATGGTGGGACATCTTTCAGATGTGTCAAGTAAGAGTGCCTAGATGTCACATAGGGTGGGACATCTATCAGATGTGTCAAGTAAGAGTGCCTAGATGTCACATAGGGTGGGGCATCTATCAGATGTGTCAAGTAAGAGTGCCTAGATGTCACATAGGGTGGGACATCTTTCAGAGAAACTAAACTAGAATCGGGCTGACTTCCGTAGAAATATAACATTGCTAAATGTGAAGGTAATGTGAAGGTAATATGAAGGTAATATGAAGGTAATAAAACATTGGTAAATTTGTAGATATATAGGAGACTATACCAGTGAAAGGAGGGGGGGGGGGAGATGATACCGTTATTGCTGAATGCACATAGTGTCACAGCGCTATTTACACGTCAATGTATGGGATACTTTGAACACCTTATATCTCTAGTTCTGTGCATGCCGTTATTGCTGGGAGCAGTTTGGACAACGTAAGCATTGGATCAACATGTCACTCTTGATCAATAAGACACCACGAGTTGTTAGTCACATTCAGCTTTAGAGTGGAGGGGGGATGATAAAAGGTACGACAACATATACTTGACCATTTGACAAGTGGGTCAACCGTCACTATCCAAACATGCCTGGCTGTAAATATCAAGTATTTCGACTTACGACAATTCCCTCACAGTCCTATATCCCAACTTCGAAAGCAATCAGATTTAAGGGACTTTGTATATTTTACCACTGGAAAGAAGTTCATTGAAGATGATTTCAGATGCTTTAAGAGACAATGATTATATTAGTAACAATTATTGGAGAGAGAGTGAAAAAAGAGAGAGAAAGAGAGAGAGAAAGAGAAAGAGAGAAAGAGAGAGAGAGAGAGAGAGAAAGAGAAAGAGAGAGAGATAAACAATACATTAAGGTAATGGGTCTGCCAAATGGCTATTATACTGTATATTTTAATATAATAAATATGGCAGATACATTTCATACATGTTTGAACTTACATCCTGTTAAACACTAATGACAGTAACTATTCAAGATACATGTTAATCCAAGTTGATGTTCAAATCATGCATTTCATTTAGATTTGAACTTATAGATAGTTAAACACTAATTACAATAATTGTTCAACACATACATTTATGGTTTGTTAAACACTAGTGACAGTAATTAATCAACACATACATTTCATACATGTATGGACATATGTACACTAATCATATTAACTTATCAACGTTGTTAGATTATAGCTCTGTCATTGCAGCCTTCACATAACAGTGTGCAATCTTGGCGACCTTGACCTGTATGCGTATAATTGGTTTCTGAATAACACGAACTGACTCATTTCAAGTACTTAAAAAGATGGCTGCACCTATTGGTACCCGGGTACCAGAATTGAGAGGTTGGGATTAAAAAACAATTCAAAATATTATTGTTAAGTTTGTAAGACAAAATGAGGTATCAAATGAAAGATAATTGAATGTAGGCCTACTATACGCTTGTAATCTTAATTGTTCAGTTTTACTAAAATAAACTACCACTAATGACATCAGAATAGCATTGGGCCTAATGGTACCCGGGTGCGAATGGCGGCGCTGCGTGTCCGTGTCCATTTTGACTAATGCTATTCCGATGTCATTTGTAGTAGTTTATTTTAGTTTAAATGAAGAATTAAGTTTACAAACGTATAGTGCATTCAATTATCGTTCATTTGATACCTCATTTGGTCTTACAAACCCAACAATAATTTTTTTAATCGTTTTTTAATCCCAACCTCTCAATTCTGGTACCCGGGTACCAATAGCCACTTCGTATAAAGATTGGGACAGCTAGTATCATCGTTCATACCCAGAGGCCAATTGGGTATGTGAACAGTGGCTCAAGAGTGGCCAGTTGGGCACGTGAACAGTGGCTCAAGAGTGGTCAGTTGGGCACGTGAACAGTGGCTCAAGAGTGGTCAGTTGGGCACGTGAACAGTGGCTCAAGAGTGGTCAGTTGGGCACGTGAACAGTGGCTCAAGGGTGGTCAGTTGGGCACGTGAACAGTGGCTCAAGAGTGGTCAGATTGCAAGGTAAAAAAAAACATCATTTTTATTTAATAAGATGCTTATCACAAATAGATAGTAGACATCAAACATACAATCGAAGGGTATGTTAATAATATGTATGTATAGATAACAAAAGGTTATGGTTATTGTTATAGTTATATTCACAACCACAAAATTATGGAATACAAACATAAGAATATGTACCATTAATATGTCATTATGGACTCCATGACAGTAAAAATTTCTCTACACCTAACAAGATATTCCATAATACGTATAGGTCCCGCATATAACAAGATATTTAATCATACAAATGCTTTTCACATATCTTTCCATACAATCATATCCCTCACATAAAATATCTTATCATGTCCCTCACATAAAATATCTTATCATGTCCCTCATTTAAAATATCTTATCATATCCCTCACATAAAATATCTTATACAGTTTATTTCCATATTCGATAAATATTTATTGCTTTCGTGGTCCTTACAAAACATCTAATTACAATGTCAGTGCACCATAAATAAAATATACAATCACACAATCATTCATATACAGACTTCCTCATGCATGTCATTAACAATCATTTGACATAAAATTACAGACGACGATTGTTGCAGTGCTTATAAATGTCCCGCATCAACAGCAACAACATTAAATAAATGGCAACAACATTAAATAAATGGCAACAACATTAAATAAATGGCAACAACATTAAATAAATGACAACAAAGTTATTAAAAAAGTGACATTAACACCATGAAATAAATGACCCCCCCCCCCCCAAAATGAATAAAAAAGAAAGTAAAAAAGTATTTCAAATTGCTACAAATCTTTGAACGGCATTAGAAGATTTAAAAAAAAAAAACACCAATCACAAAACATACAAAAACGCTTTGGGTAAACACGGTCAGGATTAAGTTTTTCGACCACCAACTAATTTATTTGATTAACCAAGTCCCTGGTTCTCATTGAATTAACGTGCCCTGTTGTTCATTCATCGATTGTCACTGTTACCATGGTGACTGTAGTTATAAAAAAAAACAAAAAACAAATAAAAACAGTATGTATCAAAGTTATGTAAAATGATATCTTCACAATTATTTGTTGGCCATATGCCATCAGTGACTTGCATTCTTTAAAACATATCCGTTTATGTTGTAACCTAATCAACTTTTGCCAATCTACATAAAGCACATATTTAAAAAACTCATTGATACACTCTATTGATAGCAAAATGAATATTTTTGCAGTGTGAAGTTGAATAGAATTAAATACAGAGTTCAGTGGACAGAGCATTGCTGTGCTTCACATAGATTAACAGAAATATTGGACATTTGCTGGTCACACATTCCCAGGGCCGGCCTTAGGCCACTTCAACCTATGCGGCCGCAGTGGGCCCCGCACTTTATTTTCTAATACAAAATCTTAATTTTCACTTATTATCCTAATCCCTACCCAGCCTGGGCCCCGTGCAATCTGTTTCGCATAGGACCCCGCAATTGTTGGGGCCGGCCCTGTTACATTCCACGCATAAAGAAATCAGGAATCTCTCAATTTGTCCAAGGTTAAAGAAAACGAAATAATTAAATAAATTCAATGGCCATGGACTGTCCTATTACAATTAGACGTATAAAATAATGAGCCTGACACGGACATCATCTTTGGTTGGTCACAGTTTGACCAATACGAATGGTAGGCTTGCCACGTGATATAATTAATGCAGGATTTCTATTTTTTTTTTAAACTTGGACCATTTACATCAATTCGGACTCATTTCATGGAACTACCAGCTCAAACCAGTACTTACAGTGGCGTAGCTAGGGTTGGTGTCACCCGGTGGGTTCCGCACCCCTTAGCTACGCCATTGAGTGCTTATCCTGTTGTATAAATAATCGACTGCATCAATTTATGTTTGTTTTTCTCTCTCATTTGTTGAGCCCCCCCCCCCTACCCCCCCCCCCCCCCCAAAAAAAAACAAAAAACAAACAAACGAAGAACCCAAATTAAAATTATATCTCTTTAAAAAAAGAAAAAGAATAATACAGTTTTTTGAATTTATAAGTTCGAATGTCAAGGAAGCCCCCCCCCCCCCCCCACCCCCCCCCCCAAAAAAAAAAAAATCACGTTTAAAATCTTATCCTCCTGAACACTTCATCGTGAAATAATTGTTAACACATTTCATTGTGTAGTCACACATTTATCATAGTTGTACTTGGCACCCCCACACAATGACGCAGACAAACAAAATATATTTTCTTGGTTCATTTACTGTGAGGCACGGAGCTCCGATATGGACTACTTGATGAGAACTAATGTAAAGTAATAGAAGTAAGTCCAGCAAAGCTGGTTAAACTAGTTTTGTTTTTTAAAATTTGATTATGATCTCACCATTTGGATAGAGTCGAGTGCTACGATCCCAGTACTTACGTACTATGGTCCACAGTACTCCCCAACCAGAAGGGAAAAGAGAATAGGTCTCTCCTTGGAACTGGGAACTGTTGAGAAGGACAACACGCGGTATCTTGATCTGACCTTATAAAGGCCAGCAGACATCACAGTGCATTGGTGACTTTACCGTAATACAATTTACTCCGAGTTTATGGTCAATACACTAGCATTTCCAATGATGAAATCAGTTATTTTGGAATGGTTTTTAAAATCTTAGTCATTCCCACGTCACAAAGTTTGTCATCTACAGACCAAACAGCTCAAGTGCTGCATACGAACTGAACACGTTTTTTAGATATATGTTTTATGTGTCACTTTAAGATGTTCCCAGAGCCATCGAGTGGCCCTGTTTCACTTTAAGATGTTCCCAGAGCCATCTAGTGGCCCTGTTTCACTCTAAGATGTTCCCAGAGCCATCTAGTGGCCCCGTTTCACTTTAAGATGTTCCCAGAGCCATCTAGTGGCCCTGTTTCACTTTAAGATGTTCCCAGAGCCATCTAGTGGCCCTGCTTCACTCTAAGATGTTCCCAGAGCCATCTAGTGGCCCTGTTTCACTTTAAGATGTTCCCCAGAGACATCTAGTGGCCCTGTTTCACTCTAAGATGTTCACCAGAGCCATCTAGTGGCCCTGTTTCACTCTAAGATGTTCCCCAGAGCCATCTAGTGGCCCTGTTTCACTTTTTAAGATGTTCTTAGAGCCGCTAAGTCACCCACGGATATTAATGAGGCAAATGGTTATCAAGGGGACACAATTTGAACTATCCATTTTGAATGCAAAGGGCACTAAACCGAAAAAGTGGCTGGGGTTCCCAAAAGCCACGCATGTTTATGGGTGTTTCCAAAACTGTAATTGTTGTAAATATTTATAACACTGCCAAGATTCCATCCGCCTGGCTAATTCAGTTGTGACGTCAGACACTCGATATCATCTCGCAGTCAGAACCCTCGTCGCTGCTGGCCTCGATCTGGGCGCGATTCTTACGTTTGGACAACTCGCGTAGACGAGAAGGTCTTGCATCTTTAGGCGGATCACCGTTGCCGGCGTTCCCAATGCTTCCCGTCATCCTCGGACCGGCTCCACTTCCGGCACTGACACTTCCGCTGCCACATCCCAGAGTTCCTGTCACCAGGCTGCCGTGTCCGTCAACAACATCCTGGGAAAACAAAGAAATTAGTTCAAGGCTTAACACCAGCGACTTGCCAGCGGTTGGTTCTAAATGTTACAATTGAAATAAAAAAGAGGGAAGCGATTCTTTTCCTCAAAAGTCTTTCTGGTAGTGAACACCTCAAAAGTCTTTCTGGTAGTGAGCACCTCAGAAGTCTTTCTGGTAGTAAACACCCCAAAAGTCTTTCTGGTAGTGAACACCTCAAAAGTCTTTCTGGTAGTGAACACCTCAAAAGTCTTTCTGGTAGTGAACACCTCAAAAATCGTTCTGGTAGTGAACACCTCAAAAGTCTTTCTGGTAGTGAACACCTCAAAAGTCTTTCTGGTAGTGAGCACCTCAGAAGTCTTTCTGGTAGTGAACACCTCAAATTTCTTTCTGGTAGTGAACACCTCAAAAGTCTTTCTGGTAGTGAACACCTCAGAATTCTTTCTGGTAGTGAACACCTCAAAAGTCTTTCTGGTAGTGAACACCTCAAAAGTCTTTCTGGTAGTGAGCACATCAGAAGTCTTTCTGGTAGTGAACACCTCAAAAGTCTTTCTGGTAGTGAACACCTCAAAAGTCTTTCTGGTAGTGAACACCTCAAAAGTCTTTCTGGTAGTGAGCACCTCAGAAGTCTTTCTGGTAGTAAACACCCCAAAAGTCTTTCTGGTAGTGAACACCTCAAAAGTCTTTCTGGTAGTGAACACCTCAAAAGTCTTTCTGGTAGTGAACACCTCAAAAATCTTTCTGGTAGTGAACACCTCAAAAGTCTTTCTGGTAGTGAACACCTTAAAAGTCTTTCTGGTAGTGAGCACCTGAGAAGTCTTTCTGGTAGTGAACACCTCAGATGTCTTTCTGGTAGTGAACACCTCAAAAGTCTTTCTGGTAGTGAACACCTCAGAATTCTTTCTGGTAGTGAACACCTCAAAAGTCTTTCTGGTAGTGAACACCTCAAAAGTCTTTCTGGTGGTGAGCACATCAGAAGTCTTTCTGGTAGTGAACACCTCAAAAGTCTTTCTGGTAGTGAACACCTCAAAAGTCTTTCTGGTAGTGAACACCTCAAAAGTCTTTCTGTTAGTGAACACCTCAAAAATCTTTCTGGTAGTGAACACCTCAAAAGTCTTTCTGGTAGTGAACACCTCAAAAGTCTTTCTGGTAGTGAACACCCCAGAAGTCTTTCTGGTAGTGAACACGTCAAACGTCTTTGAGATTTATTTCAGTTTGTAAAAGTAAATGTGGGCTAAAGAAATTCTGACACCAAATAGAATAAAACAATCATTTCATTAAGATGTGCTTAGTCATGTATAAAAGAAATTTCAGGGGGAAAAACTGCGACATAATTTCAAAAACGGAAAAAAAAATTACACGATGAAAAAAACAACATAGTTTTTTTTTAATTTTTTATATTTAATTTTAATTTTGTTCGTGCGTTTCTTTCTGGTTGGGTGGCAAAAAAATCTTCGGACGGTTAATTGACTCACTTTCCGTCAACCTATCGAGCTTTTTTTGTATTCTTTATATTTAATTTCACTTTTGTTCGTGCGTTGCTTTCTGGTTGGGTGGCAAAAAATCTTCGGACGGTTAATTGACTCACTTTCCGTCAACCTATCGAGCTTTTTTTGTATTCTTTATATTTAATTTCACTTTTGTTCGTGCGTTGCTTTCTGGTTGGGTGGAAAAAATCTTCGGACGGTTAATTGACTCACTTTCCATCAACCAATCGAGCTGAAACTTTGAAACATAGACTCGTTGCCAATGACAACACATTCTTTCAAATTTTCAGTCCCCCCAACCACAAAAAATTATTTTTTTCTGTTTTTCAAGGGGAAAACGAAGGACATATGATGACGTTGATTTCACGAAATAAAATTCCCGATAAGTGCGTTTGGGGTCTAATAGTTTCTTTAGTTTTCCAAAATAATTTGTGAAACAAATCTGCGGTGTAATGGCAGTGTGTCATTAGAATATTAATCTAAAAAAAAAATGCATATAAAGGATTTTTACCAAAACTTTGTTTTTAGAGGTTGTTTAATTTAATGGACAGTATCTTCGTATACATAAAGATGATAAGTGAGAATTTTTAATGTAAGTCACACTCTGTTTTAAAATGAATAACGTCTTGAAATCCTGACATCTTTTTCTATTCTGATTTAAAATACCTCAGATATACGATATTTACCCATTCGGTTAATCGATGAACCAACTAACATGATTGGCTTAAATGTAACGCATAGAAATTGTTTTATACCCCACCACCCATCTTCTAGTGGTGACTTAGTGTTTTATACCCCACCACCCATCTTCTAGTGGTGACTTAGTGTTTTATACCGCACCACCCATCTTCTAGTGGTGACTTAGTGTTTTATACCCCACCACTCATCTTCTAGTGGTGACAGTTTTTTATACCCCACCACCCATCTTCTAGTGGTGACAGTGTTTTATACCCCACCACTCATCTTCTAGTGGTGACTTAATGTTTTATACCCCACCACCCATCTTCTAGTGGTGACTTAGTGTTTTATACCGCACCACCCATCTTCTAGTGATGACTTAGTGTTTTATACCCCACCACTCATCTTCAAGTAGTGACTTAGTGTTTTATTATCTCAACCCCTCCCCGCAATCCTTACAGTAAATTCCATCTCGCTTCCGTCTTAAACAAAACTGACCGGTCAACTCAACCAATACTCCCTCCCTCACTTCCTTTTATTTGTATCTTCCATCCTCCATACACCTCCACACCCCTCTATCTATTTTGCCACTCTCTCCTTCCTTCATACCGGCCATTTCTCTATCTTTCTCACCCCCCTCCTCCATTTCTCTATCCCCAACTCCAATTTATCAATTTTCTTGAAGCCATTTTTTCAAAGATGTTCGATGTTTTTTCTTTTTTCCCGGCCATAACTCGCATGGGCCCTTGCCATTCACGGGCTAACATCGAGTTCAGATGTCAAACTCCATTTTCTGTTTCATTAATGTGACTCGCATCCCCCGGTTTTGTGCCGCCCCGGTCCAACAACCGGGCAGTTGTCCACGCAACTCACAACTGGAAACAAAAACAAACAAAAAAACATTCCCCCCCCCCCCGGTCTCCTCACACCCTCAGCGAGTTGGCGTTAGCGAGATAAAGGCCGGGAAAATTAATCTGCCGCGAGCTGCTGTGGAGGTGACATATCTCGTAAATGCCGGAAACGTATATCTTATTCCTTAATCAAATCTTTCTTTCTTGTTGCCGTCCGTCTATCTCGGCCCTCAAACAGAAACACAAATACAAGTATCCCATAAAACCGGGGGCTTTTTCCGCGTCCGGACGTCCAACGGTCTAATTGATTCCACTTCTCCCAGACACCCATATGATCCATCCTTTTCAAACATAGAATGCTCGTAAAGTTCGCCCATATTTATCCCAGAGCGCGAAAATTGCCCCCCCCCCCTTAGCGACAAGGCAATATTTGCACCATGATGTCAAGTCGGGCACGAGAGTTTTTATCTCAGCGTGTCCAAAGTTCGGCTACTCCACTGGAGCGGTCGACTGGGTTACCTCCTCCTCGTTTTGTTCACACTTCTGCTTCCGTTTCTTGTAACAAACGCATTTTCCACTCCCACTTTGTTTAGATGGCTCCCAATGTATTTCCCTGTGCTTTGGTGTGATCACATTTTCTAAAGTCAACTCTAGTTAATGGCATTGAAATAATTGTTCTGGAATCAAACTTTATTTGTGTCGCAACAGTGGTGACGACGTGGTGCAACTATACTTGGGCTAAGACAGCGGTTCTCAACCTGGGGGTCGAACGATCCTTTTCCAGGGGTCGCATAAGACATCGGAAAACACATAAACCCTACAATTATGAAATGGCAACGAAAACAAATTTGTGATTGGGGGTCGCCACAACACGAGGAACTGTATTGAAGGGTCGTGGCATTATGAAGGTTGAGAACCCCTTGGGCCAAGATTTGCTTTAGAGAAGCTGAAACAGCTCTTTATGGTTTTTTTTTTTAACGCCATTGACAGTTTCTTAGGTTAAGATGAAGCAACAGTTTTTTTGTTTTTTTTAACAAGTCAAGGAAAAAACTTACGCAAAAAAATAGCAACTATAAAAAAAAAACAACAAAGCAACAACCACACCACGCACCCTAACACCACGCACCCTAACACCACGCACCCTAACACCACGCACCCTAACACCATGCACCCTAACACCACGCACCCTAACACCACGCACCCTAACACCACGCACCCTAACACCACGCACCCTAACACCACGCACCCTAACACCACGCACCCTAACACCACGCACCCTAACACCACGCACCCTAACACCACGCACCCTAACACCACGCACCCTAACACCATGCACCCTAACACCACGCACCCTAACTTTCTCCACCAGAAGCTTTTTTTAAATACAAGCTGAGAGCTATATTGGGATAGCATAATGCCTTTTATCATAGATAAATGTAGCTACATTGAGGGATTCTGTTGTAGTTTTAAATAAATCTCTTAGTGGTAGCCCTATCAAAGTATCATAGTCCGGCTAAGATAAAGATTCAATCTCTCACCCTCTATCTCTCATTCGCTCTCTCCACTTCTCATGCAGTGCCCTTTATCCCTCTCACTGTCTCTACGCGTAACATTTCCTCCCTATCTCTCTTTCGCACACACACACACGTTTCATCCAGCAGATACTTACGTTAGATGGACCAGACTGACCAATATCTGTCTACCATGGGCGCACGCTATACATTACCGCTGCTTATATTTGTTCCCGTCAGACTACAATTGGCTGTTGAGTACACGAGGTGAATGGATGGACCCCTTGTGAATTGATGGGCCCGCCGCTGACGACCAAGAAAGGTTTTGTCTCTTGAACAACGACCGTTATAAAACAAATACATTTCACGAGAGCTTTTTGGTAATGGGGGTGGGGGTGGGCGAGGGCTTACGAGAAGAAGTGTGATATTTGTCACAGATAGGCATCGGCCAATTCCCGCAAGGATTGATCACTTTCGTCTGCTCAGACAGATCCACACAGAGCTCGTGTCCCGGCGCGAGCAGCGGAAGTGACAACCCTCATGATGACTATCAACAACAAAAAAACCTCTTCCAGTGCTGGTCGCCATGTTGGATCTTGAAATCCCGGCTTGTTTTTTCAGGCCGGGGGGGGGGGGGGGGGGGGGGGCGGGGAAGTGGCTGGATAATGTAATTAAAGAAATTGAAAACGCTTGTCGCACGATGCCTGAGACAAACGGCCCTACAGGGGCGGAATGTCAGCGGGTCGTGTTCTCGGAGCGGGCCGAGAGTCTCGAGAAATGGCCAGGAAAAGATCCTCACCCGTGTTAACAGGCCAAGAAGAATGAGGGCTAATACACTCCTTTCTGATGTTTATCGTTGGCTTCACAACGAGCCCGTCATGTTTTTCCAGGATCAACGAGCCAAACGGGCGGTTTCGGGGGTGGGGTGGGGGAGATAAGATGGGGTGAGGTGATGATGATGGTGTTGGTAGTTGTTGGGCTGGTAGAAGAGAGATTGCGTGAGATAGACTAGCCGCAGAGTTGCCACCACTGATTCTTATACCCTAACTTGTCCGAGGAAATTGATGCTTTCTGGTGGCAATCTTTAGTTCCTATCGCTGGTAATAACCCAGAATGTCATCGAATCAGAACAGCAAGAGCGTGTTTTTCTCTTTTCTCTCAGTGGAAGTGTTGGTGGCTGGGACCATAAAGCAACAATAATTTGACTACACTCTCACAGCGGCGGATCAATGGCAGCGCGTTTGGGTTGGGGGGGGGAGGACTGAAACGACATAAGGGTTTTTGAGGTGACAGGCCGCGTAAAAAAACCACACAAAACAGCCCTCACACTACACACACACATTTTTTGGGAATGAATTAGATAATATTTATTTTAAAAGATGAACAATATCATAATTTTTTTAATAAAATGAATGACCCCAAAATATAATAAAAACTGAAATTCCATAGCGTTTAACCCCCCCCCCCCCCCCCCCACCACATGAAATGAATTATCTTACTATTTTGACAGTCCTAACTTAGAGCAAAATTATGAATACAATTTTTGGGAACTTAGGATTTTGTACATTCCTCACCACCACCCACCATTTTTTGTCTAAGACTTTAAGATCGTGAGTTTGAAACCGAGACTAATATGCTCCACATTTTCTTCTCTGGCATTTTGAGTCCATTGTAACAAAACCGATTTGAATTGATATTGATAGCACGTTGATATAGGTAGCACGTTGATATTATAAGTAACAAGTTGATATAGCTAACAAGTTGATATAGGTAACAAGTTGATATAGGTAACAAGTTGATATAGGTAAAATGTTGAATTACGTACAATACAGGTTGTCTCAGTAAGTAAAATCTTAATTCCTTTAACAAGATAAAATTCAATGAATAAGATGCCTACCCCATCCCTATCAAACCATCCCACCCATTTCCTACTGAGTCGGTGCGCAGTAAATCGTTCAGATTCGTCTCATGCAATTATTTATATACAACCAACAGGGGGCACTCGCTGCCAATATGTGATCATCTGTAGCAATCCAATATGTGATCCTATGTAACATTCCAATATGTGATCCTCTGTAACATTTCAATATGTGATCCCCTGTAACATTCCAATATGTGATCCTCTGTAACATTCCAATATGTAAACCCTTGTAACATTCCAATATGTGATCCTCTGTAACATTCCAATATATGATCCCCTGTAACACTCCAATATGTGATCCTCTGTAACATTTCAATATGTGATCCCCTGTAACATTCCAATATGTGATCCTCTGTAACATTCCAATATGTGATCCTCTGTAACATTCCAACATGTGATCCTCTGTAACATTCCAACATGTGATCCTCTGTAACATTCCAATATGTGATCCCCTGTTACATTCCAATATGTGATCCCCTGTAACATTCCAATATGTGATCCTCTGTAACATTCCAATATGTGATCCTCTGTAACATTCCAATATGTGATTCTATGTAACATTCCAATATGTGATCCTCTGTAACATTCCAATATGTGATCCTCTGTAACATTCCAACATGTGATCCTCTGTAACATTCCAATATGTGATCCTCTGTAACATTCCAACATGTGATCCTCTGTAACATTCCAACATGTGATCCTCTGTAACATTCCAACATGTGATCCTCTGTAACATTCCAGTATGTGATGCTCTGTAACATTCCAGTATGTTATCCTCTGTAACATTCCAATATGTGATCCTCTGTAACATTTCAATATGTGATCATCTGTAACATTCCAATATGTGATCCTCTGTAACATTCCAATATGCGATCCTCTGTAACATTCCAATATGTGATCCTTTGTAACATTCCAATATGTGATCCTCTGTAACATTCCAGTATGTGATCCTCTGTAACATTCCAATATGTGATCCTCTGTAACATTCCAGTATGTGATCCTCTGTAACATTCCAATATGTGATCCTCTGTAACATTCCAGTATGTGATCCTCTGTAACATTCCAATATGTTATCCTCTGTAAAATTCCAATATGTGATCCTCTGTAACATTTCAATATGTGATCCTCTGTAACATTCCAATATGTGATCCTCTGTAACATTCCAATATGTGATCCTCTGTAACATTCCAATATGTGATCCTCTGTAACATTCCAATATGTGATCCTCTGTAAGAATCCAGCACTGGTAGCTGAAACAAGTTAAAGAAATCCAGCAGCATGTTCTGTTTCTTGTTTTCCTCTCATACACCCACTTCCTGTCAGGGAGGCAATGGCAGCCTGTGACAGCAACAAAAGCCATGCTTTATGACTTTGACTGCAGTGTGTTAAATGCCGGATGGGAGTGGAGAGCTGCGTGCTCCAGCCAGTTACAGTGTCATGTGTCTGTGTGGGTCAGTTCCAACGTTGGACACAACAGAAGTATTCATTTTGGCCAGTTTCAAAGTTTGGTTCAAGAGATGCATTCGTTTTGTCCGGTTTCAAGGTTGGGCACAAAAGTTGTGTTGGACACCAGAGTTGCATCCTACGTGGGACAGTTACAAAGTTGGGCACAAGAACTTTTTCCACATGGACCTGTTACAGGATTGATCACAAGAGATGTGTCCAAGTGGGTCACTTATGGGACAGGACTTCGGGTATTGGATTCCATGCATGTGGATCTAGTCTGGTTGAAATAAATATGGACTTTTATAATAACATGATCCGACAACAGTTGTTTCCATTTCAACATTGCTGAAAACAGTTTTCTCCATTTCAACATGGCTGACAACAGTTGTTTTCATTTCAACATAGCTGACAACAGTTTTCTCCATTTCAACATGGCTGACAACAGTTGTTTCCCTTTCAACATGGCTGACAACAGTTTTCTCCATTTCAACATGGCTGACAACAGTTGTCTCCATATGTGATGGCGAGGCGCGTCTCAGCGTGGTATGAGAACGAGTCCATGAGTTATATTAGGAAGAGTCCAATTAGACGACACAACGAGTCAATATGTGATGTTAGGAGGAGTCCATGAGTTATATTAGGAAGAGTCCAATTAGACGACACAACGAGTCAATATGTGATGTTAAGACGAGTACATGAGTTATATTAGGAAGAGTCCAATTAGACGACACAACGAGTCAATATGTGATGTTAGGAGGAGTCCATGAGTTATATTAGGAAGAGTCCAATTAGACGACACAACGAGTCAATATGTGATGTTAAGACGAGTACATGAGTTATATTAGGAAGAGTCCAATTAGACGACACAACGAGTCAATATGTGATGTTAGGACGAGTCCATGAGTTATATTAGGAAGAGTCCAATTAGACGACACAACGAGTCAATATGTGATGTTAGGACGACTCCATGGAATCACGAGTCTATATGTGCCTTGAGGACGATTCTGTATGTGATGGTAGGACGAGTCCATATCATATGTAATGTTACGGGAAGTCCATACGCGATTTAAGGACGAGTCAATATTTATACTTGAGTTTGAGTCCATGTTTGATGTTAGGACTGGACAAAATTTAATTTGAGACGAGTCCAATTTGTGATGTGAAGGACGAGTCCATGTGTGATGTAAGTGATTCAGAGACCATTCACGTCATCTTCCCCGTCTCTGGATGACCCCATTAGATTTCATTTCAGCTCTCTGTTGACACAAACTTCAGTAGCTACTATCATCCGAAAAGTAGGGCTCTGCGATTTAATATTCAAATGTATTTGTTTACAGGGTCCCTAGACACAGGGATCAATATTTGATTTCAAAATGTGCCAGTCACTCTTGCTATTCTCTCAGTTGCAAGAATGGAGCGTCCTATCGCCAAGTGAAGTTTCTCCAGAGAACCGAAGTGGCAGCAGGAGATGTTGTTTGAACGACTGACTAATTTGTAACCGTTGGATAACTTTTAATCTTAGTTGTCCGCCTGAAATTGTTCTTGGTGTTGAAGAAGAGAAAAGAAATTTATGACAGCTTCACCCTTTTTATGTGGGTCACATGAACAGTGACAAGCTAGCGCTCACATAGTCTTTCTCCCACTCTCTGTGGGTCAGATGAACAGTCACAAGCTTAAGCCCAAACAGCAATTTTCTCTCTCTCTCTCTCTCTCTCTCGAACAGATACACTAACTCTCTTTCACACACACACACTTATACTCCCAGCAACTAAGTCATTTTGATGAAAAAAATGGGGGATTAAATATGAACATGATTTCAAAAAAAAGTGAAAAAAAGAAGAAAAAAAGCTTTTAAGACAATCTTGTATTTTTCCTACATACCGTAGTACCACACTGCCCTTAGGTAGACATTGTAGTACACTCCTTTTTGTGAGACGTCCAACGATACATTCAAAAGTAAAAACAAATGGCATCATCTTTAAACCACGGTAGGTTGGTCTTATATATAGCCTAGTATAGCCTAGGCTTTGGTTTATTTTAAAATTCAACACAGAGCTATTTTCAGCCACTACAACTTGTCTGCTATGATGACCTTGATATTGACTTCATCGTTTAACTGTGTTGTGACGCAATTTCTGGATTTTATTTACTTATCTAATCTACTTAAGAAAATCATCAAACTATCGAGCCGAAGCTCATGAAGTCTTCCCCAGCGCACCCCCGCCACTCTCAACCAGCATTCAACCACTCCCCCAGTGGTCTCTTTTTCAGGCAGGACGCGAAGCGGCACGCCTGGAGCTTTCCGCACCTGAGACAGCCTCACCCACCCTTCCACTCTATTGACTATGCCAGTGAGGCGGCATCTGAGAAGGAACGCCTGGCCGGCCGGGGTGCTGCTTTAACACAGCAACCGGGCCGGACTTTCTTGGGCTGGGGTGGATATATTTTACGTATCTAATGCCCCCCTTCCCCCCCCCCCCCCGGGGAGACGCGTAGGTGTTTTACAGACGCCCTCTAATAGGGTTTACGTGGTTTTATGGGGTGTGACTAATTAACGCCGCAGCTGGGAGAGAAAAGAGGTCGCCTAGGAGCAGTACCCTCAAAGTCAAAGAATGCATATTTAGAATCATCGGTGAGGGTCGCCACATTCCTTCGCCTCATATCCATGCGGCAACTGTAATCAAGTCCCGACCTGTTTCTACGTTATTTTCAACTGCAATTGGTAGGAAATCACGCAGCCGTGCTCTTTCTAATGCTGTTTCCGTGCGTTACCTTTGCCTTTCAGCGCAGGTCCCCTACACGGTGACATTGTACCCTCGGGTAATGTTTCAGGGGGGTTTGTGGCAAACTTCTCTTTATCGACATGTCCTTTTTGGGACGAACATGCCGACTAGAGCCCCGGGGGATAATTTTATTCACTGAAATATCTCATTAGGAAATGGCGTAAGCGGGCCGTCGAGCTTGCGCTCCTTATGCCCTCCCTGGCGCCCACCCACAATTGTCAGCCGCCGGGTTTCCCCGACGTCGGGCCGTGCGGGGGAACGCCAGAGACCTCCCCGGGCGTGAACCGTCCCCACCAGCAACCACTCGATCGGGTTTGCCGATGGAGACCCTCCCCGCCCGGAGACATCTGGTCGACCGAAGACGCTGCGTTAAAAGCGTCCGCAGTCCACTTTCCTAGGGGCCAGGACGGTAAATTAACGTCCTAATATATCCCCCCACCCGTCCCGGGGAAGCATCGGACGCCCTCTAAGAGGGATTCTACAGTGGGTTTCCACCTCGCAACTAATTCGCGAAGTAGCTGGGACGAAACGGTTGCCTAGGAGCAGCTTTCTCAGGGCTGCATATTTAGAATCACCGGCCATAGTCTTCCACCACAGCCTATCGCCTCATTTCCCTTAACGGCAACTTGTAATCATGATCCCTACCCTGTGTTTGCCTTTTCTCCCCCATGTGAAGCATCACAGGTGGCAGCCCTGTAGGAGCCGTTTATTCCAGCAACTACCAAGCATGCCCCTGTCTGCCACGCGGTACACGCAATGGTGGTAATGTGCCCCGGGTTAACGCCGAGGGGGTCGGTGGCCAGCGCTTCCAATTCGGCAATCCACTACAGACTTGTCGACCGGAACGTTCGAATTTAATTCCTCTATAAAAGCCGCTAGGTTTCTTAGCAGATACACGTAGCGACACTTGCTTCAATATTATATTATTGTCTTTATAAATTAATATTTGTAATTTGAGGGTTGTACCTTTTTCCCTTGATGTATGTTGATAGTGTTTTGCTGCGGTAATCAAATTTGTATTTATATAGAAATTTATTTTCAATATTAAATTGACCGACTTGACCCATTCTCCTCAATTACCGTCAATATCTTTGGCATCGTTTTCTTTGCATACCGTTAGATCAGTCTTTTGTTACGTATTGTTTCTTCTACTAGCCAAAACTATTAACAGAGATTAAATCTTCAAAACTCTAGCGGTAAGTAACCATTGTTAGGTCAATACAAACGTATCATTTTTTTGACCGTCTATTGAAATTTGTATAGAAAATAGCAAACTCACTACAACATTTGGAGCAAAGAAGACAAGGCGGGTCGTTTTTTATTTCTAAGATGGTCGAGAGTGGGTCTTGGGGAGATTGGATGAAAAGGGCGTTCTCTTGGATAGATTGAATGAAAGGGACATTCTCTTGGGGTGATTGGGTGAAAAGGGCGTTCTCTTGGATATATTGGATGAAAGGGGCATTCTCTTGTGGTGATTGGATGAAAGGGGCGTTCTCTTGGGGTGATTGGATGAAAGGGGCATTCTCTTGAGGTGATTGGATGAAAGGGGCGTTCTCTTGGGGGAGATTGGATGAACGGGGCGTTCTCTTGGTCTTGGGGTGACTGGATGAAAGAGGCGTTCTCTTGGATATATTGGATGAAAGGGGCGTTCTCTTGGGGGAGATTGGAGGAAGTGTGCTTTCTCTTGGATATATTGGATGAAAGGGGCATTCTCTTGGGGTGATTTGATGAAAGGGGCGTTCTCTTGGTCTTGGGGTGACTGGATGAAAGGGGCGTTCTCTTGGGTAGATTGGAGGAGTGTGCTTTCTCTTGGGGAAGTCGGTTGAAAAGGGCGTTTTAAAAGCATTAGATTTATGTAAGTAGTAATCCCATTTTTTATGTATTTAAATGACCCAGTCTTAATTTTTTTATTTCTAATTTTTTGCTTCTTTTGTAAAACAGAACAGACTGTTAGACATGTATAGCAAAACTAAAACACCTTGTCCTAATTAGTGTAGTTTTATCAATGCTTATGTTTATATATTATGGCATTTTTGGTGGGATATTTTTTAAAATCCAAGGAGAAAATAGAACTGCAAAAAGTTTAAGAGCCCCTGATCTAAATTGCATCATCTAGGGCCAAATTGTTTATTGATGTATATATGCTAACCTAAAATTATGGAAAATGGAAGAAAAGTATTATTTTGTCTCACCACATACCCAATTTTCCCTTAGCTATTTTTAAAACATTATAAATCCTTCACAGTTTAAGGCTGTCATACAATTTAACGTCTAGGTTATCATACATTTAAAATAATCCGTGAAGTAACTTTTCTTTCACACTTAGTCAATAAGGGTAACATACTGTCAATGAGGCTCTTAGAGTAGATACCTCGTCAATAATCATGTTAATTACACACATTGTACGAGGCTGTTAGATTACACACACTGTCAATGTGGCTGTTAAAATACATACCCTGTCAATGAGGCTGTTAGAGTACATACCCTGTCAATGAGGCTGTTAAAGTACATACCCTGTCAATGAGGCTGATAAAGTACATACCCTGTCAATGAGGCTATTAGAGGCGAATGAGTCGAGCGAGTGATTGTCCTGGTACTCCATGCCTTGAAGCTGGAGAGCTCGTCTCTTCTGTCGACTTTTTATGTAAGCTCGAATCTAAGGTGAAACGAATCAAGATTTAAAAAAAAATAAATATATGTAAAAATTTATTACAATATTCCTATTCAGAATGCATTTAAAGTTAATAGGCTTTGAAACACAGAGCTCATATTGAATACTGACAGATTACTCATGTGTAGACAAATGAAGGACTCATTGGATACATTGGAATCTATTTAAAACTGGGTACGGTTTGAAGAGGGCGTAATGACGCAGAGAAGGGCTTATGAAAATTAAAATGGTTGTTGGACAATGGGGCTATGGTGGGTTGTGCGCGGCGGACAATGTGTGTACATGCCGGGGGATGCATGGTGGACAGTGGCGTTCATAATGGACGGTGCGGGGTGAATTTGGGGTGGTGTATGTTAGGTGATGGAAAGGCTACATAACATGAAGTCCGAAAATGTTCTCTTTGATAGTCTCAAGGAGTAACAAGTGTATCAATTCAAATTTGAAGGCTTCACTTGTCTTTTCAGCTGCTTACAAAGCCAAACTTAAAAATTCCACATCTGAATGACATACTTCAAATACAGGTGTATACAAAAATAATGAAGTTGATTAGGGAAATGTCCTAAGTGATCGGATCTAGCGCGAGGCCGTGATGCAACACTCGCCCACAGCCTCCATCTCAGACGTGGAGACCTTGTCACCCCTCTCACACGACTCCCGACATGACGAGATCACCCGGTGAACGGATTAAACCATCAGACGGGCTCGGATCTGTAGCCATAGTTTCGACGCCCCACCCCTCCCATTGTCTCCGGCACATCGTCCGTTTAATGGCCGAAACCGAGTACCGGCCGTGGCGCCATCTGTGTGTTGGATTTTCTCAAATATTGCATTGTACCACTCGGAAAGCTCAAACACCGAACGTCCGATATTGCGCAGACGTGCACGGACCTCGCACGTGACCTCTTCTCCTCAATTACCGTCACGTGACTCCGAGCGGCCATATTTCCTAATCCAATTAAGGGAAAGGAAAGCGCCGAATCCCGGCACCATAACGGATGCTCAGATGCGCGAGTCGGCAGATTAAAAGGCGGCCGTAAAAATGAAATGTTGTTGGTCTTTATGAGCCGGCCATCTTGGTCCAAACGGCCGTGGACAGACGCGCAAACAGGAAAAGTTTGTTTAGGGAAATTGCTCTTCTCGCGGCGCTGCCATATTGCATCGTTTCCGGTCTGAGTTATTCGCCCCTTCCTGATTTAGTCCTTCTGATTCTATCCCGTCGTTTTGGGGGCCGTAACGAGGCGGGTAAGTATCCAACAATTCGGCCTTGGAGATCTATATCCGGTGATTAACGCTCCCGGCATCCCCGCGGACAGGAAGTCTTATCCCATAATGCATCGCATCAATCACGCGATCTTCACCCCGCAACAGCAGAAACCGCAGATACGAGGGTTATCGCACCCGTGATGACCCAGCTTTCATATTTTTGTATTGTGATGGTATGCGTGTGTATACATATGCAAGCAAGTGGGTAAATTTGTTTGAAGTTTATTTGCATTTTATGTTATTAACAAGAGATCATCCCGAGCAAGCGCCCCTAAAGCCGAATATTCAGGAAGATTGGCGCCGAGCAGATCTTGTTGTTGCTTGTAGGACCTTGAAAGAACAAACTTAGGGGAGATAAAATATTTATCGTGATCAAGTGTAGCAGGACATTGAAATCACCAATTAATCAGGGCACTTGCGTCACCAAATGTAGTAGGGTATTGACACCACCAAATGTAGTAGGGTATTGACACCACCAAATGTAGTAGGGTATTGACACCACCAAATGTAGTAGGGTATTGACACCACCAAATGTAGTAGGGTATTGACACCACCAAATGTAGAAGGGTATCGACACCACCAAATGTAGTAGGGTATTGACACCACCAAATGTAGAAGGGTATCGACACCACCAAATGTAGTAGGGTATTGACACCACCAAATGTAGTAGGGTATTGACACTACCAAATGTAGAAGGGTATTGACACCACCAAATGTAGTAGGGTATTGACACCACCAAATGTAGAAGGGTATCGACACCACCAAATGTAGTAGGGTATTGATACCACCAAATGTAGTAGGGTATCGCCACTACCAAATGTAGTTGGGTATTGACACTATACCAAATGTAGTAGGGTATTGACACCACCAAATGTAGTAGGGTATTGACACCACTAAATGTAGTAGGGTATTGACACCACCAAATTTAGTAGGGTATTGACACTACCAAATGTATTAGGGTATTGACACCACCAAATGTAGTAGGTATTGACACCACCAAATGTAGTAGGGTATGGACACCACCAAATGTAGAAGGGTATTGACACCACCAAATGTAGTAGTGTATTGACACTACCAAATGTAGTAGGATTTATACCACCAAATGTAGTAGGGTATTGACACCACCGTATGTTGAAGAACAATCAAATCACCAAACCTAATAGAACCCCTCTTAAAGGGCGTCCGACGCTTCCCCTGGATGGGTGAAGATATTGGGACGTAAATTTACCATCCCGACTCCTAGCAAAGTCTTTCGTGGGCACTGTGTGTATGCACAGTGTCGGACCGACCGGGTGTCCTTGGGTTGGAGCGGCCTCCAGCGGAACCCGTTCGAGCGGACTCGGGTGGGGGCTGTCCTGGCAAAGGGGGCTTGTGGGGTGTTGCTTTGGGGGAGGGCATAAAGAGCAATAATCGACGCTGATGCCATTTCATAATTGTATATATTTCAGTAGAACATTGGCATCACCAGATATAGTAGGGCACTGGCATCCCTTAATGTAGTAGGGCACTGACATCCCCTAATGTAGTGGGGCACTACTACTCGTGTAGAAGAACACTGCCATTACCAGATATATAGTAGGACACTGACATCCCCTAATGTAGTAGGGCACTAATACTAGTGTAGAAGAACACTGTCATTACCAGATATAGTAGGGCACTGACATCCCCTAATGTAGTAGGGCACAGACAACCCCTAATGTAGTAGGGCACTGACATTACCAGATATAGTAGGGCACCGACATCCCCTAATGTAGTAGGGCACAGACACTAGTGTAGAAGAACACTGACATAACCAACTTAGGGTAGGACCGCATTTTTGGCGCAAAGACACAAAACATAATTTATTTTTACTATGAATTACTACTCATTATTATGAGATTTTTGAACTCTGGTCAACTTCTATTTATAGTATTTAGTCTTTTATTCCGACCCTATTAAATGAAATATTTGGTGCAAAAGAGAAAACAAAAAAATCTGTTAACTAGGGGATATATATCAAAGTGTAAAATTAGAGAGATAATTCCTTTTGATGACGCAGGATGACTTTAAATAATAAGATCAATGCTGGCCCCCATGTGACGTCTATCCTGACCTATGTGACGTAATCCCGACCAATATGACGTCAATCATGACCTACGTGACGTAATCCCGACCAATGTGACGTCAATCATGACCTACGTGACGTAATCCCGACCAATATGACGCCGATCGTGACCTATGTGACGTTAATCATACCTTGTCTTTGGCTTAAAAACGTAGTAATTACTACGGCGAAACCTTAGGGGCAAACAGGTCTGTAATTGTAGTACGCCCGGGGCGTGGCCACTTGAGGCTCGTGGGCTAAAAGGATTAAACATGTAGTACGATTACAGTAATAAAGAAAGTGGGGTGTAGGGGTAGCAAATTCAAAAATTAGAAAACAAAATACACCTAATTTTTGCGGTGCAGAAAAGTAATTATTGGGAACGCATTATACGCGCCTATAAGAATTGTTTAAATTACCGGTAAACAATAAATAGGCCTGCAACTGCACACCAAATCTTGACACACTCGCATTTGGCAGACCGAGCGCGCATCGTGTCTGCGCATAAAACGGGTTAATGAAAGTAAACGCCATTTTGAAGTGACGTCAGCAGAGTTGTGGCGGGCTGACAACATTTCCGTAGAAATAATAGAACAGTTTTAAGGGTTTTGACATTTTTGAAATTTAAAGTAAAAATTAATTTCGTTAATTACAAGTGAATTATTATGAACAAGATAAAAAGTTCGCATTATACGTGGATCGCTATATAGCCGGTAATATACAACACGTTTGAATGCTGGTCACGTGGTTCGAAGACAGGAAACAGTGTTTAACAGGGTCACAAGGTTCAACGTACAGACATGACATAGCGTTCACTCTATATGCAAGACGCAGGGTTCAACCTACACACCAGAATCCTGGTTCACTCTACATGCAAGGCACATGGTTCACTCTACCGACAAGGCACATGGTTCACTCTACATGCAAGGCACATGGTTCACTCTACCGACAAGGCACATGGTTCACTCTACATGCAAGGCACATGGTTCACTCTACAGACAAGGCACATGGTTCCCTCTACCAACAAGGCTCAAGGTTCACTCTACAGACAAGGCACATGGTTCACTCTACCGACAAGACACAGGGTTCACTCTACCGACAAGGCACATGGTTCACTCTACAGACAAGGCACAGGGTTCACTCTACAGATAAGGCCCATGCTTCACTCTTCTGACAAGACACGGGGTTCACTCTATAGACAAAGCTCAGTCTTCACTCTACCGACAAGACACATGGTTCACTCTACAGACAAGGCTCAAGCTTCACTCTACCGACAAGACACAGGGTTCACTCTACAGACAAGATACATGGTTCACTTTACGGACCAGACAACACACCAGACACACGATGAAACAAAGTCACTTTCTTTTTTCAGTCTCAGAAGGCTGAAAACCATATTGGTCGAGTTAAGTGAAAGAGAACTGTTCGGTATCACATTGGGAGCGACGCCCCTGACTGTTCTTTTTTGTATCTCGTTGTTCAGACGGCCGCCCTATCCCCCTGTGGTTTATGGTGTCCTATTGAGGCGAGAAACAATGGCCTCCCAATTCCCAGCAGACGACATATGTCGGCGCACATCGGGGCCTCCAGGAGCAGACGCGACTGAGTCAGTTTCCAATGAGCTTTTAATGATAATTGGAAGTGCGGTGCGCACTTGAAAGTTGGCCGCCTTCCCACTCGGGCAGTCGTTTGGACGAGCTAACGAGATTTACCCTCCACGCTTAAATCGCGAGTATCTCTGACGAGGGCACCGAGTAGCGGGGGTGGAATATCGAGATTGGTTCGAGGTCTAGGACTGATCATAAGGAACGGCCAGTCTGGAGGGAAGGTGATAAAAAAATAAGTTCCTTGTTCACCGCACCCGGTACACTAGATAGACAAGAATCCCGGTCATGCAAGGAGATGATTATTAATCAGGGTAGAAACGCCATCTTTTCACAGTCTCAGGATTATACGTTTAGTATTAGTTATGTGATGATGAAGATGTTTGAGTATTTTTATAGCGCTTGTATCCAAGCTATTTTTGCGTGCTCACAGCGCACTGATGTCATAAAATCTATTTAAAGAAACAAGTCGATGAAAACGCACGATTCTGTATGTTTCGTTGCCCCCCCTTTGGCTTAGATATGTTCCATCATTACTATAGTATACAGATCAATCCCTGTTTTAAGTGTGGCTGGCTGGTTGTTCTAGTTTGCAGGACCCCACCTTTCATTTTAGAAATACCCGAGGTATAACAGTTTGATCCCATTAATAGTAAGCTGTCAAGAACAAAATATGGATGATCAACAATTAAACAAAAAAAAAAGTCTGAGTGCCCAGATAAATGAACTGATCTCCAGGGGCAGAGTATCACCACGTCAGTACCCCGGCTGAATATATAATTTTAATTATGCTAATGAGGTTAACTAAGCCGCCTCGCTTGCCTGCATGAGGCTAACAGCCGAAATAAACTGTCACTCACTCCCGATCAAAAGGGCAGTCACTCGGAACATGCGCAAATGGCACGGGTTTCTAATGTTCTTTCCTGGTTCTCGCCCCTTGTCTTCACCCGGGATCGTTCTGTTTGCCGCTGTCCATCTTATAGTTTTTAGTGCACTGGGCGGGTTTTTGACGCCCCACGGGCCGGTTATTCAAAGCTCATCAGAGATGAATACAAAATCCGTGACAAATTAGCTACAAGAGCATACGCCCGGCCCGGCTCTCGGCGTGCGGCCCGACAATGGAGCCGGCTTTATCCACGGCATTCCGCCATCTGTCTCGGGAATGACGAGTTAGCATTATCTCCCCATGGCTCCGTTGATCCGGTCAACAAAACGGTGCCATTGTTCCGGCGTCTGGCCAGATATCGGTCCAGAAGTGATATTATTACCCATCCGAGCTGTTTCCCTCCAAACCAGACAAAGTCCGTGTGCTGGGTTCGGCGGACATCTTCGGCTCGTTTACAGTGTAGGCTTACAAATAAACGGGGGTTTGGGGGGGGGGGGGTGAGATCGGAAATGCCAACCGCGGCCAACCTGCTCACACGACGCAGCTCTTGTCAGATATTCGTCTCCACAGACTGACCGCAGGATGAGAATTTACAAGATATCGAATGAAGCGTCGGAACTTGATATCACGTGTGACTCAGCTGATTCAACGATTCAAGGCATTCTACAGTTTATCAACAACCCGTCCTTTTATACACCACTAGGGGTGCACGTAGTCCACTTGACACCTCCACTCAATCAAATACCATACAGACATGTGGGCCCATAGAGCAAAAGGGGGCCGTGGCGCGACCCCCCCCCCCCCCCCCCAGGAATCGATATCATTTAGGATGTTGTAGGGTGGGGGTTGTCGTACAAGTAAAGATTGAAAAAATTGTTTTGCAATCGCATACGTTAACTTCTTTATGTCCTATTACGCCATTTCGTGTTATCTTACGCCACTTCGTGTTATCTTACGCCACTTCGAGTCCTCTTACCCCGTTTCGTGTCCTCATACAGCATTTCGTGTCCGCTTACGTTGCCTGAAATTGCCTGATAGCGACCTATTTTTGCAGGGAAGGTTCAGTTAGTTGAAATTCTGTCCCGGAGTTTCCATGAATTTATTCTATCCATGTCATACATATTAAAATATTTATCAGATTCGATATAATAATTTTCTTCTAAGATCATTTTTATTTATCTATATATTGTTAAGTCACGGTTTCACACAACATTTTGCTGATTTAGGTTCCAAAATCAACATACGTAAACTTCATTACAATTTGAGAAAAAAACAAACAACAACATTCCAGAGTTGTCAGAATTTAAACAAGGAAAATGGGTTGTTACGTACTGTTATCAATATAGAGAATTTAATCTCTTATTTGACAATATGGCTCGTTGAAAAACAGTGCACAACAAAAGAGGATACCATAAATTATATACAATAATAAAGAAACGATACCCAAACCAGGGCTAATTACAATTAATAATTTTATTAAGTTAATCATAATTTTCAAAATAAAAATAAAATAAAATTAAAGCTATTGACTTACAGTATAATGATGGTTTGTACCGATGCAATGTTGAAGAAGATACAGTGTTGTAAAAGGTACAATGTTGAAATAGGAACATACACACACACCGCAAAATATTAGTAAACGAATCTCTGTCTTGTATAGCAAATCTCTATCGTAATAGTGATCCCAAAAATATCTCTCTCCCGCGTATTTATAGTCTGTTTTACTAATATTTCTAGAAAGGGCTTACACATTGTATAAGCGCCTAGGCCAATCTAGTATATTCTAAAGGATTCTAATAATACACTAATACAGGCTATAGATATTAATTATTTGTAATTGAGTTCAGGGAGACCTTTTTTTAATTAGCTACACCCTAATAGCGCTGCCGAACTTGAGGTCAGCTTAAATTCATTCACGAGAAAAGATGAATGAAAGTAAACGAGACGCCTGTACCACGGTGCAATACGTTGTTTTTGCCAGACTTTTATTTTGTAAACAGTTTAATCTGACTGGTGGTCGGTCTCATAAAATTAAGAAGAAATAGCTCGATGGGAATAAGCCGTCTTCCAATATCTATCATATAGGAATGTTGTTTTAAACAGGATATAATATGACAATATATCCCTATCACCCACTTTACTTCATTAGAGTTCACAATCACCCTTTTATATTATTAGAGTTCACTATCACACCACTTTATTTTATTAGAGTTCACTATCACCCTTAAAGTCCTTCAATAGATTGGAAAGTAAAGCGTATAGTGACTCTTGATTACATTATCTAGCTTACACCTTTTATTACACTCATCTTAATTACTGTATGCTGTGGCGTAGCTACAATTAGCACCTACCAGGGCGGGAATTTATTTTGCTGTTCGCCGCCCCTATACATATATATATATATATATAATCAATCGTCACTACACCTTTATCGTGGGCGGCCCACAAATATGTTTTTAGTAACATGACCAAAGCTAAAACTTTCTTTGTTAATATTGTCATTTCTTAAACCGTGCACCATGAAATATGTTTGTGACTTATGGTTGTATATACAACTAACTTATTCTATAATTAAACGCTAAAACAACGTTTGACGTCATCATTCGGAGACGCACAACCCGAGTCTGAGTCACGTGACTAAGGTCATTGTTGTAAACTATCTTTAGTCTCCACTACCCCCATCCCCAACCTTCCAGCCCCCCCCCCCCACAAGAACGAATAATAATTCGCTCTTTTAAAACAAACGCCAAAAATACAAAAATAACTCGTATGATTAAGTTAACATGACACGGCGCTCTTTTGCCATTTTGGTTAAAAAACAACACATAAATAATGAAAGGGAAAGAATAAATTTAAGGTGAGGGAATTTCGGAAATATCTTAAACAACACCCCCCCCCCCCCTGTATTGTTGTGCAGAGAAATGACTCTGGACAGGCTAGAAGTGCATGCGTCAGGGGACAGAACCAGAGTGCCTAGCGGCCCAGTAATAATATTTTCCGGACATCAAATCCTTAATTTGTCGCGGGGCTGACAATGCCAACCTGTGTTGCCGGGAGAGAGGGAAAGAACCAGAGATCAATTTGAGAATTTTTCCTAGCAGAATGTGACTGTTGGCTCCCTTGATGTGGCGCTTGTCTCCCTTGAATCCAATCATCTCTCTAACTCACTTAGCGGTGAAGCATCTTGGAGTTATCCCCACTTGATGACACAGTTATCTTCCCATTGTTTTAAGAGATACCTCCCCAAAGTTTTCACCGACGCGCGTCAGGGAAGTAGCAGCGTCCCCGGGGGCCGCCCCTTCCACGAGGGGCGCAGGGGGCGGGGCTAGATCCTGTGAGCTGAGAGTTAAGAAAACAGGTAATTTCAGCCTTATCAAGTTTAGGGCGCTGACGGTTTGAGAGAAAGCAGAAATGGCCAGGCTGTCGCCGAGGGAAGCAACCCCAGCACTCACGTTTCACAGGGACCTTAAGAAAATAAGGGTGCCACATGTTCAACACCCCCCACCCCCCAAACCAGGCCACTCCAATTTTTTTTTCTCTCTCCATAGCGTCTTGTTAGCGTTGTCCATTGTGGAAGTTGTTTGTAATGTCCACGTTGTCTTAAAGTGGACAGAACCTAACATTTGCAATATGTGGCCGAATCAGTATATAGGCTACCTATCCGTGGGTAGAAAGGAGTCATTAGTTCAACAGACAATCCTAATGGATTTCCTTGTTGGGTGACTGGTACAATGGAGGAGTGGGATGACTGTCATGTGATATTGCTGTAGATATTTCGGGGTTTACTGTTTCTGTGAAATTAAGAAGTTTTAGTATTGGTTTGATGCGTTTTTATGACTAGGTGGATTATTGGTTTGATGCGTGTATTATGACTGGGTGGATTATGGTTTGATGTGTGTATTATGACTGGATGAATTATTGGTTTGATGCGTGTATTATGACTCGGTGGATTATTGGTTTGATGCGTGCATTATGACTGGGTGGATTATTGGTTTGATTCGTGTATTATGACTGGGTGGATTATTGGATGGATGCGTGTATTGTGACTGGGTGGATTATTGGTTGGATGCGTGCATTATGACTGGGTGGATTATTGGTTTGATGCGTGCATTATGACTGGGTGGATTATTGGTTTGATTCGTGTATTATGACTGGGTGGATTATTGGTTGGATGCATGTATTATGAGTGGGTGGATTATTGGTTTGATGCGTTTATTATGACTGGGTGGATTATTGGTTGGATGCATGAACTATGACAGCAGTTAGTGATTTGATACATGAAGTATGACATCAGTCATTGGTTTGATACATGAAGTATGACAGCAGTCAATGGTTTGGTTTGATACATGAAGTATGACATCAGTCATTGGTTTGATACATGAGTATGACATCAGTCACTGGTTTGATACATGAAGTATGACATCGGTCATTGGTTTGATACATGAGTATGACATCAGTCATTGGTTTGATACATGAGTATGACAGCAGTCATTGGTTTGATACATGAAGTATGACATCAGTCATTGGTTTGATACATGAGTATGACATCAGTCATTGGTTTGATACATGAGTATGACATCAGTCATTGGTTTGATACATGAGTATGACAGCAGTCATTGGTTTGATACATGAGTATGACATCAGTCATTGGTTTGATACATGAGTATGACATCAGTCATTGCTTTGATACATGAAGTATGACATCAGTCATTGGTTTGATACATGAGTATGACATCAGTCATTGGTTTGATACATGAGTATGACATCAGTCATTGGTTTGGTTTGATACATGAGTATGACATCAGTCATTGGTTTGATACATGAAGTATGACATCAGTCATTGGTTTGATACATGAGTATGACATCAGTCATTGGTTTGATACATGAAGTATGACATCAGTCATTGGTTTGATACATGAGTATGACATCAGTCATTGGTTTGATACATGAGTATGACATCAGTCATTGGTTTGATACATGAGTATGACATCAGTCATTGGTTTGGTTTGATACATGAGTATGACATCAGTCATTGGTTTGATACATGAGTATGACATCAGTCATTGGTTTGATACATGAGTATGACAGCAGTCATTGGTTTGATACATGAGTATGACATCAGTCATTGGTTTGATACATGAAGTATGACATCAGTCATTGGTTTGATACATGAGTATGACATCAGTCATTGGTTTGATACATGAGTATGACAGCAGTCATTGGTTTGATACATGAAGTATGACATCAGTCATTGGTTTGATACATGAGTATGACATCAGTCATTGGTTTGATACATGAGTATGACATCAGTCATTGGTTTGATACATGAAGTATGACATCAGTCATTGGTTTGATACATGAGTATGACATCAGTCATTGGTTTGATACATGAGTATGACATCAGTCATTGGTTTGGTTTGATACATGAGTATGACATCAGTCATTGGTTTGATACATGAGTATGACATCAGTCATTGGTTTGATACATGAGTATGACAGCAGTCATTGGTTTGATACATGAAGTATGACATCAGTCATTGGTTTGATACATGAGTATGACATCAGTCATTGGTTTGATACATGAAGTATGACATCAGTCATTGGTTTGGTTTGATACATGAGTATGACATCAGTCATTGGTTTGATACATGAAGTATGACATCAGTCATTGGTTTGATACATGAGTATGACATCAGTCATTGGTTTGATACATGAAGTATGACATCAGTCATTGGTTTGATACATGAAGTATGACATCAGTCATTGGTTTGATACATGAATTATGACATCAGTCATTGGTTTGATACATGAAGTATGACATCAGTCATTGGTTTGGTTTGATACATGAGTATGACATCAGTCATTGGTTTGATACATGAAGTATGACATCAGTCATTGGTTTGATACATGAGTATGACAGCAGTCATTGGTTTGATACATGAGTATGACAGCAGTCATTGGTTTGATACATGAAGTATGACATCAGTCATTGGTTTGATACATGAAGTATTACATCAGTCATTGGTTTGATACATGAGTATGACAGCAGTCATTGGTTTGATACATGAGTATGACAGCAGTCATTGGTTTGATACATGAAGTATGACATCAGTCATTGGTTTGATACATGAGTGTGACAGCAGTCATTGGTTTGATACATGAAGTATGACATCAGTCATTGGTTTGATACATGAAGTATGACAGCAGTCATTGGTTTGATACATGAAGTATGACATCAGTCATTGGTTTGATACATGAAGTATGACAGCAGTCATTGGTTTGATACATGAGTATGACATCAGTCATTGGTTTGATACATGAAGTATGACAGCAGTCATTGGTTTGATACATGAGTATGACATCAGTTATTGGTTTGATACATGAGTATGACATCAGTCATTGGTTTGATACATGAAGTATGACAGCAGTCATTGGTTTGATACATGAAGTATGACAGCAGTCATTGGTTTGATACATGAGTATGACATCAGTTATTGGTTTGATACATGAGTATGACATCAGTCATTGGTTTGATACATGAGTATGACAGCAGTCATTGGTTTGGTTTGATACATGAGTATGACATCAGTCATTGGTTTGATACATGAGTATGACATCAGTCATTGGTTTGATACATGAGTATGACATCAGTCATTGGTTTGATACATGAAGTATGACAGCAGTCATTGGTTTGATACATGAGTATGACATCAGTCATTGGTTTAATACATGAAGTATGACAGCAGTCATTGGTTTGATACATGAAGTATGACAGCAGTCATTGGTTTGATACATGAGTATGACATCAGTCATTGGTTTGATACATGAGTATGACATCAGTCATTGGTTTGATACATGAGTATGACAGCAGTCATTGGTTTGGTTTGATACATGAGTATGACATCAGTCATTGGTTTGATACATGAAGTATGACATCAGTCATTGGTTTGATACATGAGTATGACATCAGTCATTGGTTTGATACATGAGTATGACATCAGTCATTGGTTTGGTTTGATACATGAGTATGACAGCAGTCATTGGTTTGATACATGAAGTATGACATCAGTCATTGGTTTGATACATGAGTATGACATCAGTCATTGGTTTGATACATGAAGTATGACAGCAGTCATTGGTTTGATACATGAAGTATGACATCAGTCATTGGTTTGATACATGAGTATGACATCAGTCATTGGTTTGATACATGAAGTATGACAGCAGTCATTGGTTTGATACATGAAGTATGACATCAGTCATTGGTTTGGTTTGATACATGAGTATGACATCAGTCATTGGTTTGATACATGAGTATGACATCAGTCATTGGTTTGATACATGAAGTATGACAGCAGTCATTGGTTTGATACATGAGTATGACATCAGTCATTGGTTTGATACATGAGTATGACATCAGTCATTGGTTTGATACATGAGTATGACATCAGTCATTGGTTTGATACATGAGTATGACAGCAGTCATTGGTTTGATACATGAAGTATGACAGCAGTCATTGGTTTGATACATGAGTATGACATCAGTCATTGGTTTGATACATGAGTATGACAGCAGTCATTGGTTTGATACATGAAGTATGACAGCAGTCATTGGTTTGATACATGAGTATGACATCAGTCATTGGTTTGATACATGAAGTATGACATCAGTCATTGGTTTGATACATGAAGTATGACAGCAGTCATTGGTTTGATACATGAGTATGACATCAGTCATTGGTTTGATACATGAGTATGACATCAGTCATTGGTTTGATACATGAAGTATGACATCAGTCATTGGTTTGATACATGAGTATGACATCAGTCATTGGTTTGATACATGAGTATGACATCAGTCATTGGTTTGGTTTGATACATGAGTATGACATCAGTCATTGGTTTGATACATGAGTATGACATCAGTCATTGGTTTGATACATGAGTATGACATCAGTCATTGGTTTGATACATGAAGTATGACAGCAGTCAATGGTTTGGTTTGATATATGAAGTATGACATCAGTCATTGGTTTGATACATGAGTATGACATCAGTCATTGGTTTGATACATGAAGTATGACATCAGTCATTGGTTTGATACATGAGTATGACATCAGTCATTGGTTTGATACATGAAGTATGACATCAGTCATTGGTTTGATACATGAAGTATGACATCAGTCATTGGTTTGATACATGAGTATGACATCAGTCATTGGTTTGATACATGAAGTATGACATCAGTCATTGGTTTGATACATGAAGTATGACATCAGTCATTGGTTTGATACATGAAGTATGACATCAGTCATTGGTTTGATACATGAGTATGACATCAGTCATTGGTTTGATACATGAGTATGACATCAGTCATTGGTTTGATACATGAAGTATGACATCAGTCATTGGTTTGATACATGAAGTATGACATCAGTCATTGGTTTGATACATGAGTATGACATCAGTCATTGGTTTGGTTTGATACATGAGTATGACATCAGTCATTGGTTTGATACATGAGTATGACATCAGTCATTGGTTTGATACATGAAGTATGACAGCAGTCATTGGTTTGATACATGAAGTATGACATCAGTCATTGGTTTGATACATGAAGTATGACATCAGTCATTGGTTTGATACATGAAGTATGACATCAGTCATTGGTTTGATACATGAAGTATGACAGCAGTCATTGGTTTGATACATGAAGTATGTTAAAAGTTATTGGTTGGCAGTGGATGGCAAGGCTTGCTAAGATCTTTGCATACATCGCCATCTTTTATCTAAAAATGGTATAGACACTTCATTCGCATCAAGTTTCTGTAAATTTACGTCATATTTGTTATAAAAAATAGTGGACCTAAAGAATTTTACCCTTTTTTGAGAGGATAGCGATAATCATCGTGCCCAACTTAAGACATTTTGGTCTCAAGTTTCGTTAAATATTTGTGCTAATACCATGTGTACAGCCTGTGCTCATCTCATGTGTACAGTTTGTGCTAATCCATTTGTACAGTTTGTGCTAATCTCACGTGTACAGTTTGTGCTAATCTCATGTGTACAGTTTGTGCTAATCTCATACAGTTTGTGCTAATCTCACGTGTACAGTTTTAGTCTTTTAGACATATAACAAGAAGAAACCCCTAATATTTAAATAATTTGTGTAATATCTTTATGAGTTACCATTATCTTTCAGATGTTGGGGTGGGTGAGTTTCGGTGGGGGGAAGTTGGTTGTTTTTCGGTAGTGGGGGTTGGAGCAAAGATGTTGGAGCCAGGTAGTTAAATATGGGTAAATTGTGTTATACTTGTTGTACAACCACTTGATTGTATTACTGAATAATTCACAAAGTCCGCAGTTTTGTTTCCTCAACCTAACCACCCACACTGACTATGACATAATGCAATCTTTCTAGGTTCATATCTCACGAAAATATAGGAACAAGACGGACATACTTAATAAAAGGTGTGTCTGACCTGCAAGCGAGAAATCCAGAAAATACGACAAACTGTTGGATACATGTTTTTCATATGCTTCAAGAAGTATTGAGAAATCGTGTTACTTGCAAAATATAAATGACCCCCTGCAAACATTGAATGACCCCTGTCAACATTTACATAAAACACACACATATAAACTTAATCTGGGCTAACAACATAAACATAGATTTGTACAAGACTGAAAAAAATTAAATTTACTATATGACATAATGAAGCTCATCCCTACCCAGGAGTATCGTCTCTAACCTGGAGTATCGTCTCTACCCTGGAGTATCGCGGGTGCATTTCCAATTCAAAGTTAAACAAAAATAAATGAATAACAAATAGTAGAATGGGAGAGAAATTATCAAATTATGAAATTATATTACAATATATTAAACTATATAACTTAACTTACCTCTTCATGTAGGAACATGTAGAAGACTACAAAGAAAGCACCCTGAGGCAAAAAAAAAAATTTGAAAAATCACACACTAAAAAAAGAAATTTAAATCTTTAAATCATTAGTCATTAATAAAATGGATTCAACACATAATTCAGGAGATCACTTAGAATGCATTCCTTAGTTTAAATATTGACCAGAAAATTGCTCTCTACAAAAAATGTTGAATTTTAAAAAATACATTAAAATACATTGATGAAATAACTTAATCAGCGAAAACTATAAATAAAAAAAGTCGCACATTATCTAGAATCTAGAAATTATTATCTAGAATCTAGAAATTATTATCTAGAATCTAGAAATTATTATCTAGAATCTAGAAATTATTATCTAGAATCTAGATAATAAACACTTGAACCATTTTTAGCAATAAACTCCACCTCCAAATCTTGATTTATGGGAAACAACTGATACAATTTATTTTAGAAAAATTTAAACCGAGCAATGGTTATTCCCCCTGTTAACGTACACACTTGGTAGCAATATTAATTAAGTAAACTGCAATTTTCAAAACACTAACCTTAAAGAAAACGCCTTTTCAGATAGTTTAATTAGCAACATATAGTTTAGATCCTACAACCATAATAATTTTGAATGCAAACTTAGACTGAGAACATCGGTTATTAAAGACATAGGTAACATAAAATTAACAGTGTACAGTGACGTACATTGGAGAGTACATCGGCATTAAATGGGTGAAAAAAAATTTAAAAAAGAAAAATTACTACAAAATTCAAGGGAAAGCATCAGAAAAGTTATAAAGTTGAGAAATTATAAAAAAAGAAAATCTATTGAAAAATTTTGACGAGAATTTGAAACAATAATAACTGACCTGTAATGAAGTAAACATCGCAAATAAATATTTCAAAATGGTGTCCACGATTTTTAAAGATATGAAAGCAAATGCCCAGCAGACAGTTATCAGGATGACCTGGGTCCACAAAGCCTTCATGTGAATACTGCAAGTAGATGAAATTGACACACTAATTCAGGTTTGGGCTTATAGGCTAGTTTGGTATTGAGAGTTTTAAGATCTAACTTTAATATTTAAACACTAGTTATAGTTATAGCCCACCAAACAATAACAGAAGCAATACATCTAATAAAGTTATGTTAAAAATAAGCATTCAAATAACACGCTTTGTAAGAATCCCAAGCTGGGCTGAATCAGACTATTGGTGCCAATAGGGATACATTTAGGGTTCAGGTTAGGTTAAGGGATATATATAGGGTTCAGGTCAGGTTTTGGGATACATTTAGGGTTCAGATTAGGTTTAGTGACTGACAGTGAATTACAAAAGTTCACGGTCATTGCAACCAAAATGGCAGCTATGTGATATGTCATGGCACCAATTGTATGAATTTATCCCAAGCTGTACTACCCAACCCCTCATGTACACCACCACACACTTTTTTTAACTCCCCTGAATTATATTTATATCCTAATGCTCCACCCACTTTTTACACTTAAGATTTATTACATCATTTTAAAATTTAAAATATTTCCGTGAATTACTTAAAGCAAAAGAAAATATAATGCACCTTGTGGTATTTTTGAAAATGACTTGAAGCATAGTTATCAGGAATGTTATTTTGCTCACTATTGAACTCAACTATTTCCGTATTTTTAGAATCAGAAATTACAATCACTTTATTCTGTATATGATTATATTAGTATTGCAAAAGTACACAACCCAGTTTGTCAATTAAAAAATGACTGAAATGGGATATCAAAATTAAAAAAAATATTTATTAGTACCCAATGAAAACTTTACGTTCGTCTAAATAGCCAGCCATTTTATATCATGAAGACACCACCCCTTGTCTTTGTACTTTTAGAATAGGAAATTCAAACCATGCCAATATGCAGCTGTCATATTGATATTACATTAGTCAAATTCTTTCCATTAGGCTCAAGTGGGAATCTCAGGAACAATTAATAATGTACATTTTATATCTTTTCCTCACAACAATACAGCTTGATGCTTTTTAAGTAATAAAAAAATTAGCAGTGGTTAAACTAAAATAATCTACATAGCTATAAAAAAAACAATGTATTGGAAAAACAGTTATTATCGTATCGCAGACATATGGCGGCGGACTTAGTATTTCTAGATCAGGCTGTAGGAAACTCATAAAATACTTTTTTTCATACATAAATAATTATATTGAATGATATATCAAAAATTGACTGGTCATCAAATAAATGTTGTTATCAAGTATTTTATCATCTTAAAGATTTACAATGTATAACAGCTTCTACTTCTTTAAATAAGTTCTTTTTGCTTTTAAAAATATTTTTTTTTTTTTTCTTTTTTTTAAATTTTGGGTGTTCCTGATTACGTCTAAAACTTGATAAGACTTACTTGATGATTTTGTTTGTTTTATCACTTTTGGTGTAGGAATTTTCATTGTGTTCCTTGGCTGTGAATATCAACACTAATATTGTGATCTGTGGGAATAAGTGAGAACTGTCAATATAGTTTGAAAAGACAGCTGATGAAAATTTAAAACACAATTTCACACGTCGAATCTCTCTGTCTTGTTTACTAAGGTAAGAGTTAAATAAAATGTTAATTGAGTTCTATATCAAACAGTTTAGTCTGAAATTTAAAAAAAAAAACTAGCAAAATTAAAAAGAAGTCATATATAATTATTATTGCTTATAAAATAATCAAGGTATATTTCTCAGTTAAAAATATATGAGTTTACTTACAGATATAATTCCTATTGCAGGTCCAATGAAAAGCCACATATGATCTGGAGCAACCCAGCACCTGGGGAATAGATATGAGAGGAGAGAATTGTCAAAAATCAAACTTTTCGCTACCACTACAAGTCCCAATATCTAATTAGATCAAAAGTCTAGACTTAAAATACTAAATAAAAAATGTAATCTAGGTCTTTGTGAGCACCAATCATTGAGTAAAATTTGTATAGTAGTAAGATTATGATATTACTAAAATTATATTAGTAAAATTGTAAAATTATTAAAATTATGATATAAGTAAAGGAATTGCAATCAGATTAGCAAGTTAAATGTGAATGATTCACTATTTAACTGATTAAATTTCATAGTCTCGTGCATAGAGCCAGGTCGAGGAACTCTAGCCTGTTTTTACAAGAATGAAAAGGGACATAATTTGCCCTCCTTTTTGTAGTTTGAGATATGCATGGTTAGCAGAACTTGAATAGCTTTAGTCATTAAAATCATTTAAAAACATTTTGCTTACTTACATATCATGAGCAATGTAGTGGTCTGATGTTCCAACAAACGCACCAACCAAAATGGCCGGAATAACTGAAAAATAGTTAATTTTTGTGAAGCTTAAATTTTAGAATTTCTTGAAAAGTCGGGGAAAAAAAATTATATTTTTATTTTATAGGCCTACATTTATTTATATATATAACCACACCGAAAACTAGGTTATAACATACAATAATGAAATAGTTAATATTTCAGTAACAATGAACTTAATTAGTTAATATAAAGTATTTCGAATCACATATTTTTTTTTATATTACAGCCGAATAATACCAGTGTTTAGCTTGATTTAAGTGTTTTTATTTTATGGCGGAATGTCAATATGTATGATTGTATGCTGGCAATATATAAATATGTGTTTGTGAACATTTGTAACTTTTGCAGTTTTCATACCCCATCCTAAGACATAGTAACGTATCATGGATCCTGAATCTGTCAAGTCACTTGGATTATGGGCGGAGTATGTGATGACGATGTACAGGTTAAAGGCTTCATTCATCACCCAGGAATAGGTGGCCAGGAAAAAGTAATGGAGAAGGATGGCAAATACTTGACATATAGTCTGTAATAGACAAATGATGTTTAGACTGTAGTAGACAAATAACATATTATAGAATCCAATAGATAAATGTCATAGACTGAGACAAAATGACATAGACTGTAATAGACAAATGACATATAGACGTATAAATAAATGACATATAGACTAGAGTAGACAATGGCTTGGACTGTAATTTATAAATGAATAAGGAATACACCATCATGTCATTTATTTTAGATACCATGTGGTTCATGAGCAGAAGAAACATTTTATAAATCTAAACTGATTGACACATGTTTTTAGAAGAAATCGTAATACAGTTTTGTGAAACCTAAAACTTTACCTTTCAATTTGAGGCTCAGTATTTGTTGTGTGTTACATTTAGGCCATTAATTTTTTTCTTCACTGTCACTTGAATGATACTTTATGAATGGCATTTTATGAATGGTAACATTAATGTTAGGCTTCACGAATGTTAGGCTATATGAATGTTAGGCTATATGAATGTTAGGCTAATGAATGTTAGGCTACATGAATTTTAGGCTACATGAATGTTAGGCTAATGAATGTTAGGCTATATGAATGTTAGGCTATATGAATGTTAGGCTATATGAATGTTAGGCTACATGAATGTTAGGCTACATAAATTTTAGGCTATATAAATGTTAGGCTAATGAATGTTAGGCTATATGAATGTTAGGCTATATGAATGTTAGGCTATATGAATTTTAGGCTACATGAATGTTAGGTTAATGAATGTTAGGCTATATGAATGTTAGGCTACATGAATGTTAGGCTACATAAATTTTAGGCTACATGAATGTTAGGCTACATGAATGTTAGGCTACATAAATTTTAGGCTACATGAATGTTAGGCTACATGAATGTTAGGCTAATGAATGTTAGGCTAATGAATGTTAGGCTATATGAATGTTAGGCTAATGAATGTTAGGTAAATGAATGTTAGGCTATATGAATTTTAGGCTACATGAATGTTAGGCTACATGAATGTTAGGCTACATAAATTTTAGGCTACATGAATGTTAGGCTAAATGAATGTTAGGCTAATGAATGTTAGGCTAATGAATGTTAGGCTATATGAATGTTAGGCTAATGAATGTTAGGTTAATGAATGTTAGGCTATATGAATTTTAGGCTATATGAATTTTAGGCTACATGAATGTTAGGCTATATGAATGTTAGGCTACATGAATTTTAGGCTACATAAATATTAGGTTAATGAATGTTAGGCTACATGAATTTTAGGCTACATGAATGTTAGGTTAATGAATGTTAGGCTATATGAATGTTAGGCTACATGAATATTAGGTTAATGAATGTTAGGTTATATGAATGTTAGGCTATATGAATGTTAGGCTACATGAATATTAGGTTAATGAATGTTAGGCTATATGAATGTTAGGCTACATGAATATTAGGTTAATGAATGTTAGGTTATATGAATGTTAGGCTATATGAATGTTAGGCTACAGGAATATTAGGTTAATGAATGTTAGGCTATATGAATGTTAGGCTACATAAATGTTAGGCTATATGAATGTTAGGCTACATGAATGTTAGGCTACATGAATGTTAGGCTATATGAATGTTAGGCTACATGAATGTTAGGCTATACGAATGTTAGGCTACATGAATGTTAGGCTACATGAATGTTAGGCTATATGAATGTTAGGCTACATGAATGTTAGGCTACATGAATGTTAGGCTAATGAATGTTAGGCTATACGAATGTTAGGCTACATGAATGTTAGGCTACATGAATGTTAGGCTATATGAATGTTAGGCTATACGAATGTTAGGCTACATGAATGTTAGGCTACATGAATGTTAGGCTATATGAATGTTAGGCTATATGAATGTTAGGCTATATGAATGTTAGGCTATATGAATGTTAGGCTACATGAATGTTAGGCTACATGAATGTTAGGCTATATGAATGTTAGGCTACATGAATGTTAGGTTACATGAATGTTAGGCTATATGAATGTTAGGCTACATGAATGTTAGGCTACATGAATGTTAGGCTATATGAATGTTAGGCTATATGAATGTTAGGCTACATGAATGTTAGGCTATATGAATGTTAGGCTACATGAATGTTAGGCTACATGAATGTTAGGCTATATGAATGTTAGGCTATATGAATGTTAGGCTACATGAATGTTAGGCTATATGAATGTTAGGCTACATGAATGTTAGGCTAAATGAATGTTAGGTTATATGAATGTTAGGTTATATGAATGTTAGGCTATATGAATGTTAGGCTACATGAATTTTAGGCTACATGAATATTAGGTTAATGAATGTTAGGCTACATGAATGTTAGGCTATATGAATGTTAGGCTACATGAATGTTAGGTTAATGAATGTTAGGCTATATGAATGTTAGGCTACATGAATGTTAGGCTACATGAATGTTAGGTTATATGAATGTTAGGCTATATGAATGTTAGGCTACATGAATGTTAGGCTACATGAATTTTAGGCTATATGAATGTTAGGCTATATGAATGTTAGGCTACATGAATGTTAGGTTATTGAATGTTAGGCTATATGAATGTTAGGCTACATGAATGTTAGGCTACATGAATGTTAGGTTATATGAATGTTAGGCTATATGAATTTTAGGCTACATGAATGTTAGGTTATATGAATGTTAGGCTATATGAATGTTAGGTTATATGAATGTTAGGCTATATGAATGTTAGGTTATATGAATGTTAGGTTATATGAATGTTAGGCTATATGAATGTTAGGTTATATGAATGTTAGGCTATATGAATGTTAGGTTATATGAATGTTAGGTTATATGAATGTTAGGCTACATGAATGTTAGGTTATATGAATGTTAGGCTATATGAATGTTAGGCTATATGAATGTTAGGCTACATGAATGTTAGGCTATATGAATGTTAGGCTACATGAATATTAGGTTAATGAATGTTAGGCTATATGAATGTTAGGCTATATGAATGTTAGGCTATATGAATGTTAGGCTACATGAATATTAGGTTAATGAATGTAAGGTTATATGAATGTTAGGCTATATGAATGTTAGGCTACATGAATGTTAGGTTAATGAATGTTAGGTTAATGAATGTTAGGCTATATGAATGTTAGGCTAGTTGAATGTTAGGTTAATGAATGTTAGGCTATATGAATGTTAGGCTACATGAATTTTAGGCTATATGAATGTTAGGCTACATGAATATTAGGCTATATGAATGTTAGGCTACATGAATGTTAGGCTACATGAATGTTAGGTTTTATGAATTTTAGGTTATATGAATGTTAGGCTATATGAATGTTAGGTTATATGAATGTTAGGCTATATGAATGTTAGGCTATATGAATGTTAGGCTACATGAATGTTAGGCTATATGAATGTTAGGCTACATGAATGTTAGGCTACCTGAATGTTAGGTTATATGAATGTTAGGCTATATGAATGTTAGGCTACATGAATGTTAGGTTATATGAATGTTAGGCTATATGAATGTTAGGTTATATGAATGTTAGGCTATATGAATGTTAGGCTACATGAATGTTAGGCTATATGAATTTTAGGCTACATGAATATTAGGTTATATGAATGTTAGGCTATATGAATGTTAGGCTATATGAATGTTAGGCTACATGAATGTTAGGCTACATGAATGTTAGGTTATATGAATGTTAGGCTATATGAATGTTAGGCTACATGAATTTTAGGCTACATGAATATTAGGTTAATGAATGTTAGGCTACATGAATTTTAGGCTACATGAATATTAGGTTAATGAATTTTAGGCTACATGAATTTTAGGCTACATGAATATTAGGTTAATGAATGTTAGGCTATATGAATGTTAGGCTACATGAATGTTAGGCTATATGAATGTTAGGCTATATGAATTTTAGGCTACATGAATATTAGGTTATATGAATGTTAGGCTATATGAATGTTAGGCCAAATGAATGTTAGGCTACATGAATGTTACGCTATATGAATGTTGCTATATGAATGTTAGGCTACATGAATTTTAGGCTATATGAATGTTAGGTTAATGAATGTTAGGCTACATGAATTTTAGGCTACATGAATATTAGGTTAATGAATGTTAGGCTACATGAATTTTAGGCTACATGAATGTTAGGTTAATGAATGTTAGGCTACATGAATTTTATGCTACATGAATATTAGGCTATATGAATGTAGGTTATATGAATGTTAGGCTATATGAATGTTAGACTACATGAATTTTAGGCTACATGAATATTAGGTTATATGAATGTTAGGCTATATGAATGTTAGGCTACATGAATTTTAGGCTACATGAATATTAGGCTATATGAATGTTAGGCTACATGAATTTTAGGCTACATGAATATTAGGTTAATGAATGTTAGGCTACATGAATTTTAGGCTACATGAATGTTAGGTTAATGAATGTTAGGCTATATGAATGTTAGGCTACATGAATTTTAGGCTACAGGAATATTAGGTTAATGAATGTTAGGCTACATGAATTTTAGGCTACATGAATGTTAGGTTATATGAATGTTAGGCTATATGAATGTTAGGCTACATGAATTTTAGGCTACATGAATATTAGGTTAATGAATGTTAGGCTACATGAATTTTAGGCTACATGAATGTTAGGTTAATGAATGTTAGGTTATATGAATGTTAGGCTACATGAATATTAGGTTAATGAATGTTAGGTTATATGAATGTTAGGCTATATGAATGTTAGGCTACATGAATATTAGGTTAATGAATGTTAGGTTAATGAATGTTAGGCTATATGAATGTTAGGCTACATGAATGTTAGGCTACATGAATGTTAGGCTACATGAATGTTAGGTTAATGAATGTTAGGCTATATGAATGTTAGGTTAATGAATGTTAGGCTATATGAATGTTAGGCTACTTGAATGTTAGGCTATATGAATGTTAGGTTAATGAATTTTAGGCTATATGAATATTAGATTAATGAATGTTAGGCTACATGAATGTTAGGTTAATGAATGTTAGGCTACATGAATGTTAGGCTACATGAATTTTAGGCTACATGAATGTTAGGTTAATGAATGTTAGGTTAATGAATGTTAGGCTACATGAATGTTAGGTTAATGAATGTTAGGCTACATGAATGTTAGGTTAATGAATGTTAGGCTATATGAATGTTAGGTTAATGAATGTTAGGCTACATGAATGTTAGGTTAATGAATGTTAGGCTATATGAATGTTAGGCTATATGAATGTTAGGCTACATGAATTTTATGCTACATGAATATTAGGCTATATGAATGTTAGGTTATATGAATGTTAGGCTATATGAATGTTAGGCTACATGAATTTTAGGCTACATGAATATTAGGTTATATGAATGTTAGGCTATATGAATGTTAAGCTACATGAATTTTAGGCTACATGAATATTAGGCTATATGAATGTTAGGCTACATGAATTTTAGGCTACATGAATATTAGGTTAATGAATGTTAGGCTACATGAATTTTAGGCTACATGAATGTTAGGTTAATGAATGTTAGGCTATATGAATGTTAGGCTACATGAATTTTAGGCTACATGAATATTAGGTTAATGAATGTTAGGCTAACTGAATTTTAGGCTACATGAATATTAGGTTAATGAATGTTAGGCTACATGAATTTTAGGCTACATGAATGTTAGGTTATATGAATGTTAGGCTATTTGAATGTTAGGCTACATGAATTTTAGGCTACATGAATGTTAGGTTAATGAATGTTAGGCTATATGAATGTTAGGTTAATGAATGTTAGGCTACATGAATGTTAGGTTAATGAATGTTAGGCTATATGAATGTTAGGCTATATGAATGTTAGGCTACATGAATTTTATGCTACATGAATATTAGGCTATATGAATGTTAGGTTATATGAATGTTAGGCTATATGAATGTTAGGCTACATGAATTTTAGGCTACATGAATATTAGGTTATATGAATGTTAGGCTATATGAATGTTAAGCTACATGAATTTTAGGCTACATGAATATTAGGTTAATGAATGTTAGGTTAATGAATGTTAGGCTATATGAATGTTAGGCTACATGAATGTTAGGCTACATGAATGTTAGGTTACATGAATGTTAGGTTAATGAATGTTAGGCTATATGAATGTTAGGTTAATGAATGTTAGGCTATATGAATGTTAGGTTAATGAATTTTAGGCTATATGAATATTAGGTTAATGAATGTTAGGCTACATGAATGTTAGGTTAATGAATGTTAGGCTACATGAATGTTAGGCTACATGAATTTTAGGCTACATGAATGTTAGGTTAATGAATGTTAGGTTAATGAATGTTAGGCTACATGAATGTTAGGTTAATGAATGTTAGGCTACATGAATGTTAGGTTAATGAATGTTAGGCTATATGAATGTTAGGTTAATGAATGTTAGGCTACATGAATGTTAGGTTAATGAATGTTAGGCTATATGAATGTTAGGCTATATGAATGTTAGGCTACATGAATTTTATGCTACATGAATATTAGGCTATATGAATGTTAGGTTATATGAATGTTAGGCTATATGAATGTTAGGCTACATGAATTTTAGGCTACATGAATATTAGGTTATATGAATGTTAGGCTATATGAATGTTAAGCTACATGAATTTTAGGCTACATGAATATTAGGCTATATGAATGTTAGGCTACATGAATTTTAGGCTACATGAATATTAGGTTAATGAATGTTAGGCTACATGAATTTTAGGCTACATGAATGTTAGGTTAATGAATGTTAGGCTATATGAATGTTAGGCTACATGAATTTTAGGCTACATGAATATTAGGTTAATGAATGTTAGGCTACATGAATTTTAGGCTACATGAATATTAGGTTAATGAATGTTAGGCTACATGAATTTTAGGCTACATGAATGTTAGGTTATATGAATGTTAGGCTATATGAATGTTAGGCTACATGAATTTTAGGCTACATGAATATTAGGTTAATGATTGTTAGGCTACATGAATTTTAGGCTACATGAATGTTAGGTTAATGAATGTTAGGCTATATGAATGTTAGGCTACATGAATATTAGGTTAATGAATGTTAGGTTATATGAATGTTAGGTTAATGAATGTTAGGCTATATGAATGTTAGGCTACATGAATGTTAGGCTACATGAATGTTAGGTTACATGAATGTTAGGTTAATGAATGTTAGGCTATATGAATGTTAGGTTAATGAATGTTAGGCTATATGAATGTTAGGCTACTTGAATGTTAGGCTATATGAATGTTAGGTTAATGAATTTTAGGCTATATGAATATTAGGTTAATGAATGTTAGGCTACATGAATGTTAGGTTAATGAATGTTAGGCTACATGAATGTTAGGCTACATGAATTTTAGGCTACATGAATGTTAGGTTAATGAATGTTAGGTTAATGAATGTTAGGCTACATGAATGTTAGGTTAATGAATGTTAGGCTACATGAATGTTAGGTTAATGAATGTTAGGCTATATGAATGTTAGGCTACATGAATGTTAGGTTAATGAATGTTAGGCTACATGAATGTTAGGTTAATGAATGTTAGGCTATATGAATGTTAGGCTATATGAATTTTAGGCTATATGAATGTTAGGCTATATGAATGTTAGGCTACATGAATGTTAGGTTAATGAATGTTAGGCTATATGAATGTTAGGCTACATAAATTTTAGGCTACATGAATGTTAGGTTAATGAATGTTAGGCTATATGAATGTTAGGCTATATGAATTTTAGGCTATATGAATGTTAGGCTATATGAATGTTAGGCTACATGAATGTTAGGTTAATGAATGTTAGGCTATATGAATGTTAGGCTACATGAATGTTAGGCTACATAAATATTAGGCTACATGAATGTTAGGTTAATGAATGTTAGGCTATATGAATGTTAGGCTATATGAATTTTAGGCTATATGAATGTTAGGCTATATGAATGTTAGGCTACACAAATATTAGGCTAATGAATGTTAGGCTATATGAATATTAGGCTAATGAATGTTAGGCTCTACGAATGTTAGGCTATACGAATGTTAGGCTACGTGCAATGTGTTGCAATAATTAATGAAAACAAAATTGATAAAGAACATTTATAGCAATACAAAAACACTGGGAGATTTTTTTGTTGAAAATAAATCTAAGGACAACATGGCATGAAAGTTAATTAAGACACTAAATGGTCTTGTCAAATAAAACTTAATAATCAAACTCACTGGTGTTTCATATCTGTCTATTCCAAACATGAAGACAAGTTGACTTAGTGCAATGGATACAGACAGATTCCGGTGAAGAGCTGCGGTGCTGGTAGATGTTCTGTGAAAATGGGTCTGTTATTAGTAGCAGTTATAATTGACAATATGACAGTTGTCATTAGTAGCAGGAATGAGCGACTGTCTGACCACTGTAATTTGTAGCAGCTACAATTGACAGTCTCACAGTTGTCATTAGTAGAAGGCATGAGGGACAGTCTAACAGTTTTCATTACTAGCAGATATGTGCGACAGTCCAAATATGTCTCATCTTAATTTAAACATTTTAAAACCAATAAATCTTAAATAAGAATATTGTTTTCTTGTTCATGTTGTTGGCCACTTCTCACATCTATTCCCAAAAGAGTTGCATTAGAAACATTGAACTTGTTATAAATGTTTATGCCAATGATGAAACTTAAATAAATAAATAAATATGATCATGTGCCGTGGTGCACAAATTTACCACTTGTAATAAAAATGAAATTCATGGCACATTTGCAAAGCTAATTTGAATGCATGTTATGGATTCAGACTATTGGTCCTGGGATTTAGTGTGTCATAAATTATCCGGACTTTAAAAAAAATATTTTTTTTTTATCTGGACTTCCTTTCATTTTATTCTAACTCCTGGTCATTATTATTCAGGAGAACTGAGTGTACAGTGATCCCTCATATATTGTGGTCAATCAGTTCCAGACTCTACAGCGTTAAGTGAATTTCTTTATTTATAAATCAAATGTGTTCATAGTTAGAGAATAGAAAACCTATTAAAAGCTCTCTAAATTCGGTTTTCAACATTATTTGACTCTCTGGGGCTGCTCTTGAATAAATGGGCCTACAGTCCATCCATACAGTAATTTTAATAGTAATACATAGGTTTATAAATACACTGTATCATTTTCACTATCTCGATCAACTTTTTAATGAATACATGCTATATTTGAACAAAATCACTTTTTAATGAATACATGCTATATTTGAACAAAATCAGCGATAGAGTTAAGCTGCAAAAATCAAAGCACGAAGTGATGAGGGACAACTGTATACCATATTTGTAATATTTTGAATTAGTTAACCCTTTTGAAAAACTATTGGTGATAGGTGAGAGTTATCGTCATGGAAAGCTGTTCAGAGCATTGGGGGGGGGGGGGGGGGGGTGGGTGTGATGTGGTAAGGAGAATTTACCTCAAATAGGTGTGAACTCCACAGACCATAAGGCAGAGTGTAGCAGACATGGCACAACCAAAGTAGGAGGCAAAGTTCATTAACTTGGGCCGCTTATCTCCCTTATCCCACTGAAAGAAAGAAAAAAAAACAGTAGATCTGGTCATCAGAAATATTTTAGTCCACTGAGACCACTGCAGAGAATTTTCTTCAAACCAATGCAACTATAAACATTCTGTTTTAGACTATTTGCCTCGTTGTCATCTAGAATTTGAATGCCCTTGTCATCAGATTTTGCATAAGGAGGTCTTATATTTTCACATAATATAGTTAATTTGAATTTCATACAATGAGGTTTTAAAAAATATTTTTAACAATTTTCAATAGCATGTTTTTTCAAAGGTTGAACACATCTGCCTGAAAGAGTTTTCACTGTTACTTATTTTGATAAATGACAATTTTCATAACCCTTAATTTACTAATTCTGTTATGTTTACCAGCCATAAACTATATTTAATTTTAAATAAGATAAATGGTTTCCTTACATTATCATCATACATATCTGTGGTAATAGCAAACACACCAGGTTGAGAGCATGCACATATTCCATTTTGGCCCGTATAATGGCGCATAGTGCAAGACCTTTTCCACCAGCCCCATTTCCTTTTGCGTCTGAAAATGTTGGAAGAATAGGTCAGTCAAATAATTTTTTAAAGTTGCACATTTTATAAGTAACAGGAAAGTAACCTTCTTCAAACAAAATTTAAAACTTAAAAAATCAAGGCCTCTTATATATTATGTTAATAACTTACTGTGTTGCACTGTGACGCAGTCTGACACATTCTGGATTAGAAATATTGAAGGTCTGAGAAGAAAAAATGACATTTTTAAAATAGTTTTCAAAGGAATATATATAAACATAAACATGGTGCATTGAACAAAGTATAGTGTAAGATCCATATTTCTAAATCATTCAACATTACAGCAATGTTTTTACACTTTTAACGATTATTATATGTTTGGATTATCTACATCACGCATTCTTACCAGGGGTGTGGGAAGACCCAGAAAACCAGGTTTATTTGCATTTTTACTGGTGTTTTTTGGGGACATTTTTTTAAAATCCAGGAGGGTACAGCACTGCAAAAAGTTTAAGAACCCCTAATCTAAATTGTGTCCTCTAGGGCCAAATTATTATTTATTTATATATACTGACCTTAAATAATGGAAAATGGAAGAAAATAAATATTTTGTCTCACCACATTCTCAATTTTTCCTTAACTATTTTGAAAAGCTTATAAATCCTTCACAGTTTAAGGCTGTCATACAATTTAACGTCTGGGTTATTATACATATTAAACAATCCGTGAAGTAATTTTTTTTCACACTTAGTTTGTGTTTTATTACAGTTTTTAAGCTGTTTTAATTGATAAGTAACTACTTACATTTAGAATGGGCAAACTGACAATTATTGGAGAGCTCAGATTCCCCACCTCAATGTTAGCATCACTAGATAAAGGCTGTATGTGGAAGTACAATGCAAGTATTGGTGTGTTCACTTGTCTCGCTCTGTAAAATTCAAGATTAGAAGAAAACTGTTTGACTTTAACAGTAGAAATTTGTTAGTCTTTGACTAGTCTATATTCTAAAAAAAAAAAATGTATTTCTGAGTAAATTTGAAATCACATAAGAAAAATAATTTTTTTTTGAGTGTCAAGCTTTTGTCTCAAATTTGCTGTTACTATATAAAAACAAAATTTAATCAAAATTAAATTCAAATCATTAGTTCTGAAAATATTGAAATAACTAAACATTTCAATAATGATTAGATGGTTCATTTGTCCAATTCTTAGTCTTTTTTTTAACAAGCTCTTGATTTTCAAGCGAATGAAGATTCTTACCAATGGCATTTAAGAAAATGAAATTTAATGATATTGTTTTTTAGACGTGCAAAAATAGTTTTAAAACCTTAATTTTGCCACTATTTGAGCTGCAACTGGAGATTCTAGTTTATCATAGCCACCATTATTAGCAAATGACAGCTTTATGGGGCCAGAAATGCAGGGCATAGTTGTCTTTCTCTTTTGCTTCAAGGTACAAATATTTTTAAAATAATATTCAGTCTTAAAAAAAAAAAAGGTTTTTATAATGTTAGCTGTCCTCATATGCTGTGCTGGTAAAGTAGAAAACTTACTTCTTTAATTTGATTATAAAATGCAACTTTGTTTCAGTTAGCTAGAGATAATGAAAAAGAAAATTAATTCAAGCATAAGCCTTATCAATACTTACAGTCTTTTGTCAGGCATTGACATATCAGGCATTGGCGACGTGTCAGGAATTGGCAACATGCGAGACAGTGTTTTATATCTGAATGTTGATATACCGAAGAAGACTGAAAGAAACAAAAAATATATATATATTTAAGAATGAGCTAGGCTGACCATAACACCAAAGAAATGAAGTGATTTAAATACGTTCGGATTCTTAAGAAATATGATCGTGATTTTCTATTATTTTACAGAAATCAAAAAATTTAATTGTACAAAAAATAAAATATATCTGCTTTTATTTTAGTAAATTTTTAAGTATTTTTATTATAAATTACAAATACATTTAAGATCAAAATAAAGGAACTATATCCGAGTTTAAATGATATGAAAAACATACTTTAACAACAAAAATTATTATCTAAGAATTACATCATAATCACATTTATTGGAAAAACCAAGACATCTGTTATTTTCAGTGCATTGTTAATATTGCGAAAAAACTGATAAAAGTAAAATTAATAAATATAATTGATTGCTCTTTGAATTGTTAATAAAACACACAAAATTTTAGCTTTGTATTTTTAACATTTAGAATAAGTTGTTACTTTTTATTCATTCCAAAAATATACTTTTATTAAACTTATCACGTAATAAAAACTTAACCTTTTATAAGCTTTGAATACGAAAATGCAGTTTAAGTCAACCAGTGCAGCAAAACTCCATAGCCAAATAGCATTCAGTAATGCACTTATCCAAATAAGAACAAACCATAGGAAGTGCAACAAATGTGTGTGCATACTTTGGGAGCTACAATTTTGTTGATGATTTTATTAATTTTTATTAAAATCTGGGGGGGGGGGGTGTGTGTGTGTGTGTGAGAGAGAGAAAGAGGGTTCAATATTTAAAATTTTGAGCCAGGCAGCACAAGATATGCCTCAGAACAAGGGAATGAATTTGATAAATAATAAACCTTCATCTGTGCATACATATTGGGGTAGGAAATGGGACATGTTCATTTTTACGTGGATGACAATATCTTTAAATCCTATGATATTACTGTTACATTCTCTTTTTACAAAGAAACATATTTTTGCCAATTAAGAAAACGAGGATACATTTACATATGTATATCCAAGAGTATCAACACCCAGTCATTTTACTCACATGAAAATTTAATTTTGAAAAAGGGAAATATATCTTTGTTGTTACTTTGCGAAAAGTAAAGTGGGTTCATATTGTTAAGAGATTAGTAACATTTCAGTAAAAAACACACACACAGTTGTTACAGACGTGAACAACGGTTAAAAGATTCTTCTTTAGATAAAAGAATTCTTTGTTTTATGATTTTCCGATAATATAGTAGAAAACAAAGACAAAAGTTTGGTTAGATTTTTAATGAAGTTGTCAGCATATCAAATTTTGTCAATATAAAAATTTTTTGAAATGGTATTTAGAGTTTTTGTTGTAAATTTAAGATAAAGTTTCCTCAACTTTTAATGAAAAAAAAATAGTTTAGTGGCACGTTAACATCATTACATAGATACTTCTTTTTAAAATACGTAATCGTGATGAGTTTTCACAATAGCAGGTGGAAATTATCGCAAAATGCCTGCCATTATTGTCTTGATTACATTGGGTGATATTTTCTAGTTAAAAATTAATTGTTCAATAACGCTTTTTATAATATATTATGTATTTTTCAAAACTATTCTTATCATAACTGTGATATTTTGTTATTAAAATATTTTAAGATCTTCTAAAAAAAATAAAAAATAATAATATAAATCACTACAGATAATGCCCTGGGACAGAAAGATCTTTCAAAATTTAATCTGACTAAATAAAATAAAAACAATTTTTAACACAAATTAAATTCATTTACCTGTTAGACCTGATGCATTAGTGGCACTGATTGTCTCCCTTGGAAGCTTGACAAATCCTGCCTCCCTGGCAGGTCTCCCATCGCTGTCCAACATGGATGAGTCTGGGAACTCCATGCTTTCCTGGCCATAGACCCACTGAGTCTCTATCTTAAATTCTGAAGATAAAAATCAAGTAATGTTATTTAATAAAAAATATGCAATTGATTTATAGTATATCTTGTATCTCATTAATTGCATTTTAATATTTCTACATATTTTCTTTATTTTTCTAAAAAATTGTCTGCAAAATGTGTATAAAAAAATTATATATATAAAACTGCCACCCTCTTTCATCATTTTAGGTCTTAAAATTTTAAATTATTAAAATAAACTGTTTAAATTTTAGAATGTAGGCCATCTAAACAAGGAACATATTTCTTAACCAATCTCAGAAACACCCCCCCCCCCCCTTTTTCTATATTACTTCCTAAAGTACTGTGAGAGTAAATGATTAATATGATTTGCTACTACTGTACTCTGAAATGCTTGATGAAAATGAGGGTTTAATTGTAACCTTACATAAAATATTCTTTCATTATTACTTTTCTTTTTAGAGTGACTTATAGGCCTAAGTATCAACATTAAAAAAAACAACACATGTAACAATGCAAATCTCATCAATAAAAGGAATTTTATGAATACAATAAAGTATACTTAATTCATGTCACCACCTATATGATGCTAATAAATAATATTGATAACTTTAATTTAAATTGAGTCACAAGATTTCTAACGGCACAGATGGCAATAAAACAAAATAAAAATTTATCAATGGACATTGGGAACATTTTTTTAAAAGTGATTAATTAAAACAATTTTCTAGAAACCCCCCCAACATTATTTTAAGGTAACTGATCAATTTTGTTTTAAATTTGATTTACCGACATACTGACGAATGATCTGAATGTTTGCTGCCTTGTAAGTGACCAGTCCATCCTTGATATGGTAGTCTAGAGATCTGCTGATGACATCAGCAAAACTGTGCATGACCTGCATCAGCTGGTCACCCTCGTCACCTCGTGGCTGTGTGGCATTCCATCCACCCTCATTTCTAGGACTCAACAGGTTGTTGACAATATTAATAAAGAGCTAGAAAAAAAAATTAGATTTGCTCTTAGAATTGTATTAGAAAATGTTTGTTCCTATAGCAGACCTGTTTACCCTCAAACTCTTAAAATCGTACAATATCATCACAAAATCATTCAATACATTATCTTAATAGTATAAGAATAAACATACAGTATATATGATGTATACACCTCAAAATTGTACATTGTACACCAACATCGTAAGAGTGAGCAGGTCTGCTATAGTCATAGATTCTACAAAATAAACTAGTAAAATATAAAAGACAAGATTTATTAGAATTGTATTAGAAATTTTGTGTTCATATTTTAATAACTGATTATAAAAAAAAATTGCAACTACTCTTGAAAACAAAATATCTTTACTTATTTGATAGAGTTAACAATTTTTGTTCCTGTTGTCATGGATTCTACAAAATAAACAAGTAAAAAATATTAAAAAAGAAGGTTAATTCTTACTAAGATTGAATTGTGAATGAAACAACTAACACTTTTATTTTATATAATTATTTAATTTTTTAATTTTAAGTTATTATCAGTTTGATTGTTTTTCCAATTATTATAACATAGCAAAGATATTAAAGTAGACTATAATTGTAAATATTTTTTGAGCTTGTGAAAACTGAGATTTTGTCCTCAAACTAGCATTCCTTGCACAAAACTACAAAATATTAAATTTGGTTAATCCATTAGACAAAATATTTCTTCTTCTTCTATATATTAAGGGCCCACGATCAATTTATTGATCATTATGGCTCCTATGAATGTAGATGGGATTTGCAATGTCTCTGTGCCTTGTGTTGATGAGGATATTTCACTGGTTACAAGAGTAACTGTTTGAGGGTATCATGCACTAGGGGTTGGAAGGCCTGAGGAAATAGACGCAAATGAGTCAAGTGCTGTCGCCTCAACTGTTCATTTTGGAAGCTTTGTTCCAGTCCCTGATTGTCTTTGGTAGGAATGAGAAGTTCCTATACTGGCTTCTTGCTGGTATGAGCGGGAACTGCCTGTCATGGCCTCGTCGTTGTCTATGGGGGAGAGGGACGAGTTTCTGTTTAATGCCAGAACAGTGGACTAGCCCATTATTTATCTTGTAAATCATGGAGAGCCTGGACTATCGTCGTCGTTCCTCCAATAGTGACCAGCCCAGTGTTTCCAGCATGCTGCCAACACTAGAGGTATTTCTGTAGCGGTTCAGGACAAAGCGTGCTGCCCGTCGCTGTACTGCCTCCAACCTGTCGATGCTCTTCTGAGTGGATGGGTCCCAGACCGGAGATGCATAATCTAAAAGCGGCCGGACAAAGGCTTTATAGGCTCTTTCTTTCACATCGGAGTTGCTGATCTTTAGATTACGCCTTAAGAACCCCAGGGTCTTGTTTGCCTGGTTGCACACATTGTTAATATGCTCGTCCCAGCGGACCTCTCTCTGAATGGTAACACCCAGGTACCTTACAGAGGAAACTGACTCAAGCAAATGACCATGCAATTCATAGTGGTAGGGTAGAGGAGTACAACTTCTAGAGACTGACAGTGTCTGGCACTTGGCTGGATGAAATTCCATGTCCCAGCTTGCCACCCACTCAGCTAACCGATTGAGATCCTCTTGTAGCTGGTCCTGGTCAGATCTGTTGGTAATCGTCCTGTACACGGCTGTGTCATCTGCGAACAGTCTTGCGTGAGATGTCAGTTTCTCGGGTAGGTCATTGATATATGCTAGGAACAAACAGAGGCCTAGCACCTAGCCCTGGGGGACCCGTGACTTAACATTGACAAAGGACGAGCTTGCACCATCCACCACTACTGCTTGACATCGGTTGTTGAGGAAGCTAGAGATCCATGTTATAGTAGTGCCTTGGATCCCATATCTCTGAAGTTTGTGTAGAAGCAAAATATGATTGACACGGTCAAAGGCCTTCGAGAAGTCCATCACCAGCACATCAGTTTGCTTGCTGTTTTCTAGATTTGTCATCAAGTCTTCAACAAACTCAAGGAGCTGGGTCTCACATGATCCATTGACTCTGAAGCCATGCTGACAGTCATTGAGTATATTTATGCTTTCAAGATGCTTCATGATTGCGCTTACGATTATGTGCTCCAATAGTTTGCATACTATGCTGGTGAGGGATATCGGACGATAATTGGCAGGGTCAGAATGCTCCCCTTTCTTGTAGACTGGAGTGACAGTCTGCTGGAACATTGCCAGAGCACAACGATGATTGGAAGAGGATTGTCAGTGCAGGAGCGATTTCTTTGGCCAATTATTTGAGCACTTGTGGTTTTATACTGTCAGGACCACATGCTTTGTATGGGTTAATGGTTTTGAGGAGGGCAAGCACCCCCTGTCCTGAAATCTGAATATCTTCCATGACGGGGTAGGCTGTGTTCATCATATTGGTTTTTAGGTGGAACTCAGCCTCTGAGTACTCTCTGCCGTCACCAAAGACCGACTGGAACTGCTGATTGAGTATATCAGCCTGTGTTTTTGGGTCAGATGACAAATGGCCATCCCATCTCAAGGGGGAAACTCCAACGTTTGAGGACTTTGGGTGCTTCATATAGCTCCAGAAGTGCTTGTTCTTGACACCATTGGTCGGAGTGTCTTCCTCTGAGAAAATGCCGTTCAGGTAGTTCCAATACAATCTGCGCAGTAAACGTTGGATGGTTCGGCGGAGTCTCAGTACCTCCTCTCTCAGTTCAACGGAGCCATTTTTCTTCAATCGCTTGTATTGGCGGTCTCTCCTGTGGGTTAGCCCACGAATTTCAGCCGTGACCCATGGCTGATTTATCTTAGGTTTGGTGGTCTTGTGTGGTATATATTTCTTCACTGCATCAGTGATTGTTGTCTTAAACTTCACCCACAACTCTTCTGTTGTCGCTGTTCCCTGAATCGCCTGCATGCCTGAGGTCAGTTCTGTCGTTACAACTCTCAGGCCATCCCAATCTGCCTTGGCATAAATTGGGATTTCTCGTATGACCTGCTTCTTTTTTAGTGTATTAACCTGAAATTCACAATATGGTATGCAGTGGTCTGAAATCCCGGGGATGACCTCAACTTTTGGGATGAGATGTGGACAATCAATACTAAAAGGGATTTGGTGATTTGTTTTTAGAGTATTCAATTACTAGGTCTACAAAAAGGGATTTCAGATTTAGCCAATTTCTCTGTAAGTACCTCACTAAATGTTTTTGTTTGTTGAAATGTTGGATAAATCTCATTTGTTGATGCATAAGTCTTGCCATCACTCTGCCATGTTACTGTTCGTGGTGCTATGCCCTGGGAAGTGATTCAAATAGGAAAAATATAATATCCATGAGTAAAAATATTAGCCTGAATGGTTCTAAATTTGATAATAAAATGCATCTCAGCAGTTATAACAATGATGTTCCCTTATTTCAAAGTCATAAGATGAAATTTGAAAATTAGTTTCAATAGCCCCAATACAACTTTAAAAAAATGAATATGAATATGGCTTAGCTTAAGAGTGAAGATAATAACCTGTGCCTTGACCAGAATAGCTAGCTACTAACCTGTGTCTTGACCAGAATGGCTAGCTACTAGCCTGTGTCTTGACCAGAATGGCTAGCTACTAGCCTGTGTCTTGACCAGAATGGCTAGCTACTAACCTGTGTCTTGACCAGAATGGCTAGCTACTAGCCTGTGTCTTGACCAGAATGGCTAGCTACTAACCTGTGTCTTGACCAGAATGGCTAGCTACTAACCTGTGTCTTGACCAGAATGGCTAGCTACTAGCCTGTGTCTTGACCAGAATGGCTAGCTACTAACCTGTGTCTTGACCAGAATGGCTAGCTACTAACCTGTGTCTTGACCAGAATGGCTAGCTACTAGTCTGTGCCTTGACCAGAATGGCTAGAAGATCAGTGTAAAGCTACTACTAACCTGTGCCTTGACCAGAATGGCTAGAAGATCAATGACAGTGGCTATATCAATGGGGTTGTGGTAAGTATTTTCATGTGTGTGGTTCAATAGTCTGTGAGCCAGCTTCAAAAGGTCAATTTCATTAATTCCCTGCCTCTCAAGGATCAGAGTCTGAAGAAGGAGAAACACCATTGGCTGTTTTTCTAGTTAATTTTTGCTTTTGGTTTGTCAATCAATACATCTTATGGGAATAACATTATAAAGATGGGAAAGTTTCTTCAATTATCTCACAAGCAGGATCTGCCAACTAAATAACATTTCCCTAACAGCTGATTTTTTTGTAATTACTGTATAAAATAATGGGGCATGATTTTTAAATTATAAATTAAATACTTTTAATTCATCTAATTTTTTTATTTTTATAAAAGGATTTGTCTTATTTTCTATAATAATCAGTGTTAAAAGTTCTTCAATTAAATTTATTTTGAGTATTTTTTTCCACTAGGTAAGAATTTCTTTTCTTTAAAACACATCTCACATGACAAGCCTGGTATTGATAAAATAAGTATTGTCCTACTGACCTTTTCCTTGAGCTCTCTGAGGTCAGGAGAAATACAAGAATCAATTTCTGGCTCCAGCCATTCACCATAGTTATCATTCTCCTCCAACTTACATGATCTGTATGCAGAGTCTTCATGAGGGAGAAAGGAGAAGTTGGGGGAAAAGATGACTTTTTGTGGACAATATTTCACACAAGCTTGAGACATAGTTAAACTAAATCAAGAAGGGTGAAGCTTTATTGAATTTAAAACAAATCAATGAAATTCCTGGCAAAAAACTTCCTTCAGCAAATAAAAGCATGTTTATCTTTTTATACAGAATAATATAATAAGATACAAATTATTGATAAAAGAAAAAGTTCTAAAAAACGAAAGAAAAATAAACCACTTTTAATTACAGTTAAAAAAAATTTCGAGCAGAAATATAACCCATGATGGGAAGGCCCTAGATATTTTAATAATTTTAAAATTTATATATATATTTTTTGGAACAAATTGAAGTTACAAGTTTAGAGAGTTACAGCAAAAACGTGTAGAATTGACTCTAGAAACTAGTGATGGGACGATACCAAAATTTATAACAATTCCGATTCTACCCAATTATCCTGATTCCCGATACGATTCCGATTCTGATTCCGATTCCTGGCCATTATTACATATATGTATTACTGTGCCCAGGTATTAACATATTTAATTAATATAAAAGTTGAGAATTGATTAGAAAAGTTAATTAACTTGCTATTGAAGATTTACAATATGCTAGATAACAATGTATTGGAAAGGTTTTATATAAAAACACATCTATCAATAATTCCATTTTAATAATACAAATATGTAGTAATGAGTTCAAAATAATATAAATAATTCCATTTTAATGAGAAAAACTTCATTCAGTTCAATCAGTTGATAGTAAGAATATGCATTTAATCATAGTCAAATTGAAGCACTCACAAATTTTAGTTCAAAAACATAAGCATTTCTCCAGTTGTTGGTTCTAAGCGGTTTCTCTTTGGCGAGTATATATTGCCACCTACACTAAAAATTCTTTCACTCTCTACTGAAGAAGGCGGAGCACATAAATACTTCTTGAGAGGAGAGCCAAACACCAGCTAAGAGGATTCTCATTGTTTGCAATCAGTTTAAATGTTAGATACCTTGATATTTCTGTTCTAATTTTAATAGTTAAGAATCATTTTGGTATTGGAATCGGGTCTCAATTATTAAGCTCCGATACCGATTCCCGATGCTTTTGAAAAATCCTGATATTTTGATTATTCCGATACGATTCCGATTAATCGTCCCATCACTATTAGAAACATTTCAGGCATTGAATTTAACGGACAGACGTGGTGACTTTATTTTCTCATATTCTTCCCAAGAAAAAATCCTTATATTACTTATTAGATAAGGATTTCCCCAACAAACATTACAAGCAGGCAATGGATTCTATGGTCTAGAATATTTGAAAAATGACAATATGATCATCATACATGACTCTAAAGAATAATAAGTCTAATAACGTTTTTTAAAAAAAAAGGAATATATTATGGCTATTTTTTAAGACAGACTTTTTTTGGTCAGAAAAACACAAAATAAAAAAAAAATTCAATGGTATTGTGAAAATAGATATAATTATACTATTTTTTAAAGCAACACATTTGTCTTCTATGTTTATATTTAAGAAAAAAAAATCTTATTTATAGCTGAAGAAATTTTTTTTTTTTTTCTTATACTGAAAATATAATTTAGTAAATGAAAATTTTTAATGTTCCCACATTGTTTACTTTAGAAAAAAAGGAAATGTTTCTAGAAGTTTTACTTTGGTTGGTTTTGTTGTTTTCTCCATCATCTCGGAATGTTGGACAGGCCACAGTGACAGTTTGATTGGCTCGTTCTCTGGACCACTTGATATTTTCTTTGACCTCCTCATTGCACTGAGCCCCTGTAGGACATACAATGTGCAGTAAACATGGTTGCTGACGTTCTTGGAACATAACCAAAGTCAATAAGTAAAAAAAAAGCTATAATAATATTGGTGGACACTTGAGGAGAGTTGACATATAAAATCTTCCTTTCAATTGAAGCTTATCTCATGATTTTCATCACGGTACCATGTGGTAGAACTGATGTGTTCAGTACTTCATAGTACCATGTGGTAGAAGTGACAAGTGACATGTTCAGTACTTCACAGTACCATGTGGTAGAAGTGACATGTTCAGTACTTCACACTACCATGTGGTATTAGTGACATTGACATGTTTACTTCATCCCAGCACCATTTCATAGGATTGACATGATTTGAAAAAACTGATTAGAAAGTTAAGCTTAACAACCAGAGAAATAATGACACCAACAAAAAGTTTATATTGACTGGTATTAGGAAGGTCAATGTCTTAAAAGTCCACTTCTGAAAACACAACTACACCCATAAAAAAATAGTTTTGTTAAACCTGCCTGCAAAAAGTCTTTTTTTAAATATCATAAAACAACCTAAAAATTAATAAGTGTATGAGTAATACATTTTTAAAAAGTTATACTCTTTATGGGGGTTGAAGGAAAATATGTCTTTTATTACAAGAAACGGGAGCTCACTTACCTATGGACATACTGCAGTACTTTTCACATGAGGCATCTGATTGTACTTGAGTGAAGCAAGTACCAGCTGGGGAATTGGAAAAAAAAAAGTTTGATTAAACTGAGATAAAGGCCATCAATTTTAAATCAATATAAAATGGTGACAATGCCTAGCCCATCATCCAAAATTTGGTTAAAAGAGTAAAAGAAATACACATATGCATGACATAACTTTTGCAAAGAGCAGATATATTGATGATGATTGATTACTTGCATTAAGCTTTTGTCCATGCTATTTTTCTATATTGTGAACATAGAAAACATAACGCAAAATGCTTACAAGTTTTTTTTTTTAATCTACAAAATCATTCGGAAATCATTAAAATACTTAAGATGTTTTTTGTTAGTTATCTCAGCGTAAGGGAATGCATTATAAAAATAATTCAGATGCCCCTTAAGAATATGCCAGAGAACGTACTAAATATCCCAGAAGGCCATCTCATCTTCATCGCTCCGCGGGTGCCTGATCTGAATTCCACCCATTGCACAGCATTGCCGCAGTACATGAAGGTGCATGAAGAGTTGAGTAAGTTGATCTGAAGTAGACAAACAAATCTTGGCCTCATTAACAATGATTGTTGCCTTACCTGACATTTGAAAATATTTTGTGATTGTATGTTTGGTTGTCTTATGGGTACATGTGGGTGGAGTGGGGGGGTGTGGGGGTGGAGTGGGGGTGTGTGGGGGTGGAGTGGGGGGGGGGGGGTTGAATAAAGAATATTCGAAATCAGTATGTGGAATTTTTTGTAAAGGGAAAACAATAAGTGTATTAACTTCAACCTGTGATAAAGGGCACTTAAATCACTAATAAATAGTGTAATTCAACTAATAATAAAGGGCACTTAAATCACTAATAAATAGTGTAATTCAACTAATAATAAAGGGCACTTAAATCACTAATAAATAGTGTAATTCAACTAATGAAAAAGGGCACTTAAATCACTAATAAATAGTGTAATTCAACTAATAATAAAGGGCACTTAAATCACTAATAAATAGTGTAATTCAACTAATAATAAAGGGCACTTAAATTACTAATAAATAGTGTAATTCAACTGATAATAAAGGGCATTTAAATCACTAATAAATAGTGTAATTCCACTGATAATAAAGAGCATTTAAATCAATAATAAATGGTGCAATTCAAAAGTGATAGTTATATGACAAAAATATTTCTTTGCCAAAAAAATAAAATTCTTAGTTAAATGGCTCAGGTCTTCTTTGAATAAAAAGAGGATTTCAAGATCAAATGGATGGAGTGGGGGGGGGGGGGAGAGAAACTCGAAAGAACCAATAATTAATTTAAGTAATCTATAAATGTATCAATGTTTATTTCTAAAGTAAGCTTTATGTAGGCGACTTCCTAAACTATTTTTCAAATGTGTAGTGAAGTGTAGTCAGGGGTAGTAGTGTTAAGAAATGACGCGAGCTGTGGGGGCAACTTGAAAGGGGGGTGAATAATCACCACTTGTCACCAGCCACTCAAATAACTTTTATACTTTAAACAAAAATCGTTTCCGCTTGTGATAGGTTATTTGCACACTATATGCTTTCTATGCTGTCGTTGCATACTTTATGCTAAATATTAATGGTAATTTAATACTATTGGTGCCGCGATGCCTCACGCGGCCGCCATCTTGGTTGCCGCGACCCTTAAAATTAAAAATAAAACGTTAAAAAATAATGAAAAAAAACTCCTAAATGTATCCCTAAACCTAACCTGAACCCTAAATGTATCCCTAACGTGGACGTGGGGTTTTGACCCTATCGGAACCAGGGTTTTGAATTTTGACGCAAGGCACCAATAGTAACAATTAGCCATGTTAATTTATATAAAACGAGACTTGTCACGCTTGATTTAGTTCTTGCTCAGGGCGCCATATGCGAATATGGTAAAATTCAATAAGACCTCCCACCTGACTGACATTCATGACGTAATTCCAGATATTCAAATGAGAGAGGTCACCATCCAAAGCAAACTCAGAGTCAAACATTAACATCCGTGAACTTTGACCCAAAACAAACTCTCCCCCAGATGGGATCGCAAAGTTTTCATGACCTCTCCAGGACATTTGACCTTGCCGAGTGGGAGCTCCATTCATGTACAGAACCCAAGCGCCATCTGGATTTAAAAAAAAAAAAAGAAATTTAAAAACTCAAAGCGAGACACAGGCAGGAAGTTAATTTTCATAAATAAAAGCAACAGATTTGTTAGTGTTGAAAGGAACAGCACTAGTGGTGTTGAAAGCAACAGTTCTGTTTGTGTTGAAAGCAACGAAGTGTTTCTTCAAACCTCTCATGCGTTTAGCGGTTTCCCGCACGCTTTAACACACTGCCAATCTTAGCTCCGCATCACTCTGATCTCTGCAGTGTATAGAGTTAGAGTCAGCGTAAACTGCTCAGGTCCACACAGTCATAAAGCCGTAACCATATCTAACCACTTCTAGCCATTTGGCTCATGTCAAGTGAAAGAAAATGGATGACCTACCAGTGGATTGCCACGTCAAGGCAATGTGGTACCATCGCTCTGGGATCAGCGTGATATCGGTCACCTCCATTTTACCCAATATCTCGAATTTCAGCTTCGGTCCACTGGTCATCCGCAGAACGTTGTTGACGTCTCTGCTCTTGTAGGACAGTATGGTGCCCGGGTGCTCAGACCTGGCCACGTTGACCCAGAAGGCAATCGTGAAGGCGTTCAGCCCAGGGAACGCCTTGCCGAGCAGGACAGTGTATCTGATCGGCTCGCCCTGTTTGAACTCAAATCTCGAGTCGACGGCCGAGGCTGTGGAGGAAAGGAGATGTTGAATGAACTGCTTACGTTGCGAAGGATTGGAGATCTCGTGGTGCAACACCAATGAAATCCGTGAATCCGGCACTCGTGTTGATTGATACACTATTGATCATTTTATCAGGGGTCTCATGTTTGCCCAGTCTTTGAGTGAACCAATTATGCCCCCCCCCCCCCCCCTTTACCGTGTCAATTTATTTATTCAATGCTGTTGGTTTAAGCTGTGTTGTATCTTTGCACAATGAATTTCAATGACAAACACTTAAAAAATCTCATGCGTTTTAATTTCACTTTGTAACATATGGCTCCATTGAAATATATGGTATGACTTAATAACATATGGCTCCATTGAAACATGCGGTATGACTAAATAACATTTGGCTTCATTGAAACATTTGGTATGACTTAATAACATATGGCTCTATTGAAACATATGGTATGACTTAACATATGGTTCTATTGAAACATATGGTATGACTTAATAACATATGGCTCGATTGAAACATGTGGTATGACTTAATAACATATGGCTCCATTGAAACATATGGTATGACTTAATAACATATGGCTCCATTGAAACATGTGGTATGACTTAATAACATATGGCTCCATTGAAACATGTGGTATGACTAATAACAAATGGCTCCATTGAAACATGTGGTATGACTTAATAACATATGGCTCCATTGAAACATGTGGTATGACTTAATAACATATGGCTCCATTGAAACACGTGGTATGACTTAAAAACATATGGCTCCATTGAAACATGTGGTATGACTTAATAACATATGGCATCATTGAAACATGTGGTATGACTTAATAACATATGGCTCCATTTAAACATGCGGTATGACTAAATAACATTTGGCTTCATTGAAACATTTGGTATGACTTAATAACATATGGCTCTATTGAAACATGTGGTATGACTTAATAACATATGGCTCCATTGAAACATGCGGTATGACTAAATAACATTTGGCTTCATTGAAACATTTGGTATGACTTAATAACATATGGCTCTATTGAAACATATGGTATGACTTACATATGCTAACTGGTAGCTACATGTGCTAACTGGTAGCTACATGTGCTAACTGGTAGCTACTTGTGCTAATTGGTAGCTACATATGCTAATTGGTAGCTACATATGCTAATTGGTAGCTACATATGCTAACTGGTAGCTACATGTGCTAACTGGTAGCTACATGTGCTAACTTGTAGCTGCATATGCTAATTGGTAGCTACATATGCTAATTGGTTGCTACATATGCTAATTGGTAGCTACTTGTGCTAATTGGTAGCTACATATGCTAATTGGTATGACATGTGGTATGACTTAATAACATATGGCTCCATTGAAACATGTGGTATGACTTAATAACATATGGCTCCATTGAAACATGCGGTATGACTTAATAACATATGGCTCCATTGAAACATGTGGTATGACTTAATAACATATGGCTCCATTGAAACATGTGGTATGACGAAATAACATAAGGCTCCATTGAAACATGTGGTATGACTTAATAACATATGGCTCCATTGAAACATGTGGTATGACTTAATAACATATGGCTCCATTGAAACATGTTGTATGACCTAATAACATATGGCTCCATTGAAACATGTGGTATGACTTAATAACATATGGCTCCATTGAAAAATGTGGTATGACTTAATAACATATGGCTCCATTGAAACATGTGGTATGACTTAATAACATATGGCTCCATTGAAACATGCGGTATGACTAAATAACATATGGCTCCATTGAAACATGTGGTATGACTTAATAACATATGGCTCCATTGAAACATGTAGTATGAATTAATAACATATTGCTCCATTGAAACATGTGGTATGACTTAATAACATATGGCTCCATTGAAACATTTGGTATGACTTAATAACATATGGCTCCATTTAAACATGTGGTATGACTTAATAACATATGGCTCCATTGAAACATGTGGTATGACGAAATAACATAAGGCTCCATTGAAACATGTGGTATGACTTAATAACATATGGCTCCATTGAAACATGTGGTATGACTAATAACATAAGGCTCCATTGAAACATGTGGTATGACTTAAAAACATATGGCTCCATTGAAACATGTGTTATGACTTAATAACATATGGCTCCATTGAAACATGTGGTATGACTTAATAACATATGGCTCCATTGAAACATGCGGTATGACTTAATGACATATGGCTCCATTGAAACATGTGGTATGACTTAAAAACATATGGCTCCATTGAAACATGTGGTATGACTTAATAACATATGGCTCCATTGAAACATGTGGTATGACTTAATAACATATGGCTCCATTGAAACATGTAGTATGAATTAATAACATATTGCTCCATTGAAACATGTGGTATGACTTAATAACATATGGCTCCATTGAAACATGTGGTATGATTTAATAACATATGGCTCCATTGAAACATGTGGTATGACTTAATAACATATGGCTCCATTGAAACATGTGGTATGACGAAATAACATAAGGCTCCATTGAAACATGTGGTATGACTTAATAACATATGGCTCCATTGAAAAATGTGGTATGACTTAATAACATATGGCTCTATTGAAAAATGTGGTATGACTTAATAACATATGGCTCCATTGAAACATGTTGTATGACCTAATAACATATGGCTCCATTGAAACATGTGGTATGACTTAATAACATATGGCTCCATTGAAACATGCGGTATGACTATATAACATATGGCTCCATTGAAACATGTGGTATGACTTAATAACATATGGCTCCATTGAAACATATGGTATGACTTAATAACATATGGCTCCATTGAAACATGTGGTATGACTTAATAACATATGGCTCCATTGAAACATGTGGTATGACTTAATAACATATGGCTCCATTGAAACATGTGGTATGACTTAATAACATATGGCTCCATTGAAACATGTGGTATGACGAAATAACATAAGGCTCCATTGAAACATGTGGTATGACTTAATAACATATGGCTCCATTGAAACATGCGGTATGACTAAATAACATATGGCTCCATTGAAACATGTGGTATGACTTAATAACATATGGCACCATTGAAACATGTAGTATGAATTAATAACATATTGCTCCATTGAAACATGTGGTATGACTTAATAACATATGGCTCCATTGAAACATGTGGTATGATTTAATAACATATGGCTCCATTGAAACATGTGGTATGACTTAATAACATATGGCTCCATTGAAACATGTGGTATGACGAAATAACATAAGGCTCCATTGAAACATGTGGTATGACTTAATAACATATGGCTCCATTGAAAAATGTGGTATGACTTAATAACATATGGCTCTATTGAAAAATGTGGTATGACTTAATAACATATGGCTCCATTGAAACATGTGGTATGACTTAATAACATATGGCTCCATTGAAACATGCGGTATGACTATATAACATATGGCTCTATTGAAACATGTGGTATGACTTAATAACATATGGCTCCATTGAAACATGTAGTATGAATTAATAACATTTTGCTCCATTGAAACATGTGGTATGACTTAATAACATATGGCTCCATTGAAACATGTGGTATGACTTAATAACATATGGCTCCATTGAAACATGTGGTATGACTTAATAACATATGGCTCCATTGAAACATGTGGTATGACGAAATAACATAAGGCTCCATTGAAACATGTGGTATGACTTAATAAAATATGGCTCCATTGAAACATGTGGTATGACTTAATAACATATGGCTCCATTGAAACATGTTGTATGACCTAATAACATATGGCTCCATTGAAACATGTGGTATGACTTAATAACATATGGCTCCATTGAAAAATGTGGTATGACTTAATAACATATGGCTCCATTGAAACATGTGGTATGACTTAATAACATATGGCTCCATTGAAACATGCGGTATGACTAAATAACATATGGCTCCATTGAAACATGTGGTATGACTTAATAACATATGGCTCCATAGAAACATGTAGTATGAATTAATAACATATTGCTCCATTGAAACATGTGGTATGACTTAATAACATATGGCTCCATTGAAACATTTGGTATGACTTAATAACATATGGCTCCATTTAAACATGTGGTATGACTTAATAACATATGGCTCCATTGAAACATGTGGTATGACGAAATAACATAAGGCTCCATTGAAACATGTGGTATGACTTAATAACATATGGCACCATTGAAACATGTGGTATGACTAATAACATAAGGCTCCATTGAAACATGTGGTATGACTTAAAAACATATGGCTCCATTGAAACATGTGTTATGACTTAATAACATATGGCTCCATTGAAACATGTGGTATGACTTAATAACATATGGCTCCATTGAAACATGCGGTATGACTTAATGACATATGGCTCCATTGAAACATGTGGTATGACTTAAAAACATATGGCTCCATTGAAACATGTGTTATGACTTAATAACATATGGCTCCATTGAAACATGTGGTATGACTTAATAACATATGGCTCCATTGAAACATGTGGTATGACTTAATAACATATGGCTCCATTGAAACATGTGATATGACTTAATAACATATGGCTCCATTGAAACATGTGGTATGACTTAATAACATATGGCTCCATTGAAACATGTGGTATGACTTAATAACATATGGCTCCATTGAAACATGTGGTATGACTTAATAACATATGGCTTCATTGAAATATGTGGTATGACTTAATAACATATGGCTCCATTGAAACATGTGGTATGACTTAATAACATATGGCTCCATTGAAACATGTGGTATGACTTAATAACATAAGGCTCCATTGAAACATGTGGTATGATTTAATTACATGGAAAACTTCTTTTGTCTCTTCATCTGTAAAAAAACTGTAACAAACACACACACACATCTTCATATGCTAACTGGTAGCTACATATGCTAATTGGTAGCTACTTGTGCTAATTGGTAGCTACATATGCTAATTGGTAGCTACATATGCTAATTGGTAGCTACTTGGGCTAATTGGTAGCTACATATGCTAACTGGTAGCTACATGTGCTAACTGGTAGCTACATGTGCTAACTGGTAGCTGCATATGCTAATTGGTAGCTACATATGGTAATTGGTAGCTACATATGCTAATTGGTAGCTACATATGCTAATTGGTAGCTACATATGCTAACTGGTAGCTACATGTGCTAACTGGTAGCTACATGTGCTAATTGGTAGCTACATATGCTAATTGGTAGCTACATATGGTAATTGGTAGCTACATATGGTAATTGGTAGCTACATATGCTAATTGGTAGCTACATATGGTAATTGGTAGCTACATATGCTAACAGGTAGCTACATGTGCTAACTGGTAGCTACATATGCTAATTGGTAGCTACATATGCTAATTGGTAGCTACATATGCTAACTGGTAGCTACATGTGCTAACTGGTAGCTACATGTGCTAATTGGTAGCTACATGTGCTAATTGGTAGCTACATATGCTAATTTGTAGCTACATATGCTAATTGGTAGCTACATAGGCTAATTGGTAACTACATATGCTAATTGGTAGCTACATATGCTAATTGGTAGCTACATATGCTAATTGGTAGCTACATTTGTGACATAATCCGCCCAATCATGACACTTCTTTAATAAGGGACGATAAGTTGTAGTGCCAGCTTGGGTGGGGCGATAAGTTGTAGTGCCAGCTTGGGTGGGGCGATAAGTTGTAGTGCCACCTTGAGCGGGACGATAATTTTGCTGCTCGTTCAACGAAAAAACAAAACAAAACCGCAACAGTTGGTCGAAAATGGTGCCCCTCCATGTAAATAAAAAAGGAGCCACCGTGGCGGTTCGCGCCCCCCAGGCCCCACTCCCCTTCCTACGCAACAGAATACACGACAATCCTATAGGCTTAATCTTACAATGCACTTAAACTTTTTATCCCACTGTTTTTATATTGTAATTTTTACATTGGCCAAGACGAGAGACAAATATTAAAACACGGTAGGGCGGGCTGGTGGCTACTTACAATAGGAAATTATTAAAACACAGTAAGGTTAAACATGAAAAAAAGGAACGCAACAAAACAACGAACGTGTCGACAGGAAGCCTTCATCAGCGAACAAACAGAAAAAAACGAATAAAATATACAAAACTAAAAAAATATTATAGCACTTAGCTGAGAAGTAGTGTCCAAGGGGGCAGCCAAAGATTTGTGACAGAAAGTAAGTGGGAGAAAGGATTATAGCACTTAGCTGAGAGGTAGTGTCCAAGAGGGCAGCCAAAGATTTGTGACAGAAAGTAAGTGGGAGAAAGGATTATAGCACTTAGCTGAGAAGTAGTGTCCAAGAGGGCAGCCAAAGATTTGTGACAGAAAGTAAGTGGGAGAAAGGATTATAGCACTTAGCTGAGAAGTAGTGTCCAAGAGGGCAGCTAAAGATTTGTGACAGAATGTGATAGGGAGAAAGGTTAAAAAGGGAAGAGGGGAAGAAAAGAGGAGAAGTAAGTCCACTGCGATAGGTCGTGACGTGGTTACTTACACATGCACTTGTGTGTGTTCCAATAAAATCCTGGTCCGCATTCGCAACGGTAGCCCGTGGGGCAGTCTATACACTGAGGTTTGGTATAATAGTTGCGGTGGCAGTGGTCCCAGTTGATGAGTGGTTGGCCTGAGCAGTGGACACAAATTGTACAAACTAAATGTTACGGTACTATGCACAAGCGAGTAGTTTACTTCTCCATATACCCCACTTTAAATTCGCTTTAACACAGTTTAACATTTCATTTATGCACACTGATCATTAAATAATTTAGTTGTGCTCAAACGATTTCTATTTTCAATTTGAAATAATTAAAATGTCAAAGATCAACGAGCATGAGGAGAGCTGAATTTTGTTAACCGACCGTGACCTTAACATGTTAACCGACCGTGACCTTAACAATCTTTTCGGTCCTTTCCGATTATTTTTCATTTTTGTAAAATCAATTTTGAGTGGTACTTTTATATTCAAATTTTATGATATTTTTTTTGGTACTTATAATATACATTTATGAGAAACTAGTACTAAACTAGAACCAAACTAGTACTAAACTAGTACTAAACTAGAACTAAACTAGTGCTAAACTAGTACCACACTAGTGCTAAACTAGTACTAAACCCAATATATATCCCCAATGGTACTCAGCAGTCACGTCGTCTGGCTCTAAAATAATTTAGAAAAAAAAACGATTAAAAAAAATGAAAAAAAAACATAAAAATAACCATTTGTTTTAGTTGCCCCAAAATTTGTTAACTTTGGTTACGTGGCTACATGGCTAAATGTAGGATAAAAAAATTCAGAAACCTTTAAAAATAAAACAAAGGATGACGTAATGAGCACGTCATGTTTGAATATTTTTTTTTATATGATTAGCAACACAGTGCGTACTTACCATGACTCACTGTGACGACACTGGCAATAACAACCCAACACCATTGGTTGCATTTAAACCACGCCCACTCGTAAATCAGCATTCCTGATTGGCCCACGAGCCTCATCACGTGACATGGAGACACCTCTAAAAAAAGAAGATAATAATTTGTATATGTGTACATAATGCATTGTCAGTTGCAGCCATCAGAGTTAATATTCGCTCTTGGGGTAATCCCTCCATATATATTGTGTCGGTACTAAAGGGGTGGTCGTTGCTGATTTGGGGAATTTGGCGTACGGGAGCGAAAGATGAGTTGGGGTGGGGGGAGGGAGGGGATTCCAGCCGATTGTGTACTTACATTCATACACAAAATCTGCACAAACGTATTTGTGATGTAAATTATTATTTTGTTGTCTGAAACAGATTGTATACGCTATTCAAAAAAAAAAAAAAAAAAAAAATTCCGAGAAAAACCGTGTCTTCTTTAAATAGCTATGGCTATGTACACCATACTGGTCCCTTAATAAATTATTGAAACACGGCTGGGTTGGAAGGGGAGGGCTGAAGGGGTACATTTGTACATTAGCATGTTATTTTGGGGTGGGGGTTGTCCAGAAATGTACTGAATTCAACTGATGCGAAACAAATTTGGGGGGGGGGGGGGGTGTGGGGGGAATGCATTTTTTTGCGTACGCAATACTTGGATGACTCCTTTCTAAAAATAAAACATAATTGGCAAGGATATATCAGGACCTTGTCATTCCCAATGTCATGATGACACGATTTTAAAGATAGTCCTCTCTTCAAGAGGATCCCCCCCCCCTTTTTTTTTTTCCGAGCTGACATCATCCAATAAAATAATTCAGTCCTCGGTACTCGCCTCTTTGGCATGCTCAACTCTGAGCTTTACAAATGTCAGCCGAGGCACCATCGGCGCCCACATTATCCTCGGCGCACTCAAGCGGCGCCCAGCCTCGTCACACCAGAATGCCGGGGAAGAAGTTGGGGGGGGTGAGGGGTGGGGTTGACTATTAACAATGCCAAATAAGGTGATAATAAGTACACACCTATGAAATGATTAATTGGAGAAAGATTTTTTATAACATATTTCATTACATAATATTTTATTTTAGGAAATCGTTAACAAAAAAAATATCAGAGCTGTAGTGTAGATGGCGAAACACAAAGATTATGATGTAGGATATTTCTTTTTACAACACATATTTATTTTCAAATGTTGGAAATAACAACATAGTGTGACATAAACATGTATGGCAAGATTCAGTATTCTTTGCTTTTGTTTAGGATTAGGTGAGTACTTTGGGACCACAGTGGAATGCTGCCCGACCCTCTTAGTTGAGAGGGAGCCACCTGGAGTGGAAGGATTGATGCGTGCACTACGTTTCAAGCAATGAAGTATTTGATTAACCCTAAAACTACCACTACATATCATGCCATAAAGTACATGTATTTGATTAACCCTAAAAATACAACTGCATATAAAGCAATGAAATGTTTGATTAATTTTATAACAACCACTACATATAGAGAAATCAATTATTGGTTGAACACTCAAACTGCTATGAAGAGGGGTTGAAATAAATAAAAGATATATATTAAAAGTGGTACTCCGAGTTAGGTCAAATTTTTTTTTTCCTCGATCCTAACAATGAAAGCCAGGGGAGGGAAGGATCAAAGCTAGCCTCGGTGGGATTGACAGAGTTATCCTCTGGACGAGATAACAAAGCGTCGGTTCATCGCAGTTTGCCAGATACTATAGGACCATGACTGAATGCGAACGACTTACATTGATTTTCCCCCTCAGCTGCTTTATTGGTTTATTATTCAAACTCCAACTACGTTACTCTTATGCCGTCAACTCATCTCTATGTCAAGAAAGTGTAAGAAAGGTTTTAAAACATCCAGATCAAGCATTGGGTTTCCTTCCATTTAGTTCTTAAGACAAGTCACAATTTTATTTTGAATGCTACTTTAGGTAGGTCTAGAGCTTTTACTGCAAAATAAATGATTTTTTTTAAAGAAGTCAGCCTATTAAAAATGGATACATTGAATTGGTTTCTTTAAAACGTAATAATTTTTTTTAATGTTTAATTTGTTTATACATTTAATAAACTAGTTTTTTTTTTTCTTTTAATGGCGGGAAACTCTGAAGGATTTACCCCACTTTTGTCCACAAGATTTCATTGTTGTGAAAGCATTACAATTTTCTATCCATGATTTGTTGAGATTGCTATTTTGCCTTATTCTCATGAGTTGAAGACAATGGCATTAAAGTCGCGCATCTGTCCTTGATGACAATGGCATTCAAAAACAGTTTCTTAAAAGCAATAATCCACCAAAAGGAAATTAAATTATCCATCAACCGACAGTCGCAAACCGAAAATATAATTTAGAACCATAAAAACTCTTTCGTTCTCGAGACAAGAACCAGATACTGACTATTTATGGAATCTCTAGATTGTCTACAAAGCCAGCCGAAACCATTTTGACATTTATTGGAAGCCCTTTGTCGCATTTCCTCTATGAAATACAGTTTATATTACATACACAAGAAAATAACAGGGAACGAGAACCGCCCCCCTCCCCCTCACCACATTATCACATAAAATAAGGATGTTTAGTTGTCCAAAAATTTAAATTTTATCATGCACTATACCAGCGGTTCTCAACCTGTGGGTCGCGAACCCTTTGAGGGTCGAACGACCCTGTTATAGGGTCGCATAAGACCATCGGAAAAAACATATACTATACAGTTATGAAGTAGCTACGGAAATTAATTTTGTGGTTGGGGGTTGCCAAAGATGAAGAACACTGTAGAAAAGGGTCGCGGCTTCAGGAAGGTTGAGAACCACTGAATTATACAATTATGTTTCGCTATTCAAGGAAAAATTCCATAAACATTTATTGTACGTCTTGTAGTATTTTTTCTAAAGTTCAAAATACTGCAAGAGTATAACGTTGTGAAGTATCAGTAATGATTGAAATTTTATATCTATTAACTCATGGAAGCTGCATCTCATAGGCAAAGGTATTTAGTGAACTAACAACGCATTGGCTCTATAACTCGTCATAGAATAAGTCCACACATTTTTGACATACTAGAGATGGTCATTGTTGAAGTTTCTTCTAAACTAGATGTGACGTCCAAAATTCCTTGCTGAAATTATTTTGAGTATGAACTTGGAATAAAAAATAATTAAACAGACAATATTCTACAGTGCAATGAAAGAATTTAGATCACGAATCAGCTTCAGCCAATATTATACAGTGCATAGAAAGAACTTGGAACATGAATAAACTTAAGAAACAGCCAATATCCTGCTTTGGAAGAGAAAGAAGTAAAACGAGACAAAGGGAGCGTGAGGGAAAATGCGAGTTGCAAATAAACTTAGAAAATGAAATGAAACGAAGGGGAGAAAAAAAAAGAAAGAAAGAGACTGCTTGATAAAGTGGACATAACTCATTCTCATTGGAGTAGCGTGGGCTACCAGCGCCCCGGGAAATTCAAGTATTGCCCCCTCCCCTCATCTACACACCGTCGTCACTCCCTGTGTATTACAGTGAAGCCGTCACCAACTCAACCCTCATAAGTTCATGTTTTGCATTTAAAGAAAAATATTAAAGTTGTTTTCTAAGTTCAGTTAATATTATGCTGGTATGTATCTCAATTTATTTACAACCGCTTTTGTTTTAATACGTGCACTTTTAAAAAAAATGTAGATTTTTAATTTTTATTTTATATCATTATCAACGGAAATGAATGTACATTTTTTAAATTGCTGATGTCAGTTTAAAGTAATGACAGGCCTTTATAATTTACAAAGTGTTCATTGGCTCATCGTAGAACTCCGATAATGCCATCGATGAGTTCTAAGTTTGTAAAGGGAAGCTTTTTCCTAAATTTGCTAAATTTACAACAATGTTTAACGTCACAAAATAAAAAAATAAAAACAAGCAAACTGTCCGATTCTGTTTCACATACCAAATCAAAACTCAATGCGTCCTTTTGGCAATCTATGCAGGTTTTACTTCCTTATCCCTACAAGACAATTTAACAATGATGACGTTTTTATTGCGTTTATTAAAAACTCTACGCACCTTGCACATGTGTCATGAATTTGTTCATAGGTGAAATCATTTTATTGAGAATATATTTTTTTTTAAAAATACTTTAAAAAAAAGCAAGCCTTTTCTAAAATTTTACTAAAAGTATAAAATAAATGTACCCCAAAACTTCAGAGTTCATATGGCTAAAAAAGCGTAGGATGCCCATGAACTCAATGTTCTTTACAAATAGCTCCTTTATATGTGCGAGTGATTGTTGTGGAGGGCTATCCCTGGCATAACTAAAACAGAGTGAGAGAAAGAGAGAGAGAGGGTGAGTGAAATTGCCGACATTATGTAAAAGACATTGCGCTGTATGACAATCGTCCTCAAATTTTAAGGGGCAGTTCTAGTGATGAAGCGACGAAGTGCTGCGACCGCGGCAGCGTCTCCGAGGAATAATGGGGCTGCCCAAATGGGGTTTGCCTCTTCGTGGCGTGGCGAACTAGTCCACCCGAAGCAAAAAACCCAGACCGACCGCATGACTCTCAACGCAATGGGAGTAGTAGTGTCTAACATGATTACTTGTTGCCTTTGATGGAAATGAGGCTTGGGTGGCGGTCAAAACCCATGCCGACGATTTTAGCTACGCGGCCGTGAGAAAGCCGCTCATAGGCAACCGTTTCGTCCCAGCTTTCCGTCTCGACTGAAAGGCTCCCTGGGCGGTTGGGGTGGTAACGCAACACCTTCCCCCCGGAAGCAAACCCGCCCAGACCCTCAGGGAGAGTGGGCTGCGAACGCTTTAAAACAGATTTATTACGGACCGTTATGAATTGAGAATTTAATCTCTTAATTTTAGACTATGGCTCGTTCTAGAAACGGTCCATAATAAAGGACGATACCAACATTTAAAAATAATAACAAATACAACGACAATCAAGGCCAGAGCTAATTACAAGTAGTAACTTTTTTAATTTGTGAACTTCAAGTAAATAATAACAGCAAGAGAAATATTATTAAAATTATAAACGTACAGATTTTCTGGTACCGGTACTGTATATAAAAATACAAATGAGCACAAAATTGTATGAGGAAATAGAAAACTCTACACACAACAAAGTATGACATAGCATATCTCGTGATCAAAACAAAATATCTCCCCCTTTCTATCGGTCAGCCCTTTTTATAGGCCTTTCCTACTAAGGTCTCTCGAACCGCCTAACACATTGTTTTGCCTTCCCGTTTTATCCAGAATCTTCTATTATTTTCGACAGTTCTCCTGACTAGAATTTATGTTGTAAATAAGGTTTTTCTAGCCACACTTCAAAGGCGGTCACGAGAGTTCACGAGGGGTCATGCACGTGGGACGCGAGATAGGTGTGCTAAGAACACGTCATCCTTCATAACAACGTTTTCGGCCGACCGCCACGATTCAGGTAGGCTACTTATCATCACGTGACTACATCGTATTTGATATCAATGGAAAGCTTTTTTTTTCAGAAATTGTATATATTTAGCTTCCTATCACGGAAGTTACCAAACACATAAATGGGCGTTGTATCGTGATAAAAATGATGTTTTTCTGACCTATTTATAGAGTCACCTCATTTTTTAACTCATCATCGTTGAATTCTAAATAAACCACGCATTTGGACGGGTTTTATGTGTGAACAATTTAAGTGTTATAGGAATCCCTATAATGAAATTCGATTAGAACGCGCAGTTTATGCTCTGTAAATATGCATTTTTTCCAATTGGTGTCATCCCTTAGTATGGTGTCTCCCGTAGCACTCCACTGCATAACACTTATTTGCATCAATGCAAACACATAAATGTGTCCAACATTGTATATGTCAAGTCATATGATATCACTGTAGTGGGCACCCCACTCTTTTTAATCATATGAATGATACAGTCTGAAGTTTTGGGGGACATTTATTTTATTATTTTTAGTGAATATTTGGAAAAAGTTTTTTAAAAAGTTTTATTTAAAACGTATTTTTAAAAATTGTTTTATATTGTACTTTTTAGACTTGGATGATGTAATAAGGGATAAGGAAGTGGGTTGCGACAGATAACTAAATAGCGTGGGGAGCCCATGTAAATGCAAACACGTGAAAGGTCAGTGGTCACCTTTCTGTGGTACAAAATGTGTTTCTCATCCAGTGGCGTAGCGAGCTTAACTCGCGCCCGGGGCACAATACCTTTTTAGCGTCCCCTCCTATTCGAAAACCATACAATATTATAGTAAAATATACGATTTGGCGCCCATTTGTGAGTAGCGCCCGGGGCATGATGCCCCCCTCTTGCCCCCCTCACCACGCCACTGATCTCATCGTCGCTTGCTATCGGGAACGAGTGACCATGGATATGGAAGTGATAACCTGATGTCCTTATCACTTTCCGTTCCTGAGTTATCCGCAGAAGGTCAATCAAGGGTCGGTCAATAAGGAACTAAGCGTAAAAAGTATAGTCTCATTTGGACATCAGGATATGGGTCCAGATTAATATGCAAGATAGAGGTCAATCAAGGGTTAAGGGAGTTCATTGGTGACCTACTGATCATGAAGCGTTGTATCGTCATCGGAGATGGGTAAGTGCACAAAGTGTCAGCTCAACTGGACATCAGAAAGTCGGTCAAAATTGAGATGCAAGATTTGACACAGAGAGTTCACTTGAGGGTAAGTGAGGGTCACTGGTTCACTTGAGGGTAAGTGAAGGTCACTGGATCACTTAAGGGTAACTGGAGGTCACTGGTTCACTTAAGGGTTGGTGGAGGTCACTGGTTCACTTGAGGGTCAGTGAAGGTCACTGGTTCACTTGAGGGTAAGTGAAGGCCACTGGTTCAATTAAGGGTAAGTGGAGATCACTGGCTCACTTGAGGGTAAGTGAAGGTCACTGGTGACCTGCTGATTGTGAATGTTTTTATAGTCATCGCACGTGTGGAGGTCAACACAGTTTCAACGTAATTGTATCTCAGGAAGTGGGTCAAAATACAGATGCAAGATTCCAACACAAACAACCAAACAAAATGACAAAGCAACTTACTAAAAAGCGTATATATATGAATGTATAATATTCCAATATATTGGCGGATTATCTGTCAGGGAAAAGGCAAGCAATAGTTTTTTCTATTATTTCACTGCTTTATTTTTTTTTTTGTTTCTGAAATTTTGCAGCCGGATAAGCAGCCCTCTAGCACTGGTTGCCTTGTGGGACGTGGTCGCGGTGGAAAGAAAAAAACAACGTTAAATACATAATGTAGACTTGTGTCCCGTCTGATTGCCTGAGGTTTATATTGTAATAGTGATCGATTAGTGGTCGATTAGTGATATATTAGTGATCGATTAGTGATATAATAGTGATCGATTAGTGATATATTAGTGGTCGATTAGTGATATATTAGTGGTCGATTAGTGATATATTAGTGATCGATTAGTGATATATTAGTGATCGATTAGTGATATATTAGTGGTCGATTAGTGATATATTAGTGGTTGATTAGTGATATATTAGTGGTCGATTAGTGATATATTAGTGATAGATTAGTGATATATTAGTGGTCGATTATTGATATATTAGTGATCGATTAGTGATGTATTAGTGATCGATTAGTGATATATTAGTGGTCGATTAGTGATATATTAGTGGTCGATTAGTGATATATTAGTGGTCGATTAGTGATATATTAGTGATCGATTAGTGATATATTAGTGATCGATTAGTGATATAATAGTGATCGATTAGTCGAAAAAATAGAAACGGTTCGGACTGACCGATACTTCAACAGCGCTTAAGGTCTACCCAAACAAAGCTATCTATGTTCAGCGTGCTACTGCACTGACCGCCTGGGTGGGGGGGGGGGGTTGTAGTGGTGTTCGATAGCGTGACGTCATTAACGGGGCTTAAATCACGGAAATGAAACCGTCTGGTACTGACATTAAAAATAGATTCAGTCTGCCCCGGAGCAGTGCGACAGGCATTACCAATGTTTTTGAGTTGACCTGGTCACGTGGCTCTGCGTATCCGAGCAAGAATCGTCCATTAACTGAACGGGATGTCCACAACGCGACACGAGTTGTCGTGATAAAACATTGCACACGGAGTCCACAAATACCGGCATGTCAAATATTATGACGCACAATTTATTCCACCATCGTTTAAAGCGCAACCCTTCGATGACCTTGTTGTGAAATGTCTAGTGTAAGGTCAACTCAAACTCACAGGACCTATAGTAACAAACTCACAGGACCTATAGTAACAAACTCACAGGACCTATAGTAACAAACTCACAGGACCTATAGTAACAAACTCACAGGACCTATAGTAAACAAACTTACAGGACCTATAGTAACAAACTCACAGGACCTATAGTAACAAACTCACAGGACCTATAGTAACAACTCACAGGACCTATAGTATCAAACTCACAGGACCTATAGTATCAAACTCACAGGACCTATAGTTACAAACTCAAAGGACGTATAGTAACAAACTCACAGGACTTATAGTTTCAAACTCACAGGACTTATAGTAACCAACTCACAGGACTTATAGTTTCAAACTCACAGGACTTATAGTTTCAAACTCACAGGACTTATAGTAACCAACTCACAGGACTTATAGTTTCAAACTCACAGGACTTATAGTTTCAAACTCACAGGACTTATAGTTTCAAACTCACAGGACTTATAGTTTCAAACTCACAGGACTTATAGTTTCAAACTCACAGGACTTATAGTAACCAACTCACAGGACTTATAGTAAGAATGACATCAGGTGATATATTCTTAAACTAAAACACATTTCTTCTTTTATTCGTGTCTATTGGTAAACCAAAAAAATTCTCATGCATTGTTATTAAATATAATTTTTGGGTCAAGAAACAGAAGATATTTGATGCTAAAATTTGTTTGAATATTAAATTGTTCATACAAGTAATTTAAAAATTATAATGTCAATACATTTTAAAAAAATTGTTTGTTCTCGTATAGTGTTTTAACACTTCATTGTTTATGTCGAAAAATAAGCTACAGCCTATGAATTGTATGCAGTGGACTGACAATAGAGTTACAAAGTAAGCTACATCCTATGAATTGTATGCAGTGGACTGACATAAGCTACAGCCAATGAATTGTATGCAGTGGACTGACATAAGCTACAGCCTATGAATTGTATGCAGTGGAACTGACAATAGAGTCACAAAGTAAGATACAGTCTATGAATTGTATGCAGTGGACTGACATAAGCTACAGCCAATGAATTGTATGCAGTGGAACTGACAATAGAGTTACAAAGTAAGCTACAGCCAATGAATTGTATGCAGTGGACTGACATAAGCTACAGCCTATGAATTGTATGCAGTGGACTGACATAAGCTACAGCCTATGAATTGTATGCAGTGGAACTGACAATAGAGTCGCAAAAAAAGTCTCGCCGAGGGAGGACTACCCTTTCCTTTTCCTACGCCCGTAACCACTATGCTATTTGATACCATTTTAAGATTGTCTCAGATAAGCCGATCAAGTCCAACCGATCGTTCATTGCAACCATCCATGACTAAAACAGTCCTGTTTACTCTTACGATTTTGGCGTACAATGTACGATTTTGAGGTGTATACATTATATAAATTATATATACTATATGTTTATTTTTTTACTATTAAGATAATGTATTGAACGATTTTGTGATGATATTGTACGATTTTAAGAGTTTGAGTGTAAACAGGTCTGACTAATATAACCTCAACGGGAATACTCATTGAAGATGGTTAGAAATGTTACTAAACATAAACGTATGCCTCTTATAGGATGTCTAGTCCTTTACACGTGACATACACGTGACATACACGTGACATACTTAAATGCAATGTCATTGGATGATATTAGTTTCATGTAATGTCATTGGATGATATTAGTTTCATGTAATGTCATTGGATGATATTAGTTTAATGTAATGTCATTAATGATGCTCCTATAATGCCATTTTATCACGTTAAAACAGGTTCAGATCGGGGTACTTAACCCATGAATCTCCATAAGTGCCAGTTGGTCTATTGCACTTTAGTCATCCATTAAAATGACTTTAGGAAAGGGTCTGACGCCTATATCTGACTGGCAAAATGGTTCCTATTAGTGAGCGCATTGACTACAAGATTCTGTCCTTGGCGTACAACTGCATAGAAGGCTCTGCACAGGAATATCTGAAAGAACTGCTTTATAAACATGTAACCTTAAAGAACCTGCGGTCCTCAACTCAATCCTTATTGAAAATTCCCAGTGTGGATAAACAAAGAAAAAAAGTCGTACGGAGTGCGCTCTTTTGAAGCGGTAGCGCCAAAGTTATGGAATATTTTACCTCCATCTTTTAGGAGTACTGAAAAGGACAGAAAATCATTCAGGAAACATTTAAAGACTTTTTTGTTTAATAGATTTGATGAAACCAGAGCGCAATGAGCATGCTAAAGTACCTATAGAAGTATCCAATCAATCAATCAATCATCAAAATGGCCAAGGGCTAAATGGACTAAAAAAAGTGAGAACCCCCTCTTGTAGATAGTCTGTCTAAGGGGGAAGCTGTCAAAGCCAACATCGCCAGACTCTTATCAATGCAATCATTTTTTGTCAATACTTTCCTGGTGGAACGACTTTTTCAAAGTCAAGCTGTTTTCGGGGTGTTTAGCCCCCGTTGGTGAACTTTAAGCTCGTGTAAGTGTTTTTGGAATCATCAGTAAAAAGTCACATCATGTCTCAAGTTTTAAAAAAGCAACGACCGACATATGTCAAGTCAAAAATCTACAACCATCCTGTCATAAAATCTAGAGTGTTATACCCAATGAGATCCGGAGCGTCTCGTCGTGTGGTGTATTAGCGTTGACGACCACGTCCGGGGGGAAGACGGTCGTGGCCTCATGTCCAGATTTAGGCGGGCCTAACGATCGATACACAATGAGAATTACCGGGTTCTCTAAACGTGGAATATGTCCTTCGTTACCCCGGCCCTCAGCAGTTCACCGGAGCATTATCACGAGGTTGGGTGGGGGGGGGGGGGTGATTTCCCAACAACTTCTAGGCTCGGGGACTTTGTTGAAAGAGGGCTTTGTTGGACTGGGACCTTGTTGCACGGGGACCTTGTTGGACGATATCGAAAATGTTTACAAGATTGTTTCTCCTTTCAGTTTAAACAAAGTTTTTCATTGGGCCAGCGAGTCTCAAACTGGTAGGCAATGACATAATGACAGCGGTTCCATCTCTCCAGAACTTCACAGACAGCACACATAACTGATTCGGAGCCCTTTGAACGAGTTGTTTATCTGGCCCTATGTATAATCTGTCCTCCACCTTGCCCTATAGAAAATCGTTTGTCCAATACTATGCCCCATACAATTGTGTCCCCCCTCCCTTTTTATCCATTCCTTTAATCTTCAATGCCAATGTTAAACTATCATGAGTAAAATTTTATTTTTAAAATCTAAATTTAGTTCACTGACCACGCAGATCATTGACAGTTCACTGAACACGCAGATCATTGGCAGTTTACTGACCACCAAGATCATTGACAGTTTACTGACCACCAAGATCATTGACAATTTACTGAACACTCAGATCATTGACAGTTCAATGAACACCCAGATCATTGACAGTTCACTGACCACTTAGATCATTGACAGCTCACTGACCACCCTGACCATCGACAGTTTACTGACCACCCCAATCATTGGTTATTTACAGACCACCGGATCATCGATCGTTTACTAAACACCAAGGCAACCCCTAGGGTAAAGATTAAAAGAATAATTTTCGAAGTCCTAGATACCCTTTTACTTTTAATACACGTAACAGCTTTGTGCTTGGCGCTATCACTTTGGTTCTCAAATGACACCAAAAGCCCGATCCCACTTGTGGATACAACATGGCATGTAATGATTACAATTTATTTATCATTCTTCATTTTCTTTTTTTTCTACCGTTTAACAATCTAAAAAAAATTAATTAATTAACGCGTTTGCTTGCATACGGGTTCAAAGGTCAGGCGGACAGCGGGAGAGTGATCAAAGTGATACTCACGAAACGGGGTGGTAGGTCAAAGGTCAGGATAACGGATCCCGATCTCGTGCACGAGTGATGCGCTAATGATGTGACTTTTGTCCAGCTAATTCTACGCTTCGCGAGGAGGTGGCGTTCGCTGGCCATCCTTTTAACCACGGTAGGTTCTAAGGGGAATTCTTGCATGACTTTGTTTTAGAGGTGGCTCTGTGCGTTATATGTATGTGCTACTCGTAGTGCATTGTCCTGTGGTTCTATCGTTGTACATATCACACAAAGCTGTTCTGTTTGATTCGAGAAGAATCATATCGTTACGCTGTCCTTCGAAATGTGTCCTCTTATCACCATGTCTGGTGTATACACGGAAATTATCAAGCATATTCAGGATTTCAAATTATTTGGTCTATCCAGATTGTAGTATCCTTGATTGGCATATCCAGAATATAGAAGCATGGCTTAAAATATCTATGATGCAGAATAATTCCTGACATATCCAGGGTATAAAAGCACTGCCTAAAATATCCAGGGTTTAGAAGCAATGCCTAACCTATCCAGGGTATAGAAGCATTGCCTAACATATCTAGGGTACAGAAGCATTTCCTAACATATCTAGGGTACAGAAGTATTGCCTAACATATCCAGGGTACAGAAGCATTGCCTAACATATCTAGGGTATAGAAGCATTGCATAACATATCTAGGGTATAGAAGCATTGCCTAACATATCTAGGGTATAGAAGCACTGCCTAACATATCTAGGGTATAGAAGCATTGCCTAACATATCTAGGGTATAGAAGCACTGCCTAACATATCTAGGGTATAGAAGCATTGCATAACATATCTAGGGTACAGAAGCATTGCCTAACATATCGAGGGCATAGAAGCATTGCATAACATATCCAGGGTATAGAAGCATTGCCTAACATATCTAGGGTACAGAAGCATTTCCTAACATATCTAGGGTACAGAAGTATTGCTTAACATATCGAGGGTACAGAAGCATTTCCTAACATATCTAGGGTACAGAAGCATTGCCTAACATATCCAGGGTATAGAAACATTGCATAACATATCCAGGGTATAGAAGCATTGCATAACATATCCAGGGTAAAGAAGCATGGCCTAACATATCCAAGGTATAGAAGCATTGCCTAACATATCCAGGGTATAGAAGCATTGCCAAACATATCCAGGGTATAAAAGCATTGCATAACATATCCAGGGTATAGAAACTTTGTCTAACATATCCAGGATATAGAAGCATTGCCTAACATATCCAGGGTTTAGAAGCAATGCCTAACATATCCAGGGTATAGAAGCATAGCATAACATATCTAGGGTACAGAAGCATTGCCTAACATATCTAGGGTATATAAGCATTGCATAACATATCTAGGGTACAGAAGCATTGCCTAACATATCGAGGGCATAGAAGCATTGCATAACATATCCAGGGTATAGAAGCATTGCCTAACATATCCAGGGTACAGAAGCATTGCCTAACATATCTAGGGTATAGAAGCATGGCCTAACATATCCAGGATATAGAAGCATTGCCTAACATATCGAGGGTACAGAAGCATTTCCTAACATATCCAGGGTATAGAAGCATTGCCTAACATATCGAGGGTACAGAAGCATTGCCTAACATATCCAGGGTACAGAAGCATTGCCTAACATATCCAGGGTATAGAAGCATTGCCTAACATATCCAGGGTACAGAAGCATTTCCTAACATATCTAGGGTACAGAAGCATTGCCTAACATATCCAGGGTACAGAAGCATTGCCTAACATATCTAGGGCATAGAAGCATTGCCTAACATATCCAGGGTATAGAAGCATGGCCTAACATATCTAGGGCATAGAAGCATTGCATAACATATCCAGGGTATAGAAACATTGCATAACATATCCAGGGTATAGAAGCATTGCATAACATATCCAGGGTAAAGAAGCATGGCCTAACATATCCAAGGTATAGAAGCATTGCCTAACATATCCAGGGTATAGAAGCATTGCCAAACATATCCAGGGTATAAAAGCATTGCATAACATATCCAGGGTATAGAAACTGTGTCTAACATATCCAGGATATAGAAGCATTGCCTAACATATCCAGGGTTTAGAAGCAATGCCTAACATATCCAGGGTATAGAAGCATAGCATAACATATCTAGGGTACAGAAGCATTGCCTAACATATCTAGGGTATAGAAGCATTGCATAACATATCCAGTGTACAGAAGCATTGCATAACATATCTAGGGTATAGAAGCATTGCATAACATATCTAGGGTACAGAAGCATTGCCTAACATATCTAGGGTATAGAAGCATTGCCTAACATATCTAGGGTATAGAAGCATTGCCTAACATATCCAGGGTATAGAAGCATTGCCTAACATATCCAAGGTATAGAAGCATTGCCTAACATATCCAGGGTACAGAAGCATTGCATAACATATCCAGGGTATAGAAACATTGCATAACATATCCAGGGTATAGAAGCATTGCATAAGATATCCAGGGTAAAGAAGCATGGCCTAACATATCCAAGGTATAGAAGCATTGCCTAACATATCAAGGGTATAGAAGCATTGCCAAACATATCCAGGGTATAGAAGCATTGCATAACATATCCAGGGTATAGAAACATTGTCTAACATATCCAGGGTATAGAAGCATTGCCTAACATATCCAGGGTTTAGAAGCAATGCCTAACATATCCAGGGTATAGAAGCATTGCATAACATATCTAGGGTACAGAAGCATTGCCTAACATATCTAGGGTATAGAAGCATTGCATAACATATCCAGGGTACAGAAGCATTGCCTAACATATCTAGGGTATGGAAGCATTGCATAACATATCTAGGGTACAGAAGCATTGCCTAACATATCTAGGGTATAGAAGCATTGCCTAACATATCTAGGGTATAGAAGCATTGCCTAACATATCCAGGGTATAGAAGCATTGCCTAACATATCCAAGGTATAGAAGCATTGCCTAACATGTCCAGGGTACAGAAGCATTGCCTAACATATCTAGGGCATAGAAGCATTGTCAAACATATCCAGGGTATAGAAACATTGTCTAACATATCCAGGGTATGGAAGCATTGCCTTACATATCCAGGGTATAGAAGCATTGCCTAACATATCCAGGGTATGGAAGCATTGGCCGGCATGTTTTCTCAGAACATGAAACGTTCCTCGACGAAATGTAAATTTGCCCGCTGGCCAGGAGGAAGAGATCCTGCTCTCTCATCTATTTGTTATAGGAAAACAGGTTTCGATCGGACCTCGGGTACTTTTGGACAATATAAAAGGAAATCATAAGGATAGAAAATTTATCCAGAACTTCCCGGAGACCCCAAGCAACAGCGTGGTTAACATGACGTCAGACACTTTTAATGTTGGCTGTTGTGGGTGTGGTTTATGTTAATATAGTTCTTATTGGTTGTCAAAAGATGTTCACGTTGGTCAAATCAGAAGCCAGCGCTGGGGCTATTCAGATATCAATGTTGACAACGTCAAATGTCCTACCAGTTGTCTATTACGGTGCCAGTTGTAGTCAATAACGAAAAGGAAGATACAGTGATTACACACTGATCAACTGCATTGCCGTTTGTGGGTAATTACATCTCGCAGACAACACGTTTAAATTGTTTGACATTATCTCAGCAGATGTTTAGATTGTTTGACATTATCTCAGCAGATGTTTAAATTGTTTGACATTATCTCAGCAGTTGTTGAAATTGGTTCACATTATCCAAGCAGGCGTTTAAATCGTTTGACATTATCTCAGCAGATGTTTAAATTTGTTAACATTATCCAAGCAGACGTTTAAATCGTTTGACATGATCTCAGCAGACGTTTAAATTGTTTGACATGATCTCAGCAGACGTTTAAATTGTTTGACATGATCTCAGCAGACGTTTAAATTATATGACATGATCTCAGCAGACGTTTAAATTGTATGACATGATCTCAGCATATGTTTAAATTGGTTTACATTATCTCAGCAGACTTTTAAATTGGTTGACATTGTCTCAGCAGACGTTTAAATTGGTTGACATTATCTCAGCAGACGTTTAAATTGATTGACATTAGGATGGCTCCGCAGCCTGTCCCGTAATGGGAGTTTCCAAGACGTTGCCTATTGACCAATCAAATATTGACATCACGTAATAAGAATGAAAACAAACGCATCGACATTCATCCATCGGGATAGAAAAGCAAGCATGTGTGACGTTATGATATGTATGTACATACGGACGTCATAACGGTTGCTTGGGGACAACACAGCGTTTAGAAGGAAGATGTATTGAGCAGTCTATATCACATTGTTATCGACTGTACGGTTGCCATAATATGGCAAATGCTGAGGCGAAGAGAAGATAACCAACAAAGTGACTACAATGAGATGTTAGTTTGTTTTTTTTAAAACGGGGAAGGAGGTCCTATTAGTAGAAATACCTTTTAAAAAAAATTACCCTTTTTTTAGACTAAAAAAATGTTTCAGTCTATTGCGACACAAACGTTCACGACACAAACATTCCCGACACACTTGATCCCACGCTTTACGGCTCAGTATATCTCTTCCATACATGTACACATTTAATAACTTAATTAAACCAAACTCAGAGACACGTCACCGATGTAAGAGACGATTAAGTTGAATGATATCGAATCTAACAGTGCTATAGCCCAGCCATCAATCGTGTTTATTCAATGAGATCGATGACTCTGACACGGCTTTCTTCAACGAGACAAACCATTTTTTCAATAACTGGCGCCGGTAATGGGGAATTATTAGTTTTCCCCTTGTCAGTTAAATGGCGGGACGGAATTTTGTTGGTTTGGTCCTGGGCTGTGACCTGGCAGGCGGTGTGGTCCTGAGCAGTGACCTGGCAGGCGGTGTGGTCCTGAGCTGTGACCTGGCAGGCGATGTGGTCCTGAGCTGTGACCTGGCAGGTGATGTGGTCCTGAGCTGTCCACTGGCAGGCGGTGTGGTCCTGGGCTGTGACCTGGAAGGCGGTGTGGTCCTGGGTTGTGACCTGGCAGGCAGCGTGGTCCTGAGCTGTGGCCTGGCAGGTGATGTGGTCCTGAGCTGTCAACTGGCAGGCGGTGTGGTCCTGGGCTGTGACCTGGCAGGCGGTGTGGTCCTGAGCTGTCCCCTGGCAGGCGGTGTGGTCCTGGGCTGTGACCTGGCAGGCGGTGTGGGCCTGAGCTGTCCGCAGGCAGGCGGTGTGATCCTGAGCTGTGACCTGGCAGGTGGTGTGGTCCTGAGCTGTGACATGGCAGGCGGTGTGGTCCTGAGCTGTCCCCTGGCGGGTGATGTGATCCTGAGCTGTCCCTTGGCAGGTGCTGTGGTCCTGAGTTGTCCCCTGGCAGGCGGTGTGGTCCTGAGCTGTGACCTGGCCGGCGGTGTGGTCCTTAGCTGTCCCCTGGCATGCGGTGTGGTGTTGTGTGCTACACCTGGCAGGCAGTGTGGTGTTGTGTGCTATGCCTTGCAGGACGTATGGTGTAGTGTGCTGCGTCTTGGTAGAAATGTGGTGTAGTGTGGTTCTCCTGGGTGAAAATGAGGTGTTGTTGGGTTCCCCTGCCAGTGGTTGTGGCATCATCGAGAGGTGGGATCCCCTTTGGAAACGGGATTTCATCGGGATCCAAACAGGGAGTCAATCGAGATGAGGATCCCATCGGGATCGGGATTTAATCGGTATCCCATTAGGATAAGGGTCTGGGTTACATGCTGATAAAAAGGATCCCAACAGGTAGGGAACCAACTGGATATTGGGATCCTAACTGGAAATGGCATCTCATTTCTATCGTTTTTTATAAATGTATTTTTTAGGGGATACATTTAAAAAAAACTATTTTCTATCTAAATGATGTGTTTTTATTTTACAGGCTCTTGGTTTCGTTGTTAGCTAAGTGCTGTAGAAGTCTTTATTTCCGAATGTATTTCTGGGCTACGTCGGGTATTGGCTAATATAATATACTTATATGAATAGATGGATCGAGACTAAACTACGTACACATACACTTGTTTATCCATATTCAAAAACCGAAATGCACTGAAGTCATAATATCCACTCCTTTGAAGCCCGGAGGCCCCCCTTTAGTTTTTCCGTATACAAACTTAAAATATACCAATAGGCCCAGACAACACTATAAGTTCTATGTGAATTGATAAATCTAGGTCTAGCTTGGTAGCAATCGCCTTCATAGTCCGTATGTAAATATCTTTGGATTAAAAATTAATCATATTCAATCCATTCAAGGCCGGTCTAGAATTTTCAAGAAAGTTCTAAATTTAAAAAATTTAATGGGACAAATTTTATATTTTAACTCCATTATTTGTCTGATTTTTTTAGGACCCTTTATCTCCGGCGTAACTAAAACGGTACGCTTATGGAATGGGCCCACACCAGGGCCACTCTTTCAACTTAATGTGCTATAGTTATAGCAGTGAAGAACTTTTCGTATTTGAACAATAATTACAATGAAAATTCATTTTTCCCACATTACGCACGACAAGAAAATGATTCACAATATTTTAAAATCCTTTGTATTATCTTCGTTTTTGTTCGTCGGTGGCTGGCTGGGTTTCTGGCAAAATCTTCAGACGGCCAATAGACCCACTTCCTGTAAAACTATCGAGCTGAAACTTTGAACTTAGACTTATTGCCTTACCGATGAGAGCACATTCTATCAAATTTTCAACCCGAACCCCAACCTCCACAAATAAGTTTTTCCTATTTTTCAAGTGGAAGATGAAGGAAATTACATTTCACGAAATAAAATTCCCGATAACTGCGCTAAATGAGATTCTTTAAAAATATGTCTCGTTTGGTATGTAATATTTTCGTTTGTTTTTTTGTTTTTTTAAATAGTTAGTGAAATAAATTTGCCTTGTAAAAGCGGGTGGGAAATTCGAATATTAATATAGTTCATGGGCGTGACTAATTTGTGCGTTTGAAAGCCTTGGTTGGGTGAGCACTAATTGGGATTCTTATAAAGTGCGATACGTGTGATTGTTTTCCCCCTCTTTTCAGGTCTAGAATGGTGCCATAGAAAGGAAGGTGTGGAATAAATCCATAGAAAGGAAGGTGAGAAATACTGCCATATACACTCACACCTCTACAGATGCTCTGGCATTAAACTGCTCATTCCTGCCAAAGACAATCAGGGAATGGAACACGCTTTCAAAAGGAACAGTTGAGGCGACAACACTTGAAACATTTGCGTCTATTGCCCCAGGCCTTCCAACCCTCAGTGCATGATAACCTCAGATAAGTAACTCTAGCAACCAGTGAAATATCCTCATCCACACCAGGCACATAAACATTGCCAATCCCTTCTACATTCATAAGAGCCAGAATGATCAATAACGTGATTGCGGGCCCTTAATATATAGAAGTAGAAGATGACCCCACGTGACAATATTTACATTTGTTCATATATATAAATAAATATATATATATATATATATATATATATATATATATATATATATATATATATATATATATATATATATATATATATATGTGTGGACTAATTACAGGTTAGCTAAATTAGTTGCACGTTCAGGAAAGTTCATTGTAAGGAATTTTAAGAAATGCAGAAACTCCAGGTGCAACGTTCGGGATTCGAACACACGTCACCTGCGTGCCAGACTATCATTCCAGCAAACACCAGCGCTTCGCTGGGGATAGATTTAAGCAGAAACAAAACTGTGATTTATGCAAGTTTCTTTTGTATGTTTAAAAAAAAATGATGGAGTGGTTGTGATTCTTAATCCAGAATTATTATCCCTGCTGATACACACCGTACGCACGTTGAATATTGAACACTATAACTTTTGAGAAGAGGATGATGTGGTCGCTGAATCAATTTAGTTTTAAACAACAAACGAAACAAAAATGCAAACAAACATTCCACGATAAAAATTCTCTGCAGACCTTAGAGTGACATGTCATTTTTTTTTACTGTCACGTATTGTCAGCGGTTGACATATTTTTCCAATTGCCGCGACAGATCGTCTTCTGCCGTCTTCCTGTGCTGTCAAACAGATGCTCTCTTGTCGTGTCTAGATGAACTCTATGAACGTAATGTTTGAACGTGGTAAAAGATTAGTGAACAGTCGATAAACTGATTATTTTGTATCCCGTCGAGGTAGGCGTATCTGTGCGGCTTTTGATTGCTTGTTTGTAATTGCGCATCTCCAGCCTGTGGTATGACTTGCTAGGATTGCGCTTTTTCGCTGCATTCAATGCCCTCTGTCTTGTATTCAATGCCCTCTGTCGTGTATTCAATGCCCTCTGTCGTGTATTCAATGCCCTCTGTCGTGTATTCAATGCCCTCTGTCGTGTATTCAATGCCCTCTGTCGTGTATTCAATGCCCTCTGTCGTGTATTCAATGCCCTTTGTCGTGTATTCAATGCCCTCTGTCGTGTATTCAATGCCCTCTGTCGTGTATTCAATGCCTACCAAAGTATGGCGGTGACAATGCGTGGACTTCCCATCTTCCTAACTTGACAGAACACACATTCATGTAACACACTTTATTAAAATCCCAATTAGAGGCCCCGTGCCACATGTACGCCGCTGCACACTTTTTTTTTACTCCCCTGAACTATATTAATATCCTAATGTCCCACCGCCTTTTACACCGCATATTTATTACATCATATTTTGGCTTGTATTGTCCATAGGCTTGTATGCAGATTTTGTTATTATATTTAAATTTAGACTATTTTCGTAAAGCGAAAGAAAATCTTACGCACCAAACTAACTAGCGTTTTTTTTAAAAAAGGATCTCATTTAGTGCAGTCATCGGGGATTTTATTTTGCTGCGCTATGGAATTCATCATTGCACCATACTTCTACTTTCATACATAGAGAATCATATTGATTGATATGATACCTTGCAGGCCATCCATGAGTAAATTATGGATTATCACGTGGATGTGATACATTGGCTCACACGGTTGTGATACATTGGCTCACTTCACATGTTCATCGAGCGTTTGTGATACATTGGAGCATGTCCATACTTATCAACAAAGTGATGTCATTAATTTATTGGAAGCTGGAAAGGGGCCATGTCACTCATCATAGCGCTCTGTATCTTGTCTTCCATGAGAGTGAAGGCTGTGGCGCTATGTTTGATTAATGATATTTAAATGTGTTTTGACATGTGTGCGTGTGCGTTTGTGTTTACTCTTGTTTCGTAAAGTTAACTTTAAAACATTCTCATTCGGAATTTAAACAAATCAGCTCCATGTTGAGTCTACATTATATTATATTTATTGACGATATGAATTAAATGAACATTTGTTAAAATTGAAATTGTCCCATTTACTGATCCGCGCTGAAATAATTTGGGTTAAAAGAAATCTCATCTGTGGCATCCGGTGTTCAGTGTAACTGACTCTAGCCACACCAGACGAATCCATTGGTTCAAGTCACACCAGACAAATCCATTGGTTCAAGTCACACCAGACTAATCCATTGGATCAAGTCACACCAGGCCAATCCAATGGACGAAGTCACACTAGGCGTCGAATCCATTTCATCAAGTCACAACAGACAAATCCAATGGATGAAGTCACACCAGGCAAATCCATTGGTGACGTCACACCAGGCGAATCCATTGGATCAAGTCACACCAGGCGAATCCATTTGATCAAATCACACCAGGCTAATCCATTGGATCAAGTCACACCAGGCAAATTCATTGGATCAAGGAGCGATAACGAAAAAGCTCGACTCTTGTCAATTATTGATCATATAATTCAAATATTATCAATCATAACGGATGTCGAGCCACGAATTCTATACGTGATATTAACATGACTCATACCCGCGCAATATTAGCAAACACAAAATTGAAAATTGTAAGTTTATAATCAGTTATCGAAACCACTTCTTGATAAAACAAGAAGTTTACCTGACTTCTTGCACTGTTTGATTGAATTGATTGTTTCACTAAATAAGTGTAATGATTGACAGCGATGATTGATTACAAATAATTACTTGTTTTTATTTGTCTCCCCCATCCCCCTCAAACAAAAAAAAAATGATTAAAGAGAGAAGTAAGAAGAGGGTCACCAATAGCATTTCGGGAATGCTTGGTGTGCTGATGCCTCACAGAGTAGCTACTGAAACAGAAGACAACAAACAACACAAGCTGCAGACGGCAGCACGTGCCGCTTGTTGACGTGCTTAAATCATTCATCTACTCACCATTGTCAGAGTTCGCGGCTGATGACCCCAACACTGGACATGCTTGTCAGTTTTACTATTCCAACAATAAAATCGGCTCACAGCGCTGAACTATTCAAACAATTGAATCTGATCGGCTTGTCTCACTCTTCCTACGCTAGATGTGTGTCAGTGCTCGAGTTCTAGACGTGCTCCCATGTGTCGATGCTCCAGTACTCACGACGTGCTCGCGTGTGTCCTATTCCAAAAACAGCAATGAATAATCCTGACGTACACAAACCGCGTGTTGTTGAGACAGAACTTGACGTCTGCTGATGGTGAACACGTCATACGTGGCCAAACTCACCTACCCGCCATGTGTCTTTGCTCGTCACACTACTACGAGAGGGGTTCACCTCTTTACCCCACGGGTACACCCCCCCCTATCCCACCCCCACCGTTTCCGCCTTGCTTTCTCCAATTCATTTGCTCCCCCCACCCACTCTTCCGATTTTAAATTCTCGTATTTATCTTGTGTAGAGTGACATCCCGCTCTTACATCTACCATCCACGCACTAACTTTCTCAGAGGGTTCTCAATCTACGGTGCACGGTTTTGGTCATGCACAAAATAAAATTAAAAAAAACTAAAAAATCAGCTAAAAAAAAAACTTGTTTAAAGAATTGGAGATTATTTTGTTATACTATGATATGGGATTATGATTAGTGGATTATAAATTTTTTTTATTTACAAACTATTTAGACAAAGGCGTTTTCTAAGGGTAAACCTGTCACCAATCTACTCTTCATATTTTATAGAGATGCAGTGGCGTAGCGAGCTTAACTCGCGCCTGGGGCGCAATACCTTTTTTAACGCCCCCTTATTCGAAAACCATACAATATTATATGTAAAATATACCATTTGGCGCCCCTTTGTGAGTAGCGCCCGGGGCATGATGCTCCCCTTGCCCCCCCCTCACTACGCCACTGTAGAGATGATATAAAAACAGCATCCCAACAACCAAGAAAACTGTAGATCTTTGGTGGTTGGTGGCTCTGCTTTTGTGTCTGAAACTTACCTGATCATTGTTTATTGACATGAATCTGATCGTTGTGTATTGACATGTATATATTAATGTGCATGTCTTTGACAAAAAATTCTTTAAAATTTAGGACCTAATGTATTGATTAAAGGCAAGGAAACATGTGCTGTAGCACTCGTGACGTGGCACTCGTGACGTAGCACTCGTGACGTAGCACTTGTGACGTAGCAGTCAAATAGAAGAAAACTAATATTTAAAAAACAAAAAAACAACAAATTTATATCCAAACTTTCTTATTTAAGTAATGGAATAATGAGAACTGCTCATAGTACATGAGAAATTAAGTCGAGGTTTTGTTTTCGCAAAATTGTTCAGAATGGAGATGGAAAAAAAACCCTTCCCCCTCCCCCAAGCAGAATGGCGTGTGTACAACCAAAGCATGGCTTACCACCCCCCTCCCCCAAGCAGATTGGCGTGTGTACAACCAAAGCATGACATACCACCCTTCCCCAAAGCAGATTGGCTTGTGTACAACCAAAGCATGGCATACCACCACCCCTCCCCCAATCAGAATGGCTTGTGTATAGCCAAAGCATGGCGTACATCAGTCGAAATACACTATTTCATCAAACACAGTGTACATTAATTTTCGCCCATGGATTTTGGCTTAGTCAAACTGGCCATGTTTTTTCTGGAGATCTTTTTCTCTGTCTTATCTTGGCACTGTCATGATAGTTCACTGATTAAAGTGCGGTAGTTCATCGCTATGAATGGAGAGAACGAAGAGCGTGAAGAGAATGAAGAGAGTGCACCAAGTTACAAAAAGGAACACGTTGAATATCTATTTTGATTTCCGTTTCCGGTTCTATTCTGATTTTGGCCTAAAGAGACGCCAGCAGAGTATCTGACCAGACCTAAGAAAGGCTTTAAATTACGACCATTGCAGAGGACCAAGGGAACATCTGCCTCTAACAGCATGGACCCAACGGGTCGTTATCTTGAGAGGGTCCAAACATCGTCATATACTTTTTGAGGGAAGATTGCACTTACATTCAAGGTTTGCCCCGGGCTCAGCTTTTGCTTGCCCAACCGTATCCCGGGACTAACCCGTTTACCTAGTGTACCAAGGATCTGACGTCTAAAACACACGTCTCCGATTAAACGAATATCCGATTAAACAAGGCCCAGATTAAAGAAGTCCCAGATTTATTCAATACACATTCTTGACCATTGGTCAGTTTGAGGATGGACTTTAATTATTTTTTGGGTTGGTAGGGTGGCCCCGGGGGGGGGGGGGGAGAGATGGATAAACATTGACGTAGCTCAAGGAATAGATGTGTACAGAACCAAAACTTTAAACTTCAAAATAATATTTAAACATGGTGAACTAAAACACGATTTACATCATTACGGCCGTCTGTTTGCGCTCGGCCTTATATTTCCTTGATGCTCTTGCTATAAATGAAATAATTCTTTTTGTCCAGTCTCCAATAAACTTTGCACCAGAAGCGAAATTTACACCAAATTTAAACAAATTTCTACTAAATGCAGAAACTTTGTCTTGTACATAAATACTTTCAAAACGATTGTTTAAATCTAAAAATTGGATCATTATAAAACACATTTTTTCTAAAATTTAAAAAAAAAAAATTATTTTGATTTTAAAAAATACCTTTTGTGCCCAACACTCAAGAAACGCCTATGTGAAATAGCAAACCAAAATGAAGCCGTATGTTAAAAGAAAAGCTGAGTTTTGTTCGGCCCTAGATTTTGAGGGGAGGTAAGGACAGCCCGGCCCTACCATTGATTCTACCCAACCTTTTACAGCGATAGAAAGGAAAAGAAATACAACGGCTAAATTACGTTCCGTACATTTCAATGCACGTGCGATCGCTAGAAGTAATATTGATTTTCTGCCCCCTCCACCCTTCTCCAACACCCAATGCTCCCCGGGTCCTTCACTGCCCTCCCCTCGTGAATCTTCGATCTCCTCTCGGGAGAGATGGCGGTGCCAGAATTGTGGACCTGAGTTCTATCACATGTCTGGAGCTACTCGCGTGCTGGCACAAAGTCTATAGAGTGTCAATACGAGGGGGTCAGAGGTCAGGCGAGACCGAGTTGGAAGTAAAAGCAAAGTATGTTTTCGCATTCATTTATCTCCTTTTCTGTTTCTCATGCGTCATTTTCCCCACCCCGACTAAGGAGTTCATCCTCCTGAATGCCAAATATCGCTCATCTCGACCTGGTCAATTGCAGTTATATCGGGTGGTTTTGTTTTGGGGGGTGGGAGGTGGGGTGTGGTGTTCAATCATCAAGTCGAATGGGGTGGTTGCTGAGGTGATTGGGGGGTAGAGGGCTTTACCGGGGAGTCAATTTTACGTAAGGTGTTCAATCATCCAGTGGATGGGGTGTCCTACTCAGTTTTTTAAATATCCAAATCTCGGCATAAAATAATTTAACCGAAATATCATCTCCTAAACGCCTTCACGAAGGACGGCAACAAACATATTGTGGTTTACTAATAGTTAACGTTTGGTATGAATCGAGCGATGGGGATGTTACAATGTGTTGTCTCGAGTGAGTCTCAACTACTTTGATTGGAATACATTGGTAGTGAATACATTGGTAGTGAATACATGAAAGTGAATACATTGGTAGTGAATACATTGATAGTGAATACATTGGTAGTGAATACATGGTAGTGAATACATTGGGAACTTGACAATGTTGTGTCTCAACTACATTGATTGAAATACATTGATAGTGAATACATTGGTAGTGAATACATTGATAGTGAATACATTGGTAGTGAATACATTGATAGTGAATACATTGGTAGTGAATACTTTGGGAACTTGACAAATGTTGTGTCTTGACTACTTTGATTGGAATACAATGAAAAGTAGAGCGTTTTGGAGTTTTGTGCTCCTGATAATTTTTTGTTGTTTCCACAAAGAGGTGCTGTTACCTTACCGTTAGGGCCTGATCTAGGTACCGGTAACTCGAGCAGTTGCCCGGGGCGCCATGTGCTTGCGGTGCCATCAACGATCTTCCAAAAGAGGGGATCAAAATCATAGCATGTGGGCGCCATGGACGATAAATAGAGAGTGAAATAAAAAGATTTGCTGATCTAACGGCTAGGATTAAAAAAAATGTCATTGGTAGGCTAATTGTTCATACTGCCCAGCGTAGGCCAATTGTTCATACTGCCCAGGGTAGGCTAATTGTTCATACTGCCCAGGGTAGGCTAATTGTTCATACTGCCCAGGGTAGGCTAATTGTTCATACTGTCCACGGTAGGCTAATTGTTCATACTGTCCACGGTCGGCTAATTGTTCATACTGTCCACGGTCGGCTAATTGTTCATACTGTCCACGGTCGGCTAATTGTTCATACTGTCCACGGTAGGCTAATTGTTCATACTGTCCACGGTCGGCTAATTGTTCATACTGTCCACGGTAGGCTAATTGTTCATACTGCCCAGGGTAGGCTAATTGTTCATACTGCCCAGGGTAGGCTAATTGTTCATACTGCCCATGGTAGGCTAATTGTTCATACTGCCCAGGGTAGGCTAATTGTTCATACTGCACAGGGTAGGCTAATTGTTCATACTGCCCAGGGTAGGCTAATTGTTCATACTGCCCAGGGTAGGCCAATTGTTCATACTGCCCAGGGTAGGCTAATTGTTCATACTGCCCAGGGTAGGCCAATTGTTCATACTGCCCAGGGTAGGCCAATTGTTCATACTGCCCAGGGTAGGCCAATTGTTCATACTGCACAGGGTAGGCTAATTGTTCATACTGCCCAGGGTAGGCTAATTGTTCATACTGCCCATGGTAGGCTAATTGTTCATACTGCCCAGGGTAGGCTAATTGTTCATACTGCCCAGGGTAGGCTAATTGTTCATACTGCCCAGGGTAGGCTAATTGTTCATACTGCCCATGGTAGGCTAATTGTTCATACTGCACAGGGTAGGCTAATTGTTCATACTGCCCAGGGTAGGCTAATTGTTCATACTGCCCAGGGTAGGCTAATTGTTCATACTGCCCAGGGTAGGCTAATTGTTCATACTGCCCATGGTAGGCTAATTGTTCATACTGCACAGGGTAGGCTAATTGTTCATACTGCCCAGGGTAGGCTAATTGTTCATACTGCCCAGGGTAGGCTAATTGTTCATACTGCCCAGGGTAGGCTAATTGTTCATACTGCCCAGGGTAGGCTAATTGTTCATACTGCCCACGGTAGGCTAATTGTTCATACTGCCCAGGGTAGGCTAATTGTTCATACTGCCCAGGGTAGGCTAATTGTTCATACTGCCCATGGTAGGCTAATTGTTCATACTGCCCAGGGTAGGCTAATTGTTCATACTGCCCAGGGTAGGCTAATTGTTCATACTGCCCAGGGTAGGCTAATTGTTCATACTGCCCAGGGTAGGCTAATTGTTCATACTGCCCAGGGTAGGCTAATTGTTCATACTGCCCAGGGTAGGCTAATTGTTCATACTGCCCAGGGTAGGCTAATTGTTCATATTGCCCATGGTAGGCTAATTGTTCATACTGCCCAGGGTAGGCTAATTGTTCATACTGCCCAGGGTAGGCTAATTGTTCATACTGCCCAGGGTAGGCTAATTGTTCATACTGCCAAGGGTAGGCTAATAGTTCATACTGCCCAGGGTAGGCTAATAGTTTATACTGCCCAGGGTAGGCTAATTGTTCATACTGCCAAGGGTAGGCTAATTGTTCATACTGCCCAGGGTAGGCCAATTGTTCATACTGCCCAGGGTAGGCCAATTGTTCATACTGCCCAGGGTAGGCTAATTGTTCATACTGCCAAGGGTAGGCTAATTGTTCATACTGCCCAGGGTAGGCTAATTGTTCATACTGCCCAGGGTAGGCTAATTGTTCATACTGCCCAGGGTAGGCTAATAGTTCATACTGCCCAGGGTAGGCTAATTGTTCATACTGCCAAGGGTAGGCTAATAGTTTATACTGCCCAGGGTAGGCTAATTGTTCATACTGCCCAGGGTAGGCTAATTGTTCATACTGCCAAGGGTAGGCTAATTGTTCATACTGCCCAGGGTAGGCTAATTGTTCATACTGCCCAGGGTAGGCTAATTGTTCATACTGCCAAGGGTAGGCTAATAGTTTATACTGCCCAGGGTAGGCCAATTGTTCATACTGCCAAGGGTAGGCTAATTGTTCATACTGCCCAGGGTAGGCTAATTGTTCATACTGCCCAGGGTAGGCTAATTGTTCATATTACGAGTTAAGAAAATAATTTTTCTATTCTTTCTTTGTTATAAAAAAACCCACCTAGGTAATAAACTGATTACCAAATATCAAGTTTTTTACTGAGAGAGTCAGAACCCCCCAGAACAGAAACTCTAGACCAGGGGTGGCCAGACCTGTAGTAACTGAGAGCCTTTTATAAAATTAAAAAAATTGTTGACAGCCGCATTGAAGCACTATGGGTCACGACCCCAATCGCAATGAAAAATTCCTTTTGTCATTTATTTTTAAAAATTACTTTTTATTTAAATTTAATGATTTAAACATTTCAATTGTTTTAACCCTAACCGTATGTTGAAGAAATATATGCGTTACAGTTACACAATTGAAGACATATATGAGTTACAGTTACACAATTAACAAATATTTAAATATGTAAAATTTAAGAATATAAACACACTGCATAAATACTCATAATTATAGTGAACATTAATTGTTTTGATTCTGCTGAGAAGCCTTTGAACTAGCAAGTTTCTTTAAATCTGGTTGGTAGCTAGTAGTTGTGGTGCGAAGAAGTTCTGTCAGATGCTGGTTACTAGTTCCTGCTCGATGCTTTGATTTTATGAACTTCATTGTGGAGTACAAAGATTCAAAGCAGTAGGCTCTACCGAAAATGGATATAAGTCGGCAACTAGCTTTCTTAAGTTGAGGAAATTTTACTTCTGGCACGAGCTTCCAGAAATCCATCACAGATTGTGACTTGTGTGTGTATCATCGCCAAACCCTGATCTTCCTGTAACTCTAACAGCTCCCTTTCAGTAGCAGAAGGTTCCATAACGATGTTCATGGGAAGCTGGAGACCATCTTTAATTACGTCTATCATGAATGGATTTATGAGAAAAGCGGAACAGGATTTTAGTTGGTGCAAGTCATTAAACCTGGCTTGGAAATCTTCCTGTAATCCTTGTAACCTATCTCTATATGCCCCAAGCTTTCTAAGTTGAATTCCACCATCAGAGTATGAGCTAACTTTCTGAAGACGAGGAAAGTGCTTAAACTCCCTTGACAGGATATCTCTTTGAAGAATCTATATTTTGTTCTGAAAGCTAAAAACAGTCTGTATAAGATCCAAAATAAGCTTATCCTTTCCTTGCAAAGACCGGTTCAGATTTTGTAGATGCTGCATAATGTCAGTTAAAAACATCAAATCTTCCATCCAATCTTCGTCTGCCAGCTGTGGATAAGACTTGTCTTTTTCTGAAAGGAAAGCAGTAATGGGTTCAAGCAAGTCTACAAATATGTTTAAATCATTGCTGGTAGACAACCACCTAACAACACAGTGGAATGAAAGGTCATTTGGTTTGTCTTCGAGATCTTGCTCACCAATGAAGTTTATGAATTGCCGATGATTTTTTGCACTTGAACGAATGAAATTCACAATTTGTAGAACCGTTGTCATTACACTTTCGAATTTAAAATATATGGCTGCAAGATTTTCTCTGTGAATGATGCACTGTATAGGAAGAATATCCGGATATTTTGTATCATTCGTTAAAAGCCCCATCAGACCTACATTTTTACCAAGCATTGACGGTGCTCCATCTGTTGCCACACTTACAAGTTTATTTAGTGGTACACCAGCATCCATCAATGTTTTATCAAGGGCATTCTTGACATCGATACCGCGAGTGGTATCTTTCAGTGCCACTAAGTTTAATAGCTCTTCTTTTACAGCCACGTCTAATGAAACATAACGAACGAACACTTCAACTTTTAAAATTTAAATCAATCGCAAATTAATTTCAACCCTTTGTTTCAGTCAAGATTTTTTTTAAAAACTTTCATTTGTTTTTGATATTATATATTTCAAACGAAAAGTTTTAATTTCATAAATTGTTCGCGAGCCGCAATGTGATCACAGAAGAATCGGTTTAATTGTCAGAGAATATGTATCCCTCGATGTAGTATAATGTAGACCCTTCTGGAAAGAAACTTAAAAAAACGTTCCCAATCACGGGTGGTTTTGAGGGGGGGGGGCGAGGAGTGTCACCAAGTTAGTTAGTGACGTCAGTAACAGAAATAAAACACCTAGGAGGGGGTAAGGGTTGCATGCGACGCCTCGAACTAGGTCAACACACGGGCTATAACAGGTATCCTTGGTGTTCTTTGGTGTTTCCAATAGAAAGGTGTTCCTGGTCATCTTTGAATGTTCAAGTCAAAGTGACCCTGACAACCTTTGAATGTTTCAGTCAACGTTCCCTGACAACCTTTGAATGTTACGATCAATGTTCCCTGAAAACCTTTGAATGTTCCAGTCAATGCTACCTGACAACCTTTCAATGGTCCAGTCAAATTTCCCTGACAACCTTTGAATGTTCCAGTCAAAGTTCCCTGCCAACCTTTGAATGTTCCAGTCAAAGTTCCCTGCCAACCTCCTTTGAATGTTCCAGTCAAAGTTCCCTGACAACCTTTGAATGTTTCAATCCATATGGCGGAACAGGTGTTGCTCTTATTTTTGTGGTTTTTACTCTGTAAAGTTTTTTTTTTCAAAATTGAATCTAAAGCTACTAAAACAATAATTTCAGAAAATGTTCTAAATAGTACAAAATAAATTAAACCCCCCTCCAAAAATAAGAGTTGTTACTGTCATGTTACTAAAAATTGCAACTAATTTTTTCGGTCATGTTGGCAACAGCAAAAATAAAATAAAATCTCTTAAATTGACCAAATTATATATTCTGAAGGGTGTGTCAGTTATAACAAGTTCATCAACAATGAGTGTTGGGACACACTGAGTGTTGTGACACACTACATTGAGTGTTGGGACATACTACATTGAGTGTTGGGACACACTACATTGAGTGTTGGGACACACTGAGTGTTGTGACACACTACATTGAGTGTTGGGACACACTGAGTGTTGTGACACACTACATTGAGTGTTGGGACACACTGAGTGTTGTGACATACTACATTGAGTGTTGGGACATACTACATTGAGTGTTGGGACATACTACATTGAGTGTTGGGACACACTACAGTGAGTGTTGGGACACACTACATTGAGTGTTGGGACACACTACATTGAGTGTTGGGACACACTACATTGAGTGTTGGGACACACTACATTGAGTGTTGGGACACACTACATTGAGTGTTGGGACACACTACATTGAGTGTTGGGACACACTACATTGAGTGTTGGGACACACTACATTGAGTGTTGGGACATACTACATTGAGTGTTGGGACATACTTCATTGAGTGTTGGGACACGCTACATTGAGTGTTGGGACATACTACATTGAGTGTTGGGACACACTACATTGAGTGTTGGGACACACTACATTGAGTGTTGGGACATACTACATTGAGTGTTGGGACACACTAAGTGTTGGGACACACTACATTGCAAAATGGGACACACTACAATGAGTGTTGGGACACACTACATTGAGTGTTGGGACACACTACAGTGAGTGTTGGGACACACTAAGTGTTGGGACACACTACATTGCAAAATGGGACACACTACAATTAGTGTTGGGACACACTAAGTGTTGGGACACACTACATTGCAAAATGGGACACACTACAATGAGCGTTGGGACACACTAAGTGTTGGGACATACTACATTAAGTGTTGCGACACACTAAGTGTTGGGACACACTAAGTGTTGGGACACACTACATTGAGTGTTGGGACACACTACATTGAGTGTTGGGACACACTACAATGAGTGTTGGGACACACTACATTGAGTGTTGGGACACACTACATTGAGTGTTGGGACACACTACATTGAGTGTTGGGACACACTACATTGAGTGTTGGGACACACTAAGTGTTGGGGCATTCTACATTGAGTGTTGGGACACACTAAGTGTTGGGACACACTACATTGAGTGTTGGGACACACTACATTGAGTGTTGGGACACACTACATTGAGTGTTGGGACACACTACATTGAGTGTTGGGACACACTACATTGAGTGTTGGGACACACTACAGTGAGTGTTGGGACACACTACATTGAGTGTTGGGACACACTACATTGAGTGTTGGGACACACTACATTGCGTGTTGGGACACACTACATTGAGTGTTGGGACACACTGCATTGAGTGTTGGGACACACTACATTGAGTGTTGGGACACACTAAGTGTTGGGACACACTACATTGCAAAATGGGACACACTACAATGAGTGTTGGGACACACTAAGTGTTGGGACACACTACATTGCAAAATGGGACACACTACAATGAGTGTTGGGACACACTAAGTGTTGGGACACACTACATTGCAAAATGGGACACACTATAATGAGTGTTGGGACACACTAAGTGTTGGGACACACTACATTTCAAAATGGGAAACACTACATTGCAAAATGGGACACACTACAATGAGTGTTGGGACACAAATGAGTGTTAGAACCCACTACAATAAGTTTTGGGACACACTACAATGAGAGTTGGGACACACTACAATAAGTGTTGGGACACATATGAGTGTAGGGACACTACAATTAGTGTTTGGGTACACTACAATGAGATTTGGGAAACACTACATTGAGTGTTGATACACACTACAAGGAGTGTTGGGACCCACTACAATAAGTGTTAGGACTCACTACACTGAGAGTTGGGACACACATGAATGTTAGGACCCACTACAATAAGTTTTGGGACACACTACAATAAGAGTTGGGGCACATATAAGGGTTGGGACACATTACAATGATTGTTTGGACACATAATTAATATGTGTGTTGGTACACACTACATGGAGTGTTGGGAAACACTACAATGAGGGTTTTGACATACAACATTTAAGGCTGGGACACACAAAAATAATAATGTCTAAGTCCCAATCACAGTGATACGTCTGTTAAGTGATGTCTATGTATACCCAATCATCCTGATGGCCCCAAATCTCAATACGTTCCGGTAAGAGTAAATCTCACAGCAAATCCTTACATCTTATGCTCCTCCCAGGCACTTCACTGAATGCTCCACCACCCTCCCCCTCCACTTACACACCATTCTTCCACATCCTACCTAAATCACATGCAAACATCGTTTCATCCCTCTTTGCCCTTCCCCCCCCCCCCTTTTCCCCAATGAACCCCAAAAAGAGACTTCTTTCTTTTACTTTATATTTTTCAACATCTGAAGTGTAAAGCATGAGGAATATTGGTGCATATCGATTCCACCTAATCTCCAACATGTTGAATGCTTGCAGATCGATGTCTCATTTGGAAGCGTTCGCGCAGCAGAAATTTTTTAATTTGAAAAGATTACAAGCCTCTAAAAACGGTGGCTTTTTATACACATATATATATATATATATATATATTTTGCCCCTATATTATTGATGTGCCTGGGGTCAACTCCTGCTCTCAGATGGGGGATTCTTACGACAGATCTGAAACTGGTGATGATCAAAACACCAGGGTAGTCATTTGCCCGTGAGGTCTGCCCCACAGTTTGAGTACCCTGTAAAGTACTATATTAGATGCACTCGTCTTTCTGCAGTTTGAGTATCTGTTAATAATTAAAATCAGATTACCGCGCCTAGTATCATCCCCCCCACTCCCCCCCCCCACAGGTTTAGTACCCGATGAAGTTTTATAGTTTCACTTCTCCGACTCCAGGGCTGTCAGTCTAAAATTGTTTAACTGTCAGTCTAAAATTGTTTAACTGTCAGTCTAAAATTGTTTAACTGTCAGTCTAAAATTGTTTAACTGTCAGTCTAAAATTGTTTAACTGTCAGTCTAAAATTGTTTAACTGTCAGTATAAAATTGTTTAACTGTCAGTCTAAAATTGTTTAACTGTCAGTCTAAAATTGTTTAACTGTCAGTCTAAAATTGTTTAACTGTCAGTCTAAAATTGTTTAACTGTCAGTCTAAAATTGTTTAAATTAAATTCTTCATATGAAGTCCCGCCAACATCATCACCAAGAGTAATGCTCATCTCACACGATCGAGTTTTTTGTCAAACTTCTTGTCGAAAGAACTTTTTGTTTGACTAAATAATGCGTTCAAAAAAGAAATTTAAAGCAAATTTAATTGAGCATTACTTTAAAAACATTGAAATATTCAGTCACGTTAAAAAATTTAAGGTCAAGAAATTTAATATTAAAATGTTGAACGTGAAGATATGTGAGCAAATTTGGATCCGATAAATATAAAAAAAATTAAATCCAATTTATTCAAGTCCGCCTTTGTGTCAAACGAACGCTGACTTATGCTGTTCTGTAAGTCATAAATTTCCCAGACAACCGTTACGTTACAGACCTGGAGCCGGTTGGCGGGAGATTCTATGGCTACGTCCCAATATCCCCGGAGCCTCGACAAAAGTGAGAGATGTACGATATTTTCAACTTGGGGTCTCAATCTATTTGTGCAGTGGGCCCATGCTGAAGGCTAGACACATCCATGTACACCGTTTCAATATTAAATTTTACTTCGCTATTTATCATTAGAAATATGTTTTTTTAAATAAAACAACCTTTGAAATTAAAGATACCTCGAAATAACACAAGGAATCTAAAGTGGTACGTCAGCTTCGTTTTAAGAAGCCTTGACATAGATTTATCAGTGTAGAGATTTATACGGACCTGTGCAGGGATAGAATGAAACAATTGATTTTTATATAAGATTGCTAAATAAGAAAATAGATGCCACTGGTTCTCAAACAGGCGAGTGATTAGAAATGTTGTCACCTTTCTCGGTAAACCTTTATTGCTTGTTGGTGGTAGGGGCGGGTTGGGGGGGGGGGGGGTGGGGTGGAGCAGGAATGAGATTAATTGTGTTATAACTATAAAAAAATAGTGGGTAGTACTGAATTTTATTTACACAATTGTAGTGGATCAAAGCTCAATAGTCTACCAGCAGAGAACTGAAAGAGGCTGTTATTGTTTTCTCAAATATTTTTTCCCTATGATATTACCTGACCATTGTTGACTCATTCTTAACCTTAATAGTCTCACAAGCCCCGGCACCAACAAATTTTGTTTGTCTTACTGCTATTTCTTCTCCTATTTAGACAAGGAAGTTGCTGTTATGTCCTTGGATTCTATTTTTATCCTCTAGTTCTAGTGTAAGTCTTAAATGAACAGAATAGGGTCCAAATGTCATTTCAATGGGCAATGTGGATATTTAAATATATATAAAGAAATGGGGCAAACGATTTAGCCATCACAATGGACAGTTAAATGGAGTCAACATAAGCAGTCATTCTTTCCACGCACCATAATTGCTTGGAACAACCTGGACAATACCGCTGTGAACTCGACAACGATCGAAAGCTTCAAGGCCGCCCTGGCATCTGCTAGGGGCCGTTAGATTGGCAACATCGCTTCCCCAACCGTTGCACATATGCCAGTATATGGATGCAGCAACGTACCGAACCAGAACCAGAACCAGAACCAGAACCAGAACAGAGTCTTTTAAAGATACGCTAATATGGCAGAGCCTGTGTTCAGGCCATGGAAATAAATGAGTAAGAACACGGTATGTGAAAGTCTGAAGAACTTTTAAACAATAACATTAAAACTGCTTTGGAGCTTTGTTCACGCCAATAAACAACACCACCCCCACGGCACCCCCACGGCACCCCACGAAATAGTATTTTACAAATTGGAATTTGACAAGATGCTAAAGTAGATCAAACAATTTTACAAAAGGCGCCGTATATTTTATTTATTTGTACTTTATCTGAGGAAAGTTATCGTAGACATAAAACTCTAAACAAACATTTCAATTTACTGATGATTTTTTTTTTGGGGGGGGGGGGTGGTGGGGGATTTTATGTATACTATCAACTTCCTTCTAATAATTAATTCACTCATTAGTAATTTTTTAATATTAACACGCCTTTTGTAAAGAGATCACACCTTCTCTAAATTCTTATGCAATTTCATAAAATAATACACGTATAGTTTTAAATAGTCAATAAAAGTATTTACTCTCTTTTTTTTTTGTATCGCTACAACTTTGAAATATTTTAATTTAAATAAACGTTTTTCCAAGTTCTTGAAAGGGGTTTGAACGACACATTTTATGATCATTTCTTTACCACATGCAAGTATGCCTACATCTATTTCAATATTCTGTTTGAAATATGTAGTGTCCTTCAACACGGCTATCATTAAGTCTGCCACGGTTAATCTATCTGTAATAACACCCACACATACACAAACATGTGCAGTGGCGTAGCCAGGTTTAGTGCTCCCGGAGGAAGGTCTAGATCTAAAGTTTTGACGCCTTCCGTGAAAAAAAACTATGATGTTAGCCGAAAAGACCATTCCATAATATATATATATATATATATATATATATATATATATATATATATATATATATATATATATATATATATATATATATATATATATATAAAGGCTATCGGGGCGTACAACTTCCCCCACCTCACCTTTCCAAAGGGTTTAAAGATATGCTTTCTTTTTCATCCTTCCACTTTTTCAATTTAATATTTTGACTTAAATGAAAATAAGAACCCATCATATCTCATTTATTATAACAAATACACAAAATGTGTTATTAAAACGAAAATAAACGTTTCTGTAGAGATTACCAGCCTCGTGTCCACCTTAATTTATGATGGCTGCCCTTATACTCTCCATGCCAGAACTTCTATCCAATTTCGATCTATTTCTTATTACGAATACGGACGTCATGAATTTTTTGTGATGGCGACCAATATTTACAATGCATCGGCCTCTTCGTTGCATGACATATAACATGATTCGTAGGTGGACCCAGAAGGGAGGCCATAGGACGGAGGATAACCTGCATTAGCACACCACCTATGTGATCTTTTAGGGGTTCAATGCGAACACAGACCAGAATTGCTTTTATTAAAGTGTAGCTGTCTCAGTAATTTAAAATGGGCCGACCCTGTCGGATAAATTCAATGTTGTTTTAAAAAAAATATCCAGATCCGCCGATGACTAGAGCAATATTGTTTGAGGGCAGCGCCCATGTAGAGCGCTGATGTTTCCCCCACTTGGGACCATTTTGTCTGCCTTCTCAAACCTGTCCCGTCAGCAATAATCCATTCTCTGGTTCAACCAGGCGAGCTTGTCTGGCCTTGACATACGTTCATGTTTCTCTTCGATGATTTGAATTTTGTTTCATAAAAAAAAAAATTATTAAAAAATTGGTGTGTTTATAAATCAAAGTATACTCTAAACAAAAAAAAGAGCAATAACAGATGACGGGATCTGATGATGCCCCTGCCCCACTAGGCGGCGCATGTGAGGTGTTATTGCATGGCAACATTTGTTTAAAAAAGGAAAAGTGTAACGAAAAAAAGTATATCTTTCCAAATGTTTAACAGATGAACAAGAAGACGGTTGATGCCTTCATTTGAGGACAGCACAGAGGATCTCAACAAGACTTATAAGGCATCGTAACCTCTTCTTTCATCTCTTAAATGTATATATATATATATATATATATATATATATATATATATATATATATATATATATATATATATAGATATAGATATAGATATAGATATAGATATATATGTATATATAGTGTACAAAGTATAGATATATAGCTTCAAGTATCTCTTTACCCCCCTCCCCCAATCAACCAAAACTCAGCATGTTTTATATGAGTAGTACTGAGTAAATAAAAAGGACGTCACGTAGCGAGCTTCATTCGTGACGTCTGAACTCCGGTGATCAGTTGATTTTGTTTTCTTAGGGAGAGGGCGACTATTATACGGTGTTGTTATTGTTCGTGTTCCTCCATGACATGGCGAGCTTCATGTGCACCATCTGAACTCAGATAAAAAGGTTGCTAATTTCGTTATAATGCGACTGTTGTTAAGTCATTTTTTAAAAAATATAATATTAGCCACATCATCTTCTCTGTCAATGGGGTTTTTTACAACGTCATCTCTATTCTGGGATCCGCCAATTGACTCTTCCTATCAGTGGGTTGTATCTCGACACAACCGGTTGACGAAGGCAATGCACTCTCACTACGACATAGGGCAATGCACCCTCACTGCGACATAGGGCAATACACTCTCACTACGACATAGGGCAATGCACTCTCTCTACGACATATTGCAATGCACTCTCACTACGACATGGGGCAATGCACTCTCACTACGACATAGGGCAATGCACTCTCACTACGACATAGGGCAAGGCACTCTGACTACGACATAGGGCAATGCACTCTCACTACGACACAGGGCAATGCACTCTCAATACGACATAGGGCAATTCATTCTCACTACGACATAGGGCAATGCACTCTCACTACGACATAGGGCAATACACTCTCACTACGACATAGGGCAATGCACTCTCAATACGACAAAGGGCAATTCATTCTCACTACGATATACGGCAATGCACTCTCACTACGACATAGGGCAAAGCACTCTCACTACGATATAGGGCAATGCACTCTCACTACGACATAGGGCAATGCACTCTCACGACGACATAGGGCAATGCACTCTCACTACGACATAGGGCAATGCACTCTCACTACGCCATAGGGCAATGTACTCTCACTATTGCATGGGACAATACACTCTCACTACGACATAGGGCAAAGCACTCTCACTACGATATAGGGCAATGCACTCTTACTACGACATAGGGCAATACACTCTCACTACGACATAGGGCAATGCACTCTTACTACGACATAAGGCAATACACTCTCACTACGACATAGGACAATGCACTCTTACTACGACATAAGGCAATACACTCTCACTACGCCATAGGGCAATGCACTCTCACTATTGCATGGGACAATACACTCTCACTACGACATAGGGCAATGCACTCTTACTACGCCATAGAGCAATGCACTCTCACTATTGCATGGGACAATGCACTCTCACTACGCCATAGGGCAATGCACTCTCACTATTGCATGGGACAATACACTCTCACTACGACATAGGACAATGCACTCTCACTACGCCATAGGGCAATGCACTCTCACTATTGCATGGGACAATACACTCTCACTACGACATAGGACAATGCACTCTCACTACGCCATAGGGCAATGCACTCTCACTATTGCATTGGACAATACACTCTCACTACGACATAGGACAATGCACTCTTACTACGACATAAGGCAATACACTCTCACTACGCCATAGGGCAATGCACTCTCACTATTGAATGGGACAATACACTCTCACTACGACATAGGACAATGCACTCTTACTACGACATAAGGCAATGCACTCTCACTACGCCATAGGGCAGTAGATTTCTTTGCATATTATAGAAAATGAGGAACTAACTCTTGTTTTGTTCTCTTTTGATAAAACTTGGATGAACAGCGTATTTTCTTCAAATATCCGGACCCGCTTTAAACAAAACAATGACAAACTTCACCCGTGTAAGCCCTAGTGTCGTATGTTTTCACACCCGTTTAAGCCCTATTGTCGCATGTTTTCACATCCGTTTAAGCCCTAGTGTCGTATGTTTTCACACCCGTTTAAGCCCTAGTGTCGTATGTTTTCACATCCGTTTAAGCCCTAGTGTTGTATGTTTTCACATCCGTTTAAGCACTAATGTCGTATGTTTTCACACCCGTTTAAGCCCTACAGTCGTATGTTTTCACACCCGTTTAAGCCCTGGTGTCGTATGTTTTCACACCCGTTTAAGCCCTAGTGTCGTATGTTTTCACACCCGTTTAAGCCCTGGTGTCGTATGTTCTCACAAGAGGGCTACCCCTTGAACTATGTTTCGGTTGGGTTTAGCTGCTGTGACGTCACATACTATCAGATATCCCCACACCCTGGACGTTTTGTTTGAAACCAAATATTTCTTTAATTTTTGAAATTCATTATCTCAACTTGCATCAAGCAGTGGACCTAAGTCGATATTGAAATATAAAATAAGGTGACAAAAGAATATCATCTCTCACTCTTTTTATTTCAATCTTGCGATTAAAAAAAAAAAAATTATTAATAATAATAAAAACTCTAAAAATAACAATGTTGTATGCAACACAAGAATGTAACAGAAGGACGTAACGTTGAGATGAACAATTGGACCAACGGCTGGACCACTTTGATTAACGCTTTTACATTCAAGAGTATGATAACATCAGACTTGAATAATCAGAGGTGTAACACTGTGTAACACTTTGTTAACAGGTTGTAACATGTTGAAACACGGAGACAAAAAAACAGTTTGAGATTGGATAACTGACATTTTAAATGTGCGCTTGGAAAAAAAAGGTATTTCTAATAATTGGCCTTGAGTAAAGTTGTGTGTGTGTGTGTAAATGGGGGGAGGATTAAATGTCCAATATCCGACCTTTCGCTCTAATAAAGCACGACATCTGGAGTTGTGTGACATTCATAGCCTGACAGCACATCAACAAAACCTTTTGACTGGACGCTAACACATTAAGAACAGAGATTTAACAATAAACAAAAATATTTTAAAATGTCACTTTATGAAGACGACAACATAGTAAATTTGACATGGTGCGAATTGACTTGACAGAATTGACTTGACCACAGGGTCTCTTTTTACGTTGGATTAATAAAAAAATGTTAAATTTTAGCACACACCAAAAACTTGATAGTAGCACAGAGACGTTATGGTAGCAACACAGAGACGTTATGGTAGCAGCACAGAGACGTTATGGTAGCAGCACAGAGACGTTATGGTAGCAGCACAGAGACGTTATGGTAGCAGCACAGGGACGTACTAAAGTCATAGTAAGTATGAAAACGATCAAGGCAACCACGATGGCGTCACAACAATCCAAGTATAGACGTCTCATGGGACATCTTCTGACCAAGCAGATCTACACCTACACAGAAACAATTGGGTTCACACATTAACTAAGGTGTACCGTGTACGCACTGTGCATGCACTATGTACGCCTTATCAACATTCTGCAAGATGTGTCTCAAACTAATTCTCAAATGAAAAGTGATGCAAAGTAGACATCTCTTACACATATATTGCTTCTGGTGTGTCATGCTTCCTTTTTAAAAAAACTGGCCCTCCTCTACTCAACATGTTTTTTATTAATAGTACCGAGTGAAGCAAAAACACAATCACGCAGCGATCGTCATGCATGAACGTCATGCGTGAACGTCATGCGTGAACGTCATGCGTGAACGTCATGCGTGAACGTCATGCGTGACGACTGAACTCAGGTAAAAAGGTTGAATTTTTGTAATTAGGGGGAGGCGACTATCATATTAATCAACAAAGAGCCACGGGTATGGCATAGGACTGTCTGTAGAACTGTCTATTGAACTGTCTGTAGGACTATTGTTTAAAGGCCGGCATATATTATAGAAAATGAGATGTTAACTCCTTTTGTGTAACACTTGGAACCACCGGGTATTTACTCAAAATACACTGACCCGGAGTAAAATAATACACCCGGTTAAGCCTTGGTATATATATTTTTTATGAATCAGTGCAATAAAAGGCGTAGGAAAGGGGGGTGCGGAAGGGGGTGATACAACCGGGCGGCACCTATTAAAAAATGTATATTTATATGTGGCACTTTCCATCGAGCGGATGGTCTTCGTTTTTGGGGGGGGGGGGGGGAGGGCGCAAAAATTATCTTTGCTCTCCCCTGCAGGCACAAACCTAGCTACGCCATTGAATGCAATAGACATTGAGTTTTTTAGATTAATTCAGAGCATTTGGGTAAGGGAGGTAATAGAACTTTATTGATAGGGCAAAAGGTGTAAAAAAATTAATTCCCCTTAGGAAAATAAAGTCATTGTACGGCTCTTTGTAATTCAACAAAATGATTGACTTGATTTATTTTAGGAAAACCTTCCAACTGTTTGGTCGGCTTTAGGTAAGATTGAATTGAAATCTACAAAAACTTACAAAATTCTAAATGTAGCAAAATAAAATATCTCTGCAAGTGTTGAAAAATTTGTGTTTTCATTTTTAAAATTTCATCATATATGAGTCGTTGATGACCAACAAAATGGTGTGAGTCGTTGATGACCAACAAAATGGTGTCCAAAGTGAACCAAATCCAATTTAGAAACCTTTTTTTTAAATTTCCATTTTTTTTAATAATACGAAAAAGATTAGATATTAATTCTCGTACCAACGAAGATCAATTATTTAAGGTTGATTTTCACATACAATCGTTTCATGAGATATCTGGGCTTTGTAGAATGTACAATCTTATTTACTTTAAAAAAATATTTTTTTTTTTAAATCAAACAATTTACACAATTTTACTTCTAGTTAAAGGGAGCATAACTTTTGAAACAAAATATCCTTAAGAACTATTGAGATGTTCAATTAAAAAAAAATTTTTTTTAAAAATCAACTGTTCATAATACAGTCTGGTCTTATATGTTCGTGTACTCGATGGCCCAGAGCACACAACAATTTGTCTCATTGATTGAGTTTATTCAAACGATCAGCTATCTTTAGAACAATAATCTTCTCAGACACTTAGTCATCTGGTGGATTATATACATGTATTCGGTGGGGGAAAAACAGTCAAATCACCAGTGGAAATCTTTTAAAATTATTATCACCTTCTTCAATATCTCAAGGGCCCACGATCAATGTATTGATCATTCTGGCTCCTATTTATGTAGATAGGATATGTAATGTTTCTCTGCCTTGTATTGAATAGGATAGTTCACTGATAAGAGGATAATTCATCTCAGTAACGTCCAACACAAAGTCCGCCAATGTTTGACAGTGGCAGTGGATAGATACATGCAATGTAGCACATTACACTTAAGTTGGCACATTAGATGGCACTAATGACAAATAAGTGTTTTATAGCACATCACACGTCCACTGATACGATGTATTGCTTCATTTCAATGAATCATTACATTTCACTGTATAGTTACACTGCAACGCATCATTATATTTCATTGTATAGTTACACTGCAACGCATCATTACATTTCATTGTATAGTTACACTGCAACGCATCATTACATTTCATTGTATAGTTACACTGCAGCGCATCATTACATTTCATTGTATAGTTACACTGCAGCGCATCATTACATTACAATACCTTACCAAATGATAAGTTATATTATGGCGCAGAATTAATAATACTCTTATATAAAAAAACACAACTAAATTAAGAAAACAATAATTGAAATTGTCGACTGTAAGATAACAACATAGTTTGTCACTTCTGAGATGAGGTTATATGTTGTTAAAAACCAAAAGTAATCTCAACAAGCATCTCACTATTATGACAGCTTCTTCCATCAAGACTCAAGCCAGCATAGCACAATTATGACTGCCTCTTCTATCGAGATTGAAGGTCACGATTGATTCAGGGTAACGCTGATTAACAAAGATACACACTGACTGAAGAAGCAGGTCCTAACTAGGACAGGAAAATATACGGTCCATAGATATACAATGATGTATGGAGAATACATACAAAATAAGCGATATATCAAATGTTCAAAGACCCACCCCTAGTCGCAACAGTTAAAAAGGCAGACTGCGCTGGACAGGATACCTTGAGGGGATGCCAGATAGAAGAGCAGGAATAATGATCTACAGGCAGGAACCTAGGTGCAGACGGCTCACAGGGCGATCAAGACTGAGATGGGTTGACAAAGTACATAAGGACTTACATCTGCTTTAGGTACGCGGCTAGAGGATAACAGCCAAGATCGACCTGAGTGGAAGGATGTGCTGGAGCAGGCTAGGGCCCTACATTGGCTGTGGTGCCACTTATAATGAGCTCTTCAGCCTTGCAGTGTTCATGCTATAAGGAAAACAGGTCTTAGACCTTGCACCATTCGGCCCAGGACAAAAGCTGTAAACATCGCAGCGTTTGGCCAGATAAACCAGACATCGAATGAGCACTGATATAAAATACAATACATTGGTTATATGTACATATATTTATAATGGACATCAATACATTCTCGCAAATTAACGTTACAACTCCACAGCACACTCATCAAGTCATCAATCTGTTCGTTTTAATAAATTCAGTTCTTGTCACGACAGAATTTTAAAATGTTGTAGTTAAAATGTAAATATTTCATTTAGACGAAAACATTAGTGAGGCATCCTTCAGTTCTTCTGTCCTTGATTTTAACGATTGGTTTAAGAAAACAGTCATTTTTATTCACAACGTTCTCTAAGTCCATGCGAAACATACGCCATCAAATATTATTGGTCAATAAATCAATCAATTTTGTCTAATCATGCACGATCTGTCAGTCACGTGAGCTTTGGGTCGCACATCGTCTCGCTACTTCGCACAACTGCTGTGTGGGTTGTTTCGAAGGCAAAGGGAAGTCATCGAAGTCGTCTATGATAGGGTGTGCCAGTGCAGAATTTGCTCCCTTTGACTGGCGATCATCTCATTCCAGTGGTCGAGTTCTTTCCCCCTGGCAAACATGAAGGAGCCTAGAACAATCCGACCCAACTGTTTATCTGTGGAATAAAGCAGGGAGTGGAATAAAGCAAGAAGCGAAAGAATTGAAAACCACAACAAATTCGATATCGCTATTTAGATTCGATAAATAACTTAAAATTATTTTTTAAAGTAATCGGTGCTATCGGCTTATATAATAATTTCGTTAGTTTAATTGTTTACCTACTGCTTGCTGTTTATACTCTAAGACATTGTCTTGGCAAAACATTTTAGGTCGACTGACTTTTCATTTTAAAAAAAATATCTTTAAAAATCTATATCTGAAATGTTTCTCAGGAAAATAGATCATCTTGGCCCATACCTTGATGTTATCAGACCTGTTTACCCTCAAACTCTTAAAAATCGTAAAATATCATCACAAAATCATTCAATACATTATCGTAATAGTAAAAAAAACAACATACAGTATATATAATTTATACACCTCAAAATCGTACATTGTACGCCAAAATCGTAAGAGTAAACAGGTCTGTGTTATTAAACACACATTCAAGAAAACGACGAGCCGAACTACACGATGCTTCCAAAACTGGTCAAGGTTTATATGCACAATCGAACTTGCAAATTGAAATCAAGGGAACGTACTTTTGTTATTTTTTTTCATCAACAAAAAGGCTTCTTTACCCTGGTTTTCGCGAAACCGTTGGGGACCAATGGGAACTGATGGCTTTAAGAACGTAAACGGAAGTGATCAATAATTTATGATACCGTGACTCAAAGGAATTTAAGCAGCCAAACCAACCTTTGTGTCCACTCATGTGCTTCATGACCCCTATGTTGATGCTGGCTGTGTCAAGGCCGCTGTTGGGGACCTTGAAGGTGAAGGACTCGTTAAAATTTGGGCTGCTGTTCTTTTTGATGAGCTCCGTCTTCTTGACCTTGACAGGTTTATTCTGCATCATCAAGGTCACCTTGATGTAAGTGTCTGAAAAAAAAAGGCAAAGCATTTTCAATAGTTTAGTACATAAAAACATTTGCTGTCTTAACGAAACATTCAACTAACCCAGCTTTACTGTCTTAACGAAACATTCAACTAACCCAGCTGTGCTGTCTTAACGAAACATTCAACTAACCCAGGTGTGCTGTCTTAACGAAACATTCAACTAACCCAGCTTTGCTGTCTAAACGAAACATTCAACTAACCCAGCTGTGCTGTCTAAACGAAACATTCAACTAACCCAGCTGTGCTGTCTAAACGAAACATTCAACTAACCCAGCTGTGCTGTCTTAACGAAACATTCAACTAACCCAGGTGTGCTGTCTTAACGAAACATTCAACTAACCCAGCTTTGCTGTCTAAACGAAACATTCAACTAACCCAGCTGTGCTGTCTAAACGAAACATTCAACTAACCCAGCTGTGCTGTCTAAACGAAACATTCAACTAATCCAGCTGTGCTGTCTAAACGAAACATTCAACTAACCCAGCTGTGCTGTCTAAACGAAACATTCAACTAACCCAGCTGTGCTGTCTTAACGAAACATTCAACTAACCCAGGTGTGCTGTCTTAACGAAACATTCAACTAACCCAGCTTTGCTGTCTAAACGAAACATTCAACTAATCCAGCTGTGCTGTCTTAACGAAACATTCAACTAACCCAGGTGTGCTGTCTTAACGAAACATTCAACTAACCCAGCTTTGCTGTCTTAACGAAACGTTCAACTAACCCAGCTTTGCTGTCTTAACGAAACGTTCAACTAACCCAGCTTTGCTGTCTTAACGAAACGTTCAACTAACCCAGCTTTGCTGTCTTAACGAAACGTTCAACTAACCCAGCTTTGCTGTCTTAACGAAACGTTCAACTAACCCAGCTTTGCTGTCTTAACGAAACGTTCAACTAACCCAGCTTTGCTGTCTTAACGAAACGTTCAACTAACCCAGCTTTGCTGTCTTAACGAAACGTTCAACTAACCCAGCTTTGCTGTCTTAACGAAACGTTCAACTAACCCAGCTTTGCTGTCTAAACGAAACGTTCAACTAACCCAGCTGTGCTGTCTTAACGAAACATTCAACTAACCCAGCTGTGCTGTCTTAACGAAACGTTCAACTAACCCAGCTGTGCTGTCTAAACGAAACATTCAACTAACCCAGCTGTGCTGTCTAAACGAAACATTCAACTAACCCAGCTGTGCTGTCTAAACGAAACATTCAACTAACCCAGCTGTGCTGTCTTAACGAAACATTCAACTAACCCAGCTGTGCTGTCTAAACGAAACATTCAACTAACCCAGCTGTGCTGTCTAAACGAAACATTCAACTAACCCAGCTGTGCTGTCTAAACGAAACATTCAACTAACCCAGCTGTGCTGTCTAAACGAAACATTCAACTAACCCAGCTGTGCTGTCTAAACGAAACATTCAACTAATCCAGCTGTGCTGTCCAAGGAACAACAAAAACAATATCTCCATATGCCAGATTGTTTATTGATAAAATGGCATTCCTTTTTATATCAGCAGTTCTAAGTCTGTTACCACCAATGAACCCCAAGTTCTCATTTGAAGCTTCAATATCAGTTTTCAGTTTGGTGATGTGTCATTTTAAATTAAAATAATGTATGTAGCCCCGCTTTAAATTAGTGAGAACCGCTGATCTGAACACTGTATTCATTATGAGCAGAATGGATCCCAAATTATAAGGGTATAAACTATAAAGCACGGGGATGGAGGCAATGGTAGGTGAAATACAAGACAATGTTATGGCATTCCAGTAGATTGAAGCGCAATTACAGTGTCAATTCACTTCAATAGATTGAAGCGTACGGTACAGTGTCGATTCATTCCATTAGATTTAAGCGTACGGTACAGTATCGATTTATTCCAATAGATTTAAGCGTACAGTACAGTGTCGATTTTCCGAAAGCTGATTATCCGAAACTTCAGTTATTTGAGCTTCCCCTGTTTTCTTATAATCGTACTCAACTCTCATGGCATAGAACATTTGCGTACAAACATCGGAAAAAATTGCAAATCCTGTCGCAAAATGCAGGTAAAAATCTATAAATTAACTGCTCATGACCTGAGGAAATTCGATCTGCAGTTTGATATCTGAAACACACCAGGTCCCATTAAGTTGGGTCATCACCACTCTACTGTATTTTTAAAAGGGAAAGACGGGAAAATCGCATTCCTTTCTGTCCCATTTCCCCTAAATCAACCACAGTCTATTATTATGTCAACACTATATGAAAAATCAAAGCTTTCAGCTATCAATTTACATCATATTCCTAGACGTTATTAAATAGATCTAAGAGTTGGAGATACTTGTATTTTGGTTTGTTGGCAGCACTTGGAAAGATACATACATATTTATATATATTAACATGCTATTTGAAGTATTTACTTACATTTAGACCTACATACACAATGTGCTTTAGATTCATACATTTTCCGCGACCTTCCGCGACACATAGTTTCGTGATCTCTCTTAATTCATGATAGATTTGAAACTGTACTCAAACTTACAGTGTATTGAAACTGTACTCAAACTTACAGTGTATTGAAACTGTAGTCAAACTTACAGTGTATTGAAACTGTACTCAAACTTACAGTGTAATGTATTTTTGTTGGATCGTTACGGGATTTCTCATTTTCTTTTCTCTCCCAGGCAAGTTGAAACGTTTTGAGTGGAGAGTTATTTCTTCAGGGTGGAGTGTGTCCTAGATATAGTACAACCAGCTAAGTATTATGCCACTAACATTTCAGAAACGCTCTTACAGCAGTAGACAAGTAGTAAGAAATTGGTCCTTGGACAGCGCAAACCCCCCCCCCCCCGTTCCCCTCAACCACAATCGCCCAGCCCACGTCATCCTTGCTCACATAACACCAATTGCTCCCCCCCCCCGGGCCACCCCCCCCCCCCCCGGTTAAAACTTCGTGAATAATTGCCACAACAAAAACTACGGAACAATTGACTCCACTATCCAAAAATCACCACCACAATCTCCCCCCCCCCCCCCCACACACACACCTTTTCGTTGACTCTCCCATACAAGATATCAACTCCACCATTGTGGATTGATTTTTTTTTCTACTTGTTGGATGAGACATTCCGAACACGTTCAACTTGGGGGGTGGGGGGGGTGGGGGTAGGCGGCAAAATTGAAGGGAGTGGGGAAATGGATGTCCAAGACTTCCGCCACAAAAAGACTGAGCCCAAAACACACAATCAGATTGGGCTTGATTGGCCCCGGGCAGTGGGTCTAAGGGGGGGGGGGGGAGGGCGTGCTAGGTTTTTTAATTAACTTTGAGCTCCACTATATTCATATCGTAGATGACGGCTACTGACATTGATACTGACATTGATACTGACATTGATACTGACATTGATACTGACATGGATACTGACATTGATACTGACATTGATACTGACATTGATACTGACATTGATACTGACATTGATAATGACATTGATACTGACATTGATACTGACATTGATACTGACATTGATACTGACATGGATACTGACATTGATACTGACATTGATACTGACATTGATACTGACATTGATACTGACATTGATACTGACATTGATACTGACATTGATACTGACATTGATACTGACATTGATACTGACATTGATACTGACATTGATACTGAAATGGTTACTGACATCGATACTGACATGGATACTGACATGGATACTGACATGGATACTGTTATGGCAACATTCAAGGCTACTGACATGGATAATTACATGGCAACATTCAAGGCTACTGACATGTATACAGACATGGATACTGTCATGGCAACATTCAACGCTACTGATATGGATACTGACATGGATACTGACATGGTTACAACCAAGGCTACTGACATGGATACAGACATGGATACTGACAGGGATACTGCTATGGCAACATTCAAGGCTACAGACATGGATACTGTTATGGCAACATTGAAAGATACTATCATGGATTCAGTCAAATCTACCTTCACGGCTACTATTAAGGATGCTGATTTCTGTCTGATCCAAGGCCAGGTAGCCACACCAATTGTCAGTTCTTAAGTGTGTTTGTTTGTAGCTCTGACAACTTATCCCGACCACTTCTAAGATTTTAGCACACTTTTCCGTTGACCTTAAAATGTTGACTGTTACACAAGTGGAAAAAAAATGTTCTGGTATTTAATAAGGTTTCCCGGTTATGTCGACTTAGGCTTTGGTTACACTGCAACCGTATTTCACCGGAATCCAAAATTTAGAATGCGCGGAATACCCCGGGAAAGGGAAATGCGGGGGAAAAAAAGAGTGAACGATAAGGGTGAGGGCGCCAAATAAAAAAAGAGGCGGCAAAAATTGCAGGATTTAAGATAAGGAGAGAGCGGTCAAAGTCCCTGTGATTAACTGGGGGGAAAACCTGGGCATTAAGAGCATCAACACAATGTCAAGATAACCAAAAATTGGTTTTTATGTTTCGTTGACAGAAATAGACTGAATGTCATTATCTTGTTATCTGGACACACCTGTGTGACTAGAAACTGATTGTTAATCCATAAACCAGAAACTGATTGTTCCATCAAATGCTAGAAACTGATTGTCCAGTTAAATAATTGTATTTCTTTATATTAAAATAAGACAAATTTAAATATGACCAGGCCAGCGGTTCCCATTTGGTGCTTCATGGAGCCGAAAGAGGGCATGTGCGGCTGCTCTTGGGAATGAAAACACAACTTGTAACCGCCATTGTCTTGTGAGGCAGAGAGTAAGCGCCAGGGTTTCTCCCATAGAGATTGTGTTTTAAAACGGCCTCCACGGTAAATTTAGGATCAGACAAATTAGTGCAAAGCAGGAATCAAGATATGGGAGGAATCACTCTCACACTCCATGTGTGTAGGTTAAATCCAAATTGACTCAACAAACTTGACATCACAGACTGGACATTACAAACTGGACATCACAGACTGGACATCACAGGCTGGACATCACAGTATGGGCATCTCGAGCCTGACATTACTAACTGGACATCACAAACTTGACATTGCTAACTGGACATTACAAACTGGACATTACATAATGGACTTAACAAACTGTAAATTACAAAATGAATCAAAAAAGCTGGACATGAGCAAATTGCCATTACAAAAGGACTAGCAGATCGTCATGGCCTAGCTAAATAGAATCATATAGTGGCAGAATAAAAAAAACCCACCTAGGCTTTAAATGAGCGTCACGTGATACTCGGTCATTCCCCCCCCCCCCTTAACCCTTTTCCCAACACTGTCAGTCCTGATGTTTGTGTCCTCATTTTTTTTCAAATCCCCCCCCCCCCCACCCCCAACCCGACCCGATTTTTTTTTAATGATGGTGTCGGTTGTTTGAGCAAAGCAAAAAGTAACAAGGAAAACCAAATGTGAGCTTATGTATTATGAAAGAGCTGTAATGTAAACTCTTTATCGAGACAAAATGTCAACAGACAGTTCTTGTAGAAATATGGGGATATCCATTTTAATTAATTTTTTTTTAAATAACCGGAGACATCGGTTTATTAAAATGTAACACGATTGATATGTGTTAACATTCGAGATTGATATGTGCGTGTTGTGTTAACTTTCAATATTGATATGTGCGCGTTGAGTTAACATTCGAGATTGATATGTGCGCGTTGTGTGAACATTCGAGATTGATATGTGTGCGTTGTGTGAACATTCGAGATTGATATGTGCGCGTTGTGTTAACATTCGAGATTGATATGTGCGTGTTGTGTGAACATTCGAGATTGATATGTGCGCGTTGTGTTAACATTCGAGATTGATATGTGCGGGTTGTGTTAACATTCGAGATTGATATGTGCGCATTGTGTGAACATTCGAGATTGATATGTGCGCGTTGTGTTAACATTCGAGATTGATATGTGCGGGTTGTGTTAACATTCGAGATTGATATGTGCGCGTTGTGTTAATATTTGAGATTGATATGTGCGCGTTGTGTTAACATTCGAGATTGATATGTGCGCGTTGTGTTAACATTCGAGATTGATATGTGCGCGTTGTGTTAACATTCGAGATTGATATGTGCGCGTTGTGTTAACATTCGAGATTGATATGTGCGTGTTGTGTTAACATTCGAGATTGATATGTGCGCGTTGTGTTAACATTCGAGATTGATATGTGCGCGTTGTGTTAACATTCGAGATTGATATGTGCGCGTTGTGTTAACATTCGAGATTGATATGTGCGCGTTGCGTTAACATTCGAGATTGATATGTGCGCGTTGTGTTAACATTCAAGATTGATATGTGCGCGTTGTGTTAACATTCAAGATTGATATGTGCGCGTTGTGTTAACATTCGAGATTGATATGTGTGTTTTATGTGGTGATTTCTAACTTGAGCGTATAAAAAAAATTCTAATATATTTTAAAAGTGTGTCGAATTACGAGGGGACGGCAAGAAAGAGGTGGGGTAAAAACGGGTCGGAGCTTCCAAGCTGGTCACTCGGGACTTGGAATGACTAAATAAGACACTTGAGTTGATTTGATCATACTTTTACATCATGTTCAATTGCGAGTGTTTAAAAAGAATAATAGTCTTTGATAACTTTTAATTATACGATTCGAAATTTAAATATTTTAAAATCACATTATGTTGTATTTATTTCAACATATTATACACGAATGCTAGATTTTACATAATTTAGATTCTGTATTTAAATACAGAGATGTCTAAAATATTTTTTTGTAGACCTCTGAAACAACTAACGTATAATGTTGTGTTTGTGTTAACTATAAGTAGTGTTGTGTTGACTATAAATAGTGTTGTGTTTGTGTTAACTATAAGTAGTGTTGTGTTTGTATTAACTATAAGTAGTGTTGTGTTTGTATTGACTATAAGTAGTGTTGTGTTGACTATAAATAGTGTTGTGTTTGTGTTGACTATAAGTAGTGTTGTGTTTGTGTTGACTATAAGTAGTGTTGTGTTTGTATTGACTATAAGTAGTGTTGTGTTTGTGTTGACTATAAGGTACGTTTAAGAAATTAAATAATAACACGTGTTCGCCAGGAAGGTATTTAACACATACTAAAAGAATTTATGGGAGAAAGGAATTTTAGATATGATAAGTCAACATAGGGGAGACAGGAAGTTAAGACACAATTAAGCAACATTTTTGAGACAGGCACTAAGACACAATTATGCAATATATGTACGACAGGAAGTTAAGACAAAATAAAACAGTGTAGGGCAGAAAGATAGTTAAGACATTGTGTTTGTCTGACGGGAATTTAAGATAAGCTAGGGCAAAACATAATTTTACACGAATACCAAAAAAAAGGCTAATAATCAGGAATTTTGTCTTGGTAAAAATATGTCTTTATTTATGTGCTGAAAATGAATGTGTGCAATGTAATCAAAAGGAAAACATTTCCATTTATTTTGATCAATAAAATATTATAATCTTATCAGTGTTCTTATTTCTCTGCTTTTGTTAGCGCGAATCAATGAGATGACAATCTCCAACACGTTCTCTTATCATTCCACTCTAAAGTACAGCCATGGAATGAAAACTCCATGTAACCACTTTGTTGTCCACAGCTTTAAACAATTTTTTATTTTTTTCTCGGCATTGCCTGAAAATGGCAGACACAAACAAAACAAAGGATGACGTCTGTTCAAAGGTAATTATCGATCTAGAATAAACCCCATTGATTCAAAATATTTGGTTTTTTTTAAAGGGCCAATAATCTTCACAGATGGGAAGATAGCCAGAGAGATTTCTGAGTCAGTGACGGAAGTTAAACATTGTTCAGACTCTGACCAGCGTGATGACCGTCTGGTTGATTCATGAGCTACTTTATTTCTTAATTAGAAACATACTAGCGAATTTAGCACAAAAATTCAGTCATGTGATTTTTTTTTAGCTATTAATTAAATTTTGTGTTTTCTTTTTTTAAATCACTTCTCTTGTTTACGATGTTTTCTTATTATTCGGGCAACTTTATGTAATCCGACCTTCACCGATATAAAGCGGACGTCCGATCAACCAATAAAGAAGTGTAAAGGCAACCTTACACTAAAAACTAGGATGAAACAACCTTATGTGGCTTTTGATAAATTTTCATTCTGATTCAGATTAGACGCAATCCTATCTGTTTTCATATCTATGCCCAGTGTCCGGCTTCGTGGACATGGACCCCATAGTCTCCATGTCAGAATTCACGAAACCAGATCCCAAATTCCTGATATCGAATTTAAGAGATCCCAGATGTTGTGATTCCAATGTCGATTTCACGAACCAAGATCCCGTAGTCTTAATGTCTGACTTTACTAACCCACTTAATGTACTGATAACGTCCGACTTCACTAACCCACTTACTGTACTTATAACGTCCGACTTCACTAGCCAAATTACTGCATTGATAATGTCCGACTTCACTAGCCCAGTTACTGTATTCCTAATTTCCGACTTCATTAGCCCAGTTACTGAATTGATAATGTCCGACTTCAGTAGCCCAGTTACTATATTCATAATGTCCGACTTCACTTGCCCAGTTACTGTATACCTAATGTTCGACTTCACTAGCCCAGTTACTGTATTCATAATGTCCGACTTCACTAGCCCAGTTACTGTATTCATATTGTCCGACTTCACTAGCCCAGTTACTGTATTCATAATGTCTGACTTCACTAGCCCAGTTACTGTACTGATAACGTCCGACTTCAAGAACACCAGCGCCATTGTCTTATTATCAGCAATTAAATCTCATTGGAACTCAATTTCCTTCTCACTCTGTCCAAACTGTTGACAACACCGAGTTGGTTCGAACGAATCTTCTTAAAAAAAAAGTAGATTTATAATAAATATTTATAATGTGACGTTGAAACATTCTTACAAGGAAAACACTGATCACACAAATATGTGTTTATTAATGTGGTTTGTTAGAATATAATTCTAACTGTTGTATCCTAGTGTATGAATGGAATATTGAAAAGATGACGCTGTTTTTGTTTGATCTGCGAACCAATTCCTTCTTTTTCCAGTTCCATCGTGTCCACGTGGATGCGCATTTTCGATCGTTGTTACGATTCGTCTCGTAAAATTCTTTTTTTTTTAAATTTCATTTTCGTTTTTAAAAGTTGATTTCTTAAACATAACAACAAAATATACATTTCTTCAAATATATTGTGAACAAATGCCAAAAAAAACCTGCGTATTCTGATAGCTTGGAAATAAATTATTTTCCTTTGACGTAATGATTTCGCTTGGATTGTATATTTTCTGGTTTTCATTTTCAAATTTTTTTATATTTTTTAAAATAATTTTTTTCCTTGGCATTTTTTCCTACGGTAAAGAAGCGAATGCTTACCTTTGAAACTAAAATGTATACCTTATGACAAACCTTAAACACATATAGGCAAAAAGTAATCTGAAGCATGCATATTTTCACATAAATACTCCTAATACTAAACACACACTCTCAAAATTCTGAACACTCACAGAAGAACATAAAATTGATCCTACACAAGCACGCACTTAATCGAAACACCAATTCTGAACAAACAGACAATTAATTCTAGACACGCACATACACACAATCCTAAATATCCACATAAAACCAAATCCAAAACATTAAATTACACAATATTCTAACGCTCAAACACACAAAATCCTAAGCACTCAGTTACACAAAATCCTAAGCACTCAGTTACACAAAATCCTAAGCACTCAGTTACACAAAATCCTAAGCATTCGGTTGCACAAAATCCTAACCACTCAGTTAGACAAAATCCTAAGCACCCAGTTACACAAAATCGTAAGCACTCAGTTACACAAAATCCTAAGCACTCAGTTACACAAAATCCTAAGCACTCAGTTACACAAAATCCTAACCACTCAGTTACACAAAATTCTAAGCACTCAGTTACACAAAATCCTAAGCACTCAGTTACACAAAATCCTAAGCACTCAGTTACACAAAATCCTAAGCACTCAGTTACACAAAATCCTAAGCACTCAGTTACACAAAATCCTAACCACTCAGTTACACAAAATCCTAAGCACTCAGCTACACAAAATCCTAAGCACTCAGTTACACAAAATCCTAAGCACTCAGTTACACAAAATCCTAAGCACTCAGTTACACAAAATCCTAAGCACTCAGTTACACAAAATCCTAACCACTCAGTTACACAAAATCCTAAGCTCTCAGTTACACAAAATCCTAAGCACTCAGTTACACAAAATCCTAACCACTCAGTTACACAAAATCCTAAGCACTCAGTTACACAAAATCCTAAGCACTCAGTTACACAAAATCCTAAGCACTCAGTTACACAAAATCCTAAGCACTCGGTTGCACAAAATCCTAACCACTCAGTTACACAAAATCCTAAGCACCCAGTTACACAAAATCCTAAGCACTCAGTTACACAAAATCCTAAGCACTCAGTTACACAAAATCCTAAGCACTCAGTTACACAAAATCCTAACCACTCAGTTACACAAAATCCTAAGCACTCAGTTACACAAAATCCTAAGCACTCAGTTACACAAAATCCTAAGCACTCAGTTACACAAAATCCTAAGCACTCAGTTACACAAAATCCTAAGCACTCAGTTACACAAAATCCTAACCACTCAGTTACACAAAATCCTAAGCTCTCAGTTACACAAAATCCTAAGCACTCAGTTACACAAAATCCTAAGTACTCAGTTACACAAAATCCTAAGCACTCAGTTACACAAAATCCTAACCACTCAGTTACACAAAATCCTAAGCTCTCAGTTACACAAAATCCTAAGCACTCAGTTACACAAAATCCTAACCACTCAGTTACACAAAATCCTAAGCACTCAGTTACACAAAATCCTAAGCACTCAGTTACACAAAATCCTAAGCACTCAGTTACACAAAATCCTAAGCACTCAGTTACACAAAATCCTAAGCACTCGGTTGCACAAAATCCTAACCACTCAGTTACACAAAATCCTAAGCACCCAGTTACACAAAATCCTAAGCACTCAGTTACACAAAATCCTAAGCACTCAGTTACACAAAATCCTAAGCACTCAGTTACACAAAATCCTAACCACTCAGTTACACAAAATCTTAAGCACTCAGTTACACAAAATCCTAAGCACTCAGTTACACAAAATCCTAAGCACTCAGATACACAAAATCCTAAGCACTCAGTTACACAAAATCCTAAGCACTCAGTTACACAAAATCCTAACCACTCAGTTACACAAAATCCTAAGCTCTCAGTTACACAAAATCCTAAGCACTCAGTTACACAAAATCCTAACCACTCAGTTACACAAAATCCTAAGCACTCAGTTACACAAAATCCTAAGCACTCAGTTACACAAAATCCTAAGCACTCAGTTACACAAAATCCTAAGCACTCAGTTACACAAAATCCTAAGCACTCAGTTACACAAAATCCTAACCACTCAGTTACACAAAATCCTAAGCTCTCAGTTACACAAAATCCTAAGCACTCAGTTACACAAAATCCTAACCACTCAGTTACACAAAATCCTAAGCACTCAGTTACACAAAATCCTAAGCACCCAGTTACACAAAATCCTAACCACTCAGTTACACAAAATCCTAAGTACTCAGTTACACAAAATCATAAGCACTCAGTTACACAAAACCCTAACCACTCAGTTACACAAAATCCTAAGCACTCAGTTACACAAAATCCTAAGCACTCAGTTACACAAAATCCTAAGCACTCAGTTACACAAAATCCTAAGCACTCAGTTACACAAAATCCTAAGCACTCAGTTACACAAAATCCTAAGCACTCAGTTACACAAAATCCTAAGCACTCAGTTACACAAAATCCTAACCACTCAGTTGCACAAAATCCTAAGCACTCAGTTACACAAAATCCTAACCACTCAGTTACACAAAATCCTAAGCACTCAGTTACACAAAATCCTAAGCACTCAGTTACACAAAATCCTAAGCACTCAGTTACACAAAATCCTAAGCACTCAGTTACACAAAATCCTAAGCACTCAGTTACACAAAATCCTAAGCACTCAGTTACACAAAATCCTAAGCACTCAGTTACACAAAATCCTAACCACTCAGTTACACAAAATCCTAAGCACTCAGTTACACAAAATCCTAAGCACTCAGTTACACAAAATCCTAAGCACTCAGTTACACAAAATCCTAAGCACTCAGTTACACAAAACCCTAACCACTCAGTTACCCAAAATCCTAAGCACTCAGTTACACAAAATCCTAAGCACTCAGTTACACAAAATCCTAAACACTCAGTTACACAAAATCCTAAGCACTCAGTTACACAAAATCCTAAGCACTCAGTTACACAAAATCCTAACCACTCAGTTACACAAAATCCTAAGCACTTAGTTACACAAAATCCTAAGCACTCAGTTACACAAAATCCTAACCACTCAGTTGCACAAAATCCTATACACTCACTTACACAACGTGCCAAACACTCAAATACACAATTTTAAATCTTAACACTCACACACACAAGTCAAAACACCGACAAACGCAAATTCTTCACAAACACATACAAACATCACCCTTATCCTATCACTATAATGGAAACACTAAATAGTCAAATAGATTTCTTCAGATTTCCCCCCTCAACAATGTAAATCTACTTAACTGGACGAGGAATTGGGATGTACTTTACAAGATTGAATGGAGTCCCCAGTGTAATAACAGTACAAGAACCAGGCCCCCGGTTTCTGTGAAGTACTTTCAATAGGTGTATGTGACAATTGCAGTGCCGCTCTGACCATTGTAATGCGCCCGAAGCTGTCGGCGGGGGGGGGGGGGGGGCAACAGAATGTTGAGTCAGCTGTAAATTGTTGTTTGTCCAGAATTCGGCCCGAGTTACGTGGGTGGTATCCTAATACTGAGACTTTCGCATGATAGGCTGTATTCCTAGATAACGCGTACAATACATGTTTACTAGTAATTTTTATGTTGCATGTAATTGTGATATGCGTCAACACAGGACCGCCCTTATGGTTGCTCTTGCCCCGGGTAAGCTTATCTATGGCGCCTTTTTTTTTTGGTATAATCATTAATACATTTGCAAGGAAAAAACTGATTATTAGATAATGAGTTTATTACCAAGGCTGTCTTTTTTTTTAGAGCCAACAATTAAGAATAATATTGCTTTTCTTAACTTGTACTTGGAAGATATAAACAATTATCTAAGCGATGACATTTATCTAGCCTTTAGATCAGCAAATCTTTTTAGTGCACTTTCTACTTTTATATTTCTTGTAATGACATTTTCTGCAGACAAAATTGCCAAAAGAATTCCTTCTGCCTTCGTCAGCAGCGGCTTTTGCCACCACTTCCTGTGTACGAGCATATGATTATGTAGTATGGCATTTTGCCACCACGTCCTGGGTACCCGCATATGATTATGTAGTATGGCATTTTGCCACCACGTCCTGGGTACCCGCATATGATTATGTAATATGGCATTTTGCCACCACGTCCTGGGTACCCGCATATGATTATGTAGTATGGCATTTTGCCACCACGTCCTGGGTACCCGCATATGATTATGTAGTATGGCATTTTGCCACCACGTCCTGGGTACCCGCATATGATTATGTAGCATACCAGACAAACATTTAACAATAAAAAATATTTTTCTTGCATGACGCTCATATGCAATACTTTTTCAAGATCAATGATGGCGCCCTAAACCCGTGGCACCCAGGGTCCGAGTTGCCGGTATCTTGTTCCGACCTGCCGTCAACACCAACATTAACTACAATATTATTATTATTATTATTAAAGTGGTCGAAAATATAGCGCGGTACCCCAGCCTAGGGCTAGGCTCACTTATATAGCGCGGTACCCCAGCCTAGGACTAGGCTCACTTAAATAGCGCGGTACCCCATCCTAGGGCTAGGCTCACTTATATAGCCCTGTACCCCATCCTAGGGCCAGGCTCACTTATATAGCCCCGTACCCCATCCTAGGGCCAAGCTCACTTATATAGCCCCGTACCCCATCCTAGGGCCAGGCTCACTTATATAGCCCTGTACCCCATCCTAGGGCCAGGCTCACTTATATAGCCCTGTACCCCATCCTAGGGCCAGGCTCACTTATATAGCCCCGTACCCCATCCTAGGGCCAGGCTCACTTATATAGCCCCGTACCCCATCCTAGGGCCAGGCTCACTTATATAGACGTGTACCCCATCCTAGGGCCAGGCTCACTTATATAGCCCCGTACCCCATCCTAGGGCCAGGCTGACATATATAGCCCCGTACCCCATCCTAGGGCCAGGCTCACTTATATAGCCCCGTACCCCATCCTATGGCCAGGCTCACTTATATAGCCCTGTACCCCATCCTAGGGCCAGGCTCACTTATATAGCCCTGTACCCCACCCTAGGGCCAGGCTCACTTATATAGCCCTGTACTCCATCCTAGGGCCTCGCTCACTTATATAGCCCTGTACCCCATCCTAGGGCCAGGCTCACTTATATAGCCCCGTACCCCAGCCTAGGACTAGGCTCACTTATATAGCCCCGTACCCCAGCCTATGACTAGGCTCACTTATATAGCCCGTACCCCAGCCTAGGGCCAGGCTCACTTATATAGCCCCGTACCCCAGCCTAGGACTAGGCTCACTTATATAGCCCCGTACCCCAGCCTAGGACTAGGCTCACATATATAGCCCCGTACCCCATCCTAAGGCCAGGCTGACATATATAGCCCCGTACCCCATCCTAGTGCCAGGCTCACTTATATAGCCCCGTACCCCATCCTAGGGCCAGGCTCACTTATATAGCCCTGTACCCCATCCTAGGGCCAGGCTCACTTATATAGCCCTGTACCCCACCCTAGGGCCAGGCTCACTTATATAGCCCTGTACCCCATCCTAGGGCCAGGCTCACTTATATAGCCCTGTACCCCATCCTAGGGCCAGGCTCACTTATATAGCCCCGTACCCCAGCCTAGGACTAGGCTCACTTATATAGCCCCGTACCCCAGCCTAGGACTTGGCTCACTTATATAGCCCGTACCCCAGCCTAGGGCCAGATTCACTTATATAGCCCCGTACCCCAGCCTAGGACTAGGCTCACTTATATAGCCCCGTACCCCAGCCTAGGACTAGGCTCACTTATATAGCCCCGTACCCCATCCAAGGCCAGGCTGACATATATAGCCCCGTACCCCATCCTAGTGCCAGGCTCACTTATATAGCCCCGTACCCCATCCTAGGGCCAGGCTCACTTATATAGCCCTGTACCCCATCCTAGGGCCAGGCTCACTTATATAGCCCTGTACCCCACCCTAGGGCCAGGCTCACTTATATAGCCCTGTACCCCATCCTAGGGCCAGGCTCACTTATATAGCCCTGTACACCATCCTAGGGCCAGGCTCACTTATATAGCCCCGTACCCCAGCCTAGGACTAGGCTCACTTATATAGCCCCGTACCCCAGCCTAGGACTAGGCTCACTTATATAGCCCCGTACCCCAGCCTAGGGCCAGGCTCACTTATATAGCCCCGTACCCCAGCCTAGGACTAGGCTCACTTATATAGCCCGTACCCCAGCCTAGGGCCAGGCTCACTTATATAGCCCCGTACCCCAGCCTAGGACTAGCCTCACTTATATAGCCCCGTACCCCAGCCTAGGACTAGGCTCACTTATATAGCCCCGTACCCCAGCCTAGGGCTAGGCTCACTTATATAGCCCCGAACCCCAGCCTAGGACTAGGCTCACTTATATAGCATGGTACACCAGCCTAGGGCTAGGCTCAATGCTCTTCACCTAAAAATTATCACACAAAAAAAAATAAACAAACATGACATTGAAGAACAGTTATGCAAAATTATTCATTAAAAAACAGCGTTGTAAAAAGATCGACCTCACCCACCCAAGTACTATTGACCCCCGTCTAGCCATGGACGGCACCCACCCAAGTACTCTTGACCCCCGTCTAGCCGTGGACGGCACCCACCAAAGTACTATTGACCCCCGTCTAGCCATGGACGGCACCCACCCAAGTACTATTGACACCCGTTTAGCCGTGGACGTCACCCACCCAAGTACTATTGACCCCCCTCTAGCCTTAGACGGCACCCACCCAAGTACTATTGATCCCCGTCTAGCCATAGACGGCATCCACCCAAGTACTATTGAACCCCGTCTAGCTATGGACGGCATCCAACCAAGTACTATTGACCACCGTCTAGCCATGGACGGCATCCACCCAAGTACTATTGACCCCCGTCCAGGCATGGACGTCCCCCACCCAAGTACTATTGACCCCCAACCAGCCATGGACGGCATCCAACCAAGTACTAATGACCCCTGTCCAGCCATGGACGGCCCCCACCCAAGTACTAATGACCCCCGTCCAGCCATGGACGGCATCCACCCAAGTACTAATGACCCCCGTCCAGCCACGGACGGCATCCACCCAAGTACTAATGACCCCCGTCCAGCCACGGACGGCCCCCACCCAAGTACTAATTACCCCCGTCCAGCGATGGACGGCCCCCACCCAAGTACTATTGACCCCCGTCTAGCCATGGACGGCATCCACCCAAGTACTAATGACCCCCGTCCAGCCACGGACGGCCCCCAGCAGCATCGATCGTTGATAAGAATGACAATTGTTAGTTGAAAAATTTTGCCTGTCCTTTGTTGTCTGTCAAACCCACCTCGTTTGTCCTTAACATAGTCTCAATAAGAACTCATCTAAAAAATAGAATCCTGTCAATTTGTACTGTTTTTCTTTTGAAAAGTTTTCAGTCCTAAAACGTCAATGTGGCTTTAAAAGAATACACTCATGAATGGCGGCCGTTCTAATATTGACTTAATCTGGGAATGTATTATTTACATTCGTTTCAAAATCAATTTATTTAAAGGCTGCACCTATAGGTACACGGGTACCAGAATTGAGAGGTTGGGGTTAAAAAACGATTTAAAATATTTTTGTTGGGTTTGTAAGACCGAATGAGGTATCAGATGAAAGATAATTGAATGTACTATACGTTTGTAAACTTAATTTTTCATTTTAACTAAAATAAACTACTACAAATGACATCCGAATAGCATTAGTCAAAATGTACACGGACACGCAGCGCCCTCTTTCTGACCCGGGACGCATTAAACTCAAAGCTATTCTGATGTCATTTGTTATAGTTTATTTTAGTTAAAATGAAGAATTAAGATTTCAAACATATTGTACATTTAATTATCTTTCATTTGATAAATATATATATATTTAGCGTATATAGCCATGCTTCACCACAGGCGGGCAGCGACCTGCAATCGATTGATTATACAAAATGTGAATACAATTGAGTCAGTGATAGACCTTTAAAAGGAAACAGCTAACTACGGTTGGGAAAAATATGTAGGTGGGGGAGGGAGCAATCGTTCCATGGAAGTCCCAAGTACTGTTAATGTCTTTGAAATTATGGGACATACAAGCTTCGTCTCCTGTGAGATGTGACCACGATGGAACGCTACAAACTACCGTTTGCAGTGAACTGTTGTTGTTTTTTTAATTTTAAATTTGTATCTCTGTTTTTTTAATATTTTACTTTTATTTTACTAGATATTTAAGCCACGCTAAAGGAATAATCATTTCCAAATACCTCTGTTGATCTCTTGTAAGTAGCAATGCGCACGAGGCAAGACATTTGACAGTCCATCCCCCTTTTTAAAAGGTCTCTGCAATACTTATCGAACATTTTGTCACGGTCTGACAGCCTGTTTCAGTTGGCCCATGAATCAATACCAACAGGTTCTGACAATCTGTTTCCGTTGGCCCTTCAATCAATACCAACACGTTCTGACAGTCTGTTTCCGTTGGCCCATCAATCAATACCAACACGTTCTGACAGCCTGATTCAGTTGGCCCATCAATCAATACCAACAGGTTCTGACAGCCTGTTTCAGTTGGCGCATCAATCAATACCAAAACGTTCTGACAGCCTGTTTCAGTTGGCCCATCAATCAATACCAACAGGTTCTGACAGCCTGTTTTAGTTGGCCCATCAATTAATACCAACAGGTTCTGACAGCCTATTTCCGTTGGCGCATCAATCAATACCAACACGTTCTGACAGCCTGTTTCAGTTGGCCCATCAATCAATACCAACACGTTCTGACAGCCTGTTTCAGTTGGCCCATCAATCAATACCAACACTTTCTGACAGCCTGTTTCAGTTGGCCCATCAATCAATACCAACAGGTTCTGACAGCCTGTTTCAGTTTGCCCATCAATCAATACCAACAGTTTTGTGTCATCGTCAAGAAAAAAAAAAAGAAGAAAAAAAGGGGGAATATGTAAGCTTACTTTTGATGCTATTCACTTTAAACTTATTTCCACGGTTTTTCAAAAATAGATTTAAAATATACACCATCTCGAATACAAACTTATTCGGGTCCTATCTGCAATCACTAGCGGGCCGAAAGCTTACTTTTACAGCCAACATTCTATCATCGATTTGAAGCACTTTTTCATCTGACTGAGCAATATCATCCCTCTTTATTCCTTAGTTGTCGCAGATCCATGGACACGGAAGTGTCAGATTTAAGCATTTCATTGTTGACACCAAGCGTCTCTGTGTTCTGATAATGGTTGGGAACTGCTCCCAGCTTTGGACGCTGCACTTGTAAGATCTACACATTTTTCTACTTAATATGTGTTTGTAATTTGTTAAAGCATCTATGCTGCACGCTTGCTGTACGTCTGCCTCGTTCTTTGACATTTTCTTAGATATTCTGTTCAACGTGACTGACTCTTTAATCTCCTTTTTGCACACTGGTAAATCTTGCACTACTTGGCGAAGTCGGAAACACGAAGGCCATTATTTTGTTTAAAGATCAGCTTTTTTTTCTTATTTTCTTCCACAATAACGTCATTTCTTATTAAAAATATTTTTTACATCATGAGGTCATAACGAGGTCATAACGAGGCCATAATGAGGTCATAATAAGATCATAATGAAGTCATAATGAGGTCATAATGAATTCATAATGAGGTCATAATGAAGTCATAATGAGATCATAACGAGGTCATAATGAGGTCATAATGAATTCATAATGAGGTCATAATGAGGGCTAAAATAACAAGAAAATCGCTAAGGTAATAACACGTTCTATTTTTGAACACAGCACTCAGACAAACGATGTTAAGTGCAAACTACTGATCCACTAGGATTGTGTCGTGGTGCCCAATTATGTATAGTTTTATGAAAGCATTTGAGGGGAGACTGATCAATCATTCTGGCAGTTTTTGTGCTGTCTGATTGTATGTACCTGGCGTAAAACATACCGTCATACAAAATGGAAACAGACATGGTAATGTAAGACCTGTGTGAAGACAGCCATGGTAATGTAAGACCTGTGTGAAGACAGACATGGTAACGGAAGACCTGTGTTAATACAGACATGGTAATTTAAGACCTGTGTGAAGACAGACATGGTAACGGAAGACCTGTGTGAAGACAGACATGGTCATGTAAGACATGTGTTAATACAGACATGGTCATGTAGGACCTGTGTGAACACAGACATGTAACGGAAGACATGTGTCAACACAGACATGGTAATATAAGACCTGTGTTAACACAGACATGGTCCCGTAAGACATGTGTGAACACAGACATGGTCACGTAAGACCTGTGTGAAGACAGACAGGGTCACGTAAGACCTGTGTGAACACAGACATGGTCTAGTAAGACCTGTGTTAAGATGCTCACAGGTGATGATAGAAATACTAAAGAAACCCACGCACTCAACAACACTTCGTCCTTACCTATGCCTGGACCAACCGGCGACGAGCTGCAGAGGTCACGTGTCTCGAAGAGACCAATCGTAAGGCGTTCTAAATGATTGTTATAGCACATAGATACGAGGAGTTCGCCTTTGTTGGTCGTAGACTGAAATATAAAAAAAAAGTATCTTATCGATAACAGGTTATAATTTATTATTCAGATAAATAGTTATGCAGATCATTTTGTTGTTATCATTAAATAAAAATATTTATAGGCAATTTTTTTTTTAACAATGTCGTCCCCGTGGGCAAATGTGTAGCTTTATCTGTTTTATACACACAGAAGCGGCAGTGTGTTCTAATTCATCCATTGGCGCATCCAGCTTTATATAAATTATCCAAATAGGAAATAGAATCTTTAGCCAAGTAAAGACAGATTGTTTTTTTTTTAGTTTTAGACTATCGTGATTTTAAAAGACGCAAAGTCAGAAAAAAAGTGCTGTGTTGACCTTGGATTGAAAGATTCCTACTCAACAAATTACATCTTTTTTTTTTAGGCTGCACCTATTGGTACATTTGTACCAGAATTGAGAGGCACGCAGCGCCCCCTTTCGGACCCGGGGCACATTAAACTCAATGCTATTCAAATATCATCTTAAGTTACAGATTTTATATCTGGAGTGCACTTAAACGTCAGATAGAATACATAATTTAGATATTTGAAACCAAGACGTTTGTATCTACTCTGAAGCCGCCGATCTATTCTAACGATCTGAAGTACTCTGAGAAAGTATTTCTGTGAAACTGGCTAGTACAATGTGTACAGCGGCAGTGCCGGTAGATAGTTATTGATGGAACTCCTTGATAAAACTACTTATGGTGCAGTTAGACTATTATAGACGTGACAATTATATGAATGACACGAGGTCAGCATGCCACAGACAAATCAGGAAGCCAAAGTTAGGAGTACAAATCCAGGAGAGTTTTAACCTGGTTAAAACTAAACCCTGTAAGTCTGGTGTTCTTAGTTTAGCACGTACTAAGGTCACCAAAACATACGGGATGCCTGGAAAGTACACGCACCTACGGAAGTGGACAGGAGGCAATCTTAGCGAAGACCAGGGCTATGACGCCAGCTGATCCAGCTAGGAATATGTTACAGATAAGACATCGCCTCTACGCAGGACACATTACAACATACATTCTCCACGAGGGACACATGGTTATATTTCCTCTCTACGTGAGACACATTCCTACATGACCTCACCAAGAGGGACACACTATGACTTTGAATGGCCCCCATATTTCGCCAACCCCTCATCATTCTTAAATCCTTAAATCCCTAATTATCGAGGTTTACAACCCATCCCGACTACAACCTAACCCAACGAAGTGCCCTAAGTCGTGTGGTGGGGGGAATGCGTTCTAGCTATATCTGATCTTCTTATATCTGATCTTCTTATATCTGATCTTCTTATATCGCATCTTCTAATATCTCATCTCCTTACATCTCACCTCTTACTTCCTAAAACAGTATAAGTACTTTGATTAAATAATAACATATTCTCTATAGTGAGACACCCTAGTGAGACACCCAAGTGAGACACCCTAGTGAGACACCCTAGTGAGACACCCAAGTGAGACACATTAGTGAGACACCCTAGTGAGACACCCAAGTGAGACACCCTAGTGAGATACCCAAGTGAAACACCCAAGTGAGACACCCTAGTGAGACACCCACTATTTTTTGGTTTGTTTAAATATGTATCCCCAAAAAGTGACGTCATAAAATGTTGAGTTCTTCACAGATACAAAATGAAAAAAAAGAACAATCATCTGATGATAATCACATTCACGTGCAAGTGTAGCTACCTCTGAAACCTCCCTCTCCAAATCTCGCCATATCACGAGCCGGACGTTATTCTCGCAATCGTGTTCACGAAGCGGGTAGAGGGCGTGCCCGATGACTTGATGACGCTTGTGTCTGTCGACGTCCAGGACCGTGAGTTTCAGCACACGTTCTTCGAGCGCCCGGTGGGAGACCTGCGGGCGAGAAGAACATGGAACAATGTCTTATTTAATTATGGGGCTTTTACGGTGACTAGAGATTTTTTGAGGTCGGGGGTCGGGTTAGAGCCCTGAAGCCACTGGGGCGGCAGTGGGCATAGGCTACTTTAAAGGGTGCAAAGTTGTGATGTGGGGGGAATAAATGAAACTATCAATTTTGAATGTGGGGGGGGGGGAGGGCACAAAACCGAAAAGTGACAGAGGGGTGCTTCAAAATGTCACGTGACGGCGCTGAGAAATGTTAAAAACAGATTAAAGGGGGTGCCGGTCACCGAGGGTGACGTAGTCGGGAATTTAAGAGGTGTAAAGGGCTTACTGCTTTCCGTTCACGGCTGAATGAAATCACATAAGAGCAGGTCGTATGTAAATAGCTTAAATTGTGTGTCAAATATTTGATCTTTCAAGCCTGTCAAATAGCTATCTCTTTAATACTGGTGAAATGATTGGGGGGAAAAAATACAAACAAAATTATGGCACATTTTTGTTATACTTAAATTTATATAACTTAATATATCTCATTAGGAAATGGCGTCAGCGGGCCGTCGAGCTTGCGCTCCTAATGCCCTCCCTGGCGTCCACCCACACCCGCCAGCCGCCGGGTGTCCCCGGCGCCGTGGCCGTGCGGGAAGACGTCAGAGACCTCCCCGGGCGTTGGACGCCCCCACCAGCAACTGCTCGATCGAGTTCGCTGATGGAGGCCCCCCCCCCCGCCCGGAGACATCTGGTCGACCGAAGACGCTGTGTTTCAAGCGTCCGCAGTCCACTCTCTTAGGGGCCGGGACGGTAAATTAACGTCCTAATATCTCCTCCCACCCGTCCCGGGGAAGCATCGGACGCCCTCTAAGAGGGATTCTACAGTGGGTTTCCACCTCGCAACTAGCTCGCGATGTAGCTGGGACGAAACGGTTGCCTAGGAGCAGCTTTCTCAGGGCTGCATATTTAGAATCATCGACCATAGGCTTCCACCACAGCCTATCGCCTCATATCCCTTAACGGCAACTTGTAATCATGATCCCTACCCTGTGTTTGCCTTTTCTTCCCCCTGTGAAGCATCACAGGTGGCAGCCCTGTAGGAGCTGTTTATTCCAGCAACTACCATGCATGGCCGTGTCTGCCACGCGGGACACGCAATGGTTGTAATGTGCCCCGGGTTAACGCCGAGGGGGTATATAACTTAATACAATGCCCCGTTGCTTTAAATAGAGCTTGTTATAGTAAAGCCTTTCCTTTGCCATTGCCATAAACCACTTGTCAAATTTCAAAAACGAAGACAATCATTTAAAAAAAAATCTAAGGTACCATTTTGTCTGCGAAAAACTAGCCACCCTGTCATAATTTATTTCAGTTCTCTATGACACTTGGAATTTGTTGAAGAGTTGAACTAAAAGTGTCAAATATCAGAATAAATGAAACTTTGATAACACTTTTGAATTGATGTTGATCCTGTTCAACTGACCGAAAAGGTAACGTGATGATCTGCTTCGACTTGAATAAGCCATATGTTAGGTTTACGCCCAATGCGAATATCATTTAAAGTTAACGCCGACTTATACACTTTAGCCAGGACAGGGACACTTTAACAAGTGTAAAATTACACATCCTATGCCTCGAGCACTTCAGCCAGGACAGGGTCACTTTGATCCGACCTAAGGTACATATCCTATATCTCGAGCACTTAAGCCAGGACAGGGTCACATTAACCCATCTTTAGTTACAGATCCTATATCTCGAGCACTTCATCCAGGACGTGGTTACATTTACCCGTCTTAAGTTGCAGATTCTATATCTCGAGCACTTTAGCAAGGACGGGTCACATTGAACCATCTTAAGTTACAGATCTTATATCTGGAGTGCACTTAAACGTCAGATAGAATACATAATTTAGATATTTGAAACCAATACGCTTGTATCTACTCTGAAGCCGCCGATCTATTCTAACGATATGAAGTACTCTGAGAAAGTATTTCTGTGACACCGGCTAGTAAAGTCGTACAAAGTGTACAGCCGAGGTACCGGTAGATAGTTAAAGATGGAACTCCTTGATAAAACTGCTTATGGTGCAGTTAGACTGTTATAGACGTGACAATTATATGTGTGACCCTTATAGATGTAACAGTTATAGATGTTACAATTATCGATGTGCCAGTTATGGAAGTGACTGTTATAGATGTGACAGTTATAGATGTGACAGTTATAGAAGTGACAGTTATAGATGTGACAGTTATAGATGTGACAGTTATAGATGTTACAATTATGGGTGTGACAGTTATAGAAGTGACAGTTATAGATGTGACATTTATAGAATTGACAGTTATAGAAGTGACAGTTATAGAGGTGACAGTTATAGATGTGACAGTTATAGAAGTGACAGTTATAGAAGCGACAGTTATAGAAGTGACAGTTATAGATGTGACAGTTAAAGTAGTGACAGTTATTGATTTAAATAAATCTCTTCTACTCGCATCACAAACGTTGACAAAAGATAAACGATGGTGGCCACCCTGTCTCTGCCACAGTCACTCTGCAACCCTGTCTCTGCCACTCTGTCTCTGCCACCCTATCTCCACCACAGTGTCTCTGCCACCCTGTCTCTGTCATCCTGTCTCTGCCACCCTGTCTCTGCCACCCTGTCTCCGCAACCCTGTGTCTGCCACCCTGTCTCTGCCCCCTGTCTCTGCCACCCTGTCTCTGCCACCATGTCTCTGCCACCCTGTCTCTGCCCCCCTGTCTCTGCCACCCTGTCCCTGCCACCTAGATAAGTTACATTAACCTTCTATTAATCCACACATCCCTGATCCACCAGATTCGTCACATTAGTCCATTATTTATAAATCCAACCCATCCTTGACTAATCTTAGGACCACAAATCCCCGCGCACCCCCCCCCCCAAAAAAACCCACCTAACACTAACAACAAACAAACCAACAAAACAACAACAAATTAAAACAACAACTATAAACCAACATATCTTGGTTTCCTATGACGCCGCCGCCGTTTCGTCTTCCTGGTCGATTTTTTGTTTATGCAATTCGGCTTCTTAACAAATGGTGACAGATATCAAACACGAACTGATATTTACTGCAGTATTAACTTAGGTCACATCTATAACTATAGACAGCGAACAGATCTGAAGTCTTATTATTCTATAGACTGGGGGAGGGAGTCAAATGTAACCATATAAATCTATGGACTGGTAGGATAAATTAATACATTCTTTATCTTCTTTAACCTGTGGCAATGGTTCTAACACACATAAGCCATCTCACAAACCTGAAACACCTAGATCTCCTAACATACCTGGAACACATAGGTCTCCTCACAAACCTGAAACACCTGGATCTCCTCACATACCTGGAACACATAGGTCTCCTTACATACCTGGAACACATAGGTCTCCTCACATACCTGGAACACATAGGTCTCCTCACATACCTGGAACACATAGGTCTCCTCACATACCTGGAACACATAGGTCTCCTCACATACCTGGAACACATAGGTCTCCTCACATACCTGGAACACATAGGTCTCCTCACATACCTGGAACACAAATGTCTCCTCACATACCTGGAACACCTAGGTCTCCTCACATACCTGGAACACATAGGTCTCCTCACATACCTGGAACACATAGGTCTCCTCACATACCTGGAACACATAGGTCTCCTCACATACCTGGAACACATAGGTCTCCTCACATACCTGGAACACATAGGTCTCCTCACATACCTGGAACACATAGGTCTCCTCAAACTTTGGATGGCATGTTTTTTTCCTCAGTTTAGACTGCAGGTAGCGACGTTCATCCGGCATCAAGTACAATCTGAAATGTGCAACGATCCACAGGTCACTCAAGGTCAACAACGGGTTAACTTAGAATATACACATCGCCGTGGAAACCATCGTTTGCATACCGATGTTACTTTATAGGAGATATATGTATAGAGATTTGAATTATATTAAACTGTGTTTTTAAAGTTTATAAGTTAATTTCCGTCTTAATGAGAACAAAAAAAATTCATAACGTTACAATGAATACCGGTTTATCAACACAATGAGGCACATTAGCCCAATACTGAATCTGGATATGGTTAAATGTTCATAACGCAACATACAGTTTGATATTGGCATCAAGGCCTGGGTACTTCATTAACTGGGTACTTCATTAACTGGGTACTTCATTAACTGGATACTTCATTAACTGAATACTTCCTTAACTGGATACTTCATTAACTGGATAATTCATTAACTGGGTACTTCATCTACTGGATACTTCATTATCCGGATACACCATTAACTGGATACTTCATTAACTGGATACTTCATTAGCCGGGTACTTCATTAACTGGATAATTCATTAACTGGGTACTTCATTATCTGGGTTCTTCATTAACTGGGTACCTCATTAACTGGATACTTCATTAACCGGGTACTTCATTATCTGGGTACTTCATTAACTGGGTACTTCATTAACTGGGTACTTCATTAACTGGGTACTTCATTAACTGGATACTCATGTGGAATACAAATCCAAGGATGAAAGAAAATCCTCTAGTCTCTGTTTCCCTCGGGGGATAGATAGCCTCCACGTTGACCAATTTATTTGCTCATTATCTTCTTGGTCTTGAATCAAAAGACTGAGTGAAGTCGAAAATTAAATCTACACGTTTCCCTCATCTTCAATCGCACCCACACAAAAATATCTATTAAAAAACAACAACTGGTTTTAAAACATTTCGAAACCATTAAAAAAAATATTTTTTTTAAATCCTACCCTGTTAGACCAGTATACAACGTTGACCTCGTAGGATGCATCGTTCACGATCACATAAACAGCGATTTTAATTTCGTGTGCACGATCGTTGTACAAACCCGTATCATTTGTTAAGAAAGAATGGTTTTAGCTTGATTGATGTCCTGCATGTCTCTATTTCAAGACACGAGCGTGTTGGGGGAAGGGAGGGGGGGGGGGAACCACGAGATGGCCTCAATTTAAGTGCTAATCACATGCTCTCCGACCCATCAATCAAACTGGAATTGCCAGCAGATTTAACTGAATTTGTGAACTGCTGCTAATCAAATCAGTCAACGGTTCACTGTGGGATCTAATAATCAGATCATTTGCTACAAGCACTGACTTTCATTGGTTTATTTTGAAATGTACAATGTTATAATGCAATATAGTGTGCTGTTGAAAACGTTTCCTGCGTACATAATATTTTGTGACCTTGAGTAAATCGTTTGGATGGACATGACCGTTGTTTAGTGGGTCACGAGGCAAAGGAGACTGATGGTTGGTCTATCCAATGGGAAGCGGTGACGTGGATATCTAGCCAATGACATGTGATGATGTTGTCGAGGCACACAATAAAATGGGTTGCGATTATATCCACGAGAATGGGTTGGACTTATAGCCAAAAATGGTTATGGATTATATCCAAGAGAGCCGTTTTTGGGAATCTATCCACGAAAAAAGGGGTGGGGTTATATCCAACCGAATGGGTTACGGTTATATCCGATAGAACTGTTATTATTTATATCACATGAAATGGTTAGGGCAGTGTAGTGGTTTTGGGTTAAAATATAAAATGTGTATTGGTAACTAAAATGATAGGATGTACACATGGCCCGAAACGTTTCATTTCACATTTTTCAGCTTAAATAGAAATCCCGCTTAGTTTAAACGGACATATGTCTTCATTCCCCATTGACTTTCGCAAACCACATACCAAATCCGTTTTTTGTAATTTTTCGATATGAAGTAATAATTCGTCTCACAGCGGTAAAACCCGTACGAATAAAACCTCTGACACCGAGTGACACCCAACGAGAATAACTAACTAAGGTTTGATCGCCCAATACCCAAAATCAAACAAAACCGATGCTGAACAGTGCAGCTGACGCTAGGATAACACCAATCAGCATAGCGTGAAATGCGCTGTGGCGTGGAAAGGAAGAAGACCACAAACCTGCTGCAGCAGACATCACAGGAAGCTGTTGCTTATCATTGCGCGTGTGGCCATGTGTGGGTAAAGCCGTTAGAAAATCGAAGGATTTCCTGAGGCAGAAAGCGCGAGGGGAAGCAATTTAAGTGTCCAATAACTAGGATTTCTTAATTTTTTTCCGTTGTGTGCCCGCTGATTACGACTTCAGAGCTATGGGGAGAGTGCTTCCAATGACCCATGACAGACCACTGACAGTGCCTTGAATGATCTATGACAGCCCCGTGAGAGTGCTTTAAATGACTTATGACAGCCAAATGCGTGGCCGTGCGAGTAGTGTGGGATCTGCACTATATCCAATAGTGTAGAAAGGGGAAGTTCACTTTTAAAAAAAAATATATGAAGAAAGACATTTGCGGAAAAAAGGGCTGCAGAAAAAGGTAACTGCGCAGCGCACAATTGTAATATTCAATGATCTATTGGGTCTTATTATTATTCAACATTGGAATGGAAACACATTTTATTTCTCTTTAAAAAAGTGAGATTCAGTTCAAAGAAACATGGAGAGCGAAGTAAAGAGAGCGATATCAACAAAACTATCCTAGTAAAACTATCCTAGTAAAACTATCCTAGTAAAATTATCCTAGTAAAACTAGCTATGTAGTTACCAAGTGTTGGCATTTGATAGAATTTGGACTTTAAATTACGTCAAAATGAAAGGATATTTTTTTTCTGGACTTTTACAAAAATATAATCTATTTATAGATGATTTAGTTTAAAGAATAATGGAGTTGTGTAAAAATTGTAAAACCTAAACAAACAAACTCTGAGTTAGCAACTAAACATAAAGAAACAGTATGCATACAACCAGCTCAAGAGAACAAAACTTTTATTTACTCCCCGATTTTGTGTAGGATGAGGAAAAACTTAATTTAGGTATGTGCCAAAATGCATCCTGCCCCTTGAATTTATTTTATATATATGTATATATGAATATTTATATGTGTATATATATACATATATGTGTACGTATTAGCAATAGTAGGGGTTAGACTCAACACGGACGTCTTTCGTCTCGAATGTTCCTTAACATCTCGAGGTGTCTTGGAATTGTAAACAAGCGCAATATTTGCGTCAGACATACAAAAAAGAAACATTATTGTCTATCTTGGAATGAATACATATTCGAAATGTAGGTCAGCTGGGGTCGAGGGGTCAATGACACTATCTATTTGGTGGAAGGGAGAGGTCGGGTTAAATACGGGGATTAAGGTGGCCGAATTAAAACTCCGTTCGTAAAAACAGGGACTTTAGATTAGCGTGCAAAGGAAAAGCTCAGGGAATTTAAGTGAGATTCAAATAGAAGCAAATGAAATTCAACAGAATTAAAAGATGCAAAACTATTATTATTCAGGCCGTATAAAAGAATGGGTGGGACGGATTTAGTCCGCGGGCCGCAATTTGACGACACTTGATTTAGCCAGCAAGTTAACCCCATGAAAGAGCACAATGCATAAGATAACACTAACATTTGTATGTCATCATACACCCTCGCACCGCATTCCTCGTACCCTCCTAGCTACGCCAATGTCAATGGGTTCACTTTGCTACTACATTAAATCAATATCAGCTAAATGTCCTACTTTTTATCTCACATTTTTCACATCAATAACGCTTGTTGGATGAGCCTGAGAGAGAGAGTAAAAGAGAGAGAGAGAGAGAGTAAGAGAGAGAGAGATCGTGAAAGAGGGAGTAAGAGAATTGGAGATAGATTGAGTGAGGGAGAGGGAGAGATAAAGAGAGGGAGTGGAAGTGAGTGAGAGAGAGAGAGATTTGCCTGAGTCTTTCGACATTTTGAGATCCATTCGTCTTATCATGTGCTCAGTGACGTCACTATGACTTGATATTTGGGTGAGGGGTGCTCCCTTAATCACCTTCAAATGAATGGTAGGTAAATTCCATGACTTTGTGTGGCGGTCAGGTTAAGGACGCCAGTAACCATAACAAAGACTACAGGAGCGTTTACCTACACGAGCCTGCCACCACCAAAATAAAGGAGAGGATGTGACTGGACACCATAGAAAATATAGTCATTAAGCCTGTTATTAGTAATAAAACTTATCCTTTGAGTTATCTTGTTGTAATCAAACATAGCCACTCAGTTATCTTTTTGTAAACAAATGTAGCGCTAAGTTATCTTATTGTAATCAAACTTAGCCTTTAAGTTAGCTTTTTGTAATCAAACATACAGAAAAGAAGACTGATCTCCATTGATAAGAATGCTCATCTCATTGCAAAAGTATTTTTTTTTTTACAAACGTGCCCCTCTAAATATTAAATAATATGTTGTAATATCCCCCAATCTCTTTCCTTTTATAGTTTCCTTCTCCTGGCTGGTGTTCCCTTGCCAAGTCATCACAACGTTCCCTTGCCAAGTCATCACAACGTTCCCTTGCCAAGTCATCACAACGTTCCCTTGCCAAGTCATCACAACGTTCCCTTGCCAAGTCATAACAACGTTCCCTTGCCAAGTCATCACAACGTTCCCTTGCCAAGTCATCACAACGTTCCCTTGCCAAGTCATCACAACTTTCCTTTGCCAAGTCATCACAACGTTCCCTTGCCAAGTCATCACAACGTTCCCTTGCCAAGTCATCACAACGTTCCCTTGCCAAGTCATCACAACGTTCCCTTGCCAAGTCATCACAACGTTCCCTTGCCAAGTCATCACAACTTTCCCTTGCCAAGTCATCACAACGTTCCCTTGCCAAGTCATCACAACGTTCCCTTGCCAAGTCATCACAACGTTCCCTTGCCAAGTCATCACAACGTTCCCTTGCTAAGTCATCACAACTTTCCCTTGCCAAGTCATCACAACGTTCCCTTGCCAAGTCATCACAACGTTCCCTTGCCAAGTCATCACAACGTTCCCTTGCCAAGTCATCACAACGTTCCCTTGCCAAGTCATCACAACTTTCCCTTGCCAAGTCATCACAACGTTCCCTTGCCAAGTCATCACAACGTTCCTTGTCAATGTTAACACGACAAAGTCAAATGTCTTCAAGCTGACTTTTTTATCCTCCTAAAAAAATCCAACACAAAGGTACAACAATTCTCCCCATCCCACAAACGAAACAAAATATTTAAAATACTCACCTGCAGCACACAGCTTCGATATCATAATTAATAGATACTAGGTCTCAACCGGGTGCAGATTTTTTGTACACCGGGTCCGGGTATTTTAAGAAATAGGCCAACCGACAGTCCAACACCCTACCTGCCGGCCTGTAAACAATAGTCCCACGGACAGTCATACACACTACCTGCCGGCCTGTAAACAATAGCCCCACGGACTGTCATACACCCTACCTGCCGGCCTGTAAACAATAGTCCCACGGACAGTCATACACCCTACCTGCCGGCCTGTAAACAATAGTCCCACGGACAGTCATACACCCTACCTGCCGGCCTGTAAACAATAGTCCCACGGACAGTCATACACCATGCCCGTGGCTCTTTATTGATTAATATAATGGTCGCCGCCCCCGCTAAAGAAATGTTTTTCACCTAACTTCGACGTCATGCATGACAGCCTTTGTTTTCACTGAGTACTCTTTACTATAAAACACGTGGAGTTGGGGGAGGGCGGTTTTGAAAAGGAACCAGGACACACCAGAAGCAATATATATATAAGAGATAACGGATGGATTTGTGCGATAGTAGGCCCGTGGATTCGTCAACTTCCATAAACCCTAAATCCCCTCCCACTGAAAGTCACTGTGATCCACCACTCTCCAATGCCAGATCCACTACTCTCCAAACAAGGTTCTTGCATTTCTGGCTCGCGTATCAACTTCCACTCGATTGCATCACGGCTGATGGCAACACATGCAAACAGCAATTAGCCGATCAGTGGCGACAAAACGCAAAGGAAAAAGGGAGACAAGAAGAAAAAAAACACAACGCCGAAACACAGCAATTAGCCAGCTTGTTCTAAATATGTTATAAACGATTTCGCCAAAAAAAAAAAGAAGTATACATATTTCTTGATTTTCAAACAATTTAAAAAAAAAAAATAACGTCTTACAGAGAGTATATTTTCACTTATTTTTGTATATTAAATATAAATAAAAACTGTGTTCAGTAGATTGCGGGTTGTAGACAGAAACTTTATTTCAGGGTTTTGCAAAGAGGGGCAAAAACGACATTTGCACGACTTTTTTTCCGTTGTTTATTACTGGAGACGCCAAATTGTTTAGAAATTTAAACAAAACCTGCAAATTTAGGATGAGGGCATTATGCCCCTCCGTGCCCTTCCCAAAAAGACGTCCCTGTTTCTCGAGCCGCCATCTCCAACAGGCTGAGGACGCGCTGAGATCTGGAATCAATGACGGCGCGCCGTGCAAACACCGCCATTACCGGCACTGATAGTGGTTAATTGGTCAACTAGCTTTAAGCGCCATCTTCACCTAATGTGGATTACATGTTTGTTTAGCCCGGTTTTGGGAAATGGTTTAATTATCGCACGGGGCTCTATAATTACATATGTAATTGATTGGTCATGTTGAGCGTTGCAAGACAAGCGATAATTTTAGTGGTAAGAATTTGTGACGTCACCGAGAAAGAACTTTGGGGGGGGGGGGGGTAAGAATGCTATACTATAGGAAAACACTTTGATATGCGTTGATGGTGGAAGTTATACAGTTTTATTGACTGCTGAAATGACATAATCTTATATGTGGCATATTACATGGTTTTACACCCCATGGAAAAAACTATGGGATAAAAAAATGTCAAGTCGCAACAGCGTAGCGAGAAATTGTGCCACCCGGGCGGACTTTGACTTTTGCGCACCACCACCCCCTAAACACTGATAAATATACACAGTGCATTTTAACACAAAAAAGCACTGAAATAACGAACCCTCAATAGCGATGTTCCTGCATATGCATTACATCGACGGGAACGGAAAGGGCGGGTGAGGAAATCAAGGGCACCGAAGGCTCCCAAGCTAAAGCGGGCTCACTGAGCGCCCCCCCCCCCCAACCAAAAAACTTAAAAATTCAAGGATGCGTTTGGCGCTCTCCTGATTTAATTGTGTAGAAATAAGTGTACCAGCCTACACTCATCTAATAGCAGCTGAGAAATGCTACAATAACAATTTTTAAAACATGTATAATTGTTAGTAGCAATGACTAATAAAATAATGTTGATTTATCATTTTTATTTAAACTATTGTATAGCTTTGAGACGATTTAATTTGTTTAAACGTCTTCATTTGTCCAAGATTGTATTAAAGCTCCTGATGTGGCATATATATAATATGTTACGGCCAAAGCCCGAAATCGGTCAAATCGGGAACTGGCCGGTCAAATCGGGAACTGGCCGGTCAAATCGGGAACTGGCCGGTCAAATCGGGAACTGGCCGGTCAAATCGGGAACTGGCCGGTCAAATCGGGAACTGGCCGGTCAAATCGGGAACTGGCCGGTCAAATCGGGAACTGGCCGGTCAAATCGGGAACTGGCCGGTCAAATCGGGAACTGGCCGGCCAAATCGGGAACTGGCCGGTCAAATCGCGAACTGGCAGGCCAAATCGGGAACTGGCAGGCCAAATCGGGAACTGGCCAATATCGCATCAAATTGACCGGCCAATGTCCGATCTTTTCTAGATTTTGGGATTTGGCCAGCCAGTTTGCGAAATGGCTGGGGGCGATCGGCCAAATCGGGAACTGGCCAATATCGCATCAAATTGACCGGCCAATGTCCGATCTTTTCTAGATTTTGGGATTTGGCCAGCCAGTTTGCGAAATGGCTGGGGGCGATCGGCCAAATCGGGAACTGGCAGGCCAAATCGCGAACTGGCCAATATCGCATCAAATTGACCGGCCAATGTCCGATCTTTTCTAGATTTTGGGATTTGGCCAGCCAGTTTGCGAAATGGCTGTGGGCGATCGGCCAAAGTCGGAAGAAAATGTTCATGAACGATTTTGGGTGTTTGTATACTGTAATGATAATCATATTATATTGATTATTAATTATACTAAATTTCCAGAAAGTCAAATTAGTTTATTAAAGTAAATGACCAATCTCTATCAACACTTGTTACAACAAGATGAACTTTTATGACATTTCGAATTACACAGCAGTTCGTTATTTTTTACATTTGCAGCGATTCGTTGAGCACTTGGTAGTGCAATTGCATCGAGTGTAGCATACACACCGGCCATTTCCAGTACATCGGACATTGGCCACACGCCTCGGCCAAAGTGCGAAATGGCCGGCCAATTCGCGAACTGGCCGAACTTCGGGCTTTGGCCGTAACATATACACTAGCCGAAATACCCGGCGTTGCACGGGATTGCATTCGGAAAACACCATCTTCTACAGACTTTTAAATAATAATTGAAATTAAGGCGCCGAGTAAAACACAAACACCATTAGAGTAAAAAATAAAATAATTAATTTGTCTCCTCTTAAAAAACACGGTTAAAATAACTTTTGTAAACATTTAGATCCCCGATGGGATCCCATTTCCAAGTAGGATACCATTTCTATAGTTCCGATTGGAATCCCGATCCCATTGGGATACCTACCCCATTGGAGTACCGATCCCGATTTGGGATCCCGATTCCAAATGGAATTCCGACCCCCACTGGGACCCCAACACCATTTGGGATCCGGACACCATTTGGGATCCCGATTCAAAATGGGATCCCGATCCTGATTGGGATCCCGACCACACTCGGATTCTGATTCCAAAGGGATCATGTTTCCTAATAGGATCTCAAAGCCCATTTGGGATACCGACCCCACTGGGATCCCGCTCCCGACTGAGATCTCGTTTCCAAATGAGATCCCGACCCCATGTGATCCCGATTAGATCTCTCATTTCCAAATGTGATCAAATGTGATCAAGACCCCTATTGGGATCCCACAAAGCCGCACATTTTCTCTTTTATATATATATATATATATATATATATATCATATTTATATACAACTGGAAATTTGTTTCTCTGTTTGTTCCCCATATGATTCCATATGGATTGAGGGATCATGATAAAACTTGATACATATATCCATCATTATCCAGACTCAAATACCGAGTGCTTGTAATTTTTTGTAACAGTAGGTTTGGGGCCGTGTGCGCTAAATTCGTATTTTCCATAATCTGAGCAATATAAATACTAATACCAACAAATACTTTTTCGGGATGCAATACCGAGCGACGCCAGGTACGTTGGCTAGTTCATAAAGAATGAGCAACGTTAAAGTTAATCGACAGATTGGGCACATGTCACTAATGGACTACGATGAGTCGATTGTTTTGTCACGTGATAGGCGTATGTACGAGTAAGACTTCCGGTAGGCTGTCTGCAACACACAAGTCGCTCACAAATTTTTTTTCAAACAACTTTCTTCCTTTAATCATAACTGAATTTTAATTATAACTGAATTATAATTATTGTCACATTTATGAATGTTATTTAAAAAAAACACGTGTATTCAAGAATATTTTGAAAAGTAAAATTTTTAATTAACATTGGGGAAGCGCTGATGGAGACAAACATTTTGCTTTAAAATTAATGATAATGGCTGATCAGCTGTTATTTGTTGTTCTGTTATTTGTTGTTATGTGTTATTATGTGTTATTATGTGTAGCATAGGCTACCGAAGGCTTACACGTATCACGTGACAAAACAAGGAAGTCCATTGCTTCATTTTCCACGGCTTATCCTTAGGAATGGATAATTAGCTTGACGAGATATAGATCTTAGTTTCTTGTGCTCATCTCCCCTTTGAAGTCAGATGCTTACTTGGGGGATATTATTGTCTCTCACTTCTTCACACGGACTAGTGTGACTGATATCATTACACCAAACACTGAATATCTAGACGAAATCCTCAACACACAAAGCAAGCTACGTCGTGAATATCATACAATGGCCATCAATCCACTATATCAACAACAAAACTAACACGTCATTTCCCCCTACTCAAATACGTCACAATTATTTCACACAATAGACACAACCACACACACAAATCTCTACACTAAACATCTTTTCCATACCAAAAATAACAACAGTGATTCTCATACCCTTGACATTGTTAATAATATGCTTGTTAGGCAAAGGTCGGATATAAGCGCCTATAGAAAAAACCTTAGCACTTTATAAGATTTGCAATGTCTATAGGTCACTAATTCTAAATTACTAAATATTTACAGCAAGTGTATCTAACAGTTACCGGAAATTTGATGGAAAGAAATTTCGTCGACGGAAAATTGATCGAACGGAAATTTGGTCGAATCTTTTTTTCAGTTCACACGTTAACATTTTCGTCAAATTTCTTTTTGAACGCACTATACTATATAGTAAAACAAAATAATGCGTCTAAAAAGAAATTTGACGGAAAATTATAACGTGTTAGCTAAAAAAAAGATTCTACCAAATTTCCGTTCGATCAAATTTCCGTCGATCAATTTTCCGTCGACGAAATTTCTTTCGATCAAATTTCCGTATACGGCAGTGGTTCTCAACCTTCCTAATGCCACGACCCCTTAACACATGTTATCATGTTTGTGGCGACCCCCATTCATAAAATTAATTTCGTTGCTACTTCATTACTGTAGAGTGCATATGTTTTCCGATGGTCTTAGGCGACCCCTCGGAAAGGGTCGTTCGACCCCCCAAAAGGTCGCGACCCACAGGTTGAGAGCCGCTGGCATACGGTATCTAACAACTATAACAAATGGGTTTATTTGTATATCTTAATTTGTTGATTTTTGGAAGAAAATCAAATCATAATTTAATGTATTCAAGAGGTAGTTTGACACATGACGTCTTGGGATAATACAGTTTCTAGTTCACAGGCTTTGAGCCTATGGCATGGGGTTGCGAGGGGATTTCTGTGGGGTCGCTGGCTGAAAGAATACCTAAACAGAAGTAGCGATTCTTAAATAATGTTCCTTTTTAAATTTTTTTGCTAACCCTTTTAAATCATCGCTGTAACGATCTGGTTAAAATTAATTTTCTAATCATCTCTTTCACAATATTCGCAACCGTCGCCTTAATATCTAAACACAAAAAAACACAAATCCCGTTTGTCATATGAACTCAGGACACGCCCCCACGCCCATAACACACAAAATCCATTCCGTACTTTTTTTTTTTTAAATACTTTTATCGCCAGTCTTATATTATTCATTCTCCGACACCTCTTCGTCACCACCATCATCTCCAACACGAAAATCCTGACACCTTCGGCTACAGCGTTGTACCATCTCCCCCACAACTTGTCCTCGTTCGATGGCACCATCCATCCTCTGCGTCTGTCGCCAACCACACCGTCAGGTTGGAGTCGTTGGGTTGTCGAAAACTTGCAGGTTGGCGTACCATCCATCTGCTGTGGCTGTCCCCAAACCACACCGTCGGGTTGGAGCCGTTGGGTTGTCGAAGTGGGAAAGATGCAGGATGTCTCCTTCGTGTTGAAGTTATCGATCGATGACACAACATGGCTTCTTCTGTCAGATCCCCCCCACCCCCCCACCCCCCGCAGTGCTCCGATTGTTAACATAGGTGGTAGGGAGGGATCGGTGGTTACTCCTCACAACAATGATTTATTACTACGCTGTGTGGCCGGAGGTTGGTAGAAATAAATGGAAAAAATTGTTGGGGGTGGAGGGTTGCACGGGAGGGGTCTGAGATGGGTTTGAGATAATGCGTGCATGATTATTGGTGCTGTAGATAACATATAAATAACGTCCTCTAGGACATGGTCCATTTTTAGGAAGCCATGTTGTATTTGCTTCAATTTTGCAGCAAAACATAAAAAAGCAGAAACTAGAGGGTAAAAAATGACAGATTTGGTCTCAATATTAAAGATTTAGATTTTTTAATGTATTTTGGATTTAGAGCTATTTTTTAAAGATCCTTACGGAAAGGGTTTTGTCGGTCTTAACATCACAAACTCTTTGGTGGTTATTATTTAATAATGAATAAATGTGGTCTGGAACTTTGGTATTCATTGTATCTTGGAACTTTCCAAAGTGCGGGGAACTTGCTAAAGTGTGTAACGAAATTACCAATAAATAAATAAAAAATAAAATAAGAGAGTATACTAGTATACATCAGAGGTGTGTCCCAAAATACGAGATATTCATGGCATAAAACCTCACCCATAATTCGTATGTCTAGAATTCATGCTAACCACCAACTTCTACTCTCTAGTCACATGCTTTTCGTATTTTACACTTCGGTTATTCCCATTTGGAAACGAGATCTCTTATTTTCGATCAGAATAATGTTATTTTCGATCAGAATAATCTTATTTTCTATCAGAATAATCTTATTTTCTATCAGAATAATCTTATTTTCTACCAGAACGCATTATATTTTCTATCAGATGACATCACGTTTTGTGTCAGATGCACATCATCTTTTCTATAAGACTGACATCATGTTTTCTATAAGAATGACATCATGTTTTCTATAAGACTGACTTGACTGGCACAACTGATAAAAAGCAAGGAATTTTCTTTTCATTTAAAGAGAAACAGTAGACGCGTGCTGACAACATCGGCAACCGTTAGTAGACGCGTGCTGACAACATCGGCAACCGTTAGTAGACGCCTGCTGACAACATCGGCAACCGTTAGTAGACGCGTGCTGACAACATCAGCAACCGTTAGTAGACGCGTGCTGACAACATCAGCAACCGTTAGTAGACGCGTGCTGACAACATCAGCAACCGTTAGTAGACGCGTGCTGACAACATCAGCAACCGTTAGTAGACGCGTGCTGACAACATCAGCAACCGTTAGTAGACGCGTGCTGACAACATCAGCAACCGTTAGTAGACGCGTGCTGACAACATCAGCAACCATTAGTAGACGCTTTCTGACAACATCAGCAACCGTTAGTAGACGCGTGCTGACTACATCAGCAACCGTTTTATAGATACAAGACAAATATGCTTCTTTAAAAAATGACATATACATGTATTTAATGACCCCATCCTGAAAGCATTTTAAACTATTTAAAAACTGTTCAACATTTGGTAGTTACAATATTTAGTATAAAATGAGGTTTTCTAAGCCACTGGTTCCCAATAGTTTTAGAGCCATGACCCCCTGTTATGGAAGCAAATAGAACCCCGAGAATCCACGTGAAAGATGATAAGTGAATGTCGACCACAATACATTTAAAAGATGATTTTTAATAGGTAAAAAAAATATGGGAATATATCGTTCATTTGGTCTCCAAGATCTCCAGTAGCTTCCTGTGAGTGAGCGATGTTGGCCACAAAACTCTGTCCCCGGCGTACAGATGTATAGAACGCACGGCATCTGAATATCTTTAAACATTTTCGTTGTACTGCGACTGTTGTTTCGTCTTTTTTATAAAATGAACGACATTATCCTTGCTGTAGACGGGTTTTTGTACAACGTCATCGCTATTTCGGGATCCGGCAACTGCCTGTTCCATCAGCGACGAAGGCAATTCACTCTCACATGTACATAGGGCAATGCACCCTCACAGCGACATAGGGCAATGCACCCTCACAGCGACATAGGGCAATGCACTCTCACAGCGACATAGGGCAATGCACCGTAACAGAGACATAGGGCAATGCACTCTCACAGCGACATAGGGCAATGCACTCTCACATCCACATAGGGCAATGCACTCTCACAGCGACATAGGGCCATGCACTCTCACAGCGACATAGCGCAATGCATTCTCACGACGACATAGCGCAATGCACTCTCACAGCGACATAGGGCAACGCACTCTCACAGCGACATAGGTAATGCACTCTCACAGCGACATAGGGCAATTGCACTCTCACAGCGACATAGGGCAATGCACTGTCACAGCGACATAGGGCAATGCACTCTCACAGCGACATAGGGCAATGCACTCTCACAGCGACATAGGGCAATGCACTCTCACAGCGACATAGGGCAATGCACTCTCACAGCGACATAGGGCAATGCACTGTCACAGCGACATAGGGCAATGCACTCTCACAGCGACATTGGGCAGTAGATTTCGTTGCACGTTATAGAAAATGAGAAGTTAACTCTTCTTCTCAAAATACCCGGACCCGGTGTAAAAGAAATGCCCCCGGTTAAGTCCTAGTTGAATGATGTACAATTAAACTAGGGAAGTTTCGTTCAGAATTATTGAGTCCCGAGTTTATCGGTAACAATCGGATCAAACATGAAGTATTTACCACGTGTAAAAAGCAGTTTTATCAACTTTATGAACAAAATCTTCGCCAACACAAGAGGCGGGGAGTGATTCCACAATCCAATCAATAACATCAGATGACTGTTACAGTGTTTTTTTTAAATTTCAAATTTATTGAAAGTCACAGCGGTCTAAGTACATCAAGTATATGTTAACCTGAGCACGAAGAAGTGGATGAAAACCCCCTTTTTTCAGGGCCAATGGTTTTAACTTGTTTTAAATCAAGAACTAGATATTTCCAAGTCAAGACTTCTGCTGCTCGTAGCATATTTGTTTCTTTTTTTTATGGAATACCGCAAATGAAGAGTTGCGTGCATAGAAAGATTGATTTGTGACCTCATTATTTGTCAATTTACTGATAACACTACATTTTAACTAATATGTGTAAGAAACATTGTTTCAGTTTAAACCAATTCCTTCATCCGTTACAACCACATCGCCTCTAGAGACCAGTGTATCACGTTCTGGAGAGTAGCTTTCCAGGTCCTCAGTTCATGAAAGTCCGATTAAGTTGACCAATCCAGCACTCCACGGAACCCTTCCCTGTCACTTGGCCGCTACAATAACGTGTCCCACCTCACCAGTGACACCCGTCCTTGAGGGTACACTTTGATGGCTCGCAGGCGGATCCATACTAAATAACCGGAAGCGAGAGAGCACCGCGATACAAACCAATTGATGTGACTGAATTTTTTTCATTTCGAAATAACCTGACGAAATTCCTAATTCTGTAACTGGGTTTGGCGGAAATGACGTCATGCACCCCCAACATCAGAACGTTCAAGGTGACGTTTAATCTAAAAAGTTTGAACGTCTTTAACCTGTCTGATCTGTCATGATGACCCTGCATCCCCTGCAGCTGCAGCGGGCCTCGGATATTAAAGGGCCACTAAAGATGCGGTGTCTTAAATATGTTAGTTGTTGAGTTTGAAGCTACAGCGGGCCTCGGATATTAAAGGGCCAATAAAGATGCTATGTCTAAAATATGTTAGTTGTTGAGTTTGAAGCTACAGCGGGCCTCGGATATTAAAGGGCCACTAAAGATGCGGTGTCTTAAATATGTTAGTTGTTGAGTTTGAAGCTGCAGCGGGCCTCGGATATTAAAGGGCCAATAAAGATGCGATGTCTTAAATATGTTAGTTGTTGAGTTTGAAGCTACAGCGGGCCTCGGATATTAAAGGGCCAATAAAGATGCGATGTCTAAAATATGTTAGTTGTTGAGTTTGAAGCTACAGCGGGCCTCGGATATTAAAGGGCCAATAAAGATGCGATGTCTAAAATATGTTAGTTGTTGAGTTTGAAGCTACAGCGGGCCTCGGATATTAAAGGGCCACTAAAGATGCTATGTCTAAAATATGTTAGTTGTTGAGTTTGAAGCTGCAGCGGGCCTCGGATATTAAAGGGCCACTAAAGATGCTATGTCTAAAATATGTTAGTTGTTGAGTTTGAAGCTGCAGCGGGCCTCGGATATTAAAGGGCCACTAAAGATGCTATGTCTAAAATATGTTAGTTGTTGAGTTTGAAGCTACAGCGGGCCTCGGATATTAAAGGGCCAATAAAGATGCGATGTCTTAAATATGTTAGTTGTTGAGATTGAAGGCCAAGGGTAAAAAATCCAAAAGCGGCATGGAGCCTCCAAATGTCGCATGATGGGTCTACAATGAGTACTGAACAGTGTAGGATGCGCGTGTCTTGGTTTTAACCACAACCATCATATACTGCGTCGGAATTGAAGTGTGAATCAAGTTAACATTTAAGTCAATTGTCTACGTCAGAGCTACTTTTTGGTTGGTTGTTATAATGAAGGAAAAAGTAAGAAGAAATGTAACAGGAAGAAAAAATGGAGAGAGAGAGAGAAAGATTGAGAGTCTGTCAGCATAGTTTCATAGCCTGGTCAAATGAAACACTTGTAACGTCTACTTTTTGAAAACGTTGTACATGATGACAGAGACAATGTTGTGCATAAGGACAGAGACAATGTACGAAATGTCAGAGACAAATGTTGTACATAATGACAAGTGATGTAACAAAAATATTTTAAGCCTGTTTCAATAAGGTCTCCATATACGGGATGTCATTTGGAAAGAATCAACGCCCCAATTTAATGACCTGAATCCTTCACCCCCCTCCAGTTGTTCAATGTATAGAGATATATAGTTGACCATCAACAACTCCCAGGGCCATTAGTTGGACCAACTACGGTAATAATTCATGAGCCGAAAAGAGACCTCAGCTGCGTGAGTGGTAAAAGACCATTGATGGCCACATACAGTGGGCATCTACACTTCTGCACAGTCTTTCTTTGCTTAATGGTTTTTACGAAAAAAAATTTTTTTTTAGTGCGTTTAATGTCATCTTAGATAGAATGTCTATTTTAGAATTTAAAAAAAAAAAAGAATTTCAAAATATTTGTAATTATCTTTAAAAAATGGGAAGTGTTTGATTTTGGTTTCAACTGAAAAAGTAATTTCTAAGTTATTGATTGATCAATGAAATGTACAGTGAAAATAAAAACATTTTGAAAAGACAGATGTGGAAGTAAATTAAAATATTTGCAGCCATTGGACATATCGGCTAACATTGTATTATCCTTTATTCAAGATACGAAGTGTTTAGTAGAAGGTCTCGCCGTGTGTTTAGTAGAAGGTCTTGCCGTGTCTTTAGTAGAAGGTCTTGCCGTGTGTTTAGTAGAGTGTCTTGCCGTGTGTTTAGTAGAGGGTCTTGCCGTATGTTTAGTAGAGGGACTTGCCGTGTGTTTAGTAGGGGGTCTTGCCGTGTGTTTAGTAGAGAGTCTTGCCGTGTGTTTAGTAGAGGGTCTTGCCGTGTGTTTAGTAGAGGGTCTTGCCATGTGTTTGGTATCTGCTCTTTGTGTGTATAAGTGGAAGGCTGGCCGTGTATTTACTAGAAGGTTTCAGCGAATGTTTACTAGAAGGTCCTGTCGTGTCTTTAATTGAAGGTCTTGCTTTGTGTCTAGTAGGTCTTGCCGTGTGTTTACTAGAAGGTCTTGTCTTGTCATTAATTGAAGGTCTTGCTTTGTGTTTACTAGGTCTTGCCGTGTGTTTAGTAGAAGGTATTGTCGTGTCTTTAATTGAAGGTCTTGCTTTGTGTCTAGTAGGTCTTGCCGTGTGTTTACTAGAAGGTCTTGTCTTGTCATTAATTGAAGGTCTTGCTTTGTGTTTACTAGGTCTTGCCGTGTGTTTACTAGAAGGTCCTGTCGTGTCTTTAATTGAAGGTCTTGCTTTGTGTCTAGTAGGTCTTGCCGTGTGTTTACTAGAAGGTCTTGTCTTGTCATTAATTGAAGGTCTTGCTTTGTGTTTACTAGGTCTTGCCGTGTGTTTAGTAGAAGGTATTGTCGTGTCTTTAATTGAAGGTTTTGCTTTGTGTTTAGTAGGTCTTGCCGTGTGTTTAATATGATGTCCTTGTGTCTATTACTGGAAGGTCTAACCGTATATTTGGTGGAAGCTCTGACCGTTTGTTTAGTGTAATGTCTGACGATTTACAACTTTAAACAAGTTATGTATAATTGGGGTGAAGTGTTTGTTAATAGAATTGTTTGATTCACAACAACACAGTCACACATTTCTCAACTTGTACATAGTCAAGGATGTATAGATAATTGAAAGATAACATTTATAAACTGCACAGCCCGATCTCTAAAACAAACCATTAAATCAATTTTCCATTGTTAAACATGTAAATGTCTTGTTTGCTTAAGACTGTAATGCTCGGACTGGTGTGAATATGTTTTTATAAGGCTACCAAGCAGTGTATCTTTACGTGGGGGGGGGGGGGGGATAATCGCACCACAAGGCGGGACAACGTGATGAGGTTAGGATTAATTTTGGTAGGGAGTGGGGCTTTAGTCTCTGAGACGTAATAACGTTTTAAAAAATTAGCTAATTGAAAAAAAATTAACCAATGCTATTTGTCATTCATTTATTTCAATTGAAATAAATTCCCCTCTTTGTAAGATCTATCATTTAATCTTTAACCTCGAGGCCTAAACAGGACACACACTTGAAGGTCACTTTTCCAGACGACAGAACAGAGACTTCTTTTTTAAGTTCTTCTACTTACAGTGAGGTTGAGGGGGGGGGGTCTTTTTTTTTTTTGGGGGGGGGGTTGGGGGGAGGAGTGTTGTGGGGTATTAAACCATTTTAGTAGCTCAGTCGTGGGGTGGGGTAAATATTGATAGGAAACCCTGCTATAAACGTTTAGAAATGTGCAAAGAAAATAGATACAGTGCTGTAGCATATAAGTATATGTTAGTGATACAAACACTTGTGGAAATCGACCAGCCTAGGCGTCAACACAAGTAAAAGAATTTTGTTAAGTAATGCCACAGTGAGTGATCTCCTATTTCATGAATGGATCAGAAGGCGCGAAGACAACCAACACATCAGGGTGGAATATTAAGATTTTTCAAACCCAGTGCCTAATAGTTATCCAAAAACATTCGTCCGTCCAAAAGTAAAACTCTCAAATGAAGAACTAAAGACGATTCTTGGAAGTGTCTAGGCGCAGAACAACAGATAGTGAGCTGGTGGTCTCAGAACAACAGATGGTTAGCTTGTGGTCTCAGAACAACAGATGGTGAGCTTGTGGTCTCAGAACAACAGATATTGAGCTTGTGGTCTCAGAACAACAGATGGTGAGCTTGTGGTCTCAGAACAACAGATGGTGAGCTTGTGGTCTCAGAACAACAGATAGTGAGCTGGTGGTCTCAGAACAACAGATAGTGAGCTGGTGGTCTCAGAACAACAGATAGTGAGCTTGTGGTCTCAGAACAACAGATAGTGAGCTTGTGGTCTCAGAACAACAGATAGTGAGCTGGTGGTCTCACAACAACAGATAGTGAGCTTGTGGTCTCAGAACAACAGATAGTGAGCTTGTGGTCTCAGAACAACAGATAGTGAGCTGGTGGTCTCACAACAACAGATAGTGAGCTGGTGGTCTCAGAACAACAGATAGTGAGCTGGTGGTCTCAGAACAACAGATAATGAGCTTGTGGTCTCAGAACAACAGATAGTGAGCTTGTGGTCTCAGAACAACAGATAGTGAGATGGTGGTTTCAGAACAACAGATAGTGAGCTGGTGGTCTCAGAACAACAGATAGTGAGCTGGTGGTCTCAGAACAACAGATAGTGAGCTGGTGGTCTCAGAACAACAGATGGTGAGCGTTTGATCTCATAACAACAGATGGTGAGCTTGTGGTCTCAGAACAACAGATAGTGAGCTTGTGGTCTCAGAACAACAGATAGTGAGCTTGTGGTCTCAGAACAACAGATGGTGAGCTTGTGGTCTCAGAACAACAGATGGTGAGCTTGTGGTCTCAGAACAACAGATAGTGAGCTTGTGGTCTCAGAACAACAGATAGTGAGCTGGTGGTCTCAGAACAACAGATAGTGAGCTTGTGGTCTCAGAACAACAGATAGTGAGCTTGTGGTCTCAGAACAACAGATAGTGAGCTGGTGGTCTCAGAACAACAGATAGTGAGCTGGTGGTCTCAGAACAACAGATAGTGAGCTGGTGGTCTCAGAACAACAGATAGTGAGCTGGTGGTCTCAGAACAACAGATGGTGAGCGTTTGATCTCATAACAACAGATGGTGAGCTTGTGGTCTCAGAACAATAGATAGTGAGCTTGTGGTCTCAGAACAACAGATATTGAGCTTGTGGTCTCAGAACAACAGATGGTGAGCTTGTGGTCTCAGAACAACAGATGGTGAGCTTGTGGTCTCAGAACAACAGATAGTGAGCTGGTGGTCTCAGAACAACAGATGGTGAGCGTTTGATCTCATAACAACAGATGGTGAGCTTGTGGTCTCAGAACAACAGATAGTGAGCTTGTGGTCTCAGAACAACAGATAGTGAGCTTGTGGTCTCAGAACAACAGATAGTGAGCTTGTGGTCTCAGAACAACAGATGGTGAGCTTGTGGTCTCAGAACAACAGATAGTGAGCTTGTGGTCTCAGAACAACAGATAGTGAGCTGGTGGTCTCAGAACAACAGATAGTGAGCTTGTGGTCTCAGAACAACAGATAGTGAGCTTGTGGTCTCAGAACAACACATGGTGACCTTGTGGTCTCAGAACAACAGATAGTGAGCTGGTGGTCTCAGAACAACAGATAGTGAGCTGGTGGTCTCAGAACAACAGATGGTGAGCTTGTGGTCTCAGAACAACAGATAGTGAGCTGGTGGTCTCAGAACAACAGATAGTGAGCTGGTGGTCTCAGAACAACAGATAGTGAGCTTGTGGTCTCAGAACAACAGATAGTGAGCTTGTGGTCTCAGAACAACAGATGGTGAGCTTGTGGTCTCAGAACAACAGATAGTGAGCTTGTGGTCTCAGAACAACAGATAGTGAGCTTGTGGTCTCAGAACAACAGATGGTGAGCTTGTGGTCTCAGAACAACAGATAGTGAGCTTGTGGTCTCAGAACAACAGATAGTGAGCTTGTGGTCTCAGAACAACAGATGGTGACCTTGTGGTTTCAGAACAACAGATAGTGAGCTGGTGGTCTCAGAACAACAGATAGTGAGCTTGTGGTCTCAGAACAACAGATAGTGGGCTTGTGGTTTCAGAACAACAGATAGTGAGCTTGTGGTTTCAGAACAACAGATAGTGAGCTTGTGGTCTCAGAACAACAGATAGTGAGCTTGTGGTCTCAGAACAACAGATAGTGAGCTTGTGGTTTCAGAACAACAGATAGTGAGCTTGTGGTCTCAGAACAATATATAGTGAGCTGGTGGTTTCAGAACAACAGATAGTGAGCTGGTGGTCTCAGAACAACAGATAGTGACCTGGTGGTCTCAGAACAACAGATAGTGAGCTGGTGGTTTCAGAACAACAGATAGTGACCTGGTGGTCTCAGAACAACAGATAGTGAGCTTGTGGTTTCAGAACAACAGATAGTGACCTGGTGGTCTCAGAACAACAGATAGTGAGCTTGTGGTTTCAGAACAACAGATAGTGACCTGGTGGTCTCAGAACAACAGATAGTGAGCTGGTGGTCTCAGAACAACAGATGGTGAGCTTGAGACGTGACACACACATACAGGGAAAACAGGGAAATTGCACCCGACGGCTTGAGACGTGACACACACATACAGGGAAATTTCACCCGACGGCTTGAGACGTGACACACACACACTGGGAAATAGCACCCGACGGCTTGAGACGTGACATACACACACTGGGAAATAGCTCCCGACTCCTTGAGTCCTGACACACACACACTGGGAAATATCACCCGACTCCTTGAGTCCTGACACACACAGGCAGTTAATCAGCGTTCATTGGCCATCCCCCCAAGGGCCAGTCGGCAAATGAGAAATGAATGAATAAATTCAGAGACGTGTATCCCTCTCTCTACATTTCTATAAAACTTTTTCACCATGACGAACCGGTTTGAGAATCTCTACTTCCGCCTGCCCTTCGATCGTAGACGGGCTCTGAGCATTCTAATTATATGTCCCTGATGGGCCCGACGTCATCTTGTCTATACCAATCTGCTTTTAGTATCTTTTACTTTCCTCTATAATCCATTATACTTTGTCATTCCTTTGTGTGTGTAACTTATAAAGACGTAGTGGAATCCCTTGTCTTTTATTGTAGTTAGGTCTAATATTAATTTTGCTTTCTAAATTAAAAAAAAAAAATACGTTTTTAAAAAGTCAAGGTTTATTTTTCCGTGTGCTCGGTGGGACATTAAAATCTGGTCTGCCGTGTTGGATCGGTCATTCCAACTATCACTTTGATTCCTTTTTTGCTTGGCAAAGAGTTGAGGTAATTATTTTGATTCTGTAGAAAAAGTTTCAATTTTTGTTATATTTACTAATCTCTTTCTCTCTCTCTCTTTATATATATATATATATATATATATATATAAACAGTGTTGCTGCCATTCAACATTAAAGTTGATCATCTTGAGTGTAACACCATTGAACGTGATATAACGCCATAAACATATATCGAATATAAGAACTGGCATAACTGACTCGGCTTTGTTTGTTCGTTCGATTGTAATAGTTGGCACACACTTCTCTAATTCTCGAAAATCCCTGAGAGCTTAACTTTGTGTACAGCAATTAATTATCGTGGTCCATTTTAGCGTGATATTACGTTTAGTCTACGGGATATCTTTCACTTATCTATATTTAATAATAATAATAAAATGAGTTCTTTTATATCGCTTGTGTCCATGTTATTTTAGCATGGTCAAATCGCTTTGATGTCCTAAAATCTATTTAAAGACAAAGTATTTAAATGTTTCTTAAAGGACATTTCATCATGTCCAATGTCCCTCAGAAGATTGAGGCGAACTGTTCCACAATTTAGGCGCAATAGCTTCAAATGAGCGCACTCCGTATGATTTCTTTCTGTGTGCGTCCATACTGGTAACTCTCAGTAAGGAATGAGTTGCATAGCGCAGGTTCTGTATGGATACATTTTTGGAAATCAGTTTTTGAAGATATACAGTTACAGAGCCTTCTATACAGCTATACGCCAGGGACAAGACTTTACAGTTAATGCGCCCACTCACAGGGAGCCAATGAAAAGCTTTAAGAACTGGGATGATGTTGTCAGATTTCTTTATACGAGGTACAATGCAGGCATGAAACTAACATTGAAAAAAAGGAGACACTCTTTGAAATAGCGTTGCGTTTTTTAGAAAATATATTGCTTGCGTTCCCTTTAAAGGTATTTTAGTAACCATACTTTTTTAAATGCTTGCAATGCAAAGACATGGGGAGATATGTGGTAATTACGAGAGCTTAATTAGATCTAATTATAAAGTTTTATTTCAATAAAATATTTTTGTAATCTTTATCTGATATAATTGGAACAAAAATATGAACAAAGTCCTACAAATTTTTGCCAGTGGCTTCGTTGAAACTCCTTATAAAGAAATATTCACTTCTAATTCAAAAGTTTAAAAGATTGGAACGTACCGTTACATAGTTTGTTTTGAAACATGATTTAATCTGTTTTAAGATTATGCTCGATGGCTGAAAAATACATGACAAATGACAAAGAAAAATGATAAAAACTAGTGATATTAACAGTATTCAGTTTAAGTATATACTATTAAATGTATTTAAAAAATTAAATATCAAATGCATAGAAATAAAAGCTGTATTAACTTACAGCATAGCAAGTGAAAAGGTATAATCCCAGATATTAATATGCACACATACAAACAGAGTATAATCTTGTAAGGCTCCTATGAGTATACAAATTGCGTCTCGTAAATGTCTAGGAAAATTAGCAAGAATCTCTCTCTCCTCCAGCTGGAAAAGCTGCCGGCTTGCTATTAGGGAGAAAGCTGCAATCCTCAAGAAAAGAAATTCTAGAAACTGCATCACTTTATAGCATTCTTTAGAACAAATTTTAACGTATTCGAACGTCAACAAACTTTTCCTAATTAAGGAAGGGGAGGGTGGAGTCGAGAGTTAAATATTTAATTAGTGACACCAATATAAAAAAAGGGAAGACAAGGGGTGGGTGCCTCAACTCTTCATTGAAGTAAAATTAGGTCAACACACATGCTATAACAAAAATTGACTCAATTTTCAATGTTTCTTAACTTGGAATAGGCTGAGAACCGTTGTCTCAGAACGAATCAGCTTACGGAAATAGAGCAGTTAACAATGTATGGCATACATTATCTATCAGTACAACCCCAACGACAATGTGGCGGACTCCACATGAAAGTTCCCGGTACGGGCCCACCGAGATGGTGGTCCGTGGAATGAGCCGTTAAGCCATGCGCGATCAAGGTTCTATTAGTCCTATGTTGCCTCATTGATCTGCAAGGCTTCCAACGACGCCAAGTCCATTTCCATGGAAATCTCATTTATCTTGTTCCCTATGTTCCCTATTGCCTGTGTTAGACCTGTCTGAGTGCAGTGGACTTTGGAATGCGGATCTGTCGCCAGGAGGACCGGTGGACCGTTAGATAAAGAAAACGTGAGTTTAACCCTAGGTCTGAGTCGATGAACAGGACGCGACTATGAGAAGGTGGTCATGTTTTTTTTTTTAATGTATAATTATCAATTATGAATAGGAGCAAAATAGTTTATTGTCCTGAGAAAAAAATAATAATTCCCCAATGTTGACTACCACTCATTAAAGGATGTCAGTTTTATGAATGCACTAAATCGAACTTAAATACATATAATAAAATTTGCAAAAGTTTGTTTGTTTTTTTAAAAAGACTATTACTGTTAACATGTTTATAATTGATTATTTTATACTATTACTTAAGATGATTTTCGCCCAGTTCACATGATCAAATTTTCGTCCAATGCTCGTCAATTTCTTTTGTGTTACAAAGTAGTGCGTTTATAAACAAAATTTGACGCAAATTCGATCGTGTGAAATGGGTGTAAGAGAAGGTTATTGATACTATTTGACAACTAAAGTCAATAAAAAAACTATATATCAGATTAAAGCGATATGTTAACTAAAGAAATAATCGAAAACGCTAGCTGGCTAAGGGTTCTCAAAGTGTAGAATATGAGCTCAAGACAAGAAGCATACACAAACATCCATATCAAAAATAATAAAATTGCAACACTTCAATTCGCTCCATCTCAAGTCCAAATCACATTCATCGTATGCCACAGAGTGTTGTAGCCATTCTATTTTTTTAAACAATGTCGATAGGCTCCCTAACCACTACCCGGTAGGTGAACATCATCGTGACATGAACTCATTGTTCAAATAAAGCACATATCCATGGGAAGCAGTAAAGTCCTCAAGCACATAAATCGTATGGAAATACTGGATCGTGGAAACCTTTTGGAAAAGAAAATGTAGCCCACAATAATGCGGCTGTCGGAACATCTCTATAACGTCTAAGCCAATACGCATGCGTCAATTTGATTCTGTTTGCCGTTCGAATTGTGCATTCTTGTATCTATTCTGAATGATCACTTTTATGCATGGTAAAAATCTATCCCAGATGGTTATTTCAAATGTAAAGTTTCCTTATCAGTATTTTGAGGGGCCCCGATCAATGTATCGATCATTCTAGCTACTGTTCATTCTGGCTTCTATAAAATTGAATGAAGAATAGAAATCATTTACATCTGATTAATTTATTAATGTTTACAAATTCCATTTGCTATGACTCCAAGGCAAAATTATTGTTTGAGTTTGGAATTTTCTCCCCATCCATCTCAAGAAACGATGGGGAAAAATAAATTCTCATCCAGCATAGACATCAGTAGACGATCTATAAAACGTATTGACTATTGGAGGCTTATTGATTTTCATGTGCCCCCAAGGTTTCTGGCTTTTGGTTCATGGGGGGGGGGGGGAGGCTCGGCGAAAAGAGCAAATCCTATCAGGTCATAGACAATGATTTAGCACACGTGAACCGGAAACGGAATGTGTGTTCCAGTCCGTGACCTGGCAATCTTAGGAAATCTCACTCAGCAGACGATGAATAAATCAGACGAGACGGCGCAGTAATATTGGCGCCTCTTGATCTGGACTTTAGAATCGTCCTTTAGATGAGAGAGAAAAATGGCAGTTTGGAGTCAAGTGAGACAAGTCAGTCTTGAAATACTTATGCCAATCAGACATTAAAATAAGTTGTTCAATTAGCTAGAAATTCAACAATTCTTTGAGTTAAGCAAACAAGATAGACTGAAGGCGTGCCACAAAGTCAAAACGTCATTAAGTCATTAAGTCACTAACTTAATCTCATTTGCTACGCTTGTTTTTTTAAATCAAATTCAGCCTAAAAAGTCATTTGCGTTTCGAGTATCATTTACTAAGTTAAAGTTAACATTACAAATCATTGAGTCTAGCGTTGAGTTAAAATGTCGATGACGTATTCATTGAATCCATGCAAAGGGAAATAACGTTGTTGTGTCATCAGTGTTGAAGCGGTCAGTCGTTAATTGAAGCTAACATTCAGATGTGCAGTAAAAAGAGATCTATATGTGAAGACCAACATAGCCATGACATTGAAGTTAGCAGCTTACTCTCGGCACAACCAGACTTCAGTCAAAAATGGGGGCACAAGCTGAAATACAATCATCAAATGACACAAACAATTAGGCATTCAGTAAGAAGTTTAGACTTTCAATAAAGCATTACAGAAAAAAAAATCAGACAAGTTGTCAGCATTAGAAAAATCATCCTCAGACTGGGGTAATTTGATTTCACTTGAATGCAGCGCTGAAACGGTATATGAGAGCTTTTACATATTTCATTAGACTGAGGTTATTTGATGTCACTTGAATGCACCTCTGTGACCCCGGATTTCAACTGTTCCTAACCAGTGCCATAAATATTTCAGTGCACATTTCACTTTGCGTTCCACTCACATTAAAACGTTCAATAATTCGTTCTTGCCAGACACGCCATAGCCGATACCGTTACGTTGCGAGTGCTGGACTGCTCTAAAGCTTAATGCCTAGATGTTACCTATACGTTTTAACGTTTTGGCCAGATGCTACGAGAGCGTGTTGGCGATATGATACCGAAACCGTTAGGGCAAGCAAGATGGCATCGATACTGTTATGGTCATTTGGCAACTATATTGTTATGGTCAGTTGGCACCGAGACTGTTGTGTTCAGTTGGCACCGAGACTGTTGTGTTCAGTTGGTACCGAGGTCGTTATTGCCAGAAGGTACTGACTCACTTATGATCAGATGCTGTTGAAAAAGTTATGGCCCGTAGGCAAAGAGACCGGTATGCCATATAGTACTAAGCCCGCTATAACCAGATTTCCACTGAGACGGTAATAGTGAGATTGCACTGAAGCCGTTTAGGGTGGTGTGACTGCATATACATTAACCCCATCATTTGTACCGCCTTGAAATATTCATAAGAACGGATCAAGTTAACTGCCAAAGTCAAAGGAGCAGTTAATCTCACGTAGCAGACGTCGATGTTTTATTCAGCTTTTTTCATCACGCAGCGCAACTCATAATACGTACACGAACGGTTGATGGCGGGCTGCAGGGAGCTGGATGCCAGACCTTGAAGGTTTAAGAGAGCAAATTCATTTAATAGTGTTCATTAGAAGTTCTTGACACAAAGAACGGACAGGGAGGAGAATGGAATAGATACGAACATGATGAGTGAATAAGGTGGGTGGGGATTTCGAGATTTAACAGAGAGCCTGTCCGCCATGATGTTGAGGAATTGTTTGGAATGTTAGTTGGGAAGTTAGTTGAATATGAAGGTAAAACATAACACGAGGAATTTGGATTTCGTAGAAAATTATAACTGAACCCGTGAAGATTTATGTATTAGAAAATAGGAAATAGGCCGTTCTCTTGTGGGAAATAGGCCATAATCTTGTAGGAATTAGGCCATTCTCCTGTGAGAAATAGGCCATACTCTTGTAGGAAATAGGCCGTACTCTTGTAGGAAATAGGCCATACTCTTGTAGGAAATAGGCCGTACTCTTGTAGGAAATAGGCAGTACTCATGTAGGAAATAGGCCATACTCTTGTAGGAAATAGGCCATTCTCCTCTGGGAAATAGGCCATACTCTTCTATGAAATAGGCCGTACACATGGAGGAAAAAGGCAGTACTCTTGTAGGAAATAGGCCGTACTCTTATAGAAAATAGGCCGTTCTCATGTAGGAAATAGGCCGTGTTCTTGAAGGAAAAAAATCATATTCTTGTAGGAAATAGGCCGTGCTCTTGAAGGAAAAAAAACATTCTTGTAGGAAATAGGCCGTGCTCTTGAAGGAAATAGACCATATTCTCCTATAGGAGATGGGCCGTTCTCCAGTAGGATAAAAATGGGATCATGGAAATATATGTCTACACAAAGAAAGAGAGACAGGGAACAGGAGAGATAGAGAGGAAAAGTGAGTGGGAAAGAGAGAAAGAGAAAGAGCAAGCAAAGGGGATAGAGAGCGAGAAGCGCGTGGGGGAAAATGAGTTAGAGAGAGATAGAGAGATAAGGCGAGAGTGAGAGAAAGAGTAAGGGGGGGGGGGCAAAATATATATGACTGACACAAGATAGTGAATACTTAAAAAGTCACAGCTTCTTGTTCATGTAAACAAACGAAACAAAATATGGAAAAACTTTTGTTTAAAAAGGCGCAACAAAACCAACGAACATGTCGGCTGCAAGCCTTGATCAGCGAACAAACAACAGTAAAATCATACAAATAAAACTAACATTAGGGTTGTTAGAACTCGTCAACCTCGGGTGGGGGCTCATGTAAGAAATGGCCGACCACAAACTTCCGTAACGAAAGATACTCCTGCCACAACCCTGGTTCCAAGTTTTATCGACTACAGACGTAACCCTGCTTTTAACAGCCGCGTGAAGAGTGGAGTTATGATGACGGGTCATTGATTCTCCATAGAAAAACACCGTGGCCTGGCTTCCTAGGTGCGCAAGAGACAGATCCAGCGGAAATGCAACAAGGTCTCTTGCAGACGGACGGACATATGCAAAAATAAACAGCCATGCACGTCTAATTTAAAGAGTTCACAACACAGCCGGCCAAAAAAAGCAGAACAACATCTCTATGCATGATAAAGATCGGTCGGAGCCCGAGAACTACTAGATTGGGATAAGAAATTTGGGATCATCTTTAATACAAACAGCTTAATAGTCTTTTTTTTTATAGCTTTGTGTATGAGTGTTTGTGTGGGCGAAGGGCAGGTCGGCGAGTTTGGGAAAACTGTATATGGGTTTTAAATTGACATCTTTAGATTTAAATGTTTTAACTCATACCAATGAATTGTGTAAATGTAAGATCTTGTAGTCACCAATGAGTTGCATAATGTTAGTGTTAAGTACTGTTATCTTTATGGAGAAATTAATCTCTTATTTATGTGTATGGCTCGTTCTAAAACAGTACACAACAAGAGACGATTGCAAATGATAAATGCAATAACAATGAATACGATACTCAAAACCAGGGCCAATTATAATTGAAATATTACATTCACTGAAAAGGACCGAGCTATCGCTCTTTTATGGCCCCGGCAAGTAAGGTACAGGCCTGCCTCATCTGGTGGGCAGTCCCGTAAATCAGACTCTCGACATGGTTGGCTGGGATGACCCCAGTCACGCCAGTCGCCAGCGTTGAGCACTCGGCTAGAAGGTGCTCTATTGTCTCCGGTGCCTGGCCACAGTCGCGGCAGCTCGGGTCCCGCAGTGGGTGTAATTTATTCAAATAGCTGCGGGTAGGGCTGTGTTCTGTTCTCATCTGGATGATGAGACTCTGGTGGTGGCGTTTAAGACTCCACCACTGATCGCATTTGCGGTTGTTTTTGGGCATGTTCCGGTAAAGTTTTCGGGCCGTGTTCCCCTATTCCCATTCTTTTAACCACTCCTCGTGGCAGAGGTCCTTGATCCAGGCTTGGGCCCCCAGATGGGTCATTGGCCGATTAGGTTGAGGCTGGGAAGCTCCTTGCCTCGCAAGACAGTCGGCTCTGTCTTGTGGTGGAATCCCCGCATAGCCTGGGATCCATTGAAGGGTCACTTGGCCTTCGTGTGACTGTATGTCTCGCACGAGCTCCATACTTGCATTCACCATTTTCGTGTTAATAGAGCTCCTCTTCACAATTTCCAGAGCACATTGTGAATCGGTGAACACTACGATGGGTGGAAGTGATTTGCGTCTGGCTAGTCTGCGGCGCACTTCTTTCAAGCCCATCAATATAGCCTCGATCTCTGCATCAGTTGCAGTGCTATTTTTGCCACTTGGGCCTGAAATCTCCTCGGTTGGAGGTATCCCCTTAGGATACTCGATGAGTGCACCGTAACCCGTCCGCTTCTCGCTGGCGAGATAGGAGACGTCCGTGAAGACTTGTACCATGTCGTCTCCAAAGGCCTCAGTTGTCTCTAATGCGGCTCCCTTTTGCTCATTTTGGGGGCTCGACTTGGTAACTGCTGTGTGTGACAGGGTCAGACGGACATCAGGCGGTTCGCCGCTATCCTGAGGTGATCTCTCCTGGATCAGGCGTATTTTCTCCCTGTTTTCTGGTAAAGGGTGCTTATTCTCGAGTGAATAGACCGCATCCATGAAGGAGGGTCTCTTAAGCCTTGTCCGCTTTACCCAGCGGTCTTGGAGTTGAAAACAGGGTTCCGTCTTTTCCATTCCACGGTAACGCTCAACGGTCGTTAGGATAGCCTTGTCCCTCCTGATGTGTAGTGGTTCTATGTCTGAGATAATTTCCGCAGCAGTCGTGGGTGTGGTACGTAACGCCCCACATACAAATCTTAGAGCTAGATTTTGTATCCGATCTAGACCCTCTAGTACGGCTTGCGAAGGCCTGAACCGGGAGGCTGTGGTCAATGGCACCTCTTACACTCCCAAGGTAAAGAGCTCTCAGAAGTCTTGCATCGGCTCCCCAGGAAGTGCTGGCAAGTTTTTAACCAGGCTGAGTTTGGACGGGGCTCGAGCGCCGAGTTCCCGTACGTGGTTATGCAGATGGAGTTTCTGGTCCAGCTTTATACCCAGATACGTGGGTGATTTGTCCCATTTTAGTGACTTCCCGCAGATGTGAAGATCAATTTCTTCTTTGAGCACTTTCCTACCATTAGTGAATAATGTATACAGGGTCTTCTCCGCATTCACCAGCAATCTTCATTTCCGAGCACAGTCTTGTATCTGAGTGAGATCTTTTTGCAGCCGGCTCTGCCACTGCTGGATAGATTTGCCCGAACTCCAGATTGCCAAATCATATGCGAACATTGTGTTCTTCGTTACCAAATGTGACTGCAGGTCATGCACGTACGCCAGGAACAAGGTGCAGCTCAAGGCCGACACCTGCGGGAGCCCGTCCTCGAGTGCACACATGTTCGAAACCTTGTCCTCTACACGGGTGGATATCGTACGATTTGATAGAAAAGAATGAATCCACCTGTGCATATTGGCTGTTACTCCGAGCTGTTGCAACTTGTACAGCAGACCTGCCTTCCAGACTTTATCGTAAGCGTTCTGGAGGTCAAAGAACACCGCGACAGTATGATTCTTCATCTGAAGTTCATTGGTGGTGCTTTGGATAAACTGGGTCACTTGATCCATAGGTTGCCTCCCCTTGCGGAAGCCGCCTTGGTTGGTAGGGATGCTCTTGGTTCGTTCCAAGAACCAATAGAGTCTTGCGTTCACCATTCGCTCTGCTACTTTTCCGACACACGATGTGAGGGAGATAGGCCGGTAGCTAGACAATTGGTCACTTGGTTTCCCCTCTTTGGGAATAGGGACAATCACCGTTTTCTGCCACGCCTTTGGCAAGGCGCCTGATGTCCAAGTTTTGTTGACAAAGTCTAGTAATGTTCGTTTTCCCGTTTTGCCCAATTGTGTGAGAATTTCATTACAGACTCTGTCGGGTCCTGGAGCTTTACCTGTTTTGCACTTTCCTAGCACCATTAGCAACTCGGCCATTGTAAAAGGTGCCGTGAAAGCCTCTTGGTGTGGGCCCACTCGTTGGGCTCTGCTTCCAACCTTTCGGAGTTTCCTGATGGCCCGGCTTTCGTCGGTGTCTCTGGCAATTTTGCTCACCTTAGCAAAATGTCGATTAAGCGCTTCGGCGCGCTTAGCACAGCTAGCCTCTGTGCCGGCTCGTGTTTTAAGGGGGTGGATGTTCCGCTGCTTCCCCATGCCAGAGAGGTTATCTAGTAATCGCCAGACCTTCCTTCTGTCCGAGAGGTTGAGGTTCCCACACGTAGTTTCCCACTTGGTCTTTTTTGCCCTAAAGACTTCGGCACGGACTTGGGCCGTCAAGAGGTTATACGCTGCTCGAGCTGCAGGTGTTCTTCTCTTGGCAGCCTTCCTCCGTGCTTTTGCTCTTTTCTCCACCAGCGCCTTCAGAGTCTTGTTCCAGTACGGTCTGAAGGTTTGTTTTCCGTTCGTTCTCGGAATTGTTCTCCTTGCCGCCTCGAGAATTTTGCTTATGAGGAGCTCTTACTTCACATTTAAATCGTTCGGTCTTGTTGCATGGGTCTCAGCCAAACTGGCTTCGACCCCTGTTTCGTATTTGGCCCAATTCGCTTTAAGAAACTGCCAGTGCCTTTTTCGAAGGCGTGCCAATTACAATTAATACGTTTTATCATGTTAATTTTAATGAATTACAAAATCAAAAGCAATATAATTAAAACAATTGACTTACAGTACAAAGTTCGGCTTGTACCGTTACAGTGTTGAATAAAACACAATGTACAAAAAGGATACAATAATGAAAAGAAATCTACACACAGTAAACAAAGCGCTGTCACGTAGCAAAAATAACAAACGCTCCAAGTATCTCGTTATAAATGATCTGCCCCTTCAAAATAGCCCTCCTCTCCTTTTAAAGTCGGTTTCACTGATATCTCTAGAAAATCCTTAAACAATGTTTTCCTTTCCAGATATTTCTACAGGATTCTAAGGATACAGACTATTAATTGTATTTAATTGTAAACAAGGTCAAGAGAGACTATTTTTAGCCAGCCACACCCTAAATGCGGTTCCGAGCTTGGGGGTCAGGTAGAGTTCATTCACGGGGAAAGAATGAAGTACACACGTCGTCTACATAATAGTTAGGTATGCTAGGCACGAGCTATGTGTATGCAAGATCAACTAGTCAAGCTATTCGAAGATGTTGCGAGAAGATTGCCCACAGCAGTTTTACTCATCCGAACGAACAATAAATATGAACTAATGTTGATCGAATAAATAAGTTTAATGTCTTTCAAATTAAAAAAAAAATTTATTACAGAAAATGAAAAAAAAAACACAGTTATTCTTTTAATTCTCGACACTGCAGCTGCAATGGGGCAGACAACCGAATGCTACTCTGCAGTCTCCGGATGCCCTCCTTAATCTTATACACTTTCTCTATGGAGTTTATTTCAGCATCTATTTTCTTGTGTCATGTTTCAATTTAACATCTCAAAGTTTCATTTCACAAGAACACGTTTTCATACGTTTTTTTTTTAAAACTTAAAAATAAAAAATTACTACATAAAGGGTGTTTGTCAATGATGGTCTGATGAGGTAAATATTTAGTGGCTTCGAGGAATATACGAATTTTATTTTTAAAGAAGAAAATAATACCTCGAGAACCAGGCTGTTTTCAATGTTTAGTATGTATTGACCATCCTTACGAAATGTCCACCAATAACCAGAATGATTTTAATGTTATGGGTTCTCGGAACCCACGCACCATTGTCCAGCTATTTCGTTGTTTATGTGCTAATGTCTAATAAACCTTGATATCAAAAGGACCCACGACCTAGTCATCAAAACTCTAGAATAATATTTGATATAAATGACAAGGGTCTCGATCGTTGAACGATAAAGTTATCAAGCTGGGGCACTTACATCGTTCTAATGCACTTACATCGTTCTGGGGCACTTACAACGAGCTGGGGCACTTACATTGAGCTGGGGCACTTATACTCTACTGGTGGGCACTAAAATGAGCTAGGGGTAATTAGACTGTGCTGTGGGTACTTCCACCATTTTTGGGAACTTGCACCATCCACAGGGCGCCGTTCACTTGTTTCACGAAATCCTTTGACGATATGACAACTAGTACACCGGTCCAAGTCAGACCTGTTCGAACAACCCAATGATCTGATTGTGACAACCGGTTCCAGTCAGTTCTTTTACCATATGAAAATCAGCCGCTTCCGACTTCTGTGACTACTTCTGTTTGACTGCTGGAGAAACCGTCAAGTCGACAGAAAATCCCCATCCACACCTCTAAGGTCCACACTAGACACATCGACCCCAGCTGTCTCCCCATCCACTCCCTTAAGGTCCACACAAGACAAGTTGACTCCAGCTGTCTCCCTTCCACTCTCTTAAGGTCCACACTAGACACATCGACCTCAGCTGTCTCCCCATCCACTCCCATAAGGTCCACACTAGACACAACGCCACCCAGCTGTCTCCCCATCCACACCCCTAAGTTCCACACAAGACACATCGCCCCCAGCTGTCTCCCCATCCACTCCCCTAAGGTCCAAACAAAAGAAACATCGCCCCCAGCTGTCTCCCCATCCACTCCCTTAAGGTCTACACAAGACACATCGCCCCCTTCAGCTGTCTCCCCATTCACTCCCCTAAGGTCCACACAAGACACATCGCCCCCCAGCTGTCTCCCGATCCACTCCCCTAAGGTCCACACAAGGCACAACGCCCCCCCAGCTGTCTCCCCATCCACTCCTCTAGGGTACACACAAGACACAACGCCCCCCCCCAGCTGTCTCCCCACCCACACCCCTAAGGTCCAAACAAAAGAAACATCGCCCCCAGCTGTCTCCCCATCCACACCCCTAAGGTCCAAACAAAAGAAACATCGCCCCCCAGCTGTCTCCCCATCCACACCCATAAGGTCCAAACAAAAGAAACATCGCCCCCCAGCTTTCTCCCCATCCATACCCCTAAGGTGCACACAAGACACATCTCCCCCCCCCCCCCCCTAGCTGTCGCCAAATAAATTGCTTTACAGTAAATACAACGGTGCTGTGTTTCCATCATCCGTTAGCATTTAATCACCGCGGCCACCTGCTCCGTGTCAGCCTCACCTGGACAATGATGATGTCATTGTTTCAACGAGCCCACTATGATTCCTTGTTCCAGCAGCCACGAAAGACATCAGTCAACTTGACAATCAATGGCCCAGTGTAAACGCACTCAAGTTTAGTAGAAGCATAAATTGTGTTACGTGGGTGTTATCCAACATTTTCCCGAGAATTATCCCCGAACTTGTGCCAATAATTATCTAAATCGTCTTCTAGTTCTACGACCTCCCCCCGGAGAATAATGTGACTAGTGTTGAGCTTAAACTTAGTTGTGTAAATAATTAACTGCCTTAAGGCGTGTCAAAACCAATATCTCCCAGGACCTGTAGTAATAGATTACTCCAGAGGGAATAAAAAAAAATCAAAATCATACACATTCAGAGGTGACTTATTATTCATAGAATTGACCGGCGTTTCTAGAATCACAATTTACGAACAGCGGAGGGCTGAATGTAACTCTCTGATTGATGTAGGAGCTTTAAAAAAGAAAGAACTGTTCAGAAGCGGGCTTTTAAGCGTTGCATTACGTTTTCTTCTCTACTCCTGTGAAATGTTTCCTGAGCCAACCCCATGTCCGTCATCGCCTAGTTTTGCCGACACCATGTCCGTCATCGCCCAGTTTTGCCGACACCATGTCCGTCATCGCCCAGTTTTGCCGACACCCTGTCCGTCAATGCCAAGTTTTGCCAACCCCATGTCCGTCATCGCCCAGTTTTGCCGACACCATGTCCGTCAATGCCCAGTTTTGCCAACCCCATGTCCGTCAATGCCCACTTTTGTCGACACCATGTCCATCATCGCCCAGTTTTGCAAACCCTATGTCACTCATCGCCCAGTTTTGCCAACCCCATGTCCGTCATCGCACAGTTGTGCTACATTCCCAACCCGGTAACGCGTCGTATTCATTAATCAAAACTGTCCAACTTTTTTACTTGGCTTAAAGTACATTTTACCCCATTACCACAATGCCTGTAATATTTTGAGTACTTTTCGCTACAGTACCACAATCCCTGTAATATTTTGAGTACATTTCGCCACAGTACCACATTCCTAACAATATTTTGAGTAACTGATGGGAGGAATAGATCTGTATGCTATGAACACCGCATCAAAACTCACTGCCTGTGAGTGACAGTGTTAATTTCAGAACTATGTATAGAACTACCTTGACCTAGCTGTTAGAAATGGGATCATCTCTGCCATTACTTAGCTGTCAGCAGCGTTTATTCTAGAATAGCCTCGACACCATTTTAACTCTGAACCAAAGTGTCATTTGGTCACAGCTGTTGGGGAAAAAAATTACTTTACTTTAAGGAATCTACAATATATAATAAAGCTCAGTTTGAATATTTTCGTTTGTAAACGACTGGATCAATCATAAGAAAACCAAACAATGTATGGCAACCTAATTCTACATCGTCACTCCACCTGAGCTGCAAAGTTTAGTTATAATCTTGATCAAACTTGGTAAAAAAAAAAAGATTACACTGCATTATCCCGTTACAAATAATGGTGGAGTTTGCCATAAATAAAAACCATAATTAACTTTGATCACATAATTGGTATCCAATAATAGATCAATTCAATTCTGAATCCAATGATATATAACATGTTATTACTGCTATGTTATTTACTTAACAACCAGCCAGGTTGTAATGGTACCTAAAGAGAGAAGAAAAAAAATGGCCGAAAATATTGTAAATAAAACGATTTATCTTTTGCGCTTTTCAGCCCATTTTAATTAAATACTTTTTTTTTTTACTATAGTTTTGTTCGTTATCCTATTTAAAATACTCACTGATTCGGAATAGTAAAAGTTTAAAAGGCAACATTTTTGTGAATTCCAACCGATTTAAATGGGATTCAGTTGAATAAAATTAACCTGAATATTTATCTGAATGTTTTGTATAGTTCCCCTATTGTTTTGGGAAAGCTAAAATGGCATCCTTTGGGAATGGATTCCCGTCAAGGATCCTATGACATTAGAATATTAACTGAAATGGCCGGGCCACAAAGTCAATGTTTACAAGAGTTATGATTAAGATGGCTTTTTAGGAGGGTACATGTTAAATTCTATTGGTACTTTGGTGTGTTTGACTGGGCCCCAACTTTAGGTGCGCACTGTTGACGATATAAGAGGTTTTTTTTTTATCCGAATACAAACCCAAGCAAAGTCGGGTATATTGGCTAGTACTACATATAATTATCATCTTAACATTTAAGTTATTATGTATATTTTCTGATATATGAATATAAATTTAAATCTTTCAAAGTGTGTAGCACTATACCGGCTGTCAAAAATACATTTCAAGTTAATGAATTTGCAAAAACTCAATTTCCGATAAGCAGGGGGTCTACCCAAAAGCGAAAAACATGGCAAGGGGTCTACGAGACAAAAAAGTTTTGGGGACCTCTGGTCTAGATCTAAAAAAATATTTGCTATTTAAACGGCTATTTGAACTTTGTGGAGATGAATTAAAGCTCTCGACGCTGCGTTGGGTGAATAGACTGGGATTTCAGTTTGGAGTATGGTAGTGGGAGTATGGCAGTGGCAGTATGGTAGCGTTAACTGCAAAAATCAATCCTTTAATTATTTGATGCGTCGGATTGAAAGTGCCGCATGACCTGTTTGCAAACTTTGTTTTGACGCTACATTATGGACCATGTGTAGCACTGTCTCCTGGGGAGTATTTTAAAATATTTACAACCTTATTTATTACCTTATTTACCACCTTAGTTACCCCCTTATTTACCGCCTTATTTACCACCTTATTTACCGCCTTATTTATCACCTTATTTACCCCCTTATTTACCGCCTTATTTACCACCTTATTTACCACCTTATTCACCGCCTTATTTACCACCTTATTTACCACTTTTCTGTTAATTAAATGCGAACGGTTTTCGCATATATATATTTAGATACGATTTTTTTAAAGTTTGATTTGATGTTGTTAATGTCATTCAAAGGGTCAGATTTCTGCTTCTAGGGTAGAAGTTCAGATACAGATTGTTATATGGGTAGTTTCATTAAACAGAACGTCACAATGTACAGACATATAAACACATATTTTTACAATTTAAATGTTACTCTTGCAATGATTCGATTTACCTCCCAATCCGCAGCCCCTCCCCCCCCCCCCTTTCCCACCCATAAATCCCCCTTCCCCGCCCAGTTTTCCCCACCTACCTCACGAATGGATCACACGCGTTGTCCAGGCCTTGTGTCCGACTGGGCAAGTTCCTGGCTTTGATTACAGTGACCATCAGTTTCTCCGTCTCCCTGTCGTACTCCGTCGCGAACCAGATGCGCCCTATGTGCTCAGGTGGTATGTCGTAATGGTCGTCCTCGTCGGCGACTTTGTACAAGGATGGATCGATACTGCCCAGGGCGTACGCTCCTGCCGGGAAGATAAAGCAAATTATTGAGGAAGTCAAAGACGTTGTTTTTTTTTTTTTTTTTTTGTGTCTCTTTTCAAAAAAAATAAAAATAATAATAATAATAATAATAATAATAATAATAATAATAATAATAATAATAATAATAATAATAATAATAATAATAATAATAATAATAATAATAATTAATAATAATAATAATAATAATAATAAAGTTCATTTAAAAAATCACGCTTCATCCCCAAAGGCTCGAAGCGCGGTACAAAAACTAAGCTGGGAGATAATAACAAGCAGGAAAAGATTGTAGACATCATCATTCCAGCAGGTGTTTGTGAAATAGATGAGTTTTTAAATTTGTTTTGAAGGACTCCAGCGTCTGGCTGTTTCTGAGAGCGTCAGGAAGGGTGTTCCAAATGGTTGAGCAAGCAAATGCGAACGTGCGCTTTCCGTAAGTTTCAAGGCGAACACGCGGTATCGAGAGTTTGCCACTATCGGATGAGGGGAGTTGTCTAGTCTAATTAAGTAAATTCATTTTGAAAATCGTGAAAATGTCCTTGCCATCGCCCAATAATTTATTTATAAAAATAGTGTAGTGTATATAATTTTTCTGGACTAATTTTTTTTTCAAAGTTAATTAAAATATTGATAACTGATAACTTATAATGACTATCCTGCATGCCGAAAGGAGAACCGTGACATATTAATATTATTACAGTTTAAACAAGAAACATAAATGTTCCCCTGAAAGAGGAGAAGCAGGAGAGAAGGCGTAGAGAGTTGAAAGCGTTCATCAGGGTGAAGAGATAGCCCAATTAACGCAAGGTTCTCACATCCTTTAAAACTATGACAATGTTCCCTAATATGAAGGCCCACATTGCATTCCATATGTATACTGCTATATTCTTATCACGAGGCGTGGTCGCAGGAACCCACAGTTAAGTGTTGGGAGAATGGATAATTGTTCGCCCTTTGCTGGTAATTGAACTCCAATCCAATCCGCAATTTTGGTACTGGCATATTTTGACCACACATCCAGCCAGCCAGTCAACCCCCCCCCCCCCCCCCCCCCCCGCGGAAGAGGAATGATGTACCTGCATGATCCAGCATGACCCATTAGTCGGTCAAATTCGGAAGGAAGTTTCTAAAACAAAATAGTCAAACAAAAACGGTAATTGATCTTGTTAATATTCGACACGCATATTACCAATGGCAGCTATATGGGTAATTGCAGCTATCTAAACCAATTGCAACTATCAGGACCAATGACAGCTATCAGGACCAATTGCAGCTATTTGGGTAATGGCAGCTATCAGGACCGATTGCAGCTATATGGACCTATGGCAGCTATGTGGGTAATGGCAGCAATCAGAACAAATGACAGCTATCTGGACCAATGGCAACAATCAGGACCATAGGCAGATATCTGGACCAATGGCAGCTATCAGGACAAATAGAGTTATGACAATGGCAGCTATCTGGACCAAGGACAACTTTCTGGACGAATGTCAGCTATCAGGACAATTATCAAAAGTCCCACGCGTGACTACACAATATCGTAAACTATCTGAGGTGTCCTAACATTACTTGACTATTCGATCAAAACTGTTGATACACATTGATACAGATTGATAAATATTGATACACGTTAATACAGATTGATACACGTTGATACATATTGATACACGTTGATACACGTTGATACATATTGATACACGTTGATACAGATTGATACACGTTGATAAACGTTGATACAGATTGATAAATATTGATACACGTTGATACAGATTGATACACGTTGATACACGTTGATACAGATTGATACACGTTGATACACGTTGATACACGTTGATACAGATTGATACATATTGATACACGTTGATACATATTGATACACAGGCACAAATTCCCACATTTTAACATCGATCAATAAATAATAGATCCATTTAGAGCAACTTGTAATTATAATTCACTCAACGTGCAATCATATTGTATCAATTGTGTTACAAATGCTCTAAATGATATGATGACTTTTTGTTTTGTTTTTTTAAGTTTGTTACCGACATAAAATGTTACTGGTCTGCGCCCCAGCACTTAGTCGCAACTAGACTTCTCCAAACAAAGATCTGTCATTTAATCAAAGATGACCCTAAAAATGTGTTGCCCCTGTTTCCTCTACTCCTACAAAGAAGACAGAGCCACCAATCGGCTACTGTGTCACTCCAATGTCTCTACAATGTCACTACAATGTCACTACCATGTCAAGTACCAACACACGATTATCCTGGTATTAACGAGCCGGTTGTACCGGAAGTGCTGTTTCTATTGCCCCGCCCCTCCCCTTGAATGTCACTCACTTGACTTCATTAATTTATATCTGGACACGAAGAGAGAGAGAGAGAGAGAGTGGGAGAGAGAGAGACGGAGAGAGATGTAGAGGGGAAAAATCGATGAGGCACATGCCAAGGAACTTTGTAAATCTGGTTTACAATAATTTTAGAAAGCGAAAAACGGAAAAAATATTTTAGCCACATGGCAGATAAGAAGGCAACCTTGGTTGCGACGTGGTTGTGACGACTTGGTTGTGACAACGTGGCTGTGACTACGGGGTTGTGGCGACGTGATTGTGACGACGTGGTTGTGACGTTGGGGTTGTGGCGACGTGGTTGTGACGACGGGGTTGTGATGACGTGGTTGTGACCTGGTTGTGAGGTGGTTGTCAAGCAAAGCAATTTGTATGGACAATATTTGACAGTGAACATTTTTTTTGTTTGTTTTCTGATGTTGTTGATGTTGTTGTCAGAGACGAAGTTATGATATCTTGGTTTACATAGTCTACAAAAGATTTATTTGTCTTGATTTCACCGTCGCAAACTGGTCTATTACGCAATCAAAAGCTTTTTTTTTCCAATATTCCTCTTTCAGCGCTTAAAAGAGCAAGATCGCCGAGAAGATCCTGTCTCATTGCGGCACGCAAAGGTGACAAAATAAGTAGGCTATCAGATGACACGTCTGCTGAGCCGCTGCGCCGATCTTGTGGCCGATTTATTCCCCTTGTTTTACTTATTATAATGTGACGTTGTGAGCCTCCTTTTGGCGCCTCTGCACCTTGGCGCCCGGGGACATATGTAACCCCCTGACCACCTTCGCTACGCCTCTGGTTGTTGTTTTGTTGCTGTTGTTGTTTTTTTAGTTTTAAAATTGGGATGTTTTCTCCCAAAATAAAATTACATAATAATACTTACTAAGACGGAGTTGTTGTGCGGAGTTAAAAGCATTACTCCTTGATTCTCCTAAATTTTTATACAACTCTTGGTGTGAATTGTTGGAATGACTTTTTAAAACTTACTGATTTTATAATTGGCTCAAGTTCTCATAACGCTATCAATAACCGTTTTAAAAATGTTGTGTCAACGTATCTGAACAGAGGTGATTTATGGACACCAGACTTTTGAAAACAACAGAATATATAAACACCAGAGTTATTATACCCTGTCGATTTAGAACATCGGGTTATGTCAACACCAGGAACATCGAGTTATGTAAACACCAGTGTTTTACCACATGTCTCTCAAACTATGTTCAAGCTAACCCTAACTTTCAGTATTATACCCTATGTTTCTCAATCTATGCTCTGGGTAACCCTAGCCATCAGTGCTATACAAGGAACAGCGGGTTATGTAAACACAAGCAACAGCGGGTCATGTACACACCAAGGAACATCGGGTTATGTAAACACCAGGAACATCGAGCTTTTCAAACACCAGAAAAATCGGTTTATGTGAACACCAGCTTATTATGAGCAGAACCAGAGCCAGACTAGTAAGGCTTACATCTATTAAAATGTGTTCAATTTATTATTTAAAACTCTAGTCATCTAGAAAATTATTATGAGACCCGCCATTTAAAAAAAAAATAATATCATACCCCTACCACCACTTTGCACAAAAACGTTGCACGCCCCTGTTTCTGTGAAAAGAGGAGTGTTTAGCGTGTACGAGGATGGTGGCATAAAGGAGGAGGTGTGAGTAGGGCCCTAGAGACAATTAGTTTCTAAATACCTTAACTCCATCTTGTGCAATGAGCTCTGAAAGGGATTCAAGAGAATTTTTAGGGGCTCAACACCTTACAAGTAACCGTGGTGTGCAATCTTTGGTCAGCATTAATGGGTTTGGTTAAAGAAAATAACTTTAGTATTGCTTTTTAAGATAGACATGATTCGATACTTCATAATAGACATCATTCGATATTTCATAATAGACATCATTCGATACTTCATAATAGACATCATTCGATATTTCATAATAGACATCATTCGATACTTCATAATAGACATCATTCGATACTTCATAATAGACATCATTCGATATTTCATAATAGACATCATTCGATACTTCATAATAGACATCATTCGATACTTCATAATAGACATCATTCGATATTTCATAATAGACATCATTCGATACTTCATAATAGACATCATTCGATATTTCATAATAGACATCATTCGATATTTCATAATAGACATCATTCGATACTTCATAATAGACATCATTCGATACTTCATAATAGACATCATTCGATACTTCATAGACACGTCCTTGGTCTGGATTTATTTTAATGTCTTCATTATTTTTTTTTACTCTTCCGTCATGTTTCAGGCTAGTCCGTCATGTTTCAGGCTAGTCCGTCATGTTTCAGGCTAGTCCGTCATGTTTCAGGCTAGTCAGTCATGTTTCAGGCTAGTCCGTCATGTTTCAGGCTAGTCCGTCATGTTTCAGGCTAGTCCGTCATGTTTCAGGCTAGTCAGTCATGTTTCAGGCTAGTCAGTCATGTTTCAGGCTAGTCCGTCATGTTTCAGGCTAGTCCGTCATGTTTCAGGCTAGTCCGTCATGTTTCAGGCTAGTCAGTCATGTTTCAGGCTAGTCAGTCATGTTTCAGGCTAGTCCGTCATGTTTCAGGCTAGTCAGTCATGTTTCAGGCTAGTCCGTCATGTTTCAGGCTAGTCCGTCATGTTTCAGGCTAGTCCGTCATGTTTCAGGCTAGTCGACATGTTTCAGGCTAGTCCGTCATGTTTCAGGCTAGTCCGTCATGTTTCAGGCAAGTCCGTCATGTTTCAGGCTAGTCCGTCATGTTTCAGGCTAGTCCGTCATGTTTCAGGCTAGTCCGTCATGTTTCAGGCTAGTCCGTCATGTTTCAGGCTAGTCCGTCATGTTTCAGGCTAGTCCGCCATGTTTCAGGCTAGTCCGTCATGTTTCAGTCTAGTCCGTCATGTTTCAGGCTAGTCGACATGTTTCAGGCTAGTCCGTCATGTTTCAGGCTAGTCCGTCATGTTTCAGGCTATTCCGTCATGTTTCAGGCTAGTCCGTCATGTTTCAGGCTAGTCCGTCATGTTTCAGGCTAGTCGACATGTTTCAGGCTAGTCCGTCATGTTTCAGGCTAGTCCGTCATGTTTCAGGCTAGTCGACATGTTTCAGGCTAGTTTTGAACTGAAGAAAAGAGTTTTAACAAATGTTGATGACCTGCGAATACCTCAACAACAAAAAGTGTGTGTGGTGTGGTGTGGGGGGGGGGGGGCAGGGCCGGATGTACAGACAGGCCGACTAGCCCGTGGCCTAGGGGCCCCGCGAAATAAGGGGCCCCAAAATTGAGAGTAGCATATACAAAATATATATTTTTAAAATTTAAAAAACTTAGCAATATTTTTTATTTTTCAAAATGGGGCATCACATTTGTTTTGGCCTAGGGCCCCTAAAATTGTAAATCCGGCCCTGGGGGGGGGGGGCGTTTTTCTGGGGAAAAAAAGGAGGGGGGGAGGCAGTTTTGTTTGGGAAGAGAAAATCAGATATGTGTGTGAAGAGGAAGGCAGATTTGTTTAGTTTCTTTAAAATTGAATTCAATGACGACGGCCGTCGAATCGAACTGTACGAATTAAAACCGCATAAGGCGTTATTCATTTCCTGTCCGTAAAAAATATAGAAAAGAATTTATTTACGTGAATTCAAAAAGATTTGCATGTTTTTTTTTTTAAACATAAAACTCCTGTCCTAGTAGGAAGTTTGAAAAATTGTACGGACACTGATGGTTAGGGTGGGCTAGAACATAGGTTGGGAGACATAGAGTATAGCACTGATGGCTAGGGTTACCCAGAGCATAGATTGAGAGACATAGGGTATAATACTGAAAGTTAGGGTTAGCTTGAACATAGTTTGAGAGCCATGTGGTAAAACACTGTCCAAGAATTTTAGGGAGGACCTGGGTACTGGTGCTGTATAAAAAATAGATAATTTACAATGGTTTTTTTACTGCTAAAGATTTCAAATCATTTCACCTTCTAAAATTAAAATAGGATTATTGTTAGGATTATGGTTAGGATTATGGTTAAGATTATGGTTAGGGTTGGCTGAACACGAACAAAAACAGAAAGAAACTAACTCTTCAATTAGGAACCTGAAACATTCAATCGATTCGCTCTCTGAAGTGGAGTTAAATATGCTCAGAAATTCGGGACACTTAAAATAAAAAGTTTGCAGGGGAAAAATTCCCAACAATATTTCACTATTTAATGAAATGTTTCACGCTCCACCCCTCCTCTGTCTCACGCTCCACCCCTCCTCTGTCTCACGCTCCACCCCTCCTCTGTCTCACGCTCCACCCCTCCTCTGTCTCACGCTCCACCCCTCCTCTGTCTCACGCTCCACCCCTCCTCTGTCTCACGCTCCACCCCTCCTCTGTCTCAAGCTCCACCCCTCCTCTGTCTCACGCTCCACCCCTCCCCTGTCTCAAGCTCCACCCCTCCCCTGTCTCAAGCTCCACCCCTCCCTTGTCTCAAGCTCCACCCCTCCCTTGTCTCAAGCTCCACCCCTCCCCTGTCTCAAGCTCCACCCCTCCCTTGTCTCAAGCTCCACCCCTCCCCTGTCTCAAGCTCCACCCCTCCCCTGTTTCAAGCTCCACCATCCCCTGTCTCAAGCTCCACCCCTCCCCATGTCTCACGCTCCACCCCATGTCTCACGCGACACCCCACCCCATGTCTCACGCTCCACCCATCCCCATGTCTCACGCTCCACCCCTCCCCATGTCTCACGCTCCACCACACCCCATGTCTCACGCTCCACCCCTCCCCATGTCTCACGCTCACCCCTCCCCATGTCTCATGTTCGCCACAGGCTGACAGCTGGACCGATATACGATTAATCTTTTTCTCTTTTTAACATGATTTAGATTTATTTCAAATTGATTATTAACATTGCAAAATGAGTATTTAAAGGACTCGTTAATTTCACTACTTTACATATGCCTGCTTTGTTCACAACAATATCAAAACCTGCTTTGTTCACAACAATATCAAAACCTGCTTTGTTCACAACAATATCAAAACTTGCTTTGTTCACAACAATATCAAAACTTGCTTTGTTCACAACAATATCAAAACTTGCTTTGTTCACAACAATATCAAAACTTGCTTTGTTCACAACAATATCAAAACTTGCTTTGTTCACAACAATATCAAAACTTGCTTTGTTCACAACAATATCAAAACTTGCTTTGTTCACAACAATATCAAAACTTGCTTTGTTCACAACAATATCAAAACTTGCTTTGTTCACAACAATATCAAAACTTGCTTTGTTCACAACAATATCAAAACTTGCTTTGTTCACAACAATATCAAAACTTACTTTGTTCACAACAATATCAAAACTTGCTTTGTTCACAACAATATCAGAACTTGCTTTGTTCACAACAATATCAAAACTTGCTTTGTTCACAACAATATCAAAACTTGCTTTGTTCACAACAATATCAAAACTTGCTTTGTTCACAACAATATCAAAACTTGCTTTGCCGATAGAAAACTTGTATTGAATTAGAGCCAAATCAAAGTCCAGCGCCGGCTGATCACGTCGGAAACTAAATGTAACAGGACAAATGACCTTTAATATCGACATGACATTGCTGCACGTGCCTTCATTTCTCTGATCCCCGTAACCAGGACGCAGATAATACAACTGATTAAAAGGGCTTCGGGTTGGGACGGGGGAGGGGGGCCAGGTTAATCTTCAATAACAGACGATTGGATTTGCCTTGGATCACTGGAGTTGTTTCTTTACAATATCAAGCATCTCATCATAGATTGTGAGTACTTATCGAAGAGATGATGAGGCGGTATCGAAGCGATGTTGATTAGGTCTGGAGATCTATAAGCCGTGCAATCATTACTCGATACCCTGTGACCTTCAGTGAGAGAACACAAATATTATCTCGAGTCAACTCTTCTGAAAAAAAAAGACAACTAACAAACTAACAAAAAGGGAAATGAAAATGTGCAAATGTCAATGCAATGAAACAAAATCGTTGGGGGACATAAACGGAAATTGTTTGCTAGAATATAACAACAGAACTATCCAGAAGGTCTAATCAGACAAGTGCTAGAAATATCATGTCATAGAACTGATATGTAAAATCAAAGCATCGTAAGCCCAACCACCCCCCCCCCCCCCAATTTAATGTCCTGGATACATCGGTGTAGTGATTCCCAACCTTTTGTACATACAACCCTTTTCATGATACCCATTTAACTTGACGCCCTATCCAAATTTGTATCAATATGCATTTCGGTGGTCTCAAGTGTATTGAACTCACAATTTATGAATGCTTTATCCTTAAATAGTGTTTAAAAAATGTATAGCTGAATATTTGTAATCCAGCCGTTTATCATGTTGAGCATATCACCAACGTACTTCCTTTACTGTGATGTAAGAAATCATCACTTGTAATGTGTGGTGACTCTTGATGTCTGATAAACTGGACCTTCTGTCAGCAGATTTTCAATAAACAAATTTGAATTGCTGAGGAATGGTTCCATGGATGGTAGAAAAATTCTTATATTTCATCGGACACAGTGACCAATGTCACCTGTATTTCATCGGACACAGTGACCAATGTCACCTAGATTTCATCGGACAGAGTGACCAATGTCACCTGTATTTCATCGGACACAGTGACCAATGTCACCTGTATTTCATCAGACACAGTGACCAATGTCACCCGTATTTCATCAGACACAGTGACCAATGTCACCTGTATTTCATCGGACACATTGACCAATGTCACCTGTATTTCATCGGACACAGTGACCAATGTCACCTGTATTTCATCAGACACAGTGACCAATGTCACCTGTATTTCATCAGACACAGTGACCAATGTCACCTGTATTTCATCGGACGCAGTGACCAATGTCACCTGTATTTCATCGGACACAGTGACCAATGTCACCTGGATTTCATCAGATACAGTGACCAATGTCACCTGTATTTCATCGGACATAGTGACCAATGTCACCTGTATTTCATCAGACACAGTGACCAATGTCACCTGGATTTCATCGGACACAGTGACCAATGTCACCTGGATTTCATCAGACACAGTGACCAATGTCACCTGTATTTCATCGGACATAGTGACCAATGTCACCTGTATTTCATCAGACACAGTGACCAATGTCACCTGTATTTCATCAGACACAGTGACCAATGTCACCTGTATTTCATCGGACACAGTGACCAATGTCACCTGTATTTCATCGGACACAGTGACCAATGTCACCTGTATTTCATCGGACACAGTGACCAATGTCCCCTGTATTTAATCAGACACAGTGACCAATGTCACCTGTATTTCATCAGACACAGTGACCAATGTCACCTGTATTTCATCAGACACAGTGACCAATGTCACCTGTATTTCATCGGACATAGTGACCAATGTCACCTGTATTTCATCAGACACAGTGACCAATGTCACCTGTATTTTATCAGACACAGTGACCAATGTCACCTTTAAGTTTTCGGACACAGTGACCAATGTCACCTGTATTTCATAGGACAAGTTGACCAATGTCACCTGTATTTCATCGGACACGTTGACCAATGTCAAGGAAGCAGACAACGGTGTTCGTAACAGAGAAGACACTCTCCAATATTGTTATTCAAACATGGCAATGGTTCCAAGTGGTTTTGTAGGTCGTTAGTGTTGTACGTGTTGCGACCTACTTGGGAACCCGCGCACCAGTGAATTAAAACTTAAGTCTCATTGTTACACATTATGGGGTATATTCAAACACAACGAAACGCGAGGGTGGGGGAGGGGGGGGGGAGAGCCGCCGCGCTCTTACCTCTTTTCCATCTGTTGGGGAAGGGAAGGAGGAGTTAGAACCCCTTTGAAACCACAGTCGCATTTAAAAAGCTTAAGCCAAGTATTAGGTATCATGGGAAGCTCACAACTAAGGTGTATCAGAAAGTGAGCACCGATAATGTTTAATAACGGAGCGCAGAGCAAACATTCAATAACGTGTAACATGAAAAGGGCGGGAACGAGAGGAAACGGTCAAACGTCTAAACAGATTTACCGCCCGGCTGTGAGTCCGGAAGTGATAGCATGCAGGTTTATTCCCCGAGTGAGGTCGGTTGTGATACTTGCAGGTCATGGAGTGTTCGGTCCGAACTGAAAGCACATCTGTGATGTACGGAGACGGAATAGTCTCATCAGATTCGCGTCCAGAATCCAGACGAAAAGAAGTTGTAATTCTCAGCCAAGATCAGATTGCTGTCATTAGACAAAGGGCCAGACATTAGCACAATTCTCAGCCAAGATGAGATTGCTGTCATAAGACAAAGGGCCAGACATTAGCACAATTCTCAGCCAAGATCAGATTGCTGTCATAAGACAAGGGTCACATATTAGCACAGACATCAAATTATTAATGCAGACTAGCGAACATACCCGTGCTTTATTATCGGGGAGCTTGCGGGGGGGGGGGGCTAACTTTAATTGATTGATCTTACAAAATGTGTTTTTTGTGCATATCTCCATTGAATCAAATAAGTCAAAGACCATAACAAGGAAAAAGCTATATATAACTATGGATAGGAAAATGTGTTGGAGGGGGGGGGGGGTAATCGTTTATTGGAAGTCGCAAGTAATCGTCAATGATTTTGTATTTTAGGCACACAAGAGTTTCATCTCTTGGCGGATGTTGCCCTAATTGAAAGAATGTTTGACCCAATCCACCGTTTTCTGTGGACTCTAGTTTAAATGTGTTGCTATGTTTTGTTGAATGTTTAATTCCGCTCCCAACATAATCCATACTATTTATTAGTTATCCCAAACAGTCTTTTCATTCACTCCTGCTTCTATGTTTCTGGCTGCCAACACATCCCATCCCTCCTCACCATCCACCGCCAAAATCTCAAACCAACTCCCTCTTATCATTCCAATTCTATCCTCAACCTCTATAAAACAAAACGCTACCCTCCACCTCTTTCGGTGGCCCCGCTCTTCAACCATCCGCTACACCCACCACTGCCCCGTCCCTCATAAATCACGTACATACCCAACGCTTACCCTAACACCAAAACTCTTCGTGTAAACCTCTCAGCCATCTCGGATATCCATAGAATATTAGACATAGCCCCTTAACTCAGTGTTTCCCAAACGTTTTGCCCCAGTCTCCTCCCAACGCACCTCCTAGACCACCCCACCCGTGGGTGGAAGATTTTGAAAAAAAGTCTCTATGATCACGTAAGTTAAGTTTGAATTTCAATTTTGCAACCTACTTAGACTATGAGCCTTAAAACTTAAGATAAGTCAAGTATATTTTTTATTCCAATCAGGGCCGGTCCTACGGTTGCTGGCGAGCCGGGCAAGCTTATCGTTTGCACCAGTTTCAAGCAAACTCATGAAAATAACACGTGACAAAGACAGAAGAACTCAATGCACCTACAAATGAAGGGGCCGACTACGCCAGCGGCGACTTTGCCGCCACTTCCTGTGCACGAAAATACGATTTAAGTAATATGACATTCAAACATTTGACAATAAAAAATACTATTTCTTCCATGGCGCCCAATGCAATGCTTTTTCATATTTTTCAAAATCGTTGATGGCGCCCTAACCACGTGGCGCCCCGCGCAACTTCCCGAGCTGCCATTGCCTCAAGCCGGCCCTGATTCCAATCAATGAAATACAATAAGAATCGTCATCTTTAAAAAAAAAAAAGGGTGTCCTAACATTCCCATCCACCAACTTTTATTTAAAGCATAAATGCAGTTCATATCTCAGAAATTAAATAATCCTACTTTTTTCAAATAATCATTAAATTGCCTTACGCCCTCGTTGGAAACACTGGCCGAAGCAATCCCAGTGATTTCTAGTTATCCTAATCCCGTCTAGACAGATGAAACGTATTCCTATAATCTTGTCTCACATTTGAGCCATGTAATCAACATTTATATTTGACTCATGTTTCTGTTCGTCAACATCGGCTCGTGTCAAAATATCAAATTCACACTGTCAAAAACAAAACGAAATCATCAATAATTACAATGTTTATATAAAAAATATGATAGACAAAGAACCGTAATATTATCATTTGAAGGAAATAAATATCTAGAAAGTAGAGACAGCCATCAAACGTACTGTCATAACACGGTAAGGAAGAGCCGTAACTTCATTTGTTTGCAGCTGTCCCTTAAAAGTTGGCACCCGCTGATCTTGAAAATGTTACGTCTCTCCTCTTAATACAGTCCACACACTAAGACTCTATTCGTTAAATCCTTCCACTTCATACAGTCCACACACTAAGACTCTATTCGTTACATCCTTCCACTTCATCCAGTCCACACACTAAGACCCTATTCCTTACGCCCTGCCACTTCATACGTTCCACACACTAAGACTCTATTCGTTACGTCCTGCCACTTCATACAGTCCACACACTAAGACTATATTCGTTACGTCCTGCCACTTCATACAGTCCACACACTAAGACTCTATTCGTTACATCCTTCCACTTCATACAGTCCACACACTAAGACTCTATTCGTTACGTCCTTTCAATTAATACAGTCCACACACTAAGACCATAAAATAAAACGAATCGAACCTACGTAGCTGGCTGGAAAAATCTTCGGACGGCTAATTGATCCACTTCCCGTTAACCTATCGATTTCAAACTTGGCACATAGACTCGTTGCCAATGACAACACATTCCACCAAATTTTCAGCCCTAATTTCAAACCTCCATCCCCACAAAAAAAAACATTCTTCTTTTTTTTCAAGGGGAAGATGAAGCAAATATAATGGCGATGATTTCACGAAATAAAATTCCCGATAACTGCGCTAAATGAGATTCTTCAAAAAAAAAAATTATATATAAATATCGCAAATGCGTTTGGTAGGTACAATTTTCTTTTGCTTGTCTGAAATATGATTGTTGAAATAAATGTGCGATGTAAAAGCAGGTGGGTCATTAGAATATTAATATAGTTCAGGGGCGTGCACTAATTGGGATTCTTATAAAGTGCGTTACTTGCATGCATATTTTGTAAAAATTCATCCCTCCACACATTTCCTCAAAACTTTGTTTTTTAGGGGGTTTTTTCATTACCGTTTTAAAAAAAAATTATGTTTAGTTTCAACACAAAATTAATGATCTTTAGTCTCAACACAAAATTAATGATCTTTAGTCTCAACACAAAATTACTGATCTTTAGTCTCAACACAAAATTAATGATAATCAATCTCAACACAAAATTAATGATCTTTAGTCTCAACACAAAATTAATGATCTTTAGTATCAACACAAAATTAATGATCTTTAGTCTCAACACAAAATTAATGATCTTTAGTCTAAACACAAAATTAATGATCTTTAGTCTCAACACAAAATTACTGATCTTTAGTCTCAACACAAAATTAATGATAATCAATCTCAACACAAAATTAATGATCTTTAGTCTCAACACAAAATTAATGATCTTTAGTATCAACACAAAATTAATGATCTTTAGTCTCAACACAAAATTAATGATCTTTAGTCTAAACACAAAATTAATGATCTTTAGTCTCAACACAAAATTAATGATCTTTAGTCTCAACACAACATTAAAAGCTATAAAGAGATTAAATTGGCTGCATTAATTGGTTGTATTAAAACCTACATATATTATGTTTTAAGAATTAAGTGATAATTATCCTTGTGTGCGCACCATTCGTAAAAAAAATAAATAAAAAGACGTGCATGTTCAAATGCTGCTATAAAGTACAACAAGTATTTAGAATGACGATGAACACCAAGTGACGTCATGTGCCTAAATAATTCACCCGACCCAACTTCGGCAATCTTCAACCCCCCCCTCCCCCCCCCCCCTCAAACCGAGGCCCCCTCTGAAATGTTTAAAAATGTGTATTAAAATGGTTGGTGTTTGAGTGATATTAGCTTTTGGTGTTTTAGTGAGATCAACTTTTGGTGTTTTAGTGAGATAAACTTTTGGTGTTTTAGTGGTATCAACTTTTGGTGTTTTAGTGGTATCAACTTTTGGTGTTTTAGTGGTATCAACTTTTGGTGTTTTAGTGGTATCAACTTTTGGTGTTTAAGTGAGATCAGATTTTGATGTTTTAGTGAGATCAGATTTTGGTGTTTTAGTGGGATCAGATTTTGGTGTTTTAGTGAGATCAGATTTTGGTATTTTAGTGAGATCAGATTTTGGTATTTTAGTGAGATCAGATTTTGGTGTTTTAGTGAGATCAGATTTTAGTATTTTAGTGAGATCAGATTTTGGTGTATTAGTGAGATCAGATTTTGGTGTTTTAGTGAGATCAGATTTTGGTATTTTAGTGAGATCAGATTTTGGTGATTTAGTGAGATCAACTTCACTGGTATTAAGCTTGACTTTCCTTGGATGATTGAAAATGCCAATTTTTGTTATAAAGAAATTATGCCCTCCCCAGAGCACACACACACATACACACACACACATGCACACACACACCCAGCAGGGATCCTCAAGTCTCACTAAAATATTTATTTGGAATCTTGGGGATGTTCCCTGGATGTTCCTTGTATGTAACCTCGATGTTCCCAAGGTTTACTGTTCTAGGCAGTCTGGGAGTGCCTGAATAATTCACTTATCTTATCATTGTTACAGACCCCTCCTGATTAATTCACTTATCTTATCATTGTTACAGACCCCTCCTGATTAATTCACTTATCTTATCATTGTTTCAGACCCCTCCTGATTAATTCACTTATCTTATCATTGTTACAGACCCCTCACGATTAATTCACTTATCTTATCATGGTTACAGACCCCTCCTGATTAATTCACTCATCTAATCCTTGTTACAGACCCCTCACGATTAATTCACTTATCTTATCATTGTTACAGAACCCTCCTGATTAATTCACTTATCTTATCATTGTTTCAGACCCCTCCTGATTAATTTACTTATCTTATCATTGTTACAGACCCTTCCTGATTTATTCACTTATCTTATCATTGTTACAGACCCCTCCTGATTAATTCACTTATCTTATCATTGTTACAGACCCCTCCTGATTAATTCACTTATCTTATCATTGTTACAGACCCCTCCTGATTAATTCACTTATCTTATCATTGTTTCAGACCCCTCCTGATTAAATCACTTATCTTATCATTGTTACAGACCCCTCACGATTAATTCACTTATCTTATCATGGTTACAGACCCCTCCTGATTAATTCACTCATCTAATCCTTTTTACAGACCCCTCACGATTAATTCACTTATCTTATCATTGTTACAGAACCCTCCTGATTAATTCACTTATCTTATCATTGTTTCAGACCCCTCCTGATTAATTTACTTATCTTATCATTGTTACAGACCTTTCCTGATTTATTCACTTATCTTATCATTGTTACAGACCCCTCCTGATTAATTCACTTATCTTATCATTGTTTCATACCCCTCCTGATTAATTCACTCATCTTATCATTGTTACAGACCCCTTGACTCAGGCGCTGCGTGTGAGTGAGATTCCTGTCTTCACATAATCTATTTCTTATAAGGATCTTGGCGGTATCAGCTATAATTTTGTCAAGTTTTAAGTTTCTAGGTTGTCTGGTAAAGATCTATGACTTCGAGTCTTTTTTTTGGGGGGGTGGTTTCATGTTATATATATCCTTATACTTGACATACAAAGAAACCCTTGTAAACGTATGAAAAAGAGGAGCATGTCACACAGATAATAGATGAGTTTATCATTCAAGATTAGTATAGAGGAGCATGTCACACAGATAATAGATGAGTTTATCATTCAAGATTAGTATCTGCCAATAAGTCTTAGATGTTCCACGTGTAGAGCAGGGTATGGCGAATAGGAGCGACGCCAATCAAAAGTCAATGATGGACGGCCGCCATTTTATCACGCTGGGGGCTGTGTACAAAACTGCCGTCAATTCGTCAATTTAGTGTACACGGGGAATTCGAGTGATCATTAGTAGCTAGAGACGCTACATGGTTTGGTTAACTGTATAGAAGTTTAGAGTAGGTTTAAGACCCCTACATGGTTTGGTTAACTGTATAGAAGTTTAGAGTAGGTTTAAGACCCCTACATGGTTTGGTTAACTGTATAGAAGTTTAGAGTAGGTTTAAATAAGACCCCTACATGGTTTGGTTAACTGTATAGAAGTTTAGAGTAGGTTTAAGACCCCTACATGGTTTGGTTAACTGTATAGAAGTTTAGAGTAGGTTTAAGACCCCTACATGGTTTGGTTAACTGTATAGAAGTTTAGAGTAGGTTTAAATAAGACCCCTACATGGTTTGGTTAACTGTATAGAAGTTTAGAGTAGGTTTAAGACCCCTACATGGTTTGGTTAACTGTATAGAAGTTTAGAGTAGGTTTAAGACCCCTACATGGTTTGGTTAACTGTATAGAAGTTTCTAGTAGTGTTCTGTGTAGTCAAGTCAAACCGCAATTTTGAATTCGAAGTTGAAAATTAAAATAGTTTACCGCGACGTAAGCCTTTTTTTCTTACACATACATGCAAAAACATTGGTTAGAACAAATTCACAAAAGACACATTTTGTTTGAATATAAGGTATCACAATAGAAACCTTTACGTCAAAATATGAAAAATATCTGCTATGTAAACCAAAATGTTAAGGAAATGTTAAAGGTAGAACTTTGTCTGTTACTGTTTGGTATGTGTACTCTCGGAGCCTAGTTCCGGGGGGAGAGGATCAGATATCTGTGGAGAGCGTCATTAATTTGGGGAGCGAATCAATACCCTCGGGGAGACATTCATTTCCTTGGAAAAGGAGGCATTAACTTGTCTATGTAGACACGTACCTGGGAACTTATTCACTGGTTTATATTAAAGTTTGGTTGCTAGACTCAGAAACTCCTACAGGTCTTACAACAACAAAAAAGTTATTTCTTCGGACAATGTCAGTTTGGCTACAGCTTCTCCAGATAGTGTTCAAGATACTCAATTTAAAATGTTAAATTGCTCTACCTTTCTCGTTATTCCATAGATTTCCTTTTTAAAGAACTGAACAAACAATAAATACCAAACAGAAACAACGACAGATAAGATGCAACGTGCAGAGACATTTAGAAAGGTTTCAAATCTTTAAATTGTCTGAAAAGTTATTTGAAGTAGAATGTGGTTACCGGGGATAGAATATCCTTCATCCCAATTAACCTAAAATTGAATCATGGCTGCTAAACAAAAACCTAGACACATACTCGGACCATGCTATGTCAAGCTAAGTATCCTTCATAGCAATTTACCTTGCCATCATTTACACATAGCGGTTATGTTTTATACACATGGTGGGACCATGTTATGTCAAGCTAAATATTCCCTCATACCAATTCACCACCAGCTGGAATCCATGGAGGCTAAACAAAATCCAGGTCATCTTGTTCACAAATTGAGACCATGTTAGACGGAACTAATTAGTTTAACTAAGTACCAGTTAACTAGAGCGAAAAGAGAGTCCAAAAAGAATTCTATTTCCAAACAAAAGAAAAGAACAACAACAACAAAAACTAATACTTTTAAAAGGGACTCGACCACGGAATTGTAGTGTAAATAAAATAATTAAATTCTTTACAAAAAAAAAGGTCATGGAATAAAAGAGAAAATGTTAAGTTCGGAGTAAAAAGTGCCTCCTCTCTCCCCCCTCCCCCACCCCAGAAAAAATATTACCTCCACATCTCCTTACCATAGGCTACCGCCTGTACAAGACGTGTACAACAGCATTAGATCACGAATTAAAGACAACATTAATTTTATCATCTAACTCAGTCGACACAAGCCGCCCGTCTGAGTTGCTTTCTTCCTCCCCCACGCCGCCCCCTGTTCCCACAACAAGCCCCCTCCGCTCTACAACCACATGTCGTTGTAAATCCCAACCAACATTTTCATCTAATTTCCTAAAATATACGGCGCACAGATCCGACCCCCCCCCCCCCACAAAAAAAACCTTCACACACACACGCACACACACACACGCACGCCTAACGAATCGATCTGTCGTTTATGAGCTAAGGAATCCGATTACTCGTTTCTCTACCGTCATGACATTAAAGGAATCCCACCTTATTATTCCTGGAATTCGATTCCTCAATCTGACCAGATCTGATGAATCCCCCCAACCCACCCCATCCCCCCTCCCCACACATATGTGGGAGGGGCGCGTGTTTATGCCTGCAACAAAAAAGTTGGTTGTATTTTGTGTTGTATTTTGTGTTGTATTTTATGTTCACACAGAAAATTATAGAACTCTCAACTGCAGACTACTCAGGAATACTCAGTGTTTAATTGACAGACATAGGATCATGTGATTAGATGACGTGTTAAATTGATAGATACAGGGCTACGTGATAAGAAATAAATCTGTCGCTAGAAGACAACGAACGGAGGCGTCCCGGGTGATGGGGGGCATGGAGGCAAGGAGCCTAAAGAGAAATTTGGATTACAAGCGAGGGTTGAGCCGAGTGAGGTTGTTTTGTTACACCCTAATCCGGGTATGTGACGAGTCTGCTAATACTCGGCTGTCCCGGGTATCTGCGTCAGTACCCAGCTCAGCCCTGCTAGAGACACCACCCACCACTACCACCCACCACTCACCACCCACCACTCACCACCCACCACTCACCACCCACCACTCACCACTCACCACCAGCCACTCACCACCCACCACTTACCACCCACCACACAAGCAACAAATTAAATTTTGTTGCTGTTCTCCGCTTGCTATTTCAGTCATTCCGCGTGACCAGCGCAGTTTATTATAACCTCATTTCGCAATAGTTTGGACATAAATAGTTTCTGTCATACTATACATCGTCCATACTTGTAAACTTTGAGATGTCGAGGTCATTTGTTGTTTCAAACATAAATTTAGTGTGTCTCATTCCGTAACTTTATGTAAAGTTCCATCGCTTTCAATGACATAGTTGTGGTAGTGGACACTCTAGCACAGTGGTTCTCAACCTTCCTAATGCCGCGACCCTTTAATACAGTTCCACATGTTGTGGCGACGCCCAGTCACAAAATTATTTTGTTTCTACTTCATAACAGTAGAGTATATGTGTTTTCAGATGGTCTTAGGCGACCCCTGGGAAAGGGTCATACCTGAAACCATCATCTTCATTTAGTCTTGATTTGTGTGATTGTCTTAGCCTCCAAGACAGGTTGTGTAACAATAAAGTTTAACTGTGAAGGAATTGCATTACGGAGATTAGCGTCGATATTCCGAACGCAGATTATCCAAAGCGTCTTTTTAATTTAAAAAACAATTATGATCGTACCCAAGGCACATGCTATCGACCATTAGGCATAAAGAAACAAAGGAAAATAATCCCGAATTCTGTCGCAGAATCCATGTAAATTCTGGATACGCGCTGTTCAAATATTGGACAATCTGATCTTGGTTATATTCGATTCATTCACTTAGCGGGATACAGGCCTGCAAGCATAAAGTGATGTAGGATTGGATTCCAGGCTCGAGACATCTATTTTAGGAAACGTTCTGCTTTTACAGTCGTTACTGGGTTATTTTTTTTTTTTTTCTACATCCATCAGCTGAGCCCTTAGATACACCGTTTGCAAATACTGTACATAAAACCCTGTACAATATAGCACCAAACGCGTATAAGGTATAGACAGTATTTTAGGAGCAAACTTCTATAAAACAAGCATTGCGTAAAGTAGATTTTCCGAGTTCTAAATGACGTAATAGGCTCGAGATAATCTGAGATTGCCATGAGAAATAAAAGATATGACGAAAACAAGGGAGAGAGTACTGAAAACAAGGGGGAGAGTACTGAAAACAAGGGGGAGAGTACTGAAAACAAGGGGCAGAGTACTGAAAACAAGGGGGAGAGTACTGAAAACAAGGGAGAGAGTCCTGAAAACCAGGGAGAGAGTACTGAAAACAAGGGGGAGAGTACTGAAAACAAGGGAGAGAGTACTGAAAACAAGGGGGAGAGTACTGAAAACAAGGGAGAGAGTCCTGAAAACCAGGGAGAGAGTACTGAAAACAAGGGGGAGAGTACTGAAAACAAGGGGGAGAGTACTGAAAACAAGGGAGAGAGTCCTGAAAACCAGGGAGAGAGTATTGAAAACAAGGGATAGTGTACTGAAAACAAGGGAGAGAGTACTGAAAACAAGGGGGAGAGTACTGAAAACAAGGGAGAGAGTCCTGAAAACCAGGGAGAGAGTCCTGAAAACAAGGGAGAGAGTACTGAAAACAAGGGAGAGAGTACTGAAAACAAGGGGGAGAGTCCTGAAAACCAGGGGGAGAGTCCTGAAAACCAGGGAGAGAGTACTGAAAACAAGGGAGAGTGTACTGGAAACAAGGGAGAGAGTACTGAAAACAAGGGAGAGAGTACTGAAAACAAGGGGGAGAGTACTGAAAACAAGGGGGAGAGTACTGAAAACAAGGGAGAGAGTCCTGAAAACCAGGGAGAGAGTACTGAAAACCAGGGAGAGAGTACTGAAAACAAGGGAGAGTGTACTGTAAACAAGGGAGAGAGTCCTGAAAACCAGGGAGAGAGTACTGAAAACAAGGGAGAGTGTACTGAAAACAAGGGAGAGAGTCCTGAAAACCAGGGAGAGAGTACTGAAAACCAGGGAGAGAGTACTGAAAACAAGGGAGAGAGTACTGAAAATAAGAAATGAGGATGGAGACGCGAGAGGGAGAAAGACGGATCTAAGAGTTAAAAATATATCAAGTGTACCTTTCATAACAGAAAGAGAGATCTAAGTGTCAGAATGTAAAATGTGTATCAATAATTACCAAGGGAATTATTATATCACGAGGATAATCGTATTGTGATATGTGATGATTTAGTGTATCAACAAAGGGATGGGTGTAAAACTTGGACTTATATCTATTTAGAATGAGTGAAGTCAGTAAGGTGAGGACATTCAAAGATCAGAAATATTTAGCACCAGTGCATTCAATGCACTCAGGTTACAACAACCGCATAGATTAAATCTGGCACCGGTCCCTGTTGGAATTTGCAAACTTATCCAACGGTCCACAAACTTGTCCAACGGTCCACCAAACTTGTCCAACGGTCCACAAAACTTGTCCAACGGTCCACCAAACTTGTCCAACGGTACACCAAACTTGTCCCACGGCCCAACAAATTAGTCCAACGGCCCACCAAACTTGTCCAACGGCCCACCAAACTTGTCCAACGGTCCACCAAACTTGTCCAACGGCCCACCAAACTTGTCCAAAGGCCCACCAAACTTGTCCAACGGTCCACCAAATTTGTCCAACGGCCCACCAAACGTGTCCAACGGTCCACCAAACTTCAAAGTTCGGCAAACTGCGTACTTGTTGTGTAAAGATATCAATATTTTTTTTTTTTAATTATTTTTTTTTTTGGAAATTTGTAGTGACACTATTTATAACCCAGGTTGTCATTGTCTGTGTAACGGTTATATTTTCAGCCTAGTTTACCCCTAAGTAAGACCTATACACCATTGCAAGGTTTACCTAGGAATCGACTTAGCTGGGGGTCGTAGAAGCTAAAGGGGGATTAGGGTTACAATATGATCTTATATACAACACGGGGGATATGCCCAAGACCCCCAACCCCCTTTTTACTAGTCGGCAGTGATTGTTTATTTCCGGCGAAGCATTGATCTAGTCAGTTCAAGTGCTGCACTTCTGATAGAAAGGGGTCACGCGATGAGCCGCTTGTCACTATGGGATCGTGTAGTATGATCTATTAGGGATCTTTTTTATAGAAGTGATTTATTAGGCCACTTTTATAGGTCGGGGGGGGGGGCGGGGCGAGGGGTGGGTTCTTATGCGATTTGGAATCGAAAAAATGAGACATTTGCTTGGATAAATAAAGAGTCCAAGACTGGCTTGTGACCTATTACTATGCTTTGGGGGATGAGGAGAGGGGGTGATACTAAAAATAACGTTTAAAAATCTTAGCTTATCTGCTGGACAATGTCTGAAGTATGAAGTAGTAGCTCGACTACGGCTGCTGTCATTCAGAGTAGCGTTATCCGACTACTTGAAGGGCTTCAGGTGACATCTCGGCGGTCTCGTTTTCTTAACAGTTGGCTTTCTTTCCGCTTAAACGGAATTTGGCATTGCTGTCATGTTGGCAGTGATGCGATGTACACATCTATCACCACTTTCATGTACACTTTCATAATTACTGTCATGTACACATTCATAATTACTGTCATGTACACATTCATAATTACTGTCATGTACACATTCATCATTACTGTCATGCACAATGTCATCAATACTTTATGTACACTTTCATCATTTTTGTCCCGTTCACATTTTGAAATTGACAACGTCCTTTTTTATGTCAGACAGAACCAAAAAAAACTTTAGAGCCACATGCCAAGCATTCTTAAAAAATCGCTTGCAAATCTTATGGTGTACTTTGCCTTATACAATAGGACATTGCTTTGAGCATTCTCGTCGAATGGGATTTCCGCATCGATCCGATAGATATCACAACGTGATCTGACTCGTCAAAACTGGGTCAGATATTAAACCGCTATCTGCCGTGTCAAATTAGGGTCAGCTCTGGTTAAGCCCACTTTATTGGGGGCGGGGGGGGTGTCTTTTTCCGCCCCCGCCCCCTTTCCACCCCACCCCCCGTCCACCAAGTCGCATTACCAGGAATGCGAGCGCCATCTAACTGCCGGGCCACAGCGGAAACTCAGCCCGTATCAGTATTTGAATAATGATATTCGTAGTGGCCATTCAAACGGGCAAAATTAGTGGACCGGTTTGAGACGCGAATACGTCCACGCGATTATTCAACATCGATGTAACTTCAAGTAGTGTTTGGCAGGGGTTTCGAGTACTTCATTTTGTAGTCGACTGAGTCCACCGAGGCTTTGCAAGGGTTTATAAATCTTTGTTATGACAAGGAATTTAGAGTCCTCCATTTGTTCCAACCACGACCCGCACGTACGGCGCGTGCATAATGTGCCTGATTCGGTCAAAGATTTGCCGGGGGGGATCAGCTTAGACTTGCAACTTCTTATACGTCATCACTGCTTGTGAAATTTTTAAAAATAAAATATAACAAGAATGACGCCCGATGCTTGTTTTAAACCATGTTTTGTTTCGAGACTTTTAGCTAATTTTAAAAAACAACAACTTTATATTGTATTTCTTTTCTTGCTTAGTAGAACAAAATAGAAATCTTATAATGACGTCTTGTGCATATCTTTAAGGTTGGGGTTTTTCTCTCATAGCGGTCTAGCTTTCCTTTAAGGCAGTTGTAAGGCCTATTCGGCAAGGACTGGAGCTGGGAGTGACGGGCTAGTGAGTTCGGCTGACCGGGATTCCCAGAGATTCATCGACAGACTTAGATACAAAACTCCTGCCAGATTTTTTTTGAAATTTCCTTTTCCGCTTCGAACTAATCCAATCTCCAGCCATCACGTGACTGTTAGAGGCTCTTTCCACTTTTTGGTTTGAGCCCCCTGCATTTAAAGTTGATATTTTAATTCAAACTATCATCTTTTGGCCCCTTAAATATCCCAGTAGCCCCAGTAGCAGGGGCGGTAGGGGCTTCATGGCCCACATTAAGGCTCTGCTGATCTAATGCTATTCAATAAAAATGCAAAATTTATTACAAAAATTAATGATCCAAATACACAGGAAATTCTGACACTAAAACTGCCGCCAAGCTGAAAAAAACTCTTCACTATCGGTGTTATTCTTTGAGCTTAAAAACCCGATTCAATCTCGGTGTTATTCTTTGAGCTTTAAAAAGAACAACCTCGATACGAATTATGTGTGTGGCAGATCGATTTAAATTAAAATGTATGACTGACAACGAGTTTTAAAAATAAATTGTAAAGTGCGAGGACATGGTCTAATGTATGACTCAGTAAAGACTGTCAGAGACTGTCAGATTACTGAATGATAAGACACGCACATTTTAATCGTACGAGATTTAAATACGCAACCGATGCACTTCCTCGGGACACTGTTTTAACGGTGAAAATTTAAAGAACTTGAAATTAAAGAGGTTTTGTTAGCGGAAACAAAAATAATCCACAAAACAATCTGGGGGATAACTGAACACTTTTGGTGAACCTTTCTTCTTCTTTTGTTCTCTCAAGTTTGGTGCAACGAGTGCATTGTTACAGCTCACCATTGTTTGATAAGCATTTGTATTATTAAAATAAACGTTTATACTTTTTCAAGTAAGTCCTTGTAGATTGATAATAAACATTTAATACTTTAAAATAAACACTCCAGCGATTCAAGACAGAAATTATCCGACAATAAACATTTTGTTTTCAAATGTGAGTGCACGCATTTTTTATTTTAGTTATGATACTTGTATTAGAATAACTTTTATGATGGATACTTGTCGTAATCTCTTGATATTACAAAAATACCAAGGCTTGCACTTTTTTAGAACTAGCCAGAAAATAAGTCGCTAGCGTATATTTGTTAGGTCAGTCAAAAACAGAGTGTTCCACAAACTTCCGTTTTAATGGGGCCCATCCAATACTTATTCAGGGCACTATCCTAAGACGTCCATTTCCACACTATACTGTCCTTGTACATCCATTTCCACATGACACTGTCCTAAGACGTCCATTTCCACACTATACTGTCCTAGTACATCCATTTCCACATGACACTGTCCTAAGACGTCCATTTCCACACTATACTGTCCTAGTACATCCATTTCCACATGACACTGTCCTAAGACGTCCATTTCCACACTATACTATCCTAGTACATCCATTTCCACATGACACTGTCCTAAGACGTCCATTTCCACACTATACTGTCCTTGTACATCCATTTCCACATGACACTGTCCTAAGACGTCCATTTCCACACTATACTGTCCTAGTACATCCATTTCCACATGACACTGTCCTAAGACGTCCATTTCCACACTATACTGTCCTAGTACATCCATTTCCACATGACACTGTCCTAAGACGTCCATTTCCACACTATACTATCCTAGTACATCCATTTCCACATGACACTGTCCTAAGACGTCCATTTCCACACTATACTGTCCTAGTACATCCATTTCCACATGACACTGTCCTAAGACGTCCATTTCCACACTATACTGTCCTTGTACATCCATTTCCACATGACACTGTCCTAAGACGTCCATTTCCACACTATACTGTCCTAGTACATCCATTTCCACATGACACTGTCCTAAGACGTCCATTTCCACACTATACTGTCCTAGTACATCCATTTCCACATGGCACTGTCCTAAGACGTCCATTTCCACACTATACTGTCCTTGTACATCCATTTCCACATGACACTGTCCTAAGACGTCCATTTCCACACTATACTGTCCTAGTACATCCATTTCCACATTGCACTGTCCTAAGACGTCCATTTCCACACTATACTGCCCTAGTACATCCATTTACACATGACACTGTCCTAAGACGTCCATTTCCACATCACACTATCCTAAGACGTCCATTTCCACACAGTCACATTCCACATGTCACATGTTATATGCTATATTGTCTTCCATGACATCCTATTCCACACCATCTTCCACTATGGCATTACATCATATGGTCTTATATGCCACCCTACTCCATTATCGTCAGAACCCTTTGTATTACACACCATCTTCCTCCATTCCTTCCCGTTCAATGCCATTTTACTAAATCCTACTCTTTTCCATTCCTATATATACCTACGAGCCACCATATTATTTCACTTACTCTCCTTTCCATTTCTATCATCTGTACCATTATGCTCCATTTCATTCCGCTTCGTGCCATACAAATTAATCCCATCCTCTTCCAGTGATTTCAAAACGTTCAAGTCCAATGCACCAAAAAAACCATTAAAAAAATTCAACTCAGTGCAACTTTTTTTATTTGTTTGAATTTCCCGAGGAAAAATGAGACAAGACTCGCCACTCAATAATACCATTTGGCCACGGCTCGCTCAATTTAACATCAAATCTGGCCAGGATTTCACATTATTTGTGTCAAATACACGGTGAGGGGAGGACATGGTGGTTTTTTTTTTAATGAAAAAGAGGAGGGAGTTGTTATAGATATGGTGAGATGGGGACGTAGTGGGATAGAGGTTTTTGTGAGATAGACGTTTTGTGGGATAGAGGTTTTGTGGGATAGAGGTTTTGTGGGATAGAGGTTTTGCGGAAGAGAGGGTTTGTAGGATAGAGGTTTTGTGGGATAGAGGTATTGTGGGATAGAGGTTTTGTGGGATAGAGGTTTTGTGGGATAGAGGTTTTGTGAGATCCATAAGATAAGCAACCTAACGAGATGGGCTAACCTCAACGAATGGAGGCATGTGGTATGAGTGGAGGCAGTGGGCGGTAGAGACAGAGTGTGCAATAGAGACAATTTTTCGGTAGAGACAGAGTGTGCAATAGAGACATTTGTTCGGTAGAGACAGAGTGTGCAATAGAGACAATTGTTCGGTAGAGACAGAGTGTGCAATAGAGACAATAGTGAGGTAGAGACAGAGTGTGCAATAGAGACAATTGTGAGGTAGAGATACATTGTGAGATGAATAGGCGTAGTGGGGAAGAAACTGTCGGAGATCCGGTGGGGGGAGGGGAATGATTTGTTGTGCCATGCTTGCAGTCAGTGTTTCTTTAAGACATTATTCTCACCCCCACCCCCGGAGGGCATTTTAGATTTTCGGGTTGCAGTGCCAGCTGCCAGTGTGCAGTGTCCAGAGGCTTAACTAAGGGGTAGCAGATGTGATATACGTGCCAAGGACGTAACTAGCAAGGGCACCAAAATGGGCTTTGATGGTATTAAATGTATAAAATAATTTTGTTTCAGAGTTGGGGGCGTAAAAAGAATCCTGTCCCTTGACGCCAAACACTATAGTTACGCCACTGCCAGTGGCGCAGAAAGGGGGAGGATGGGTGTCACTTTTTCTTTATATGTATGTGCGGCATTTTTTGGACAAAAGCAGAGTTTGTATCGTGCAAGGAAGAGCATCAAAAATATTTGTCCGTCCATGGTAGCCTTAATACTAGCTACGCCACTATCTATCGTCACCAAAATTAGCGATCATTTTCATCTGATGTAGGGCAGAAATCGAGGGCGCAGAGGAATCTTGCTTTTATTCATATAATAAAATCCAGACAAAGATCATGATCTTCACATACTTAGGCAGCACCATTGACATAAATGATGAATCTAAAGGGGATAGGGCTGGAATTGGAAAGTCTAGGTCAGCATTTGTGCTATTAAAGAAATTATTAGAGTCAAACGAGCTGACTCTTCAAACCAAAGTAAACATTTTCAACACAAATGTCAAAACAGTCATATTCTATAGAGCCGCAGTTTGGCGAACAACAGCGAGCATTACGCAGAAAGTACATACCTGTATTAACACATGCCTTAGAAACATCATGAACATCGAATGGCCAACACCATCACCAACATAGACTTAATAGAAAGGACATACCAGGAGCCTTTTGGTTAAGACATAATAAAGAAAAGATGGAGGTGGTTAGACAATCCCTCACATGAAATCTACCGGGATGTATCAAAAAAGGGAAGGCCCTAAAAATACATGGAGACGCGAGCTAGAGGCAAAAACACAAACTATGGGATACATCTAGAAGGAACTGAAAAGTAAAGCACAGGACTGAGATGAATGGAAAATTATTGTAGACGCAGACCCGTTTACCCTCAAACTCTTAAAATCGTACAATATCATCATAAAATCGTTAAATACATTATCTTAATAGTAAAAAAATAAACATACAGTATATAGAATGTAAACACCTCAAAATCGTACATTGTACGCCAAAATCGTAAGAGTAAACAGGTCTGTAGTCGGCCTATGCCCCAGATGGTTAGTGAATTCACCCCTGTTGTGGCGTGCCCCAGAGTAATCATTTGGGACAAATTTATATTAAAATGAGGTGCATAAATTGAGGGTACTGAAGAAAGCCACGAAAATTCAAAATGCAGGGGTGTATTTTTTGGTGCATTCTTGAATTCGGTTTTTCTTTCAGACAGTTTTGAGGTGACATTTCAAAATTTCGTGTGGGAAGCGCCAAACTTAGCCATAACAATGATCAAAGGCATCTTTAACGCCACACTAGGAGGAAATGAACTAAATTCATTCCCATTGTAGCGCCCTTAAGGGTATGCATATTACCTAGCTTATTATCGCCTCTTTTTATAGTCCCCAGAAAATGTGTGATACATTCAAAATACGTTAGTGAATATTGGTAAATAATTTAATTTAGTTTTGCAAAATTCTACATGTAATCGGAGAGCAATGAAAGAGATGCACGTTTCTAAAAATGTAGGTTTCACTTAACCTTAGAAACCCTACGACCAGAGGCGTCACTGGGTTTTTGACGCCCTTGGCTAATTTATTTTTGGCGCCCTTGATATTTAAATAAAAATTTAAAAATTAGAGATTTAGCGGCGCCCTTTTGAACTGGCACAGGCCGGCGCCCTTGGCAACTGCCCCAATGCCAAGCCGTTGTTACGCCACTGCCTACAACTGCAGTGGGCCTCGAATATTTTAGGGACTTAAAGATGTGATGTGGATATCCTCTAACTTATCATATTTAAATGCAATGTGTGTGTGATGGGGTGGTGTATAAAACAAAAAACCTCGAAAAGTTGAGCGATGACTGTACTTGAGATAGGCATAAATATTGTTTTAATGTTCGTAATGCGGCTTTCGTTTTTTATTTAATATTTTTGGGGGTTAACTACATAGTTAATCAATGTTAACATAGTTAATAATAATATTTTTCAAAACTAAAACAGGATTTCCATCAGAAAAAGCACAGATAAAATCATTTTACATGCTGAATTCAAACGAAAAAAAACAACTTACTTTTAATTATTACTTTTTCCAAATATTTCAAAGTTTTAACAGAGTCAAAAAGAAAACAACAATTGTTAAGTCGAAAGTTCTGCACATGTCGTGTTTTATCAAAACGGGTCATTTTCATAAATCGTATTTGAACGGCATTATTATGTAATGAAAACATTGAGTTGTAAAAAAAAAACTTTATATATTTATTAATGTGGGATTTTATCTGATGCAAAATGTATAAAAATACAGAATAAATTTCCCAATATTCATTTGATTGCAAAGTTTACATGTAATTTCAAAATACTATAGTTTTTTTCAGATAAATTACAAATTGCCTTTTAGAAATACTTTAAAACACATTTTTTTAACCAAATCCCCCAGAATTTACATTACATTGAACAAATTAGGATTAAGATTTTTGTCTAAAACTAGTACCAACGATTTGGCAATAGATTTGCCATGATAATCAAAATGCCAGTTCACAAAAATCTTTCTTTTTTTTTTTCTTTTTTTTTTTATAGCTTTCTGTTAGTTTCTCATCTAGAAAAAAAATAATATTTTTTTTATTAAAAATTCGTGCATGTAGGTGGGGCATAATAAATATAGACTAATATTTTTTTTTTAGAAATCTGTTATTCAGGGAACTCTGTTTCAAAATTAGCACATTTAAATAAAACCCAAACGCTTTCGATATAATCACTGATAAAATGTGCACTTTTTGTATGCGCCCGCTAAATTCTTAATTAAAATAAAATTACTCTTTTTTTTTAAAGTTTCCTTTCTTTATAACTCAATATACATGGAATCGATCAAAGTTATAGCTATGCTAAAAACAATACCTTTTAAAAACTAATGCCATCATACAACGCATAATTAACACCTATTCCTGCTCTAAAAGTGATGCTATTATGTTAAAATATAATTTGGAAATAGATTGCGCATGTCTGATACTTGGCAAGAACAATTATTAAATTTGTAGAGTTTTATATTGATGTAAAATTCGTTTAATAGCGTGTTATTAAAATCTTTAAATGTGTGAAGTAGCAAAAATAAATGAATAATAATACCGATATGTGAGAATAACGGGAAGCAAGACTTCGTCTTATAATCTGGAGCGGACATTGCGGTATTTATAATCGAATACTGTAGGCCTTTAACAAGTTTAGCATTAAATATACTGATTATCAGTTATATCGAGCGTAGCGATATTTCATGGATTCCTCCAGAGGCGTTGCGTAGGGGGGGGGCAGGAGTACAGATGTATCCGGGCGCCAGCTAGTTAGGGGCGCCAAAATAAGCTTTGGTATTATTTTATTGATGAAAATAATGGGTTTGAGATTTGAAAAAAAGGAAAAGAGGGCGCTTTAAAATGAATCTTGTCCCCCGGGCGCGAATTTTGTCCCCGGGCGCCAAACACTCTAGCTACGCCACTGGATTCCTCTAATTGAAATTTGTTCAAATTACCAGATACTTTTCGTTTGAAAACTGTAAAATTATATTTATTCGTTTTTAATTTAAAATATATATATATATAAGCGTTGTATTGTTGTGCACATGTTGCTCCGGAGGGCTTTTGACTTTCCACGGGGGGAGGGGCACTGCCCCCGGAGATGATATGGCTGAAAAACCCTGCTTGCAGTATTTCTAGGCTTGCATTATAACAAGTCTTGCAGTATAACCAGGCTTGCAGTATTATTAAGAGCTTTACATGGTCTCAAAGCACGCATGGTGGTATGGCAGTGTGGTGGTGTGGTGGCGGTGTGGTAGTGTGGTGGTAGTGTGGCGGTGGTGGTGTGGTACTGGTGGTGCTGTGTGGAGCGGTGGTGTGGTGTGGTGTTGACGATGTGGTAATGTGATACTGTGTTTGTGTGGTGGTGGTTTGTGGCGGTCGTGGTGCTGTGGTGGTGGTGTGTGGTAGTTTTTGGTGAGTGGTGGTGGTGTGGGGATGTGGTGGTAAGGTGGTGATGTTGTGGTGTGGTAGTGTGGTGTGCTGGACTATGGTGCTGTGTAGTGGTGGTGTTGAGGTTCGTGTTAGTTGTGGTGGTGGTGTGGTAATGTAAGGGTGTGGTGTATTGATCCCATATAATGTGGTGGTATGGACCAGTTTGGTGTGGAGGGAGTGTGATGTGGTGATGTGGTGGTGTACTAGTGGTGCATTTAGTCTACCCTGTACCCACCAACAGTTGAACATGGATCGATATCTCTTAGGGTGGATCTTGCCGTCCATTAACACCATGGATCACCAGAGGTCGTTTGGTGCGTACGTTTCATTATAGGGGGGGGGGGGGGTGGGAAATAAAATTCACATTAGAAATCCTAATTCAGCGCCTTTTAAAATGTCCGCCCGAGGCTAAAATTATGTTGAGATTGGAGAATCGAATTTTACAATATCGATTGAATTTTTTTTTTACCACTTTCTCATTTATTTGTGGCAGTTTTACGTCACCATTAGTATTTCGGTTTGCCCAAATATTGACATTGTTTTTTTTCATTGCAAGTAGGTTACCAGTAACAGGATATCTATTTAGTATTTTTATAGTTGTAAACAAACTATAAATTACAGTTTTAAGAAGTTTTTTATTCATTAAAAAGACAGTGATATCACCGGACGAAAGAATATGTACACATTAATTAGCTATGGTGTAAACCAGTTATGTGTCTGTAATATTATGTGTACAAATTACATTTAAAATACTTATTACAATAAATTATAATTGCTAGTTACCCAACGTTATTACAATACATACAAACTGCTATATCAAACACAAACTCCACACTTCAACTTGCCCTACAATCTGTTATATCAAACACAAACTTCACACTTCAACTTGCCCTACAATCTGTTCTATCAAACACTAACTCCACACTTCAACTTGCCCTACAATCTGTTATATCAAACACAAACTCCACACTTCAACTTGCCCTACAATCTGTTATATCAAACACTAACTCCACACTTCAACTTGCCATACAATCTGCTATATCAAACACTAACTCCACACTTCAACTTGCCCTACAATCTGTTATATCAAACACAAACTCCACACTTCAACTTGCCCTACAATCTATTATATCAAACTCCACACTTCCACTTGCCCTACAATCTGTTATATCAAACACAAACCCCACACTAAAATTGCTTGTAAAAATCAAATACAGGTTACAGAGTTCAGCAAACACAATTACAGGACAAATTGAATTTGTCTCTCACAGAATTCCTCTCAGCGCAGTCCTCCATTGAATCTTGTTTTTGTTTTATCTAATGAACAAATTATCGCTTTTACTACAACGCAACAACAACAAAAACCCAAACAAATTTTTTTGATGCTGTGAGTATCGAATTTTGCATAATGGTAAACACTTACAGGGGATCGATCTCAATCTACTAGCTGCCAACTCCGTGATGGAAAGGATTACTTGAGAGATTAAGTTGGTTTTGATCATGGGACATTCTGGGTGAACTGTTAGATACACCCTAGAGGGGAGACTTTTAGGGGTACTTACGTGATTTAACATTCGTTTTGAATTTTCGTTTCGTAAAAAAAAAAGTGGGAAAAGATGGTGTTTTCCCACCTTGTATTGGTTAGGTGAAACTAGAAATTTAAACACAAAAAATAAATTTCTTGCTGTGAAGATAAGTCATTTCAGGATAAGGCACTGCTTTTACATCACAAAATGTCATTGTTAAAATTGTGGAGACTTAAATTCTATTAGCTAATAAGGATATTATCGTATGCTTGCAAATTCAAGTTCTACAGAAGTCCTTCAGAATTGGTAGAGTATTGACGACTCGTACTAAGCAGGATTGAGTTGCTACGGTGGAGTGAGCACTAGGTCATTGGAGCAATGGAAAGTTGCGACATTGTGGCACTGGAAAATAGGGCAGTGGAGCATTGAGTCATTTTACCTTTGGGGGCAGCAGAGCATGGGGGGGCAGTGGAGCGTTGGGTCATTGAAGCATTGGAGCATTGGCGGCAGTGCAGCATTTGGGACAGTGTAGCAGTGACGGGAGTGTAGCACTAGGAGAAGTGTAGCATTTGGGGAAGTGTAGCATTTGGGGCAGTGTAGAATTGGGAGCAGTGTAGCACTGGGGGCATTAGAGCATTGGGGGAGGTGAAAAATTGGAGGCAAGGGAGCATGAGGGGCATTGGAGCACTGCGACCCGAACACTATTGGGGCATATGCTATTTATTCATTGGATCAATGATGAATTTGAGTATTGGAGCATTTGACAATTAGCGCAATATGGCATTCGAACGCTCGGCAAAAGGAGAAACTTCTGTTTTTGTGTACACTGTTTTAACAATGCAACGATAAATATCTTCGGACAATGATATTATGGGACTCAGAGATTTGAAAATGTTTTCACAGCCTGGTCAGGGCATCACTCAACTACATATTAAATGTGGAAAAATTGTATTCGAAATTCAATAATAGACATTTTTAGACTTCACTGGGCATACACTATTGGTCTAAGTTGTATTAAACATTACTGGACCTCCTTGGTCTAGATATTTCTAGTCTAGACATCATTGGTCTGGACATTACTCCATAAATAAATTATTGGTAAAATATTGTCTAGACATTATAATTACTAAAAACCAGTCATGATAGTTCAAGTACACACCTGTATAGACATTACTTCTGGGTGGCCGAGTGGTTTAAACTGAGTTCAGTCCCCACAAAAGCCTAGACGAGCGAAAATCTGCCTAGCAAACCGGGTTGATTGGACTGATTAACCTTGGACGGCAACTCATCTCAGAGAAGGAAACTCCGAGTTCAAACCCGGAGATGGAGTCCCGTGGGCGGATGACATTGGCACAATGAAGCATTCCGGCAACTCCTCGGACATCCCTGATGCCCAGCTGTATCATCCATATGATGTTCCCTTGAGTTATCCAGCGCGGTAAGAGAGGCAATTTTCTGTGTAGGTAAGTAGGTAATAATCCTAAAAAGAACAATCCAAGACCGTGTGGTTTTGACCTGCAAAGTCTACACCGTCGTCACATTATGACGGATGGATGCCAGGAAAAAAAAAGACATTACTACTAAATATCCATCCAGACATTACTAGTAAACAACTGTCTAAACCAGGGGTCCCCAAACTACGTCCCGCATGCCGAATCTGGTCCACTGACAGTACTTGAACTTGCATGATCAAACGAATGGAACACGAGACGTTGTGATACAATTTAAATGTCAATATTATGTTTAGAATTCAAGGAGATCTCGACACTTGCAGAGACCTCCTGGCTGCAATGCGCCGTAATTTACCATTTTCAATTTGAAAATATTGTATCTAGATTTTCTTGTTTATTACAGACCTGTTTACCTCGAACTCTTAAAATCGTACACTATAATCTCAAAACTGTACAATTCGGTCTCTTAATAGTAAATAAATAAACATACGGTGAGTAAAACGAATACAATAAATACTCGCATCGCGCTAAGCAGGCGTCAAAAAAGAGGACGTCCAAAAGTAGATGACCGACGCTAATATTGCAATCTGTTGTTATTTAGTTTTTCAGACTTGTATCTCCTATTGATATTAATCTGTATTGAGTGGACGTACAGATCACATTATCACAGTATGTCACTGGTAAAAATAAAGTTACTGGTGAAATTTAACGTGGTTCCAAATGGAACTCAGATCAGCATAAAACAAGATGTACTTAAATAAGAATTAATTAACAAATGATGACATCATTTACAGAACCTACCAAGCAACCTAAGGTTGTTGTTTTTAGGAAATGTGGTTTAAAAAATATTATAAAATAAGAATCCATTTCCATTAAGCCAATCCCACTAATATATTATAGTCTGATAACTATCATAAACTGTAAATGGGTGAAAGAAAGAGGAATGTTGGAAACATACGGGGGACATTAAAAATCGTTGTCGCCGTAGTTTGAACTTACATCCCTTTGGCAAGTCCAGTTGTAAGGAGAAACGAAGAATTTTGAGAGATCACAATGCTACAGATACATGAGAAAGCTAGGAACTTGGTGTGGTATTTTCTGGCACTGGATGAGTCTACTGATGTCTCACAATTTCTCGTATTTATTTGTGGTGTCAATCATTTTACACAAGTTAAAATTTGATTTTCAAAATAGAGATTTTATTAGACAAAGAGATTGACAGAAAGAGAGAAAGACAGACAGACAAATAGACAGATAGATAGATAGATAGATAGATAGATAGATAGATAGATAGATAGATAGATAGATAGATAGATAGATAGATAGATAGATAGATAGATAGATAGATAGATAGATAGATAGATAGATAGATAGATAGATAGATAGATAGATAGATAGATAGATAGATAGATAGATAGATAGATAGATAGATAGATAGATAGATAGATAGATAGATAGATAGATAGATAGATAGATAGATAGATAGATAGATAGATAGATAGATAGATAGATAGATAGATAGATAGATAGATAGATAGATAGATAGATAGATAGATAGATAGATAGATAGATAGATAGATAGATAGATAGATAGATAGATAGATAGATAGATAGATAGATAGATAGATAGATAGATAGATAGATAGATAGATAGATAGATAGATAGATAGATAGATAGATAGATAGATAGATAGATAGATAGATAGATAGATAGATAGATAGATAGATAGATAGATAGATAGATAGATAGATAGATAGATAGATAGATAGATAGATAGATAGATAGATAGATAGATAGATAGATAGATAGATAGATAGATAGATAGATAGATAGATAGATAGATAGATAGATAGATAGATAGATAGATAGATAGATAGATAGATAGATAGATAGATAGATAGATAGATAGATAGATAGATAGATAGATAGATAGATAGATAGATAGATAGATAGATAGATAGATAGATAGATAGATAGATAGATAGATAGATAGATAGATAGATAGATAGATAGATAGATAGATAGATAGATAGATAGGTAGGTAGGTAGGTAGGTAGGTAGGTAGGTAGGTAGGTAGGTAGGTAGGTAGGTAGGTAGGTAGGTAGGTAGGTATGTAGGTAGGTAGGTAGGTAGGTAGGTAGATAGATAGATAGATAAGTAGGTAGATAGAAAGGTAGGTAGGTAGATAGATAGTAGACAGGTAGGCAGGTGGGCAGGTAGGCATGTAGGCAGGTTGGCATGAAGGCAGATATATGGTAGATGATAGATATTTAGATAGATAGATGATAGATAAATAGATATACAAACAGACAGATAGACAGACAGTGAGGCAGACCGAGAGAAAGACAGAGAGACAGAGACATGCAGAAAGACTGATAGAGACAAGCAGAGAGACAGACAGAGAGACAGAGAGAGAGACAGACAGAATCACAAAGAGACAGACAGAGAGACAGACATACAGAGAGACAGACAGGCAGAGACAAAGATAGAGACAAGGAGACAGACAGATACAGGGAGACAGAAATACAGACATAGACAGACAGACAGAGATAGACAGAGAGACAGTCAGACAGAGAGACGATAGAGAAACAGAGAGACAGACATATAGACAGACAGAGAGACAGACAGGCAGACAAAGAGAGAGAAAGTTTGAGAGACAGACAGAGAGACAGACAGTCAGACATACAGAGAGACATACAGAGAAACAGACAGAGAGACAGAAAGATAAACAGAGAGACAGGCACAGTGAGAGACAGAGAGACAGGCAGAGAGAAAGATAGAGAGACAGCAAAAGAGACATAGAGACATACAGAGAGACAAAGAGACATGCAGGGAGACAGACAGAGAGACATGGAGACAGACAGAGACAGACAGAGAGATGGAGAAACAGACAGAGAAACAGACAGAGAGACAGAGAGGCAGACAGAGAGAGTGACAGAGAGACAGACATAAAGACAGAAAAACAAACAGAGAGACAGATAAGGAGACAGACAGAGAGACAGAGGCAGACAGAGAGACAGACAAAGAGACAGACAAAGAGACAGAGTAACAGACAGAGAGACATAGAGACAGACAGAGCGACAGACAGAGTGACAGAGAGACAAACAGAAAGACAGAAAGACAGACAAAGAGACAGAGAGACAGACAGACAGAGAGGCAAACAGAGAGATAGACATACAGAAAGACAGAGAGAGAGAGACAGGCAGACCGACAGATCATCCTTGAATAGTTGCGAAAAAGTTATCTTTATTCAGTAAACTATATCTATACATATATAACAATTTATGTATGTATGTATGACCACTATGTGCTTAAAAGCCATTAATCCAAAGAGATGAAAATTTTATGAATTGTTGTACACACGCCCGAACATGTTTCTGAATTATTACACACATTTTACAATATTCCGTTTTGAGACCGGGGCCCTAAATTCTCCCCCCCCCCCCTCTTTTTATGAGCTAAATATAATTTCCGTATGCGTTCCTATACCTTTCATCTGATTGCAATAATACTATGGTAAGCTGTTGTGTGCAGAAAAGGTTTCTGTATTAGCTTATTCATTTTGAAATATTCCTTTTGGGACTGGGGGCCCTAAATAATGTTTTTCTTTTATGAGCTACACAAATATAATTTCAATCATTGCTATTGCATGGGTGGATAGAAATCAATCACATACAAACGACATTTCAGTTTGTGTGTGACATAAGTACAATCATTTTACAATTTTGCGTTTGGGGCCGGGGGCCTTATTTTAAAAATAATAAATATTTGAGTTATATAAAATAATTTAAAACAGAGCTACTTCATGGGTGGATCAATCGCTACAAGTGTGTGGACTAAATTTTAAAAATCCATGCTTCTCACGTGGACAGCTGTTTGTTGCCTGCTCACGCGTCGATGAAACTTCTAATTTATTTGTGTACGCACTAGGCGGAAAAAAACAAAAATATTTTCTTTTTTAAAATTGCTTTAAAACTTAATTAAAACACAAACACTTGTTTCATTAAGTGGGATTGCAACGCATGCCGGGTTCTCGCTAGTATCTAACTAATCTTTTTGGTGCTTAGTTTGTGAGATTCGAATCTGTGCGCACTGGGTCTGATGTAACTATCTCTTTGTTAACGTCGCCTCTTTGCTAAAACTCTTTTGGTAAATAAATATGTTTGTGGTCTACTAAACTTAGCTTTTTTTGGTGTTTTTTTCCCAGAGCTTTGGTTCTGGCTTGCAAGTATTGTACAGAATTATTATGTGGCTTGCAAGTATTGTACAGAATGATTATGTGGCTTGCAAGTATTGTACATAATTATTATTCGGCCCGAGCTCGTCATTTCTTCCCGTTATCCGGCCCGCCGTGAAAAAAGTTTAATCACCCTTGGTCTAGACATTACTAGTAAACAACTGACTAGAGAATACTAGTTAGCAACTGTATAGACTGTTGGGATACATTGTTCTTGACATTCCTAGCAGACTTTACATGGATGTGTTGTTCTTGACATTCCTAGCAGACTTTACATGGATGCGTTTTTCTTGACATTCCTAGCAGACTTTACATGGATGCGTTTTTCTTGACATTCCTAGCAGACTTTACATGGATGCGTTTTTCTTGACATTCCTAGCAGACTTTACTTGGATGCATTGTTCTTGACATTCCTAGCAGACTTTACATGGATGCGTTGTTCTTGACATTCCTAGCAGACTTTACATGGATGCATTGTTCTTGACATTCCTAGCAGACTTTACTTGGATGCATTGTTCTTGACATTCCTAGCAGACTTTACATGGATGCATTGTTCTAGACATTACAGAGCTCCTTTGGTCTTAACATTACAAGTATTAAATATCATACACTTTTCTGGTTCTGTGCATTGTAAATGTAAGGAACAAAACTTTACCGATTACCCATTAGTGGTAACATGACAGTCCATCCGTTACCAATTAGTGTTAATATGACAGTCAATGCCTTACCCATGAGTGGTAATATGACGCTCATCTATTACTCATCAGTTTTACGTGACACCCGATCATTACTCATTAATGGTAACATGACACTTACCCATTACCCATCAGTGGTAAAATGACACTAATCCATTACCCATTAATGGTAAAATGACACTCATCCATTACCCATTAATGGTAAAATGACACTCATCCATTACCCATCAGTGGTAACATGACACTCATCCATTACCCATTAATGGTAAAATGACACTAATCCATTACCCATTAATGGTAAAATGACACTCATCCATTACCCATCAGTGGTAACATGACTATCACCCATTACCCATTAGTTGTCAGATGAGTTGTTACTCAAATTCTTTAATTGTTAAAAATTACAGTGACACTTGCAACCCAACTCATATAACCACCTAACCACCTACCCACCACATACCAACCCTCACCTACCAAACCCCCTATAAACCCCCACCAACCCATCCCACCTACCAACCCCACCAACCCACCCCCTACCAATCCTCACCTACCGACCACCCTTACCAACCCCCACCTACCTACCCCCACCTACCTATCCCCACCTACCAACCCCCCAAACCAGTTTCAGAACCATGACGCTGATTTTTTAATTCTAACTTTAGACCTAAATTAATAACATCGATTACGTTTTACACTGTTATAGATCGATTACTCGGTACTTCAACTATATTAGATAAGACAAGATAAGATAATAATCCTTACTGATCCAAATAAGAGGAAATGTTCTTTCATTACATTGTACATATTCATTTTCAGCACATAATAAATACATATTTAAGCCAAGACAACCTTTTACAATGATAACAATTTGAACACAAGACATCTGATGTCTTCCTCTAGCGTAGAAATCAGCCGTCAATGAACCCCTTTAAGGACAATAATAACTTAATTAGTGTTCATTAAGTTGTGATAACCGCTGTGGGGAGCACGCTGGTAAATTTATACAAACTGGAGAACAAAAGAATTGTTATATCTTTCGATCCTCCTGACTTTCAGAGAAATAATCCGCCTCTGGTCGAGTTGATCTTAGGTATCTGTGATGATGAGGGTGGGATGTGATCTTAGATATCTGTGATGATGAGGGTGGGATGTGATCTTAGGTATCTGTGATGATGAGGGTGGGATGTGATCTTAGATATCTGTGATGATGAGGGTGGGATGTGATCTTAGATATCTGTGATGATGAGGGTGGGATGTGATCTTAGGTATCTGTGATGATGAGGGTGGGATGTGATCTTAGATATCTGTGATCATGAGGGTGGGATGTGATCTTAGGTATCTGTGATGATGTGGGTGGATGTGATCTTAGATATCTGTGATGATGAGGGTGGGATGTGATCTTAGATATCTGTGATGATGTGGGTGGGATGCGATCTTAGGTATCTGTGATGATGAGGGTGGGATGTGATCTTAGGTATGTGTGATGATGAGGGTGGGATGCGATCTTAGGTATCTGTGATCATGAGGGTGGGATGTGATCTTAGGTATCTGTGATGATGTGGGTGGATGTGATCTTAGATATCTGTGATGATGAGGGTGGGATGTGATCTTAGGTATCTGTGATGATGTGGGTGGGATGCGATCTTAGGTATCTGTGATGATGAGGGTGGGATGTGATCTTAGGTATGTGTGATGATGAGGGTGGGATGCGATCTTAGGTATCTGTGATAATGAGGGTGGGATGCGATCTTAGATATCTGTGATGATGAGGGTGGGATGTGATCTTAGTTATCTGTGATGATGAGGGTGGGATGTTATCTTAGGTATCTGTGATGAAGTGGGTGGATGTGATCTTAGATATCTGTGATGATGTGGGTGGATGTGATCTTAGGTATCTGCGATGATGAGGGTGTGAAGTATCATCCAATATTTTTTTATTTAGTTTTTTCAAAATCATTTTTTCTTTCAATAGTTCTTCAAGTGAAGGATGTTTAGTTAGCTTTCTTGATTGGTCTATTTAATGCAGAATTTGACCGTGTTCATGCCATGTCAGCTTATTATTAATGGTGACACATAGGATCTTATATGTCTCTACCTGCTCTTTATGGTGACGCCAAGTTACTTATATGTCTCTACTTGCTGCATACTGTGACACCTAGGTACTTATATGTCTCTACTTGCTGCATACTCTGACACATAGGAACTTATATGTCTCTACTTGCTGCATACTCTGACACTTAGGTACTTATATGTCTCTACTTGATCTATATGGTGACACCTAGGTACTTAAATGTCTCTACTTGCTTTAGACTGTGATTATTTATTATGAGATCTGCAATTGGGTTTTCAACCCATCCGGAAATCGACAACAATTTTTTTTCCGTTTTTGAGGCATTCAACTAAAGAACATTGTCATCGCACCAACTGATAAAGTTTGTAACTAAGTAAGCGGTACAAAGCTTTCCTCTTCAGATATTAAGCCAACGAATTTTTGAATGAAAACGATATCATTTAATGTCTTAAACTGTTCTTAATGCTACGATACAGACGAACTGTTCCAAAAGACACACATTTCTACTCTCCTCCCCTTTTTTCACCCCTGCTCAACCCACCCCGACACTTTTTTTTCACGCTTTTCCCAACACGTCAAAATTGAAATCATAACGCTATTGTCACACTTCCAGTGAGCAGTCACAATGCCCCCCCCCCTTCCCCCCCCCCCCCCCCCCCAATGCTCACTGCTGTCCTTCAGGCCGGCTACAAGAGATCCTTTGACTGGCTTACATCGATCGTCTGTCAACATCGTGAGAATAAGCTCTTGACACAACACACTAATGTAGCCACGTCCTCAATGAGCGTGATCCTCCCATGAGCGTGATCCTCCCATTTAAGAATCTCAAGGCGAGAACTGCTCTAAAATAATTCATTAACCGAACCATCTTACTCATACCATCTCCAGTTATTTCTGCCAGCACACCGATTCGCTGCCTTAACTGGGTCAGATTTGTTGACACCGTCAGAGTATTAAAAGGTCAAGGACGTCGACCCACCTTTAATGAATCAAACCCACGAGATGTTGTTCTGAATATCTGTTTGGTGTCAGACATATGGAGATGGAAAAACTGTAGAAAGACTTTGGTTAAGCAGGTGTACTATAGAATAGCTTACTAGAGAACTAATACTGATTGTGACAGTAGTAGTTCAGCGGCGATACAACAGACGGGCTCATTGGAGGACTAACTGTGAAAGTGTTTCGGTAATGGCAACATAGATGAGAGCACTGATTCGGGGTCACCTTAACATGATCAATCATCTTACCAAGTGACTTGCATTATAATATTTGGAGAAATCGAAGCTTGTAAATCTAACACCACCTCCCCACCCCCCAGCGGTCTCCTTTTGCGCCATTAAAAATATTCAACACTGCAGATCAGAGGCGTAACAACGGCTTGGCATTGGGGCAGTTGCCAAGGGCGCCGACCTGCGCCAGTTCAAAAGGGCGCCGCTAAATCTCTAATTTTTAAATTTTTATTATTTAAAAAATAAATTAGCCAAGGGCGCCAAAAACCCAGTTACGCCTCTGCTGCAGATTGATATTGTCAGGATATTTCAAAACGTAGCGTAGCTTTCAAAGTCCAGTCTATGACGATATGTGTCCAATCAATTTATCTTAGTGCTGATGTTATAAAAAAAAGGGAATCGGTATAATTTACGATAAGATCAGAAATGGTTTGGTTTCCAGAGTTCATGGGATTTTATCTGAAAACATTTACCTTTACTTTTGCTGTATGTAGAATACAAACATTCACAATGCCAACGAGCAGCTGGTGTAATAACCTCACCGAATGTTAAGTTCATAAAAAAATGAGAAATTTAAATCAAATTTCATATGGAAATTAGCTTTTGTTTTGAAAAAAAAATCAAATATAAGCACAACATACCCTTCTATATAAAAAATTAATTCGCTATTTTCAATTAACGTTAAAAAATTGTCTTTTTAGGATTGTGTTAAATAGTTGTTAGATACGGTCCAATAAACCTATAATACAAGGATGTGATTGATTTAACTCAATCAAAAGATAATTCATTTTCCCTTTCCGATTGAGATTTTAGGACATTTGACAATTATATTTAATGTCTCGATAACAAGATTGCTTCAATGAAAGAAACAAAAAATGATTCCATGAAAAATAGAAGAGGAATTAAAAACGGAAACCATGTATCTATATATTACTCACCGGGAATTTCCACTGACGGTCGCTTGCCAGTGGGTGAGGTGGGTTCGGATCTTCCACTGGTCGGCGGGTCGTCGAGGGACCGGTGTTCACCTTTCTTGAATCCACTCCTAGAGCCCGGCCCGTGTGGTGAGGTGGGCACCGTGAACGGGATCTGCTTGAGGCTGGAAGGGAATACAATGAGAGACAGGTAACGACGGAACATGGGTTTTTCTTTGGGGGTGCTTGTCAATGCGGTCCGGGGGGGTTTGTGCAAGGATCGGGCTGCTGCGGCGTGGGGAGGGAACATTTTGGAGGTCGAGCTTGCCGTGGGTGTTGTCAGCGGGGTGGTGATAGGGGTGGTCATGGGAGTGGTCTTTGGGGAGGAGGAGAGAGACGATGACGGGGATGAGGAGCAGGAGCACGGCTGGGTTCTGGATCTTTGCTCGAAGGATGTTTTCCCCAAGATTCTAGAATGAATCAGGTCGGCTAGCCCGTGTTTGGACCTGTCCAAGTGACCGAGCCACGACCAACTGTTGGACGCCCCGCCGTGGGGGCAGGAGCTGAGCTCAAGGCCGCTGGTGTTGTTGTTGTTTCCGTTGCTGTTGAGCAGGTTGCTGAGAGTGTGAGTGTGCAGAGCAGACATGGAAGAGGAGGATGTCTTCGTGTCGGAGGGCGCCACGGGCCTCTCCTCATTGTCCAACGTGGCACAGCGGCGTAGCGTGGCGAACGAGAAAATGGGGGCCCGGTGCGAAGAGCCAATCATCAAGTGTTCGTCTCCCATGTCGAAAGTTTCCAGTTTTCTTTTCCAGCGGTATTTGTTTTTAACACGATGGACTAAAGTACCATAAGTGTTATCGCTTTGTCAATTAATTATTGTTTTAATGTTATGGCAATAAATTTAAACGGTCGTAATTTTAAAAAATTTCAAATTGTGCTTTGCTATCAAACAGCTTGAAATCTGACAGTTTTTAACACTAACTGAGTTTTTAAGCAGTTAACAAACTGTGGTTTTAAAAAAAAATGAAACGTCTCCTTACGTTGGCATTCATAGTGCCATCAAAGTTCATTAAAGGAGGTTTGATGTGAAGAACAAAACCCTTTAAATATGTCTTCACTAAACACGACAAACTCGGCGTCACATCGGTAGCGTGGTACAATGAACAGTCACGTGAAGGCATACATTGTGTGCCGCGTGTCTCGAGTATGTAAGCTAAAATGCTAATGAGAAACTGATCGTATACACTATCGTCTTTAATCACTCAATCATGTCTACATGAATAGACAATTATTTCTTCACTGTCCACTTAACATCCGATGTCACGGGCGTCGGCAGCGGCCGATCACGCAGTGTCCACGGAGCTGATGTTAGAACTCATGTCAACCACAACAGAAACCGTCCCGCTAACAGCTGATCCCAAACAACGTACGTACTCATCCCGGCAGCGTATGTTACAACAGGCCGAGACTGCAGGCCCGAGCGTTGTAACCGTTTAAAGCGAAGCCATAGAAGAGAGGGGTGAGTGGTGGGGTGGCAGAAAGTGAGTCGGTGAGATTGCGCGTGAGAAGCTGGCCAGCAGACGCACGTCTTCCTTGGGGGGATCGATCAGTCTCCTCTACTAGAACAAAGGCCAGGTCTTGGGAGTAATGGGTATTTTTCCCCCTCCAGTGGGGCTAGTGCACCACTTTAACGTGGCCACTACACCTGTTTGATGTGGTCAGTGCACCACTTTAACGTGGCCACTACACCTGTTTGATGTGGTCAGTGCACCACTTTAACGTGGCCACTACACCTGTTTGATGTGGTCAGTGCACCACTTTAACGTGGCCACTACACCTGTTTGATGTGGTCAGTGCACCAATTCAATGTGGTCATTGCACCAGTTTCATGTGGTCACTGCACCAATTTAATGTGGTAATTACACCTATTTGATGTGGTCAGTGCACCAATTTAATGTGGTCATTGCTCCTGTTTGATGTGGTCACTGCAACTGTTTGATGTGGTCACTGCATCTGTTTGATATGGTCAGTGCACCTGTTTGATGTGGTCACTGCACCAATTAAATGTGGTCATTGCACCTGTTTGATGTGTTTATTGCACCTGTTTGATGTTGTCACTGCACCAATTTAATGTGGTCATTGCACCTGTTTGATGTATTCATTGCACCTGTTTGATGTGGTCACTGCACCAATTAAATGTGGTCATTGCACCTGTTTGATGTGTTTATTGCACCTGTTTGATGTTGTCACTGCACCAATTTAATGTGGTCATTGCACCTGTTTGATGTATTCATTGCACCTGTTTGATGTGTTCATTGCACCTGTTTGATGTGATCACTACCCCTGTTTAATGTGGTCACAGCACCTGTTCTATGTGGTCATTGTATCTGTTTGATGTTTGGTTGGCTATATCTAGTAGATGAGAAGTTCACGCATTGCTGTCGCCAATGTTTGGTGGGCTATATATAGTAGACGGTACGTTCACGCATTGCTGTCGCCAATGTTTGGTGGGCTATATATAGTAGACGGGAAGTTCACGCATTGCTGTCGCCAATGTTTGGTGGGCTATATCTAGTTGATGGCAAGATCACGCATTGCTGTCGCCAATGTTTGGTTGGCTATATCTAAAAATTTATTTTTGGACGCATTATTTTGTTTTACTATTTGACGAAAATTTGACGAAAATTTGAACATTGAACTGAAAAAAGATTCGACCAAATTTCCGTTCGATCAAATTTCCGTCGATCAATTTTCCGTCGACGAAATTTATTTCGATCAAATTTCCGGTAACCAGACAGCATACAACTCGCAAAGTGAAGATCTCCTTTTGCTTCAGCGAGTCGCAAATCACATTACTACCAAAATCTTCATGGTAAAACATTTGTTTTTCTCGTTTGTTTTATTTTAACGACTGAATTGTTTTCAGGATAATTTTTAGATGGATGAATTCTCTTCACGGGCAATTGTTTCCCAATATAGACACACGGACAGAGAATGCTTTTATCTATATTGATCTGTTTTTTGTGTTCTTGTAGTTATGTTGCGCACGTTTGAAGTCTGGTGTTATTATTATGGTGTAAATGTAATATTTGACTCACATTGAAAAATATACACGATTTTTGGCCTTGAGTACCAGATATATGTACCTCCTTATGTAAAGCATAGTCTGCCTTCACTAGATAAGCCTTACAGTCTCGCGTCCCCATACAAGAAAATTGTAGAGCAATATATGTAGAAGCTTAAAGGGGAGAAAAATACAAAGAAACAGGACAATCAAATAAACGTGTCGGCTAGATGCCTTCGCCAGCAGACAAACAAAACACAAGAAATAACAATGAATGGGACATTCAAAGGGCTTGTCGGAAGCGGTCTTATGTTCCCTATAAAAGGCTAAATATGCGTTCAGGCTGGGAAGATAACAGGAGGGGTAACAGGAGACCTTTGACCTGCAAACATTAGTTTGTTTGATTTATGGACAAAGAAACAGGGATTTCAGACTGTAGGAAACAATGCATATCATGTTGGAAGAAGCAAAGGACAAGCAGGTTGTTTAATACTTGGAACAAGACCTGATTCATCAAGGAAAATTGAAATCACTCCCTTTTGATTACAAAATGTCTTCCATTTTATTACATTTGGTGCGGTACGGGAGAGTAACAAAAGATAAATACAGAAGGAGACGTATTACCTAATGGCATTAGACATATAACATAAAAGTTTTATACATATTGCATGATACCATTAGACGTATTGCATGATAGCATTAGACGTATTGCATGATAGCATTAGACGTATTGCATGATAGCATTAGACGTATTGCATGATAGCATTAGACGTATTGCATGATAGCATTAGACGTATTGCATGATAGCATTAGACGTATTGCATGATAGCATTAGACGTATTGCATGATAGCATTAGACATATTGCATGATAGCATTAGACGTATTGCATGATAGCATTAGACGTATTGCATGATAGCATTAGACGTATTGCATGATAGCATTAGACGTATTGCATGATAGCATTAGACATATTGCATGATAGCATTAGACGTATTGCATGATAGCATTAGACGTATTGCATGATAGCATTAGACGTATTGCAACTCTTCCTCACTTAAATCCCAATCACGGCGCGTGTCACTTAATGATCGCTCACTTCATCGAAGTTCTTATCAAAGAGTCATGTGGCGATGTGCAAGCGGCAGGTGTGGGTACACTGGCAGCCGTAGCAGGTTTGGGTACACTGGCAGCCGTAGTTGCAAACCTGCACATAGGCAGCCTACCGCAGTAGGAGGGGACCCTATCTATGCGGTCCTTATCTATGTGGTCCCTATCTATGTGGTCCCTATCTATGTGGTTCCTATCTATGTGGTCCCTATCTATGTGGTCCCTATCTATGCGGTCCCTATCTATGTGGTCCCTATCTATGTGGTCCCTATCTATGTGGTCCCTATCTATGTGGTCCCTATCTATTCGGTCGAAATTCAAAGATAAAAACAATGCCACTGAAAATCGGTGCATGGAATGTGCTCACTCTACAGCACAAAGACGACGCAGACAGACCTCAGAGAAGAACAGCCCTTATAGGAAATGAGCTAGCAAGGTACGGGGTGGACATCGCAGCCCTTAACGAGACCCGGCTTGCAGGAGAGGGCGGACTTTGCGAAAGGGGCTCTGGATTCACCTTCTTTTTGGAGTGGCAGAGAACGTGAGGAGCGTCGCGAGGCTGGTGTTGCTATCAAAACTACAATGTTAAACCTGTTCGCCTGTCTCCCGAAAGTAGTCAGGGATAGGATACTGACAATGAAACTCCCTCTCGTATCTAGAAGAAAACACCTCACCATTATAAGCTGCTGTGCTCCAACAATGACAAACCCAGATGAAGTAAAAACAAAGTTGTATGAGGATCTTCAATCTGCCATAGCAGGCGTTCCAAAGCAGGAAAAGCTTATAATTCTTGGCGACTTCAATGCTCGAGTTGAGGACTGGTTTGATGCTAACTGTGACGTAATCAAGCAACTGCTCGAGGAAAAATACCGTTTCCAACACGCTTCCGTAAATAACCCGAAGTCAGTCCCAGTGAAAGATAGGTACCACAGTACAAGAAGGACGGTGCAGCAGATACTGCAGAATAAATGTTTGAGAGACAAGGCCGACGAGATCCGATATGACTTAAAACATAATTTCTACTCCGTTCTGAAAACAGTCTACAGCTCCAGTTCATCAGGATCATCCCCACTTCATCAAGATCATTCCCACTTCATCAGGATCATCCCCACTTCATCAGGATCATTCCCACTTCATCAGGATCATCCCCACTTCATCAGGATCATCATCAGGATCCTCCCCACTTCATCAGGATCATCTCCACTTCATCAGGATCATCATCAGGATCCTCTCCACTTCATCAGGATCATCCCCACTTCATCAGGATCATCATCAGGATCATCCCCACTTCATCAGGATCATCCCCACTTCATCAGGATCATCCCCACTTCATCAGGATCCTCCTCACTTCATCAGGATCATCCCCACTTCATCAGGATCATCATCAGGATCCTCCCCACTTCATCAGGATCATCCCCACTTCATCAGGATCATCCCCACTTCATCAGGATCATCCCCACTTTATCAGGATCATCCCCACTTCATCAGGATCATCCCCACTTCTGAGTGCTGATGAGAAACATATAGTCACTGAGAAGGGAGAAAATATTGAACCCCGGACTGAACACTTTGGCAACATCCTGAATCGACCTTTATCCATCATCATCAATGATGAACCCATAAATCGTCTCATACAGGTATCGTTCAATCAACTGAGACCCAACATGCTATATGCCTTCTCTCAAGCGGATAAAGTACGGTGATGACTCAATCCCTTCTGAAATATACAAAGAAGGGGGGGGCAGCAAGAGACTTCAAAGATAATAATAATAATAATGAAGTTTATTTGAAAAAGCACGCTTCATCCCCAAAGGCTCGAAGCGAGTTACAAGGTCAAATTTAGGAGATTGATTGGAGTACTTATATCGCGCTCGTTTCATAGCATGCTCCGCTGTTCGATGTTCGAGAGGTCTCACTGCTGCCAGTTAGGCGCATGTGAACTCCATCTCCCCATCTCCGGGTTTGAATTCAGAGTTGATGGGTTGCCGTCCAAGGTTAACGAGTCCCATCCACCCGGGGTGCTGGTGGTGTTTTTTTGCTTGACTGGGCTTTGGCGGGGATTGAACTCCTGACCATTAGCTTGAGATTTGCTCAATTCAGACCACTCGGCTACCCAGCACCCATCTAATGTTCACCTAATGTACTAACGTAAATGGAATCGTCACTCATGCGACAACCACCGTGGCACATCACTGCTCTCAATTGCAGGAAAGGTATTAGCCAGACTCTTGCTAAACCGTCTTAAGGGGCATCTGAGAAAGGTCTACTGCCAGAAAGTCAATGTGGCTTCCAGACAGGTGGGAGGAAAAAAACAAAGGATCGAACTTCATGGCGTTCCACTCTACGCGGCTTCATAGCGCAAGAGACATGCCAGGAGACACTGCTCTTAGAGATGCCCCATTATTCCCCTACACCCACTGCACAAGAAAATTTCGTTCCAGACCCGGCCTCATTAGCCATCCGCGCGCCCATAGACAGAACTAGCATAAATATGATGCTTAAAGTGTTCATGGTCGACTCCCGACTGACCAACAACAGCATACATCTTACGTACACTATAACGCTATCAGATATATTACTGCTTGCAGCAATGACACATAGCATGGACACAAGCGCTATAAAAGTACGCAATCGTCAACATCATCACCACCTGTCCCGACGCCTCCATATTGATTATGCCGGTTACTTTCTTGTCTCTAAATGAACGATCACTTTTCTAATTTCTCTTACTTCTAAAAAATGGTTAACAGAGGCGTCCCCAAAGCTCATACGTCAAAGTGACTCCGAAACAAGCGACTCCAGTTGGCGTCCTCAAATCAAAAGACATTGATCAAGTCTCGGGTCAACCCTCACCGTGCCAGTAGACAAGTATCAGGTTGGAATATCAGATCAAAAGACATTGATCAAGTCTCGGGTCAACCCTCACCGTGCCAGTAGACAAGTATCAGGTTGGAATATCAGATCAAAAGACATTGATCAAGTCTCTGGTCAACCCTCACCGTGCCAGTAGACAAGTATCAGGTTGGAATATCAGATCAAAAGACATTGATCAAGTCTCGGGTCAACCCTCACCGTGCCAGTAGACAAGTATCAGGTTGGAATATCAGGGTAAGTATGGTTTTGTTCCCCTTTATTTTGAGAAATAGAGAGACAGGAAAGATGCAGACAGATACATCGGAAAGATTCAGAGAGATACATCGGAAAGATACTAAGGTACAGAGAAAGAACACGGAAACACAGAGACGGAGAGAGTAGATTTCGATGACACTCATGCATATGCACTGATCTCACGAGTTAATTTGACTTGCCAGAGGAAGTCGACCGTCAGATGTCAGATGGAACTAATTCGTCACCGAGGAGATGGCGAGAGCAGCTGTATGCCACGTGACACATGTAACATTCACAGTTAATATAAATCACGCAGGCCACCGCAAACCCATAACCAGTTGTTGCCATAGCAACAGTGGGAAAAAAAACATTTATGGACGGTAGTAACATCAAGCGCCGATGCTATTTAAAAATATAAGGAGTAAATGAGATACGATTTTTTTTTGTTATTTTAAATGTAGACCTACTTCTCGTTCCGCCAAATATCTAGATCGTCTGCTGTCATTACTTACATCGTCTGCCGGGGATTCACCATCGATAGTGTCTGCCACGCGGCCCGGCTTTTTATTTAGGGCGAATCCGCCATTACAGCCCGGGGGTCATTGATGTAAGGATCCGCCAACGGTATCCAGTAACCGTCTGTTACATTATTTTTATTTGAGTGCATGGGTTTAAATCTCCACCACTGGCATCGCGTGACTCGAGTTTAACCGCGGCAATTCTAATCAGTTGTATGGTTTCATTTTGCTGCAATAACTTCTTTCAAGCTGTCACATGCTATCTCATACTAGGTTCCAAGACAAAACGACAAGTGACAAAACGACAAGTGACAAAACGACAAGGTGACAAAACGACAAGGTGACAAAACGACAAGGTGTCAAAACGACAAGGTGACAAAACGACAAGGTGACAAAACGACAAGTGACAAAACGACAAGTGGCAAAACGACAAGTGACAAAACGACAAGGTGACAAAACGACAAGGTGACAAAACGACAAGGTGACAAAACGACAAGGTGACAAAACGACAAGGTGTCAAAATGACAAGGTGACAAAACGACAAGGTGACAAAACGACAAGGTGACAAAACGACAAGTGACAAAACGACAAGGTGACAAAACGACAAGTGACAAAACGACAAGGTGACAAAACGACAAGTGACAAAACGACAAGTGACAAAACGACAAGTGACAAAACGAAAAGTGACAAAACGACAAGTGACAAAACGACAAGGTGACAAAACGACAGGTGACAAAACGACAAAGTGACAAAACGACAAGGTGACAAATCGACAAGTGACAAAACGACAAGTGACAAAACGACAAGTGGCAAAACGACAAGTGACAAAACGACAAGGTGACAAAACGACAAGTGACAAAACGACAAGTGACAAAACGACAAGTGGCAAAACGACAAGTGACAAAACGACAAGTGGCAAACCGACAAGGTGAAAAAACGACAAGGTGACAAAACGACAAGGTAACAAAACGACAAGGTGTCAAAACGACAAGGTGTCAAAACGACAAGGTGACAAAACGACAAGTGACAAAACGACAAGGTGTCAAAACGACAAGTGACAAGACGACAAGTCTTCAAAGCCAACGCCTCCACCGTCTTTAATGCCTTACATACAATAAAGTAAGGTCAACTTTTTAAGATATTTTACATGCCTTATAGTTGGAGAAACACGGTATTCGGTTATCAGACTTGCGCATAATTACATTAAAATGTAATTGATTATCATTAGTTAGAATTACATGACCTATATTTGTAATTATCTACAATTTCCATTACTTCATTCAAAAGTATAATTAATTACCATTACAAATTACTCCACTATTGACCTGTAATTACAATTACATTTTTTACTTACAACATTTTTATATAGTGAATTTTTGTTAATTTGTTTCATTAACTTAAAAGATCAACATTGTTTTACTAAGACATATTTCCTTTTACAGTGCAGTAACATGCACATTACTTGGACCAGCTTTTGGATTTTATTGTTATACAAGAGTGTCAGAGAAATTCTGTAAATGATTTTACTGTATATCTGAATAAACAATCATATTTTGTAGCAGACCTTTACAAATTTCAGTGATTGTCTGTGTGTATGAGCAAGCATGACATAATGTACATTATAATTTTCAGCTTGCTCATAACTTGGAGACAAAATGTATGTCATATTGGGTCAAAGTACTATATGAGTATGTTGTATACCATGACACTATATTCATAAGGTTGTGATCTGCTATTCACTTTTACCCTGAAAATAATCATTTACTGAACAATTAAAAAAGGTCAATTACATGGAGAGTAATTAATTACAATTACTAAGTAAAGTAATTATAAATAAAAATTAAAGTTTGTATTAATTATCTCAAAGTATGTCTGTTATGTTGCATATAAGATTATGATCTCAAAAGGTGTATTACTATCTAATTATACTGTACAGGAAACTACAATTACACAGCACTATACTGTTGATCACAAACTCCAGCTTCTAGAGCACATGTGTCAACTCATGGTATTTTTCCTCACGAGTAACATAGAATCAGGCCAGTGGTTCTCAACCTTCCCAATGCCGCGACCCTTTATAACAGTTCCCAATGTTGTGGCGACCCCCAACAACACAATTATTTTCGTTGCTACTACATAACTGTAGAGTATATGTGTTTTCCGATGGTCTTAGGCAGCCCCTGTGAAATGGTCGTTCGACCCCCAAAAGGGTAAACCAATACCGTGTTTCCCCAATTATAGGGCATGTTAAATATCTTTAAAAGTTTACCATACTTTATTGTATGCAAAGCAGTGTCTCCCAACCTTTTTTTGTGCCATGCCCCACCTAAACCTTTCTAAAATTCATATGCAACTTATACATAATTTTTAATATTCAAAAAAACGGCTGTTCACTGAAGAAGCATTAATGATAGGTTTTAGGAAGAAATCACTAGGAAAATGGTGAGGAAACAGCAAGTAAATTTTCAAAACATATATGGAGAACCGACATTCAAGTATAAAAGATTTTTCTATATTATTTTAATTATTAGTAATAATTTATTGTTTAACGTTAGTGAGATGTTTGTGTTTTCAAGTTCTAGATAGCTCATTTTTAAATTGCCCCCCGTGGGGCATGGGCCCCACGTTGGGAAACATCGATGTAAGGCATTAAAGACAGTGGAACTATTCAGCTTCCGCCCCAAACCCCTACTCCCAAAAATCTGTTTTTCAAGATGGGGAAAATTGAGGAAATATGACGCCACTGATTTCACGAAATAAAATTACCGAAAACTGCGCTAAATGCAATTCTTATTTCTTTTAATCGCTAGTGTGTTTGGTTCATAATAACATTTTTCGTTTTTCTGAAATAGTTGGTGAAATAAATCTGCAATGTAAAATGTGGGTCAATAGAATTTTAATATAGTTCAGGGGCGTGAAAAAAGGTGTGCGGTTGCGAGCCTCGTTTAGGGGAAAGGGGCACTCATTAGGCTTCTTATCAAGTGCTTAATGTGTATGCATGCTTTGTCAAATTTTCTCCGACTCCATAATCTTGATCTCTGTCACCACTTGACCACAACTACCATCAGAACTCAGACAGACCTAGACTAGAGATAGTAGGTCCCAGGAAGACGTCCAATCAATAGTTACTTATACTCGATATTAAATTTTATAAAAGATGCGTACGAAAAAATATGTTTTTAAGAGTTGTTTCATTAACGTTCGTCTTTCTGATAAGTTAATATACTTTTTGTGTACCTCTTTTAGTTTTAATATTTAAGTAATTGAATCATCATCATCATCATCATCATGTCCCTTAGTCGTTGGACCGTTGGGGCGCCACAGATGACAGGAAAACTATCCTCCTCCATTCCTCTATGTCTTCTGCACTGTATACAGCATCGCCCAGTTTTAATCCCGTCCACTCCTTGATGTTATCTTCCCATCTTTTTCTCTGTCTTCCTCTTCAAGTAATTGAATATTTGAAATAAATGGAAACCATCCAGTTATTGTTAGAGCAGCAAACCAGTTTTAAAATTTAAAGCATGAAATCAAAGTACCTATCATGAGACCAGTGTATCATGAGACCAGTGTATCATGAGACCAGTGTATCATGAGACCAGTGTATCATGAGACCAGTGTACCATGAGACCAGTGTACCATGCGACCAGTGTATCATGAGAACAGTGTATCATGAGATCAGTGTACCATGAGACCAGTGTACCATGAGACCAGTGTACCATGAGACCAGTGTATCATGAGACCAGTAGTCTCGCATTTGGGATGTAAAATGACAGAGTCCGCAACACAACATTCTCTAGAAAATGTTCTAAAACATGCAAAGCCACAGAGCAATCCACAAACAAATCCACGGAACTTTCAAACAGAAGATATAAACAGAACTTTCAAACAGAACTTTCAAACAGAAGATATAAACAGAACTTTCAAACAGAACTTTCAAACAGAAGATATAAACAGAACAATCAAACAGAACAATCAAACTGAACAATCAAACTGAACAATCAAACAGAACTTTCAAACAGAAGATATAAACAGAACAATCAAACTGAACAATCAAACTGAACAATCAAACTGAACAATCAAACTGAACAATCAAACTGAACAATCAAACTGAACAATCAAACTGAACAATCAAACTGAACAATCAAACAGAACAATCAAACAGAACAATCAAACAGAACAATCAAACTGAACAATCAAACTGAACAATCAAACTGAACAATCAAACAGAACAATCAAACAGAACAATCAAACAGAACTTTCAAACAGAAGATATAAACAGAACAATCAAACAGAACTTTCAAACAGAAGATATAAACAGAACAATCAAACTGAACAATCAAACTGAACAATCAAACTGAACAATCAAACTGAACAATCAAACTGAACAATCAAACAGAACAATCAAACAGAACTTTCAAACAGAACTTTCAAACAGAGCATATAAAATGAACAATCAAACATAACAATATAAAATTAGCACTCAAACTGAACTTTCTAAAAGAACCATTCCTCTATTAAAATCTAACTTGTTTAAGAATCACAAAGTCCTTTTGGTGTTTTGTCCAGTTCCGTGGTAGCAACAGCTAACATGATCGAACCCCCTCCCCCCCTGTGATTAGATAACGCTGACCCATTCCTCAATCTCCATCATTCAGTACCTAATGGTCAGCTATTTCTTGGTGGAAATTAATAGTAACTATTGATTGAATGTCTTGTTGGGTCCTACTATCTCAAGGCTAGGCCTGGGGTCTGATGGTAGTTTGTAGACCAAGGTCAAAGATTTGTAGTTTCCAAGGTCAAGAATATGAAGTCGGAAAAAATCTAAGCTTATGGTGTCAAAGTCTTAAAATAAAAGGATAAAATGATTGTTCAAAAAAAAATATATTCGAAGAATTACAAAGAAATCTTTCAAAGTTTTCTCTCATCCCCAGAAAGTTTAATGACGTCATTGATTGGAAAAAATTTTCCTCTTAAATAAGGATAATACATGAAGGACTGTGTTCAAGCTGTGTGAAGGAAATAGCAGAACACGTTATGTGAAGGAAATAGCAGAACAAGTTATGTGAAGGAAATAGCAGAACAAGTTATGTGAAGGAAATAGCAGAACAAGTTATGTGAAGGAAATAGCAGAACAAGTTATGTGAAGGAAATAGCAGAACAAGTTATGTGAAGGAATTAGCAGAACAAGTTATGTGAAGGAAATAGCAGAACAAGTTATGTGAAGGAAATAGCAGAACAAGTTATGTGGACGCTTGAATCGAAAGACAGGACAGCAATATGTGAAAGTTTCGGCCAAGAGCCTTCCTCAGCAAACAGGACAAATGAAAATACAAGAAACCGAGCACAGTTAAAAACTTAAGTGATCGCCTTTGTTGTTGTCGGAAGTAGGATATTTCAAAACAAAGATTATGGTATGTAAAGAAAGAGCATATATATATATATTGTTACTGCGAAAAATAAGGTCTAGAATCTGAACGGACCAAAATATTTTAGAGATATATAATATATAAGAAATAATCCTTTGTCATCTGACTAGCATACAATATAAGATTTAATCCTCTACAATCTGAATACGGCATTTTACCGGTATTCTGAAACCCCGACATCTTTGTCCCGGTTTCATCCCCCGATACCCGATCCGTTAAGTAACGGGGCCTATGGGATCCTTATACCACTCGCAGTCTTAATGATGTTAGACCTGTTACGGGACTCGTGGCGTAAATAATGTCGCCTAATGCTACTTTAAGTCAGATGGGCCTATTGTGTTTCGTTTCTAAATGTGTTAGGTCCTGTCTCCGGACCAGGGTCTGGTGGTCAACATGTAGGCAGCATGCATATACTTCTGGAATACGCAGTAATTTGTTTTGTCGTGGGGTGGGGTGTTAGGTGTTAGGGTGGACACAACGATTTTTCACTATTAGGTTTAGTAAAATGTTATATAATCTCTGTCTATTTGTAAGACTTTCCAAAATTATCTGTATTTCTCTCACTATATATACATACCTACATATATATATATATATATATATATATATATATATATATATATATATATATTGTTATGAAGATGACGTGTTAAAGCACGTCTACTTCGCTTTCCACGTGCATGACCTCTTACAATCGAGGCCATTTTGGGGTGTGGCTAGCAAAGCTTTCCCCCTGTTTACAAAGCTTAGTTAGTCAGAACATTATAGAAGAATCTTGATAAAACGGGAAATCAAAACAATGCGTTAGACGGTTCGAGAGACATCAGTAGGAAATGCCTATAAAAAGGCTGAACGATTGAATGGGAGGAGAGATTCATTTCCTTTATCACGAGACGTGCAATGTGTCATTATTTAATACTAGACAGTGCTTTGTTGTGAGTAGATTTTCTTTCATTGTACAACTTGAACTCAGTTGTATTTTCACCAATTTTCTGGTAACGTGGCCATACCATTCAAGTTTGCGCTTTTTTTACAGACACCAGGAGGTTATCGTACTGCCCAATTGCTTGATGAATCCTTTCTTTCACTTGTTCATTGATGATATGGTCTCTATAACAGATGCCAAGAATGCCTCTGAAACATCTCATCTCATTCGCCTTTATTTTTCTTTCACGTTCTGCTGTTACTGTCCAGGACTCACAGGCATATAAGAAAATGGAGAGGATATGTAAGCGCATGAGCCTGATCTTGGTGCTGGGTGCTATATATATTTGTCCTTGCATATTTTCTTGAGCCTCTTTAGTGCTGTTGTGGTCTGCGCAATCCTGGCCATCAATTCGGGCTTGGAGCCTTCTTCCGAAACTATTGCTCCGAGGTACTTAAAGCTACCAACTGTCTCTAATCTTCCACCCCGATATATTCTGTGGATTTGTAGCTAATAGCTCATATTAGTTACCTACACGATTTTCTAGCAAATATTGTTGTAGCTAATTCCAGAACAGTGTAGGTAATATATAATAATGACAACACATTTTACCAAATATTCAGCTTTCACTTCCAACCCCAAGTCCCAAGGGGAAAATTGAGGAAATATGACGCCAAAGATTTCACGAAATAAAATTAACGAAAACTGCGATAAATGCAATTCTTTCTTTTTTTTCTTCTTCTGTTTTGTACACTGGTCTTCTTCTGTATTACGATATATAATTATATATTAGAGACCGACCGAATGTGATTTTATGAATTCCGCTGAAACCAAAACTAGACCGAAATATTAGAATGACTTTCGGCCAAAACCGAAGCCGAAACCAAAAGCTTAACGAGACTCTCGGCCGAAACCGAAACCAAAAGCTCAACGAGATTTTCGGCCGAAACTGAAGCCGAAACCAAAAGCTTAACGAGACTCTCAGCCGAAACCGAAACCAAATGCTCACGAGATTTTCGGCCGAAACCGAAGCCGAAACTGAAATATTTAGGTATTTTAAACTTCGTTCACGATTACATTCTGCATACATCAAAAAATGATGGGAGAAAGTATCAATATTTACATTCTTTTTATTAAAAAAATTAGATCATCTTGAATATTAATAAATAAACATGTAATGAATACTTTGGCTTTTACCATTTTAATTGAAAAGTAATTAAAATTTCCTGAAAATGTTGTTTAAAGTAGTATGGTAAGAGAAAATTTGGACCCGGGGGGGGGGGGCAAAATTCATACAAAATAGACCCTTGAGCACCCTTTTATAATATAATTACATTCTAGAACATATATCTACAGTAATTATTGTGGCTCTTTATCGAAACCGAAATTAGGCCGAAAGTGATCAAATGGCAATTTTCGGCACCGAAACCGAAATTCAGGCGGTCACTAATATATATATATTAGTGACCGACCGAAAATATCATTCTCTGTCTCTTTCCCCTTCTCTCTCTATCTATCTATCTATCTATCTATCTCTCTCTCTCTCTCTCGCGTGCGTGGGGATACTGATCTTCCATCGAGTGCCTCCCCAGGTGGCGTATAAGGTGGACGCCCACCAGATATGTTGGGTACTGGAGAAATAAAGTATCCGGGGCTGACCAAAATCAAAACCTACCGCCTTGTTTGATCCACTAAAGCCATGGAAACGTACCCAAAAACTAAGGCAGCTACCTAGAGAGTTGTAAGAGGCAGACCATGGTTGAGCACAGGTTGAGCACAGGGCTCAACCTAGAGAGTTGTAAGGGGCAGACCATGGTTGAGCACAGGTTGAGCACAGGGCTAACAACCCGGCCATGTAAAAATAATAAAAACCAAACAACAGAATAAAACTCGGACTGACCCCAATGGAAATCGACCGTTGACCTCTGCCTGGATATGGACATGATTTTTTGGATTGCGGTTTGAAACTTACTAAGCCTGTTTAGAGCAGGAGCCATGATATTTTATATTTACTCAGTTGAATTATTGCTGCGCAGCGGGAAATTCCAAGGAAAAATGCAAACGTCCTCAGGACAAAAGACTAATATCAAATAACAGAGGAGTGAAGAGGGTCCATCACCAAAACCCCAGAGGAAAACGGTTCAAAGTCAGACCTAGGCTTAGATGGATGGATGATGTGGAAAAAAAGATATACACCAACTGGGAATCCAAGCATGGAAAAGGTAAAGCATCAATTAGGTCTGAGTGGAAGGAAGCAGTGAGGCAGACCTGAGCCCTACATTGGCTTTACCGCCACAGGGGTGGATCTCTATGTCTCTCTCAACCCTACTGTCACTTTCTATTCCAAGTTTGACTATATTACCTTCACTGTTCTGGGATGAGCTACAACAATATTAGCTAGAAAATCCTGTAGGTAACTACATCAGCCAATATTAGCTATTAGCAAAAAATACTGAAGGTAGCTACACCAACCAATATTAGCTATTAGCTACACAAATCTGTAGGTAGCTACACCTACCACTATTAGCTACAAAATACTTTAGGTAGCTGCACCAACCAATATTAGCTATTAGCTACAAAATACTGTATACCTACCACTATTAGCTATTAGCTACAAAATACTGTAGGTAGCTGCACCAACCAATATTGGCTTCACTGTCCTGTAATTAGCTACATGGTTCTGTATTTCGCTTTACTGTTATGTAATAAACTACCCCATCTGATACCAACTGCACTAACTTTCCTTTTCATTTCTCTACACTTCATTTAGAGAAGAAAAACTGAAATTTGGCCTCACTAGAAGAATCAAGAAAAACCCATTTTAACGACTTCCTGGATATTTCCGAGTTATCCGCCTCTGGAATAATTCCACAGAAAAGTCAGGGAAGGTAAAAGGGGGTGGGGGAGGGAAAGATGGGTCCAGGTTTACACAAGATATCGACCAGAAACAAAACACATCACCGTTGGCGAGGCGACCACTTTAGACCACTTGAGAACATCACTGCCACGGAAACGCCAGTCAAATGATAACATCTAGTGATCTAACATCAAGTATTTACCTCCTGCTGTTGTTGCCTGCTGGTATTTATTTTATTCACAACGAGAAAGTCCGAACGGACGAGGCAGAGAAGAGAGAGAAAAACCAGCCCGATGTCATTGTCAGCTCTCTGGGGAATTGATGTAAATCTCGACATGGAGTCCCAGGTATCGGGTGATTTTGAAAGAGTTCATGGTTGATAATAAAACACAGGTATTTGAGTTACAGGTGATACGTCATCGGAAGCTGCCCCGTGGGGTCGTCATGAAATTTCAGTGCTATAATTTAGGGGAATCGTTATTGTATGTTATATGGTACAAAATGTATGGAGTAGACCAGTGGTTCTTAACCTTCCTAATGCCACGACCCCTTGATACAGTTCCTAATGTTGTGGCGACCCCCAACCACACCATTATTTTCTTTGCTACTTCATAACTGTAGAGTACAAGCGTTTTCCGATGGTCTTAGGCGACCCCTGAGGAATTATGGTTCGACCCCCAAGGGGCTCGCGACACACAGGTTGAGAACCGCTGGAGTAGACAAACTGATGGTCAACTGTGTATGTGAAGAGTTTGATGGTGAATAGTTATAAAGCCATACAAAATGATGTTAACATGGTTTATGAGAATGTGTCCTATTAAAGAAAAAACCTTTTGAAAAAGATAACTTTATTGTAGAAAGATAACTCTAATTATCAAAAGATAGCTCTGATTATAAAGAGATATCTCTGATTATAACTCTGAGTATAAAAAGATGACACTTCGAAAAGGACCATGAAAATTGGGCCGGTAAGTCAACAAGTTTATTAAAACCAGATTCATCCAGTGACTTTAAGAGGCTATTGCAATTGTTCTGTTTTGTTCAATGCTTTTCTTCTGTTTTGTGCGCCCTGCACTTGTTCTGCTTTATGCGCCCTCCAGCCAAAGTTGAAAGTTGTTGTCCTTTCCAAATCACAACTTGAAGCTCCTTATATTTGGGAGCACCCCCCCCCTTCCCCTCTTTGCAGGGCCTAAGCGACGGCTCTACAAAAACAAAACAAGAGTAATGATGTAATCACGACAACCAGATCTGACATGGCAACCCTGATCTGACAAGACAACCTGATCTGACATGAAACCCCGATCTGAGATGACAACCTGATCTGACGTGAAACCCCGATCTGACATGACAACCTGATCTGACATGAAACCCTGATCTGACATGATAACCTGATCTGACATGGCAACCTGATATGACATGATAACCTGATCTGACATGACAACCTTATATGACATGACAACCTGATATGACATGACACCCTGATCTGATAAGACAAGCTGATATGACATTGTTTTTTTCAGATAAAGGCTCAACTTTCCCACCATTAAATGTATTCCCCCCGTGTCTCGTGTAAGTATCATGTTATCCGCTTTCTTACGGAATTAACAGAATGGGGACAAAATGGGGACGAAATGGGGACAAAAAAATGAAAACATCCGAACTTATTATTTAATAGTAAACAAGGAGTGAATTATTTTTTTGAAAAATCCGCTTCCATTCCGAATGCTTCACTCTTTCTATATTTATTTGAACAATAATTGACATACTAAGTCAACACACAAGATCGGTTCACCCAATGGGACAGAGTTGGCTAGAGGTTACAATACTATTTCCATCATTTAAAAAAGCGTATCTGCTTTTTGGTGCCTGAATTTGGTGCTAAAAATCAGGCTGATGCGCTCATTAATCCTCTCCATTTTCTTATATGCCTGTGAGTCCTGGACAATAACAGCAGAACTTGAAAGGAAAATAAAGGCGATGGAGATGAGATGTTACAGAGGCATTCTTGGCATCTTCTATAGAGACCACATCACCAATGAGCAAATAAAAGAAAGGATTCGTCAGGCAATTGGGCAATACGATGACCTCCTGACGTCTGTTAAAAAGCGCAAACTTGAGTAGTATGGGCACGTGACCAGAAAACAAGGGCTCGCCAAAGAGATCTTGCAAGGCACTAATAGAGGAGGGAGAAGAAGAGGAAGACAAAGAAAACGATGGGAAGATAATATCAAAGAATGGACGGGATTAAAACTAGGCGATGCTATGCCTAGGGCAGAAGACCGAGAGGAATGGAGAAGAATAGTGTACATGTCATCTGTGTCGCCCCAACGGTCGAAGGACTACGGGACCTGATGATGTGATGATGACGATCTGCTTTTTGAGGCTCCCTGAAAAAGCCAACGTACCACGAAGTTTGTAAATAGTTTTGATATAAATGAAATCTGTGATTTTTTTTAACATCATGCTCTTTACAAACACTGCTATTTTAGAAGTGCAATCTGAGTTGGTTACAGACAATGTCGTTTTGGTAAGCCAATCTGACCAATGACAATGTTAATTTGGTTAGCCAGTCTGAGATTGGCTACAGGCAATGTAATTTTGGTAGGCAAGCTGAGTTTGGCTACAGAAAATGTTATTTTGGTAATCTAATCTAAGATGGCTCAAGATATTGTCCTTTTTGATAAGATAATCTGAGGTTGACCACAGACAATGTCGTTTTGGTAAGCCGTTCATATTTTGGCTACAGACAAAGCTTTTTTGGTAAGCCAATCTGAAGTTGGCTACAGACACTGTAATTTGGTAAACCCATCTGAGGTTGGCTACAGACAATGTTAATTTGGTAAGGCAACTATGGTTGTGTACAATGTTATTTTGGTAAGATTTATACATTAGTTGTCAGGAAGCTTACATTGAAAAATTAACAAATCCCATTGTATACTCGCTGAGCTTGTGGTGGGGAGACAGACATTCACTGCAAATTGTAATATACAGTACAGATACTCGTCTGTCCATAAATAAACTATGTAAATGAAGATCACATATGGGCTGCGTAGTTCTTCTGACCGGCAATAAGACAACGGGGGCGTCCCGGCCACTCTCCCCGTAATCACAACTGATGGTGCCAACCAGCACGATCTGTTCCCCGCGGTGCCGCCCCTGGGGAAATATTCAGTTATTGGTAGTCGTCCGGCCAGAGGCCCGACAACGGTTGGCCAGCGTCTTCTAGATTTAGTAGGTGTGAGACAACGTTAGACAGATAGAGGCGTTTAACGTAAGGGTGTAGTGGGGACGTGCTTTAAAGTGTTGTGGGTGGGTGAAAAGAGATGGGGGGAAAAGAGGTGGGGGGGATTTCTATAATTCACAAAGCCGAAAATATATTTACAATAAATAAATGATGAAAAATTCAAATGATTTTGATTTTAATACGTGGATAGATGGGTGGGATGGTTTGGAAGTGGGGATGGATGGGATGGTTTGGAAGTGGGGATGGATGGGATGGTTTGGAAGTGGGGATGGGTGGGATGGTTTGGAAGTGGGGATGGATGGGATGGTTGGAATAGGTGGAATTGTTGGGTTTAATTCGTGGACTAAATTAAAAAATGGGGTTAAGCCATTAAAGGTGACATGCTGTACATTTCATAAGTCATACTAAACATTTTATAAGACATACTTAACATTTTAAAAGACATACTAAACATTTGATAAGACATATTAAACATTTTATAAGACATACTGAACATTTTATAAGACATACTAAACATTTTATAAGACATACTAAACATTTTATAAGACATACTGAACATTTTATGACCTACTAAACATATTATAAGACATACTAAACATTTTATAAGACATACTGAACGTTTCAGCTCTAAGGCTCTTTCAATAGATTTAATTAAGTTTTAGTAAACTCATCAATATTTTACGTCGTCAAAGTTCTACCTCGGTCCAAACAAAGCCGTTTTGTAGAGTCAGTGACGTGGCGTCAGAGTAGTTGTTTCTTTTGTTTCCAAGAGGGCTGTGTCACATATGGTCGAAAAGAGTTATGATTACTGTTGTCTTCTTTAGTGTGCATTAAATATTTTGTCCAAACATGTCAAATAGAGGGAAAAGGGATACGTCCTCGTTTTTTGTTCATGCTTAATTATTTACAATTTGAGATAAATGATTGAAAAATGCAAGTCTCGAATCTCTCTAATCATAAAAATGTGACTTGGACCCCTCTGAAATAACACACTGGCTGAGCTACATATATCCAAGTAACAGTGTATGAATGTTCTTATTTGTGGTCAAAGGGAGTTAATAGTAGATCGTTCTAGCCTTTTTTCGCAACAATGATTAGGGTCTCTTCAATGTGTATAGTTACTTCCCTTTAGATATTAAGCCTCTGGTTCTCAACCTTTTTCCGGCCACCGCCCACTTGGACCCATAAACTTGCCCCCAATGCCACTCTGTGCAACCCAATTCAACATTTGTTGCTGAGGCTCGTCACGATTGTCTATGGAGCATGATTACACAATGACGTGTTCATTTTGTAGCATTTACTGGAATAACTAATAAGTATTCATAAATATTTATTAGCTTATTTATGTTATTACTGACCGTTATAAATTGAGAATTTAATCTCTTAATTTTAGACTATGGCTCGTTCTAGAAACAATCCATAATAAAGAACGATACCAAAGTTTAAACAAAATAATAACAAATAAAACGACAATCAAGGCCAGAGCTAATTACAATTAATAACTTTTTAATTTGTGAACTTCAATTAAATAATAACAGCAAGAGAAATATGATTAAAATTATAAACTTACAGATTTGCTGGTACCGGTACTGTATATAAAGATACAACGAGCACAAACTGGTACAACGAGGAAATAGAAAAATCCTTTGTTGTGTGTAGATTTTTCTATTTTATTTTCTTTTTCATTTAATACTTTGTTGTGTGTATATTAAATGACACAGCACATCTCGTGATCGAAAGAAAATCTCCGTCGCTCTCTATCGGTCAGCCCTTTTATAGGCATTTCCTACTAATGTCTAGAACCGTCTAATGCATTGTTTTGCTTTCCCGTTTTATCCAGATCCTTCTATAAGGTTCTGAATAACGAAGCTTTTTTGTAAACAAGGGAAAGTTTTTGTAGCCACACTTCAAAGGCGGTCACGAGAGTTCACGAGGGGTCATGCTCGTGAGACGCGAGATAGGCGTGCTTTAACACGTCATCCCTCATCACAATGTAATTATAAGATATGATACGATAAGATAAGATAATTAAGATAAGATACGTTTCTTTTATTAATCCAAATGAATGGAAAAAAAAATGTCCCATAATTAAAGACATACAAAGACATAGTTTTACACCTGTAACAAGTTAAACACAACAACGTCTAAAGTATTTCAGTAGCGTAGAAATCAGCCACTAAACAACTCCATTAGTGACAATAATGAATAAATTAGCGATCATTTAGATATGTTTGTAACTTGTGTTGCGATGATATTTATGTGAACAATATGTTTAGCTGTGACATATGTCTATTTAAACAACCTGTGCATTTTAAAATGTTTTACACAAAAAAAAGGGGGGGGGGGTGGATCCTGGAGTAAAATGTAACTTTCTTCCAGCCAGCCGCAGGGCATTAAGTCAATCTCTGTTAAACTAACTGAAGGTGGGTAAATTATTTTAATAATTCAAAAGAACATTATCATTTTTACACCTAAGTATATTTTTTTTCGTAAATTGCAATCGCTCCTTATGACCAGACTAAAACGGAATGGTTCAAGGTTTACAACTCATCCTAAAATATATTTCGTGTTTACATGAGTTTTGTCCCTTACGTAAAATCTGTCTCACTAACGAATACCTCGGCGGTTAGGTTTTCAAACTTCAGCAAATGAAGTCTATTATTTGTTGCTGTTAGTTGCTTTTGTTGGGTTGTTTTGTTTAAGTCAACTGACTCTCAGATGCTCATAAAAACAATTTGACTCGTGTTGAGATTTATAATACATACATTGCGTTATCGTCAAAAACTTTTTTGTGTGTGGGGTGTGGAGCGAAATGCCAGCCATAAAAATGCGGTCAGAAAAGCCTTAGGGTAAGAAAGGTCGTAGTATAAAAAAAGTCTTAGGGTAAAAAGAGTCCTAGGGTAAGAAAAGTGGTAGGGAACGAAACGTTTAAGGGTAAGACTAATACACATACTCACACTCAGGGCCGGATTTACAGGCAGGCCGACTAGGCCGTGACCTAGGGGCCCCGCGAAATAAGGGGCCCCAAAATTGGGAGTAGTATATAAAAAATATATATTTTTGAATAAAAAAACTTGGCAATGTTTTTTATTTTTCAAATTGGGGCCTCAAATTTTTGTTGGTTTGGGCCCCTAAAATTGTAAATCCGGCCCTGCTCACACTTCACACACAGACTCACACTTCACACACAGACTCATCTTCACTCACAGACTCACACTTCACACACAGACTCACACTTCATACACAGACTCACACTTCACACACAGACTCACACTTCACACACAGAGTCACACTTCACATACAGACTCACACTTCACACACAGACTCACACTTCACACACAGACTCACACTTCACACACAGACTCACACTTCACACACAGACTCACTCTTCACACACAGACTCACACTTCACACACAGACTCACACTTCACACACAGACTCACACTTCACACACAGACTCACACTTCACACACAGACTCACACTTCACACACAGACTCACACTTCACACACAGACTCACACTTCACACACAGACTCACTCTTCACACACAGACTCACACTTCACACACAGACTCACACTTCACACACAGACTCACACTTCACACACAGACTCACACTTCACACACAGACTCACACTTCACACACAGACTCACTCTTCACGCACAGACTCACACTTCACACACAGACTCACACTTCACACACAGACTCACACTTCACACACAGACTCACACTTCACACACATAATCACACTTCACGCACATACTCACTCTTCACACACAGACTCACACTTCACACACAGACTCACACTTCACACACAGACTCACACTTCACACACAGACTCACACTTCACACACAGACTCACACTTCATACACAGACTCACTCTTCACACACATAATCACACTTCACACACAGACTCACACTTCACACACAGACTCACACTTCACACACAGACTCACACTTCACACACATACTCACTCTTCACACACAGACTCACACTTCACACACAGACTCACACTTCACACACAGACTCACTCTTTACACACAGACTCACTCTTCACACACAGAATCACACTTCACGCACAGACTTACAAGCACGAATAATTTCACCAATTGTTTATTTGTCTTACATTATTCAAAGAGTGCTCAAATGACGTAGTCTTCAAAGACGTCACTGGCTTTTTCTTATGACAAAGTCTTTTCTTTTTTTTTAAATTTACACAAATATAGACTTTTTTCAGCCAAAGAATGCATACTCTAAGCCAGTGGTCGGTCTACTGGGGTAAATTATTCTAAATTGTATGTATTTAAAAAAAAATGGGGATAATGGAGGGCTCAGTAGATATGAATAAAGTTATTTTTAAATTAATATAAGATCGTTCCTTTTAAAGAAATATTTTTTTTTTAAACGGTGTGGTTGCTGGGGGCTCGTTGTGGTTAATGGGGGCCCGTTGTGGGTGCTAGGGGCCCGTTGTGGCTACTGGGGGCCCGTTGTGGGTGCTAGGGGCGCGGCAGCTAACATCGTGAATACGGCATTTTGGTCTAGTCGCCAATTGTATCAAATTCTCAAACATCTGCAGAGAGCAGTGCACCGCACCGCGGGGTCCGCACTGGCTTTACCGCTACGTGGCGCGGCGGACTAGTAGAGTGAACCCGACCACCCGGCGCTAAAAAACCCGGCACATTGCCCCATTGGGCAACGAAAGTGGTGACGCAAAGCCTCGTACTCAAAGAGTGGAAACTTTTTGCCCATAACAGTATGACCAGTACGTTAAAATATTCAAAGCATGTCGCGGAACCAACCTTTATAAACCCCCGTCTGCGGTCCCCTGGTCAGCCTAGTGTTGCGGTGGCAGGGCACCACCCCTCACCCACACAAACAACCACGGATAGCGTATCCCTCTTGTGCAGGTGACGCACGACAGGCCTGCAGTTGTCCTTCAGTTGAATTTGTGTGGAGTCAGGAAGAATTCACACGAAATAACCAAACTACTCCACTGGCCGCGAAGTGGATGTAGCTTTATTCCATGAAAACTTACTGCATATAACCTTTCCATATCGCAGGTCATTCGCTCTACTACTGCAGTTTGGAAAAATGTCGTGTGATTACCACAGCGGTACGACACGACATAATGAGAGGAACGCGTCCGGAATGTGCATCAATGATGTCTGCCTCGAGACAAACCTCATCAGGTTGCAGGACGGAGAGAGTGCGTCCACTCTGCTCCACACGGGACATAGCACAGAGTCCTGGCCATATCTAATATCATCGGACCTCGCGGCCAAGCACAGCGACCATCTTCCCATCCGACTAGAGGTTGCTCTTAGCACGACCAAAGCTCGCTTCGAAAAGCGTTAGTGGCTCTTTCGGAAAGCCAACTGAAAGGAGTATGAGAAACAGGCCGAGACCAAGCTTGGCCAACTAAATTTTGAATCCGGCGACATCGATGTAACCTATGGGAGATTTATTGGCGAGATCATGGGTATCGCACGGAAGACGATTCCCTGGACAAACGGAAAGTAAAAGTTCAGGCCCAACTCGAACAGGCACCTGAAAGAAGTGCTAAAGCGACGTGCAAAAGCCCAGAAACAAGCCGAAGAAAAGGAAACACCTGCTTCTCGTGCACGATATCATCGACTTACAGGTTAAGGCCCGGGCCGCAGTTCAAAAGGCAAAGATATCGAAAGGGGTAAATGCAAGTGAAAAACTCAATTTCCGGGACGGAAGAAAAGTGTAGCGACTCCTAGGAAACATCTCTGGCAAAAGGAAGCAGAAAAAAACCCAGTCACTAAAGACCGCGAAAGGCATCGAGTCGAGCGATGCCAAAAGAGCAAGGACGCTCAAAAAACACTTTGCACAAGTGAAAAACAAAGTCAGAGCGACGGACGAAAGCAGCACCAAGTCTAAGGCAGAATGGAGCTCGTATCCACAGTGTTTGGCCCCATCAAGAGGTTTTCACAGTACTTTTCACTATGCAAGAATGGCGACGGCTCTAGGTAAGTGCATAACGGTAAAATCACCATGGACCGATTCCATTCATAATATTCATAATTAAATGATAACCCACCCGGGGAAGGATTCGAGAGAAATTCTGAAGGCGCTGATTAAGAAAACCTGGACAGCATGGAAACAAAGCAATAGTCATGGCAACCTGCTTTGGTGATACACTACTCTGTTGATACACTACTCTGGTGGTACACTACTTTGGTGATACACTACTCTGGTGGTATACTACTTTGGTGATACACTACTCTGGTGGTACACTACTTTGGTGATACACTTCTCTGGTGGTTCACTGCTCTTGTGGTACACTGCTCTGGTGGCAACATGTTCTTGTATTTAACTTAGATAGATCTGTTTTGATACCAACATGATCGTATATGTCAAATTTATAATTTTTCATACAGAATCAACCCCTGTAATGCTGTCCCCATCATTTCCATGCAATTTGAGCTTTAAAAATAGTATTCAAATAGATCCTTTTTTTTTTATGAGTTTTGTATTAATTTATTTTGTAGAATTTATGTTTTATTTTTTCTATTTTCAGAATTGAATTACATAAACCATAAAGTATATAAACCATAAAGTATATAAACCATAAAGTATATAAACCATAAAGTATATAAATATTCTACGATTTTCTTCCTTTCATACTGAATGGGTAGCGGCTCTAATCCTTGTACTCTTGAAAGAAGGAAAGGAAGGGAGATAAAGAGAGACAACGAGAAAAAAAGAGAAACAAAGAAAATAAAGGAAACGATTGAATGGAAAGAAAGCAAAGGAAGAAAGAATGGTGGCAGAGGAAAGCATCTGCTAGAGACGAGAACCTGAACAGCATGAAATCTGGACATGTCATTGTGAGTGTTTAGTGGGGTTGGGGTACGGAGGGGGGCGTGCTCGGTGATAAATGGTGAATGAGATTGGAATGATAAAATCTCGCATAGTGAGCCTCTCGAGACGCAGAAACCAAGGCAAATTTTGACAAACCTTTGTACAAGTTTGTACATCAGAGATTCTAAGATCAGAGCAAACGTCGCATGCCTCGTGATGTTCTTAACATCTAGGTCAGGTCTGCACAACTCAAAGTGTGAGGCGGGCCGTAATACTTTATGAAAAACGTGTGCGGGCCGTAAAAACTATATGAAAAACTTGTGCGGGCCGTAATACTATATATGAAAAACTTGTGTGGGCCAAAAGTTAATAGGACAGGACGAAACTATTAAGAAAATAATAATAATGAAGAATATTTCGTTACTTCGCGGGCCGCCAACTGGGTGCTAGAGTGGCCGCATGCGGCCCGCGGGCCATATGTTGCGCAGGCCTGATCTAGGTAATGAAAGGTCACGGTAAGTTATAAACGCTGCCTCGTGGCAGCTAATGAGAACTGAATGTTTCTAAATGAAACATGTCACTTATAACAGTCACTACTAGGTTTGTCATTAGGTAAATATGTCAAGATAAAGACTGTCTAGGTTAACCTTTACTGTGTTGTCTTTGACGGGACTGTCATGAATGGCCTCACCTGGACATTTCTAATCTGTCGAAGACAGTCCAGTAAAGGTTAGATGAATAGAGGTCAGACAGTCAATCTCAAGTATTTCCAGTTCAATGAGGTCAATGTCAGGAATACCAATACAAGGATGGTCCATGTAAAGATAGTTAACTTCCCAAGCCAAAAGCCTCAGGACCATATCGTCCAATTACAGGACATTACGGGACATTACAGATAACAGTTAAAGTAATCCATTTTGCTCTATCCCGTTTGATTTTTGAAAGTTTCCCTTCTGACCTTATACAGTTTTCTCTGACCTTGGCATTATACAGTTTCCTCTCTCACCTTGACCTTATACATTTCGTCTCGACCTTGACCTTATAAGTATAAGTTACTCTCTGAGCTTATACAGTTTCATATCTGACCTATTACAGATTCCTCTCAGACCTTTTACAGTTCCTCTCTGAACTTGACCTTTCTAAAGTTTCCTTTCTGACTTAACACAGTTTCCTCTTTGACCTTACACAGTTTCCTCTTTGACATTAAACAGTTTCCTCTTTGACCTTACACGGTTTCCTCTTTGACATTAAACAGTTTCCTCTTTGACATTAAACAGTTTCCTCTTTGACCTTACACGTTCGTTGTTGTGTTATGTCCTCTTCCAGATATTCCTCAACACAGTTGCTCTACCCTCCCACGTTGTCATTTACATCAGTGCAGACTTGCTTTGGGCCGGTTGTCGGGACGACCCTTGTACACAATTAAGAGATCGCCTATGCCCTGGACCGGCTGTGGGGACAACCGTGGTACACATCTAAGAGATCGCCTATGTCCTGGACCGGCAGTGGGGACAACCGTGGTACACATCTAAGAGATCGCCTATGCCCTGGACCGGCAGTGGGGACAACCGTGGTACACATCTAAGAGATCGCCTATGCCCTGGACCGGCAGTGGGGACAACCGTGGTACACATCTAAGAGATCGCCTATGCCCTGGACCGGCAGTGGGGACAACCGTGGTACACATCTAAGAGATCGCCTATGCCCTGGACCGGCAGTGGGGACAACCGTGGTAGACATCTAAGAGATCGCCTATGCCCTGGACCGGCAGTGGGGACAACCGTGGTACACATCTAAGAGATCGCCTATGCCCTGGACCGGCAGTGGTGACAACCGTGGTACACATCTAAGAGATCGCCTATGCCCTGGACCGGCAGTGGGGACAACCGTGGTACACATCTAAGAGATCGCCTATGCCCTGGACCGGCAGTGGGGACAACCGTGGTACACATCTAAGAGATCGCCTATGTCTTGGACGGATGTCTGGACAACCGTGGTACACATCTAAGAGATCGCCTATGTCTTGGACGGATGTCTGGACAACCGTGGTACACAAAGGGATCGGCTATGTCTTGGACCGGCTGTCTGGACAACCGTGGTACTCAGAGGGATCGCCTATGTCTTGGACCGGCTGTCTGGACAACCCTGGTACACAACTGAGGAATTGCCTATGCCCTAGTACGGCTCTCTGGACGACCTTAATTGTGTCAAATCGATTCCCTTCTGCTCCATTCCTCGCATTATTCCAGCATCCAGACCGAGCACTGTTACTGCAGTGACCACTGACCCGTGGGGAAGCGGGGAGGGAAAAAAAACACCTTTACTCATACCGTCCAGAGACTCGGCCCCCAGGGGAAATTATCAAGTCAAAACGGGCGTTTTACACAAAGAGTTCTTTTCTCTTGGAGACATAAATATAAGTGACTTAAATGGAAATTATGACGCGGGCTGAGCGAGATATCTCGTGAACATTGCTTCAGTTATTTCAACAGTGAGTCTCAAAATTGTTGCGTAACAGGACTTGCAAACTGGAAACCGGGTATTTAAGGAAACGAGAGAAATGTCCTATGAAGTTACAAGACAATGGTGAACATCAATTACTGCGGTGTAAAAACAGTATACAGTTTTATGTAAAAAAGCTTCGTATTAGAACTTAAATTTATTCAAGGAAGACAGCAGTAACTGTTATTTTAAGCGTATGGCTGCAGACATTGATGGTCAATGAAGTCGACATTCATCTTACTGAAGTACTGTTTGACATCTATATATGGTCGGGATCTTTCAGCTTATCACTAGCGAGTTTTCTGGTGACAGTAATGTTTATGTCTGCATCTTCATCGACACTGCGTTGTTAGAATCAAGTGACTGGGGCTTGTGACTGTTCTATACAACCTGGGCCGTCTGCATTGACGAATAATAAATCTTTGCCAGTTTCTGATTATCTTTTAAAAGTAGATTAGTATTCTTCAAGGATATTCAATGGCCGATAGAGTTACAATTTTCGCTTTGTTGATGTCATACTTTAAAAGGAAACCTTCACAGAGCACGCAAACCCCTCTCCCTGAAGGATACGCCTTCTGCCGTCAACTCAGACCCCGCTAAAGAAAAACTATGTCCAGATTATGCAAGAAATGTTGTCTTTCTTTTTCCTTGTACGGACGGGCGAAATCAAGCCATTAAATACGAATCATTGTCTTTTTTTCTCCCTAGCCAAATAAGAACAGTTGGCTCCCTTTATCCTAATTATAAATGAACGAGTTTCCATCTCTTGGCACCCCCACTCCTCGAGCCCAGTCTCGCACCCCGATCCCCTGCAGTTTAACTGCCTTTCTCCCGCATTTTTTTCATTTCCTGGAGTGTTGAGTTGCTGTGGAAACATTTCCTGGGTTAAAGGCGTATTTCGTTAAGGTCAGGGGTCAGAAAAAATAGGGCCGCACGATGACTTCAAACTAGAGATGGGAATCTTTTGGGTTCAGTCGTCTGCAGAGTTGTCTGATGGGGTTCAGTCGTCTGCAGAGTTGTCTGATGGGGTTCAGTCGTCAGCAGAGTTGTCTGATGGGGTTCAGTCGTCTGCAGAGTTGTCTGATGGGGTTCAGTCGTCAGCAGAGTTGTCTGATGGGGTTCAGTCGTCAGCAGAGTTGTCTGATGGGGTTCGGTCGTCAGCAGAGTTGTCTGATGGGGTTCAGTCATCAGCAGAGTTGTCTGATGGGGTTCGGTTGTCAGCAGGGTTGTCCGATGGGGTGCAGTCGTCAGCAGGGTTGTCTGATGGGGTGCAGTCTTCAGCGGGGTCATACTTCGGTGTATTCGGTTCGGGTGCGGTTCGATTCCAATCTCTATTTCAAGCATTTAACATCTGCAGCGCTGAAAGGGATGAGTCTTACATAATGTGACGAGACATCACGGCGTTGTTGAAAGTGATGAGTCTTACATAATGTGACGAGATACCACGCTTAGCAATGACATGGCTCGTTGTATTGTGTGGCTCATATGAGATGTAATGTGTTTTTTTTAATCCGAGACCCTCGTTTTTAAGCAGTGTGTTTCCCTTCTAATGAGCTCCGCAGCTTCTACCTCCCCATTTACACTATCCCCAAACACCATTATCTTGTAAGATATGGGGTCCCCTACCAGGGGCTACCCCATGGAATTGGATTCTAATGAAATAATATTTTGACAACTTTCTTTAAAGAACGCCCGTCTACAAAGGACGAGTTAACAGGCACTAGAAAGTAGAAAAGAATGTACAATTGAGCAAAGAAAGATTGTGTAGAGATGTAGATGTAGCACTCTATGTAGCACTCTATGTAGCACTCTATGTAGCACTCTATGTAGCACTCTATGTAGCACTCTATGTAGCTCTCTATGTAGCCTTCTATGTATTACTGTGTGTATCACTATATGTAGCACTGAATGTAGAACTATTTGTAACACTCTATGTAGCACTCTATGTAGCACTATATGTAGCACTGAATGTAGCACTCTATGTAGCCCTCTATGTCTCCTTTGTCGCCATCATGACTGTAAATCCAGTGTTCTCATAATGGCGCTGTCAATCCAACGATCACACCATGACGCTGTCAATCCAACGATCACACCATGACGCTGTCAATCCAACGATCACACCATGACGCTGTCAATCCAACGATCACACCATGACACTGTCAATCCAACGATCACACCATGACACTAAACATTCAAAGATCCTATCTAAACGTCGTAAATCCATGGATCCTTTACAAACATACGGACTGCTCATCCATATTACATTTAGTTAACTCGCATTAGCGCGCCCATTTAACATGATCGAGTGCATTCTCCAAAATAACTATATTGTTTTGGCTTTTCTTACCGTGTTGGCCACACTCCAGAATGTTAATCTTTCAGCTGAAATTAATACTCTCTGGGAGAATTGCTTTTTTAAAATAAATGTGCATTTACGACACGTTGAAATCAGTGTTTTATTATTTAAAAGATATCTCATTGAATCAGTGGCGTAGCGAGCTTAACACGCGCCCGGGGCACAATACCTTTTTAGCGCCCCCCAATACCTTTTTAGCGCCCCCCCCCCATTCGAAAACCATACAATATTATAGTAAAATATACCATTTGGCGCTAAAATATACCATTTTGCGCCCCTTTGTGAGTAGCGCCCGGGGCATGATGCCCCCTTGCCCACCCGCACTACGCCACTGCATTGAATGAATTTATTCATATCCCACAAATGGGAGGCTGTGGTAAAAAAAAAAGGGGGGGAGGGGCTTAGGGAAAGGTTGGGGGGGGAGGGGAGAGGTAATGCTTACACGGTTAAGGGCTTATTTGATTACGTGTCTGCAAGCTATGGCTCTACAACAACACATGGATTGTATTATTAAGAGTATATCTTTCATATCTTTTTTTTCAGGAAAGTGATATGTAAATCTTTTGAAAGCCTTCTGATGTTCACGGTCTCTTATAATGTGTTAAACAGAGATTGGATTTTACTTCTTTTTATTTATTTTTAAAATTTTAAAATGTTCATCCATCACATTTGTTGGTCACGTGACACTAAACTGGATCCTTGAGACACTCATGATAAAGGAATAGTGTTTATTTAGTGTTTATTTAGTGTTTACGTAGTGTTTATTTAGTGTTTAATAATTGTTTATTTCGTTTTTATTAAGTGTTTACTTAGTGTTTATTTAGTGTTTATTTAGTGTTTATTTCGTGTTTATTTGGTGTTTATTTAGTGTTTACTTAGTGTTTATTTAGTGTTTATTTAGTGTTTATTTAGTGTTTATTTAGTGTTTACTTAGTGTCTATTTAGTGTTTATTTAGTGTTTACGTAGTGTTTACTTAGTGTTTATTTAGTTTTTACTTAGTGTTTATTTAGTGTTTATTTAGTATTTATGTAAAGACACATAACGCCCACTTAAAAGGGGGGCGGGCGAGAGGGATGGGGGCTATTAGTGTACTACGGCTAAAACATGTACGTAAATATGGTAACGTCATACACGATTGGTAAAACTCTAGAATACTTGTATGAGTTGTGGTATGAATAGACTACGTGATTGAATGATGAGAATCAGACAGATGGGCAGACGGACAGACAGTCTGACATACATACACGCAGACAGACGGGGAGACGGAAAGATGGGGAGACAGACAGACGGGGAGACGGAAAGATGGGGAGACAGACAGACGGGGAGACGGAAAGATGGGGAGACAGACAGACGGGGAGACGGAAAGATGGGGAGACAGACAGACGGGGAGACGGAAAGATGGGGAGACAGACAGACGGGGAGACGGAAAGATGGGGAGACAGACAGACGGGGAGACGGAAAGATGGGGAGACAGACAGACGGGGAGACGGAAAGATGGGGAGACAGACAGACGGGGAGACGGAAAGATGGGGAGACAGACAGACGGGGAGACGGAAAGATGGGGAGACAGACAGACGGGGAGACGGAAAGACAACATAAAACCAACAGAATAAAACATCCGTATATATATATATATAATATTGCTAGACATTTTACCCCACTCATAGCACCACTCACAGCTCGACCACAGCCGCACTCACAGCCCCACCCACAGCACCACCCACAGCACCACCCACAGCCCCACCCACAGCCCCACCCACAGCCGCACCCACAGCCCCACCCACAGCCCCACCCACAGCCCCACCCACAGCATCACCCACAGCCCCACCCACAGCACCACCCACAGCCCCACCCACAGCCCCACCCACAGCCCACCCACAGCCCCACCACCAAACCCAAAACCCGGTCTAAATCACTTACAAATATTTTAATAAAACTCTTCCACATCTTCAAATATTCCCTTGCCTCATGGTCAAGTCTTACTTTATTTTAAATTCTCAAATTATGAAAACTGCAATCGGTTTAAATTTCGACATTTTCTTGCCTAGAACAGTGGTTCTCAGCCTGTGGGTCGCGATCCCTTTGGGGTTCGAGCCACCCTCTATCAGGGGTCGCCTCAGACCATCTGAAAAAACATGTGCTCTACAGTTATGAAGTAGTAACGAAAATAATTTTGGGTTGGGGTTGGGTCGCGGCATTAGAAAGGTTGAGAACCACTAGCCTAGAAGAATAGGTCAAAGACAATTTGCATGAACCTCAATATTATTGCCCAGAATTTGTTACGCCAGTGGCGTGGATAGCGTTTGTGACGCACTTAGATACAGGGGCGTAGCTAGAGTTTGTGGCGCTTCCAGACTCAGTGGCATAACTAGAGTTTGTAACGCCCCCGGATTCAGTGTCGTAGGTAGAGTTTGTGAAGTCCATTCGATCTTTGTTAACCTTAAATTTTGAAAAACACAATACAAAATATATGTACATAAAAAGCTATTTAAAGTATATTAAGTTGACCAAAAGGACGCCCCCTAAATGCAGGTCACACGAGACGAAACACCCCATCCGCCCCTTCTCTTACTACGCCCCGTGCCAAGACCACAAACCCTTTCATGTGATTTGATGATTGTCTCTCGTCGATGGCCAGTCACATGATAAGATGTGTTCACGTGATCAGATACGCTATGAGCCTGACACGCCATTGGGGAAATGATCCACCAGACAGCCGGTGGCACATTGCTCCATAGTACACAACATGAATACGAGACAAGGCGCATGGATGAGATGAACGCTAGAGATTATGTGTTTGACCGTCGACCCTAGCGACACCCTCGAGGGACGGATTTCTTTGTGACCATTATTTTTGCCAATTGCATCAAAACAAAAACGTCACCGCCTCACGTTAGTCTATGACTCTCATCAGTCTTTGTTGTTCATGCTTATGCTGCTGTGGGGCGGTAATTCTGGGATTTGTAGCGCCCCCCCCCCCCACCTTTTTTTTGTTTCTAAGTCATAAACTACTTCTCACGTGACTTTTAAATCAATGACTCACGGACGTGACGCCAGTTTGATGGTTCTGAGTTTCCGCGCGTCACAGCGGGAGCAGTAAGGCGTCATGTTGTAGCGCGATGTATGAGCCCATAAAGAACCAAAGACAATAATTTTTTTTTTTTTTGGGGGGGATGAGTAGTTGAAACAAGATATGTAACCATGGAAACGGTAGGGGGCGGCTTAAACAAGGGGAGACCACGCCGGTGTTCAACAAGAAAAGAAATCTAAAGAATTATTTTTTTTACAACTAACTAGATCGATAACCCGCCTTCGACACAAAGATTTCTTCTGACTATTTGGAAACTTCTATACAGTTACCCTCCACATTTGATCTACAGCTTCCACTGGACACCTACTAACTCGAAACTATTACTCCACTACGACAAAGGTTGACCAGACGTTAACACGAACCCCACAGAAGCATTTGACATATTGTCATGATCCTACAGGGACATCTTGTCAGCAACGGGCGCCGGGGCAAATTGATGTACTGGGCCCCCCAATTTCACACTAACCTGTGCAAGTGACGTCTGAAAAAATGCAATATGGGTGCTGGTAAGTGACCAGACTGGTCCATGCGTTACGATGTCACTGTGTTCCTCGTCCTCTCCCTTTCCTTAAATCTCTGCCGCAGTCGACATTCTCCCAACCAAACCCCAACTCTTACATTCTCCTAACCAAACCCAAACTCTGACATTCTCCCAACCAAACCTCAATCCTGACATTCTCCAAACCAAACCTCAATCCCGACATTCTCCAAACCAAACCCCAACTCTTACATTCTCCCAACCAAACCCCAACTCTTACATTCTCCCAACCAAACCCCAACTCTTACATTCTCCCAACTAAACCCCAACTCTGACATTCTCCCAACCAAACCCCAACTCTTACATTCTCCCAACCAAACCCCAACTCTTACATTTCCCAACCAAACCGCAACTCTTACTTTCTCCCAACCAAACCCCAACTCTTACATTCTCCCAACCAAACCCCAACTCTTACCTTCTCCCAACTAAACCCCAACTCTGACATTCTCCCAACCAAACCCCAACTCTTACATTCTCCCAACCAAACCCCAACTCTTACATTTCCCAACCAAACCTCAACTCTGACTTTCTCCCAACAAAACCCCAACTCTGACATTCTCCCAACCAAACCCCAACTCTTACATTCTCCCAACCAAACCTCAACTCTGACTTTATCCCAACCAAACCCCAACTCTTACATTTTCCCAACCAAACCCCAACTCTGACTTTCTCCCAACCAAACCCTAACTCTTACATTCTCCCAACCAAACCCCAACTCTTACATTTTCCCAACCAAACCCCAACTCTGACTTTCTCCCAACCAAACCCCAACTCTTAGATTCTACCAACCAAACCCCAACTCTTACATTTCCCAACCAAACCCCAACTCTTACATTTTCCCAACCAAACCCCAACTCTTACCTTCTCCCAACTAAACCCCAACTCTGACATTCTCCCAACCAAACCCCAACTCTTACATTCTCCCAACCAAACCCCAACTCTGACATTTCCCAACCAAACCCCAACTCTGACATTCTCCCAACCAAACCCCAACTCTTACATTCTCCCAACCAAACCCCAACTCTTACATTCTGCCAACCAAACCCCAACTCTTACATTTCCCAACCAAACCCCAACTCTTACATTCTCCCAACCAAACCCCAACTCTGACATTCTCCCAACCAAACCCCAACTCTGACATTCTCCCAACCAAACCCCAACTATGACATTATCCCAACCAAACCCCAACTCTGACATTCTCCCAACCACACCTTAACTCTGACATTCTCCCAACCAAACCCCGTTTCTCTTTCTCTTCCCCATTTCATCCCTTTGTTTCTCTACCTCATTATTTCTCCATCTCTCAAATCTCCTTCTCTCCTCTCACACATACTCTCTCATTCTCTCTTTCTCTCTCTCTATCTTTCTCTCTCTCTCTCTCTCTCTTTCCCTCTATCGCCTCATTTATCTCATTTCTCTCTATATTGCAGTGCTATTTAAAATTCGAATTTTCACCATTGACCTCTTACCACTCACCAATGTCATTTTGATCTCACATAATAAAGTATGTTGCTAACTCACAAATGTCACATTGGTCTAACGTAATAAGTTGTGGAACGAGACTCAATGATATCATTTGGTTGAAAAGGTCTATGAAGAATCCCATGAGTTTTACATGGAACAATATAATCGATAGCTAAACATCATTATTTTGAAATACATCTGCCCATGTCTCGTGTTTATTATCAACGTGCGTGATATGAAGGGGAGCCACAGAGGCGGATATGTCTTCCTGGTCATTTTTTTGTCAACGAATTCAGTTTCCGATGTAATGACAAAATTGTATCCGGTTTATTTTTTTTAAAATTTTAGTTACGCCATGCACCTGTTACTTATATAGCTGGTAATGAAAATCTTTGATCAAAACGTCCAGTTAAGGTCAGGTGTAATGGACATCGTGAATGAGCAGGGGCGTTTTCATGTGGAAGACCGAGACTGAATCTGGGTTAAACATATACATTATTGTACAAGGCTGTCCATATGACCTTCCAACGGTCCAGTTATTTTGCACGGGCAGCTCTGTAATGTCGAGCCTGTCCAGGGATGTCGAGTTATGATGTCACTGGGACATTTCTTTTTAAAAAACACGTACAGTAAGAACACGTGGCTCACATTAATCACGAGCAATTAACGAGGGTTGACGAGGTTAAAGGGAAAGTGGAGGAATTTTTGACGTCAAGGAAGAAGGAATGATTGATAGGAAACGTTAGCAAAATATTGGAAAAGATGTTTGTGGGGAGGTATCATATGGAATGTTAGCGAAATGTTGGAAAAGATGTTTGGGGGGAGGTATCATATGGAATGTTAGCGAAATGTTGGAAAAGATGTTTGTGGCGGATTCGTATAGAAAGTTAGCAAAATAATGGAAAAGATGTTTGAGAGAGGAATCATGGAAAATTAGCACAATTTCGTACAGATGGGTTAGAGAATTTTTAAAAATCACATCTGTCCTTAGTTAAAGTTGAGATAATGAAAGGAACCCATGCGACACACGATAGTCTTAAAAGTGCGCACCAATGCGCCAACATGCTTGAAAGTGCACACCGATGCACCAGCCTGCTTGAAAGTGCACACCACTGCACCACCTAGCTTGAAAGTGCACACCGATGCACCAGACTTCTTGAAAGTGCGCACCAATGCACCACCGTGCTTGAAAGTACACATCGATGTGCCACTCAGTACGTTCGTTGTTTTTTTTAAATTTAAAACAGGTGTAACAGTGCGTCACATTCATAACATGATTTATTTATTTTTATTAAAAAAAATAATTTTAATAAAATAAAATTATCAACAGACCTTAACGTGTTCCAATGACTACTTTAAAGTATGGGGAAAAAAAAGTAGTGTTTGTTTAACAGAGAGACACTGAAACTAATATGCCACATAATCGTGTAGCGTTTCTGAGTTTGAAAACTCTATTTCACATTTTTACGTTTAAAGTTGTATTGAGTATACTATCACACAAAATTTCGTTAAACAAATATTTCATTTCTAGCTTTATTATGATTCCTTCTGACTATTTGGAAACTTCTACAGAGTTACCCTCTACATTTGACCAACAGCTTGACGAACGATAGTTACACGATTGCAATTGTTGGGGTCATTTTAAGATTTTCTTCAGACTAAAATAATTAAGAAATTAACTAAGAAACCATACACACTGAGGGGGAAAAAAGGGGGGGTGTTAAAATTTTGGCACACATTAACTTTGAAGCTACGGCACACACACTGACTTTTTAACTGCGGCACGTCTTGTTATTGAACCGCGGCACACCCTGGCATTTAAACAGGAATATTTTTTAATCCTCCATTCAACTTAAAGTTATCCCTTCCGGGTTTTTTTTTTGGTTTTTTTAGATTGATATTTTTTTTCTCTGTTTTGCATCTTGAAAGCCACCAGATGAACATCGGAACAATTCAAAGGAAGGCGCAGTAAAAAAATTTTTTAATTGTCTAAAGCTGTTTGCCATGCCATTTTGTCCAGGCTTTTAAAGTGTCACGAGCAAGCCATTAGAAATAAATACACTGATTGGAGTCGGGACAAAAATACAAATTTTTTATTTTTTTTAAAAATTAGCTTTGACAAAATAGAATGTGAAGTCGTTTGTGGAACAGACTACGCAGTGGAATACTCCGAGAAACAGATTACGCAGTGGAATACTCCGAGAAAAAGACTAAGCAGTGGAATACTCCGAGAAACAGACTACGCAGTGGAATACTCCGAGAAAAAGACTACGCAGTGGAATACTCCGAGAAACAGACTACGCAGTGAACTACTCCGAGAAACAGACTACGCAGTGGAATACTCCGAGAAACAGACTACGCAGTGGAATACTCCGAGAAACAGACTACGCAGTGGAATACTCCGAGAAACAGACTACGCAGTGGAATACTCCAAGAAACAGACTACGCAGTGGAATACTCCGAGAAAAAGACTACGCAGTGGAATACTCCGAGAAACAGATTACGCAGTGGAATACTCCGAGAAACAGACTACGCAGTGGAATACTCCGAGAAACAGACTACGCAGTGGAATACTCCAAGAAACAGATTACGCAGTGGAATACTCCGAGAAACAGACTACGCAGTGGAATACTCCGAGAAACAGATTACGCAGTGAACTACTCCGAGAAACAGACTACGCAGTGGAATACTCCGATCTTGAACAAAAAGGTCATGTATAACCGTGTACGCTTGTATTGGTATAACCTATTTGACCACGAGACGATTTCTTCTCCAGAGTCACATGTCGCTTTGTGACACTTGCAAATAATAGCCTTTCAGCTTCTTAAAGACCGTGGACAGAAGAGTCTGGTCCGCGAGACCATTTCAACCAGCACGTGAGACCATTTCAACTAGCACGTGAGACCATTTCAACCAGCACGTGACACCATTTCAACTATCACGTGAGACCATTTCAACTAGCACGTGAGACCATTTCAACCAGCACGCGAGACCATTTCAACTGGCCCGCGAGACCATTTCAACCAGCACATGACACCATTTCAACTATCACGTGAGACCATTTCAACAAGCACTTGAGACCATTTCAACTAGCACGTGAGACCATTTCAACAAGCACCTGAGACCATTTCAACTATCACGTGAGACCATTTCAACAAGCACCTGAGACCATTTCAACTATCACGTGAGACCATTTAAACTGGCACGTGAGACCATTCCAAAAAGCACTTGAGACCATTTCAACTATCACGTGAGACCATTTCAACTATCACGTGAGACCATTTCAACTGGCACGTGAGACCATTTCAACTATCACGTGAGACCATTTAAACTGGCACGTGAGACCATTCCAACAAGCACTTGAGACCATTTCAACTATCACGTGAGACCATTTCAACTGGCACGTGAGACCATTTCAACTATCACGTGAGACCATTTCAACTAGCACGTGAGACCATTTCAACTAGCACGTGAGACCATTTCAACTATCACGTGAGACCATTTCAACTAGCACGTGAGACCATTTTAACTGGCACGTGAGACCGTTTCAACTAGCACGTGAGACCATTTCAACTATCACGTGAGACCATTTCAACTGGCACGTGAGACCATTTCAACTGGCACGTGAGACCATTTCAACTAGCATGCGAATCTTGTCCCCGCCCTTAAACACCCCAACCAACTTACATAACAGTTTCCTTTGTCGAGGTCGGTATACTGATTATAAATAGAAACAGCGGCGTAGCTAGAGTGTTTGGCGCCCGGGGACAAGATTCGCGCCCAGGGACAAGATTCATTTTAAAGCGCCCTCTTTTCCTTTTTTTTCAACTCTCAAACCCATTATTTTCATTAATAAAATAATACCAAAGCACATTTTGGCGCCCCTAACTAGCTGGCGACCGGGTGCATCTGTGCCCCCCGCCCCCCCTACGCTACGCCTCTGAATAGATATGTGTGATGTTGAAAAGGATCAGGTAAGGAATTAGATCCCTACATACCCTACAAGACAATGATCAAGGGAAATAGATCACTACAAGACTGTAAGCTAAGGAAATAGATGATTTAAAGACAAGGAGCTATGTACGGAAATAGATCACTTACAAGACAGGTAGCTTAGGAACTAGGTCTTTTTACAAGAATAGGAGCTAAGGAGATAGATCACTTACAAGACATCCCAGAAAAAGGCCATAAAAACAACAAACACCGTATATTTAAAGGACATGCAACTAAGATGCTTATAAAAAAAGGGTGGGCAACGTCAGGCACGCGTGTCAGAAGCGGCAAGCATAACGATTTTCAAATGGCTCGCGGAAGAACAAATAATTAATAAATATAAAAAAGGTCGTTGTATAGGCTGTTGGCAAGCTGAATGAATTAGAAATCCCTTTTTTGACCACAATGTTACCTTGGCACAATGTTACCTTGTCACAATGTGACCTTGGCACAATGTGACCTTGTCACAATGTTACCTTGTCACAGTGTTACCTTGGCACAATGTTACCTTGTCACAATGTTACCTTGGCACAATGTTACCTTGGCACAATGTTATCTTGCCACAATGAGACCTTGGCACAATGTTACCTTGGCACAATGTGACCTTGGAACAATGTTACCTTGTCACAATGTGACCTTGGCTCAATGTTACCTTGGCACAATGTTACCTTGCCGCAATGTGACCTTGGCACAATGTGACTTGGTACAATGTTACCTTGTCACAATGTGACCTTGGCACAATTTTACCTTGGCACAATGTTACCTTGGCTCAATGTTATCTTGCCACAATGTGACCTTGGAACAATGTTACCTTGGCACAATGTTACCTTGGCACAATGTTACCTTGGCACAATGTTACCTTGGCACAATGTTACCTTGGCTCAATGTTATCTTGCCACAATGTGACCTTGGCACAATGTTACCTTGGCACAATGTTACCTTGGCACAATGTGACCTTGGCACAATTTGACCTTGGCTCAATGTTACCTTGGCACAATGTTACCTTGGCACAATGTTACCTTGGCACAATGTGACCTTGGCACAATGTTACCTTGGCACAATGTTACCTTGGCTCAATGTTATCTTGCCACAATGTGACCTTGGCACAATGTTACCTTGGCACAATGTTACCTTGGCACAATGTTACCTTGTCACAATGTGACCTTGACACAATGTTACCTTGGCTCAATGTTACCTTGGCACAATGTGACCTTGGCACAATGTTACCTTGGCTCAATGTTACCTTGGCACAATGTGACCTTGGCACAATGTTACCTTGTCACAATGTTACCTTGGCACAATGTTACCTTGTCACAATGTTACCTTGGCACAATGTTACCTTGGCACTATGTTATCTTGCCACAATGAGACCTTGGCACAATGTTACCTTGGCACAATGTCACCTTGGAACAATGTTACCTTGTCACAATGTGACCTTGGCTCAATGTTATCTTGGCACAATGTTACCTTGCCGCAATGTGACATTGGCACAATGTGACTTGGTACAATGTTACCTTGTCACAATGTGACCTTGGCACAATGTTACCTTGGCTCAATGTTATCTTGGCACAATGTGACCTTGGCACAATGTTACCTTTTCACAATGCGACCTTGACACAAAGTTACCTTGGCACAATGTTACCTTGGCACAATGTTATTTTGCCACAATGTGACCTTGGCACAATGTTACCTTGGTACAATGTGACCAAAACGTTTCCTATTCCCGTTACATAACATAAATGTATTAATTTAAGAGCGGGGAAACCTGTGTTATATACATAATTTAAACTGATGTTGTAAGTTAGAGTGTCTTGACACAGTGGGTCTGCCACGTAACTCGTCACCTAATAGGAAAGTTTATTGGGCTTCAGTTGTCAAATTATAGAAAACTCAGAAATATGTAACAACTGCTCGCTGTGTAAAGCTTGTTACAAACGGAGAAATAGGATTGATAAGCATGAATCAAAATTGTACAGGGCTGAATAATCACGTGACACGAATCATTTATCAATGTTAAGGCAGACACTCGGTTATCTTTATGACGTCGGAGGCGTTATGATTATAGAGAGAAATTTATCACCAGGCTTCCCTGGGGTAGATAGAGTTTGTGACGCCCCGGGTTGTCTTTGAGTTTACCCCGCCCCCTCACACACACCACTTTCCTCGCCCCATTTAAGGAAAACCACAATGCATAGGGGATTCCTATAAAATTATGGTATTATAAGGCACAGAGAATTGAAGTAAATTCAAAACACAATAAGAGTCACCGCTTCTTCCGTTGCATATGGGCAAAAGTAAATAAATGTAAGCAAGGGCGGAGGGGGCGCTTCTGCATAAGGAGTAACTTTTTTTCTGACATCCCCCCCCCCCCCCCCCCCCCCCCCCAAGAATAGGAAAACAATTCAATAAAGGATTTTCACTTCGAAAATTCAATGTGTTTTTGCAGTTCAGCTGTTGGCACTTGTACTGAGAATATTGCATGATGAAGTAGGAAACGTTCCTATTTATATATTTGATGACGCCATCCATGTCATAGAATTGTTGAAGCAATATACTTGTAAAATTGACCGACCCTTGTGAAAGCGTTTTTGGCTTAATGCAATAAGTTGTAATATGTTTGTGTGAAGGCGAATAGTACATCTGTAAGTGGATCTTTAGAATCTGTTTGTGTGAAGGCAAATAGAACATATGTATGTGGATCTTTGGAATATGTTTTTGTGAAGGCAAATAGACCATCTGTATGTAAATCTATGAAATATGTTGGTGCTGAACATCAGATGACCCCCATATTATATAACCCACGCGTCACGGGCAACACAATTTGTACCATACGATTCACCGTCCTGACATACGAACGTACTAGTTAAAACACGCACCCGTACATACAACACTCTCATGGACACATATACACACTTCCACATTTTTGTGTCGGAGACTTGTCCGTGCAATATCAATGATAAGTTTGGCTTTGAATCAAAGGCCGACGAAATCCCTTAACGCAGCACAACAGCCGAATTACTGGCGGTGCGATAAGCCGCACTTTGATAGAGAGCTTTTGATCGGACGGAATCGGCGCACGGAGATCTCTTGAATTAATGAAACTTTAAGAATGGCAAACTAATTTGGGGAAAGCACCGTGTTTGATTATCCCCCTTTACTTCTCCGATGAAGTGCCAGGTTTCTGCTTTGTAAATGGGATTAACAGATTGTGTCTTTAGATTATTGGATTATAACATAATGAAGTCACTAGTTTTTTAAAAATAATTTTATATCAAGAAATTTAATTATTTTACATTGTTCATACGATGATCATTGCCAGTGTTTATGAGGAAAGTGGCGTTCCATAATCGTTGATAAACTAATGAAAGATAATGCTCATTTCACTTGACTCAACAACTAAAATATGAGAACCCCATTGTTCTGTTATTTTATTACTTTCTTTTCTCTGTTTTCTGTTGGGGAGCCACACCCCCACCCCCCAGACAAAATGATGGCAAACAGCAGAGTATGAAGGAGTCAAACAGACAGAAGATGCGCGAAACGAAGTCCTTGCAACATACACTGAATTAAGGAGACATTTAACCAGGTGTCAAGGTTCTCCTGCGAGAAATGCAACCGAGACTGCAATTCCAGGATCGGCCCAATGAGCCATATGATATAGTGTCGACAGCTTCTCCATCGTGTTGCGAAGACGGAAGGATGCCATATATATATATATATAAGAAGTTTACGTTATAAGAATTCTGCAGATTGACGTAACTATGGCAATGCCACTTTTTAAGAAATACGATATGCTTAATTTAAAATTTTCGTTCATTGAACTTAAAAAACAAATAGTTTGGTTATCTGTGAAAAATTTATGACTGATGACATAACGTTAAAACATGTATGGCTGATGACATAACGTTAAAACATGTATGGCTGATGACGTAACGTTAAAACATGTATGGCTGATGACGTAACGTTAAAACATGGATGGCTGGTGACGTAACGTTAAAACATGGATGGCTGGTGACGTAACGTTAAAACATGTATGGCTGATGACGTAACGTTAAAACATGTATGGCTGATGACGTAACGTTAAAACATGTATGGCTGATGACATAACGTTAAAACATGTATGGCTGATGACGTAACGTTAAAACATGTATGGCTGGTGACGTAACGTTAGAACATGGATGGCTGGTGACGTAACGTTAAAACATGTATGGCTGATGACGTAACGTTAAAACATGTATGGCTGGTGACGTAACGTTAAAACATGTATGGCTGGTGACGTAACGTTAAAACATGGATGGCTGGTGACGTAACGTTAGAACATGGATGGCTGATGACGTAACGTTAAAACATGTATGGCTGGTGACGTAACGTTAAAACATGTATGGCTGGTGACGTAACGTTAAAACATGGATGGCTGGTGACGTAACGTTAGAACATGGATGGTTGATGACATAACGTTAAAACATGTATGGCTGATGACATAACGTTTAACAACGGTTACAAAAGAGTAGACCACCGAAGTACCCTCTCTGTGCTATTTTGTTTGGTTTGGTTGAATGATTTATGCAACAACAAGCATAAACGTTAACAACCCGTGTAGAAAACGATATCAAAAAGCGGAACACGCCTTACCTGTAAAACATCCTGCCGAAGACACGAACGTGGGGAAATAGTGCGAGGCGACCGGAAACAAAAAATAGGGCCGACGACTACTACGCCGTCCTTCGCACGGGAAGTTGAAGATGACAATTAAAGACTTTTCCCATCCCGCAAGCTAACATCAGCATCAATTACTGGAATATCTCCGTCAACTGCCAGTACTCCTTGATAACCAGGGGAAAGCTTTTTGTCCATCGACCAGGTCAGAAATATTTCGAATCCGCTGATCGGGCGGTTAATCCCGCTGTCCACGGAGCAGCTGCAGCAGCAGCCAGAGGCTAAAGTGTGTGCCGCAGCGGACCACGGATTTGGGGAACACTGACTTAATGAGAGGCTTTGTCTAACCCTACGTTCGGGTTTTCCTTACATTCACTTACCCAATAAATGTTAATCTTTAATAAAAATTACGAGTAGAACAGACAAAAATAAATATGGGCTTTCTGTCAAAATCACAAACACGGACCCGGGTGTCTTTATATTCCCATTTAATAAAATGATTAAAAAAAACACTGATTAATTTCATATTACTGTCGGTATGTGTTTAGAATAAATTCTACGCTATATCTATGTAAAGAGCATAAACAAGCACTGATTATTTGATTTTACTGTTAAGCCCGAGTCTCGGATAGATCAATTATTTTCAAAGCTGTTTGTGAAGTAAAATTTAATGAAGCAAAAACCAACAAATCCCCCCCCCCCCCCCCCTCAAACTGTTTTACGAATGCTTCCGCTAAAGCTAATCCCCCAGAAAGGAGCTATCAAACATGTCAAGTCTAATAATAATCAACTAAATACGTTTAGACACGCCTATGTTAGGCCCAGCGCCCCCCTATACCCGTCATTTTATAATCCGTCCCAACAACAACAGATCCGCCACATGGTTTGTCTTTACAACACTGTCACTGTCACAATATTCCTGCAACAGTTACTGACATCCAATAATTGACACTGCTTCCATAATACTGCAGGGTAGGGCAGGGTGGGGCTCTAACCCCCCCCCCCCCCCCCGCTGAATGTGTAGGTTTTATTTAAATTGCTATGTACTGTGGCGCCCCCAGTAATAAACAACTTAACAAGCCGATCATATACAAATAATGCAACCATCCCTATAAAAGACACCGTTGCAACCATCCCTATAAAAGACAGTGTTGCAACCATCCCTATAAAAGACACTGTTGCAACCATCCCTATAAAAGACACTGTTGCAACCATCCCTATAAAAGACACTGTTGCAACCATCCCTATAAAAGACACTGTTGCAACTATCCCTATAAAAGACACCGTTGCAACCATCCATATAAAAGACCCTGTTGCAAACATCCCTATAAAAGACACTGTTGCAAACATCCCTATAAAAGACACTGTTGCAACATACCTATAAAAGACACTGTTGCAACCATCCATATAAAAGACACTGTTACAACCATCCCTATCAAAGATACCTTTGCAACCATCCCTATAAAAGACACTCTTGCAAACATTCCTATAAAAGACACTGTTGCAACAATCCCTATAAGAGACACTGTTGCAAACATCCATATAAAAGACACTGTTGCAACAATTCCTATAAATGACACTGTTGTAACAATCCCTATAAAAGACACTGTTGCAACCATCCCTATAAAAGACACTGTTGCAATCATCCCTATAAAAGACACTGTTTCAACCATCCCTATAAAAGACACTGTTGCAACCATCCATTTAAAAGACACTGTTGAAACCATTCCTATAAAAGACACTGTTGCAACCATCCCTATAAAAGACACTGTTACCATCATATAAAATACCCTGTTACTACCAGCCCTACAAAAGGCCCTTTTATTTTAAGCTCTCCGTAATAACAACACTGTTACACGCATCCAAACACAAGTCATAGTTACAGTGGTACTTATAAAAGACACCACAGCGGTCAGTATTTCATTGTTGTAACTATGTCACCTGTTATATAAAACAAAAACACTATCAGCTAAGGGGCTGTTCTCAAATTACGTCACGGAAAAAAATCAATTTTTAGAACCCCCCCCCTCCCCCGTCACAAAGTGTAACAAATTCTTTAACCCTCCGCCCCCCTTAAGTGTCACGTCACACCGAAAAAATCACAACATTGCATACAATTTTCATGACTAAACTAAGATTTTATTTTATACTTTAACATTTTCCCACAATGGATTAAGACGTAGTATTATTAGAAAACTGTGACGCGAAACAACGAAAGCCTTCCACAAGCCGAATATAAAATGGCCACAACAGTTTTTGAGTCATTTTTCGACTGAGTTTCACGGTAGGCCTACCTATAATACCTGAGGCAATTTTGACTTCAAATTAATGTTTTAAAATTAATGGAATAAAGATTTTTCAAAATTAGAAAAAAAGACTTCAAAATTTTTTTTTGCCCCCCCCCTTTTTCCCCCGTTACAAATCTCGACCCCTACCCCCACACCCCGAGCGTGACGTAATTTGCGAACGACCCCAAATTAATTCGCGTTTCTTCAACACCAAAGGAGTTGGAGACTATATGAAGAAAAGTATGGGCGCAAGAAGTAAACATTTAGCAGCGGACTACTAGAAAGTTTTTTAAAAAATAATCTTCCTTTCGTTAAATTCCAAGCCAATAATACCTTTTTGATGTTTTTTTTTTGTTGTTTTTTTGGGGGGATTTTGTTTGAAATGCCGGCAAAAAACATATGAAATCTTGAGCAAACTTTTCATTAAAGTACATTCTATCATTATGTACGTATCGTTTTTTTAAATGTGAATTCGATACATTTGTTATAATTATTTTTAATTCCAAAAGGTTGAGCTGCGATCTTATAAAAAAATATCCCATAACAATAATGTTTGTATGGTGTAAATGAGACACAAGGGTTTGTCCAAACCTAATAAGCTTTTCCCCGGTATTGAAACGTACCTCTGGCATCGTGAACTTTGGTTGCCTTTCAATTTTTACCCCTTCACCACCCGCCTCCCCATTCTGATTCTTCGTTTAAAAATAATGTTTTTTAAAACATATCTTTGTAAAAAATCTTCTTCTTCTCCCCTCTCGTTTCTTCATTTAAATTTGATACATTTCACCTTCACCCTACATTTGACCTTCACCCTACATTTGACCTTCTCTCCAGACTTTATTTCATTTCCTCCCGTTACTCGTTGTCATGGAGATAAGTTTTAGATATTTTTCCCCCAAAGATCGTCATTTTTAAAAAAAAAAAACATGTCAACAAGGATCCGGGGCCTTGAATCAAAGACCCATTATGTTATTGTTTCTCCGACTGGTGTATCAGGGGTTCTGGGGTCTTGAATCAAAGACCCATTATGTTGTTGTTTTGCTGAGTGGTGTATCAAGGGCGCGTCTACAACAATCAAGTGCCAGTGGCTTAGATTATACAACGAATCTTGGGATACTCATCCTGGTATCTCAACTACTGTGCTTGAATCAATCAATTGATGGTGTAAAGTTGTCCTAGAATTGTCTTTGCTGCAGCGTAAATTATTTACCACGTTGTTAATGAACACATTGAAAACAATGAACAGAATAAACACATTGAACACATTGAACACGGTGAGAAAAATGAACACTGTGAACAAAATGAACAAAGTGAACGAAATGAACACAGTGAACACAGTGAACACAGTGAACAAAATGAACACAGTGAACGAAATGAACACAGTGAACAAAATGAACACAGTGAACAAAATGAACACAGTGAACACAGTGAACAAAATGAACACAGTAAACAAAATGAACACGTGAACAAAATGAACACAGTGAACAAAATGAACACAGTGAACAAAATGAACACAGTGAACACAGTGAACAAAATGAACACAGTGAACAAAATGAACACAGTGAACAAAATGAACACAGTGAACAAAATGAACACAGTGAACACAGTGAACAAAATGAACACAGTGAACAAAATGAACACAGTGAACAAAAGGAACACACTAAAAACAAATACCAAAATGAACACAATGAACACATTGAAAACAATGAACGCTATGAACACTATTAGCACAATGAACACAACACAATAAACACACTGAACACAGTGAACACAATGAGCCCGCCCCCCTGAGGTTATTTGGAATAGTGGTTTTTATGGCAGCCATGTCATATTCTTGTAGATTTTATTTCCCAGTAGGTCTAATTTATCATTCATATTGACTCTGAGTCTTAAAGACCTTCCTTACAAAAATTGGGTTTCTTACATGCAGTTGCGGGCCGGCAATGAACTAGACTGACAAAGTGTAGAAAAGATATTTAAAGTAAATTTCCGTAGGAATAAACTTTTGTGTGTGTGTGTGTATTGTCTATACTTTACAACTCTAAATGGTATTCCCGATTTGACAGAATTTTAGATAATTAATGGAAGTGTACCAGATGTACGCTACATCTATTGAGACAATGCCTAGTCCACCTGTATGCCTAGCCCGCGTGTATTACTAGTCCGCCTGTATGTCTAGTCCGCGTGTATTACTAGTCCGCCTGTATGTCTAGTCCACCTGTATGCCTAGTCCGCGTGTATTACTAGTCCGCGTGTATGCCTAGTCCACCTGTATGCCTAGTCCGCCTGTATGCCTTGTGCGCTAGTCCGCCTGTATGCCTAGTCCGCTAGTCCACTTAGTCCGCCTGTATGCCTAGTCCGCCTGTATGCCTAACCCGCTAGTCCACTTAGTTCGCCTGAATGCCTAGTTCACCTGTATGCCTAGTTCACCTGTATGCCTAGTCCGCCTGTATGCCTTGTCCGCTAGTCCACCTAGTCCGCTTGTATGCCTAGTCCGCTAGTCCACTTAGTCCGCCTGTATGGCTAGTCCGCTTGTATGCCTAGTCCGCTAGTCCACTTAGTCCGCCTGTATGCCTAGTCCGCCTGTATGCCTAGTCCGCTAGTCCACTTAGTTCGCCTGTATGCCTAGTTCACCTGTATGCCTAGTTCACCTGTATGCCTAGTTCGCCTGTATGCCTAGTTCGCCTGGTTCACCTGTATGCCTAGTCCGCCTGTATGCCTAGTTCACTTTTATGCCTAGTTCACCTTTATGCCTAATTCGCATGTATGCCTAGTTCACCTTTATGCCTAGTCCGCTAGTCCACTTAGTCCGCCTGTATGCCTAGTCCGCCTGTATGCCTAGTCCGCTAGTCGACTTAGTCCGCCTGTATGCCTAGTCCGCCTGTATGCCTAGTCCGCTAGTCCACTTAGTTCGACTATATGCCTAGTTCGCCTGTATGCTTTTTTCGCCTGGTTCACCTGTATGCCTAGTCCGCCTGTATGCCTAGTTCACCTTTATGCCTAGTTCACCTTTATGCCTAGTTCGCCTGTATGTGTAGTTCACCTTTATGCCTAGTTCGCCTGTATGCCTAGTCCGCATGTATGCCTAGTTCACCTTTATGCCTAGTTCACCTGTATGCCTAGTTCACCTGTATGCCTAGTCCGCATATATGCCTAGTTCACTTTTATGCCTAGTTCACCTTTATGCCTAGTTCGCCTGTATGCCTAGTTCGCCTGTATGCCTAGTTCGCCTGTATGCCTAGTTCGCCTGTATGCCTAGTTCGCCTGTATGCCTAGTACACCTGTATGCCTAGTTCGCCTGTATGCCTAGTTCGTCTGTATGCCTAGTTCGCCTGTATGCCTAGTGCACCTGTATGCCTAGTTCGCATGTATGCCTAGTTTGCCTGTATGCCTAGTTCGCCTGTATGCCTAATTCGCCTGTATGCCTAGTTCGCCTGTATGCCTAGTTCGCCTGCATGCCTAGTTCGCCTGTATGCCTAGTTCGCCTGTATGCCTAGTTCGCCTGTATGCCTAGTTCGTCTGTATGCCTAGTTCGCCTGTATGCCTAGTGCACCTGTATGCCTAGTCCGCCTGTATGCCTAGTCCACCTGTATGCCTAGTCCGCCTGTATGCCTAGTTCGCATGTACACCTAGTTCGCCTCTATGCCTAGTCCACCTGTATGCTTAGTCCGCCTTTATGCCTAGACCGTCTTTGCCTCCCTGATGCTGTAACCATGTCATTGCCTCCCTGATACTGTAACCATGTCATTGCCTCCCTGATACTGTAACCATGTCATTGCCTCCAAGATACTGTAACCGTGTCATTGCCTCCAAGATACTGTAACTGTGTCATTGCCTCCAAGATACTGTAACCGTGTCATTGCCTCCAAGATACTGTAACCGTGTCATTGCCTCCAAGATACTGTAACTGTGTCATTGCCTCCAATATACTGTAACCGTGTCATTGCCTCCAAGATACTGTAACCGTGTCATTGCCTCCAAGATACTGTAACCATGTCATTACCTCTCTGATACTGTAACAATGTCATTGCCTCACTGATACTGTAACAATGTAATTGCCTCTCTGATACTGTAACCATAACATTGCCTCCCTGATACTGTAACCATGCCATTACCTCCCTGATACTGTTACCATGTCATTGCCTCCATGATACTGTAACCGTGTCATTACCTCCCTGATACTGTAACCATGTCATTGCCTCCATGATCCTGTAATCATGTCATTGCCTCCATGATACTGTAACCATGTCATTGCCTCCAAGATAATGTAACCGTGTCATTGCCTCCAAGATACTGTAACCGTGTCATTGCCTCCAAGATACTGTAACCATGTCATTGCCTCCAAGATACTGTAACCGTGTCATTGCCTCCAAGATACTGTAACCATGTCATTGCCTCCAAGATACTGTAACCGTGTCATTGCCTCCATGATACTGTAACCATGTCATTGCCTCCAAGATACTGTAACCGTGTCATTGCCTCCAAGATACTGTAACCGTGTCATTGCCTCCAAGATACTGTAACCATGTCATTACCTCCCTGAAACTGTAACCATGTCATTGCCTCACTGATACTGTAACAATGTAATTGCCTCTCTGATACTGTAACCATAACATTGCCTCCCTGATACTGTAACCATGCCATTACCTCCCTGATACTGTTACCATGTCATTGCCTCCATGATCCTGTAATCATGTCATTGCCTCCATGATACTGTAACCATGTCATTGCCTCCAAGATAATGTAACCATGTCATTACCTCCATGACACTGTAACCGTGTCATTGCCTCCAAGATACTGTAACCGTGTCATTACCTCCCTGATACTGTAACCATGTCATTGTCTCCATGATCCTGTAATCATGTCATTGCCTCCATGATACTGTAACCATGTCATTGCCTCCAAGATAATGTAACCATGTCATTACCTCCATGACGCTGTAACCGTGTCATTGCCTCCAAGATACTGTAACCGTGTCATTGCCTCCAAGATACTGTAACCGTGTCATTGCCTCCAAGATACTGTAACCGTGTCATTGCCTCCAATATACTGTAACCGTGTCATTGCCTCCAAGATACTGTAACCGTGTCATTGCCTCCAAGATACTGTAACCGTGTCATTGCCTCCATGATACTGTAACCATGTCATTGCCTCCATGATATTGTAACCGTGTCATTGCCTCCAAGATACTGTAACCGTGTCATTGCCTCCAAGATACTGTAACCGTGTCATTACCTCCATGATACTGTAACCGTGTCATTGCCTCCATGATACTGTAACCGTGTCATTGCCTCCAAGATACTGTAACTGTGTCATTACCGCCAAGATACTGTAACTGTGTCATTACTTTGCCTTTTTTTTTTTAATATGTTGTTATTTCCTCAAAATTTACTCAATGGTTAAGTCGCACACCTAAAAAAAAAAAAGTCTTATACAAGGATCTACATTTAGCTGGGGAACATGCAGTAAGGACAACATTTTGAGGGTACCAAATGTCCGTAACCACCACCAACCTAATCCAATAACAACCCACCTTCTTACCAAAGAAAGTCACAACAGTTGAAAGCCATTTGATCGTAATACATTCTGAATACAAGTTCTAAACATTAGTTTGTAGGCTGAGACACTTCTACTAGGTTCGTCTATGGAAATTAAACCCCGGATAGAATCAAGAAGTTGAGTTGGATTCCTAGTCAAAAAGTAATCAAGCCAAATCATTCCCCTTCTGGGCACTGCTGTGGTCAAACATGTAACGCTCTCGTATTAAAGAGACGTGCCGCAGATTTGGCTGATATTGTGTCCCTCTTATAACGCTGGAAAAAACAGCTAGACACACTAAAAACTAGGCCACGCGTACACCTTCAGAAAACAGGGATAAACTGAAGTACGACATACGCCTATAGGAAACATTAAATAATGGCAACATGCCGCTCTAGGGAACACGGCCATACACATTATGTCATCATACATTGCTAGGGAACACGGCCATACACATTATGTCATCATACATTGCTAGGGAACACGGCCATACACATTATGTCATCATACATTGTTAGGGAACACGGCCATACACATTATGTCATCATACATTGCTAGGGAACACGGCAATACACATTATGTCATCATACATTGCTAGGGAACACGGCAATACACATTATGTCATCATACATTGCTAGGGAACACGGCCATACACATTATGTCATCATACATTGCTAGGGAACACGGCCATACACATTATGTCATCATACATTGCTAGGGAACACGGCCATACACATTATGTCATCATAAATTGCTAGGGAACACGGCCATACACATTGTGTCATCATACATTGCTAGGGAACACGGCCATACACATTATGTCATCATACATTGCTAAGGAACACGGCCATACACATTATGTCATCATACATTGCTAGGGAACACGGCCATACACATTATGTCATCATACATTGCTAGGGAACACGGCCATACACATTATGTCATCATACATTGCTAGGGAACACGGCCATACACATTATGTCATCATACATTGCTAGGGAACACGGCCATACACATTATGTCATCATAAATTGCTAGGGAACACGGCCATACACATTGTGTCATCATACATTGCTAGGGAACACGGCCATACACATTATGTCATCATACATTGCTAGGGAACACGGCCATACACATTATGTCATCATACATTGCTAGGGAACACGGCCATACACATTATGTCATCATACATTGCTAGGGAACACGGCCATACACATTATGTCATCATACATTGCTAGGGAACACGGCCATACACATTATGTCATCATACATTGCCAGGGAACACGGCCATACACATTATGTCATCATACATTGCTAGAAAACACGGCTACACTAATTTATGACATCATACATCCCTAGAAAACACGACCACACTAAATTATGTCATCATACATCTCTAGAAAGCACGGCCACACGGACATAGCAGTAAAAGAGAATTACGGCGACACCGGCAATTTTTTAAGTAGCAGATCCCGACATTTGGGCCTTAAGGGGAGACCATCCTTATCTGTATAATGTTTCCCGGACAATCAATGATTGCTGTCGTGATTGCCCTCAAGGATTGTTCCCCACACTTCCCCGCCCCGCCCGCCCGCCCCCCCCCCCTTTTTTCGCCTCCCCATCTGCACTCATTCACCAAGGTCCATTTGTCTCCTCTAGGCGGACAGGCAACAGCTGTTCGATGACGTCATAAACTTGTCATTCCGCCTTATCCACAGGTCCCTGAAAGTCTTATTCGAGATCAAAAACAACATCGGTATCGTACTCGTTAAACAGAGCCCGATTATAATAATATCAATCTGTTACAACATCTCTAACATCTGAAGGAACAAATTGTGACGATGAAAAAAAATATTTTTGAGAATAGAAGACATTATTGACATTTATGTATGTCAACCTGAAAGTTCAAATATCTGGTTAAGAACAATGATGGCAAAAAAAGTCACTTCGGCTCGACAAATGCAGGCAGAAAGAAAGAAAGACAAGCAGAAAGAAAGAATTGCAGGTAGGCAGAAATAACGACAGGCAGGCAGAAAGAAAGACCGGCAGGCAGAAAGAAAGAATGGCAGAAAAAAATAAAGGCAGGCAGGCAGAAAGAAAGAAAGGCAGGCAGGAAGAAAGAAATAAAGGCAGGCAGAAAGAAAGAAATAATGACAAGCAGGATGAAAGAAATAAAGGCAGGCCGAAAGAAAGCAAGACAGACAGGCAGGAAGAAAGAAAGAAATAAAGGTAGGCAGAAAGAAAGAAAGACAGGCAGGCAGAAAGAAAGAATGGCAGAAAGAAAGAAAGAAAGAAAGAAAGAAAGAAGGACAGGAAGAAAGAAATAAAGGAAGGCCGAAAGAATGAAAGAAAGCAAGGCACACAGAAAGAAAGAAAGAATGGCAGAAAGAAAGAAAGACGGGCAGGAAGAAAGAAATAAATTCAGGCAGAAAGAAAGAAAGACAAGCAGGCAGAAAGCAAGAAACGCAAGCAGAAAGAAATAAAGGCAGGCACACAGAAAGAAAGAATGGCAGGCAGGCAGAAAGAATGAAAGGCAGGCAGAAAGAAAGTCGGGCAGGCCGAAATAAAAAAAGTCAGGCAGAAAGAAAGACATGCAGGCAAAAAGAAAGACAGGCAGACAGAAAGAAACACAGACAGAAAGATAGAAAGGCAGACAGAAAGAAAGAAAGGCAGACAGAAAGAAAGAAAGGCAGGCAGAAAAAAAGAAAGACAGGCAGAAAGAAAGACAGATAAACAGAAAGAATGAAAGACATTCAGAAAGTAAGAAAGACAGACAGGTAGAAAGAAAGAAAGACAGACAGGCAGAAAGAAAGACAAAAAGATGGAGAGATCGAAAGACAAAGACAGAAAGCAGGACAGAAAGAGTACACACCGGCTCTAGTCGATCATCCCATTTACTTAAGCTAATCGTCACATTGATTTTTAATTTAGACAGCTCACGTTTCTTGTCATTCGTATTGCAACACTTTACCTCCTATGACAGACAAGGCAATTCTCGGCCTACTGTATCTACAGGTGAAGGTCGCAGGATAGAAGCTGGCAACCACAGAGAAATGATGCCTAGATAGAGCTCAGAGTCTCCACAAATAAAATAGAAATGTACGAGTTTTGTTTCGCATTTTTTGTCCTATTTTTTAAAATTCATATACGGGTAAGGGACGGGTGAAGCGGAGCACATACGTTCCAATATAGAACGCGGTGCCACATAATTCAGCTAATAGGTGGCATGCTGATTGTGTCTTAAACTAAAGAGAAAGAACACACATTCATGCATACCCAAAATGTGCGGTTTTCCCCATACTTAGAACAACTTCTGTAAATGTTCCAAGTTGTACGGTCGTATAGGCCTTCATGTACGGTCATATAGGCCTTCATGTACGGTCATATAGGCCTTCATTGGATTAAGAACATAAATATTTTTTTGCACAAGACACGTTCAAAACGCAGTGGAAATACACTCAACGTTGGACAAGAAGCTTAAATCCTATTGGTCCCTTCAAAATGACCATATTGAGGATGTAGGTCATCTAAATTTAGAAACAGTAGGGTTTCATTGATATCATTTTTGTAATACTATGAGACAGCTTAGTACAGTAGTAACTACCTTGAGTAGCAAACTATAATTACATATCTGTTCGTGTAATTCTCAACAAGAACTGTCAAAGCCACCCTGTCATTAACCCCCCCCCCTTTTTTTTAAAGTGTTCTTTTAATCTGCCGTGTTAGTAAGAGTTCTTTTAATCTGCCGTGTTAGTAAGAGTTCTTTTAATCTGCCGTGTTAGTAAGAGTTCTTTTAATCTGCCGTGTTAGTAAGAGTTCTTTTAATCTGCCGTCTTAGTAAGAGTTCTTTTAATCTGCATTAACTAACTAAATGTATCTACTACAACTATCCATGACTAGCATCATTCATATTTCCTATTTATGACTACGTCATGGATCGATTTTTACGTGTTACGCTTTCTAAAACTAAAAGTGGCATATGATCATCTTCTTCGTTTTGTAAGTGTACGCTATTTAGAGCCGAAATCTGTGAAAATTGTAGGTTATGTAAAGGCTATATAGCTTTATGATCTATTTGTATATATCATTTTACCCCAGCAGGGACCTTCCATTTAAATATGTATCTCTCCAGAGTGCATAAAGTAATTTCTCTTTTCAAAAACTTGAATCCCCATAAGTTCCTCGGGTACGGTGAAAATTGGGGTTACCGGAAATTTGTTTGAAAGAAATTTCGTCGCCAGAGATCGACGGAAGTTTGGTCGAACGGAAATTTGATCGAATTTTTTTTTTCAGTTCACGCGATCAAATTTTCGTCAAATTTCTTTTTGAACGCACTATACTATATAGTAAAACAAAATAATGCGTTCAAAAAGAAATTTTCCGCAAAATTTTAACGTGTGAACAGAAAATAAAATTCTATCGAATTTCCGTTCGACCAAACTTCCGTCGATCAAGTTTCTGTCGACGAAATTTCTTTCAAACAAATTTCCGAAAACAGAAAATTGGGGATCTAGATTGACACTAAGCTCAACAACTTTTTCAAGACAGACCAAATTTTTACTTCGTTAATTGAAATAAAAGAATCTCTATTGGTACACCTAGCATAATTATTGTGTCAAATTGCAGCTAAACTGATATCGAAATTATCAGCTGAGGCCATTTTTTAAAAATAAATATTGAAATTGATCAGGGTAAACAACTCAAAATTTGGCCAAAAACGGGACTTACAACAAGCTATGTGACCTAGTTATTGTTGAAGATTTATGCACATGTCAAAATGTGGGTTCAAAGAAGTGGGGATTATTTATTACTTATTCGTGCATTCAAAACATCATTAAAAATAATTAAACATTATAATGTATAATTGTTGGATCTTGTTTTACAGTTTATCCTCATAACGTTTGTAGTGTATGCACATTTCAAATTTTGATGTCCTGGTACGACGATTTTGATAGAAATATTGGAACGTTTAGGAAGCGAAGCGCAAATGACTTGTTGGGAAATAATGTTTTAAAAAATGCAAATGACACGGTATGGGGAAAACGAGCACAACAACAAAATGGATGTTATGACACGGTGATACGTCAAGCTAATAGGTCCAGTTAATTAATATACTAAGGTAATTATCCAGTTCATTAATATACCCAGGTCATAGGTCCAGTTAATTAATATACCCAGTTAATAGGTACGGTTAATTAATATACCCAGATAATATGTTCAGTTAATTAATATAGTCTGGTAATAGGTCCAGTTAATTAATATACCCAGGTAATAGGTTCGGTTAATTAGTATACCCAGGCAATAGGTCCGGTTAATTAGTATACCCAGGTAATATGTCCGGTTAATATATCAAGAATAAGAACTAAAAAAAAACAACCAAAACTATACGCATACTAAAAAAATTTGCTGAACAATCTTACTTTGATGATTGTGTTTGCTTCCAAGTGTCAAGAATGATTAAGCTATCAACGAAACTGTAACAGTTAGCTATCAATATCTTAATTGAATAGTCAACTGTGGTCTAACAATTTTTTAAATGTACATTTTTGTAGAACTAATATTCAAAGTGAATACTCGAATTAAATACCATGCAGAAATTCCACAATTAGCGAAGGTCCAGTTAAAAGGAGGAGGGCGGCGAGGGGTATTTCCCTTCCACCACTTAGGAGGATAGACCCCCCCCCCCCCATCGGTTGGCGTCAATTTATGTTGACTTCCCCCACCCTTGTCAACAATTGTCAAAATATTTCCTTACCCCTCCCACATATTTTGTAGACGTAGTAAATGGACATCCCTCAATACGATAAAATAGAAAAAAAAGGGGGGTGGGGTGAGGATATAGTCGTAGCAGTTGAACCAAAATGTTTCCATTTTACCACTAAAAACATAATCTAACACGCGAGGGCATTTTACCACTAAAAACAGAATCTAACACGCGAAGGCATTTTACCACTAAAAACAGAATCTAACACGCGAGTGCATTTTACCGAATTGCCGAAAATTATCGAAATACGCCTTACCTCCACGCCATCTCGTGATTTAGCCTCTCTCAGTTGTTGACGCATTCATTCATGGAATACCCACAGAAGACATCAAGGGACGATCACACAACATACTCGTCCGTTGAGAGACAGACACACACGAATTGTCTGTTAGTGAGATAGAGAGACAAGGACGCCACGAGATGGGGGACGCAGAGGTGAGAGACATTCTTAGTTTTTGTTCAAGTTTTGGAACAACCGGCGCGCGATGCGGAAGTCGATCGCTGAACGCCATGTCAAGTTTTGTCTGCAACATGTAAATGACTGGCAGTGCCGGGAATGAATGGGGGGGGGGGGGGAGTGTGTGGGGGGCAGTTTAGTGTGGCGAGAATGTTTCCATGTCTGGGTGCATGCAAATGACGTCATCAGGCTTTTGTTCACGTGTCCCTGCTTGTGAAACAATTGTCCGCAGTGTTTCTTTCAAGCAGCTCTCGGGTGGGGGGGGAGAGGGGCCAACTCCCTCCCCCCCACCCGGAGCACGTCAAGTTCCCCCTCCCCACTGAAAAAATGTGTACAACAATAGAACTAAAATATTTTTTTTTCAAAAGGACTAAATTGCCATTTTTATAATAGTATAATAATTTTTTAAAAAGAATAGTAACTAATGGAAACTATGAAATATTTCTACTCTTAGATATAGCTGATGATCTGTTTATTAAAGTCTAGTCTTGTTAAAGGCTCCCACCAATCCATTAGAAATATCGTTCTGCTTGGAAAATTTGTCATGCCCGGTTATAAGACGAAGTCTTACTGTCTGTTGTTCGCATACATCGGTATTTGTATTGATTTATCATTTTCAGCTTCACAAGTTTAAAGACTTAAATAGAACTGTATTAAAATACCTTTACATCAGAGGTCTACAATTTGAATAATAGTTTTTGCATCAAACATATGCAATCTAGTTTCAAATTATATTTGATCATAAAGACATGACTTTTAAAGTAGGATAGATGCTATTTTAACTAGCATGATGTCATAAGGCTTTAAAAACTATGGTTATTAGCATAATTTTAGATGTACTGAGTCCATGTAGTTCGAGTTAGAGCGAAGGACGCATACAAATAGTGCGCGTTTCATCAACTATTATTAAATCGAAATTGATTGTGTTTTCTTTACATGTGATACTTTTATAGCAAACTTTCCTGAATCACAGAGTTTTTAAAAAAAATTACTTAGCCTATATTTATTAAGTTCCCAACTGCTTTTGTCTTTTTAATATTTTGATAATAAACTAACTGCCCCCACCTATTTGCAAGCCTTTTTTATACAGATTTCTTTTCCTATATAAGAATCTAATAGAAAGTTTTAAAAAAGTATTTTAATTCTAATAACGTGTAGAAAATGACGATGGGCTGAGCTGTCCACATGGGCCATGCCTTGTAGATCCATGGTCTACAGCGTTTAGCATGTCGGTTGTCTAGTCCGCTGGCAAGGATGTGCAGTGACGTCACTAGTGGGTGCGCACCGGTGAGATCCTCACAAAGGGGTGACACCAAATTGAAAATTGCCACATTTCACAGAACTAACTCGATTCTATTTTATAAATATCTAGGTTCCGTGCAAGAGCAGCGTTACACCATATCTAGGTTCCGTGCAAGAGCAGCGTTACACCATATCTAGGTTCCGTGCAAGAGCAGCGTTACACCATATCTAGGTTCCATGCAAGAGCAGCGTTACACCATATCTAGGTTCCGTGCAAGAGCAGCGTTACACCATATCTAGGTTCCATGCAAGAGCAGCGGGACACCAGATTCAAATCATCTTCATAAAAGTTTCCAACAAAAAAACGCACAAGGATGCTATACATTTAAACGCACAAGGATGCTATACATTTAAACGCACAAGGATGCTATACAATTTCAAATTTCCCTGCTTACTTTTGGGCTGATGTGCCCGACAAAGTTTATTTTACCCATCAGTACCTCAAACAGACTAAGGGACTTAACGCTTGACAACGTGGTAACCACCTTAGAAGCGCTGCCACTTTAAAAATTGAGCCCAATACGGAATGTCTGTAGAGAGAAGCAATCAATGGACGCTAGACAGACTTTACAAGAAGAAAAGAAGACAGCGATGCTTGAGTGTATTGATCGCGCTCAGTTTTATCTCCAGATCAGATCAAGAGCCATCAAGGTAGTAGCAGGTATGTTTGAGACACTTCAAGCTGAGAGTCTGCGATTGGCCATGACTGAAGAAGAGTTACTGTCGTCCCTTTCCCAGACTGACTTTAACTGAAATATTTACGACTGTCGAGTCACCTGAAAGTTGTAGATATTAATCTTGACGAAGCCACAATTTGATCAAAATTTACAGTTTTTAAAATTGTTAGCTCAACTGGACTTTCTAGAGCAGTGGTTCTCAACCTACCTAATGCTGCGATCCTTTAATAAAGTCCTTCATGGTGTGGTGACCCCCAAACATAAAATTATTTGCGTTGTTACTTGATAAAAATATGTGTTTTCCAATGATCTTAGGGGGCGGGACCCACAGGTTGAGAACCGCTGTTCTAGAGTCTCTCCCCATTCTCCCATTTGTCATGATGTTTTTTTCTTGCACGATTTTTGTGTATGCTGTTTTATGTGTGAGGAGCAGCTCAAAACAGCAACTGTTAAAGAACTCTTTACAATCTAACATGGAGAACTCTTTACAATCTAACATGGAGAACTCTTTACAATCTAACATGGAGAACTCTTTACAATCTAACATGGAGAACTCTTTACAATCTAACATGGAGAACTCTTTACAATATAACATGGTGAACTCTTTACAGTGATAGGGTAAATAATTTTCACTTTGATGAAGGGAAGGCCAGGAAAATTCAACTGTAAAATTTAATTCAGTTACATTTTAGACGCCCCTACCTAAAATTCGATGTTTTCTTTTCACGTCTTTTGCTGCTTCAGGACAGTGGTCGGCAAACTCATTAGTCGAAAGAGCCAAAAAGAAGGAAGCAGCACGAGGATTTAATTATTTTTTTTTGACAGCCAAATTTTTTTTCGAGAACCTGTCAACAGCCGGTCAATAACCATGTTTTTCGCAATCAAAACCCATTTGTGGCCCTCTGGGCGAGCCGCACTTAGGTCGTTTAAGAACCGCATGCGACTCGCAAGCCGCGATTCGCCGACCACTTTAAAGTGCTTTAGGACTTAGTTCACAAACAACACTATCAGCGATTGTATAATCTGGTTAAGAATTACTCCTAATGGGGGTAACACCATTACTTTACGCACTGGGTGACATCACCTCTAGTGACGCCTGTGGTCGAGTGACCTCGACTGAATCCTAGGTACATTGCAAAAGGTCATGTGTCTCCAAGCACTTCTACAAGTTTTTTTTAAAGAACTTCAGATTTCTTCAATGTTATTTGTGGACTGCATTCAATTAATGACATGCAGCACGACAATTTCACGTCATCAATAAAATATGAGTTTAGATAAAGAAAAGTTATTCTGAATCATCTGGTAATCAAATTGGCTTGGGTTATGGCTGTCATTGGTTTGAGCAATGCCTGTTAGTAACATCCCATATCTCCCCAGTTAGTAACATCCCATATCTCCCCAGTTAGTAACATCCCATATCTCCCCAGTTAGTAACATCCCATATCACCCCAGTTAGTAACATCTCATATCTCCCCAGTTCGTAACATCCAATATATCCCCAGTTAGTAACATCCCATATCTCCCCAGTTATTAACATCCCATATCTCCCCAATTATTAACATCCCATATCTCCTCAGTAACATCCCATAAATCCCCAGTTAGTAATATCCCATATCTCGCAATTTAGTAACATCACATATCTTCCCATTTAGTAACATCCCATATCTCCCCAGTTATTAACATCCCATATCTCCCCAAGTATTAACATCCCATATCTCCCCAAGTATTAACATCCCATATCTCCCCATTTAGTAACATCCCATATCTCCCCAGGTATTAACATCTCATATCTACCTAATTATTAACACCCCATATCTCCTCAGTAACATCCCATATCTCCCCAGTTAGTAACATCCCATATCTCCCCAGTTAGTAACATCCCATATCTCCCCAGTTAGTAACATCCCATATCTCCCCATTTAGTAACATCCCATATATCCACAGTTAGTAACATCCCATATATCCCCATTTAGTAACATCCCATATATCCCCAGTTAGTAACATCCCATATCTCCCCAATTATTTACATCCCATATCTCCTCAGTAACATCCCATATCTCCTCAGTAACATCCCATATCACCCCAGTCACGTAAAAGTATATTTTACAACCCGATTCCTTAACAAGGTCCAGTAATGACATGTGTCTGCCCGAAAGCTGCAACCATCTTGAATGTTCTATCGACAGGTAGCTCAGCCATAAATCTCCAGGATGGACCGTGCAAGTAGCAAGAGCTATTTATAGAACCCTTAGTTCACTAAAGCTGCCAATATGGCCATCAGTAAATTACGAACAAAGTTCGTTTTTTTTTACGCTTTCTCTTATGCTTCTCCGTTTGTTTTCTATGGATAACTAGACTCCAGATTTAGCAGATTGCCAGCTGGGCTTTACATTGAACGGATCTCAAACTTTGTGTGTATAAATTAGACCATCTAAATTGAAAATATATGTATTACATATCTAATTCTTTAAAAACTCAGTAGATTCAGATTTATAAAAGGAATTATAATTATCTGATATATAATATATGCTCAAAAGAGGCTGTAAATTTATTACATCTAAACGTTTTTTTAATTTAAAAAAATACAGAAAAATCATTTAGATTTCCGGTAGCCAGCAGATTTGATGTCCAGTAGCCAAATTAATTGATGCCCAGTAGCCAAATTAGTTGATGTCCAGTAGCCAAATTAGTTGATGTTCAGTGGCCAGCTTAGTTGATATCCAGTAGCCAGCTTAGTTGATATCCAGTAGCCAGCTTAGTTGATATCCAGTAGCCAGCTTAGTTGATATCCAGTAGCCAGCTTAGTTGATATCCAGTAGCCAGCTTAGTTGATTTCCAGTGGCCAGCTTAATTGATATCCAGTAGCCAGCTTAGTTGATGTCCAGTAGCCAGCTTAATTGATGTCCAGTGGCCAGCTTAATTGATGTCCAGTGGCCAGCTTAATTGATGTCCAGTGGCAGCTTAGTTGATATCCAGTAGCCAGCTTAGTTGATATCCAGTAGCCAGCTTAGTTGATGTCCAGTGGCCAGCTTAGTTGATATCCAGTAGCCAGGTCAATTGATATCTCACTCTTATCAAACCAAACAAAATGCTTTGGCAAGAAATAAAATGTGTATGTTTACATTAGAGACACACGCTCAATATTCATATCCTAATATACTACTCCAAAAATTAGATGTTGACATACAACTATCCATTCCATAAACTATTTAAGCAAGAAACCACTGCGACATTCCCTGATCCGTATAACCTTGTCAATCCAAAGATTCCTCTTTCCTCCCCCCCCCCCCCCCCCCACCGACGGGATCTATGTTAAAACAATTACGAATGACAACAACTTGACTGATTTCCCTTCCATCGATCGATGACAAATCTCAGTCATCATACCGCTGCAGCTTCCATGACATTGACATTTGAACACTCGTCTCCTCCATTCGAGGCAGATTTCTGGCTCGTTCAAAGTGATCCACTTAAATTGCCGAAATAGCACTACACAACACATTTCACAATCATTATTGTTTCGCCTGAGGTTCTTACGTTTGTCGTAAGATACGAATTTTGTGCAAACAAAAACCGCATCGATAAATATTCATCGAGATTTACATAGCCGATGGCACAATTTGGCTAATGTTTGAACCGACAACGCATACATTGATTCCAGTGGACGCAGTGAATACAGGAGCATCTGCTGACAAGGGCGCCAGTCAACGATAGGGCTGATGATGGCCAGATGAGAGGGCCACTTGATTGAAAGATGACAGGGCAACATGATGGCCAGGTGATTGGACTACATGATGGCTTGCATACCCGATGGCTAGATGGTTTGTGTACCCGATGGCTAGATGACTTTACTAACTGATGGCTAGATGACCACTGTGTGACAATTATGCTTGGACATGAGACCATTTTTTTAAAACTTTCCTAATGATGGGAACAATGGGATCTGTGCTGTCTCAAGGCATGGAGACACTGGACAGTGACCCAGGGCGTCAAGCTTCTAAGAGAATCAAGTGGCCCTATTATCAAATTTCCACTAGCATCTATTCTGGTGCTCACCGATTGAGTGTAGAATAATGCAAAACTAAAATACACCCCTAAATGTTGAACTGATAAAAATCTATTCTGGGGATGTGCTCACTGAGGCCCCTCCTCAAACCCCATCTCAGGTTTCATTCGGTAGCCTTCGGCGCCCACGATCCCCGCTCCCTCTCTGATCAAAGTGACACCACCGGAACGATTAAACTGATGTTCTAGAACAGGGGTGGGCAAACTTTTGTAACTGAGAGCCACATTGAAGAGTTAAAAGATACATGGGAGCCATAGGGAAATTATTATTTCACCAGAAAAGCGAAGAACAAACACATAGTAGTGACATCTGCATTCAAAACATTAAATTACGCGTTCATTTTTTTTTATCTTATCAATTTTACTCTTTTTTTTTATTTAGGGAAGTGCGAGCAATTTACTACAGAGGAACGATCCAAAATCGGCTCGCGAGCAATTTACCACTGATTAGCGAGCCATAGTTTGCCCACCCCTGTTCTAGAACTTTTAAAATATTATTTTTCTATGCTTTGGTATAATGTACTTGAACTATATAGATTACAAAGCTAAAACTAAGCTGGGGCTAAACATATATATTGTGGCTAAGGGAGTGCCACAACCGGAATAAATGTATGTTTATTTTAGGGTGACGGAGTCAGAGCTGGTCTAAGGTGACATGGATGCTCTGCCCCCTTCCCACTGTAGATGACATAGATGCCCTCCCTCTTCCCGCCTTAGATGACATAGTAGCTCTCCCTCCTTACCACCTTAGCTGACATAGTTGCTCTCCCCCTTTCCCCTTAGATGGCATAGATGCTCTCCCTTTCCCCTTAGATGACATAGATGCTCTCCCATTTTCCCCTTAGCTGACATAGATGCTCTCCCCCTTTCCCCTTAGCTGACATAGATGCTCTCCCCCTTTCCCATTAGCTGACATAGATGCTCTCCCCCTTTCCCCTTAGATGACATAGATGCTCTCCCCCTTCCCGAAGAAATCGTCTGGAAGAAACTTTTGTAATAACACAAGGGACAACCTGGAACACAAAGGCTATTCATGGCCAAATTTGACCAGGTTTGAAAGGTGCATTACTTTGACCAGGGCTCCCGGTGACGGCCCTGAATGGGACGAAGGGGGGGGACCCTGATCTGATCTTGCGGCAGTTGAAAGCACTGGGTAAAACAAAGTCCTACTCAAAATGGCTGATGACATTACCTCTCCCCAACCCAGTAGAAGTTCAACGACGCCCGCCCCCCCCCCCCCAAACACACACACACACACCTACACACCGGATAAAAATTTTGGTACAAGAATAAAGCGAAAATATATATTTTTTTGTAACTACTAGGTAGCCATTTTTATCCTTTTTATTTTTAATGGGTTTTAAAGGTGACTTACAACGATTACAATCAGTGAAATAATTGAACCAGTACAATATCGCTGCGTTCGCTATATATTTTATGATCCGAATATTTAAAGCGAAACTTGATACAGTATTATCCCTAAAATAGACATCTCCCATTATAGGCCAATTAGACACGAACAATCTGTGGCAATATATATATATATATATATATATATATATGAGCTTTAATAATAATTTTACATTATTGATTGCAAGGAGTATTTCGTTCAGGTGTTTCTCTTATCTAGTTGAACACAACCAGGTCAAGAAACACATACAATTATGTTTGCTATCTGATTAAGCGTTGAATGATTCAAAACTAAATTCAAGTGTCCGCCATAATACATCACTGCATTTTAAATGTATCAAACACTTTTTAGGGGAGGGCTCAATTAAAAACTCTATCCAGAACACTCCCCCTCCCCCACGAAACCCTGGATTTCTGATTCCCCCTCCCCCACGGCGCCAATACAATACCCTTGGTCGCGCCCTAACCGGCGTGACTTCAGGTTATGCATGGCATCGTGCGCCATGACACCAAATTCTCACGCTGACAGATGCCCTGCCACTTCCCACTTTAGATAACACAGATGCCCTGACACTTCCCACCTTAGATGACACAGATGCCCTGCCACTTCCCACCTTAGATGACACAGATGCCCTGACACTTCCCACCTTAGATGACACAGATGCCCTGCCACGTCCCACCTTAGATGACACAGATGCCCTGACACTTCCCACCTTAGATGACACAGATGCCCTGCCACTTCCCACCTTAGATGACACAGATGCCCTGATACTTCCCACCTTAGATGACACAGATGCCCTGCCACTTCCCACCTTAGATGACACAGATGCCCTGACACTTCCCAAAAAGCCTGAAATGTCTTCTCCCTGGATTTAATTTTCTGAAAGAAACACTGATATCGGATATACGACACACTGACACTGACCTCTAGTTTCTGATTTTTTTTGTAACATTTGGGGGGGGGGGGGGGTTTGTTCACAAGCAATTTTTTTTTTATTAGTTAAGATGATTTTCTTGAAATAACAAAGGTATTGTTTCCTTAAATCTTGTATATAGAGTTTGACAATATAGATTCCAAGGGTGCAACTTAGCTGGGACCAAATGTATAATTTTTGCCGGCCTCTTCCAAGATAACAAGTCTGCTGTAGGCTATAAACGTTGCTCCTCCAAAATGTGGGGGGGGGGAGAGAGAGAACCACCCCTTCCGCCCCTTTCCTACGAAACTGACACTGCTTACACGAAATGCTGAACTTCCCCTCCCCCCCCCCCCCCCCAATCCTGAGAAAATTGTCAGAAAGAAACACAAGTTACAAGTGATAACACTACCAGCAATGTTACATCTGGCATAATTAGCAAGGAGTCTCCAAGACTGACTAAGATATTCAGATAAGCTAAATATCATATACTTTGGTGTGTGGCCTGTTTTCAACAAAATGAGAACCAATTAAAAAAAAAAAGTTTTAAATTTATACTCTAATGAAGAAGTCACGCTTTAAAAAAAGTCACATGATAAATGAAGTCACTCTATGAATAAAGTCAAAACGCATCCATTAGCATTATAGCAATGGTTCGGGTATGTCAATTGGTGTTGTTCCTTTTACTAATTGTGCTATATCCATGTGTATGTGCAAAGTAACCTACAATAATTGTGAGGCCTTGATGGACAGTCAAGATTTCGACATTTTCGTTGGTCCCAGTCGATTCGTGTGGCACAAACTAATGTGTGGCACACACCAATGTGTTGCACAAACCAATCGTCTTATTTCCCCAGTATTACGGACCGTTATAAATTGAGAATTTAATCTCTTAATTTTAGACTATGGCTCGTTCTAGAAACAATCCATAATAAAGAACGATACCAAAGGTTAAAAAAAAATAATAACAAATAAAACGAAAATCAAGGCCAGAGCTAATTACAATTACTAACGTTTTAATTTGTGAACTTCAATTAAATAATAGCAGCAAGAGAAATATGATTAAAATTATAAACTTACAGATTTGCTGGTACCGGTACTGTATATAAAAATACAACGAGCACAAACTGGTACAACGAGGAAATAGAAAAATCTACACACAACAAAGTATTAAATGACACAGCACATCTCGTGATCGAAAGAAAATCTCCGTCGCTCTCTATCGGTCAGCCCTTTTATAGGCATTTCCTACTAATGTCTAGAACCGTCTAATGCATTGTTTTGCTTTCCCGTTTTATCCAGATCCTTCTATAAGGTTCTGAATAACGAAGCTTTTTGTAAACAAGGGAAAGTTTTTGTAGCCACACTTCAAAGGCGGTCACGAGAGTTCACGAGGGGTCATGCTCATGGGACGCGAGATAGGCGTGCTTTAACACGTCATCCCTCATAACACCCAGTCTTACTTTTTTCAATGTTCATCATTTTACAGAATTACTTCTTTCTTCTTGGGTTTCGGTGTATGCTATTGCTATGTTGACATCCATGATCCTAACTGAGATACCTTCGTTAGGATATAAGAGATTTATAATATAAACTCTTTCTTTGAATTAAAACAAATGAACAAATGTGTAAAATTATTTAAGACACTTGGAATATTTCAAAATATTCTTTCTTGTAGCCTTCTTTGTCTCACAAGGTCCACCTTTGGTATTCGGTTGATGAGGTCATAAAAACCTAAATCCTTTATGAATTCTGATTCAGCCATGGACCTCTGACGTGACTTTTATTTTAGTCGGAGGCAAAAGAGTTGAATCTTCACGAAAACAGCTGAAAGGTATTGATACTTGACTGTCACAATACTGACAGGTGATTAACAGTGACTACCTTGACATGCGATTCACTGTGACTACGCTGACATACGATTCACTGTGACTACGCTGACATGCGACTCACTGTGACTACGCTGAGAGGATCTTGGTGGTAATTTGTAGCAGCACGTTTGATTTTCATAAAATATTCTTGTTAAGAAGGAAAAGTGAAGAGAAAGGAGTTAATTTGGACGTCTTTTGAAAAGTGTTAATTTGGACGTCTTTTAGGGGAGGAAACAAAAGACGAGGGGGTGCTGTGACGACCTGGTGCTGTCGATAAAAAGTGGTGGGAATGCCAAAAAGAACTAGATAAAGTGAATGTTGTCCTTGATAAAATATGAAAAGTAACGGTTGACAGAGAGGAAAGGGATAATATAAAATGTGGACCACTGCACTAAATGGCACAGAGTATGACCAAAAACTTGGATAAAGATTCGGAATTCTTTCACTTAATAAAACAAGGACCGAAGGTTACGCTGTAACTGGGGCCTTCACACAATGTTAAAGATTCTGTAACTATTTCTTACATTAGTCATCTGTAATAAATAATGGTGTGTAATGATCTGTAATACGCCTTCATATATACAATATGTATATAACCGAGAGTGAAAATTCACGATCGAATATGCAGCTGTTTGGTATTCATAAGGGCGATGATTTTTCTTCTTTTTTTTCGTCAGCCATGACAGTTATCACGTGGCGGCTCTTGGTCAGCCATGACAGTTATCCGCATGAGTAATAGAACGGTCATGAATAAGGGGCTTCAGCTATTAATGTCCGAGACGTTTAAAAATCACTGAAACGCTGTCGCTGTTTAAATTTGGACATAGTAAAAATGGGAAATGTGTTGTAGTCATTTGTAACTAGTGTAAGGATGGGGGTGATACATGGGAACCGTAGAAACGGTGCGTCGTACTCAAATCGGGATGGAAATCATATTGACGGAAGGTCCATTCAGGGCAGAGAGTCAATTCAATAGAAAATACCCATTCATGACAGAGGCCGCCCATTAAGACAAAGATGTCCATTCAAGACAGGGGTAACCCATTAAGACAAAGATGCCCATTCAAGACAGGGGTCACCCATTAAGACAGAGATGCCCATTCAAGACAGAGGTCACCCATTAAGACAGAGATGCCCATTCAAGACAGAGGTCGCCCATTAAGACAAAGATGCCCATTCAAGACAGAGGTCGCCCATTAAGACAGAGATGCCCATTCAAGACAGAGCTCGCCCATTAAGACAAAGATGCCCATTCAAGACAGAGGTCACCCATTAAGACAGAGATGCCCATTCAAGACAGAGGTTGCCCATTAAGACAGAGATGCCCTTTCAATACAGAGGAACGTTCAAAACATTTAACAGTAGCAACGCAAAGAGCTGGTGCCTCGCGCGTGTCACAGATGTCCATACATCCGTGTGTGTCAGTGGTCAGTTAGATGGGAGATCACTCGGTAAAGGGGTCGTACTGGGCGCAGGTTACTTCGGCCGATAAATTACCATGTACCGTCTTAGATCGTCCGACGATTAGAATAAGTTATACAACAAATCGGGTCCATCTCGGGATGAGAGACTGGCTTTCATTGTCATAGGGTTGAGAACTATAGTCATGAGAGTCTGAGCTATGTTCCTACCCCCCCCCCCCCCATTTTTTTTGCACCTAAAATATATAAATAAATACATTAACATAATATATATATATATATATATATATATCATATTGCAACAAACATCAATGTTTACTTGATTCCTCAATTGCCAAAGGCAAGGCATCACACTCAATTACCCAAAGCAAGGCATCACACTCAATTGCCCAAGGCAAGGCATCACACTCAATTGGCCAAAGCAAGGCATCACACTCAATTGGCCAAAGCAAGGCATAACACTCGATTGCCCAAGGCAAGGCATCACACTCAATTGGCCAAAGCAAGGCATCACACTCAATTGCCCAAGGCAAGGCATCACACTCAATTGGCCAAAGCAAGGCATCACACTCAATTGGCCAAGGCAAGGCATCACACTCAATTGCCCAAGGCAAGGCATCACATTCAATTTGCCACAGCAAGGCATCAAACTCAATTGGCCAAGGCAAGGCATCACACTCAATTGGCCAAAGCAAGCCATCACACTCAATTGGCCAAGGCAAGGCATCACACTCAATTGGCCAAGGCAAGGCATCACACTCAATTGGCCAAAGCAAGGCATCACATATTATAGCCGCGACCACCTTAAATGTAATCGTTCGAACGATGAAGTCGTTAAAAATCCTTTTGGTAGATATAATTGTAACGCAAGTGTCCAAATACATAACTGATAACTATAAACTGCAAATGGAGAACATTTGTCAGGACCATAAAAATTTATTTACCTTGCAATTGATGAGTTCACGCATATCAGGGCTGAACGCAATTGCTGGTTTGTATGTTATGTCACGGCCAAAGCCCTAAGTTCGTCCAGGTCCCGCATTGGCCAGATGTTTGGCCTTTTGGCCATGACGTGTTCTCAAAAGTTGTGAAGCTCTTGAAATTATCAGTGTCGACTACTTTTAACCGCCATTTCACGAAGTGGGGAGAAATCCCTGGCCGAAACTCGATGCTCCAACAAAGTGCGCAAAACGTTTCTCCAAGTGTAGAAATCACAAACTTTTGTGTGGTTCGAAATTTCGTAAATTTCATCTTGTTTCAGATTGATAGAGATTGATAATATACTATGATTTTTAAGTTTAACTATCAAAATGATTTATAATTAAAACTGAAAATTAAGTGTGACATTTATTGAGCAAACAAATTCTGATTATTCTATTTTACGGACCAATCAAATTCAGCTCATGATATTTTACTGACCAATCAAATTCTGCTTCTTTTATTGTTGGCCGATCGCCCCATACCATTTCACAAACACGCTGGCCCAATCTCAATATCAAGAAAAGATCGGACAATGGCCATTTCTTGATCTTGCCGGACCATTTCCCCTTTTCCCGATTTCGGGGTTTAGTCATAACATAAACGTTTTATTCCTTTGGACAGAATTGTCATTTGTAAAATATATCACATGTTATCCTATAAGTACGCACTGAAAAAAATAATTCACACATGTTTTGGTAATATATATTACTAGTTTTAAACAGTGCTATATCAAAACTATAGGTAAATGTTATGTGATTTGAGTTGTCAACATACACTTCTTTGTTGACCTTTGTGAACTTGATGTTTGTGTCGGCATGTCTTCATATGAGTTACATTAACTTCCCCCCCCCCCTTTTTTTTCGTATACTGGTCAAAGTCAAACTGCCTAACTGTCTCAAAAGTCCATACCCAAAATGATAAGTTTGAATAGAACTGGTTTCAACAAGACAAGACAAAAAAGCATCTATATCTGTAATCGACTTTGGCCAGAATCAGCTCACTCTGCATCTGTGTCTGTAATCGACTTTGGCCAGAATCAGCTCACTCCGCATCTGTGTCTGTAATCGACTTTGGCCAGAACAGCTCACTCCGCATCTGTGTCTGTAATCGACTTTGGCCAGAATCAGCTCACTCCGCATCTGTGTCTGTAATCGACTTTGGCCAGAATCAGCTCACTCGGCATCTGTGTCTGTAATCGACTTTGGCCAGAATCAGCTCACTCCGCATCTGTGTCTGTAATCGACTTTGGCCAGAATCAGCTCACTCCGCATCTGTGTCTGTAATCGACTTTGGCCAGAATCAGCTCACTCAGCATCTGTGTCTGTAATCGACTTTGGCCAGAATCAGCTCACTCAGCATCTGTGTCTGTAATCGACTTTGGCCAGAATCAGCTCACTCCGCATCTGTGTCTGTAATCGACTTTGGCCAGAATCAGCTCACTCCGCATCTGTGTCTGTAATCGACTTTGGCCAGAATCAGCTCACTCGGCATATGTGTCTGTAATCGACTTTGGCCAGAATCAGCTTACTCGGCATCTGTGTCTGTAATCGACTTTGACCAGAATCAGCTCACTCCGCATCTGTGTCTTTGATCGACTTTGGTCAGAATCAGCTCACTCAGCATCTGTCTCTGTGATTGACTTTGGCCAAAATCAGATCATAATAAAACCATCACAAATTCGTCGTATAACATTCGTCTTTCTTAACTATTTCTTTAAGCTGTCTTCCACAAGCGAGTTAAAAACCATTTATATTCTTTCCTATACACTAGTGGCTCTAAAAGAATATCTAACCAGGGGAGACAGAGCCGTCTTGTGGGCCCTGCAACCCTGCGGTTCCTGTGGGGCGGGGGGATCAGATATTTAAGGATCATATACTTAAGGAGCGAAAATGTCTGATGTGGGGATAAATAATCAACTTTGAATGCAAGGGGGACAAAATAGAAAGTTGCAGGATCGCTCTGTGTGGAGGGGCGCAGAACCTCAACTCTGAGCAGATCTGAATCATCGGGGTAGAACATAAGTGTTTATGGTGCATGCTACCAATACTTACCATCATTGTGGTGGATACTACCAATAGTTACCATCATAGACTTCTTGATATATCCTTTTACTAAAGACTTGTTGATCTATCCCTATACTAACGACTTCTTCATCTATCCCTATAACTAAAGATTTGTTGATCTATCCCTATACTAAATACTTGTTGTTCTATCCCTTATTCCCTATAGCAAAGAATCGTTGATCTGTCCCTATACTAAAGACTTGTTGATCTATCCCTATACTAAAGAATTGTTGATCTATCCCTATACTAAAGACGTGTTGATCTATCCCTATACTAAAGAATTGTTGATGTATCCCTAAACTAAAGACATGTTGATCTATGCCTATACTAAACACATGTTGATCTATCCCTATACTAAAACAAATTAAATTGTGAAAACAAATGTAGAAAGTGTATTCAACATAACGTTCCGAATCACGTCAAAGGTGAAGGACAATTAACTTTTTATTTAGACGGCAATAATACGAATTCAAGGTGAAGGACAATGAACGAGCGTGTATGCAACTCTTGGACATTATAAAAATACTTTTATATATATTAAATTATTTCTTTTTACGAATTGTATTACATCGACTTGTATGTAGTGAGGTATGTAAATGTTCGTATGCTAAGTGTCTGTAATCTCAGCTTTTGCAGGACCGGTCGTTATAAAACCTAAAAAAAAGAAGGTGATGGGGGTGATAAGAGGAGAGTTGACTGAGACTGTATCCGGAAATTTGATCGAAAGAAATTTCGTCGACGGAAAATTGATCGAACAGAAATTTGATCGAATGGAAATGTGGTCGAATCTTTTTTTTTAGTTTAAACGTTAAAATGTTGACACAAATTTCTTTTTGAACGCATTATTTTGTTTTACAGCATAGTATAGTGCAGTGGTTCTCAACCATATTAATGCCGCGAACCTTTAATAAAGTCCCTCGTGTTGTGACGACCCAGTGCCATAAAATTATTTTTGTTTCTGCTTCGTAACTGTAGAGTATTTGTGTTTTCAGATGGTCTTAGGCGACCCCTGGAAAAGGGTCGTGTGACCCCCAAAGGGGTCGCGACCCACCGGTTGAGAACCGCTGGTATAGTGCGTTCAAAAAGAAATTTTATGAAAATTTTAACGTGTGAACTGAAAAAAAGATTCGATCAAATTTCCGGTAACCGACTGAGACACAGCGTTAGACTTGAAAGGGGAATGGGGAATGGTAAAGGTGATTTCTTGGGTTATGGTGGAGAGTTTAGGGGGTGTTTGGAGGGGTAAAAGGGGGGGGGGGCTTTGTTTTGAGATTTGGTAGAGAAGAGTTTAAGTAAAAGAAACCGAACTAGAAAAAAATGTGTGTGTCTGTGTGGGAAGGTGTGTGGGCGGGCGGGGGAGGGGCAATATTTTGTTGATACTGCATTTATTACAAGACTTTAAGTCGACTGAACTTGTTCACTGACCTGATTGTTGTAGACAGCGGTGGGAGACTGATTGATGACCTTTGGCCTTGCTCTGGCTTACAATCCCAGGTTTTCGTTCTCTGTGTCCAGGCCAGGGTGGCCATCACCCCTACAAGCACCACTATCATGGCCAGTAGACCGAGCACCAGCAGGACATCCATTCTACTAGAGTGAAACAAGGAAGACAACAGGAATTAAGAACGTAGCAAGGTGCTTTCAAACACAACTGGGAATGTACATCCACACGCCACACTTGAGACATCCACACACCAGTTGAGACATCCACACACCACACTTGAGACATCGACACACCACACTTGAGACATCCACACACCACACTTGAGACATCCACACACCACTTGAGACATCCACACACCACACTTGAGACATCCACACGCCACACTTGAGACATCCACACACCACTTGAGACATCCACACTCCACTTGAGACATCCACACGCCACACTTGAGACATCCACACACCACACTTGAGACATCTATGCACCACACTTGAGACATCTATGCACCACACTTGAGACATCTATGCACCACACTTGAGACATCTATGCACCACACTTGAGACATCTATGCACCACACTTGAGACATCTATGCACCACACTTGAGACATCTATGCACCACACTTGAGACATCTAAGCACCACACTTGAGACATCTAAGCACCACACTTGAGACATCTATGCACCACACTTCAGACATCTAAGCACCACACTTGAGACATCTATGCACCACACTTGAGACATCTATGCACCACACTTGGGACATCTATGCACCAAACTCTATACATAATTACACAAACATTTATTCATCTATACAACAAATGATATACTTATCCGCACTGTAACTCGTACATCACATACAAACGTGTTAGTCAACACACTCTGAGTAAGACAAAGTCATAATGAAGAGCGAAAAGGCCAAATTAATTCTACATAACTGAATATAGGATAATTTCACTTAAATGTCCTCATCTGTTTCAACACAACCCGCATTCAAAAGCGAATATGATTTTTTGTAATTGTGTCCTCTTCCGTTTCAAAAATACTATATTCCAAGGGCAGAAGGAAACATAACTCTTGATTAAAGTTGTTCGGGTTACGTAGTTTCTCTTGTCCCCCCTTAATAGCTGCCGAAGCCAATGACAGACGTGAGGTGGTGACCTTGGATTGCGTGCTGTAATGACGAGTTCTGCAGCTAATATCTGACAGCCAAAGTTGTCATTAACTTTTAAAATCTAGAGACATTCATTTGATTAATTAGGGACTGTGGTATCAAAGACAGTTAAATTAGGGTTTCAAGTATAGAAAAGTGGAATGACCTGAGGTTAGAGGATATAACTGTGTGAGGGGACTTTAGCAGTAACGGGATTTAGCTGTGTGAGGGGGATTTAGTGTGCGTGAGAGATTTAGCTGTGAGGGGATCTAGCTGTGTTAGGGTGGTTTAGCTGTGTGAGGGGGGTTTAACTTTGTGATGGGGATTTAACTGTTTGAGGAGGGTTTAGCTGTGAGGGGATTTAGCTGTGCGAGGAGCATTTAGCTGTGTGGGGGGGATTTAGCTTTGTGAGGGGTATTTAGCTGTGTGAGTTGGATATATTTGTGTGAGTGGATATTGCTGTGTGATTTGGATATAGCTGTGAAGGGATATAGCTGCGTGAGGAAGATATAGCATTGTGAGTTGTATAGATGTATATCCGGTGATAGCTGTGCTGTTTGAGGTGGGTATGTGTGTGCGAGTGGTGTATATCTGTGTGAGTGGGGTGTAGCTGTGTGAAGCGGGAAATAGCTGTGTGAGGTGGATATTGCTGCGTTATGGTGTAAATAGCTGTGTAAGGGGGATATTGCTGCGTTATGGTGTAAATAGCTGTGTAAGGGGGATATATCTGTGTGATTTGGATAAAGCTTATGTGAGCGGAGTATTTATCTGTGTGAGGGGGGGATATAGCTGTGTGAGGAGGGATATATATGCTTGTAGTTGTGCTTCTACTTTGTTGCGTTAAGCATTTGTTGTTAGTGGATCTTTGGTACGTTTTTGGCACTGATAACGTTTTTCTTTGATTTTGGTTATTATGTATCATGCTTACTCTCTGCTTATGTTTAACACTTACAAGGAGATGGTAAGAGTCTGCATCTGTCCCTCGATGGCGTCTTGCGTCTAGAATTGCGGGAAAACGAAAAATGTCAATGTCGACCACTAAAATGAAGTGCGTTTCAACAAATATCTATGGTTTAGTGCAGTGGTTCTCAAACTACCTAATGCCGCGACCCGTTAATACAGTTCCTCATGTTGTGGTTATTGTCACGGTCAGATTGTGGAGTTACTTTTTTGTGTGTATGTTTGGGGGGGCGGAAAGAGAGTGCTCGTGGTATTGGCTATATTTTTCCACGAGTATGACCGTCTTGGCAGGGGGGGGGGGGACCCAGGGGAGAAAGTGTTTGTTGTGAGTTGTGAAAACATTAGAGTGGTGAATGAATGTGAACATTTTTCTTGTTATCACGAGTGCATGGGCAATAATGGTATAAAAGGAGAGACAGATTATTATTAGAAGGAGAACGATTTATTATTGCGTGTGGATTCGACAGAGTGTTTTTGGAGTGAGGACTTCGTATAACTTTATGATGCTGTTTTGTGTATCCATTGGATTTGTTAGTCACTTCACATGACTATTCAACAGAAGGTGCTGTGTTTGAACACTTATATTTTCAACAAGTAATAAACATATTCGATGACTTAAACGACGTTGCGTGGTTTTTCCTTTTAAACTATCGGCTTTATAGGAGCCAGGAAAATGTACAAGTACCAGCTTTCCAGAAGCTTAAGAAACGGAGTTGTAGACTCTGAAACGATATTCTGTGGCTACAGAAGGGACCTAATCTCCTAGACAACGTACTTTTCGCCACAGTTATCCCAACCAAAAAACTATTTTCTCTGCTACTTCATAACTGTAATGCATAGTGTTTTCCGGTGGTCTTAGGCGACCCCTGGGCAAGGGTCATTCGACCCCCAAATGGGTCGTGATCCACAGGTTGAGAACCGCTGGTTTAGTGGAAGAAAAAGTTCCTTCAAGGCTTTCGTCTGGAAATTTTAGTGGGCCATAATAATTTTTTTTAAATACATAGGCTAAGCTTTCGATCGATACTAATTATTTTTAGGTGGCGTCGTAATTATAATGTAAAAAAATGGGCGCCCAGTGCATGAGATTTGCCCCCTCCCGAAATCAATATTGTCACTTACCATACTGCTTTAAAATACATTTTCAACAACTTTAAATTACTTTGAATTTAAATTCATTAGATTTTTATCTTCTAAAATTCATTATAGTGTCATTTTTTATCTTAAAAAACTATAAATACCAATGCTTTCCATTATTTTTCGATGTATGCAGAATTTATGCGTGAATTACTTCCGAAATATAGAAATCTTTCGGTTTCTAGGGAAAGTCTCGTTAAGCTTTTCAGTTTCATCTTGGGTTTTGACCGAACTTCATTTTAACTTTCGGTTTCGGCCGAAAAAAAAAATCGCTTTCAGTCGGTTTCTAGTCGGTATTAAACCCAAGTTCATCAAACTATTTATGCCTGGATACACAACGAACCTTGAAATTATATCCTGTTAGCGGTATCGATACAGTGATGATTCGCACACAACTGTCCTGTTACCGGTATCGATACAGTGATGATTCACACACAACTGTCCTGTTAGTGGTATCGATACAGTGATGATTCACACACAACTGTCCTGCTAGCGGTATCGATGCAGTGATGATTCACACACAACTGTCTTCTGCAATGTCTTTTATCAAATCATTGGATAAAAATTAAACACTGTTGCCAATTCATCAACCTCGAACATCCTTGAGTCGACTTCCACGTGGTATTAGTGAGCTCTTGAAAGTTATCGACCTTGTGCTGAAATTGCCAGTGACATCCGCTGAAAAAAAATGTTTTTATTTTTTTAGTTGCCTTAAAACGAATAAAATCATATCTTAGAAACAGATGTGGAGACACACGACCAAGTAATCTCATGGTAATTGCGTGCTTCCAAGAAGAAGCAAAAAATGGGAACATTGACAAAAGTTTTTGATGATATTTGTCGTTTGAAACAAGGTCGACATCCTTTGTTTGTTTTTTTAATCGCTGTAGATCTAAATCTATATTGACTAAACATAGATATTTAGCATCGTTTGTTATTTGCACTATAGCACATATAAATAAATACATCAAAACCTAAATTCAAAATAATTTCTTTGCTATTGAGTGACCAATTGTCGCTGACAGTATATTATATGCACACATCTTGCAGAGCAGGCGTGCACATGCTGACGAAATAAACAACTCAACAAGATGGCCTTGTTTTGGTTTTGCCCCTTCCTGAAAGAAACTGAAGTGACGTCCCTGGGGGGGGGGGACTGCCTTCCAGCGGCCCTACACTGCTCACATCCTATCATAATAACGCTTGATGGCTTTGTGACGTAGTGTTTTCACCAAACTTGATTAGTTTAAATCAAATTTCCCGTCCGCAGTCGTATCTGCACTTTCCATAAAATCCACAGACTCCGAGCTACGCATGGCTATCATCGGTCCAAATCTGAATTGTGTTACACGGAGAGAAAGAAAACACTGATTCTTTCTGGACTTGCTGAATGTTGTACACGCGAACTATTTTCATCACTGAGCACTTGTGTAAAAGTACATGTACAATCCAATTAAGATTAGAGAACTCTGCACTGACGTGAAGCTTTTAGAACAGGCACGAGACCACAGAGTTGTATGTCTCTTCAAGGAGTCAGCCGTATGCGGTGTTAAGGGCTGGTGGCGTGGGAAGGTGGGGGGGTCTGATGGCCCCTGGGGTTGGGGAGGGAGACGCCTCAAACCAAATTTGACCTAACTGACGTCATAAAAAGAGCATTTGGGGCCAGGGAATTTCAAGATATGATAGCAATGTCACAACATGCAACCTTGTCATGGTACAACCTTGTCATGGTACAACCTTGTCATGGTATAACCTTGTCATAATATACATCGTTTCATCATTTACACTTAGTTTTAACAAACACTTTGTCCTAATATGCACCTTGTGATAACATACACCTAGTCGAAACATACACCTAGTCATAACGTACCCCTTGTCATAACATACACCTTGCCATAACATACACCTTGTAATTGCGTACACCTTGTCATAACATACACCTTGTCATAACATACACCTTGTGATAACATACACCTTGTCATTACGTACACCTTTTCATAAAATACATCTTGTCATTACGTATACCTTGTCATAATACACCTTGTCATAGTATAACAAATATTGGCTTGTTTTAATGTGTCCATAGCTTACACTTACATTGATTCTGTCACTTTGTTTCATCCTCTGTGCCTCATGTTTCACCCTCTTTCTATCCTAAGCAGAGTTTATTTATAAAACACTCACTCATTCCACTCTTTATTTGACTCTTTAGTTCTTACTTTTTAATACCTTTTATACTCCCTTCTCTCTTGACGTCTAGTTCTTAATTTTTCCTTCTCTCTTTTCTGTTCCTCTCTCACTGTCTCCTCCCATCCTCGTGTTCACTCTTTTGATCACCCTCATTTCCTTACAAATTTTCTCTCTCTATATATATATAGACATATATATATATATCTTTCTATCAACAACTTCAATTCATTTCTCTTTTCCTCTCTTAACAACATCTTTTCTCTCCATTTCCCTCTACACACACACACACATACACGCACACAGGTGCACGTTCTAATCAACGGATACCGTTAAATACGTAGAACGTTCAAAACGTGTTGGTGCCTATCGCAGGCTATCATCAGACAAGACATTTGGATAGATGTCCCACTTTTCCGTCCTGTCTGATCAATTTATTCCTTTCAATCCTTGACCATTTGCTCTGATCTGTCACGTGATCTCTGGAGACGGCGGTATGTTCATTTCGAGGTTAAGAGGATACTTTCCTTCACAACGTGATGTTCAGTCATATTTGGCCCGTGACAGAGGGGTGTGGGCTAGTGTTAGGGGGTGTGGGGGTCAGTGTTAGGAAGTGTGGGGGTTAGTGTTAGGAAGTGTGGGGGTTAGTGTTAGGGGGAGTGGGGGTTAGTGTTAGGGGTGTGGGGTTAGTGTTAGGAGTTGTGGGGGGTCCCTGTTAAGGGATGTGAGGGTCAGTGTTTAGAGTTGTGGGGGTCAGTGTTTGGGTGGGGGGTTAGTGTTAGAGGGTGTGGGGGTTGGTGTTAAGGGGTGCGGCAGGCAGTGCTAGGGGTGTGACTGGCAGTGTTAAGGAATGTGGCAGGCAGTGTCAGTGGGTGTGGGGGGCTGTGACAGGGGCTGTGACAGTCAGTGTTAGGGAGTACGGAGATTGTATCGGGGTGGCAGGAAGCCCCGGTAAATTCGATTGCATTTTTATTATCAGTTGTAATATCTTTTATTAATATGGGCATGCGGACAATATATTTGGGATAACAAGATGGGGTGTGTGAAATGTAACAAGATGGAGTGTGTGAAATGTAACAAGATGGGGTGTGTGAAATGTAACAAGATGGGATGTGTGAAATGTAACAAGATGGAGTGTGTGAAATGTAACAAGATGGGATGTGTGAAATGTAACAAGATGGGGTGTGTGAAATGTAACAAGATGGGGTGCGTGAAATGTAACAAGATGGGGTGTGTGAAATGTAACAAGATGGGGTGTGTGAAATGTAACAAGATGGGGTGTGTGAAATATAACAAGATGGGGTGTGGGAAATGTAACAAGATGGTGTGTGTGAAATGTAACAAGATGGGGTGTGTGAAATATTCTAAAATCAAGAGCGGACGTGACGCTTCAAAAAGACTTAGAACCACTGCACTCTTTCGTGTCGTGCATACATCGATAACTTGCTTCAACATAAAAAATTGTTTATTAATCTTGCTTTCAAGAGGAGAGGATTCCAGGCATGTATTTTTATTTTAGTTTTTAGTTCTAAAATACTTTATAATTATAAAATAATTGACACAATTGTTTATTTGAACATTCATGAATTGAAACGTTCTTTTTTTTGACACAGCTACGAATTTACACGACTATGTTATGAAACGTTGATGTGTAGACCTGAGTTGTACAATTACGTAAAACCACATGTGTAATTTCTGAGTCAAATCCACTTGTATGGTACATATGGCACTCTTTCCTCCCTTTATTCACCCCATGAAGTCACTCATAAGCTATCCACTACTTAATATTTAGATTGGATACACCTCATATCTCTATTATTCATCACCCACCTCAGATTCCCAATGAAAAGACATTCCCTCATCATGGAATAAATAAAAACGAAAACACTGCTTTCAATATAAATCTACGGCTGAAGACTTTTTAAAAAAAAAACTTCCTTCAAAGCATAGCTCCTTAACTTGTGTGCCGCGAGATGTCACTTGATTGGCTGAATCACAAGATGTCACTTGATTGGCTGAATCACAAGATGTCATTTGATTGGCTTAATCACAAGATGTCACTTGATTGGCTGAATCACAAGATGTCAAAATTTGGAAGTCCAATAGCACAGCACACATGCATGTTGAAATTTCACGCGTGACATGGACAGACGGCAGCCGAACCCGAACCGAAACCCAGACTTCAAGATCAATGCGTACGAACCAACCCGACAGTTCTGTCGCAAACCTATTAGATCTGACACTGTTTTACAAATGTGGCACATCACTACTTACCCCATAAATGATTATCACTATAAATCCAAAGGTAAAACAATTTTTTGTAAACCAAAATATTTTTTTTTAAAATCATCACCCATCCAACTCTCCCCCGCCATTACCCTGTCTCGTGTAGGCTTTATTTCTGTATTAAATTCAACAACACGATGTGGCCGACTCTTGTTCGTTGTGGAATATTTTAGTTTATATATATATATTTCTAACCCCAAATGTTGGGTATTGCAATTGCTATATATGTATAAATGGTTTGGTCCCTAGCGCTACGTCGATTAGTACTACTATGTCTAGTGAATGATTATTCTTAACTAGTGATATTATACGCTCTCACACTAACGCTACTGAAGTTCTCTCTCTCTCGCTGACACTTCTACTTATATGGGGGGTAGAGATATTTGTAATTTTTTTAAATGAGATTATCGTGCATTTTAATACATAAATATTTAATGTTGCTCAATGCATAATTGCACTAACAAGTGATTTAAAGTGGTTAAAATATTTTTTAAGTACTATGGTAAGAGAAAATTTTGACTTGGGGGTGGGGGCAAAACAAAGCCTGTTAAAGCAGTAGCCTTAGCCAACCTTGTAGATCAACTAATTAAATATACAATTTCTATTGCTACATTGCAAGAAATTCGATGGAAAGATGCAGAGGCCATTAGGGCAAGAGATTCATAAACAATTTATGTAAATAAAACAATATAGGTTCAGTTTTAATAATGATCATACAGAATACAAATGTAGACTTTTCGGCAAATGCCCTCATCAGTGCAAAAAAACAACCAAAAAACATTCATATAAGTATAAATTAAATTGACATAATAGAAATATATATATGTATATGTGTATCCTACATAAAAATGAGAGAAAAGTTTAAGTGGGCACACGTTTCTGACAAAGACAAAAAGTTCAGAAGAACGGAAAGAAAGTGGGTGGAAGTAAAATTTAAAAACGAAACAGAAAAAAGACATTACAGCTATGCACAATTAGTAATTTGGTTTATACTGCATGGCGCTAACGTACCACATCTTGTTATTTATTTACTTTCCATATAAATTATATCCTGTGTGTTTATTACCTGCATACAATATACCAGTAACTGCAAGGTCTAAAATGCCATTATGGCTACCACTATTCAAATGTCTAGAAACTGGACAAATGACTTATTTATTGATGTGATACATATGTTCTCTAAAACAATCTCCTAGGCAACGACATGTCTCTCCTACACATGATTTACTGCACTTTTTACAAAGGATTGTGTAAACCACGTTGCGATTTGTGCACGTAAAGCTATCTTTGATTCTGCATATTTCCAGAAGGAAAGTGACCTTCTCAACTTCATTCCCGTAGGGACATGTGTTACAGCGGCTACGGTTGCAAATTTGGTGTTTATATGTGCTTTAATAGCTGGGAGGTGGCGTCTAACAAGCATTTCCCTAAGGCTCTTGTCCCTCAGAAAGCGAAAATAGGAGATTGTTTTCATAGGTGACAAGGTCTGCCATAAGAAAAGGCCGTTTTTGTTTGTGTGTTGAGTTTGTTTTTTTTTTTTTTTTTAGAACTAGAAAACAAGCCATGGGGTAATTGGAATGAAAAGTTAAAATTAATTTAGGTCTATCAACACTATCGGAATGAGTCGCTTAAACGAATTATGTCTAGTCATGCCATTAAGTCGAGTGACGGCTGCTTCTAACATTGGCTCAGGATATAATCTACGCCGGTACAAAAAATTCCAACATTTCCGCCGTCCTTTCCCAAAGTTCTACATCATTGCTACAAAGTCTTTTTACTCTAAGCCATTGAGAAAAGAAGGTGGAATTTGTACATGACTGATGATGGGACGATGAGTCTAGCAGGACACTATGACTGTCTATCGTCTTATATTAAATGGAAGCACATATTATGTTGTTGCTTAGTTTAATTTTAACGTCCAAAAAAATGGATAGTACTCTTAAGGATCGTTGAAGTAAATTTGATTGTTGGGTGAAAATCTGAAATGAAGGCAATAGAACTTTGTAGTTATCGATGTATCCATGTTGGTAATTCCTATACTATCATCTATATATCTCTTTTAGTATCTATGTTGGTAATTCCTATACTATCATCTATATATCTCTTGTAGTATTCAGGGTTATGAACTTTGTGATCCTCAGTTGTTGCCAATGGACCATAAATAAACACGCATAGCACAGTCCCATTTGTGGTTCCATTGCAACACCACTGATCTGAACTTCGCCATTATAATCGAATCTAGTTAAGTTCTAAAACTACTTCGGTCAAGCATTATGTCTACGGTGAAGAAAAATCCATTGTAAAAAGTGAGTGGGTTTCGTTAGGTTATACCAAGGGTTCAATAGATCTGATCATGTGGCTAGTGTTCTTCATAAACGATGGCAAATTTGCAAGTGTGGGCGGGAAAATTGTATCTAAAAAGTCCCAAATTAATTCAGTAGGACAAGAGCAGGCTGAGACAGTAGGTCTTCCAAAACTTCCCATCTTGTGCATTTTTGGTAACAAATATAAACATGGTTCCCCGAGAACACTGTCATTAATAAATTCGTTCGTTTGATGCTGACGCTGGTAATTGGCCAGCACGAATAAGATCTTCGATAGTGTCTTCATGTCGTTGTGCCTCCACATAGATCTTTTCCATGGCCTCATAAAAGAATTACTTTTTTTTAACCTCCTGTATCTTCAGTGGGAGTATTTCTAAATGTTATATTCAAACATTCTCCCTCCCACGCGCAAATAGCGCAATTTTTCATTCTGCGCCTTTCTCTCATTTTAGCTAGGACTCATGTATATACATATTATGTAAATGTTATTTATACTTATACTAAAGGGTTTTTTTGTATTGATGAAGGCATATCCCGAAACGGTTGCAGTTATATTCTGTATAATCATGATTAAAGCTGAACCGATAGTGTCTTATTTACAAAACTTTAGAGTAACTTTAGAAGCTGGAAAGTTCACGCAATGCCACAGGCCAAATAAGTACAAGCATAAATAAAGAAGGAAGTAATTTGAGGATGCATTTGTTTGTGTGCATTTGCTGCTTACGGTGGGGGAAGCAACGAACGAGAGAGCATCATGTTGCGCAGTTGGGGAGGACAAAATCCACTCTAGAATTCTAAGATAATTTTATACATTTTGTTTTATACCACCCTCAGGATTTTCTGCCTAAAAACATGGTTTCGTTTGGTCTTACAGTAAGTAAATCCACCAGTGTGATTATGACTGCAGTGGATTATTGTAGTAAGGCCTAGGATGTGGGTCGCTTGAGTGTCGTTGCCTTAAGGATTGAACAAGTAATACGATAACAATAATATAATAAAAAAGACGAAATAAACCATAACACTCGTTCAATGTTTACAATTTTTGAAATATTTAAAATAAAGAGAAGCCAGAATTGTTAACTAACCGTTTCTATATCCAGTGGGTTCTGATCCTAAAATAACTCTCACTCGACGCACCCGGACAGCAATATATATGTATGTATGTATGTATGTATGTATGTATGGCAACCTTCCGTCTTCGCGAGACGATGGAGTTGCTATTTACACTTCAGCGAGTGGCTCACTAGGCCAAACCAGGAATGGCAATCTCCACTGCATTTCTCGCACGGTGATATTGACTACTGATTAGATTTGGCCTTCCATATTATTCTTTTTCTTACAAGGGCTTCATTTCGTGTAACTTCTGCCGCTTTGACTCCTTCATACACTGCCGTTCGCCCGCTGGAACGTTGTTCGACAATGATCTCCCATTTGTTGATTTCAATGTTGGCTTTCTCCCATATGCTCCATTTGCATAGGAACATAAATCTCAGACGTGGACGTCCATTAATATTCTTCCAACTCTCCATACAGCAGCTTCTTTGGAATATGGCCTCCTACATGGCCTAACTAGCGAAGGCGCCTCTTGCTAAGAGCGAAGAATATGCCTGATCGACACTTAGTTTTGTTTATCAGTTAGATTGAGATTATTCCACATCCGCTCATTCAGTTCAGCTATAATTGCTGCTGCTTTTGCGATCCTGATGTTTACCTCTTCGTCAACGGAGAGACAACTAGAAATATTGGATCCAAGATATGTGAAATGCTCAACAGCCGATAGATTGTGGCCCTCAATAGTTGTGATTGGAGGGGACGGTGCTTCTTACATCATGACATTTGCTTTCTGTAGACTAATCAACTAGTCGATAAAGACCTTCTTCTGTTTAAGATGTTAAGCCGGCATCGTCAGCGAACAGCAGTTCACGAATTAGTACCTTTTTTACCTTGATCTTTGCACGAAGGCGGGTAATATTGAACAGCCTACATTCAGATCTGGTTTTGATGTACACTCCATCTTCACAGTCCCTGAAGGCAAATTGATGGAGCACCGAGAAGAAAATAGAGAAGAGTGCTGGTGCCAGTACAGAATATTGTGTGTATTTTTTAAAATGGCTTCATACATATATATATATATTTATGTGTATTTGTGCTTTTTTATGACTTTAAACGCCAGTGCGTCTCATCGGCAACTTTTAAAAAAATCATTTATTAAAGATGAAGTATAAACAAAATAAAAAGTTTAATTTCTGGATGATTTTTTTAAAACAAATATTGTGAAACAACATGAATATTTAGCAACAAATAAAAAAATATGTTTTTAATAAATACAACCAGGTCAAGGGATACTTAAATCTCATATTATTTCTCTGCTACGTGTTAATTAAGTGTAGATAGATGCAAAACTAAATTCAGGTATACGCCAAAACTGTTGAGGAAGTTGGCTCATTGAACAATCTCCCCAGATCCCTGCCCGCACTTCGGCTCAGGAGCTTTCGGCGCCATCGATTTCTTTCGTTTTTCCCTCCTTCCCCACCCTTTCCGCCAATCAAATTGATGAGCAGCCACTTTTCTTTAAGCCGTGAAAACTGTGTATAACTCAAACCGTTGGGACCGAAGTAGATTCAGCTGTCTAAAATAAATTACTACATTCCAGTGTGATGTGGCGCACTTCCAGTGACTGCGCTATTTTCCAGGTTCATTACTTCCAAGCTTTTCTGTGCCAAATACACAATACATATTAATACATAGTATTTTTCGGGGTGATGGGGGCAGAAACTCAAAGTCCGCCCCGGGTGGGAAAATATCTCGCCACGCCTCTGGTTCTACTGATAGGCACGCTTTAAAAGTCAAAACGATATTATGTTATAGTTCTTATATGTTATAGTACTTATATGTTATAGTACTTATATGTTATAGTACTTATATGTTAAAGTACTTATATGTTATAGTACTTTTATGTTATATTACTTATATGTTACAGCACTTATATGTTACAGTACTTATATGTTATAGTACTTATATGTTATAGTACTTATATGTGATAGTACTTATATGTTACAGTACTTATATGTTATAGTACTTATATGTTATAGCACTTATATGTTATAGTACTTATATGTTATAGTACTTATATGTTATAGTACTTATATGTTACAGTACTTATATGTTACAGTACTTATATGTTATATTACTTATATGTTATAGTACTTATATGTTATAGTACTTATATGTTATAGTACTTATATGTTACAGTACTTATATGTTACAGTACTTATATGTTATAGTACTTATATGTTATAGTACTTACATTTTACAGTACTTATAAGTTATAGTACTTATATGTTATAGTACTTGGTATAAACAATCTACTGGCTCGTGCTTGTTTAACGTTTATATGATAGAAAAATTACAAACGGCAAGCCAGTTTTTAGTTTACGTTTTCTAACGATAGTGTGACGTGGAAATCTGGGAGAGGTCAAGGTCAGTGATTCCCAAAGTGGTCTATATCGACCCACAGGGGTCGGCGACAACTTGCAAGGGGTCCATGTCAGCGAGAAAAAAAATTGGGGGTTTATGAATTGAAAATGAAGGGTCGGCGATAGTGGATCTCATGTAAGCAGGTCGTGACTTCTATTTTGGCATTCCATGAATGGAATAATTCACATACACAGATAGTACCTATTTACTTACAAATATTACCTTATAATATAAATACATAATATATATTCCTACATAAATAATAAAAGTACCTATGTTAAAAACATAAAACTGTTTAAGAATTATTATAAACTAGCAGGTAATATTAAGTAAGCTGGGGGTCTACACAAAACCGAAAAACATGGTAAAGGGTGCTACTAGACAAAAACGTTTGGGGACCTTTGGTCTAGGTGTTCCGTGAAAGGAAAAGCTTTTAAGTATGGCGCCATTTTTTTTTTAAAAACACACAAAAAGCCATACGGTCGAGAGTTTCTCTAGATGAGTGATGTCATCCACAGCTTTTTGACTAGAATGAGTGATGACAACAGCTTTTTGACTGGTTGAGCGATGTCAACAACAGCTATTTGACTAGATGTGCGATGTCAACAACAGCTATTGGCTAGAAAGGCGATGTTAAAAATACTATTTGACTAGAAGCCTGATACCAACATCAGCTGTTGACCTAGAAGGGCGAAGTCAACAACAGCTATTCTCCCAAGCGTAAATCTGGTAACACAGCATTGAAGTACACATCATCGTCTCAACCAACGTCGCTTAACTTCAACTGTTTTATTTTAAGGTGATAATAAGAGGTACATTCATGAGACAGTTTGAATATTCGGATCGACGAGACATTTTGACGTGAATGGTATTGACCAGATAGTTAAACTTTCCAGATTGACGAGACATTTTGGCGTTAATGGTATTGACCAGATAGTTAAACTTTCCAGAGTGGCGAGACATTTTGGCGTTAATGGTATTGACCAGATAGTTAAACTTTCCAGATCGACGAGACATTTTGACGTGAATGGTATTGACCAGATAGTTAAACTTTCCAGAGTGGCGAGACATTTTGACGTTAATGGTATTGACCAGATAGTTAAACTTTCCAGATTGACGAGACATTTTGGCGTTAATGGTATTGACCAGATAGTTAAACTTTCCAGAGTGACGAGTTATTTTATAAAAAAATCACACCATAGAAGGTGTCGCCTGGTCCTTGTATCCACTTTGATCCTAAAATGCCACCTTGCATAACAGGGGTGCGTGCGGACGAGGTTGGGAAGCACTGACATACATCGTAAGCAATGTTCGCCAAATTTAATTAGCTACTGAAGGTATTGGAGAACCGAGGCAGTCAACACAGCAAGTAAACAAAAGTTGTCAATATTATCGACAATGTCTTCCTTGAACCCGCGGGACTGCGCGTGTCTTGTCAAATGTGGACACGGTCAATGTCTGCTTCAAATGTGGACACGGTCAATGTCTGCTTCAAATGTGGACACGGTCAATGTCTGCTTCAAATGTGGACACGGTCAATGTCTGCTTCAAATGTGGACACGGTCAATGTCTGCTTCAAATGTGGACACGGTCAATGCCTGCATAACGCTGGTATGACGCGTTTTTTTTTGTTGACACTATGCGTATTCGGACGTCTGGACAGTGGGTCGGTAATTATTTTTTTTTCAGATGCCACAACTAATGTTGAGCCTCTTAATACGAGAGATTGTCTACCCTTGAGGGTCGGAGGGGGCAATCCAGGGATGGCACTGGTCTCACAAATTCATAAATCGATATGAGTTTCTCCAGTGGCGTAGCTACGGTTGGTGTCACCAGGTGAGGTGAACTCATGGTGTCAACCCCCCCCCCCTCTTTTTAATCCATAAGTGAGCCTAGCCCTGGGCTGGGGTACCGCGCTATATAAGTGAGCCTAGCCCTGGGCTGGGATACTGCACTATATAAGACCAATAATTATTATAATAATATGCCAGACAGCTTCTCGTGGTCAAATTGGACTCACGAGCAACCTACGCACTCACCTTGGTTATCTTCCCATTCGAAGGTAGAACAACAACTCTGCGACGTAACCGTTATAACGTTTGACAAATGTAATCTGTTCTTTTTAAACTGACTTTTTAACTAACAAAGGGACGATACCATCGATTAAATATAATAAAGAAAGAACGATAACCAAAATAGTGCTAATTAAAAGTAACAATCGTTTTACACTAACAATAATGATATAAAATACAAATTCCAATTCTATAAACTTACAGCACGTAAATACGTAAAATAACGGAAAGGTAAAAGTATTAATAGACACACAAGGAAAAACGTGTAAGTCTTCTAGGGACTCGTATGTCTCGTGTATGTTAAAGGGTCACAGGTCGACCGTCTTATTTGTAGTCAGTGAATCAGAATAGAAAGTCTAAAAATTCAGTCGTCAGAGAGTAGGTTATACCCCTTTCTAGAACCTTCCCAAACAAACCTGCCAATCAAGGGAGATACGGGTAAGATTGGTAGCATACAACGCTACGACGCAACCCAGCGATGAAGCAAAATTGATGTCATCAAACTCTACACGCGAGACTGGACCATAACAAACTCAAAGACACAAAAGAACTTATTGTATGACGTATGGACTCGGTGAAACATAGAAATCGGCCAAAGGATAAGACGATCCAAGCTAAATCACATCTGGACAGCTTTTTAAGCTTAAAATCCCCAACTCTAGTCTTGGGATAATATTCAACTTACACTTCCACATCGCCCCCACATCTGCTTGGGATTATGGTCAACTTACCCTTGCAAGCTACTGACGCAACCTCACACCATGTAAAATGCAGCGTAACACCAACAAAAGCATCAACCCAACAAAAGCTACAAACAAAGAGCAACCACCACAGGGTAATTTAAGGACAGTCCGTAAAATTGTTACCAAAGATAAATTTTAAGTAAATTCTTAAATCATCATAATTAGTGGGGGGGGGTGTTGGGGGTGTTTGGGGGGGGGGGGTATTCCACCATTCAAATCTTAATTTCTTATTGAACTAATTGCATGCATTCTTTACATATTTGTAGAAATCTCTGTTGCTCACTTCGAGTTTATGTAACCATATCTTTACGTAGAACGTACGTCGTAACTAAGCCAATCATGTTTTATAAAAAGTCAATATACTAATGCCTTTAGTATATTAATACCATGTCACAAAGTTGTTCCTTTTCCGTCAGTCTAGCGGTTTATTTCGAGTAGATTTATAGTCTAAAAGTGCCAAATAAAAATTAAGGTTGCGACTATTCGCACCCCGGTACCAGTAGTGAGAGGTTGAGTCTAATGGGACCCCTGTGTGAATGGCTGCGTATCCGGGTCCATTTTGACTAGATTCTATTCGGATGTCATTTGTGGTAGTTATTTTTTGTTAGACGGAAGAATTAAGTTTACAGACATATAGTCCATTCAATTATCTTTCATTTTATACCACAATTTGTCATACAAACCCTACAATAATATGTTTAATAGTTTTTTAATCCCAACCTCTCACTTCTGGTACCCGGGTGCGAATAGCCACTTCAACAAAAATTAAATCATTGAGTCAAATAATCAATTCACGGTGTGTCAGTTAATTTGTCGCCACCGGCGGTGAAGACATTGTTTCCCTATACAATTTGTCACCAGCGGAGCTATACTAAATTGTTCCTACATGTAAGAGTTAGCTGCAACTAATTTGATACCTGACGGGAACTAGGCCTAATTAGGGCGTCGAAGGCTCTAGCTTAAATCTTAGTTAACGATGGAAGCGGTTCCTACATTGAGAATGAAAGACCACAAAAGAAATCGGGGAAATAAAATAACCTACCCAATCTAAAAAAAAAAAATTAAAAAATCATGAAAGATAATCAAGGGATATAATCCAAAAGAATGGTAAGTTTATACTAAGGGGATCTAACCCCTATCCCCATACGGTGGCCTACCGCTTGCTTGATATTTGCCCTATCCCCACTGATCAAGGGGTCTTTGTCTGCTCATTTATATTCTCTGACAAATATTTTCTTCTTTCGTAATATAAATACGTGGTCTTTTTTTTCTTTCTAGCTTTTTAAAAAATTAATATTCAACGCCCTTAACTTCGCCCAAAAAAAAACGATGGAATTGAATCTGTTGTGCATTCATATGTTGTAATGTTTCAAGCTGATGAGCAGGCTGCAAAATATATTAAATTAAACATTTATCAATTTAGATAGCTAATTCAGTTATAAAGAAAACAACTCTCGATCAAAACAGGGTTGTTCCGTGGATTTTGGGCTGAGTTTTTCAATGATCGAGTGCGACCAGAGACGTTCAACTGCTGTAAGACCCATGTCGTTCGACTGTTGGAAGACTCAGGTCATTCGACTGTTTGTAAGACCCTGATCGTTCGACTGTTGTAGGACCCCACTTCTGTCCTCATACTAAATGCTATCTGATCCATCAATGAAATATTCATATCTTTAGAGACGTTATTTGAATCATAAAATGGGTGCTTCACAAGTCAAATGATTGTATTGATTTATATGAATTTAGTTTTAAATTACCGGTAATATTGTTTACAATGAAAAGCGCGCACTTTAAAAAATGAAAATAGAATCTTGCCTTTCAGTCAATGGCTAAATGAGCCAAAATAATTACCAGTAAATATTTGAAGACAAGGAAAACTACGTTTGAAAACAACCGCTGCGACCGGTCCAGTGACCAGTGTTTCTTTCAGCGTACCTCCGGGGGGGCACTCCCCCCCCCCGGAGCAAGTCAAGTGCCCCCACGGGGGAAAATGTGTAAGAAAAAATAATTTTTAAAAAAAATACTCTAAATTTAATTTTTATAAAAAAATTTAAAGTTATTGACATGTGTGCCTTTAATCGATTACAATTGTTGGAACAAATAAAATATCGCTTTGTTCGATATATATTGATAGCGTTAAGGTTAATCTTGGTACAGGCTCGCAGAAATCGATTATAAATATGGTATTGTTTTGAAAATTGGCCGCTCCTGATCATAAGCTAAATCTTACTTTTTCTGATTCGCAGATATCGGTATCTTTTATTTAATTACATTTTGCAGCTGCAAAAGTTGAAAGACTTTTTAATAACCCTGTATTAAAATACCTTTTCATCGATATAAATGCCTGTAAATTAAATATAGTTCTTGCTAAGAAATAAACATGTGCAATCTGTTTTCAAATTATATTGTATAATAGCATCATGCTTTAAAAAATCATTTTTAGCAAACATTTTAATGTAGTAGATTCCATAGATGTATGCTGACATAGATAACATGAAAATTTAAAAATAATAATAATAATTTTAAAACAAAAAATTAGGAATTTACCGGTTACATACAAATAGTGGACATTTCATCATAATTATTAAATCGAGTGTTTCTAATTTTTTAACACAGTTTCGGGAACAGAGTAAAATGATTAAAATAATAGTCTTTATTTATTAAATCCCCTATGACTTTTCTCTGTTAATATAATAATAATAAACTATCTTCCCCAGCTGTTTGAACTATTTAAAAAAATTATTTTAAGATGATAATCCAGTAGAAAGAATATAATATATATTTAAACAACGAATAAAAAAAGTCGAGTATTTCGATTATCTTGTAAATGCCATTTTTGGTAGTAGTTAAAAAAAATATATGGAATTGGTAAAAAAATTGTTTTCAAGTATAATATCGAAGAGGCAAGTTGTAATGATCTGAAGCAAATTATAGTAGTCTAAATTTCTTAATTAACATTTCAATCAACTGAATATTGAGAATTAAAACTTTAATACTTTATACGAAAAAAAATCACACATTAATAAATATATGAGTCTTTTGTAAACAAATCTTGACTTCTGAACAATTATGTCGGTTACTTATGATTTATAAATAAATAAAATTTTTGAAAACCCATAAATATATAGTCTTTAGCCTTTTGTACAGAAAAGCTTTTTTTCTTTTTGACTTCGGTGAAACTTGGAAATATTTTGAAATAAACGTATGTTTTTGGTTTTTCTTTTTCGTTCCAAATGTAAAACTATTTTACCATTTCTTTTTTTGGGATGGATACCATTTTTGGAAGGAATTCTTTTTTCTTAATTTTAAAAATATTTTGTAGTAAATTCATTATTTTTACGTAGTTGATCCCAAAAATATTTTTAAATAATAACTTTAAAAATACATTACATTTCAATTTAAAAAAAAAATGTTTGCATACCACACTTAGTCAAGCAGAGACGTCGCTTGACTTTTTATCGCATCCGTGCTACTTTTCGGTTTTTTCCTTCCCTACCTAACAGTAAAAGTTGATAATTTAATGTAATTACAGCCTAACTTTAAGCCCCTAAAATATACGAGGCCCCATGCAGCTATGTGGGTTGCAGACCTCACACGATGGCTCTTAGGTCAAATGACACATAAAATCTTAACTAGCATCTCTGCCGTTGCTCTACAGTTAAGTGTTTAATGATGCGAAACTAAATTTAACTACGGTATGTAAAAAAAAATGCATTCTTGCATTTTGAATTTATCAAAAAATTTCCGGGGCCTATAAAGTTTTAACGGGCGAGTCTAAGCTAAGGAGTATCTTTCGATAAAAAACATACCCTAGGAGCTCCCAATTGGACTGAATTTATTTAATATTGTTCTGGTGGAAGAGTTAGTGATGTCCTATTATTATCGTTATTTGTAGCGCTTCCCACCCAAATGTCTGAAATGTTTATATCAGTGGCGCTTCATCCCATTTAGGGCCCTGGCCTGCTCCACCCCATTCTTCCATTGGGATCGATCCATCGCTTTACACCTCCATGTGCGAACCCTAACCTTTGTAAGATCTTCTCTACATCGTCAATCCATCTCAGTCTTGGTCGAACGGTGAGCCGTCTCCCCCTAGGTTTCTGCCTGTAGATCGTTTTTGTTGCTCCAGAATCCGGCATCCTTTCAATGTGTCCTGCCTAGGGCAGTCTGCCTTTTTTTTATATTGTTGTGACTATGGATGGGTATTTGTACAATTGATATAGCTCTTAGTTTGTACGGATTCCCAAAATAAAATTGTCTATCATCGGGTCATATATTTAGCAGGTTCTCTGCTTTTCTGGTAGGCACCAAGTCTCACTACTGGTCTTGTGATAGTGGTGTATACTGCCTTCTTTGTTCCCTTAGCGAGATTTTTGCTTTGAAGTAGCTTTTGTAAATTGAAAAAAGAACGGTTGCATGCTGTTATTCTTTCTTGCACTTCCGATTGTATTTCCTCTTGCTTATTTAGTCACCCCTAGATATTTAAAAGTAGCTACCACGCTCAAAGGCGTAGATGTTCATATTGATGAAGTAATCAGTGCGTATTTCCTGACATTATCATAAATATTGCCTTCGCTTTATTTACATCAAGACCAGCTTTGACCGTCACATCTTCAAGTTCCCTGAAAGTTTTAATTATATCATCAGTGCATTTTCTATCAAGTAGCGCTATATCGTCTGTGTAGGCCAGGTATGCAGTGGCTGGCTTTATAAAGTTCCTTATTGTTGTTCTGTACCACCTATTAGGTTCTCACACGTATGTTTCTAATGCTTTTTTCTAAAGTGATGTTGAAAATGATACACGGATTTCCTTGTCTGAGGCCCAGATTGATTGGGAACTCTCTCAAGTACTCCCTCTGTACTTTGATTCTACTTTTGTAGTTATCCATCGTCATAGGTATGAGTCGGGTAAGTTTGTTAAGGACTCCAAGTTCCAACACAGCATCGTTCATTTATTTCCTGTCTATGATATCATAACCTGATTTGTAGTCCACATATAGTTGGTGTATGTTGATGTATTCTTAGCATTTTTCTACGAGACATCTAACAGTAAATATATGAACGTTTGAAATGCCGCTTCACACATTGTCTTAAAGATACATTGAATACAGTGCATGATACCCTCACTAGGTAACTCTTGTTACCAGTGAAATATCCGCATCAACACCAGGCACAGAAACATTGCAAATCCCATCTACATTCATAGGAGCCATAATGATCAATAAATTGATCGTGGGCCCTAAATAGACATAAAAAGAAGAAGAAATTTAGTTTGTGTCTGGCACTGGTCGCCATAATGCCCCCCCCCCCTTTCCCCGCAACGCTTGAAAAAATATTTGCCCCGATCAAATGAAAGTCTTATCAAAACATTCGAATCATGTATACTCCAAATTGCACCTTTTGATTGTTAAACAATCACACATTTTCTGCTGCCCTACTTCCCGATAAAAATTACTTGCCATGACACCAAAATTTGGTGCTGATATATACACTGCCAAGCGGCGTGCCTAGTGTTAGCGCCACCCTAGGTGGGTTAACTTTTTTGCAATGCTACCTTTCTCGATAGCAACTCTGCAGATGTCCGAAAATCCCGCCGCTCTATCTAAAGAAAAAATGACACCTGGGAAGACCAAATATTCGCCCCCCCCCCACTGCTACGTCACTGACATGAGTCTTTGATGACAGGTGACAAGATTCATTTTTACACCCCCCCCCCCCCCCGGCTAAACTCTGAAACCTATTATTTTCATCCATTAACACTATAACACATTAGATGACCCCGCTAGTCTGGCGCCCCGGGACATATGTCCCATCTGCCACCCCTTAGCTACGCCTCTGGCCACTGAAAAACTGGCACTGCCCCCCCCGAACGTCAAAAGTGCCCCCTCGGGGGAAAATGTCTGAAAGAAACACTGCCAGTGACAGACCCAGTGACAGAAAGACCCAGTGACAGGCGAGCAACAGACAGACCCAGTGACAGAAAGACCCAGCGACAGGCCAGCAACAGACAGACCCAGCGACAGGCGAGCAACAGACAGACCCAGCGACAGGCGAGCAACAGACAGACCCAGTGACAGAAAGACCCAGCGACAGGCGAGCAACAGACAGACCCAGCGACAGGCGAGCAACAGACAGACCCAGCAATAGACAGAACCAGCGACAGGCGAGCAACAGACAGACCCAGTGACAGGCGAGCAACAGACAGACCCAGCAATAGACAGAACCAGCGACAGACCCAGCGATAGACAGGCCTAGCGACAGATCCAGCGAGTCTGCTGTTGAAAAAAAGCGCTCAAGAAACCATATCGAGGTAGAACTGATGTGTCGCCAACTGTACAGCAACTCTAAAAATATGTGCAAAAGAAATAACATTGTGTCTCTTTGTGTGCTATTATGAAATGCGCCTTTTGTCACCGAACATCTTTTGTTTTTCTAAAATATGCTATTGATTAAAAAAGTTGTTTTTTTGTTTGTTTGTTTTTTGTTTTTTTAAAGTGGGTGGGAGTGCCCATTCCCTCCAACCTGCAAATATGTCTGCACTTAGATTTAACCTTTACCCCGATAATAAACCTCAAAGAGCTGCCGCACCGAGCAAACTACAGCAACTTAGCCACGTTCTTTCAGCTACGACGCTATCAAATCGTTGATGTAAAACAATTGTGTAAACCATTATATGTAACAAAATAAACATCGTTTTTGAGTACCACTCCAATCCGGGGCGGAGACCCGGGCGTCTGTCAGTTCGTGAAGCCGTGCAATGTCACATTGTGAGAGACTAAGACTTGGTAGATGGACTAGGACGTGACAGTAGCCAGCGGTCATTAACAGACACGGAAGACGTAGAACTACCCTGGCCGCGTATTTGATAAAGTCGGTGTCAGCGGCGCTTTCGGGTAGTGACGTGTTTAGATGAAACCCAGATCTGGTGCCGCCATCTAGCGGATGAAGATACAAAGAAATCAAAACTTAATTTAGAAATAGGACAGCATTTTCTTTTCATGTCTCGTATATTAATCCAATTTCAGCACCAATTATTTTCTAAAACTCTGGAGCTTTGATGGTTCACTCAAGTGTACTTACACATGGCCACCATGAGAGATGACCGTAGGGCTGTGACCACCATGAGAGATAACCATAGGGCTGTGACCACCATGAGAGATGACCGTAGGGCTGTGACCATCATGAGAGATGACCGTAGGGCTGTGACCACCATGAGTAATCACTGTAGGGCTTTAAACACCATGAGAGATGACCGTTGGGCTGTGACCACCATGAGAGATGACCGTAGGGCTGTGACCACCACGAGAGATGACCGTAGGGCTTTGACCACCATGAGAGAAGACGTTTGAGCTGTAACCACCATGAGAGATGACCGTGTGGCTGTGATTTTCATCCCGCTTATTTTGACACACTAGTGTGGACAGATAGGAAGTCAATGTCTGTGACCACCATCACAGATGACCGTAGGGCTTTGACCACCACGAGAGAAGACGTTTGAGCTGTGACCACCATCACAGATGACCGTAGGGCTGTGACCACCATGAGAGATGACCGTAGGGCTGTGACCACCATGACAGATGACGGTAAGGCTGTGACCCCCATGACAGATGACCGTAGGGCTGTGACCACCATGAGAGATGACCGCTGGGCTGTGACCCCCATGACACATGACCGTAGGGTTGTGACTACCATGTGCGAGATTACTGGTGTGCACAGATAGATCTCAAAAAACGATGCAATATTTTGATTTTTAGTAAGACAGAACCTGTCATGTAATCAATCTATTTGGTCTTAGACTATCGATGATTAAAACAGGTCGTCTACCAAAGTGTTTATTTAAAATGAGGGTTCAGTTAGTCAAGAGTTCTGACTGGTGAGTCCAAGAAGGTTAATAGTTCAATTGTCAAGTAAGATTATTTTTTTAAAGAATAAGAACCACTGCAGTAGACAAATCTATTTACACATAACCCTAACCCTAACCCGAACAACTTATCAGTGGATGCGTTGAAAACATCATAGCAATAAACTGTGACACTGTTGTTATGAGGGATGACGTGTTTTGTTACACGCATAGCCCGCCTTCCATGTGCATGACCTCTTTTCAGTCGACGCCGTGTTGGGGGCGGCTAGGAAAATATCAATTTGTTGACATTTTAGCTACTATCGTCCGTTTCTATCGAACATGATAGAATGATCTCGAGAATGCGGGAAGCAGTAAGACTGCGTATTCCATTTCTAGAATGATCAACTGGAACAGGGTATAAAAGGGCTAAGATTAAATGACGAGAGAGATATATTTGTTCCTTTCTTTTACCACGAGATGTGCTGTGTCATTATTTAATACTTTGTTGTGTGTAGATTTTTCTATTTCCTCGTACAATTTTGTGCTCATTGTATTTTATATTCAGTACCGGTACCAGCAAATCTGTAAGTTTATAATTTTAATCATATTTCTCTTGCTGTTATTATTTAATTGAAACTCACAAAATTAAAAAGTTATTAATTGTAATTAGCTCTGGCCTTGATTGTCGTTTTATTTGTTATTATTTTAAAACTTTGGTATCGTCCTTTATTATGGACTGTTTCTAGAACGAGCCATAGACAAAAGATAAGAGATTAAATTCTCCATTTATAACGGTCCTTAATACTGTGTATAAAAATTTTAAATATACCCATTGTCAGAAAATATCGGGACCGAAGCAACATTGTCAACTACATGCAACACTCTAAGTAAAATCATTACCATTAATGGTGACTGAACAATTCCCTTTAGATATACCATAATTCAATCCATCAACATACATAATTCTCAATGTATCAATGTCCTTCACTAACGCTAAGATTCAATAGCGTCCAAAATAAAATTCCGATAATTGCTGGAAATGAGATTCTTAAAAATACCGCGAGTGTGTTAGGGGCGCAATATTTTCTTTTGTTTCACGGAACTTGTCTCAACATTTAAATATGGTGTAATAAGGCTGCGGTATAAAAAAACGGGGGGGGGGGGGTGGAGGAGTCATATATTATTAAAGTTCAGGGTCGTGGAAAAAAAGTGTTCCTTGCTTGACTGCATGTTTTCTCAAGTAACTTGAGTAGCTGGGAAGTTCACCTTGCTTGACTGCATGTTTTCTCAAGTAACTTGAGTAGCTGGGAAGTTCACCTTGCTTGACTGCATGTTTTCTCAAGTAAATTTAGTAGCTGGGACGTTCACGCATTGCTGAGCCGTGTTAAGGACAAGTATTAAAGACATTTCAAAATTCTTTATTGCATTAGAAGACGCATCACTACAAGCAGGGCTGGAAGTTAATAGCCAAAAAACAAAATACATGACTATGATAAGAGAAGAACCGACAGATGAAAACATTAAAATTAGAAACCAGACTTTTTAACAATTAAATCAATTCAAATAAATAGGATATTTATTAAGTGAAAGAAACGAATTGCTAACAGAAATAAAAGAAAGAATGTCGACCGGAAACAGGGCACACTTCAGTAATCAGAAAATACTCAAAATTAAAAACACAAGAAAATCAAAGAAAACTATTTATAAAACTGTAATCAGATCTGTTTGTCAAGTAACTTTAGTAGACGTGAAGTTCATGCATTGCAGCCGCCTTTGTTTAGCGGGTTAGACGTGAAGTTCATGCATTGAAGCCGCCTTTGTTTAGCGGCTTATACCAATTGGTGTAATATACACCTGGTGTAAAAGCGTGTGGAACATGAGAATATTAATATAGTTCCGGGGCGGAGGCGTACCGAGTTGGGGGGGGGTAGCTTTAATTGGGAATCTTATAAAATGTGTTACTTTGCTTCATGTTTTGTCAAGTTACTTTAACAGATGCAAAGTTCACGCATTAGGGCCGCCTTTGTTTGGCGGGCTATAGCTAGTATCACATAATTTTCAGCGAGGACAGACAATGGATGAAGAGACAAGAGTCTGGGAGTGTAACGAACAAATCCAGTCAGCTACCCAATCACCCTTGCTACTAAGACACCCACACATAAAGCTGGCTACAAAAGCCACGCTTGTTCACGCTGCTCCATTTCAACCTTCACTTACTAGTGTCAAAGCTGGGCCTGTGAATGAATTTCGAAAAATATTCACATGCTGGATAAGATGTTCCAGCCGAGCAAGCTTGATAAAACAAGAAGGGAGACAAATGGTTGGTGTTATGCCAATCGCCCGGTATATGACGCAACAATAAATACTAGTTTTGGACACCTGGTCAGAACGCCTGTCAATCATCCTGCTTTGCATGCTTACAACATCGGGAACTCCGTATTTAGAGCCAGAGAAAGACACTACCACTCCACACCCACCGTCAAATCAATGTGTTAAGGACAACTTAAAAATCCACGACATGAACCCTCAGAAGACCTCACAACTTGCGGCAATCCATCAAATATACCACCCCGCGAAGTCTCGCCACCAAAAACCGGACAGATGAAGTAGAAGAAGAAATGCCATATAGCATTTATTGCTGTTCAAAATGAATTTGTTGTCTACCCCACTGCCGACAACAAACCACCCAACACAACATCCCACCACCAAACACCCACCACTTACCCCCTATCACCCATCACCAACCCCCTACCATTAACCAACCATCCACCACCAACCCCCTATCACCAACCACCCATAATCAACCACCCACCACCACACTCCACCAAACACCACCACCACCAACCACCACACCACCCATAACCAACCACCCATAACCAACCACCCATAACCAACCACCCACAACCAACCACCCATCACCAACCACCCACCACCAGCCCCCTACCACCAGCCCCCTACCACCTATCACCAACCAGCCACCACCCACCACCAGCCCCCTACCTCCAGCCCCCTACCACCCATCACCAACCAGCCACCACCTACCACCAGCCCCCTACCACCTATCACCAACCAGCCACCACCTACCACCTACCACCAGCCCCCTACCACCTATCACCAACCAGCCACCACCTACCACCAGCCCCCTACCACCTATCACCAACCAGCCACCACCTACCACCAGCCCCCTACCACCTATCACCAACCAGCCACCACCTACCACCAGCCCCCTACCACCTATCACCAACCAGCCACCTACCACCAGCCCCCTACCACCTATCACCAACCAGCCACCACCTACCACCAGCCCCCTACCACCTATCACCAACCAGCCACCACCTACCACCAGCCCCCTACCACCTATCACCAACCAGCCACCACCTACCACCAGCCCCCTACCACCTATCACCAACCAGCCACCACCTACCACCAGCCCCTACCACCTATCACCAACCAGCCACCACCTACCACCAGCCCCCTACCACCTATCACCAACCAGCCACCTACCACCAGCCCCCTACCACCTATCACCAACCAGCCACCACCTACCACCAGCCCCCTACCACCTATCACCAACCAGCCACCACCTACCACCAGCCCCCTACCACCCATCACCAACCAGCCACCACCTACCACCAGCCCCCTACCACCCATCACCAACCAGCCACCACCTACCACCAGCCCCCTACCACCTATCACCAACCAGCCACCACCTACCACCAGCCCCCTACCACCTATCACCAACCAGCCACCACCTACCACCAGCCCCCTACCACCTATCACCAACCAGCCACCACCTACCACCAGCCCCCTACCACCTATCACCAACCAGCCACCACCTACCACCAGCCCCCTACCACCTATCACCAACCAGCCACCACCTACCACCAGCCCCCTACCACCTATCACCAACCAGCCACCACCTATCACCAACCACCCACCACCCACCACCAGCCACCACCTACCACCAGCCCCCTACCACCTATCACCAACCAGCCACCACCCACCACCAGCCCCCTACCTCCAGCCCCCTACCACCTATCACCAACCAGCCACCACCTACCACCAGCCCCCTACCACCTATCACCAACCAGCCACCACCTACCACCAGCCCCCTACCACCTATCACCAACCAGCCACCACCTACCACCAGCCCCCTACCACCTATCACCAACCAGCCACCACCTACCACCAGCCCCCTACCACCTATCACCAACCAGCCACCACCTACCACCAGCCCCCTACCACCTATCACCAACCAGCCACCACCTACCACCAGCCCCCTACCACCTATCACCAACCAGCAACCACCTACCACCAGCCCCCTACCACCTATCACCAACCAGCCACCACCTACCACCAGCCCCCTACCACCTATCACCAACCAGCCACCACCTACCACCAGCCCCCTACCACCTATCACCAACCAGCCACCACCTACCACCAGCCCCCTACCACCTATCACCAACCAGCCACCTACCACCAGCCCCCTACCACCTATCACCAACCAGCCACCACCTACCACCAGCCCCCTACCACCTATCACCAACCAGCCACCACCTACCACCAGCCCCCTACCACCCATCACCAACCAGCCACCACCTACCACCAGCCCCCTACCACCCATCACCAACCAGCCACCACCTACCACCAGCCCCCTACCACCTATCACCAACCAGCCACCACCTACCACCAGCCCCCTACCACCTATCACCAACCAGCCACCACCTACCACCAGCCCCCTACCACCTATCACCAACCAGCCACCACCTACCACCAGCCCCCTACCACCTATCACCAACCAGCCACCACCTACCACCAGCCCCCTACCACCTATCACCAACCAGCCACCACCTACCACCAGCCCCCTACCACCTATCACCAACCAGCCACCACCTATCACCAACCACCCACCACCCACCACCAGCCACCACCTACCACCAGCCCCCTACCACCTATCACCAACCAGCCACCACCCACCACCAGCCCCCTACCTCCAGCCCCCTACCACCTATCACCAACCAGCCACCACCTACCACCAGCCCCCTACCACCTATCACCAACCAGCCACCACCTACCACCAGCCCCCTACCACCTATCACCAACCAGCCACCACCTACCACCAGCCCCCTACCACCTATCACCAACCAGCCACCACCTACCACCAGCCCCCTACCACCTATCACCAACCAGCCACCACCTACCACCAGCCCCCTACCACCTATCACCAACCAGCCACCACCTACCACCAGCCCCCTACCACCTATCACCAACCAGCCACCACCTACCACCAGCCCCCTACCACCTATCACCAACCAGCCACCACCTACCACCAGCCCCCTACCACCTATCACCAACCAGCCACCTACCACCAGCCCCCTACCACCTATCACCAACCAGCCACCACCTACCACCAGCCCCCTACCACCTATCACCAACCAGCCACCACCTACCACCAGCCCCCTACCACCCATCACCAACCAGCCACCACCTACCACCAGCCCCCTACCACCCATCACCAACCAGCCACCACCTACCACCAGCCCCCTACCACCTATCACCAACCAGCCACCACCTACCACCAGCCCCCTACCACCTATCACCAACCAGCCACCACCTACCACCAGCCCCCTACCACCTATCACCAACCAGCCACCACCCCGGCAGTTTTAAATTCAAAACTCGACATTAATCAATGACGTAGGACTTTATAATAGGCTACTTAACGTTCCATGGTTCACCGATGTCACGGTGACCCAGTCCACCCCTGGTACTACCATTCATTTATACCACCATTGTTTTGTAGCAAGATAGTCATTGAACCATCATTACACCCATTGAAACAGCAAGTGTATTTTTCGAGCAGATGAGAAGAATGACAAGAGAGCGATAAAATTCAGATACATCTCGTGAGTACATTTTAAGACAAACTCACACACATGAATTATTACCTGTCTTGAAAGAAACAAGTTGTGAAACAATCAGTGTCACACAAATGAATTACCCTTTGAAAAGAAACAAGTGGAAATAACCGGTGCGATGAAATCAGCTGACGAGAGACACGGCAGCTGCAGATTCAACTTAAACACTGAAAGCCCTCGCGCAGGAAGCTCATGTCGGATAGGTCACGCGTAGGCGCGAGACGACGCAAAAGACGAGAACCCCGTCACATCCGGGTGACAACCCTGGCAGTTCAATAACTTTAAAGGTTGGCTTCAGGGGGGTGAGACGGGGTAGGGAGATGACTCCAGGATGGCTTGGTGGTTTTGTGGGTGTGGGGGGGGGGGGGGTACTCTATGTTTATTTTGTGTTTGACTGTCCCGACCGCAGACATAATATAGCAGTGGCGTGCTTTCAGCAATTGATTGCCGCGAGTCCCAGCGGCTGTGTCAACTCTCATATTTCAAGTCAAGCGGGGTAACTCACGAGGTATCCAGGGCAGATTCACACGGATGAGCTCCCATTAGATTGTATTTTAAAGTGGAAAAAAATAATATTGAAACTGATGGAAATTTTTAACTGGCATCGCAAACTTTATTTGAAATTATTTTCAAATTTCACGGTGGGCATGTGAGTTGGGTCGTTATCGGTACTTCTCACGTGGGGGGGGGGGTGTGAGTTGGGTCGTTATCGGTACTTCTCACGGGTGGGGGGAGCTAGGGGCGTGTGTGTTGGGTCGTTATCGGTACTCTCTCACGGAGAGGGGAGCATGTGAATTGGGTCCTTATCGGTACTCTAACGGAGAGGGGGCATGTGAGTTGGGTCGTTATGGGTACTCTCTCACGTAGGTGGGGGAGGGGCGGTCATGTGAGATTGGATCGTTATCGGTACTCGATAGTTCAGTCATCGCTTGGGACGGCATCAACATCATTTGACTTTCTTTTTTTTTTTAAATCTCTCAGTTTGGGCCAACCACCCTCCCGTCCACCCCCATCCCCTGTACCCCACCAACCGAAATCCGCGTTTGACTAGAACCTCAAGTTTACTATGTTGGTTCGGTGAAGCCTGCGAGATAGGCATAAGGACACCACTGTTAATGACCTTGGCCTAAACCCTTATTGCTCAAAGATTGGTGCTGACTTAAACTCTAAAACATGACGTCATTGACAGCAACTACTCATAACAAAGAGATCGGGACGTAATAAGGACTTTAATGATATTTTTGAGGATTCTTTTCCATTGCTATAGAAACATACATACTTGAGATGGCTGTTTCAGATGAGGGTTAAATTTAGAACATTATGTTTGTCTCACATTCGCTTTGTATCGCATTACTTTGTATCACATTCACTTTGTATCAACTTCACTTTGTATCACCTTCACTTTGTATCACCTTCACTTTGTAACACCCTCCTTTGTATCACATTTACTTTGTATCACCTTCACTTTGTATCACATTCACTTTGTATCACCTTCACTTTGTATTACCTTCACTTTGTATCACCTTCACTTTGTATCACCTTCACTTTGTATCACCTTCACTTTGTAACACCCTCCTTTGTATCACATTTACTTTGTATCACCTTCACTTTGTATCACATTCACTTTGTATCACCTTCACTATGTATCATGTATCACCCTCAGTATGTGTCACCTTTACTTTGTATCACCTTTATTTGGTACTTTCAGGGTGCTGAGATTCATTATACAAGTTTTCTTGTAACATGGAAGCGACCCAGCTGATTCTAAAATATCATAGACCCTGGCGGCCCACCAGGATTTTCATCAGTGTTCCGGTGGCCGACCAGGATTTTCATCAGTGCCCCGGTGGCCCACCAGGATTTTCATCAGTGTTCAGGCCATCAATAATTATTTTCTTTGTCCCCGTTACTGTGCATCCCCCGTTAGTGTGCAACCCCCCCCCCCCCGTTAGTGTGCATCCCCGTTACTGTGCACCCCCCCCCCCCCGTTACTGTGAACCCCAGTTAGTGTGCATCCCCCGTTACTGTGCACCCCCCCACCCCCCCCCCGTTAGTGTGCACCCCCGTCATTGTGCCTCTTCACACTAATGATCATTTCAGTTCACCACAATCACTTAGGTTTTGTATTTCTTTTGTAAACCCCTAATTCAATAAGTGTCACCACACGCCTGACAGCGGTCTCACTACGCCAGAAAGCGGTCTCACTACGCCAGAAAGCAGCCTCACTACGCCTGACACAGCGGTCTCACTACGCCTGACAGCGGGCTCACTACGCCTGACAGCGGTCTCACTTCGGCTGACAGCGGTCTCACTACGCCTGACCGCGGTCTCACTACGCCAGGCAGCGGTCTCACTACGCCTGACAGCGGATAACGCCCTGTTTACAATAACGCGACGACCAAAGCCAGCATGCAGGTGCTGCCATCTATCAACAAGTTCATCAAGCAGGAAATCTCCATTGATCTGTCACATCACCTGTCGCCAGCTCAGCATAATGATACCAGGTTATGCTCTTCATCATTGGTCCCAAAGGTTGTAGGGTTGTTTTTCCCCTCATGGGAAACGGGTTCAATTTTTTTACAGCTGTATTACGCCGTCATAAGGAGATTAGCAATAATTACGCCATTATAAGGAGATTAACAATAAACCGTAGTTGCTCAAAGACATCTGCTCTCAACCATTTGCAGCGTCCAAACATATTGTAACTGTGAAATAAGAAAAGGTGGCGTTTATTATAGGTGCTGTTGATTTAAGTCCTACACCAGTGTTTTTCAAATGGTCACCGTTCCGCGAGACTTACAATGCCGGTCCGCACAATATAAAATTTATGCTCGAATAAAAAGAAAATGTAATAAATGTAAAAAAAAATGAATCTGGCATCGGTCCCTTGTGCAATTTCAACACGTATCACTAAACTTATGACGATGGATAACTCCAAAAGTAGAATCAAGGTGCATGGAGAATACTCAAGGGAGTTCCCAATTAATCGGGGTCTCAGACAAGGGGACTCACTATCATGTATCCTGTTTAACATCACGCTAGAAAAATTTATTAGAAGGGAACATGTGAGCACCAGTGGAACTATAACAAGCTACTTCCAGAGAGGAAATACAGAACAACAACCTTCAGGAACCTTATATAGCCAGCCATTGCAGTACCTTGCATATACAGACGATATAGCGATAATGGGTAAAAACAGTAATGACATAATTAAATCATTCTGGGAAGTTAAAAAAAATGCCTCAGTCAAAGCTGGTCTTGATGCAAATGAACCGAAGACAAAATCTATGATGATGTCATGAAACTCCTACGCTGATGACATCATCAATATAAACAACCACAAATTTGAGAGAGTCGCTACATTCAAATATCTAGGGGCGTCTAGAAACGAGCACAATGAAATAATGTCGAAGGTGAAAGAAAGGACAACAGCATGCAACCGTTACTATTTCAGGCTACAAAAGTTACAGGGAAGCAAAAACCTCTCAATGGGAACAAAGAAGACGATATACACCACTATCTTAGGCCAGTAGTAACTTACACTAGTGAGCCTTGGACCTAACCAGAAAAGCAGAGAACCGTGTCAATAACATGTGAGAGGTAAATAATCAGAAAAATATACGCCCAATGATGGAAAATGATATCTGGAGAATCCGTAAAAACCAAGAGCTATACCAATTGTACAAAGGCCCGCCCATAGACAAAACAATTTTTAAAAAGGCAGACTGCGCTGGGCAGGACATATTGAAAGGATGCCGGAATGTAGAGCAGCAAAAGTGATATACAGGCAGAAACCTAGGGGCAGACGGCTCACCGGTCGCCTACGGCTGAGAAGGCTCGACATGTAGAGAAGGATTTACACAAGTTGGGGGTTCGGGCGGGGAGGCGCAAAGCCATGGATCGTGCCGAAATGAAGGATGTGGGGGAGCAGGCCAGGGCCCTACATGGGCTGTAGCGCCACTGATGATGATGATGATGATGATGATCAATAAACTTAAAAGTTTGGGAAACGTTGCACTCTGCACTAGACTTTACCTCTGCAAAAGGTTTTAGAAACTTTAACGGTAGTTATATTACATTTTTAATGCTTACGTTTATAATTATATCTGGAGGGTGCGTGGCGCAGGAAGGTGTACAGGGGGAGACCCGCCCCGGGTGTCACTGTTTTCTTCATATAGAGGGGCGGCATTTTTCGGCCAACTGCAGCGTTTTTTTTCGTGGCAGGTAGCGGCAAAACTATGGGCTTGCCCTGAGCGGCACTAACTCTATCTACGCCACTTCATTCTACACTAACAATGTCATGTCTCACCCATAATCATAACAATGTCGCCTTCATGTCATCAAGTCATCCATACATAACGTCATATGAGATGTTGCCCAAGAGACTGTGGCTCACACTACGCTAAATAGAGTAAGAAATTTTAAAATAAATATAATTAGGACCAGAGCCGTGTGTCAGCGTTTGCGAAGTGGGTGACAGCCCAGGGAGACATCTTCATAGGGCGACAATTTCGCCATTATTCCAGCAAAAAAATTGTATGTTAATATAACATAGTCTTTGGAGAAGAGTGTGCTTAAATTGCGGCCTTTCCCCGGGTGCAGATTTTCCTTGCGACCACCCTTCACTTCTATTGTATCAATTTCCCACCCTCCCATTAATCTTTGAAACTGATTCCTTTAGATAACGTCCTGTACTTTTTACTTCTATTTCTTAATCAGTTCTCTGAACATATCGGTGGAGTTCCAACAGCAAAAGCTAAAGCCATTTGTGACAGGCAAGTCACACAATACGACTAGTTGCTAAGTGCTGCGAAGAAAAAAAAGACATATTATTGATCTTTAGGTATGATCTGATTTTTTTGTTCTCCCTCAACAGAAATAGTTGGGACATTCGTCCAGTGGTTCTTAAACTGACCCGCTTTAGTCACATGACGCTCTTTTTTGTAATGTTTGACTTTCTATGTTTTAGGAGTGTTGCTAAGCGGAGCACGGCGCAGTAATGAGGAGTAGAGAATCCTTGAGATTTAACAGGGAGTTGTGGAGCCCGGTATGGTAATGAGGAGTAGAGAATCCTGGCGATTTAACAGGTAGTTGTGGAGCCCGGTGTGGTAATGAGGAGTAGAGAATCCTGGCGATTTAACAGGGAGTTGTGTAGCCCAGTGTGGTAATGAGGAGTAGAGAATCCTGGAGATTTAACAGGGAGTTGTGGAGCCCGGTGTGGTAATAAGGAGTAGAGAATCCTGGCGATTTAACAGGGAGTTGTGGAGCCCGGTGTGGTAATGAGGAGTAGAGAATCCTGGCGATTTAACAGGGAGTTGTGGAGCCCGGTGTGGTAATGAGGAGTAGAGAATCCTGGCGATTTAACATTCCTCATCAAACACACCCCCCCACCCCAAACTTCAAATGCTTAATATTATTAGCACTGAGAGTGGGGGGGGGGGGATTCTGTCACACAGCGAGCTTAATGCGTGACGGTTAAACTCTGGTAAATAGGTTCATTTTTTTTCTTTAAGAGGAGGTGACTATTATATTAAACAATAAAGAGCCACAGGTAAGGTGTAGGACTCTCTGTAGGACTATTATTTAAAAGCTGGCAGGTAGGGTGTAGGACAATCTGTAGGACATATTGTTTAAAGGCCGCTTATATTATAGAAAATAAGACGTAAAGCCCCATAATTATAATGTCTTAGAATACGAATTATGTTGAGCCAGGCCAGAGTCAACACAGAGTCAGAATAGAGTCAACACAGAGTTAACATAGAATCAACACAGAGTCAGCATAGAGTCAACACAAAGTCAGCTTAGAGTCAACACAGAGTCAGCATAGAGTCAACACAGAGTCAGCATAGAGTCAACACAGAGTCAGAATAGAGTCAACACATGAAAACGAGCTTGCGGGGCTCGATGGGATCGTGTTCTCGGACTCAAGATCTGCTCTCGATATCCTGAGGAAGAGACAGGGTACCACTCACCTAGTTGACGTCATCATTGGTGACGTGTGCAAAATCGGTGAAATAGTAGGCAAGGTAACAGTGCAGTGGATCCCAGGCCACGTTAATGTCAGTGGCAATGAGAAAGCGGACACTCTGGCAAATGCGCACCGAGCATTGCCCCATAGGCACATACTTCTGCCGGCTAGACAGCAACAGGGATCCTACCTGCCGGCATTGCAGCCTGGACTCGGAGACGCTAGCGTATCTGTTGACCCAATGTCCCTCACTAGATTCCCGGGGGACGCCAGGGCGGTTGGGTAACCCTACGTGAGGAAAATGGTGTATGGCTCAGCAGATGGAGCTGGTTGCCAATTTACTAGTCGGGGTCTTAAGAGAGTAATCTCAGACCTTCACCAGAATATGTGTGTTAGTCCACACAGTTTTTTTTAAATACAGCACTTTTAAAGCAAACCCTTGTATTAACAATCCCTTATATTATTAAACCCTTGAATTGGCAAACCATTGTATTAGCAAACCCTTACATTATTACATCTTTTCGTCGTCAATGTTTTGCAGGAAGACACAAATGCCAATTTGCTGATCGAGTCTATTTGTTAGCTCACACCCAGCAGCGTTATCAAATGTGTTGGTGAATTATCGCCCCGTCTCTAATCTACCATTTGTATCTCAAATCCTAGAGAACGTCGTTCTCCTCCAACTTCTGGATCACCTCACTCAGCGTGACGTGCTTGAGCATTTCCAGTCAACATACAGGGCGCATCACTCTACTGAGACACTTTCCAGTCAGCATACAGGGCGCATCACTCTACTGAGACACTTTCCAGTCAGCATACAGGGCGCATCACTCTACTGAGACACTTTCCAGTCAGCATACAGGGCGCATCACTCTACTGAGACACTTTCCAGTCAGCATACAGGGCGCATCACTCTACTGAGACAGCCCTGTTGCGCGTTGTAAACGATATTCGGTCGTCTTGTGATGAAGGCCAGGTATCCCTTTTGTCGTTACTTGATCTATCGGCAGTTTTTGAGACGCTTGACCACGGCATACTTCTCCAACGTCTGCAAAAAACTTCGGTTTCACTGCTACCGTACCGAGATGGTTCCGCTCGTATCTGACAAATCGGGGCCAATCAGTTATCGCAAACGGCTTGAACTCGTAGCAATCTATTATCGAATTCGGAGGATCCCAGGGCTCGGTCCTATGCCCAGTGCTTTTCCCTATGTACGTTCAGCCCCTGGGTGCAGTGATCAAGCAGTTTGACATGACATATCAAATGTTCGCAGAGGATGCCCAACTTCTGCAGTCCGTGATCCCCTCTCAGTTCCCTCAGCTTCTTAGTAGATACAGAAGGCAGTGGAGTCAGTTAAGCACTGGATGACTATAAACAAGCTCAAATTAAACGATGAAAAGACTGAGCTGATCCCCATTGCTACCGCTCAAAAGCTAAAATCTGTAAATGACACACCATCCCTTACTCTATAACTTGCTCAAACAGTGCGAAACCTGGGTGACTACGTAGACAGAACACTAACTATGGAAAATCACATTAACATGCTTTGCAAATTGATTTTTCGAGCTGTGCAGAAATAGTCATATCAGACCTTTTTAACGTTTGATGCATCAAAGAGGCCTATGTTTGCCGGATCTGGCTTGCCTGCCGTAGTTTGAGAACCTGGTCTTCAGTTTGCATTTACATACAACCAACTGCCCCCCCCCCCAACCAAACACATATTCACTCTAATTAATGGCCTTCCAGTTAACACGGCTAAGTAACTTTTCTGTCAATGTTACCACTTGCCAGAGGCGTCGCCAGAGTTGGATCGCCGTGTGTGTTACACGCATGGTCTCATCTCCCATCAGTTTCTTTGACTGGCTATCTTTGTACTTCTCCTTGGTGACCCATTCTAGTTCTTATCGCTTATTATGGTCTATAATATAAAACAGATTTTAATGTCCATAAAGCTTTTCACATTTCATTAATAAAAAGGCACGTACTCTGAGGATACTATACGAGTGAGTGCGCCGACAGAACTATCACACATTTTAAATCGTTCCTATTAACTTCGCTTTTTCGGACGGCTAATTGACCCACTTCCCGTTAACCAATCGAGCTGATACTTGGCATCTCATTGACTAAATCCCAAAACCAGAAAGCCTGGACTTTTTCTAAAGTTGATCGCAAATAATTTTTACAAGTTTAAGTTCTGGAAAAAAAACAACTCCTGTGCCCTCTATTTGAGGTCAAAGTTCACTTTCAGATAGCTCAACAAATTTAAATGGAATTGATTTAAGAATGTGTTGTGTTCAGGGCGCGCTTTGGGCGTCCCGCGCTCCTGGAACAAGGAACTAGTTGCTCTCGTGGCATCCTGTTCTTGTGGCACCCGTGTTCTTGTGGCACCCTGTTCTTGTGGCACCCTGTTCTTGTGGCACCCTGTTCTTGTTGTACCCTGTTCTTGTGGCACCCTGTTCTTGTGGCACCCTGTTCTTGTGGTACCCTGTTCTTGTGGCACCCTGTTCTTGTGGCATCTGGCTCGTGTGGCACCCTGTACTTGTTGTACCCTGTTCTTGTGGCACCCAATATTTGTGGCTCTCTGTTCTTATCCTTAGCTAAGATATGTTATGAACTTAACAATTTTTCATTTTGTGTCAACCCACTGAGTGGGTGTAGCCCGGTGCGCATCGCACCCCTTTATGACGCCACTGCCATATTCATCACAAAATTTGTGTCACGTGACACATAATCGCAAGTTATCGTGGGTTTTTTTTAAGTCACATGGCGCAAAAACCCAAGTTATTTGAAAAGAGATCTTTCCGTTTGCCCTTTGTAAAATCGCCCCAACTCAGAAAGACACCAATATTTTATTTGAAACTCAAGACGTGTTTCCATGGTGACGCACTATCGATCGCGGATTCATAATGCAGTTACGTCGCTAATTCAATGATATTCTGCAGTGCACGCATCCATTCGAAGTGATGGCAAGATGTCTTCTTGTGATTTTTACGATATGATGTGCTATAATGTCATCACTTGAATGAACAACACCCGTCTAACGCAAAAGGGAAATGGATTTTCTTTCGTTTAAATTTTTTTTAAAGACTACTAACATAATGCGACAACTAATGACGTCGAGTGTCGAGGCTAGGCTCATACAGGACACGCAAAGGTAATTATGTTTAACGAGGTATCGAAAATACTGAAAATAGAAAGCAACTAAATAACGAACGTATCGGCAAGAAGCCTCCTTCCAGGAGGATGGCAAGATAATGAGTAGTGGGAAAAGTGTAATGGTAGTAGGAGAAGTGTAAAGGTAGTGGGAGAAGTGTAAAATTTGTGTTAGAAGTGAAAGTGTAGTGGGGGGAATGTAAGGGTGGTGGGAGGGATGTAAGAGTGGTTAGAGGGTCGTGTACTGACGGCTTGTTATCTGATAGACATTGACAGCTGCAATCAATTCAGTTACTTCAGCTTACCTGAAATATTTTTTTTTCATTTTAGTAATGAAAAGTAACAAGCCATCGGATGGGGAATGTATTGGTACACTTAACTACTTACACGAAGACAATATGGGTTGGAAGGAGCCAGGGTAGTCTACATAGGGGGCGGGCAGGGCCGGCCTTAGGCCACTGCAACCTATGCGGCCGGCCTTAGGCCACTGCAACCTATGCGGCCGCAGTGGGCCCTGCACTTTCTTAGGCCCCGCGCTAATTCTAGGTGTAAATTATTAAATTAAACAATTATAACTTATAATCATGTATAGGTAAGCGTGTTTATTCTGTTTTTATGTTTTTACAGTGTTTTTTTAATCTATTACGTCTATGAGGACAATAATTCACGAAGATAGATTAAACAATTTGGCAATTCTTGCTATTGGGCGTGATCTATGTAGGAAACATAATTTTGATGATATACTGTATGACTTCGCTAACGCAAGGCTCGTAAAGTAAAGTTTATTTGATCGTGTTTTTGTACTTAGTAAAGAATGAATAAAATGCAAAGACGAATCCGTATACCTACCCAGACTGGGCCCCGCGCAATCCGTTTCGCATAGGGCCCCGCAATTGTTAGGACCGGCCCTGGGGACGAGCATAGCCTTGCTGTCATCGTAAGATAAATGATTTATCGTCAGCGAACACTGCTCTCAGCTGCATGATGACATGTTCATCTAAAAAAAATTTAAATAAAATTAAGATCAGGCATTGACAAAGTGAAATAGTTTTGTGGGGGGAAAAAAACTAATTAATTAAGGGAATGGTAATATTTAAATTATTTAAAATTATTTTTTACTGCACCGTCCACCAGCGCGACAAGTGAGCAGTAGTTTGGTGCACCAGGTAAGCTTTAGGCCGACCGATGCAGCTACCTGCTGGGCAATAATGCGGAGAAACGTCTTTCTGCAACACCATTCGTTTTTTTTTAAAACTTCAATTACTAACCAATTAACGCTGGACCAACTGCCATTTAACGACTGTTACTGCAAGTGGAGATTAGTGATGATTATTTCTGGATTTCGGATTACATAATAATTATTAAAATATTGTTGACAAAGTCGACATTTGTTTTGCATTTTTGTACCGAGACAAAGTCTTAAAACACATTTTTACATGAGCAAATAATATTGTTCGGTTTTTGTGTCGGCCGAAAGTCTCATGAAGCTTCCTGGTTTCGGCTTGTCTTTCAGCCCTATGTCATATTTAACTTTCGGTTTGGTTTCGATTTCGACCGAAACGAGAAAATTCACCTTTGGTCGGTTTCTATAATCAACTTTAAACTATAACATTAAAAAAAAAAAAAAAAAAAAAAAATTGTTTCTAAACTTATTTTAAAAATATTTTTAATCGCCTTTATCTTCCCCATCAATTCCAACTTATTTTGTTTATGAAGAGGTTTTCGTAATCGTCAATATCTGTGGAACAGGAAGTGGAGCCGATACAATATTAAGATCTTAGTGTCTATTTTCGTATACTACATTGTGATTAAGCCCCCTGTGATGTCATATCTGTGTACAAAAGATTCAGTCCCCTTATTAGCCCCTCGAGGCTGTGGACAAGGTCCTGCACACAGCATCGGTACTCAAACGAAGTTAAGATGACGTGGAGCTTGATGTTTATCGATCCAACCGATTCTTCCCCTTGGATGGTTGGGCTGAGATGTGTGGCTGTAATACGCCTTTCGCGTGCAGATTGTCCTTAAGGAACTCATTAATGAGGGAAGACGTCGTTCTTTAGCGAGGCCCTCACGAAAAGCTGCGACGCACTGACTGACTTACATGAGCTAATGTATCTCGGGACCATGGGCCATAAAGTTGTACTGGCTAATTGAAGACACTAAGGCCAGGTCGAGTCTGTAAGACGGGGTCTAGTCTCTAAGGCTGGGTCAAGTCTCTAAGGCCGTGTCTGTCTCTAAGGCCAGGGCTAGTCTCTTAGCCCGTGTCTAGTCTCCTAGGTTGTGTCTAGTCTCTAAGCCCGTATCTAACTCTAATTCCGTGTCTAGTCTCTAAGGCCGCTCTAGTCTCTAGGGTCAAGTCTTTAGGGCCGGGTCAAGTCTTTAAGGCCGGGTAAAGTCTTTAAGGCCGGGTCAAGTCTTTAAGGCCGGGTCAAGTCTTTAGGGCCGGGTCAAGTCAAGAGGTGTCATTCCTGTTGGATCAATGGAAAAATAATGGGATTCCAGGGTAGGGGGAAGCGGGGAACACTGGGTAATGTCCTCGGGATTAATGAAGAGATTAAAGTACTGCAGATAAACTCAATTTTTTACAATTTAAACCTGACAAGATATCTTATAAGTAGGAATGGTACTACTTTTATCTGGAAGTGGGGATGGTACTACGTTTAATTGGAGAGAAAACGTAGAATTGTGAATAATATCAAATATACTTTTTTCCTCTTAGATACGCCAGGGTCAGCCTGTCAGAAGAAGAAAATTTTAAACATCCAAGTATATAAACGTCATGATTCAGTGCATTCAGAGGTTCTTAATTATCGTTCATGGACCCCCTCGCCCCCCCCCCCCGGTGGGTCCATGACGAGGTGTTTGGTGGGTCCAAGACGAGATGTTTGGTGGGTCCATGACGAGATGTTTGGTGGGTCCATGACGACGTGTTTGGTGGGTCCATGACGAGGTGTTTGGTGGGTCCATGACGAGGTGTCTGGTGGGTCCATAATGAGGTGTTTGGTGGGTCCATGACGAGGTGTTTGGTGGGTCCATGACGAGGTGTTTGGTGGGTCCATGACGAGGTGTTTGGTGGGTCCATGACGAGGTGTTTGGTGGGTCCATGATGATGTGTTTGGTGGGTCCATGTCGAGGTGTTTGGTGAGTCCATGACGAGGTGTTTGTTGGGTCCATGACGAGGTGTTTGGTGGGTCCATGACGAGGTGTTTGGTGGGTCCATGAGTAAGAATTTATTAAATCAATTTTAAAATCTATTATAAGAAAGGGTCCGTGACCTTCGTCTTGACCGGCAAAGGGGTCCATGGAACACAACAGTTTAGTTACGCTTGATCTAATTTGATCTTGTGTGATCTAGAAATCAACTTCTGCGTCGAGTCACATTCAGGACTTATATATCTGTGAGCCCGTGCATCACTGACACAGAATCCCAAGCTGCAAAGAGAATAGCAAGCTGATCTGAAGAGAACGCCTGAGGTGAGTCTGTTGTATACGATCCTGCTGATCCTAAGTGAAGTGATGAAACCCGTTGTATGTATGTGGACAGGTCTGACCCCCGTATTGCGTCTGCTGGACACATCCATAGGAAGCCGATATATTTCATGAAAGAAATCCGGCATAAAAGAAATATCCCAAACGAATGGGTCTTTAGTGAAATCTGAAGAAGTGAACAAGTGTTTTTTGATCTCATGCAAAGAAAGACACCCAATTTTTTTTAACACGTTTTGAATTCCTTCTGTTGATGTATGTGATCTTAGCTTCCTTTTCATTTTGTTGGACAGGTGGTAAACGCACGATAGATCGAGTAAAAGCAAAATAATTTAGAGTTGTTCTTGGGGCGAATCTTTGTATGATATCGTTTCTTCAATGTAGCAAGTTCTAAAAAGTGGCTACCTCGTATTCACTTCTTTAAAAACTCGACAGGGACATCTACAAAACTCAACAGGGACATCTAATAAACTCAAATATGACGTCTACAAAACTCGAATATGAACATCCAGAAAACTCGACTACGACATCTACAAAAACTCGGCTTTGACATCTACAAAACTAGACTACGACATCTACAAAATTCGACTATGACATCTATAAAATTCGACTATGACATCTACAAAACTCGACTATGACATCTACAAAACTCGAATATGACATCTACAAAACTCGACTATGACATCTACAAAACTCGACTATGACATCTACAAAACTCAACTATGACATCGACAAAACTCGACTATGACATCTAAAAAACTCGACTGTGACATCTACAAAACTCGACTGTGACATCTACAAAACTCGATTGTGACATCGACAAAACTCGACTATGACATCTACAAAACTCGACTATGACATCTACAAAACTCGACTATGACATCTACAAAACTCGACTATGACATCGACAAAACTCGACTATGACATCTACAAAACTCGACTATGACATCTACAAAACTCGACTATGTGACATCTACAAAACTCGACTATGACATCTACAAAACTTGACTGTGACATCTACAAAACTCGACTGTGACATCTACAAAACTCGACTATGACATCTACAAAACTCGACTATGACATCGACAAAACTCGACTGTGATATCTACAAAACTCGACTATGACATCTACAAAACTCGACTGTGACATCTACAAAACTCGACTATGACATCTACAAAACTCGACTATGACATCTACAAAACTCGACTGTGACATCTACAAAACTCGACTATGACATCTACAAAACTCGACTGTGACATCTACAAAACTCGACTATGACATCTACAAAACTCGACTATGACATCTACAAAACTCGACTATGACATCTACAAAACTCGACTATGACATCTACAAAACTCGACTATGACATCTACAAAACTCGACTATGACATCTACAAAACTCGACTATGACATTTACAAAACTCAACTATGACATCTACAAAACTCAACTTTGACATCTACAAAACTCGACTATGACATCTACAAAACTCGACTATCACATCTACAAAACTCGACTATGACATCTACAAAACTCGACTATGACATCTACAAAACTCGACTATGACATCTACAAAACTCGACTATGACATCGACAAAACTCGACTATGACATCTACAAAACTTGACTATGACATCGACAAAACTCGACTATGACATCTACAAAACTCGACTATGACATCGACAAAACTCGACTATGACATCTACAAAACTCGACTATGACATCTACAAAACTCGACTGTGACATCTACAAAACTCGACTATGACATCTACAAAACTCGACTATGACGTCGACAAAACTCGACTGTGATATCTACAAAACTCGACTATGACATCTACAAAACTCGACTGTGACATCTACAAAACTCGACTATGACATCTACAAAACTCGACTATGACATCTACAAAACTCGACTGTGACATCTACAAAACTCGACTATGACATCTACAAAACTCGACTGTGACATCTACAAAACTCGACTATGACATCTACAAAACTCGACTATGACATCTACAAAACTCGACTATGACATCTACAAAACTCGACTATGACATTTACAAAACTCAACTATGACATCTACAAAACTCAACTTTGACATCTACAAAACTCGACTATGACATCTACAAAACTCGACTATCACATCTACAAAACTCGACTATGACATCTACAAAACTCGACTATGACATCTACAAAACTCGACTATGACATCTACAAAACTCGACTATGACATCGACAAAACTCGACTATGACATCTACAAAACTTGACTATGACATCGACAAAACTCGACTATGACATCTACAAAACTCGACTATGACATCGACAAAACTCGACTATGACATCTACAAAACTCGACTATGACATCTACAAAACTCGACTGTGACATCTACAAAACTCGACTATGACATCTACAAAACTCGACTATGACGTCGACAAAACTCGACTGTGATATCTACAAAACTCGACTATGACATCTACAAAACTCGACTGTGACATCTACAAAACTCGACTATGACATCTACAAAACTCGACTATGACATCTACAAAACTCGACTGTGACATCTACAAAACTCGACTATGACATCTACAAAACTCGACTGTGACATCTACAAAACTCGACTATGACATCTACAAAACTCGACTATGACATCTACAAAACTCGACTATGACATCTACAAAACTCGACTATGACATCTACAAAACTCGACTATGACATCTACAAAACTCGACTATGACATCTACAAAACTCGAATATGACATTTACAAAACTCAACTATGACATCTACAAAACTCAACTTTGACATCTACAAAACTCGACTATGACATCTACAAAACTCGACTATCACATCTACAAAACTCGACTATGACATCTACAAAACTCGACTATGACATCTACAAAACTCGACTATGACATCTACAAAACTCGACTATGACATCTACAAAACTTGACTATGACATCGACAAAACTCGACTATGACATCGACAAAACTCGACTATGACATCGACAAAACTCGACTATGACATCTACAAAACTCGACTATGACATCTACAAAACTCGACTATGACATCTAGAAAACTCGACTGTGACATCTACAAAACTCGACTATGACATCTACAAAACTCGACTATGACATCTACAAAACTCGACTATGACATCTACAAAACTCGACTATGACATCTACAAAACTCGACTGTGACATCTACAAAACTCGACTGTGACATCTACAAAACTCGACTGTGACATCTACAAAACTCGACTGTGACATCTACAAAACTCGACTGTGACATCTACAAAACTCGACTATGACATCGACAAAACTCGACTATGACATCGACAAAACTCGACTATGACATCGACAAAACTCGACTATGACATCTACAAAACTCGACTGTGACATCTACAAAACTCGACTATGACATCGACAAAACTCGACTATGACATCTACAAAACTCGACTATGACATCTACAAAACTCGACTGTGACATCTACAAAACTCGACTGTGACATCTACAAAACTCGACTATGACATCTACAAAACTCGACTGTGACATCTACAAAACTCGACTGTGACATCTAGAAAACTCGACTATGACATCTAGAAAACTCGACTATGACATCTACAAAGTTGTGCGTGCCTAGGTCCATCTATCTGAGATGAATGGAAGCAAGACTTATTGGGGGGGGGGGGGTTAAAATGATGAAAACAATGAACAATAAAAGCTGTGTCTGTCATAATGAAAGATATTTTAGTGAGAAAATATAAACGTTGCAATTTCATTAATGCTTTTTGTGAAAACCGGCTCAGTTCATCCATACATTAACAAATACAGACACGCATGCATACACATGCACTCTCACCTTCTCTCTCCCTCACACACACGCAGACAGGGCCGGCCATAGGCCACTGCAACATATGCGGCCGCATTGGGCCCCGCACTTTCATAGGCCCCGCACCGAATTTTGTTTCTAATACAAAATCTTAATTTTCAATTATTATCCTTATTCCTACCCAGACTGGGCCCCCACGCAATCCGTTTCGCATAGGGCCCCGCAATTGTTAGGGTCGGCCCTGCACACACATTGTCTCTCTCACTCTCTCACACACACACACACACACTCTCTCTCTCATATGATTCAAACATACGTGTAATTAAATGAAAGAACTGATGGTGTTTGGTACAAAGTAGCATTCCGCAATATTTTGTAAGACGAAAAATGGATTCCTTATGGGCTATGTAGCCAGGACAAGTCCAGTGGTTCTCAACACCACAACATTTGACTGGTTTCAATGATGAAAGATCTGCTATAAAAATGTGTGTAGAATTGCACCCTATTGCCAATTTAAACTGAATTAGGTGCGCTCAAATAATAAGACAGAACTACCTACATCCAATAGTATACACCCCTTCCCCCCCAAAAAATCACTACGAATATTAATCACACCCTGTACACTACAACCAATCGTCACAAAAAGACTGGAACCTCTCAATACGATATCATAAACCACAACCCAATTCCCCCCCCCCCCCCCAATTTTAGCCGTCCTTAAAAAAAATCCGTTATTTCTAACAATTTTTTTTTTAATGGACCACAACTTCTAAAACAAATTTCTTAGGGGATATTTATCTCCCCTTCCCCCCACCCCCCTCCAAATCTTTCTGAGACCCTTGTCGTCGTTTGAATGATTTGCCCAATCGTAGCCACAAGAAGAAATCTCCAAATTGAAACATGTACGTTTAACGATTATTCAAGATTGCATGAAGGTTACGATTAACAGAAAAATTCATCAACGTAAAGAATGCTTGCAACAAAACAAGACAACATAAGCCCGGGGTTCTCAAACTATGCGCGGCGGCGGGGGCAATCATTTTAAATAACTCGTTAAATGGAAGCGCGCTTGTCAAAATTAGACTTAATCCGCTTAGGGCGCCTTGCAAAAACCAGGATGCAGAAAAAGCGTCGCGACTAAAGTTTGGGAATCGCTGCAGTAAGACATTAAAATATATCAAAAAGCGAATCAAAAATAGGGCATCAAAGAGATAGCCATACATTAAAGAAGGAAGAAGTAATCAAAAAGACATCCAAAATATGAATCCAACAGCCGGCTTAAAGTTACGTCTAAGACCACTCTCTAAATATAAATAAATAAGACCTGTCCTAAACAAAAATCATATAGCTCTTAATATTACTACACTAGAATGTATGACCCGATGTTATCGGCTTAAAGTTACATCTAAGACCACTCTCTAAATATAAATAAATAAGACCTGTCCTAAACAAAAATCATATAGCTCTTAATATTACTACACTAGAATGTATGACCCGATGTTATCGGCTTAAAGTTACATCTAAGACCACTCTCTAAATATAAATAAATAAGACCTGTCCTAAACAAAAATCATATAGCTCTTAATATTACTACACTAGAATGTATGACCCGATGTTATCGGCTTAAAGTTACGTCTAAGATCACTCTCTATATATAAATAAATAAGACATGTCCTAAACAAAAATCATATAGCTCTTAATATTACTACACTAGAATGTATGACCCGATGTTATCGGGATAATAATGATAGACATTTTGCGATAATTTCTACCTGCTATTACGAAAAATCATCACATTTCCTTATTTAAAAAAAAAAGAAGTGTCTATATAATGATGTTTACGTTTCTAACATCATTAAGTTTTGCAAAGTATTTTTCTGCTATATATTACACGCCTACCCTACCCCTTTTCGCGCCCTTAAACTATAACTTTTTTTTTCTAAACATGATCTTAAATTACCAAGTCTGATCGATCACTAATTAAGTCATTATTGTCACTAAAGGAGTTCACTGACGGCGGATTTCTATGCTGGAGATATACTTTGGATGTCTTGTGTTTTTTAATTTTTTAAAAGTTGGGCCCAGAGGCGTAACTGGGTTTCTGACGCCCTTGGCTAATTTATTTTTGGCGCCCTTGATCAATTTAAAAATTCGAGATTTAGCGGCGCCCTTTTGAACTGGCGCAGGCCGGCGCCCTTGGCAACTGCCCCAATGCCAAGCCGTTGCTACGCCACTGGTTGGGCCTACCCTACCCCTTTTCGTGCCCCTGAACTACATTTGTTTTTTCTTAAAATTGTGAAATCATAATCTTAAATTTTGAAAAAAAACAATTCTATTGACCATTTTAAACATATTGTATATTAAAGGAATTTAATCTATTGATATCTTCATTAAACATTTCACCAAACGTTTGCTTTGTTTTTCTACCACTTTATCGAAAAATCGTAAAACAAAGAATTCCTTTATCCTTGTTTTTTTTTTCAGAATCTCGTAACCATTGTTCACGTCTGTAACAGACTTGAGTGTCTTTTGACAGAAATTTTAGTAATCTCATAACAATACACACCCACTATACTTTTCGCAAAGTAAAAACAAAAATATCTTTAATCTTAACCCCTTTCCATTTTTCAAAATTAAATTCTTCACATGTGTAAAATGATTGGGTTTTTGATATTCATGACATATGTAAATTTACCTACATTATTTTAACGCCATTGATTTTCTTAATTGGTGCACATATTTTTTATTTGTAAAAATAAAAACAGCATGTAACATCTTTTTTCACAACTGTAATATTATAGGTATTAATGATATTGTCATCCGCGTAAAAAATGTACACATCCGAATTCCTACCTTCGGTATGTATGTACCTTAGAAGGCTAATTATTTATCCAAAAAATGTAATCATCCTGCTGTTGAATTTTGGCTCCTTTGACGAATGAGTGTGCCGACCCTTGGTCAAGTTCATTCTTATATATAATTGAGTCTAACAAACTATATCAGTAAATAGATGAGGCTATCAAACTATATCAATAAATAGATGAGGCTATCAAACTATACCAATAAATAGACGAGGCTATCAAACTATGTCAATAAATAGATGAGGCTATCAAACTATATCAGTAAATAGATGAGGCTATCAAACTATATCCGTAAATAGATAAGGCTATCAAACTATATCAATAAATAGATGAGGCTATCAAACTATATCAATAAATAGATGAGGCTATCAAACTATATCAATAAATAGATGAGGCTATCAAACTCTATATCAATAAATAGACGAGGCTATCAAACTATATCAGTAAATAGATGAGGCTATCAAACTATACCAATAAATAGACGAGGCTATCAAACTATATCAATAAATAGACGAGGCTATCAAACTATGTCAATAAATAGACGAGGCTATCAAACTATGTCAATAAATAGATGAGGCTATCAAACTATATCAATAAATAGATGAGGCTATCAAACTATATCAATAAATAGACGAGGTTATCAAACTATATCAATAAATAGATGAGGCTATCAAACTATATCAATAAATAGATGAGGCTATCAAACTAGATCAATAAATAGACGAGGCTATCAAACTATATCAATAAATAGATGAGGCTATCAAACTCTATATCAATAAATAGACGAGGCTATCAAACTATATCAGTAAATAGATGAGGCTATAAAACTATATCAATAAATAGACGAGGCAATCAAACTATATCAATAAATAGATGAGGCTATCAAACTATATCAATAAATAGACGAGGCTATCAAACTATATCAATAAATAAATGAGGCTATCAAACTATATCAATAAATAGATGAGGCTATCAAACTATATCAATAAATAGACGAGGTTATCAAACTATATCAATAAATAGATGAGGCTATCAAACTATATCAATAAATAGACGAGGCTATCAAACTATATCAATAAATAGATGAGGCTATCAAACAATATCAATAAATAGACGAGGCTATCAAACTATATCAATAAATAGACGAGGCTATCAAACTATATCAGTAAATAGACGAGGCTATCAAACTATATCAATAAATAGATGAGGCTATCAAACTATATCAGTAATTAGACGAGGCTATCAAACTATATCAATAAATAGATGAGGCTATCAAACTATATCAATAAATAGATGAGGCTATCAAATTATATCAACAAATAGACGAGGCAATCAAACTATATCAATAAATAGACGAGGCTATCAAACTATATCAATAAATAGATGAGGCTATCAAACTATATCAGTAATTAGACGAGGCTATCAAACTATATCAATAAATAGATGAGGCTATCAAACTATATCAATAAATAGATGAGGCTATCAAATTATATCAACAAATTGACGAGGCAATCAAACTATATCAATAAACAGATGAGGCTATCCAAGTATTTCCACAGACCCTAAAAATCATTTTAATGCCTAGAGTCATTCGTGTCAATTTCTGCTTGTCTGGGTTAGACCATCTCATATTGATTTTCATAGAACCGATTATCAGCCCTATGTTTTTTTACCGGTACATTCCACATGAGTTGTTTCTTTAAATGGTAACAATCATCATATTCTATTTATTGTATATTTATAGTTTCCATTATTTCCTCCTTCAGTAAATAAATATCCAAAATCATTACGTTCTGCCGATAATCTAAATAAAGTTGTGTTTGTGATCATCATGCTATGAAAATTATTGCAACGAAATGAAAAATCAAAATTGAAATTATATTAAATAGATCATAAAAATTACCAGTTTTATTTTCTTCATTTTTTAAAGTTTCAAATTCATAATTTAACACCAGCGCCGTATTTATTTTCTTCATCCAGTTCACAGCTGTGAGCGCCGTATTCCTTTTCTTCATCCAGTTAACAGCTGTGAGCGCCGTATTCCTTTTCTCCATCCAGTTAACAGCTGTGAGCGCCGTATTCCTTCTCTCCATCCAGTTCACAGCTGTGAGCGCCGTATTCCTTTTCTCCATCCAGTTCACAGCTGTGGGCGCCGTATTCCTTTTCTCCATCCAGTTCACAGCTGTGAGCGCCGTATTCCTTTTCTCCATCCAGTTCACAGCTGTGGGCGCCGTATTCCTTCTCTCCATCCAGTTCACAGCTGTGAGCGCCGTATTTATTTTCTTCATCCAGTTCACAGCTGTGAGCGCCGTATTCCTTTTCTCCATCCAGTTAACAGCTGTGAGCGCCGTATTCCTTTTCTCCATCCAGTTAACAGCTGTGAGCGCCGTATTCCTTCTCTCCATCCAGTTCACAGCTGTGAGCGCCGTATTCCTTTTCTCCATCCAGTTCACAGCTGTGGGCGCCGTATTCCTTTTCTCCATCCAGTTCACAGCTGTGAGCGCCGTATTCCTTTTCTCCATCCAGTTCACAGCTGTGGGCGCCGTATTCCTTCTCTCCATCCAGTTCACAGCTGTGAGCGCCGTATTCCTTCTCTCCATCCAGTTCACAGCTGTGAGCGCCGTATTCCTTTTCTCCATCCAGTTTACAGCTGTGAGCGCCGTATTCCTTCTCTCCATCCAGTTCACAGCTGTGAGCGCCGTATTCCTTTTCTACCTCCAGTGTTAAAGCTTTTCTATTTATAAATGTTGTTATATTTCCCGATAACGTTTCTCTTGTATGAGTAGTGGAGATTGGAGTTGAACTTGGAAGTTCAGAAGTTCATAGCCCTGTAGACTCATCAAAAATATCGATTGTTTATAGACAGCTCATTAGTTACGGGGGCTGATTTCAACTACTGAGTTGGGTAGGGATATTGACTGGTCTAAAGAGTTGGGTAGGGATATTGACAGGTCTAAAGAGTTAGGGAGATATTTTGACAGTTCTAAAGAGCTAGCTGGAGGGGGGAAAAACAGGCTTAAAGGGCTAGGTAGAGAAAAAGACGTGTTTAAATACTTGGGTAGAGAAATTAACTGATCTAAAGAGGTGGCTAAAGAGACAAAAGTTTAAAGAGATAGGTAGAGACAAAGGCAGATTTAAAGATGAATTTTTATTTCAGAGAATACTGAGGCTCAAACTTCTGAGGTCTTTGACAACGGAGCAGAAATAGAGCTAAGGAGTAAATACTAAATGCTATCAACAAATTGGTTCCCTGGCCAGTCCCGCGAACTACAATACATAAGCATATTGTTTATCTTTCATGTAAATCAATTAGCTTTTCTGAATTTAACTTTGTTTATATTTAAAATGATGCTACTTCTAAAATATTGTCAACACTGAAGTTGTATTGGACACAGTGGCGTAGCGAGGGGGGGTCAAGGGGGGGGGTACCATGCCCCGGGCGCTACTCACAAAGGGGCGCCAAATGGTATATTTTACATATAATATTGTATGGTTTTCGATTAGGGGGGCGCTAAAAAGGTATTGTACTCCGAGCGCGAGTTAAGCTCGCTACGCCATTGATTGGACACGGAATGTCTTGAACACAGCCGCAGAAAACGTAGAGGGGACTTTGGGCAAGGGGAAATAAACAGCCTGGTCAGAAGGGAAATAAACAGCCTGGTCAGAAGGGGAATAAACAGCCTGGTCAGAAGGGGAATAAACAGCCTGGTCAGAAGGGGAATAAACAGCCTGGTCAGAAGGGGAATAAACATCCTGGTCAGAAGGGGAATAAACATCCTGGTCAGAAGGGGACTTAACAACCTGGTCACTTTTGCTTAGGGCATTCATGCATACTCTAAGGATAGGTACAAAATGTTTATTTTTATTTTCCTCCCGTCTAACACACATTTGTACCAGCTGCTCGGAAACACAAGCACAAAGTACAGCTTTTTAATACAACAAGCCGAGACCAAAATAATGCCTTAATGAAGGTCGTTAAGTCTTTGATGGATCATATCGCCTGGATGCTAGTCATGACCCGCGCTGGTCGTTGGCGTATTGACTTTAGAATCCTCATCAGAAGTGACGCCGTCAGAGTTCTTGGTACCAGGGGCGTCTATCAACCCTGAGTACCGGAAGCCTAACACTCACCCGTCAAAGCTTAGTCCTAGAAAATTTTGTACTTTCCCAAGTGAGGGTCACGCTAAATCATGTTAGTACTATCAGTGTATTAGTATATAGCAGGCCTGCACAACATACGGCCCGCCAGCACCCACTTGGCGGCCCGCGAAGCAGTGTTTCTTTCAGAAATTTTCCCCCGGGGGGCACTTTTGATGTTCGGGGGGGAAGTGCCAGTTGTCAGTGGCCAGAGGCTTAGCTAATAGGTGGCAGATATGACATATGTCCCCGGGCGCCAGACTAGCGGGTGCATCTAATGGGCTATAGTGTTAATGGGTGAAAATAATAGGTTTCAGAGTTTAGCGGGGGGGGGGGGGGCGTAAAAATGAATCGTGTCCCCTGTCATCAAAGACTCATGTCAGTGACGTAGAAGTTGTGGAGTGGAACATTTGGTCTTCCCAGGTGTCATTTTTTCTTTAGATAGAGCGGCGGGATTTTCGGACATCTGCAGAGTTTCTATCGAGAAAGGTAGCGTGGCAAAAAAGTTAACCCACCTAGGGTGGCGCTAACACTAGGCACGCCGCTGGACAGTGTATATATCAGTATCAGCACCCAATTTGGCTGTCATGGCAAGTAATTTTTTATCGGGAAGTAGGGCAGCAGAAAATGTGTGATTATTTAACAATCAAGAGGTGCATTTTGGAGTATACATGATTCGAATGTTTTAATAAGACTTTCATTGATTGGGGAAAATAATTTTTCAAGCGTCAGGGGAGGCATTATGGCGCTCAGTGCCATACATAAACTAAATTCATTCTGGTTGTGGTGCGCCGAAGAAAATCATTTGACACAAGATTAGATTCAACCCGTTAGTCTCATTGATCAACATCAAGGAAAGTGGGGGGGGGGGGTAGCTGAAATTGTGGAATCCTAAGAGTTTGAGCAAAGGTGAGGGCAGGGGTCACCTTAATTTCAAAATAATAAATTCAAAATGCAGTGATGCATCGTGGTGCAAATTTTTCTTCTTCTTTTTCTGTATATTAAGGGCCCACGATCAATTTATTGATTATTATGGCTCATATGAATGTAGATGGGATTCGCAATGTTTCTGTGCCTGGTGTTGATGTGGATATTTCACTGCTAACAAGTTACCTATTGAGGGTATCATGCACTGTATTCAATTTATCTTTAAGACAATGTGTGAAGGGGCATTTCAAACGTTCATATATTTACTGTTAGATGTCTCGTAGAAAATGCTAAGAATACATCAACATACACCAACAATATGTGGACTACAAATCAGCTTATGATAGCATAGACAGAAAATACATGAACGATGCTGTGCTGGAACTTGGAGTCCTTAAAAACTTACCCGATTCATACATATGACGATGGATAACTACAAAAGTAGAATCAAAGTACAGAGAGAGTACTTGAGGTAGTTCCCAATTAATCAGAGTGACGATGTAGAGAAGGGCTTACAAAGGTTGGGGTTCGCACATGGAGGTGTAAAGCGATGGATCGATCCCAATGGAAGAATGTGGTGGAGCAGGCTAGGGCCCTAAATGGAATGAAGCGCCACTGATGTAAACATTTCAGACTTTTGGGTGGGAAGCGCGAGAAATAACGATAATAACAGGACATCACTAACTCATCCACCAGCACAATATTAAATAAATTCAGTCAAGTTGGGAGCCCTTAGGGTATGTTTTTTATAGAGAGATACTCCTTAGCTTAGACTCGCTCCTTAAAACTTTATAGGCCCCGGAAAATTTTTTGATATGCATTTTTTATACATACCGTAGTTAAATTTAGTTTCGCATCATTATACACTTAACTGTAGAGCAACGGGAGAGATGCTAGTTAAAATTGTATGTGTCATTTGACCTAAGAGCCATCGTGTGAAGTCTGCAACCCGTATAGCTGCATGGGGCCTCGTATATTTTAGGGGTTTAAAGTTGGGCTGTAATTACATTAAATTATCAACTTTTACTGCTAGGTAGGGAAGGACAAAACCGAAAAGTAGCACGGGTGCCATAAAAAGTCAAGCGACGTCTTTGCGTGACTAAATGTGTTATGCAAACATTTTTTTTAAAGTGAAAGTAATGTATTTTTAAAGTTATTATTTTAAAATATTTTGGGGGTCAGATTTTACTACAAAATATTTTTTAAATAAAAAAAAAAGAATTCCTTCCAAAAAAGTGATCCATCCGAAAAATGAAATGCTAAAATAGTTTTACATTTTGAACGAAAAAGAAAAACCAAAAACATACGTTTATTTCTAAATATTTCCAAGTTTCACCACAGTCAAAAAGAAAAAAAGCTTTTCTGTACAAAAGGCTATAGACTATATCTTTATGGGTTTTCAAAATTGGTATTTATTTATAAATCATACGTAACCAGAAGTTCAGAAGTCATGAACTGTTTACAAAATACATCATCTATTTATTAATGTGTGATTTTTTTTCCTATAAAATTAAAGTTTAAATTCTCAATATTCAGTTGATTGAAATGTTAATTAAGATTTTTAAACTACTATAATTTGCTTCAGATCATTACAACTTGCCTCTTTGATATTATACTTGAAAACAATTCTTTTACCAATTCCATATAATTTTTTTTAACTACTACCAAAAATGGCATTTACAAGATAATCGAATTACTCGATTTTTTTTATTCGTTGTTTAAATATATATTTTTTTTCTACTGGATTATCATCTTAAAAAAAAAAATTTTAAATAGTTCAAACAGCTGGGGAAGATTGTTTATTATTATTATATTAACAGAGAAAAGTCATTGGGGATTTAATAAATAAAGACATTTTTTTAAAAAATCCTTTTACTGTGTACCCGAAACTGTGTTAAAAAATAGAAACGCACTCGATTTAATAATTATTGATGAAATGTCCACTATTTGTATGCAACCGGTAAATTCCAAATTTTTTGTTTTAAAATTATTATTATTTTTTTAATTTCCATTTTATCTAAGTCAGTATACATCTATGGAATCTACTACATTAAAATGTTTGCTAAAAATGATTTTTTAAAGCATGATGCTATTATACAATATAATTTAAAAACAGATTGCACATGTTTATTACTTAGTAAGAACTATATTCAATTTATAGACATTTTTATCGATGTAAAGGTATTTTAATACAGTGTTGTTATAAAGTCTTTCAACTTGTGCAGCTGCAAAATGTAATTAAATAAAAGATACCGATATCTGCGAATAAGAAAAAGTAAGATTTTAGCTTATAATCAGGAGCGGCCAATTTTCAAAACAATACGATATTTATAATCGATTTCTACGAGCCTGTAACAAGATTAACCTGAACGATATGGATCATCAATATATATCGAACAAAGCGATATTTTATTTGTTCCAATAATTGTAATCGAGGAAAGGCACACATTTCAATAATCTTTAAAAATGTTATAAAAATTAAATTTAGATTATTTTTTAAATTTTGTTTTCTTACACATTTTCCCTTGGGGGGGGGGGGGCACTTGACTTGCTCGGGGGGGGGGGGGGGGGGCAGTTCAAAGAAACCCTGCCGCGAAGTATTCTTTATTATTATTATTTTCTTAATCGCTTCCCTCCTGTCCCAATATCTTTCGGCCCGCACATGTTTTTCATAACGTATTACGGCCCGTACAAGTTTTTCATCAAGTATTACGGCCCGCCTTACATTAGGGCACAACTAGAGGAGGAAGAAGAAGGGGAAGGCAGAGAAAAAGTTGGGAAGATAACATCAAAGAGTGGACGGGATTAAAACTAGGCGATGCTGTACGCAGAGAGGAATGGAGAAGGATAGTTTTCATGTCATCTGTGGCACCCCAACGGTCCAAAGGCTAAGGGACATTATGATGATGATGATGATTACATTTTGAGTTATGCAGACCTGGTATATAGAGTTTTTTTCCCTTAAAGTCTTGGTTTGATCGCGCATCGGGATGGCTGATCATTCAGAATACGTGCCGTTCCTAACGAGAAGGTTGGAGTTCAAATCCACGCCTTTATCTTAAAATTCTTATCTACTTATTTTTCTTCTTAAAGTAACAATAACAAATAAAATAATAAGGAACTGTATTGTTTTATTTCCCAAATTAATTTTGTTACCTGTAAAAATTCAAAAGGCATGCTGGGGTGTGGCGGATTTAACTCAGATTGGATGGAACTGCTTCCTCCCCTCCCCATGTGTAGATGCCCCTGCTTGGTAATTTAGAGTACCTGTTTTCCTGAACAGCGCGTGCCTGGGGCTGCATGAGTAGATTTATTATGGGTGGCCACGACAAGCTTCTATTGTTTTAGGTGACGTCTCTATGTCAAAATCAAGTTTGTTATTTATAGTTACGATCCTACAAAGTACTTAAGGCAGTGTCGGTTCGTGTTCTTGGATGTTCGATCTCTATCGGAAGAGAAGCGCGTGGCGAATACATTAGAGTTGTTTCGGAAATCAACGTACAGGTCTGGGTCAATATTTGCTGATGAGGCCAGTTTAATTGCAAATATAACAAGTAGTGCCATCATGCTGCACTGGGGTGGAAAGGTCTCGACTATGTTAAATGATGATAGGATTTCCGGTTTAAAAAATTGATAAAGGGGTGTTGTTGTTGTTGTTGTTGTCGTTGTTGTTGTTGTCGTTTTATCAAATCTTTTCTTTTTTTTTTAATTGAACACTTTTTTTATTCTTTTTTAATCAATAGAAGTAGTTTGCTAATGGCAGGGGTGCATCAAGGAATGTTAACATAATAAACTACATATAGTCATACAGTTATACATTCATACAGTTATACAGTCATAGAGTTATACAGTTATACAGTCACACAGTCATACAGTCATACAGGTATACAGGTATACAGTCATACAGTCATACAGTCATACAGTCATACAGTTATACAGTCATGCAATCATACAGTCATACAATCATACAGTTATACAGTCATGCAGTCATACAATCATACAGTTATACAGTCATGCAGTCATACAGTCACACAGTTATACGGTCATATAATCATACAGTTATACAAGCATACAGTCATACAGTTATACAGGCATACAGTCATACAGGCATACAGTCACACAGTTATACTGTCATACAGTCATAGAGTCATACACATTGCACTGTATCAGGGTGAACGAATGACAACAGGTAAGTATGGGAATTATGTTGTTTTTCAGGAGGGGTTGGGGGCGGGGGGGGGTCGTTTAAAGATGAAATGGCTTTGAATAAAAAGCCAAGTCCTCTTTTATTCTTTCCCGGCATGTATTCCGCAAGAATTTTTTTTAATAAAAAAGTTTGCAGAGCGCATTATGGACGTCTGTTCACTGATAGTAAATGGAAGTTCTCCAGACCTTGCTTTGTGGGTGGTAAGTAATTACCGCACACTTTACGGGGGTCATGTGATGGTACTAAACATTGGTACGAGCGGTTACTTGGGCACCAAAACGTTGGGATGTGGGGGGTGGGGGGGGACAAGAAACTATCAAATTTAAAAGGGAGGGACCTAAAGTGAGAGAGTGGGAGGAGGCCTCCAAAATTCATGCGACTGCTCGGTTACTCGACAAGCAGACGGTACAGATCGGTGACAGTGCGAGAAAGGGAATGATACTTTGACTCTGTCTCTGAGCCCGATCTGGGAAACTCATATTCTGGTGACAACACCGAGTCACGGAAAGCTGTAAAGTGGCGTGCATATATAAAGGGGACTGCAACTTCTTGAAAAAGCAAGGGTTTTTGCCCTTGTCAATGTTTTTCTCCTAGAAGTTAGAAAAATGTCTCAGATACATACGTTTTTTCCCCCACAAATTTGCAACGCTACGCAGCCGCGTGCCCGACCTACAAGATCTGCTTTATTTCCAGATACCGGCAAATGCAATTCACGTAAAAAATTTCTTAATTTCTTCAACTCGCCAGGTCTCAAATGCTGTTTTCGCCATGTGAGAAGCCATCTTTGTACGTTCTTTGTACTCCCCGGTATGAACGATAACTCTGGGTGACAAGGAAAGTTGCAGTCTCCTATAAGAATGAGCTATGCTGACATAACACTTAAAACCCGAAAATATTTTGATACATTCGGACTCTTAAAAACAATCAAAGTTACTTTCTATTATTTTAAGGAAATGTAATAAATTTACATGCGCAAAAAATATTATACTTCCGCTGTCATTTTAGCAAAAGTTTAAGTATTATTATTATAAATTACAAATACATGTAAAGAAACAACTAAGGAACTATCTTAAATATTTTATATGCGTTTGAAAGTAATGAATAAAAAATTAAATTTTAAAAAATATGATCAAAGAATTACACAATAATCACATTTATCGGGGAAACCTAAACATCACTTGTTATTAGTGCGTTCTTTAGTACGTTGTCAATAAGGCGAAATAAAATTAAAATTAATTAGCTCTAAATAATCACCCAAATGACGTCATAGTGCGAATTGCCTATTTAGCCAAAGCTAAAAGTTCTCTGATTTAATAAAAGATCGTGACAAAACTGATAATGTGCATTCCCTTTTTTTAAAGGTAAAATGAATAAATAGCGTTGATTGCTTTTTAAATTGCTAAACTTCAATACTAATTAAGCTTTGTATTTTTAACATTTAATAAGTTTTTACTTTTTATTCATTTCCAAAAATAAACTTTGATGAAATTTTTAAAGTAGTAAAAACTCTACATTTAAAAATAATTTTAATAAAAATATGCCGTTGAATTTGGTGCAGCAAAACTAAATAGCCAAATAGCATTTTAATGCAGTTATCACTCATCTAGATAAGAACAAAGTATACTAAATGCAAAAAATAAAAACCTTTTTGCGTAAGTAATGGGGCTACAATCCAGTGGATGATTTTTTTTTTTAACTCTGTTGGCGGGGAGTACACTATACATTCATTTTTTTTCCCAATGCAGCACAAGATAAGCCTCAGAATAAATTTGATCAATAATTAACCTTCTTGGATACATTTATATCGATGGTAGGAAATTGAGTTCATGCATTTTTACTTGGAAGACAATATCTTTCAATCCAATGACATTTCAATTGTAATAAAAGAAGCTATATTCTCATTTTACATATGAATATATGTTAACCAATTAAGAAAATCAATGACGTTAACAAAATGTATATACATTGACATATTTATACCCATGGATATCAAAACCCAATCACTTCACACAAGTGAAAATTTAATTTTAAAAATAGAGATTTTATTAATTATAAAGATAGACAGAAAGACAGACAGACAAATACGCAGATCGATGATAGATAGATAGATAGATAGATAGATAGATAGATAGATAGATAGATAGATAGATAGATAGATAGATAGATAGATAGATAGATAGATAGATAGATAGATAGATAGATAGATAGATAGATAGATAGATAGATAGATAGATAGATAGATAGATAGATAGATAGATAGATAGATAGATAGATAGATAGATAGATAGATAGATAGATAGATAGATAGATAGATAGATAGATAGATAGATAGATAGATAGATAGATAGATAGATAGATAGATAGATAGATAGATAGATAGATAGATAGATAGATAGATAGATAGATAGATAGATAGATAGATAGATAGATAGATAGATAGATAGATAGATAGATAGATAGATAGATAGATAGATAGATAGATAGATAGATAGATAGATAGATAGATAGATAGATAGATAGATAGATAGATAGATAGATAGATAGATAGATAGATAGATAGATAGATAGATAGATAGATAGATAGATAGATAGATAGATAGATAGATAGATAGATAGATAGATAGATAGATAGATAGATAGATAGATAGATAGATAGATAGATAGATAGATAGATAGATAGATAGATAGATAGATAGATAGATAGATAGATAGATAGATAGATAGATAGATAGATAGATAGATAGATAGATAGATAGATAGATAGATAGATAGATAGATAGATAGATAGATAGATAGATAGATAGATAGATAGATAGATAGATAGATAGATAGATAGATAGATAGATAGATGGGTAGATAGATACAGACCTGTTAACTCTTACGATTTTGGCGTACAATGTACGATTTTGATGTGTACATATTATATATACTGTGTGTTTTTTTAGTATTAAGATAATGTATTGAACGATTTTGTGATGATATTGTACGATTTTAAGATTTTGAGGGTAAACAGGTCTGTAGATAGTAGCTGGATATTTAGATAGTTATGTAGATAGGTAGGTAGGTAGGCAGTTAGGTAGGTAGGTAGTTAGGCAAGTAGACAGGTAGGTAGGTGGGCAAGTAGGTAGGTAGGTGGGCAAGTAGGTAGGTAGGTAGGTAGGCAGGCAGGCATGTAGATGGTAGATAGGTAGATGATAGAAAGATAGGCAGACATATAGACAAACAGACGGACAGACAAACAGACATGCAGTCAGACAGACAGAGAGACAGAAGGAGAGAGAGAAAGGAGACAGTCAGAGAAACAGACAGAGAGACAAGCAAATAGACAGACAGGGAGACAGACTGAGAGACAGAGAGAGAGACAAACAGAAAGACAGACAGAGAGATAGAGATACAGACAGAGAGACAGACAGGAAGACAGAGAGACAGACAGACAGAAAGATAGACAGAGAGACAGACAGAAAGACTGACATATAGACAGACAATGAGACAGACAGAAAGACAGAGATATAGACAGAGAGACAGAGATTGACAGAGAGACAGGCAGAGAGACAGACAGAGAGACAGACAGAAAGACAGAGATATAGGCAGAGAGACAGAGATTGACAGAGAGACAGACTAAGAGACAGCTTGAGAGAAAAACATAGAGACAGACAAAGAAACAGAAAGACATATAGACCGGCAGAGAAACAGAGAGACAGACAGAGAGACAGACAGAGAAACAGAGATACAGACATATAGAGAGACAGACAGAATGACAGACAGACAGACATACAGAGAGACAGACAGACAGAGAGACAGACAGACAGACAGTGAGACAGACAGTCAGACAGACATACAGATCATCTTTGAAAAATTGCAAAAAAGTTATCTTAATTTGGTAAACTATATCTATACAAATATAAAAATTAATATATATAGGTATATCCCGTATGTGCTTCTATACCATTAATCCAAAAGTGATGAAAATTTTGTGAATTGTTGTTAAAAATCCGAATGTTTCTGAATTATTACACACATTTTACAATATTCCGTTTTGGGACCGGGGACTTAAATTCTTTTTTCACCCCTTTTATGAGCTAAATATAATTTCCGTATGCGTTCCTATACCATTCATCCGATTGCGATAAAACTTTGGTAAGTTGTGCGCACAGGGCTGGATTAACCTCTAGGCAAACAAGGCACGTGCCTTGGGCACCAAGCGTTTTGGGGGCACCACAAATCCTCAAGAAATTTTTTTTTGAACGAATTTAAGTCCAGAAACAACTGAAAATTGACAAGTGCTATGAAAATGAAGAAATACATTATATTAAAAATACACATTCAAGCTTGGTACAATCTTGAATGCTTAAAAATTAGCGCATAAAAAAATTTAAAAAACTCATGGGAAATGGTTATGAGTAAAATGCGGACCATGCGGACTCACTCGACTTGTAAATAAATAATGCGGTCCTATTCGAATTTTAAAAATTTTTGGGAAATTTTATAAACAAATTTAAACCATTTTTATATTTTCAATAAATAATATTAAAATAATAACATTAATTAATTAATTCGACCGGGAACCCTTTAGCAATAGACACAGAAACTGTAAAAAATGGGTTCAGTGACTGGAAAAATAACATTTATGTTGATAATCACGAACAAAGCGCTACTCATAAAGACTGCATGTGAACCTGAGTCGTCGACAAGGCTCCGGTCTACCACAATAGCTAGAAGAGCAAATAAATGAAGAGTATAGTTACTGGGAACATATTTGAGGCTAGCAGTAGATGTTATTTGCACTATAGCTGAGCGCAGTCTGGCTTTTAACGGGGAAAATGAAAAATTTGGATCTGTACAAAATGGAAATTATTTAGGGTTGTTGGAGTTGGTCAGTCAGTTTGATCCATTTTTAGCATCACACATTGCAAAATATGGAAATTCTGGAAAGGGAAATCATTCTTATTTATCCAAAACTATATGTGAAGAGCTGATTGAAATTATTTCCAAAAAAGTCAGTGAAGTAATTGGAGATGAAGTAAAGGCTTCCGGTTATTTCAGCTTGTCAGTAGACTCAACACCCGATATTTCACATATAGATTCAGTTAAGCGTTGTTCTTCGATATGTAGCAGAGGGCCCATTGAACGCTTTTTGACTTTCTTAGAGCTGCAAAATCACACCGGTGAAGATATGGCTAAGCAAGTGCTGCAGTACTTACGTGAAGTTTGCAAAATTGATTTTTCGAAATGCAGAGGTCAATCCTACGATAATGCAGCTAATATGTCCGGGTGCTACAAGGGCATGCAAAAAAAAATTCTAGAGGAAAATGAGTTTGCTATATACATACCCTGTGCTGCCCATTCACTAAATCTTGTAGGCAGAAGTGTTTTTGACTCCTGTTTAGAGGCAGTAAACTTCTTCCATACAGTGCAACTGATCTATACTTTTTTCTCAGCTTCAACCTACAGATGGAAGATTCTGAAAAAATGCCTTGTGAATGAAACGCTGGTAAAGTCTCTTTCCGATACCAAATGGGAAGCACATGCTGTTGCAAATGAAGCTATCCTAAAGTCTCATCCTCAGATTTTAAAAGCATTAGAATGTATACAAGAAGATCAGTCACAGAAAGGAGACACCAGAAGACAAGCAGAAAACATTGCAAAGAAGATGCAAGAATTCGAATTTGCTTTCATGCTTGTTTTTTGGGAAGAGGTATTACAGCATTTTCACAACTTAGTCAAGCTCTACAAAATGAGCATGTGAACTTGAAGACGTCTGCTGATTTGTATTCTTCACTAGCAGATCACTTGCATTAATCTAGGAATGAATTTTAAAGATTTGAAGAAGCTGCAAAAATAATAACATCGGGTGTAGATTATAAGTCAACTTGACCCGTAATCGTAAACGATAGTGGTCATTGATGGTGATGCCCCTGAGGTATCTCTGAATGCCATAGACAAATTTCGTATATCTACATTCTACGCCATTGTTGACAAACTTGAGACAGAAATGAGTAGACGAGGACAAGTATATAATGATGTAGCAGTTCGATTTTCTTGTTTGTTCGATGTATCACTATCACAAACGTCTCAGTGTTGTGACGAACTAATAAATGCTTATCCTAAAGATCTGAACAATAATTCATATACTGAACTACAACAGTTTCATTCATATATTCGCCACAAGTTTCCTGCATCAAGATCGGAAAACAACACGTTCAATCATTGAGAATTATACAAAGTAATAGTTAGAGACAACTTTGAGTGTGCCTTTCCAAATATTGAAATCGCCTGCGCATATTTTTAACATTAATGGTTACTAACTGTTCAACTGAGAGCTCTTTTTCTCAGTTGAAACGTACAAAAAATTCAAATAGATTAACAATGAAACAAGAAAGGCTCGATTCCTTATCTCTGCTTATGATCGAGGCAGATGTGTTGCGCAAAATTAACTTTGACGATACCCTCAAAGACAAAGGTGTAAATCTAGAAAAAATAATTTAAATGTAAATGACAATATCTTTTTGATTTTTTCATCAAATTAAAAAAAAAGTATTTTTGTCTATTATTATCTCAAAATTTATTAACTATTAATTTTAATACAGAAATACTTAATTGTATGTTTTATATAAGTGATAGTAATAGCAAACTACAAACATATTTGTTAACAACTGTTTTCTTTGAATAATATTGAACATACCAGCGGTCACGGTCAGTGAAAGATCAGGGGCCCCGGGCAGAGGGGGCACCCATGAGGATTTGGGCCTTGGGCACTAAAATGGCTTAATCCGGCCCTGTGTGCGCACCAAAGGATTCGGAATTAGCTTATATATTTTGAAATGTTCCTTTGTGGGTCGGAGCCCCAAATTATTTTTTTCTTATATGAGCTATACAAATATAATTTCAATCAGTGCTATTGCATGGGTGGCTAGAAATCAATCAAATACAAACGACATTTCAGTTTGTGTGTGACATAAGTACAACCAATTTAAAAATTTGCGTTTGGGGCCGGGGGCCTTATTTTAAAAATAATAAATATTTAAGCTATCTAAATATAATTTAAAACAGAGCTACTGCATGGGTGAATCAATCGCTACAAGTGTGTGGACTAAATTTTGAAAAATCCATGCTTCTCATGTGGACAGCTGTATGTTTTCTGCTCACTCGTCCAAAAAACTTCTAATTTATTTGTGTATCAAGCAGACGGAAAAAACAATAAATATTTTCTATTTAAAAATTATTTTAAAACTTAATTAAACACAAACACTTTTTTTTCTTTGAGTGGCATTGCAACGCATGCCGGGTTCTCGCTAGTATTAACAGGATAGTCCATAGTACAGACATTGTTACGGTATGTAAATGATAGTTCTTGATTTACTTTTTTATTTGTTTAGACATTTCAACAAAGACTTTTTCTAATTCTAACCCAAATAATTCCTTTTAGCCTCAACTAGTTTTTAAAAAAGAATGACCCCTTTCCATTTTGCGTTCATGTGCTTATAAACAAATATATGCAACTATTCCATGTAAAAATCTAGCAAATCACTATCAATATATACTAGAATATATGACCCGATGTTACAGGGACAATAATGGTATCCGTTTTGCGATACTTTCTACCTGCTATAGCGAAGTCTCATCAGAATTCTTTATTTTAAAAGGAAATATCGATGCAAAGATGTTTACGTTTCTAACTTTATTTAGCTAAGAGGCATATTTTTCTGCTATATAATATAGGTCTACCATACCCCTTTTCACGTCTCTGGGCTTTATTTTGTGTTCCTCGAAATTTTTTTAATCATTATCTTAAATTTACCAAAATATATATATGTTACATATATCCCATTTTTAATATCTTTTAAATTAGTGGAATTTGATATATTTATGTCTTCATTATAACTGTAACCAAACTTTTGCCTTGTTTCTCTACTACGTTATGGGAAAATCGTAAAACAAAGAATAGAAGAATATCTTAACCCATTCTCACGTCTGTAACAGCCTTGGGTGTTTTTTTAAAGAAATAATATTAATCTCACATAAATTTACAGCCACTTTTCCATGAACTTTACTTTTAGCAAAATGGAAAAAAGTATGTTTCATATTTTGAAAGAAAATCTTTACTACACGTAGAAAATGTACATACCTTATCTCCCCCCTTTACCCCCTGATGTGGGTTTGTTGAAGCAGGTTAATTATTGTTCAAATTCATTCCTTCATTCTGATGCGTATCTAGTGCTGCTTGGCGAAAAATAAATGTATCGAATGCCTCTCCCTCCACAGCTTTTAATGAGCATTAATAGCATCACCAACGGCATGGTAGCCTTATACGTGCGCAACTACACATTTTGCACGCCCCTGAACTTTATTGACATTCTAAAGTCCTAGATTCATTTTACCACCCAGTGTTGTACATTTTCTATCAAAAAAGTTCTCCACATAATTCTGTATGTTGAAAGATTATGTTTTTTTTTTATTTTAACATTAAAATCTAGACAAAATTTCAAACAAGTAAAACTATTGAACTTGGGGATAATGATATCAAAATGAATCAATTGCAATTTCATATCGTTCGTTATTGCTTATTACTTGAATGAGTGGTATGTGAATTAGTGAGTGGTAAGTAAATTAGTGAGTCGTATGTAAATTAGTGAGTAGTACTACTGGTATTTGGCTACGAAGTTTCGCTGCACTGATTGGCTTAAACGGCATTTTCTTATTAAGAGTATTTTTTGAACGTTTAAGTTGGATTTACTTTATTAATTTGAAAAAAGAGCAATCGTTGGAATGAAAAGTAAGCAAAATTGATTTTTTAAATGTAAAAATAGAAAGATAAAATTTAAAATTTCGTGTTGTGTTTTAACAAATTAAAAAGAAATGTATTCAATTAATTTTTTTAAAGCAAAAAAAAATAAAAACACTATTTTTATAGACACAACCGTTTTTAAACTCGGTTCAATCGAAATTTTTATTTTGATATTGTTTGAAGATATTTGGATAAGTGGTCGTCCATTAATTATTACAACAAAATAAGGGGAGGATCAAATTTCCGTCGATCAATTTTCCGTCGACGAAATTTCTTTCAAACAAATTTCCACTTTCTTTCCTTTCTGCTGTACTTTCTTTTTGTCAGAGACTTGCGTGCATTCAAATTCTTTCATTTTTATCTACGATATAAGTCTATATATAGCCTATATTATGTAAGTTTAATGTATACTTATATCAATGTTTTTTGTTGTTGGTGTGCTGTTGTTGTTGTTGTTGTTTTGTTTTTTTACTTATGAATGCTTCTGTCGAAACGTTTACATTATGGGGGTGTTCCTTTTTTTTTTATTTTGCCACAGGCGGCACAAGACATACCACAATATGGGTGAGCGCATTTCATAACTATACTAATATCTCAAAGCCCAAGTATGTTAGAGTTACACGCCGTAAATGTTTATATATAGATTGCTTTAAATGAAATAATGTATTTAACATTCTTTAGAAAACACATTTCGGGTAGAGACGACATCTTTAAATCCGATGATATTACAATCGTGAGAAAGAAGTTTCTTTTTTATATCTATAAATTTCTGTTATACCAATGTCGGAAAATACTATTTCTTAAATATACATGTAATGGCCTGGTAGTGTGTCATGAATTTTTTTTCTTTTTTAAAAGATGCAATACATCAAAACCTGATTTAGTTGCATACTTAAAAGATGGATTGTTAGATGTTGAGTCTTCGCAATCGCATTCAGGAAGTAGCGCAATATGTCTTCCATTTCATTATAACCCGGGTAACACCGGGTCATATCTTCTAGTTTTCAAGAAACAATTAGGATTTTACTTCATCAACTATGTTATTTTTATATGACATTAAATGGACTAATCCATGAATGTGTTGCTTTCATTTGTTTATTTCTTATTCGTATTGTGTATTAAATGTCAATAAAAGAGTTATGTAGCCTAAATTGTAAATAAAGACAAAAATAGTGGTTATAGAATAAAAACGAAAATTAATCATTGGTAATGAAATGGCAATAATTGATGAAATCGTATTTTTTAGAACATGAACAATTCATCCGGCTCCATACCATACTTCTACTTTTGTTAACTACCGTCTCTGAAATTGTTCAAAATATTTCTGTAGCGTACAAATTGTTTCTTAACGCGATGCAGCGCGTCGTGGTTAGTTAATGGCTTCCGTTTGTGTTCAAAGTAACGCCAATCTCTACGCCACAACGACGAAGATAAAATCCCTACAAATAATAAGTGGCCGTGTGAGAAATTAACCCATGAAGACCCTATAAAAAGTCCTCCTGTTGAACATCAGTCAGTTTCATGGAGTTAATTTCTGGTTGTCTGCCCCCATCAAGAGTACCCTCTATTGAAAAGTATTGATTTTTTTAGGGATTGCTCTGAGGCAAATTACTTTCTCCGCTAAACAAGGTAATCACTGGTAGGTCTTCGGTGGTAGGTCACTCTAAAAGATCATGACCTCTCCGTTGAATAAGGCCCATTATAGGTGAGTCTCTCTTGTCATGTATGGTTTTAATTGACGCGTTTTTTTTATGTTGTTTGTTTTAAGGCATGTGTCTATTGTAAGTTGCAACCGTGAAATATTTATTTCAACTTTCTCAGTCTTTGCTTTGTTGTTTACACTCTTCTATCCATTGATATCTTTCTTTCTTTTCCTCCATAGCTCTCTCACGCTAATTCTTTTCCTGACAAGCTATGTCCCTCAATCCTCGTTGTTTGTCTCTCACTCTCTCCATCACACCTCTTTCTCTCTCTTTCTTTATTTAGCTCTACATCTCACACTCTCTTTCTCTCTCGCGCACTTACACTGTCTCACTGCCTCCCTCCCTATCTCACTCTTTCTCTCTCCCTCTGTGTGTGTAGGTATTCCTTATTGAAAATTTGATTCTCTTTCATCATTCTTTTTTACCCTTTTTCCTGCTTCATTTCCTCTCTCGTTCTCTCTGTTTCATTATCTTCTCTCACCGTCTCTGTTTCATTTCTTCTCTCACCGTCTCTGTATCATTTCTTCTCTCACCCTCTCTGTTTCATTTCTTCTCTCACCCTCTCTGTTTCATTTCTTCTCTCACCCTCTCTGTTTCATTTCTTCTCTCACCCTCTCTGTTTCATTTCTTCTCTCACCCTCTCTGTTTCATTTCTTCTCTCACCCTCTCTGTTTCATTTCTTCTCTCGCTCTCTCTGTTTCATTTCTTCTCTCGCTCTCTCTGTTTTATTTCTTCTCTCACCCTCTCTGTTTCATTTCTTCTCTCGCCCTCTCTGTTTCATTTCTTCTCTCACCTTCTCTGTATCATTTCTTCTCTCACCCTCTCTGTATCATTTCTTCTCTCACCCTCTCTGTTTCATTTCTTCTCTCACCCTCTCTGTTTCATTTCTTCTCTCGCTCTCTCTGTTGCATTGATTTTTCTATGGCGCTCTCCCCACTATTGTTTTTTCTTGGTAAATAATAGTCTTTATTATTTTTCATTTTTTCTTCGATCCCTCTCTACCTATCTCTTTTTCTCATAACCTGTCTGTTACCTCTCTCTTCATCTCTCTGTCTCTCTCTCTGTATCTCTTTCTCCAACTCTCTCTCTCTCTCTGAATCCCTATCTCCATCTTTCTCTCTGAATCCCTATCTCCATCTCTCTCTCTCTGAATCGCTATCTCCATCTCTTTCTCTCTGAATCCCTATCTCGCTCTCTCTCTCTCTCTCTCTGAATCCCTAACTCCATCTCTCTTTCTGAATCTCTCTCTCCCTATCTTTTCCTCTCCGTCAATCTCTCTATCACTCTCACTCTCTTTCATACTTTCTATTCTATTCTTTAATATTTTACAGGTGTCCAGAAACTATTATCCCTAAACCTTTACAGCCGCTTTCATGACTCTTGGGATAGTCTCACCTGGAGAACTACAAAAGCTGGGTGGGGGATTCTTACCCCCTCCAAACTCAGATTGGACGCATTGGTTTTGTTCCCTGTGTCGAAGCCCCTTTACTCTCACTCAAACAGAAATCTCATTAGATTAAACAGACGTAGTGGCGTAGGAAAGGGTGCGAAGGGGCGACCGGCTCCGGAAGACATTCTTTTCTTTATATTGAGAGGTGGCACTCTTGGCCAACTGCTGTATTTTTCTTGGAAAAGTGAGGGGGGGCCTCTGGGTGGCACTAACCGTAGCTACGCCACTGTACAGAAGCTCCTGATTTTTGACCATAAACTTGAAGTTAATGGGATTTCGACTTAGGCTTTCAACCTCGAACTGATGCGTGTGCACTAGGATTAACCTGGACTTAAAGGAATGGTGGTCATTTCAATGGACAGTTAGACTGAACGACCTATCAGTGTTGCATTCATAAGACGAATGCTTGCCCCCCCCCCCCCCCCCACGGTAGAAACAGTGCACTCTTTTGAATGATCCTGTTATTTCTGTGATGACCTGGCCGGAGCATACAATGCCTCCTTTTAAGTTTTGCAACTTCATTTAGATTATTTCTTATCATATATATCGTCACTCCCCCCCACCCAATGAAGGGTCCCAGGTACTTGGACCGCGTATGCGTATTCATTCAGGCATGAGAAACGTAACGTATGCCAAGTTCAAGAAAAGTTTCTTCAAAATGTTTGCGCTGTTGCGTTACAAATGATCACTATGCGTTAATGGTGGGTATCTTCCCGTCATCGGTGGAGGATCTAGAGAACAAAATATGCATAGGTCATTGGCACGCACATGTCGGCTCCAAAGGAGTGACACGATGACACATCTGAAGAAATGAGACGATGGCACCAACATCATGCCGGGAACCAAAGAAATAAGATGATGGCACATGCCGCGAATTAAGGCAAGAAGATGATGGCACCACCATCACGCCGGGAACCAAAGAAATGACACTATAACGCTAACACAATGCCGGGAACAAAAGAAATGGCACGATGGTCCATCTGTCGGGAAACAAAGAAATTGCACAAGGGTACAAATATGAGATGATCCAAAGAAATGGCACAATGACACCAACATCATGCAGCGATCCCGAAAATAGAATGTGGTCACATAAATTCAGAAACCTAATACATTTTTCAGTCGCACCTACATGCCGGATCCAATGATAATGTTGGCAGAAAAATTATAGGATCTTCAATAAGACATGGTGGTCAAACAATTTTTTGAGACCCGAAAATATTGGACACAACCATGAGAGTTGCGTTGAAAACAGCTATCAGAGTTACATTGTACACAACTATCAGAGTTACATGGGACACCCCTATCAGAGTTACATTGGACACAATTATCAAATTCGAGTTACATTGGACACACCTATCAGAGTTACATTGTACACAACTATCAGAGTTACATGGGACACCCCTACCAGAGTTACATTGGACACACCTATCAGAGTTACATTGGACACATCTATCAGAGTTACATTGGACACAACTATCAGAGTTACATTGGACACAACTATCAGAGTTACATTGGACACAACTATCAGAGTTACATTGGACACAACTATCAGAGTTACATTGGACACAACTATCAGAGTTGCATTGGACACAACTATCAGAGTTACATTGGACACACCTATCAGAGTTACATTCACACCTATCAGAGTAAGCATGATAAAAAAACAGGAGAGTACAAACAAGACATCACAATAGATTACAAAACGATAGATTGTCATGGTGACATAGAAAATAAGCTGACAAACGACACATTGAAATTAAAAAATAAGCTAGCCATAAAAAAATTTTCCCATACAGTGGCGTAACTAAGTTTCGAACAAATCTCGGCAGTTGGTCGAAAATTCTGCCCCTCAATAAAAAGAAAACAGTGCCGCCCGGATCCGCCGTCCCCCCTTAACTACTCAATCCCCTTCCTACGCCGCTGGTTCTATATAAAAAGTAATAATACTTGAAATATTCATGTGTATTTCTAAAGCAGCTCCGCCGCTGAAGTTTTAAGATACGTTGGGCAGCGCTTGTTGGCTGAGAGTCAATCATTCGAAGGACAAAACAAATAATACAAGTCAGTTGCAATATTCGTTTAGCACGGTTGATTTTTCAGCGTATCTCAAGCGTTGAGCCTTTTAACGACTTATAAGCGCTTGTAGCATGCCACTATAGTGTAAGTGTTGACGATACTACACAATTAAACACAATATAGTTTGTATATTAACTTGCGGGTGAAAGTGTAATAAAAAAAAAAATGTATTTAATGCAATGAAAAGCGTTCTGGATGCTAAATAAAGCAAACCCAGAAAACAAAGTTTTTCGTATAAATCCTTTATGTAAAAAAATGTAATATAGATAAATGGGGATGGGGTTGAAAATTTCACAAAACATTCATGATGAAGACAAGTAACTTTATAAGAATCCCAATTAGTCCCCGTCCTCCCACCCCTTTTCCCCGTGGCTCACAACCACACATTTTTTTCACGCCCCTGAACTATATTAATATTCGAATGACTCACTCGCGTTTACACCGTAGATTTATTTGACCAACATTTCAGAAAAATAAAAGAAAATATTATGCACCGAACGCACTTGAAATTTTTTTTTAATATAATCTCATTTACGCAGGGAACATATGGGGACCTCCACCAACAATTTTAAAACAACTTACTCATCAGATATTACATATTTCAAGGAACAATAAAAAAACATTAAACATACAACATTAATCCAATCTAAAGGAGAAGGCGGGATTAATTTACAAGACATACAAACAAAACTAGAGGCAATTAAAATCAAATTTATAGGACAAGCCATTAGAAAGAAGGAGGAAAATATTTTTACAAATTATTACATGTGGATAAGGTTAGGACAGTTAATAAAAATTGAAAAGAGCATACCACATTCCATAGGGAGAAAACAATTGGATTTTCACATGGCATGCACCCAAGCATTAAAAAGCAACGAAACACTTATACGGATATCTACACACATTTAATAAAGAGACAAGCAACACCACTCTACAATAGGATAAAATGGACGCATACTTATGAAACAATAAACACTGAGAATATATTTAAAAATACACACATTAAAGAAATAGAAAATAAAGACAAAGAAATAACGTATAGACTCATATACAACATGACACCAGTCTCATCAAGACCATACAAGGACATAGTTAGGCACATAGAATGTCCACTATGCAGGACAGGTGCTGATGAGACCGAACAACATTTATATATGACATGCAACACAATCTTACAAACTAAATCTACACTTAAACAAATCATACAAGCAGGTACAGTTCACACAGTAGATATAGACAGAGCCATAACACTAAACACAATACGAGAATCAAAAAACAAGAAACAACGCACAATAAGTCTACTTTCACAATACAGAAAACATGTATAGCACCACAGCCTTAAGGCTTTTTTTCACAAACACAAACATTACATTAGAAACACTTTTTAGATTTAAAATGCAAAACATACATAATTTAAGAAAATTTAATGACAGAGTAATACATTAATTACTTTTGTTTATAATTCCAACTCATATATACATCATGTTAAAAAATTTATTATAGAAACAATTTTTAATATAGTACACAGTATTTAATTAGAATTTCAGTAACTATTATGTAAATATGTTATTTCAGCACATGATTTAAACCTTTTTTCATTTAACAAAACAAACCAAAAAAAAAAAAATTAAAAAAATTAATTTTAAAAAATCTCATTTAGCCCACAGTTATCAGGAATTTTATTTCGTGAAATCAGTGTCATCATATTTCCTTCATCTTCCAGTGAAAAACTGGAAACACATATATTTTTGGGGGTTGTGGTACGGGATTGGGGCTAAAAATTTGACAGGACGTGTTGTCATCGGCAACGAGTCTGTGTGCCAAGTTTCAGCTCGATGGGTTGACGGGAACTGGTCCAGCCAGCCACAAACAAGAGCGAAGTAATATAAAGGATTTTTTAAAAGTAAAATACTAAATTCCCTTATAGGCATTGTACAGTCCCTATTTGGAAAATTAAACTCGTGTGATACACAACTAGTAACTAGGGTTTCTCATATTTCCCGGTATTTTTATTATCTCTGGGAAAACGGAATGTAAGTTTATCATCATCACGGGATCTCGGGAAAACCGGGGATAAAATTAATTTCATTGAAAATATATTACAAACTGAATTAAACTTCAAAGGATTTGCTTTTCAAAGTTGTTTGATTGATATTTTCTATTAATAAATGAAAAACAATGTTACGGTTAGTTGAGAGGTTGGTAACTTGCTACTAGTAGCTTCATTTTCAACCGCTTGTCCCTAGTAATGGATAACCAGCTAATAATATGCTGGTTTAGCTAAAGTTGGATAGAACCGCCTGTAAAAACTTTATTAGTTTTGCATTCTTATCAGGTCGCTAATTCTGGTTTAGAATCTGTCTCTAATTAATATTTATAAAAACAAATGTATCTAACAACCTTTGACCTTTAACAACTGGTTAGTTTCGAATACAAAACAAGTAGGAATGTTAATACACTTATCTTATGTCTTACTATGTTGATTTTGGAAATTTTAGAAAAAAACATATTAAGGAAGTTTGAAACATGAACTTCTTGGTACCCGGTATAATAAAGTTACGTGAGCACAGGTTCCCTGTCCATGGGAGGTGACCACAAATGGTAGAGCACAATTTTCTTCTTCTATACAACAATTCACTTACACTATATTGACTATAGATAACTTTCACGTATCATGATGTAACATCTTTTTTTAAGTTACTGTTTCCTGCAAGATCAAACCGGTTGAGAATCGTGACGTCATGTGTTTGAAAGTCTTATCCAAACAAGATGGGTCTGTTGCGTGGTTGCAGTCTTAAAATTGTATTAGTATTCCTAATGACTGTGTGGGCTGTAGTGACTGTGACTTACCGAATGTCGTGACCGTAGGCCGTAGAAGTAGGGGGTAGTTTAGTCTGCAAATAAGTACAGTAAGATCTTTCCCGTTTTCCCTGAATAAGAAAAAATCCAGGAAACAGTGGTGTAGGAAAGTGGGAACTGTGTTTCAACGGGTCAGCCCGGGGTGGCACTTTCTTTTCTTTATATTTAAGGATGGCACTTTTGACCAGCTGCTGGATTTTCTCATGGAAGGTGGGCGCCAAACAACTTAAGTTGCCCGGGGCACCACTAATACTAATACTGTTACGCAACTCTTGGAAAGGGAGAAAAGATAACGACTAAGTTTAGACAGTTTAGTGAATAATTTTGTCTACATTCTCTATATAAGAATAGGGAATTTATTCAAATGTGGACAACTGTGTTCTGCGGTCTATGTGTGTTTACATTTTTTTATAGGTTATATTAATTGAGGACGCCTTCTAACATTCTCTCATTATGGTTTATTTATTAGCGAATTGCGAAATAATTATAATCATGTGTGGGAACTGGGAGATCACTCTAAATATTTTTTAATATTTATCAACAAATTGTAAACAAAACAAGTTTGAGTTTGTATTATTTTTTTTTATTTACCTATTGAATTTGTAACTTCTGTTTGACATTATTCCAATGATTTATAGTTTCAGATTTATTTATTACCATACGCATATAAATTAAAATATAATACAGAGTGTAAGTATAGTGAGTGTGTAGGTGTAGTCGTAAAAACCGCTTAAATGGCAGGAAATACAATAACTTTGAATAACTGTTACTGTTATTTGATTTTAATATAAAATAAAATAATTATTGGTAAAAGTGCAGTTTAGGTGCCAAAATTATTTTTAACGAGTTTAGTATTTTGGCATGTAAACCCCCAGCCCAAAAATTATTTTTTTTAAGTGAAAACCTCATATATTTCATACTTTTGTGAGCATTTTCATAATTTAGTTTGAGAAATTTCATTACTTGTCATGCATGGCATTAGCATACCATACCAACTTATTGGATTAAAAAATATTGTATATTGGGTGAAAAACAATTGAGAGATGCAGAGGTTATGTACCATGTCCATTGGCCCAATTGCATTGGGGTTGTTCAAAGACACTTGGACTTTAGAAATGAAATAAAAGGAAAATTTAGCGATGAACAATTTAGTGTAAAAATCTGAATAACTAATTGTTTTGTCAAAAAATGTTTTGCTAACAGCAGCCTATGAGATAATTTTAGTTAATGTTGAATGCCAATGGTCCAGGAGCAATCTAAAAATTTGTAAAGAGACTGTCACACAAGAAATCCTAAAAAGGTTTGAGCACCACTGCTTTAATATAACCCACAGAGCCTACTATAAACTATTAAATCAGTTTATTAAGTAGTGGAAGATATGAATCGTTGTTACCGTGTAAATAATAGAAAGAATATTGCGCTACTTTCTACCTGCTATGGCGAGGTTTCAACATCTACTTAAACAATTTTTAAGTAAATATAATCTATTTCTATGTAACTGAATGGGTTTGATGTATTGTATGCTCAAAAAACTAAATTCAATCATTTCAACACCTTTGAAATGTATATTTATGAAGTATTAATTCAGACTTGTCTTTTTCTTAAAAGTATCTATGTATAAATATTTAAGTTTCTATTATAAATGGGTTTTGAGAATATTTTTCCTTTGATAAAATATAGGATAACTCAACAAATTTTCAAGCCCCTGATCTACAAAGAAGATACATTTTCTAAAAATTTAAAAAAACATGTCATTAACTTTAAAAAAATTCTTTTGTACCCAAATGTCTGTTAAATTAAGGGATATTTATATATCTTCTTATCATCCTTAAAAATTAAGTCAACCTCTGTCTCCCTCCTGAACTATTTTATAGGGAAATCATAAAAAACATATTTATTTTATCTGAAGAAGAATCTATTAACCAATTTTGTCATCTGTAATAGTCTTGTGGTTTCAAGAACTATACTTAATCTCATAAAAATTATCCATCCCTTAACTATATTTTGCAAAAAATGGAAAAATATATTTCCTTTTTAAAAAAAAAATTAAGATAAATTAGATAAGTAGCATGCATTAATAATTATCCTTACTTATCTTTATTTAGCTATAATTTTGATCAAGTTTATTGTCCATGGCAAACTTTGCTGGAGAACCTAATAGAAGTAAAAGAAGGTCAGAAAATAATGGTAAGAAATTCATTTAGAAAGTAACTACCCAGTATATATTTTTAGCAAACAGGGCTATTAAATGATAACTATTATTTTAACGGTATGGTTCAAATGCTACTTAAACTTACTTATAATTTAATTTTTAAAAATTTTAATTTATCATAATAATTTGATAGAAAAACTTAATGTTCATTTCGAACATCAATAATAAGTGCATTAAAATTCAACTCAGGTTTTTTAAAATATAGTTCAAGCTCTATACTTTTATTTCTTATGTAAATAAATCTCAATACTGATATAAGATTTTTGTTATTATTTCTTTATAATATGGCAAATTGATTATAGGTGTAAAGGCAAAAAAAAAGAAGAATGATGTTTTCTTGATTGCTGATGAAACAAGTCACCAAACTGATGATGTAAATGCATCAAATATAACAGCATTACCACGACTGAGCTTTCAGTTCTTTGATGTTCCTTGTGCTCAATTGGCGCGAAGTCTGCTTGGTCAGATTCTTATCAGAATTCAAGGTTCACAGCGCATAAGTGGCAGAATAGTGGAAACAGAGGCATATTTAGGTAAATATATACAAAATTTACATGAATTGTGTTCAATTTTTAAAGGATATGTGATTAAAGGTTTATCTGCCAATCATATTATTTATAATGGATATGCTTTCCTATTAAACAAATTATTCTTACTCTATAATGTCTTGTGAGTGTTTAAATGCCTCTCAAGTTTTATCATGTTTTATTTGTACTGAGACATGATCCTACAGAATTTTGTGAAAAGGATAAATCTTAAAAAGATGAGATACCTGACACAAATAAATAATGAAAGCTGTGTACCCCACAAAACTTCAGCACCATTTGTTGTTTTGTAAAGTGAATGAAAAGGTATAAAATAGTATTTGCAACAAACAAAAAATGAACACATTCAATGAATGTCAAGATACATATTTATATATCCTTCCTTCTTCGCGAGACGATGGAGTAGCTATATTGTAGTCCTACACCTTGACGAGTGGCTCACTGTATTTCACATAGGAGAATATTGATTCCTGGTTAATTTTGGCCTTCTGTGCTGTTCTTTTTGTTGCAAGGGCTTCGTTTTGCATATCTTATGCCTTTTTCACTCCTTCGTACACTGCCTTTCGCCAATGATCTCCCATTTGTTGACTTCAATGTTGGCTTCCTTCATGCTCCTTTTGCAAACGTCCATAAATCTCAGGCGTGGCCGTCCAATAAGTCTTATCCCTTCTGCCAACTCTCCATACAACAGCATCTTTGGAATCCGGCCTTCCTCTATTCTCCTTACATGGCCTAACCAGCAAAGGCGCCTCTTGCTACGAGCGGAGAATATGCTACACATTTTGGCACGTTCCAAGATCTCTGTGTTAGGCACCTCGTCCTGCCATCGGATGCGTAAAATGCATAAGAGCTTGTCAAAAGATGGATAGTTTTAATAAGGCCCTCATTTTTCATTTATCAATACTTGGTTACATACTTTTTTCATAGCCTTTTTAATATAAAATTATTCTGGTTAATTTAACTACTCTTTAAGACACAGTTGTATTTTAACATTTTTCTAAAACTGTTTTATGTCTTCTTGGTAAAGCAACCTGGAATATTATAAAGGATATAGAAAATGTTCTAAATTTTCCAACATAGGTTTGGAAGATAAGGCTGCACATTCATTCAATGGCAAGAGAACTGAACGAAATGAAGCCATGTTTATGACCCCAGGCACAGCATATGTCTACAACATCTACGGCATGTACTGCTGTCTAAACATTTCCACCAAAGGTAAACATTGTTTTCATAAACTTTAAAGTAAAGAAATGTAATATATTTAATAAGAAAGTATTTAATCTTTTCTAAATTACATTGCTATTATTAAAAAAATGGTCTTAAGAGGAAACTGTTAAGAAACTCTGTTAAGAAATTGTGCATTTTATTCTCTTCAAAACATGAAAAAGGTCATTTAATTTAATTTGTATTTTTAATTTAATTTTCATATAAATATAGATGCATTTTTAAAAATATTATTTTTTTAAAAATACTGTATTATTTATCATGGATTTTTATATAATTTTGAAAAAATAAATCTAATTTATAACTTAAGTGTTGTCATGTAAATATGATGACCCATCAATATTCTTATCCGGGAATAGTAATGGTAATGCTGGGATAATTTTGATAATTAAACTAATAATCTTGAGATCATTATTGGTGAACTTCCTTGTTGTCAAGGTGAAGGTTGTGCTGTATTGGTCAGGGCCCTGGAGCCAGTAGAAGGAATCCACATAATGAGGGAACATCGCAGCAAGAATTCAAACAAACCACAAAAGGACAAAGACATGACAAATGGACCATCCAAACTGTGTCAAGCTATGGCAATCTCCAAGTCTGAGTTCAACAAGGCTGATGTCACAACATCAAAGACTTTGTGGCTGGAACAGGGGAGCACCATTCTGGACAGTGACATTGTCTGCTGTGCCAGAGTTAACATTGGCTATGCCGAGGAGTGGGAGCATAAGCCGCTGCGATTTTATGTATTAGGAAATGCATGTGTGAGTGTAAGGGATAAGCAGGCAGAGCAGAACATGTCAAAGGCAGGATCTTGAATATGTTAAGACTGGGATATAACAGTAAAGGTACCAATAAATTTGTTTTAGACTTTGGCCACAGCTAGTGGTATTGATGCTGTGTACTGTATGAGGGGGAAGGGGGGCTATACTGCACAGATGAAATTGGATTGAAGCTTGTTGATTGCACCAAAAACGGATTTAACACTCATTCCAAGGCAACGATGTAAAAAATGACATTAGACTGACGACGCGATCAATAAGCGGTTACTCAATCGGAGAGGTATCAATGAGGCCAAATAAATAGCTATGTTGAATGTAGAAGATAAAGATTTTAATTTGGATGAAGGTCATTGATATATTTAAACAATTTTTGGCCTTGTATGTTCTTCCCTCAAACTTTTCCACATTTCCTTTTGTTTGGATTCTTCACTGAACATTAATCATGTATTTTGAGTTTCTTTGAATCTGCATGTCACTGATTTGTCTGCCACGGAGGAGTGCACAAGCCTCAGCCAATTGTTCACCACTGCTGTCAGCAGCAGGTAATTGGCTTGTTGATTTCTGGGGCAACAAAGTCATTCATCAACATGAGATATGGTGGGTCTGTAGGCTCTCATATGGTGGGTCTGTAGGCTCTCATATGGTTGGTCTGTAGGCTCTCATATGGTGGGTCTGTAGGCTCTCATATGGTGGGTCTGTAGGCTCTCATATGGTGGGTCTGTAGGCTCTCATATGGTGGGTCTGTAGGCTCTCATATGGTGGGTCTGTAGGCTCTCATATGGTGGGTCTGTAGGCTATCACCAGGACCGGAAACAACACCAACCACAGGCATAAACTTACTAGCCATGTTCTTACAATGGCACAACACTGGAGTGCATCAGGACCCAATGCAGATTGGTTTCACATGACTTATAACAAGAACTTGTTACTAAAATATGTAACTATTATCTTTCACAAAACTGTCTGAGTACCCATGTCTCCAGTTATAACATGACCAGTAATTTATTCATTGTAGTCAATTGCCAAAAGTTCTATTTAATGGTAAATAAATATTTTTTGTGTCAAAGTCTTTTGTTGTTGTATGAAGACCTAGTTGTAACTTAATATTTTAGAGAACTTCGTCTACAGCTTTTTGTTTTTAGTAATCCTCTTGCACGTTTTGAGACAGTAATTGTCTATCATGGTTTAGGCCTTCCTCTTTATTTATCCTCTCAATCATCACTCTCTCTTCTCTCTCACTCCTTCCCTCCCTCTAACTTTCCTCCCTCTCTCTCCCATCATCCCACATCTCTCTCCCTCCCTCCCCTCTCTCACACTTTACTCAAACCTTTCTAATGTCTTCCATGGTTGGTCAACTCGTTATCTAAGACACCACTGTCAGGTAATCTCTTCTTTGTCTCTTATTTACTTCCTGTCACAGACGCATTCTGGCTACCATGAACTAGGTCAGCTGTTAACGTCTAGACTTCCTACCCTTCTTTGTGGTCCCACCAGGCCATTGGTATCCCTTATAGTCATTAACCCCCCCCCCCTCCCCCGATTGCTCCACTGACCATTTGCCAAACTTCCTAAGGCATCGCCATGTTTCTCTTTCCAACTGCGCGTTTCTTATAGCTCCTAATCGGACAGGTCTACCCGGAAACTAATACATTAGGGGTCGTCCAGAAAGGATGTCTGCAAAAAAGGGGTGGGGGGAGAAGGTGATATAAGGTCTTGCGGACGATTTATTTATTTTGCTGATCTATTTGTTCGGTCCACTGCTTGTATTCCTCTATTACTAATCTATTTGTTAGACCACTTCTTGTATTCCTTTATTGCTGATCCATTTGTTTGGCCCACTGCTTGTATTCCTCTATGGCTAATCTATTTGTTAGACCACTTCTTGTATTCCTATATTGCTTATCTATTTGTTAGACCCACCGCGTGTATTCCTTTATTGCTTATCTATTTGTTAGACCCACCGCGTGTATTTCTTTATTGCTTATCTATTTGTTAGGCCCACCGCGTGTATTCCTTTATTGCTTATCTATTTGTTAGGCCCACCGCGTGTATTCCTTTATTGCTTATCTATTTGTTAGGCCCACCGCGTGTATTCCTTTATTGCTTATCTATTTGTTAGACCCACCGCTTGTATTCCTCTATTGCTGATCTATTTGTTAGACCCACCGCTTGTATTCCTCTATTGCTGATCTATTTGTTAGACCCACCGCTTGTATTCCTCTATTGCTGATCTCTTTGTTAGGCCCACCGCGTGTATTCCTTTATTGCTGATCTATTTGTTAGACCCACCGCTTGTATTCCTCTATTGCTGATCTATTTGTTAGACCCACCGCTTGTATTCCTCTATTGCTGATCTCTTTGTTAGGCCCACCGCGTGTATTCCTTTATTGCTTATCTATTTGTTAGACCCACCGCTTGTATTCCTCTATTGCTGATCTATTTGTTAGACCCACCGCTTGTATTCCTCTATTGCTGATCTATTTGTTAGACCCACCGCGTGTATTCATTTATTGCTGATCTATTTGTTAGACCCACCGCTTGTATTCCTCTATTGCTGATCTATTTGTTAGACCCACCGCGTGTATTCCTTTATTGCTGATCTATTTGTTAGACCCACCGCTTGTATTCCTCTATTGCTGATCTCTTTGTTAGGCCCACCGCGTGTATTCCTTTATTGCTGATCTATTTGTTAGACCCACCGCTTGTATTCCTCTATTGCTGATCTATTTGTTAGACCCACCGCTTGTATTCCTCTATTGCTGATCTATTTGTTAGACCCACCGCGTGTATTCCTTTATTGCTGATCTATTTGTTAGACCCACCGCTTGTATTCCTCTATTGCTGATCTATTTGTTAGACCCACCGCGTGTATTCATTTATTGCTGATCTATTTGTTAGACCCACCGCTTGTATTCCTCTATTGCTGATCTATTTGTTAGGCCCACCGCGTGTATTCCTTTATTGCTGATATCACTGTACATCGCTTGTGGCATTGTTATCTGCGAAGACTTAAAATAAAGGCACTGAACAAACCTTTAGTGTTGTTACTACATAAAATAAAAGGCCTTTCAAAACTATACCTCATAGTTTTATCACTCTTTATATCCATCAACATTTACCGATAACTACTTTTTTTTTAAAAGTCAGTAAAGAACAAATTAACTAGTCCTACTTGTCTATTGGCTTCTATTGGAGAATGTCTATTCCTACCTACAGTGTGCATTCAGTCACGCGAGACGACGTAATGTTACGTCATTGATTAATTTATAGATTTGATGTAATGATAAACCGTGCGATTCATCAATATACTCAAACGGTTAATCGACTTATCCTTGTCACAATTGTAACTTATCTCATGCAGATATTATTAGTTATATCTGCACATCGACACAGCTTAGTTGTTGATGAGAGCTTAGTACTAATTCCTACTGAACTGTGGACTGAATTACTCGAGTGTTTTTGAAAACCCTTTTAGTGTTAATTTTTTTAAATTTTTAATCAAGTCAGCCATCTTTTAACTTTGTAATTGACTGTCAGATATTAGCGAATTTCGCAATGTTTGTGTTGTCCCCCAAACCCATCCATACACATACAGATCACACGTTGTGGATAGTTTGCTGCACACGCGACTATATGGGGGGGGGCGCACTTCCAATCTGATGTGGGGGGGGGGGGGGAATCCCTGTCTGTATCCAATTTTCTCAAGGGAAGACTGAATTCAGGCGTACACCAAAATGCACCCTTTGATTTTGAATGTATCAAACATTTTCTGGGGAGGGCTTAACCCCTCCCCACTTTCATTCGGAGGCCTTCGGTCCCTTTGACTTCTGTCCTACCTCCCCCAATCAAATTTCCTACCTCCCCCAATCAAGTACCTACCTCCCCCAATCAAATGTCCTACCTCCCCCAATCAAATGACCTACCTCCCCCAATCAAATGACCTACCTCCCCCAATCAAATGACCTACCTCCCCCAATCAAATGTCCTACCCCCCCCCCCCCAATCAAATTGACAGTCTCGAAACCTTTAACTACAAAAAAGGAATGAACTTAATTTTAAGTTAAGCAAGGTGGGGGGGGCTGAGTCTTAGCTTGTCCTGGACGTTGTTATGCCTAAATTTGGCGCTGATAGATGTGCGTCCCAAATGCTAGTGTTGGTGCCACCCTTGGTGAGCCAGGATTTTTGCAATCCCTCTCCAGGATAAAAACGTTGCAGCTGGCTGAAAATGCTGTCCTGACAAAAAAAATTTAAAGGGACACTGTGGGTGAATGGCCCCTACGCCACTGGCACTGCCCAACCATTACTCCTTGCCCCCCCTTCCCCCCGAACTCATTGAAACGCTGCAAACCACTACATGCAGAATTGACCAGGTCCATGGGCGAAGGGGGTTTAGCTTTCCACCATTCAAGGGGGGGGGGGGTAGACATAGACATGCCTGGTTTACTGTATGTATAATACTGTATATCTTTGTTTAGCATGAATGGCATGGTACACTATTGTTAACACTATTTCAGATGGTAAATACCCATGTACAACGTTCCCTCGCTCTGACGCCGCATATCCCAGGTGCCCTCTTAAAGTACTTGAGTAAAATTAAGTACTAAAATGAACGTTCTACTTTCATTTTGTGCCAACTCTTGGCTAGCTTAAAATCCAGTAAGCACCATGTGATCCTGTTAAACAGTATTTCATCTATAGCGGAGTTATTATTTTCAGGGCCAAAGTTTTGGGTAATGTGACCAGGCTTAGTCACAGTCAAAATACCGCAATGAAACCACCACCCTACCCACCCCAAGTGAACGCTTCTCTTACCGTGGGCTTGTTATAAAACAGATAAATTTTGATACAGAAACATTTCAGATAGTAGATCTTGACTGAACACTTAATTTATCTTATATGAATTTTTTTCATTAGGGAAAATGGCGGGAATTGAAAATGTGACACTCACAAAGTAAGTTAAATTTTACCATTAAAAAAATATTGTTTGTAAATTCTATAAATGCCATTAAATAAGTCATACAATATTTTTTAATGAAAAATAAAAAAATCCCTTTAAATTAACAAAGTAATTTTTTATTTGTTTGCATGCATTGGTGAGTTGCAAACAGGAAAAGTTATAACTTAATAACTTTTGAAAAATAATGTTTGTGGTGACAAAAAACAAACTCCTGATCTCTGCACTGCAGAAATGTATTAATATATTAAAGACTTATTTTTAGATCAAAAGATCCTCAAGCTACGGTCCGCGGACCAGATCCGATCCGTTGGGGTCATTACCAGTACAAATTAGAACCGTGCATTGAATTAGTCAAAAGCAGGCCCATACTTAAAATTAAAATAGTCTACTAATGTTAATTTTTATTTAAATTTTTTTTATTTTTAAACACTGTATTGTTTGGTTGTTTTTGTTTTTTTAAATAAGTTATGTGCAGGGTGCTTAAGAATTCCTTCATATTTTTTTCAAGCTTTAGTCCGTCCCAGGGTTTCTTTCAGGCATACCTCCGGGGGGGGGGGCACTGCCCCCCCCCCCGGAGCAAGTCAAGTGCCCCCCCCCCGGGGGAAAATGTGTAAGAAAAAATAATTTTACAAAAAAAAAAAAAAAACTACTCTAAATTTAATTTTTATAACATTTTTAAAAAGTTTTTAAAATATGTGCCTTTCTTCGATTACAATTATTGGAACAAATAAAATATCGATTTGTTCGATATATATTGATGATCCATATCGTTCAGGTTAATCTTGTTACAGACTCGCAGAAATCGATTATAAATATCGTATTGTTTTGAAAATTGGCCGCTCCTGATCATAAGCTAAAATCTTACTTTTTCTTATTCGCAGATATCGGTATCTTTTATTTAATTACATTTTGCTGCTGCACAAGTTGAAAGAATTTTTAATAACATTGTATTAAACTACCTTTACATCGATATAAATGTCTATAAATTGAATATAGTTCTTACTAAGTAATAAACACGTGCAATCTGTTTTTAAATTATATTGTATAATAGCATCACGCTTTTTAAATATTGCCTTCGCTTTATTTACATCAAGACCAGCTTTGACCGTCACATCTTCAAGTTCCCTGAAAGTTTTAATTATATCATCAATGCTGTTTCTACCAAGTAGCGCTATATCGTCTGTGTAGGCCAGGTATTGCAGTGGCTGGCTTTATAAAGTTCCTTATGGTTGTTCTGTACCACGTCTCAGGTGCTCACACGTATGTTTCTAATGCTTTTGTCTAAAGTGATGTTGAAAATGATACACGGATTTCCTTGTCTGAGGCCCAGATTGATTGGGAACTCCCTCAAGTACTCCCTCTGTACTTTGATTCTACTTTTGTAGTTATCCATCGTCATATGTATGAGTCGGGTAAGTTTGTTAAGGACTCCAAGTTCCATCACAGCATCGTTCCTGTATTTTCTGTCAATGCTTCCATAACCTGATTTGTGGTCCAGATATAGTTGGTGTTTGAGGATGTATTCTTAGCATTTTTCTACGAGACATCTAACAGTAAATATATGAACGTTTGAAATGCCCCTTCACACATTGTCTTAAAGATACATTGAATACAGTGCATGATACCCTCACTAGGTAACCCTTGTTACCAGTGAAATATCCGCATCAACACCAGGCACAGAAACATTGCAAATCCCATCTACATTCATAGGAGCCATAATGATCAAAAAATTGATCGTGGGCCCTTAATAGACAGAAAAAGAAGAAGAAATTTAGTTTGTGTCTGGCACTGGTCGCCATAATGCCTCCCCCGACGCTTGAAAAATTATTTCCCCCGATCAAATGAAAGTCTTATCAAAACATTCGAATCATGTATACTCCAAAATGCACCTTTTGATTGTTAAACAATCACACATTTTCTGCTGCCCTACTTCCCGATAAAAATTACTTGCCATGACACCCAAATTTGGTGCTGATATATACACTGCCCAGCGGCGTGCTTAGTGTTAGCGCCACCCTAGGTGGGTTAACTTTTTTGCTACGCTACCCTTCTCGATAGAAACTCTGCAGATGTCCGAAAATCCCGCCGCTCTATCTAAAGAAAAAATGACACCCGGGAAGACCAAATGTTCGCCCCCCCCCCCCCACTGCTACGTCACTGACGTGAGTCTTTGATGACAGGGGACAAGATTCATTTTTACACCCCCCTCCCCCCGCTAAACTCTAAAACCTATTATTTTCATCCATTAACACTATAGCCCATTAGATGCCCCCGCTAGTCTGGCGCCCGGGGACATATGTCCCATCTGCCACCCCTTAGCTACGCCTCTGGCCACTGAAAAACTGTCACTGCCCCCCCGAACGTCAAAAGTGCCCCCTCGGGGGAAAATTTCTGAAAGAAACACTGGTCTGAGGGACATTGAAACGGCTCCTGATCAAAATGTTTGGGGACATTAGTTTTAGATTTTTATATTAAATGACAAACTATGGCCTAGTTTACAGCAGCGATAAGGTTAAGTTGGAAGGTACATATTAACTCATGAATAGCGACAGTAATTTTAAAACCTTCACGTGAGGATGATGAATTATTCTATTTATATCTCGGCACACACGAGTCGGTATCAAACTCCGTTCATACTTTCGACAATTTGTGTCTTCCCAAATTCGTTCCTTTGGAAGTGTATAAGTATATACCGTTTTCTTTTGGCTCTTTGTTTGCTCTCATTCTCATTTTAAATGTGTGTGTGGTTTTTTTTAATATCTTTTGTTTCCTTTATTTAATTCTATTTCTTAAATTTATGTAGGTGCTCCATGATCCATGCATTCACAAGTGTTAAATAGTAATTGTCTTAATAACAGAGTAGTGCGAATGGGAGTGAATGGGTCTTTCACCCCGGGCGCCAACTTCAGAGGGAGCCCAAAATCCTCATTTTATTTCATTGAAAATTTTAGACTTTTGCTTGCGGTGAACGTGACAAACAATTTTCACAAATAATTTTTAACCAAGTCAAGTCAGTGACGTAGGCAAGGGGGGAGTGGTCAAACACCCCAACCTAATCTCGGGAGACCAAATTAAAGCTGGAAAAAAGGTTTTTAAAATATAAAGAGAAGGAACAAAAAATGCAAAAAAAAAAGAGCATGGGTTATCATTTATGTTTGCGATGTCTAACTTTCTGTTATGATGCGTGTTTTCTGACGGGTTTTGTCACTTTTATAAATTTAATAGTGACGCGTGTTTAAGATTCAGTTTTACTAATTTTTGTTTTACAATTTTTTTAGGTCGAAAGTGGGACGTACTTTTGGGGATGGGTTTATGAGATTTGGGACAGATTGTGACAGGGTCCGGTGGGGGGGGGGGGGGTAAAATTGTCCAAAAATATTGTGACGTACCGGTACTTGATGACAAACTATGGCCTAGTTTACAGCAATTAACTCAACACGTGCTTGGAACGTAAGAAAATGGGGGCCACACAAAAACACGCATAGATAAAAATTTGGAAGTCTTAAACAAACAAAAATAAATAAATATTTTAGTATTCATACGATTCGAAATAATTTCGTCTAAATGATGTTCCGCCTAATGTCACCTTATCATCCAGTGCCAGCCATAGAAAGTTTTGCTTATCATCCAGTGCCGGCCATTGAAAGTTGTGCTTATCATCCAGTGCCGGCCATTGAAAGTTGTGCTTATCATCCAGTGCCGACCATTGAAAGTTTTGCTTATTATCCAGTGCCGGCCATTGAAAGTTGTGCTTATCATCCAGTGCCGGCCATCGAAAGTTTTGCTTATCATCCAGTGCCGGCCATTGAAAGTTTTGCTTATCATCCAGTGCCGGCCATTGAAAGTTGTGCTTATCATCCAGTGCCGGCCATTGAAAGTTTTGCTTATCATCCAGTGCCGGCCATTGAAAGTTTTGCTTATCATCCAGTGCAGGCCATTGAAAGTTGTGCTTATCATCCAGTGCCGGCCATTGAAAGTTGTGCTTATCATCCAGTGCCGGCCATTGAAAGTTGTGCTTATTATCCAGTACCGGCCATTGAAAGTTTTGCTTATCATCCAGTGCCGGCCATTGAAAGTTGTGCTTATCATCCAGTGCCGGCCATTGAAAGTTGTGTGCTATAAGTCAAGAACAAAAAGTGCAACCCCTCTATGAATGTTGTTCAGTCCCCTATTTGAACTAGTTTTTTTTAATAAACTACATTTTCTATTAATTTTTTAGTAAAAATCTAAATGGTGAAAATGGTTATTAATATTTTTATTTTTTTAATCCTAACTATGCTTAAACTCAAATTCTTCGTTTGACAAGTCTCTAATAGCATTAAGAGATTGTGTTGTTGTTGTTTTTTTCTTTTACCTTAATAGTTGATTTTAAGATATGTATGCTTTTCTAGCTTCTGCAGAGTACTTCCATTTAAAAAAAAAAATATGCTCCCAAAAGAAAATAAACTTTGCAATGGAAATGTTATCAAATGGTTATTAACCGTTTATTTTAAGAAAAATTTGCTTTTCTTGCTCATGCAGAAGCAGAATCCTGAATTATTTCAGACATATCCAACTCTTCTACAGTCATTCTTTCTATGTGACATCATCATCATCATCCTCAGTGGCGCCACAGTCCATCTAAGGCCCTGGCCTGCTCCACCACATCCTTTCATTCGGTAATATTCATGGCTTTCCGCCTCCATGCGCGAACCCCCAACTGGTGTATATCATTCTCTATATCGTCGATCCATCTCAGCCTTGCACGGCCGGTGAGTCGTCTGCCCCTAGGTTTCTGCTTGTATATCACTGTTGCTGCTCTACATTTCGGCATCCTTTCAATATGTCCTGCCCAGACTTTTTTATTGTTGCGACTATGGTTGGGTCTTTGTACAATTGGTATAGCTCTTGGTGTGTACGGATTCTCCAGAGATCATTTTCCATCCCTGGGCCGTATATTTTTCAGAGGGTTTTCCTCTCCCATGTATTGAGAAGGTTATCTGCTTTTCTAGTTACTAGTACAGGTTTCTTTCTATGGGAATTGTAGCTAAACCAGTCAAACGATCTTAGGTAGAACGAAGATATAAATTATATGAGTTTGAACTTCGAAAAGATTTTCTCAACACTAGCAACAGTAATTGGGAGTGGTAATATTGTTGACCTCTGCCCTGTGACAATACACGCGTTGCACTATTCACCAAAAAACTGTTTATGGAATTTGGTGATGTTTATTCTTATTGTATTATTTTTTTTTTGGTTTAGGGCAGTGGGGGAGGGTGCAATTCTTCGTCAACCTATGGCAAGTATCAAAGCAGTTTTGCTAGAATTTGCGTCTTTCCTTTTTAAAAAAAATCTATGTTCTTATGCTCCTCAGAGAGGCCCCACCAAATTATACCAAGGATAAACACGAACATAGCACCGCCTCATCAATAGGCATACCACCCCCGAAACCCCCACAGTCACTGTCGCCATCCCATGCTGGTGTGCCTCCACCATGCCCCTCGGGGCATTCACAACCACCTCACAGCAGCTACACCATCACGACGAATGCGTCCAACCCTATGCGAACGGCAGGCATTGGTGAAAAGTCCATCGTGGAGACATATCTTCTGGCCGTGTCCCCTCTAGGTGTCCTCGGCGCCCACCACTTCTATCTCCAGAGGTACTACTGGGGGATCCTTTACTTCTTCACACTTGGCCTCATGGGATGTGGCTACATCATTGACTGGTTCCGCGTGCCTTGTCTGGTCAAGCAAGCAAACTCAAGAAGGACTCGGTGTTCCGACAGCTCAGAAGAACCTAAAACTGTTTCAGACGCCTACACACTGTGGTTTCCATTCGGTCTGCTGGGATTTCACCAATACTACCTCGGAAATTATGCTTGGGGCGTGGTCTACACTTGCACTCTGGGATTGTTCGGGATAGGCTGGCTTGTCGATGCTTTTCGTATTCCCTATTTGGTGAAGTCTGCAAATGAAGATATGCTGCTTTCCCCCAGCGGCCGAGAGAAGCAACTCTGCGCAGCATACGCCATCGGCCTGACCCCTTTTGGAATTCTCGGTGCTCACCATTATTATCTCAACCGACCAATCTGGGGCATCGTCTACACATTCACACTCGGTCTTATGGGTCTCGGCTGGGTCTTTGACTGGATCCGTATGTCCTGGCTTGTATCACGTGCTAACCAAGTCGTCAAGGGTCGTCGCGCCCACGACTTCAAGACAGTGGACGACGCCTACATCTTGTGGCTGCCGTTTGGACTGCTCGGTTTCCATCATTTTTACCTCGGCCGGCCGCTGTGGGGTCTTCTTTATTTCTTCACTCTTGGTCTTCTGGGAATGGGATGGCTGATAGACATGTGCAGGATCCCTTCCCTAGTGAAGCAGATGAATAAGGAAAATGAAGAGAAGCGTCGCATCTTGAATAGCCAATTAGAAGACTTGAAAAGGCAGTCATTGGGCCAAGGGACATCATTTCCGGTAACAGCGTACATGCAAGGTACAATAAGTGAGTACAATGTTAACATGCTTACATGTTGTGTTTGTTCATTTTTGTCTTTGAAAAAGTTTCATAATTGTTTTGAAAAGATAAATGGCTTTTTCAGCCCTTGAGTATATTGAAACAATGTAATTACATGTCAATTATCTCTTAACTATTAGTAGTATTATATTACATAGTTTAGTATTATTAATAGTACATCCAGCGTACATGTGTCATGTGAACTGCAATGGGTTTTAAGTTGTAATGGTAAATGTGAAATGACAATGTGATTAATTCCTAGTCCTATTCAATTTTAACACTGTGATTTCATTAATCTTGTGCTCCAGTTAGATAAAGACGGTAACTTATATTCACAGGCTATCAAAACTATGGCGTGGCGAACCCAGGAGCATACACCCCAACCATCCCACCCTTCCCAGGACCACAGCCACTCCACCATTATCAGGGAGCATACAACCCAAGCCCACAGGCGCAGTTTCCACCTCATGGACCATTTATGACCTATCAACAGAGTGGCCATGGCCCAAGTGGACCAATCCCCGGGTATAGTGGTGATGGCTTCTACCCGCCAGCCTACAACTATTGCAACCCTGGCAACGTCCCCCACACCTCCCCCGTGGGTGATGTCAATCCGCCACCATATATGCCCAGAGAACAGGAGACAAACCAAGATCCAGGGGCGTTGCCAGAAAAGCATTAGATTAAATAAACGATTCACCACATAGATCAAAGGGTCCTGAGGCTGTTGACTAATAGACTATACTCTTTGCTACAAACAAAAAGGGAAATTGTCCTTACCAGTAATACCAGTACAATAATGATTTATAAAGCTCAACATTTGTTATAACAAATTATGGTTATCTTGTGTATGAAAATGGATGTTATAATTATTTGTTAAAATTTGGACAGCTTAAACAACATTCTTTTTTGTTTTAATGCAGTGTTATTGTGGGTTGTGGTACCGGCACTTACAAATGTTCAGGCACCTCTAGATATACCCATCCATGACCAATATAAATATTCTGTAAATATTTCTGAAAGTAAAACATACAGCCAATGAGTGTAGAGAACAAAGAGGTCGGCAAATCTTTTTTTACTACAATAAAACTCATCTTTACTATGATTTTAGGATCAGGAGAAATAAAAAATTCAACATACAAGTTATAAGTAGGCCAGTGCCTTAAGCTTCTAAGATACTTCACTATTTTATTTATTTTCTAATTTTTTTCCATCAATTAGGACAGTGGTTTCCAACCTGGGGGGAGGGGGGGTGGGGGGTGACGGAACCCTCATTCATTCAAAAGGTGCTTACGTCAGTGAGAATTGGAGGTGGTTGCCTCAGTGAGAAGGTTAATTATAATGTAAATGACTATTATTTATGTGTTTTATCAGAGAAGGGGGGGGGGGGGTTTGCAGCTTGGTATAAAGTTTGTAAGCCATTGCATTAGCATGTAAAGAGAAGATCAAAGTAGAATACAATGTTACATCTCTTGTCATGGTAAGTGATATTAGATGTTTATGTGTAAATATCTACTTCTATAAAATAAAGCTGTTGAAATGTGTTTTCAATTTATTAGTTTTAAATAAAATTATTTCCCAAATTGCACAAATAATGTGACAGCAATTGACACGACTTGTACAACTAAATCCTAGTGTTCAGTGACTCTTCTAAACTAAGATGAAATAAGAGAATGATGAGAGAACTAAAAGAACTCTTTAAAGTAACATATTTTATGTCAGTCAAACATTTTGTTAGAAACAAAATGAAACCCAAATGTAATCTCATGAACTGTTTTAAAAAAAGAAGAAAAAAAAAGGTTTCGCACCATTAAAAACTGACACCTTTACAAATCAAAAAACACCCTTGGACAATTATTATTATTAATACATCTTCTCATTCATACTAAGCAATCGATTACAGTTTCTCAAAGAGCAAGAAAAGTCATGGAACAAAATCAGTCTGAACCCATTACCATAGTCTTGGCATCATGTGATTATTAAGTAAACTGAGTGGATTCCTGGTCTTATGTGAGTGTTATAAGTGACACAGCATGTGAGATTGAGTCCATGTCTTTCCTTGAACTCTGACATTGTTAGAAATCAGCACAACTGTCTCACAATTAGTTCAATGCATTGTAAGTGTCAGACCCTTGATTCAGAGCAGTTACCCTGCGTCGGACATTCTTGATTGAATCCTGGACCTTGCATTTTTAACTTGAAGCCCTGAAGCCCCGCTTATAACCACTGAATTTTTTCAGAACCCACGATATCCTAATATTAAGATTTATCCAAGTGTAATTGATCAGTCCGTTCAGTAAGTCCAATCACAGTTTTCTCAGTAAGACGAGCAGAGTCCCCAGAATGGTTGACAATGTCTTTACTTGTGTTACTAGCATCTGGATTCTTTTCTTTGATATTTCCTTCAGGGTCTTGAAAATGCTTGTGTTTAGCTTGTGAAATTTCCTCATCTTCATCTTCTGTTTCTTCCTGGTAGTCATCAGCATCTTCATTCACATCATCATTGTCACTTCTGTCAATATCCTCAGAGTTATCATCCTCCTCTTCAGAGCTAAGAGCATACAGAGATATGGATGTATCAATGGAAATAATGCTAAAAAAACCAAGTAAGATATAAAAAAAAAAGTATGGCAGTAGTGTTGCCTAGATAATAACAACTTTCTTTGTCCTTTGTAATGTAGGTACATAGCTGAATAAAGTTCATGTTAGTACAGGTTTATTTTTCTTGCTGTAAAAGTATCTAATTCCCACCTAAGTTAAACTTAGTAACGAAAGAGGTTACAATATCTCACATGTATTTGTTACAACATCATTTAAATGACATATCATTTTACAAAGTTAAATTGATAAAACTTTTTTTCTAAATACGGTACTTATAAGAGATGGTATTTACATTTATTTATTTTTCTATTTTTTTTAAACTAGTCATTTTTAGAAAGGTGATCTTAAGATAAAGAATATTTTTTAAAAATTCTAATAGTTGTTACCTTGATAATGGTGGTAGGTTTAAGGACCGATTAGGATTGCACATATCCAAATCAGGGTTAATGGTTGACCAATCTAAAAAGAAAAATTCAAAAAAAATTTTTATTTGAATGTAACATTCTAATTGCCTTATTACGGTACATCAATTCTTCCAAGCAGTATTTTTTAAAACACCAAATAAGGTAAAGTTATTCATTTTTATTTCTATAGAAAGATAAAAGCAAATAAATATATGAATTATATTTAGATACCCTATTTAACCTAATTAATGTCTTACAAAATTATCAGTTGAGTACAATAATTAAAAACACACCATTGTGATATGCTTGATATACATTTGCTACCAATATTGCCATTGGTTTGATTTGATGAAATATACTTTTTTTTTTTAAATTAGATGATGTCATATTAATTACCAATTTAAAACATATATATTTAATTATGTACAGAGGTTTTTTTAATTGTATACATGAATTTTAAAAATTCATGTATAAAATTAACTTAATTCAATGGAATTACCAGAAGTGAGGAAAAGAAAATGGTGTGTCTTTTCATTCACCACAAAAAAATGGCATAAAACCTTTTAAAGTAAAGTTAATCATTTTTTAAAGACATTAATTTTCTTCCTTTATCATACTTAATGTATTCAATTATTTTTTTAAATTACATTATCTATGAATTTATGGAAACATTTAATCGTTTATTTTACAGGGTACACTTAGTCTATAATAATACTACTTATTATTACTACGCATCTGATGGCAGGACAAGGTGACTAACACAGAGGTCCTGGAACGTGCCAAAATGTGTAGCATATTCTCCGCTCTTAGCAAGAAGCGCCTTTGCTGGTTAGGCCATGTAAGGAGAATGGAGGAAGGCCGTATACCAAAGATGCTGTTGTATGGAGAGTTGGCAGAAGGGACAAGACTTATTGGACGGCCTCGCCTGAGATATATGGACGTTTGCAAAAAGAGCATGAAAGAAGCCAACATTGAAGTCAACAAATGGGAGATCCTTGCCGAACAACGTTCCAACTGGCGAACGGCAGTATACGAAGGAGTGAAAAAGGCAGAAGATATGCGAAACGAAGCCCTTGCAACAAAAAGAGCAGCACGGAAGGCCAAAATTAACCAGGAATCAATATTCTCCTGCGTGAAATGCAGTCGAGATTGTCCCTCCAGGATTGGCCTAGTGAGCCACTCGTCAAAGTGTAGGACTACAGTATAGCTACTCCATCGTCTCGCAAAGATGGAAGGATGCCATATATACTTATTAAATCATTTTTTTATTTTTAAAGGGCTACAGTTATCGGATTGATGACCCCACACACAATAAAACATCCCATATATTTTCCTTACCCTTTAATTTGTCTTCTTTACTATCTTCACGCTGCCTAGCCAAAATTTTCTCCTGCACTGAGATGACTTCTGTACTTGTACAGCAAGCAGCATAACTTTCAAGAAGTTCAGAATTTACAGAATAGAATGTTGGACCCCATTTGAATTTAGAGAGAAGTTTCTCAGCATGTTCACTGAAACCTAAACAAAACACACAAATCAAGCATGAAATTAACTAAACTTATGCAGACCTGTGACACTGGAACTCACCAGATAGTATAATTTAGTCTCAAAATAGTACGTTACCATCTCAAAATCGTACAATACCATATTCTAATAGTAAATAAACAAACAGATTAATTTATACAATAACTATTGGCATTGCATTTCTAATAAAGATCACTTTTCAAAGTAGATGACTGTCATTTATATATTTTGATACTGTACATTACTTCTCATAAAAAGGGGCCCATCCTTTGCCACCTTGATAGACGAAGATGTGGTGGGGGAGCAGAACTTGAGGATACCCACTGAAGCCACCTGAGCAAAAGTGAGGGTGGGGTTGGGGAGGAGGCAGAGTCCCAGAAATTTTTTTATAAATTAAAAACACATGGATGCATTTTTGGGTATACCTGAATATAGTTTTACATAATTTTACACTTAATCGTAATGCTTGTGGGAAATTAGGTTCCCTTACCTAGCTGTGTTTATATCCTTTTTATTTTAGTAGTTACTAATTAAATAGAAAAAATGTTTTATAATTTATTCTTAAAGAGATTTCAAATGCAGTTTACTAGATATTATAATTAAAATCTAACACTGCTGTGCAAAGCAGTTAGGAATGAATTTGTTTTTAAACATGTAGTTTGTTCCTTTATCGCAATCAATCTGGTTCAGCCGAAAAACTAAATAATTATGACACAAAATTATGTCATGCCACAACAAAGCAAACAAAAGTGAGAGTTTACTATATTTGCAACTAGGGTGAATACGCTAAACATTACTGTTGCTTTATCTAGCGACTTCATTGTGAAAACACAAAGCAACAATATGACAACATGATGGTGTTATTTTATAGCCTTTAAAAATAATTAGACAACCCCTTACCACGCACACATGTATGCTTCAAAGTCAATACCACCCCCTTTCCCCTCTCAGTGTTAATGTAATATAAATTATGGATGGTCCCCAGCCCATTGTGTTTGTGTGTCCATTTCCCTCCGGGTGTAGAAAGAAGCTAAAACTAAAAAACGAATACATTGTTTTATTAATCTTTGTAAATTGTAAAAACCATAGGAATATATTTTTTTAAAACCTGGCTTCGCAAAATGATAGTTCTGACAGGTCTCAGTGTACAGCAATAAAAGACATCACAAATCGTACAGTCTACTCCAAAATCATACAAGTAAACAGGTCTGCTTTTGTAACAATATCTTCATCCTTTCCGAGATACAATGCATATAAACTTTTGTTCCACATGAAATGTTCTGGCATTTAACGTAATTTAAAAATATAGAGTAGATTTAAAATATACAGTAGAAGTTATATAGGTGTAGAAATGATCTTATACTATAGCATCCATAACTTCAGTGAAAGAAACTTGAGTACCAGTAAATTAAAAGAGTAAAACAAATAATAATATTGCTATCAGATATAATTAATATAATAATTTTAAAAGTATGTGGCATTGCAAAAATCACAGCACCTAATCATAAAAAGAGGGTTATGTAAAACAATCTTCTATTGTTTCCCCTTTTTTCTAATCAGTGATAGAATCAATGATATAAGCGCACACAGAGTTTTAACATACAATCACACAGGACTCTACAGGTGAACTTATTGTGCTTTCTCTAATCATCAACAACAACAAAAGTTATATCAAAAGTATGAACTGATGCTTATTTAACTTACATCTCTTAATTTATAATATCAATGCAAACCAATTTTTGTACAAAATTATATTACCAAAGTAACTTTACACTGACACATTTATTTTTTTGTAATTTTTGCTCTTACAAACATGGAACTGAAACGCATTGACAGTATTCTATCTCAATTCAAACATTTACAAATTGTGATAGGTTTTACCTGTAATGTAAAGAGTTGCAGCAAAAGCTTCCACACATGAAAGTTTACAAGGTCTGCCATAATTGATGGGATTGGTTGCGATAAGATATGGCAGAAGACGAGCATGGTCTCCTTTCATTCGAGCAAATGGTGTCTCTTGGAGCTTAGCCCAGCTACAATCAACCACAGCCATTCCACACTCTTCAATAATTGACCTACAGACAATTAATCAAAGGAATATTTTCATGCGTTACACTTTGAAAACAAAAAGCAATGGATTAATTTCTTATATGAGGTTTATGAGATAAAAAGAGAGAACATGATTATGTATGCAATGAAATAAACAAAAAGAAATACAAAAATTATTGCAATGCTAAACCACTTGTAACTTGTACATTATTCCTTTCTAATATTTATGTGAAATTTAAGACAGCTAAGCAAAATTCAACCAAAATAATTGGACAAATGACAATTAGAGTATAAAAGCACTTAAATTTTAAAATATTTAAAGTTATACATAAATAATGTCAATTACAAAAATAATAGTATTATATGCTCCCTTAAGGGACTTATAAAAAATTCTTATACAAAACATCAGAAATGTTACGTTTCAACAAAAAAGAATTAAGAATGATGTGTCAATATTATCTTTTCTTTCTAAGTAGCAAAAAAAGTGTCTTGACCAAATAAAAAAGATTAATTATTTAAACAACATGACATTATCCGTACGAATTTCCTTTAATAGCTGTACCAAATTAATTGACTACTTCAAAATTCAAAATAATGCCACATTGTAAAAATCTACACATATTTTACCTGTCTTCTGGTGCCACACACTTGGTGCCCACAGGGGAAAGGATAAGACCATTGAATCTCTGATTTAGACGCAAAGTTTTTACAAATCCCATCCGACTCAATTTTCTTCCTGTACACTTTTTTGGGTCACAGTGTTCTAAGTCCCACATGCCCAGAGGAAATGGAAACTTACTGCAGCTTGTTTCAGCAGCTGCTGCACCTAATAATGTGCAAGAAGAAACTCAATTTTTGTTCAGTAAAATTTAATAAAATACAAAAAAATTACTTAAAACCATATATTAGAATATTTTCACTACTAATCAAGAATGGAACAGTTATATTTGCAATAAGAAAAAGAAAATATTAAATAAATATGAAGTATGAAGTACATGATAAATTTTAGAACTACATCTACAGCTATAAATAATAAGTAGATGCAATGTTGCATTTATAAAAGAAAAATATTGATACTGACTCTATATTTTTAAAAATGAGTTTGAACTTAACTGCATGGAACACTGAGGCTTGAGTAAATAAGAACAACAACTGATTTTAACCCCTCCCTCTTCCCCCCCCCTCCCTACTTTCCCACAACCAAACTTTGTAAAATTAACTTAAAAGTAAATATAACCCATGCATACATGCCAACCTGTATTAAAAAGTACCCAAAAAAATTTACAACAGCATGAAAAACTGAACATAAAAAAAAGGTGAAAAGTAAAAAAAAAAAAAACTTACCTTTTTTTTTTTTTTTAAATTTAATTATCAATTTGTTAAATGCAAAGCCAACATTGCTTTCTAATTGTTTTTTTGATTATTTGGAAAATTCCAAACAAGTCTCATTGTTGATCTTACATTTTAAACAAGAGATGATTGTATCACTATTAAGTATATTTCTATAATCGGTTTGGATTTTTTTCAATATTATATTAAGAAAGATCTCTCACAGTCTGCATTGCTGTGGGGCAAGGTCAGCAATGGTTTTATATTATTTGAGAGATTTGGAAACCTTAGCTTGCCTTCAGGCCCATTACACCAAGCCAATAGTTGGTAAAATTTTGTTCAACCTCTGTAGTTGGAAGGCTTGGTAAGAAACAATAATCATCATTCTCATATTCAAAATTTCTTAGTCAACATCAACAGTGAGTGAATGTGTTTGCCAACCTGCATATGACTGTATTTGAACATTGGATCAAACACGTTGATATCATCGAGTACTCTTATCAAATAGAAACCTTTACAGCCTCTTTCCCACTGATGCTGAATAAAAGTTTCTGATGACATAAAAATTAGCAATTATAGAAACGTATACATTTAAAACAACAATTGATGAAAAGCTTGACCTCATCAGCAAAGTACCATCTAACCCTGTCCAGCCAAGGACAGCACCAAGCAGAATCGAGCATTGCGGAGGCGGGTGAGAATGAGTCGGTATATTATAGTTTAAAGAAATGGGTCTTAAGGGCAGTTATGAAACTATGTCATTCATAAAAATATTTCCATTTAATTTTATCTTTGCAATAAAAACAATAACCGGTTGAATAGAACTTCCAACTGGAACAACATGATTTTTTCATAACCGGAAAAACATCCTTTTTTCATAACCGACGCTCAAGTGGTAGATTACCCTTCTTTTTTTTATCCCACCCCATAGTAGTTGAGTGAAGCTGTGTCACTGTCAGTGAATGAGTACAGTATTGAGATAAGCTTACCAGATTTTCTGGATGCAAAGTATGGACACAAAGGCTCACACCAACCAGAACCATACCTGCAGCAGGCGGGGGTGGTGTTCTTTACTTTTTTAGGACACACCCCCAAAGTCGTACGTAAAAGAAGCTTTTAGCCCCCATCCCCATAAAAACACCAAAGAAATAAAATAATTTATTAGATATTGTGACGTCACAGGAATAAAAAAAAAATTTGTCACTGGGTTTATACCGCCAACAGTTTGGCCAGCCCAGTGGTCCCCAAAATATGCGCCGTGTTGCTCTGGGTACAATGCTGCCCTTGGGCAGAGCTGTGAGAATGGGGTTAAGAGGGCAGTCACAGCGGGCACCAAAATCTACTTTATATAGGATCTTAAATATGATGGAAACAATGTCTCACTTGTTCCGTACTGTCTTTTCAGTTTACATTTGGCGCGCATCCACAGATTTTCTATGTTTTGAGTGTGCACTTCTGAATCGTTGGGATCAACAAAATTTCTTTCATGCACCACAACTGAATGCATGAATATCCCATTGGACAATTGCCCTATGTTTCTATAGCCATCTGTTATTATGTGTGTCCCTGGCAAAACCTGTTGGACGATAATGTTTTCCAGGGTTCGAGCTGTTCTGTCTGGAACTTCCACTAGGAAGCATTTTCCAGTGAAACTTTCTATTCCACCAAAAACCCAGTGGCCTTGACGCCACGCTCCTCTGTGCTATTTCCTATGAAAATATTTGGAATCGTCAAGCTCAACCACCATGGGCTCCCCATTATCGTCAAAGCCACCAATCTGAGTTGCATGCTGGTTCAGATATATCCCTACATCCTCTCGAATAAAATTAAACCAGTCAATCACAGTGTTTTGGTTCTGTATTTGAGACTCACGCTTTGTAGCATCTTGAGGACAATCATTGGCGAAAGAGTACATGAGAATGACTAGTTTAGATAATGGTAGATGGCTCCTGGTAAAAAATGAGCCATCTCGTATACTTTTCCTCAAACCACAAATTGAACATTTCCATATATGTTTATCAATACCTCGATTGTAGGTAGCCAGTTTACAAGCCACATTGCAATTGTTGCATTCCATTTTGTTCTTTAAAAGGGAGCGCATTGCTAGAAATTCCATTGTTGTATTAACATTATTTGTTGCTTCACATAGTGTGCGCATAAACCAAATCTAAGTCCTAAGTCCAAACTGCTGCATCATTTAAAATTTCCGTTGGATAACAATTTGAATTCTAGTTAACCTTGGTCGTCCTGCCATTTTTAACAAAGTGATCCCACTACCATTAATATCGCAAAGCAAAATGAGTCCGTCTTATTATGTATAATCACCAGCCCTCACCCTCATTTTACTTAGCGCAAATCAGTTAAGCTCATTGGCATACCAAAAAGGGGGAGGGGAGATCAAATTAGAGCTGATTAATCACGGACAGCGTAAACCACACACTATGGTCGCCAGTTCCCCCCCCCCAACCCAATTTCTCCATCACCACAAATTGAAAAAGTGGACGCATTATAACAAACACTCCCCCCCTCCCCCCCCCCTCTATTAATTTATCAACTTCAGCCCTAGTTAAACAAAGGTTACATCAACACCATGTGCTTGAGCCATGCCTCTGGTTCCCTTGTCCATTGGATGGCTTGGAATAGGTTGCTCTTTGATGTCGGTTGAATCCTATTATGTCGAGACTCTGAGCCTGGCGTCTTTTGCCAGGCCCACTGACGTCTTTTGCCAGGCCCACTGAACACTGTTTAGCGGTTTCTCTGGTCAGCTTACATCACCCCTGAAACTCCTACGTTGTCATTCTTTGGTATAGTGACATAATGCCACGTCCTGGTCACTTTTGGTCAGAGAACTTTATTCACAAGTTAATGATGATGTGGTAATCAACTCCAAATCCTACCCCCTCCCCACCATGGCTTCAACTTTAAGGGGCTACTCGTATACTTCGAGCGCTCTGAGAGAGAGAGAGAGAGAGAGAAAGGGGGAGCCTAGTGATGCCGATGATCACGCTCTGAGGGAAAGGGAGAGCGTAGCGGGCTTGATGCCGATTATCAGATTCATAAAAACAAAACGTTGGAAATCCATTAGAACAGTGGTTCTCAATCTTCCTAATGCCACCACCCTTTAATACAGTTCCTCATGTTGTGGTGACCGCAACCATAAAATTACTACTTCATAAATAAGTCTTTCTCATGGTTGTAGGCAACCCCTGAATTATTAAGAAAAATAAACACTGTAGGTTTGTCATAACCATTATCAATTTTTTTAAAAACTTACCTTGTTCCTGGTACAACTATTTATGTGAGTGTGTGTAGCGAGGGGGAGGGGGCGCAGTCTGATGTTAATAATTCCATCATTAGCTAATACTTCATCATATAAAATAGTTTTAACTCAACCTCTTAGCCTTAGCCAAGATTATCCCCACCCTCCTGCCCCACTTCCACCACCCAAGCTATGACCTTTTTAACCTTCATACTAGCACAGCCCGCATTAAATGGGTCTACAGCCTATGGACATCACGACGGGACCTTAAATGCTCGAGAGAGCCCGATCCTTACACCCCAGTGTAAGCTGATGTCCCTGAATCTCACATTTTTGTCTCTTATTTTTACTTTACTTTAGTTTAACCGTATGAATAATACATTTGGTCTGAGACTGGCAAAAAAATCTGGCCGCTCATCGGCTAAATGGACCAAAACAAACCAAACAATTGACAGACACTGTAAATACATGTTTTATATTAAAATTTCTGTTTAAAACCAATGACAAAAAATCGGAAAACGATAAATACATTTTATAACAGCCACTGAAGTGTTTTAATGTAGTTCCATGAGGTAAAAATTGATTTTTTATTTTATTTCTGTAGTGTAGAAATAATAAAATGCGTCAAAATAAGGGATTACCACTACTGAGTACTATTGATTGAAGTGATATTCTAGCTAGTTCATTTGTGACAAGAAATGGCAACATTATGACGATAATTCCTACACAATATAAATTGATAATTCCTACACAGCATTGCATGATATTTTTACAGCATTGGAATTGGGGATATAAATATGCTATTTTTTTGGACTGTCAGATGGAGCTGAAAATATTCATTGCGCTGGCCTTTGGACAAATGGAAATAAGACAAGCAAGTCGTTGCTGCCAAAAGTAAGGACAAGCTGGACCACGAGTGGAAAGCATGGACGCATAAAGATGCAAAATTTAGTACAGAAAAGGGGTTTAAAAATTTTTAAAAAAACACAAAATTTTCAAATTTAATAATTTTTTTTTAGAAAAAGCTAAAAATTCAACACCACTCCTAAGCCTAACCTGAACCCTAAATCTATCCCTCACCCTAACCTGAACCCTAAATTCCTCCATAACAGGGTTTTGACCCTCTCGCTAACAGGGTTTTGACCCTCTCCCTAACAGGGTTTTGACCCTCTCCCTAACAGGGTTTTGACCCTCTCCTAACAAGGTTTTGACCCTCTCCCTAACAGGGTTTTGACCCTCTCCCTAACAGGGTTTTGACCCTCTCCATAACAGGATTTTGACCCTCTCCCTAACAGGGTTTTGACCCTCTCCCTAACAGGGTTTTGACCCTCTCCATAACAGGGTTTTGACCCTCTCCCTAACAGGGTTTTGACCCTCTCCCTAACAGGGTTTTGACCCTCTCCTAACCTGAACCCTAAATCTATCCCTCACCTTAAACTGAATCTAATGGTAAGAAACAATGTTAACAGCAATTGAAAAATTAAAAGTAAATTTCCAAATTTTTTTTATTTTACTCACTGTTTACGAATCAGAATCTCGAATTTGGGGAGAATATACATTTTTTGTAACATTTAAAAATTCCCTCATTAGATCTTTACCAACACATGAGCGTCGCCACATATATTCATATAAATATGAGTCGAACTGCTCCTCCCCAGAACAGGTTCTCGTGGGCACAGATCATTTTATTGCACTCCAAGTGCCCTCAATAGTGTTGGTGTGCGTGCCCGTTTCAAGGTTCTTGAACTCAATTGTATGGTTCACCCTCAGGTGGTGAAACCCTTCGTCCTCTAAACAGTCGTAAGATCTCCAACAATCAGAAATGATTGTGGTCCCTGGCTGCACGAATTCTTTAATTATTGCCAGGAGGACATCTTTGCCGCGGTTCTCAACAACCCTGAAAAAGGATTTCTTGGATCCTCTTTCAATCCCACCAAACACCCATTTTCCTTCTACGCGTTTGCCTCTATGATATTTTCGCTTGCCAAATTTGGATTCGTCAATCTCCACAATTTTACCCACTCCGCCTAATTTCTCACTCGACAAAACACACGCTTCAGCACAGACTTCGCGACAAAAACTCACCCAGTCAGTTACTGTCCTTACATTAACAACTACTTCTGTCGCAATGTTTCCCAAAGGTAATTTTTTAATCCAAAAGTGGGTTAATAAGAGAATGTCAATAAATGTCAATCTACTGTCACTAAACCACGATCCTTTCCTTAAACTACGGTTAATATCGATATGGCTTTTGTCGCAACATCTCCATATAAACCCATCTGAAAGACGTGCCCATGCAAAAAATTGCATATCCTTCTTACAATTAGGACATTCGTAACGGTCTGCAATAAGGCCATCACTCATGACCCAATCCATCACACTTCTTTCGCCCTGAAATTCCAGACGAAACCAAAAACGGGTAGTAAATTTAGCTTCCATCTGGATAAATTTACCCAAAATTTATTCAAACTTACCGCGGACACAGGAGTGCAATCAAGATGATAATAGATCAGCATCTGACGTGACGTAACAATTCTGCACTCCTTTCTATATCCGCATTATTTTAAAGTACCATATAAAAAAATTAATTTCTGTATTTTTCATTAACATTTTGAACATTCTAAAATTTTCACACGCTCAGAACGACACTTAAGAACAAAATGGCAAGTAATTTTTGACATAAAATTGAACTTTTATTTTAATATTCGTTAATTATGCACATGAACTCTTGTTGCAGCCGGTATGAGCCGTGTATTCCTTCGCCGCCACTTTTTCAATTGAATAAACGTAAATTTTTCAACAAATAATTGCAACTTAAATGTTTCTTTAAAAAATAATAATCAAATTTTGACATTTATATGAAAATAAACTTAGAAAACAGGAGAAAAACCATAATTAACTAAACTCGGCGTATTAATACCTAAAAATAATTCTTGTAAAAATAAACAAAGGGGAGTGAATCCTGGAATAAAGACGCAAATGACGTCACGGATACACAATTCAAATTCAGCCTACAAATTGTCCGGTAACCCTAAATGAGACGCACTCAGACTGACTGAGTCAGGCAGGGATCAGTCACACTAGACACAGGTTGAGGTTGGCATGTGTGATTGGAAGAGATTTGGAAATAAATACCTTCTGGAACCTCCATATCAGTTGAACAAACATTGTCAAAAGATGATTTATTTAAGTGCCGAATGCGCCTATCATGTTTATTGTGGTGTTTAGTTGTCTTTCCCGTGCCAGATGCAGTGGAAGCTGAAGTCTGGAACCGTTTGGTCTTCCCCATGTTTGTTTACTTCCGGTACATAAATTTTGGGCATGCGTGAAAGGCCACAATTCTACTTCCTTTTTAATCCTGTTGCCGACTCGTAGGTACTGAATATTTTCTGTTTTGAAAATCCAAATTCAATCCTCTTCTCCAGACTGTAAGAAATTCAATACAAACACTTTTAATGTACAAAAGGGACATTTTTCTTTTGTCCTGGAGATTTATTTATATTTTTTGTTGAGCAATCTAGATATTAATGACATATTTCACCACCCATACTAAAAATGTAGACCTACTTTGAAATGTACTTGGTTAACTACTCTAATCTTATCCTTTTTTAATTCAATACCACCAGTCAATTCAAGTTTATTGTATCTGTGACGTTATAAGATGGACACGAGCTAATAATATATAAATTTACTAGCGGTTATAGTTCGTCAAAGTTCTTAGACTAAACCAAGAAAACAATGTCAACGGTCATAATTCATAATGAGTTATTTTAATGTGATTACCATAATGTTATTATTTTGTTTTTTTATTATTATTAAGTCTAGGTCTAACTATAATCCTGATGGAAAATTAAACTGAACTGTGACATCTGAAAAATATATAAATGTCTACTAGAGTTAGAGGGCTTTGCACTTCGCTGTCTAAGTTACTGGCCTAAAAATATTTTTTTAAAGTTTAGCAGTTGCTTAGGCCTGGCGGTCAATTTACACTTGATGGGTCCCCTAAGTTTCTGTGGATGAGTGAAAGTTTTGTCTCTATAATCAATCATTATTTGAATTAAATCATAATTAATGGTTGCTTTTTTTAATTTCTAGTCAGGATGAAGACCATTAATACTACCCAGACTGTGAAGGTCACTGATAAAAGGGGTGAGTGAGTAGGCCTACTCTTGAGCTTTAATTTGCATGTAAACTAGTACCTTTTCTGAACAATATACTGACCATTAATCCAAATAAATGGCCATTTGTTTTCATTGCATTGCACATATTGTTTTGGAAAGTTATTGAGAATTTGCTGTTCCACGAAATTGGTCCGCAGCAAAGTGTTTGGTGAATACATGTGTGGTCAGAATAGCTGTTTAATTTCTGAGGGTATGACTGTGTGGTCGGAATAGCCGTTATTTTCTTGAGTGCAAGTTTGCATTTGGAACATGAGTATTAATTTATTTGAACTGAGTTTATGGATATAATCACCTCTGTAGCTGACTTGTCTTTGGTTTGTTTCCTCGATCTCTGCCATTGTACAACTTAGTACAGGATGGCCGATGTGAATTTGGTTCAAGCCCATGACTTCCAATGCCGTTTGATCGCTGAGAATCTCAATAAAACACAAGTTTATCTGTCCAAAATAATATATTTCACTTTCACATTTATCACCCCTTGAATTCCAAAGACAACATTTAAAAAAAACTATTCCAAAGGCCAAAAAAAATAGCAGAGCAGCGACCCGGAAGTTAGGCTATTACAGAAGGGTAATTGTGGTGTAGATGGCAGGGTAATTACCTTTGATGCTTTCAGGCTATATTGGAATGCTTTTTTTTTTTTTTGAGGATCGTTTCTCAAAGAGATGTTTGGGGGAAAATTGTGATTTAAAATAAGTAATGTCTGATAGAAAACTAAAGAATAATTTTGGCTATGCCTACATTTAATTTATCATGCATTTTTTAACTGAACAGTACAGTAACCAACTATAACCGTATGTTGGGTTGGGGAGTAGTATCCTAGCTTCAACTTTAAGCTTTGTTTATTTAATAGCTTTAGTTTTAGGCCTCTTACATAATATATCTTACTCGATGCTCACACTTCTTTTGCCAGTGACTGTCAATGTAAAGTCAAGAAAAGTTACTGTCAAGGGCCCAAGGGGAACACTTGTCCGCAGCTTTCAACACCTGCCTATTGACATTTCTATGCCACAGCCTGATGTTCTAAAGGTATGTAATATATAGTCATTATAATTAGATTAATTTCTAGGGTTACTCCAAACAAATCCATTAGGCCTATAGTACTGGCATTTTATGAATGCAGATTAACAACATTGCTACATCAGCAAAAGCTGATTTATTTGTCACAGATTATTATATAAATACTTCTTTTTATTAATGTAATTATCTGTAGACTAGTAGTTTTTAGTCTTACAATCTCACATATCAATTATGTAACTATATCTTATTTGGGTGATGAAGTGGCAGTGGTAAGTGAGCAGTCAAAATTTTCCAGTGGGTATATTCAGCCGATTCCTATACTAGAGTGTGGACATCGTGATCAAGGCTAATTTTTATTTGGTCTGCTACATAACTTTATAAGTCATTTTAAAATGTAGCTGATTTTTTATAAATAATATTCACCTTAAATTAAATATATACTGTATGCTACCACTTAAGGCTACAATTTTGAGTACTAATACATATTTGTGTTAATAGATTTTTAGCTTTTGTCATTTGTATTTTGTAGGTGGAGAAATGGTTTGGCAAACACAAAGAGATTGCTGCTGTGAGAACAGTTATTGCTCATGTTGAAAACATGATCAGAGGAGTCACTGTGGTAAGCTGTCCTTTGTTAAAATGCATGAGAAGGTTTTGTACATTAGCTTTTGAATCCATTGTGAATATGTTGTTAGTTGACAGCATGATTTTCGTTCATGAATTGTGTTAGTCTGTTAGGCCTGTCTCATTATATTAAATGTATTAATATTTCTCATGTAAGCATTCATTAAAAAATAGATACCATACTGGTAGACATTCACCTCTGTTCTAGCAGTCATGCAACTGTTGGAAGTCTCAATTTTTTTTATTTTTAACAAATCCTTAGGGTTTCCTTTACAAAATGAGAGCAGTCTATGCTCACTTCCCCATCAACGTTGCAGTATCCAACAACAACACAAGTGTGGAAATCAGGAACTTTTTGGGAGAAAAGTTCACACGTCACGTGGATATGTTGAAGGGTGTTTCTTTCAAGGCATCTGGTAACAAGGATGAGTTTATTCTTGAAGGAAATGATATTGAGTTGGTGTCTAGATCAGGTAGGTGTTAACTTTCTTGCAGTAGTATGTGTTTGCATAGGTTGTAGTGTGATTAGTTTTCTATATTTTTATTATTATTAATTGTGTTAGTATTATGATCATGTAGCTTACATTCGATTGGTCTAATTTTTTAATTGATTTTAGAAATGGTATTTTATGGTGCTATTTATTGTATTTGTATGCAATAATTTTTTATTTTTTTTCCCAATTAGCTGCTCTTATTCAACAGTGCACTGCTGTGAAAAATAAGGATATCCGTAAATTCTTGGATGGTATCTATGTATCAGAGAGAACTAATGTTGTTCAGGAGTAAAGATTTCTGTTAAATAAACACAGTTTATTTATTATTTGACTTCAGTTTAGTGCATTTTGTTAGGCTGCTATGTTTTTGGATTGTTTCTTTATTCCCTCACTTTGTGTCCATATTGAATTTAAACCAAAAAACTTAATGACCACTATGAGAGGTGGGTTTGGCATGGTATTGTATAGATATGTACTCATGAATTATTCTTTAATAAGGGGAATTTAGCCTTGTCAGTCAGTGGTTACGAGTAGCTCTCTCCCAACAAAAATGCAAGGATAGCATTTATTAATAATTTATGACATTACCCTTTTTTTTTAATGTGTCACTTAGCACACCAACTGTTGAGTCAGCCCATTTATTCCCATAATGTTACCCTCTGTCACATCCATGAGAAGAAGGCGGTTGCACCAGGCGCCAAAATCGTCTAATTTTTACCAAACCTTTTTTTTTTTGCTATATCCAATTGAACCTTGGCAAGGGCGCGGAATCAAAAAGTTTCAGGATCCACTGGCGTAGAAATATGGTTGACTAAATATTACGGTGCTGCTGCTGAGTATTATTTGAGCGATATATAGCTAGTCCATTTTTGATAACACAAGGCAACGTTATGATGATTCCTACAAAACATTGCGTGATATATTAGTTACAGCATTATAATCTCTGATAAACTGATGAGTAGTAATTGATGATTGTATATTATGCTTTGCACAAAACTTCCACCCACCACTATGTATACCAGGTAATACTAAGGAAAAAGTGGCAGACCGCAACCTTTCCAACGCCACTGGGGGACCCACTATATATATTTTAACAGGCTTCACTTGGGACAGTACTCAACAAGCTTTTATTGTCCCTCACGCCTTAAATTATCACCTAAAGCTAAAATGTTTTAACCAACCAAGCACTAGAATAAAAAATATGGCTGTTTTAATCCTACCATTGAGAAAACATGAATTTCAGTTTAGCTGCCACTTTTAGTTTAGACCTTCAGGTTCACAACTGTAGGATAAAATTAGCAAAAGTAAGATGAATATGATACCTGTTTTTTTTTCATTTGTATAGAGTAGCAATGAGAAATAGCAAAAAAACATGCAAGTGCCTGGTGGTACACTTTTTTAAAAACATATTTTAACATTCCAATTACGCCCCTCCCCCAAAAAATGTTTTCAAATACGTTGTACTGGTATCTCAGGGCTTTGGCATAGCTAAGGTGGGTGACCACATTGACATATTTTTATTAGCCGTCCCGTCACGAAATTGTTGATCAAAATGGTCCTATATAACCTAAATTGCCCAAGGTGGGGTTATGCCACAAGTTATTAAGGAACTCTGGAATACATTGAATTGACTTCATTTACGGTCATTGTATCTCACGTCATAATGGATATATGAATTTGTATAGTAGAAACCAAATGTGTTGTCCGCAATTATTTTTGAACGACCCACCCTCTCTCCCCACATCACTGCAGGCGTGCATAACGGAATACCCCTAGACGATTTTGTTGATTGATTTGCATCCGCTTTTAGCGATACATATCTAGTCTAACACTAGCGTGGCTCGAAGCAATATATTTCAAAGATCTTCAAGGTCATAACAAGGATTTCATAGATTTTAATTTTATGGTCTAAATTTTAGGTCCATGGAATTAGATTCACCAAGATAGTTTAGATTTTCAGATTATCAACAAAATCCTCTACAAATTGCCAAATACCGGTATATGTATATACCGGTAGATATTATAAAGTAATCAATATGTGCATCGCAATCACAGATCTATTTAACATATACACAGCATGCTCCAAAAGTGACTACTGGTACTGAAAGAAAGGGAAAAAATGAACGATATAGTCATGTTTAAATTTATTCAAGCAATGGTTGCTGCAGACTCCTGCAAAAGGAGACATTGTACTCGCATAATGCAGGTATAGATTTAGCCGCTCTTTACATTTTAAAACGCTGTCCCTTAGCATTCCCTACAAGAGGAGCGAGATGGTGCGCCCATTGCATTGCAATAGATTCTCGAGTGGTATGGCTTGTCAACTGCCCCGATGATACCACCGGCACAGTCTATTCCCGTGAAAGTTCCTCGCGCTGCAGAACTTTTTCAAATCTCAAAGAAATGGTCCGATTACCATGCCCCTGTAGTATTCTGGTGTGACAAGTGAATTATCAGTCAAAGAATGGAGCTGGTGATAACAAATAGAAAGTTATAGAAACCATACAGTTTTGCCTATTAATAGCCAGTCCAAATGTAATTGAATGTAAGGCTCTATATAATAAATAATATTAATATGTACCTGGTAATGTCAATGTAAACAGAAAACGGTAATAAGTTAATTTAATAAGCAAAACCATTTTACATTTTATGTAAATTTATTAAATATAACGATGTAGAGTAATGTAGACAAAATGTAACATGAGCAAAACAAAAAAAACATTTATTTAAAATTGAAAGAACTCTGGTTTTAAAGAAAAAACATCTTTAGTCCTAGCTGTCCCAGTCTTTTGTAAGTTTGCATTTCATGTCTTTAATAGGCACACAGGCAATGTCTTCTACATGTGGTCTTATAATTTGCCAGTCTCTCTCTCTTAAAAATTATACTTTAACATATCCATCCATTTCCTTCCTCGCAACATTAAGCAACACAGACTTTTTTTTACACGATACGCGCACAGCACAGAATCATAACTTCTTCAACACCATTCATATCAACACAATTAGTAATTTAGTTGCCAAGTCTTCACAAATAAAGTCTTCTTGATCATAATTGCTTATCAGGTAAAAATGTCAGAGTCACTATCAACACTTTTAAATAATTTATTTGCTTGTAATTTTACTGGGTGTGACATCTTTTTCGTATCCGGAAATTTTAACCAAAAGAAATTTCGGCGACGGAAATTTTATCGAACGGAAGTTTCGTCGAATCTTTTTTTCAGTTCACACGTTAAAATTTTCGTCAAATTTCTTTTTGAACGCACTATACTATATAGTAAAACAAAATAATGCGTTCAAAAGGAAATTTGACGCAAAATTTTAACGTGTAAACTAAAAAAAAAAATTCTGCCAAATTTCCATCTATCAATTTTCCGTCTACGAAATTTCTTTCGATCAAATTTCCGGTAACTCATCTTTTTGTGTTCAATCAGCTTATCTTGCTGCTATCTTTTTTAATTCAGGGGATGATGTGGTAAATTGTGATTGGTTTGCCTAAGCATCCAAGAATTGCTGAAACATTGAATGCACTTTTCATTAGTCCAGTGGCTGTGTTTTATTTGAGATGTGTGGCAGCCAGAGGCGTAATTAGAGTGATTGGCGCCCGGACACAAGATTCATTTTAAAGAGCCTCCCTTTCTTTTTCCAACTCTCAAAAGCATAATTTTCATCAATAAAATAATATCAAAGCACATTTGGGCGCCCCTAACTAGTCTGGCGCATTAGGTAGCCTACATCTATCCCCCTGCCCCCCTTAGCTACGCCTCTGGTGGCAGCAATGTAACACTATCACTATGCATAAAGTTCTCTTTAGCAAGTAGCAACACCTCCTAGGATAGGTGGTTTTCATGATTAACATAACTATAACAGGATATTTTGATGAGGGACAAACATGCTTAATAAAATATGTCAATGCTAAAATAAAATTATTGGATGCCATCCATCCAGATGAACTTGTAAGTCCAAGTGTGCTTTCTCAGACTTTCTGGTGCTCCGTAAAGAAAGCAGTCTCTAAATTTCTTCCTTGGAAAAATTAAGGCAGGAGGTAAGATAGTAAGAACTGACCTGATGCACAAACTATGACACTATTGACACACAATGAATTCTTTAGCCAAGTGTTATTTTTAAATTTAATTCTTTTTTTTTTTTGCTGACAAAGGCTTTCTTCCGACACGTTCGTTGCTTTGTTGCGTTCCTGTTTTATTCATTTCCTTTTTAAAAATACTTAGCCTAAAGTTAAATATGGTACCGATACTAAAAAGTTCCCAACTGCTTTTCTATTTTTAATATCATAATAAAATAATAATAAACAATCTGCACCTATTTGCAAGCATTTTCATATTCAATTTTTCTTTATGATAATAATCCAGTAAAACCTATAATAAAAACTTTGTCCCAGCTATCATTTCGACTATGATGAGTAATAATTATAACTAGATATAAACCGCCAAACATTGGCAGCAGCAATGCGTGAACTTCCCATCTACTATCTACTAAAGTTACTGAACAAAACATGAACTCAAGTAAAGCACATTTAAGAATTCAAATTTTTGCTACACCCCTTCCCCCTATGATACGTCACTGTACACTTTTTATTTCACGGCAATGAATTATATTAAATATTCTGATGCCCCAACCACTTTTAAAGCGAATATTTTTTACACCATACTTAAATTGTGACGATTTCATTTTCCGAAAAGAAAATATTACACGCCAAGCGTAACATAAAAAAAAAATATAATTTAGCATATTTTGCACGCTATTGAACTCATTATTGAACCATACTTTCTTTCAAGGCTGCACCTATTGGTACCCGGGTACCAGAATTTAGAAGTTGGAATAAAAAAACTATTAAAAATATTATTGTTGGGTTTGTAAGACCAAATGAGGTATCAAATGAAAGATAATTGAATGTACTATACATTTGTAATCTTAATTCTTCAGTTTTAAGTTTTAATAAAATAAACTACTACAAATGACATCCAAATAGCATTTATCAGGATCTGAAGAAGTTAGAATTTAAAAGAATTGTCATATGTTGTGGCGGCAGTTCTTTTTAAATTTGGATGGGTTATATTTTTTCAAACCTCAGCAACAACAAAAATAATACCAAATTGAAATAAAATGACATATTTACTTTATTTGTTCATGTTGTTCTTTTATTTTTATGAATTGATCTTAAAAAAGGTTCATTGAATATATCATGGAGTCGTTTCGCCTGAAGAGAGAAAAGAAACAAAAGAAAACCATCATATTATAAATGTATCTGATCAGTTCACAACTTTTATGGCTTTGTGTTAAATTAAATCAAATTGGATTAAATTTTCTGCTTAACTCGGCATAGTTTAAAAATTTATTAACCCTTTACAGTCCGATGCGCCCGAAATGCGCCGATTTTTTCCTTAAGCTTACAGTCCGTTGCGGCCAAACCCGCCCGCTTCGCCCCGCTGCGAGGTTGTTTACTTTCGTTCTTAACACAGCGGAAATTCATTGCGCATTACTATTTATAGTTCTACCGGAAGAAAGCCTCGTTGTCGGCATTTATTTTGATACTAGTTTGACCGCGGTGTCTTTAGGGGCTGATTTTCTACGATTTTTTTAAAAGTTGCGATTTTTTCGCTGTAAAAAATTGCTATCAAAGCCTTGGATACAATTTTGAAAGAACTTAGGACTAATGAAGCTTCACTATTTCATAAATCTAGTGTCCCTGAAACTGTTTTTTGGTGCAACTTTTGCTTTAATCATTTCTTTGTATTTAGGTATTTTTTATTTTATTTTCTTGCTTATAGTTTATTTTCTGTAAATTAATTAGATAAAGAACCTTCATTTAGAATGGAGTTATGACCCTTTGCTTGGTCACTAGGATTAGAAAAGGCTGAATAGGCTTGGACTGTAAAGGGTTAAGGATATAAATATAAATTAAAATGATTCTTAAATAATAAGTCACATTTTCCTTTCGTAATTTTGGCTCCCTGATAATGAGATATGGGGCTAACCTTTTGGGGCCCAAACCCTGGACAGAGAGACAGATCCTCTTCAGATGCTTCCATTACACTTGCTAAATTCTAAGGAAGAGTGGATATTTGGGTTACTTTTTTATAGGAAAGAAGAAAAAAACTTTTTAATGAATAATACCCCGGTATAGAGTATATTCTAATGATTGTTTTAAAAAGGAAGTTAAAAAGATTAAGTCTTGCAACTTCAAAAAATGTTAGTCATGGCCAGATGACTTGTTTTGTTCCTATGCATGATGGAAATAAATTTACTGTACCAGTAGTTCTCTTGTGGAGACAAATGTAGATGTATTGCAAAAAAAAAAAATAACGCAACTGTTTTTTAATGTCATGTTTCTTTTTGTTCTTTCTGCTAATTTTTATGTGCAGCGCGGTGAGCTTACCCTAGGCTGGGGTACCGTGCTATTTAAGACCACTTTAATGAATAATAATAACATACTGGACAGTACCGTAGTACCAGTATAGTAGTTTGTTCCTTTAAAACAAACCTACCCCAAATTGAGAGATGAGTGTGACACAATCTGTTTTGTTCACTGACTTAACCTTAGTTAGACAATCTGTAAACTGAAAAACAGGTGTAGATCTGATTTACAACTTTAACAAGATTATTTTTACTTTGCTTAAATAAAGAATTAGCAAAGCTATTTTAACCGTATTAACATAATGTTTTAATACATAGGCAAAAGTATATTTTATGAAATTTTAAAGATTATTAAATGGTATTATTGCATTATTTATACTTTATGCCTGATAAAATTATCTCTGGTATCACATTTAACCAATAAAGATAAAGAAAAATAGTGCATTAAAATATACTTGCCTTTGCCATAAAATTTTCTTCTGTTTTCTCCATTATAGCTTCTGGTGGTTTATTTTCGAAAATTTTGTATGTTTCTAAGTAGCGGCCGGCCTCCTCAGGGCTTGAAAGAAATATTATTGCAATTAAGATAATGTAATAAAACAAAATTATTTTATGTAATTAATACAATAATTAAAAATGTTTAGTTAGATATGAACTATTCAATTAAATAGTATTTGAATAAAATTCTATATTTCATTTCAACTCTTATTCTATCTAAAATAGTACAATGGCAAATGAGTTTAAATTCATACAAAGAACATTAAACGCATAGCATATTGCTTACCTAAATGCTAGTATAAGTGTGCAGTCAGCCAAAAGACAAATTTTTGCAAGATCTTTCAGCAGATGATGGGACTCTTTCTGTAAATTTTTAGTACCGTATAAACAAATTAAAAGGTGGAACCTTCAATAGTGGAAATGAGTTCTTCAGACTTAGAAAATAAAGAAGATTCATCTTTCACTCTTTCTTTTAGGTTTGGGCAGAAAATATTGACATTTTTCTTTTAATTAAGAGAACTGGATAGTAGAACAAAATATCCTTTCTGAAAAAAACCTGATGATGAATACATTAAAGTGAAAATTTTTTTTACTTAAAATATAGTTTCATGTTTAGGTGATACTATTCTTATGCCAATGTTATTACTTTGCTACAGAATTTCAACTAAACAATGGCATACAGGCAAATATAATTATAATTACATTACAATAAGATAAAAATGTTCACCACATCTACTTGCACAAGAAGAACTCTGAGGTTGTAACTTTTCCCAAGTTGTTTCAGTCTTTCATGAATGTAATTAGGGTGAAGCTGATGGTAGCGTAGACTGTTGATTTTAATATAAAATTTATTAGCAGTTGTTTTTTTTTTGGATTAAATTGAGGAACAGATGTTGAATTTATTCTAAAAGTTTAGTCATTTTAATTGTAAGAGAAATAAAATATATGCAGGATAAGGCTTGAAAATTTGCATTATAATGTTATCTTGACTTTGTTTTACCTCAGAAATAATGCACAGTTTGATGGACCCATAACATAGTCTGGTACAATATTTCCATATTCCCAAGGAATATTCCGTACAGACTTTAAAATAGGATTACCTCTCTGTGATCGATGTGAAAAATAGGATTAAGAAAAGCATGTGATGTATTATGTTGCCTAGCTGATACAGTTGTATACAAATATTTCTTTAAAAATTTGAGATTATCAATGTCAATTAAAATAGAACATAACATAAATTTTGTTAACTGCATATCTCTCATTTATTTTGCTTTTTTTAAATGTGAAATTTAAATGAACAAATTTTAAATGCTTTAACTTTAACAAATGATATCTAAATTTAATTTATTACCTGTCTAGTGTTTACAATTAAAGAGTTTGAAGAAATTGTTTTAGCAGCATTTGATGGTCTGTGAATGATTAGATTAAGAATATCATTGGGCAATTTATTTATTTATTAGCATCATACAATGTATTTATTTCTTCAAATTAAAAAGTTATGTAAATTTAATTAGGTATAAAATAACAAATTATAATTAAGATTTTTTTACAGTTACTTTCTTACTATTACTGGGCTCTGATTGTGAATTTCTATGTCTTTCATTTACTTAATGTTACAGAAAACTTTTGCACATATATTTAAGGTTATTTATAATAACACTGTTATTTCAAAATACAGAATTTATCTAAATATGTTAACCTATTATTTATAGGTGGCTCAGATTCAAAACTACGAAATGAAAGGTGGGAAAAGCCAGTGGAAAAGTGAATAAAAGAATTAGAAAGAACTGTTTACAAAGCCTCATTATCTGAGGCACAATGGTACAGAGTTAAAGCTACATGTTAACCTATTATGTATAGGTTCAAGATCTGGGCCAGATTCTACATTAGCATTCGATATTCTGTTCATTGCATCAAGTTGTTTCTCGTCTTCTGAAGTTGATGGTTGACCTTGGTTTCTTAATTCTAATCCATTTGCTGGTGCTGAAAACATCTCCTCACTATTTGCAATAGACGTCCCCTTCAGTTTCTTAAATAAAGAATTTGGTTCCTGAAAAAAAAATGTGTGCAATAACTAACGCTTTTCATGAAAACAGTGTTTAAATGGGAATATTCCTCAGCAACATTATGCTAATTAATTGAATAATAATACAAATAAAATTTATGGGATATACCTGATACAAGACAAAAACCATATTTTCAAGATAATCATGATAAAGTTAAATAAGTTACAAAGGCAAGCTCACCCAACACAAATGGACCTGGTTACCCCCAAACTCCTAAAATCGTATAAACCATCTCAAAATCGTACAATACCATATTGTAAAAGTAAATTTAAAAAACATACATTATAATGTAAACAGTAACTACTTGAATCACATGTCAAGTGGGATCGAGTTTTAAGCTAATGTAAAAAAAAAAAAGGTCACTTCCAAAAGTAGATGGCTAGTTTGCAATCTGAGGTCACTTTGTTTTGAAAACATGTTTCTGCTTTAGGTATCAATTAATTTTGGGTGAACATGCAGATCACATTATCAGTCTGTCACTGGTAAAAATAGAGTTGAGGTGGTTCAAACTCGAATTCAGTTGCGTATAAAATAAAATTGATTGAAATGAGAATTAATTTACATTAAGCCTTTATCCCGTTAACATATTATAATATAGTCTGTTAACCACCACAAGCTGTAAATGATTGAAAAAAAAAAGAAGTGTTGGAATCAGGGGTATTAAAATCATACAACTGTTTTGTGAGTTCTAAAAATAGATTTCAAAGGCCCTCCAACATCCTATAAAATATGTCAAAATCTGTGCAGACATCTGAGGATGCATTTCATTTAATATTTTAAAAAACAAAAAAAAAGGGTCGTGGCATACAATCATAAAAGACATCTCTAAATTGTATAGTGTATGCCAAAATTGTAAGAGTAAACAGGTCTGAAAGAAAGACAGTTTTATTTTACACTACCTAAGACTTTTATAAGGGGTTTCAAACCTTTTATGGCTGTAAGTCTTTTGAAGAATTTTTCTATATCAATATGTAAAAAAGGTCTTTAATTTGTTAGTGCAAGAGAAGTCAAAAGTTGGCCTCAATTCACCTGTGATTCTGTTTGTTGCAAATGACTAGGGCGGTATGATTATGCTCATGTTGCAGGTATGGAACAATGACAAGGTTCAAGAGTTATGCAGTCAAGATAATTGATATTGATATAGTAGGAATACGATATTTTGAGATTTAGGGGAAAGTAAAGTGAGTAACAATAATAACATCGCTGCTTGAATGGATTTGCAAAAGCTGTATCATCTATTTTGCATCACATGTCATGTTAAAAAAGCATGTTCAACCGCACCGACAATGCCCTCTTGAGCATAAGAAATTAGAAAGCACCTGCTCCTCAACAAAAAGGATTCGAACAATGCAAGTAGCTGCAAGGAGATAGAGAGAGCTTATGGCAATTATTGCTCACACCGACAATGCTTCTATTTTAAGTGCTGAATGGTTAGATGAGGATGATGTTGACTTGTCTGGTATATCAGTTCCGCAAGATGAAAATGATAAATCAGCTACTATAGACCATGCCCATCAGGGGCATCATTTCAGGGTTTTTTCAAGGGAAGGGGGGCAAAACCAAAACTTGGTCTGCTTGTTAAGTTGTTTGTTACTGGAGGCACCACAGTACATTGCCATTGAAATAAAACCTGCAAATTCAGGTTCTTTGTTACGATAGAGCAACACCTGCTGGCTACTCCATGGGAAGATGATAGCAGCTAGAAACCATACTATAATTTTCAGCTTTACTAACAATAATCACACTTATACCATAAACAATGATATTTAGTCTCTAACAACCTTTTAATTGATTCTGCATTATAAAATTTAAGTGTAAAAACTTTTTAACTTTTTGATTAGCAAGCTAAAGATGTAATAAAATGTTTTTCCTACAGTTTTGTATCATTAAAATAGATCAGCACAAAGGAAAATGTATTTATAAATTTATTTATATTAGAATTCACTTTTTTGGAGGGTGGGGGGTGTAGAAAATGTTGACATAATTACTTAGGGGGGGGGGGTCATTGAAAGTTTGACAGTTGTTGACAGAGGAGGGGTCAAAAATTGCTAAAAAAATTGTTGATGTAATTAATGGACGACCCCTAATTACTTTTTAGGGGCCATGAATAGATACACAATTGTCATTCTCATACAACTTTCTACAGGGACATATTTCTTCTAATACTAATAATGAGCACCAATAAAAGAGTTGTTGTTTTTTTAAATCTTAAATTAAGATTATTCATTGTATAGGCCAATAATGTATGTTTGTCAATACTGTCATAGCCACATTTTTTGGAATAAAACTGCCATTTTCCCACACACAAAAATATGCAAAATGCAACCATATCCCAATCTGAATCAAATTTTATGATACCGGTATAATATATTTAGGCTTTTATTACAAGAGTAACAGTTGCCTTCACTGGTTAGGGCATGTAAGGAGAAAGGCTGTATTCCCAAATACTGGCTGTATGGGGCATTGGCAAGGGGTCAAAACTAATTGGATGGTGGCGGTTGCGCTTTTAGAACCTATTCAAAAGTAACACAAGGGAAGAAAACATCCAAATTTTCAAATGGGAGATCATTGCTGATCACCATTCTGGCTGGTGAACAGCAGTGTATGTCAGAATCAAACAGGCAGAAGAGGACAAAAATGGCATTATAGAATGCAAAAGCAAACCAGAGGTCAATGTTCTCCTTCGAGGGAATACCATTACAGGTTTGACCTCATAACCCAGTTGATAAAGTGTCAATAAACTACTCCAACGTCTCATGAAGACAAAAGGTTGCAAAATAATTATAAGTTATATTATGAATGACAACTGATTTAGGTTTGTTTTGTTACTGTTTGGCGTTTTTACTTTCTAAGTCTTAAAGATGGGTACCCGGTAAATAAATTATAATCAATAAATGGAACTAGTAACGGCTAGTTTAAATTATGTGTGATAGCTAAAAATAGTAATATTAAGTAGTAAGTTACAAGACAGTGATTGTGAAAATGATAACAAAATTTGGCTATAAATAAGGCAGCCAGTGTCAGTGTCAGCCTTGTATTGTTTTGATTGAAACTTTAAAAAAAATATGTGTCAATTTGTCATCATAGGCCTACTTATAACATGCTACTAGCTTTAAGACTTCAAACGAAGTTCAATTTTACCTCTTCTTCATGATGTGCTATTTCCATTTCCTGCAGGGTAGGAATTTTAAACTTGTTACTGGTGGTAGGAACAGCCATGTTTTCAAATACTGTTCTAGAACTAGAATGTAGGTAGTATCAGAAGCAAAGTCAGGTTTTGACACTATATAGAACAAATATTCTAAAAAATACACACACCAAGATAATGTCAACGTTGTTTATTATAATGATGAAATTTGTTACCAAAATTTAAAATTAATGCTGTTTTATTTAGGGCCAGCTCAAGGCGGGTACGATGCGTGATCACTAAAAAAAAAATTCTGAACTCTTCCCATAATTTTCCAGAGGTGACAATGACCTATTCAAACTTCAAAATGTCTAGCGCCGGCAATGTTTTATTATATTTATAGCTATTTATTGTTTAAATAACTTCATTAATTTCATGATGAGTAAACAAAAACAATAAAATTACTGTCATTTTGCAATGAGCCACTACAAGATGTGCACTAGAACTCGCCATTATTTTCACTTCCACGAGAAGCTGTCGATACCTTCTATTGTCAAACATTTGAATGATTAACCAGTCGAATAATCTTCATGCATTAGATTAGAAACATAGTGCCTTTCTTTCTTATCTACAGCATTTTGATCTGCTCAAGTTTTATGATGAGAATATTGGGAAAAGATGAGCAATGTATAGAAACTTTGGATTTTGGAGGGGGGGTGGGGGGGGGGGCGCTACCTCTACTCTTCCATTCACTGGCTACAACTACACAGTGAACACTACTGCTTATAAAATAGTACTAACTTATAACTTAAACTACTACTACTACACAGTACAGTACACTAACAAGGTACAAACAGTTACAGTCTACACTACAAGTTAGTTTAGTCAGTATCAGTAAGTTTAAAAAGTTAGTCAGTACTACCGGTAGTCGGCGTCGGCTAAGTCGGTATGAGGCGGTATGCAAGCAATGAATGCAAATTGCAGCAAATGCAAGTCTAATTTTATAGCCTAAATCTAAGACTAATAATAATCTATAAAAAGTCAAGGTTTGTTGGCAATTCCTTATTTAGTCGCTTCTAACCGTTACACAGTTTACACGAAGACACAATCTTTAAGTTTTTTTTTTTTGTTGTTTTTTTTTTGAATTTTTATTATTCAAAGGGTAAGGTACCCGTTTTTAAATAACAAATATTGTTGTTATCATTTCATGACAGCCACTCCGTATTTCACCGCTGTGCACTAAGCCATAATGAAAAATAATGCTCTTGATTTTCATGGCAGGGCCATCAAATCTGAGTTGGAGACGAAAGAGGCACCCGCCCTGGCCACCGTGATTTTTCATGTAAAATATGTGTATTAATTGATAGGTCTACTTTTGTGTGAAGAAGATGAATAAATTTAAAATTTTGCTTGCTAAGGCCCTGCCCGAGTCTTGTGATAGACCTTTCTTTATAAGAAGACTGAAAAATGTTTTACAAAACTTTGGCTGTACCACACAAGTCACAAGCCTAGCTTGTTATGCAAATGTCCCATTATAGAAGGGTATTATTCTGAAGGGGTGGGGTATTTAAGGGAGAAACTTTAACTGTTATTTAACGTTATCTTGAAGAATGTAGAATAAAAAAAGGGTGATCTGTGTGGGTTGTCACTAGGGCTGAGCTGGTAGCAGGTTGTTGTTTTTTCCACCAGGTCCGGATATTTTAAGAAAATACCTGACGCCGACGATTCCGAGTCCGGGTCTTACAAAAAATAGTTATTTTCTCATTTTTGTCTATTATGTGTTCCACCTAATGAATACGATGAATAGTGAAAAGTGCATGTATAAACTCAAAAACGGACAGGAAGGCTTCAAATTTGGCGATTACAATTAAGATTGAGAAAAAAAGTGTAGAGGAGGGGAGAGGTAAAGCTTTTTTGCTTTAAAAAAAAAAGATAAAAAGGCTTTGTTACTGTAATTTTGATATTGATGGGAGGGGTGGAGGGATGTCAAAATAAGTGCTATTAAGAAATGTGGATGGTTGTGTAAAGGGGCCTCTGTAAGTCAATCCCCAGAAAATGTTTGATAAATTCTAACACCTGCGTGGAAACTGACAACGTTTAAGTTTAGGCAAGAATAGCAAACAAAAAATGAAACAAAGAAAGACATTTTTTTAAAAACAACCCACCCCCCCTCTCCCCCCCCCCCCCCAAAAAAACGAAAAAAAACAACAAACCACTTAAAGAACTATTTGAAGAATGATGTTATAGTAAAACTAAACACATTTTGAATGATACATCCCACCCTCTTCATCACAGATACTTGGGATCGGCCCGTTCGGGACGAATTCTTTCCGCCAGGGCGACGACTGAAAGATATACAAATTCTTTTGTACCCCAATCTGTACGAATTTACCAGCGTGCTCCCCCTGAAGTCACAAATCTTAATGAGAACAAGTAAGTCCGTGATATGGCTAAGAGAATTCACTGAATGGCTGTTGTTTGTTTGTTTTTTTACTAGTGAAATAACTTAATATAAATGTCTTGTGTTCAAATTGTTTTATTTATGTGCTGAAAATGTAAAATGCAACCAAAAAACATTTCCATTTGTTTGGATCAATAAAAGAATCTTATCTTTTTTGTCTTATCTTAACGGTGACCCTTTTTTACGGGCCACCTATATAGTTCGTATGCATAGGAGGAAAAAAAAAAGGGGGGGGGGTCGATTCTTACGATGTTGCTTATGCGTGCGTATGGTTGGGGAGGGGAGCAGAAAGTACGTACATTTATTATTCACTTATCCACAAAAGCTTCAATAACTTTCCTAAAACTATGACAGTCTATAAATAGCAATTATTCTTCTATATATATTAAGGGCCCACCATCAATGTAATGATCATTCTGGCTCCCCAAGCATGTAGATGAGATTCGCAATGTTCCTGTGCCTGGTATTGAAGAGGATATTTCGCAGGTTGCAAGGGCTACGCAGCGAGGATATCAGGAGCTGAGGGTTGGAAGGCCTGAGGCAATAGACGCAAATGTGTCAAGTGTTCTTGCCTCAACTGTTCCTTTTAGAAGCTTGTTCCAGTCCCTGGCTGCCTTTGGCAGGAATGAGCAGGTCTTGTACTGGGTTTTGCTGTTATGAGCCGGAACTGCCTGCATGTCATGGCCTTGTCACTGTCTAGGGCCGGGGGGGGGGGGGGGGAAAGAGGGACGAGTTTCTGTTTAATGTTGGAGCAGTGGACTAGCTCATTTTCTTTAAATGGTAACACAAAGGTACCTTACCGAGGAAACTGGCTCAAGCATATGGCCATGCAGTTCGGATTGGTTGAGTAGAAGGGTCCTACACCTGGATACCAACAGTGTCTGGCACTTGGCAGGATGAAATTCCATGTCCCAGCTCATCTCACACTCAAGTAACCGATGGAGATCCTGATGTAGATGGTCCTATGGTCAGAACTGTTGACGATCTTCATATACACCGCCATGTTATCTGCGAACAGTCTTGCTTGGGAGGTCATTTTCTCTGGTAGGTCATTGATGTATGCTAGGAACAAACAGGAGCCCAACTCCGAGCCCTGGAGGACCCCTGACTTAACACCGACAAAGGAGGAGCTTGTACCGTCCTTGTGTGTGTGTATATATATATATATATATATATATATATATATATATATATATATATATATATATATATATATATATATATAAACAATAAAAAGCAATTAGATGTTTCCTGTAAAGTTTGTTCATAATCCCTTAAACATTATCCCAAAACCTGTAAATAGAAACATCGTAAAATGTAGAGGGTAAAGAGTAAACAGAATAATAAAATTGTCAATGGCTTGGAGCAGCGGTTCTAAACCTGTGGGTTGCGACCACTATGATATCCTTTTGTACTGTCTGAATATACATCTCGCAAATACCATCTACGCCAAAGGGAAAACTTTTAAATTGTGGCTAACATCCAAAACTTAGTTTTTAGTTTTAAAACTAAAAATATTAGAAATATAATTGAAATCAAAACTGTAGTTCTACATCCATTTCAAATAACTCCATATTTATCCACCACAATGACGATGTCCCCACTTTACATTTATTTGTTTCGCATATCTCTCCATTAATTTTTGCATGAAGATTTTAACATTTGAAAAAGAAGTAAATGTTAACTTTTAAATGTGTTTTGTACAAATACATAATTACAGATTACAATAAACAATTGCAGATTACAATAAACAATTACAGATTGCAATAAACAATTACAGATGACAAAATGTCTGACAGTGGAAGCTACCATTGTTAGGCTTCACAATAAAACAAAATGGGAGATAACTTTAGTGTTTGTTGGTGTACCTTAGTGTAGTGTGGTGTAGTTTAATGTAGGGTGATGTAAATTAGTGTAGGGTGGTATAGTTTAGTGTAGGGTGGTGTAGTTTAGTGTAGTGTGGTGTAGTTTAGTGTAGGGTGGTATAGTTTAGTGTAGGGTGGTATAGTTTAGTGTAGGGTGGTGTAGTTTAGTGTAGGGTGGTGTAGTTTAGTGTAGTGTGGTGTAGTTTAGTGTAGGGTGGTGTAGTTTAGTGTAAGGTGGTGTAGTTTAGTGTAGGGTGGTGTAGTTTAGTGTATGGTGGTGTAGTTTAGTGTAGTGTGGTGTAGTGTAGTTTAGGGTGGTGTAGTTTAGTGTAGGGTGGTGTAGTTTAGGGTGGTGTAGTTTAGTGTAGGGTGGTGTAATTTAATGTAGGGTGGTGTAGTTTAGTGTAGGGTGGTGTAGTGTAGTTTAGGGTGGTGTGATTTAGTGTAGTTTAGAGTGGTGTGGTTTAATGTAGTGTAATGTAGTTTTGTTCAGTTAAGTGTACTTTTGTGTACGTGAAAATAAGAAACTAGTCCGGCAACTGTAAATAACAGTGTCTTCTTAAAGGGGGTACAAATCAGATAAAAGTTCACATTTTAACAAACACACAAAAACCCTAAAATTTTTTGCGGTTCTTAAGTGACCACTGTCATACATCAGGCTACCGTTCAGGGGATCACTCGCGACACACAGGTTGAAAAAGTTGCTGTACCATGTTTTTTACTTGTGTTGTGAAGTTGTGTACACTTATTTCTTGGAAGGGCAAAGTATGCATGCCACATGATTTGTTGTTTGTTGTTTTTTTTGTGGTTTGGTGTGGGGGTGAGATGCAGTGCTCCGATAAATTGTGTTTAAAATTTTCACATTCCAACTTTTGGTCCCTTAAATATCTGAGGTCTTAAGCAGCTGCAGGGGTTGCAGGGTCCACGCCACGACTCTAGGTGGTACTCACTTGTAAAGGAAGACAATAAGAAATTAATTTGCTAAATATCACTAGCATGACGTAGGTCGAATAGGTTTGAGATTAATTTTAAATTTCGGAAATCTTCAACACAGTGGAACGACAAGTAAGAGCTACAACATCCAGTCAGAAAACTTAGAGAGCAGAAGACTGAAAAAATAGTCTTAGTTGGGCTAGAATGCTAGTAGAATTTAGAGGCGTTCGGATTCTTTTAATTGGACGCAAGGTGTTCGCTAAAACAACTTAATCCAGTGATTAATCTATTATATATATTTTACTTCTGATGTGGCTGCTTCAATTTCCCGACCGGCCCTCCCCCTACTCAACATGTTTATATTATAAGTACTGAGTTGGGGGGGGGGACTAGCAAGCGTCATGCGTGATGGTTGAACTCAGGTAAAAGGGTTGAATTGTTGTGGAAGTAACTACTACATTAATCAACAAAGAACCGCGGGTATGGTGTAGGACTGTCTGTTGGACTCTTTACAGGACTACTGTTTAAAGGCCGACAGGTAGATCATAGGACTGTCCGTAGGACTATTTTTTAAGGGCCGGCATATATTAACTTTTTTGTAACACTTGGACCCACCGGGTATTTTCTGCACCTGGTTAAGTCCTACAATTTGATATTATTCTTATTTTATATTAGGTTTTTCGTTGAAACGATACGGTCATTGGAAAAAAATGCATTTAAATGTGTCGTGTCTCCATCATTTCATCATTACAATGTATCTGTACATTGCACTCTACGAGAACGGCTAAATGTCGTAACAATAGACAGCATAGCTGTGTTACTTGGTGCCATCTTATTAAATCTCTCTCAGAATTGTTCTGCTACCTTTTTCAAACGCACACAACTGAGTAAAAAAAAAAAGTAATGTTCATCTGTGAGTACATTCTCTCCCATGGAGAGTCCCATTTTCAACAACATTTACCCGACGTATCTTCCTCTTCACTACGGTGAAGACATGTTGGCTAGAGCTATGCAACGTATCTTCCTCTTCACTACGGTGAAGACATGTTGGGTAGAGCTATGCAACGTTGACAAACAAGCGTTTAAGTTCAAGATCCGAAAGTTCAGATTACTCTGTATTTTTGCGCAGATGAACTGGAAAGAAAAACTGGCCAGAACGCATTGGCCAGCCTGGGCCCCAAATACTTTTAATAACATTGCTAGAAGTTTGTTAGAGATAAATTATGCCCAGTGCATTACTTTATTACACGAAGCTAAACTCAGGGTTCAATGAGCACGTTGAACGAGGAAAGAAGAAATTCGTTAAAATGTGTGATACACCAGTGCCCCCCCCCCACCCAAGCCCCCACAACCCTCAATGGCCACTCCATTCTCCCTCAGATTTTGCGAACGTAACAGAAAGTGAGAAAAGTTCAGGGGAATGACATGTTGACAAAGAGAATGACATGTTGACATTGGGAATGACATGTTGACATTGGGAATGACATGTTGACTTTGGGAATGACATGTTGACAGTGGGAATGACATGTTGACATTGAAATGATATGTTGACAATGGGAATGACATGTTGACAATGGGAATGACATGTTGACAATGGGTAATGTATTAGCAAAAAGTATTACAACACGGGAAATTTAATATTTCTTTCGTTTATTTCTGTTTCTTACTTTTCTCTGTTTTCCTTCACATTTTGTTGTTATTACGTTGTAATTTTTTTTAAAAAAGTATATTTCACTTAGATTAGTAACCAAACAAATATTTCAATGGTTGAGAATTCATTTTCTTGTTGATGATAAAACAACTCATAACGTTTGAACATTTTTTTTACTTCTGTTTTCAGAATGAGAAATGGGTCTTCACTGGAAACAACCAAGTGCTGCAAGATTTTTGAAGTGGGAACATTGAGCCTTTTGCAGGGTATAGAAGTAAGGGATAATGGCATTTCTGCAAAATTTTCAAAATTTTGTTTACGAAGCCACATCTGTTTTGGCTCCACCACTTTTTTCATAAAACATGAAGTCGATGAGGAAGACTGCACTCAGCAGCAGTGCTTTGTCTCGAACGGGCATTTCCTTCGGAACAATAACTCCAAAAGAATCCACGTCTGTAAATATTTCCTGTACAATTGGAAAGAAATAAGGAATTCGCTTTAATGACGTGTGTGGCGGTATTTAACGTATTTGGTTGCATCTTGCATTTAAGTCAGATTATGCTGAATGTGATAGGCCTATATTATTACAAAGATTATACAGAGCCAAAGAACCACCATAGTCCCTCACTGGTATATATAGGTCTAATGGTATAATGCCTCTTGGCGTCCTGTCAATTAAAACATGTAATTATCGCATACTTTTTTTAAAATTTAGTATTGCGGTTATTAAGATTACGTAACTATCCTGTTTAATCAGGGGTGGCCATACCACAGCCAGCGCGCCCGCATGCGGCCCAGCACGTTAAACATTGCAGCCCACCGGATGTATCACACATTTTAACGAATTTCTTTTTTCCTCGTTCAGCTCTGCTTCTTTTAATTCATTAATTATCTTTATTTTAGTGGCTTTGACCGAAAATGACGCCCCTCAGATGCGTAAAAAAGAGCCACCCAGGGAGGACACCCCTCTCTTTTTTTCTAAGCCAGTGGATAAATGATATTATATATATATTTATTATATATATATATATATAAGTTCCGCCCCCCCCTTTCTTAGCCCGTGTATCGAATACCTCTAATGGCCGATGGGTTGATGATACAGAGATGAGGTTAGAGAAAACACTGAACAACTTTTGGCCACTGAAATTAGTTCACTGAAATGTTCAACAATTTTCTTCCAACATTAGAATACAGTTATTGCAATTTACATTTTTTTCTAACATGATGTACTGATATAGGTCTATGAGGTGTACCTTGGCCAATCCAGCAAATTTCTTGCGAATTTCTGCAACCACAGTGTCTTCTCCGTATTTATAGACCTTGAAGACATCCTCACAGCAGCAACAATCCCAACGACACAAGGGAGCTAATTTAAACAAACGGGAGATGAGCATGAAGCTTAGACATAATGTAAGAGCACAACACAGAGAACTATTCTCATAGGAAACCCATTAATTATAACTTGCCTGAATACATATGCCTAACTGAGGATTAGAAACTTAGCTTTATAATAATTATTGAACCATTGCAGTAGCTCTGCTTAACGTATTCCTAAACGTTGAAGCATTTGAAACAAAGAAAATCATTAACAATTTAAATTCAAAATAGTTTTAAATATATTTTTATGGAGCATACACTTAAAAAATATGAAAAGTATATAAAATAAATGCGATAAAATAAATTAATAAAATCCATATTTTGGAAAGAAACGGTTTCTGGGAGAAAATTGAATTACCTCGAATTTCGGAACAAATTATGTTAAATTTTTTCATACAATAAAATTGGGAGGTCAATTAGGATATTATCGTCAGGGTTCAATAATTGATTTCTCTACTTTGTTTTTAAGTTCCTAAGTGTGGAAAAATCCGTGTTCCTAAAGATAGATAGTTGGAAAATGTAGCAACTACTGACGGCCTCGTGTGCAATATTGAAAGCTAACCTAAGCAGTTCTTTTAGCTTTGAGCATAAGCAGTAGTGAGTAGGGCTGGGTGTGGGGTGCAGACTGCACTGCGCGACACCCTCACACTATACGAATTTTCTGAGAGTAAGGACATTTACCGCCATCTGATAACGCAACATCAAATATGTTCATTACGAAATTCGTGTTTTTTCTCTTGTGATCTTTTGATACATTCCTTCATCCCGACCGAACTCATCCATTTCTCAGTGCTACAGAATTATTGCTTTGCCGTTTATGATTTGAAATAAACTATTTAATCTAGCTAAGGGGGGCGTCCATTAATTACATCAACCATTTAAAAGCAATTTTTGACCGCCCCCCCCTTTTTTTTCTTTTGTCAACATTTCTATACCCCCCCCCCCCCCAATGAATTATAATATAAATAAATATATAAGTAAATTTTACTTTGTGCTGATCTATTTTAATAACCCAGGATTGTAGGAAAACGTTTTTATTGCATGTTTAGCTTGTTAATCAAATCAATAAGTAAAAACTTTATATAACTAAAAATTATATAGCTATTTTAATTTACACTCATTAAATTTGTTAAAATAATTTAATAACCAGTCAATTTTTAAAATAAAAATGTTAATAGAGAAATCATGATTGTTGACGTCAACTAATCTACCCCCCCTCCCCCTTGTCAATAATTGTCAAAGATTTTTAAATCCCCTCCCCCCCCCTATTTTGTTGACATAATTAATGGACAACACCTAAGTGACCTAAGTAAGTTAAGCAACATTCTGTAACAGTGAAAGTGACAGTGAAAGTGACTGTGACAATGATGGTGACAGTGAAAGTGACAGTGTGTAATCGAAGTTTCCAGGAAACGCACCTCTTATATCGTAGACTGGAATTCCTTCTTCGTGATAAACGACAAAGTGGTATTTGATGGGACTGCAGACTTCTCGGACGAAACCTATGGGTTGGGCGTAGCAGGAGACATGTACTTGTTGTCTGGAAACACACAGAGTAGTAAGTCACTTTAACTATTGAACCGTATCACATTGTGTATCTGTTCACTAACTCCATGGGGCTCATATTAAATTGTATGTATCAAATATTAAGTTTCACGAATTAATGTCCAACTAATGTATGTCCAAATAATAAATTAATGTCCAACTAATGTTATGTATGTCCAACTAAAATTAATGTCCAACTAATGTTAGTCCGACTAATTTAAGTCCAAAATTAATGTCAGAAATGCGTATAGAAACAAAAATAGTAACGTAAAATATAAAAACAAAAATTGGGCTTACGCCATGGCATTGCAGCATGCATAGCAAAACGGTCCTTTGCACGGCCTCATCGGACGCTCTATTGTGAGAACCTCGTTCAAATTATTGTCTGAGATGTGCATAGTGAATCCACGGCCCTCGGTACAGAATTGTCTGGACATGCAGCCCGATTCCTCCGCTGACAAACATAAAGATTGAAAGGAAATGATTTACAAGTGGTTGAACCGTCTGTTGGAATGGTACTGGAATATCGTCATGGCCGGATAAATGGATATGAAATGTTGTAACAAATTTTAAAATGCAACTGAGAAAGAGAGAGAATGAAAGAAAATAAAAATAGAGAGAGAGAGAGATTGAAAAAATGAAAGAGGGAAATAGAGAGGAGAAGGAAGGAAAGAAAGAAGGAAAGAAGTAAAGAGAGAAAAAAAGAAAGAAAGAAAAAAAGAAAGAAAGAAAAAGAGAAGAGAGAGAGAGCGAGAATAATACTAAGAAAGAAAGAAAGAAAAGGGGAAAGTAAGAAAGCAAAAAAGGAAGAGAGAGAGAATAAAAGAAAGATGAACGACAGAAATACTAACAATTAGAGCGGAGTGCAATTTAATTGCAATCTTGTCCTCCACATCCATCCATTACCAAAATGGCATTGGTACATGGTGAGCAATATTACCTGCCTGGTACACCAACCGACCAATTTCATCCATAATGTGATATCTGTTCTTTGTCTCAAACCCTACGAGGGCTTCTAGAAGTTCGACCTGCTGTTTGACTATAATTTGACTCATCTAAAGAGATAAAGACAGGCGAAATTTTCGATTAGCAAATGTCACTTACTTATTCGGTCATTATTTCTTACGTGTTATTATTGTCTTCTTCTTGTTAAATTAAATCCCCCTTTTAACCATGCACATTTTAACAATTTTAAGAGATACTATGGGCCGTCCGTAAAGTAGGTCACGCTATTTTTATGGCAATGTTTTCCCCCTCCCCATCGCCACGATATGTCCCCTAATCTCCGAGCCCCTAACCCCCCCCCCCCCCACACACAAAATAGTGCATCACACTTTCTTACTAAAAAAAAATGTTTAACAATGCACAACAAACAATTACTTGAACTATTTCATCTAAAACATACTTCACTACAACATACTTCACAAAAACATACTTCACTACAACATACTTCACTAAAACATACTTCACTAAAACATACTTCACTAAAACATACTTCACTAAAAAAATACTTCACTACAAAATACTACACTACAACATACTTCACTACAACATACTTCACTAAAACATACTTCACAAAACATACTTCATTAAAAATACTTCACTAAAACATACTTCACTAAAACATACTTCACTAAAACATACTTCACTAAAACATACTTCATTAAAACATACTTCACAAAAACATACTTCATTAAAACATACTTCACTAAAACATACTTCACTACAAAATACTACACTACAACATACTTCACTACAACATACTACACTACAACATACTTCACTACAACATACTTCACTAAAACATACTTCACTACAACATACTTTATTAAAACATACTTCACTACAACATACTACACTACAACATACTTCACTACAACATAATTCACTAAAACATATTTCACTAAATGATATTTCACTAAAACATATTTCACTAAATGATATTTCACTAAAACATACTACACTAGAACATACTTCACTAAAACATACTTCACTGCAACATACTTCACTAAAACAAACTTCACTACAACAAACTTCACTACAACATACTTCACTACAACATACTTTTTTTGAAACAGTGACTTATTATGTTTAATCCCCCCCCCCCCCCATGGGGTCAACAAATGTTTCACTTTCTTAGAACCGCCCCCCCCCCACCCTTTTTTCCCCACTTAGCGAGACGTAGTTTATTGACGGTCCTTAAAAATATTTATAAATATAATGATAATACTAAAACAACTAACGCTAATTATGTATAGAATACTTGATCAATGATAGTTGAATCTCTTTGCGCGCCTCTCCCCCCCCCCCCTTTCCTTAAAGCCACGAATCCAGTCACGTATCTAGGGTCAGTGCCGCCCGGGGGGGGGGGCGTGGGTCAAGATATTTGCCACCCATTTCGACGCCAAAAAAAATTGCCGAAAATGCGCCCCCCCCCCCCCAGCTTTAAAGAAAAAATTGCCGCACAGGACGCACCGCCCCTTCAACATCCACTTCCCACGCCACTGCTCTTCTTCTTCTATATATTAAGGGCCCATGATCAATGCATTGATCATTCTGGCTCCTATGCATGTAGAATGGATTTGCAATATTTATGTGCCTGGTGTTGATGAGGATATTTCCCTGGTTGCAAGGGCTACTCAGTGAGGGTATCATGCACTGGTGGTTGGAAGGCCTGAGGCAATAGACGTAAATGTGTCAAGTGTTGTCGCCTCGACTGTTCCTTTTGGAAGCTTGTTCCAGTCTCTGATTGTCTTTCGCAGGAAAGAACAGTTCCTATATTGGCTTCTCACTGGTATGAGCCGGAACTGCCCGTCATGGCCTCGTCGCTGTCTATTGGGGAGAGCGACGAGTTTCTGTTTAATGCAGGAGCCTATAAAAACGATATTTATTTAAGCCATGTTTAATGCTTTCGGCCCTTGGTCGGTTTATTTATTGAACGGGTTTCGGTAAAACGACATACCCCTCCCCACACATATCAACATCCCCCCATTTTTAATCATAAGGATGGTTCACTTTAGAGACCGATCGAATTTCTGCTTCGATTTCGGCACCGAAAGTTGACATTTGATAACTTTCGGCCTAGTTTCGTTTTCGGCCGAATCAGAAAAGTTAACTTTCGGTTTAATTTCGGCTTCAGTCGAAAGTAATTGAGACTTTCGGCCTTTTGGCCGAAAGTGACTGAGGTTGTCGGTCATCTATCAGAAGTCCGGCTTTCTGTCTCTAAGCCGGCAATCCGATATTTATCACTGCTCGACGTCTTGCTGCCATCGTATGTTATATGATCAACGTATTTTCGCGTATATAAGAAGCGTCTTATACAAAGTTTTACATACCCCGCATTCAGGGTGCGTCTTATGTAAAATATTTTTTACACATATCATCAAAACCCGCCTCTTATATATATCGGTGCGCTTTATAATTAACGGGAACGAACGGTACAGTGTGTGATATTGAAGGACGATTATTGCGGTCGATATTCACGTTTCACGATTTTCATTCCTAGTTGTAAAAACAATTGGGTAAGTGTTCAATAATTACCCCGTGTACCAATCCATTGGTAAGTGTTCAATAATTACCCCGTGTACCAATCAAATGGTAAGTGTTCAATAATTACCCCGTGTACCAATCCAATGGTAAGTGTTCAATAATTACCCCGTGTACCAATCCAATGGTAAGTGTTCAGTAATTACCCCGTGTACCAATCCAATGGTAAGTGTTCAATAATTACCCCGTGTACCAATCCAATGGTAAGTGTTCAGTAATTACCCCGTGTACCAATCCAATGGTAAGTGTTCAATAATTACCCCGTGTACCAATCCAATGGTAAGTGTTCAGTAATTACCCCGTGTACAAATCCAATGGTAAGTGTTCAGTAATCACCCCGTTTACCAATCCAATGCAGGCCACTTCGAATTAAAAATCATTTCGTTTCAATGTTTTGTATAAAAAGAATGTAAATATTGAAACTCCCCCTCCCCCCAAAAACCCCGTATATGCAGAATGTGTACATGAACGAATTTCAAAATATCTAAATATTTCCGTTTCGGCTTCGGTTTCGGCCGACAGTCATTTTTAATTTTCGGCCGAAATCAGAAAATCACTTTCGGTCGGTCTCTAGTTCACTTGTTCATCACTCTCAGTATTCTATTATTGGAATGTATTGCTGTGTATCCCATTGGTTTGGTAACAGATAACTCATACTGACTGCATGCGTTTAACATCAGCCGATGACTTACATTTGCCATTGTAGCTAGACCTTCCAACTGCTCCTTGCTTAAGCCGGCCATTTCTAATCAATTTGATTTTTTTTTACTGCAACTAAAATAAAGTTAAATTTCTTTGAGTGGGACCCTCCGTAAACATTTGGGCTGGGGTAAAAACCCTTGTAGTTTACCGGGCAGTTATGTTGACACATTCTCCTAGAAATTTCCAAGCAGTGCTAAATGGTGCAATTTCATTTTTTTTTGCACACCTAGATTAAAACCCGTTTTCTTAATTTTTGTTTGTTTTTTCCATTAAAAAGGATATCAAGATTGGGACTGGCCACAAAAAGGGGAGGGGTGGAATATGACAAAATATTGAGATATATTTTTAATATTTTATCATTTATACTATCTCAGGAATCGTGAAAATTTGCCCATGGTAGAAAACCTGGAAATGGGGAGATGGAGTTCACATGCGCCTAACTGGCAGCAGTGAGACCTCTCGAACATCGAACATCGGAGCGCCGTGAGCATGCTATCATAGCATGGAATGAGCGCTATATAAGTACTCCAATCAATATTTTAGCATCACATTTAAAACGCCAAATAAGAGACCTACGTGATCTCTTACAACTACACCTTGAACAGGGACCTCCTTCTGGAACCCAGTTAGGATTACATTCAGAACGGGGTACAGATAACATGATATTTGCAGCACACCAACTGCAGGGGGAAAAAAATTGTCAAGAGCACCAGAGGCCTGTGCATCACCTTTGTTGATCTGACCAAAGAATTTGACTCAGTCAGTAGGGATGGTCTGTGGGGGGTAAGAGAGAAGTTTGGCTGCCTGGGTAGATATATTAATAATATATTACAGCATTTCGTCAACTCCATGATGGTATGATGGCCAGGTTGATTGATTCTGGAGATGACCCTGTGGCTTTTCCTGTAGCCAATGGCGTAAAACAAGGCTGTGTTCTAGCCCCATCACTTTTTAGCATGGTATTCTCATCATTGGTGACTGATGCTTTTCTTGACAATAATGACGGCGTTCCTATAAGGACAAACGGTTGACTATTTAATCTTAGGAGACTGCTTTGGATATTACTAAGATTAAAGAAACGGTTATTCGAGACCTCTTGTTTGCTGGTGAATGTATCCTATGCAATTTCGGAAATGAAAATGCAGCAAATACTTGGTTGCTTTGCAAAGAACTGTGACAGCTGCGACCTCGCCATCAATACGAAAAAACGGAGATTTTGCAGCAGCCAGATCCAGGGAAAACTTATAAAGAGCCTAACATATCAGTGAAGGGACAGAATCTCCAAGCAGTTGGAACATTTACATATTTATGCAGCACCATCTCCAGGTCAGCAACAATAAATGATGAAATCAATAACCGAATTTTCAAAGAAAATATTGCATTTGGAAGTGTTTGATAGCGAAAGGGTCTCTGTCTTGTCATTAAGCTGAAGGTATATAGTGAGGATCGGTCTCACCAGCCACACCAAGAGCTGCAATCAGAAAAGATAAATCTATCGTCTCTCGAAGACGGAAAGATGCCATACATACATATAGTGCAACCGTATTAACTTCACTCCTATATGCTAGCGAGACGTTGACATAGCACAATAGACATCCTAGACAGCTAAACCATATTTACCTGCGATGACTACGTCATCTTGGTATAAGATTGCAGGACGGAATCCCTGATACAGAGGTCCTATAACGGGCCGAGTGTATCAGCATCCACCTGCTTCTTCAAAAGTGGCAAGCCAGATGGGCAGGGCATGTCACAAGAATGCCAGACAGCAGACTTCCCAAACGACTAATGTTCAGTGAACTCTCAAATTTGAAACGTTCAGATAAGAGGGGGGGGGGAGACAAAAAGCTTCAAGGACTGTCTAAAAGCTTCACTTCAATCCATGAACATTGACCTTGAATCGTGGGAGACCCTTGCCTTGGACCGTGCAAGCTGGCGTGACAGACTCACTGTCGGACCGTGCAAGCTGGCGTGACAGACTCACTGTCGGACCGTGCAAGCTGGCGTGACAGACTCACTGTCGGACCGTGCAAGCTGGCGTGACAGACTCACTGTCGGACCGTGCAAGCTGGCGTGACAGACTCACTGTCGGACCGTGCAAGCTGGCGTGACAGACTCACTGTCGGACCGTGCAAGCTGGCGTGACAGACTCACTGTCAATCCGTGCAAGATGGCGTGACAGACTCACTGTCGGTCCGTGCAAGCTGGCGTGACATACTCACTGTCGGACCGTGCAAGCTGGCGTGACAGACTCACTGTCGGACCGTGCAAGCTGGCGTGACAGACTCACTGTCTGACCGTGCAAGCTGGCGTGACAGACTCACTGTCGGTCCGTGCAAGCTGGCGTGACATACTCACTGTCGGAGACAAAACCATTTAGAGAATAAGCAAACTACTCATGCCCACAGAAAGCGCACATATATAGAAACTGTTTTACACTGTCATCACATTACACTTTGTTTCAACATTGGAGGACACGCACATTACACTTTGTTTCAACGTTGGAGGACACGCACATTACACTTTGTTTCAACGTTGGAGGACACGCACATTACACTTTGTTTCAACATTGGAGGACACGCACATTACACGTTGTTTCAACATTGGAGGACACGCACATTACACTTTGTTTCAACATTGGAGGACACGCACATTACACTTTGTTTCAACATTGGAGAACACGCACATTACACTTTGTTTCAACATTGGAAGACACGCACATTACACTTTGTTTCAACATTAGAAGACACGCACATTACACTTTGTTTCAACATTGGAGGACACGCACATTACACTTTGTTTCAACATTGGAAGACACGCACATTACACTTTGTTTCAACATTGGAGGACACGCACATTACACGTTGTTTCAACATTGGAGGACACGCACATTACACTTTGTTTCAACATTGGAGGACACGCACATTACACGTTGTTTCAACATTGGAGGACACGCACATTACACTTTGTTTCAACATTGGAGGACACGCACATTACACGTTGTTTCAACATTGGAGGACACGCACATTACACTTTGTTTCAACATTGGAGGACACGCACATTACACTTTGTTTCAACATTGGAGGACACGCACATTACACTTTGTTTCAACATTGGAAGACACGCACATTACACTTTGTTTCAACATTGGAGGACACGCACATTACACTTTGTTTCAACATTGGAAGACACGCACATTACACTTTGTTTCAACATTGGAAGACACGCACATTACACTTTGTTTCAACATTGGAGGACACGCACATTACACTTTGTTTCAACATTAGAGGACACGCACATTACACTTTGTTTCAACATTGGAGGACACGCACATTACACTTTGTTTCAACGTTGGAGGACACGCACATTACACTTTGTTTCAACATTGGAGGACACGCACATTACACTTTGTTTCAACGTTGGAGGACAGGCACATTACACTTTGTTTCAACGTTGGAGGACACGCACATTACACTTTGTTTCAACATTGGAGGACACGCACATTACACTTTGTTTCAACATTGGAGGACACGCACATTACACTTTGTTTCAACATTGGAGGACACGCACATTACACTTTGTTTCAACATTGGAAGACACGCACATTACACGTTGTTTCAACATTGGAGGACACACACATTACACTTTGTTTCAACATTGGAGGACACGCACATTACACTTTGTTTCAACATTGGAGGACACGCACATTACACTTTGTTTCAACATTGGAAGACACTGACATTACACTTTGTTTCAACATTGGAGGACACGCACATTACACTTTGTTTCAACGTTGGAGGACACGCACACTACACTTTGTTTCAACGTTGGAGGACACGCACATTACACTTTGTTTCAACATTGGAGGACACGCACATTACACTTTGTTTCAACATTGGAGGACACGCACATTACACTTTGTTTCAACATTGGAGGACACGCACATTACACTTTGTTTCAACGTTGGAGGACACGCACATTACACGTTGTTTCAACATTGGAGGACACACACATTACACTTTGTTTCAACATTGGAGGACACGCACATTACACTTTGTTTCAACATTGGAGGACACGCACATTACACTTTGTTTCAACATTGGAAGACACTGACATTACACTTTGTTTCAACGTTGGAGGACACGCACATTACACTTTGTTTCAACGTTGGAGGACACGCACACTACACTTTGTTTCAACATTGGAGGACACGCACATTACACTTTGTTTCAACGTTGGAGGACACGCACATTACACTTTGTTTCAACATTGGAGGACACGCACTTTGTGCATGAAAGATATCAAAACCTAAGTTTCAAAAGAGGGAGCTCTTCCTCTTTGCACGACTCAGTATGATAGAGCAACGATAACGTGTGCTGGTGGTGTGCTGTGTTTTACTTGAAAGATAAACTACTGGTCATTATTGTATTACTTGTTAGGATTCCAGTAAAAGGCAAATAGGACTATTTTAAACTTGGCCATCTCTACCAGGGCATTTCTAGGGTATATTTACCAGGGTCTTTATAGGGTATGTTTGCCATGGGTATTTGTAGGGTATATTTAACAGGGCATTGATGGGTTTTGATTTATTTTTTTTGGCATCCATCCATTACAATGTGACTGACAAATTGTGTAGACTTCGAAAGGCGAAATCAAAAGGCCTGAGATTTTTCTTTAGTAGGATAAGCTGGTTCCCTAGAAGGTAAAGTAAATCGCCTCTCTCCACGCATCTGGATAACCCAAGGGAACATCGTGTGTGGATAATACAGTCTGGCACCCGTAGCGTCGCAGGAGTGGTGGGATTTCATTGTGTTTATGTCATAACGCCTTCGGGACTCCATCTCCGGGTTTGAATTCAACGTTTATCTTCTCTTGGATAAGTTGGCATCCACCCGGGTTGATGTTATTGCTTGTCCCATGGAACTCCACAAGCTTGTTATGGACTCAGTTTATGCCGCTCTGCCCCCCAGGGCATCATCATTAACAGGGCATTGATGGGGTGTATTTACCAGGGCAATCATGAGGTATTAATCTGGTATTTTTACCAGGACCATGGTATTAATGTGGTAAGTTGTAATGTTATTAGTGGGATATCTTTACCAGGGCGATATTGAGGTAACTTTATTGGATTTTTAATGAGGTATATTTACCTGGGCAATAATGGGATATATTTACCTGGGCAATACTGGGGTAGATTTACCTGAGCGATAATAGTGGTAGCTATACAAGGGATTTAATAGGACTAGACTTAAAAAAATGACAAAACATTATACCAGTTTGGCCAATGAAAAACGACCACATTACAACATTGAAACTCATCAAAAACTTATTTTATTAGATTTTCAAAAGAAAAGCTGAAAACATAAGCTGAACAATGTCAAGAGATGCCAAGTGCTTGAACATTTTTAGTTTTCTATAAAACAGTCTCATCCATGGAGTTCATTCATTTAGCTAGATCAGATTCAGATCTTTAATAACGATGTGTTCATACTGCAGTGAATGTAAATCAGAGCAAGACGTTTGTAGCACATTTCACAAGAAGATTTTAAATATGTGGGTCATTGCTGACTGCTGTCAGAATTGTTTTTTAAAATTTACAGTTGTTGAGAAGCTGTTAGATAAAAAATGATTAGAGCAACAGGTACTGGACTTACTAACACATTTTGAAGATATTAAGATAAGTATTAGCTTTAAAGTACCAAGAATTATGATGACATTAACATGGAGTAAATTTGTTTGAAATTCAAATGTTGAATAAAAATAGTATTTGCTAAAAACAATTACTATGGTAACTGCAAATAACAAAATCAATTACGAGCTGTCAAAGAGCAAGCAAACATTATAATTTTTATGACTTCAAACCTAAATATCCATTTTAGAGCATTTATATAAGCTATCTTATAGTTCAGAAACTTTTGTACTTGAGTACTATATTATTTATGCTTGAACACAACATCCAGTATTAATTAATTGAAGAAATGTTTATTTAAATTATTACTTGAAAAAATTAAACAAACGGAAGTGAAATACACTTGCTTAAATCATGAAACAGTGAATTTATTGATAAATATAATTATTGGAATGTCTTATAGAAGTAAAATCAACTAAAACTAAGAGTCATCTGTTGCAGTCCGCGATGCGAGGGCCACATACACCTTTCTCAAAGATGGCTGGGCAAAAGGAAATTCAGAATTGAGCCTGTCTACAATGGCTGAGAGAGCTTGGACCCGATCCTCTTGCTTGCGTGATTCCAGCTCTAAGGAAGATGGTGTTCGACACATCATGATGTACTTGCCCTCTTTGACTTGCTGGTAATACTTCATCTTTTGTTGGCGTGCCAGGAGTTCAGTTAAATTCTGAAAATAATAATGTAATCAAACTATTTTAATTTCATTACAACAGAGCCTCAATCAAAATAACCTGCACATTTTTTTACTATATATCTTAGTTTGTTAAAGGACACATAAAAAAAGATATATATTATATGTCATTGGGGTTTTTTTGAGCTAGCAGCAACAATGTTCTTTTAAAAGGAAATTTATCCAGTTCAATTTAAAATATTGAATAAATACAATATTTATGAATCCCAAAACTGTAGCATAAAAAAAAAGCAAAATCTACCTATGTTGCTATAAATATTATATTGACGGGAAGACCAACTTTTTAAAAAATGTGAATAGAACTTTCTAGAAATCTCCTCATGAGCATACTTGTAAGACTATTTTTTCCAGACTTACTCTTTGTTTTATTTCCATTGTCCTATCAATATCACCATCCATTGAGTCTGAGGCCCCCTGCAGTTGCTGGCAGTTGATCTGTTTCTGTTCAAGCTGCTCACTCATAACCTGCTGGTGGTCTCTTAGCTCTTGAATCTCACCATCACAAGCGTTGGCTTCCTAATAAAAAAGACAAGTAACTTTTGCTTTAACAGCCATCTGTGAGAAATAAAAGTGCCTCATTCATGCACCCATTGGATGTTCAAAATAGTGATATATTTTCTTTTCCAAGTTTGATTTCTACACTTGAGGCTCACAGGTGTTTTTTTAAAACTATTTTATCCACTTTATGTATCTTCATCATACATTTTATCTACATTATGTATCTTCATCATATATTTTATCTACATTATGTATCTTCATCATATATTTTATCTACATTATGTATCTTCATCATATATTTTATCTACATTATGTATCTTCATCATATATTTTATCTACATTATGTATCTTCATCATATATTTTATCTACATTATGTATCTCATCATAAAGAAAACAAAAGTCCAAACAATGACACAAAACTTCAGGATCAAATCTGAAATTAATTGGAATATGACAAGGGTGAGCCGCTTGGACCTGGGACCTCTTGGCAGATTCTTTTTGAAAGAAATATTGCAAGAACAGAATGATTAAATTAATGGAGGCCATTATGAGAATTTGAGAACAGTTTTATATGATGTCTGGGAACTATAGACAGTGAGGGAGAAAAAAATTAATTAGAGGTGCCTTTCAATGTCGAGAGAGTGTGAAGTGAAAGATGTTCATTTGGTTTATGAGGTGATAATCCCCGCTAAAATTTGGTTTGTTCAAGACATTGCCATGTTTTACTCTTGAAATGATATGCAGAATGTTACGTTAATAAAGTGTCAAAAGTATTAGTTTGATCTAAAATTTATATTAGCAAATTTGATGATGCCTAGTTAGGCTGAAGTTGATTCTTAAATAATTTTTAACAAAATATTATTTACAGACTATACGTTAATTTTTTTATATTGTTCCTTTGAGATCATGAACTACCACTGCTATATATAATTTATTTGAATGGTTTGGCTAGACACATGGAGTTTTCTTGATTTTTGAGTGGGTGTGTGTTAATAAAAACACTTCTTAAACAATGCCATAAAACGTAAACTCCCATTTTACTTGTCAGATATCCATACAAATATTCTGTGTCAGCAAACATCTAGAACGTATGATAAAGACCTGTGAGGCAACTTACTCACCTGAATAGTTTGTTTGATTTTCTTCCTGATCTCACCCATCTGTCTCTCAAATATTCCCTTGGTCACAACTTTCTTCTTCATTTTAGATTGGGCATCTCCTCTTGTCAGAATTGTATCACGCCTAAACAGTGAGAGCTAATTTTTAATGACCAACATATATTCATTACATATATGATAAATATACTTAACCTCTAAGAAACAAGTATCTATAAATTTATTGTAACTATCTTTTGTTAAATTCACCATCAGTAACAATTATGCTATTTGCCAACCTGGAGACAGCTTTTTCCATGTCCTGAATCATTTTTTCTTGCTGTTTCATAAGCTGAGAGTACCTCACTTGCATGCGATGAATCTCAGATCTCATGGCTCGCATCTCTCCTTGACCAATCTCTGAGTCCACTGCAGCCCGAGTTTCACGAGCAAGCTGTGTCTTCTTCTCCCATAACATAATTTGTCTCCTGAATAATGACAAGTGTCAACGAATTAGAAAAGTCAACCTCCAGCAGCTGATTGACCTATCAAGAAATCGCCCAGATGAGTCACCTGATTGGCTATGGGAGGTTGGCTAACGGCTAAAAAAATGTATACATAAAAAGTTGTTATTGAATAAAAGTAAATAAAAGCTTTTGAACAAAAGACAAGCAAGCTTTAATATTTTTGGTATTTAAAAAATGAAGTATTTTATACTCTCCTCTTTGTCTAACATAAATTCGTTTCGATCTAATATAATAATATCACTCTCCTTGAACTAAGAATCAGATCCATCACATGGGTCTCAGATATTTAAGGAGTCAATGATTTTATGTTTGAAAAAAAAAATTAACCCATCAACTTTGAATGCAGGGGTCACAAAACAGAGAAGAGGCCGGGGGGGGGGGGGGGGGGGTTCAAAAGTCATGAAACACCTCTGCTAATAATTGCTGCATGCGGATGGGTGAGCTCAAATACATTTTTAAATGGGGATATACGATGCCAACACTTTCAAGAGTTTTATTTGTTGTTAGTTTTTTTTAAACTATTATTTGCACATTTTTCAACAAGCACGTTCTCTTTCAAAATATTTTCAAACCAAAGGACTTGATTTAACTGAAAAGAACATTGAGAAATGCAATAACATGAGGCAAGGCTGAGTTAATTAAACAAATTTCACTGAATGAGCAAATGTCTAGTTAGATAAAGAACAAGAGGATTTGGAAGCTGAAACTGTGCATTGCAGGAAACAAAAAGTCCTTCATGGAGAAATTGCTAGATGAACGTTTGATCCAGTTATCAAACATTTCATGCCGATGTCAACGATCAGGTTTTTAATAAAGTGGTGAGTATTTTTTGCAACAGATTCACAGGAAATGACAAGATGGCAGCAAGCATGGCATAACCCCGTCGGAGAACATTGGATGAACTTGGTGGCAACTCACATGAAACTGACACATTTCTCAGCAGCAAAATTTTGTGATTCAACACTGGAGGCAAGCCAACCAGAATTTGTGAAGACAGTGGCGTAGTGAGGGGGGGCAAGGGGGGCATCATGCCCCGGGCGCTACTCACAAAGGGGCGCCAAATGGTATATTTTACTATAATAGTGTATGGTTTTCGAATAGGGGGGCGCTAAAAAGGTATTGGGGGGCGCTAAAAAGGTATTGTGCCCCGGGTGCGAGTTAAGCTCGCTACGCCACTGTGTGAAGAATATCTAGATTTTTTTAATTTAATTTAATTTTGTTACAGTTATCAAAATTAATATTACATGATATAAATTAAAAACGTTTTGGGAGAAGGCCATTCATCCAAATGACAAATCGCCCAAGCAGAATCTATCCCTCAATCCACCCCTATTAACCTCTTTATTTAAAAAAAAAAAAATTCCCACTTTATAAAGTACAATGCAACTTCATGTCTGCCACTAACAGCATGCACTGGCCAACCATTGTGATAACATACATTTGAATATTCCAGCCTTAAATGTATTAGGTCACTGTATTCAAAACAAATGAGAAAATGAGTGGTGTTCTGTTAAGAGGTGTATCATTGTATTAATATTGAGGGCACATTTTTTACTGGATTTTGGCAGGTCAGTGTGCTTTAGCAGGTCAGTGTGCATTAGCAGGTCAGTGTGCTTTAGCAGGTCATTGTGCTATAGCACACAACATTGGACAAACACTGAATTACAGACACAAGCATATTTGCATTTTCTTCTCACTTTGGCTGGCAAATGGAAAGAGACAGGGAAGGGAAGACAGAAAACACAACTTTGTAGTCAGTAAGTTTAGCTAAAATTGTGATGGAGATCAAAACACTACTTTTAAATTAGCTGGTACTACTACAATTCTACAATGTGATGTGGATGAACTATTGTGTATTTGTAAAAAAAATTAAAAATGTACTAACTCTGCTTCTACAAGACTGTTGAGGAGCCTTTCCTTCTCATCTTTGATTCCATCCAGTCTGGCTTGGAACTGTATTGACTCCAACTCAGCTCCCTTTAGTAGAGAATGGTAAAACAACACGACAGTCAAGAGCACAAATTCTTTTAGAAATAAAACTAATTCAAATCACGTATCTATAGGCCAAAAAAAGTCATACAATGAAACTTATTTATTTCATTTGAAATGTCAAGAAATAAACCAAAATAAAATTTAACAACTATCTGCCTAGCACAAATCTGTGGCCCTGGCAGTAACTAAAACCTTAAAAAATATTTGACATGGAAAACACCAACCTGCAGCCCTGCTACAAATGCATTCTCCATGAGAATATTTCCCTGCTCCAACTCCTCCCCTACACACTTCTCTTTGTGCAGAAGGCTGTTCAGTTTGATGATGTCATTTCTCATGTTGCGAACATTGCGTTCAATCTCACACATTGCATGTTGCTGCTGTTCGATTTCATCTGGTGGGGAATTTAAAAAATACATTTTGAAATATGATCAATTATACAGTCTTGAACTTTGTGTCTGAAGATCAGTGGGTGTGAAACTCCTGAAATGGTTTATGAATAGCATTCTCATAATTATTTATAAACAATGGAGCAAAGAATGTGACAAGCTTACTTACCATCAATTTAATTTTGCAAGGCATGCACAATAGGTAGAACAACATTTCACAACATAAATACTACAATTAAACAATGTTCAACTGTAACATGGTCATGGTAAGCTGCACAACCTTGGGCTCAGAAAATGCAATTAAATTATGCAGCTAACTGATATTGATAGAGCTGGGTTTTTTTTTAACATTTACTTTCAGTTCTCAATTTCTTCTGAGACAGGATCGTCAACTGTCTCCTGGCAGCAACCAAGTCTTTCATCTCCATGTCCTTGGTCTCACAAAGTGTCACTAACTCATTTTGCTGTCTCAGCCACAGCTGCTGTAAGTCCAGGACCTCCTGGTGGCGCAGGTCAATGGATTTGTTCAAGGAGTTGACCTGGATTTCCAGTGGACCTAACTCAACTCCCTGTAAAAGAAAAAAAAATTTTTATGCTCCCCAGGTCACAAAGAAAATCAAAGTAATATAGAAAATGTTCATCCCCATAGCACAAAAGATGCATAAATAAAATTATTTTACTTTCAATAACATTTAACTTCTGGATAAGTCATCATAGATGCTGTGAACTGGATTTGTTATGAATGTTTGATAGGGCGAGTTGTTGATTGTGAGAGTGTTTTGCAAGTTGTTGATCATGAGGTCAGAGCGTGAAGTTGGTTCGTGTTGAGCTTTAGTGTATGCTGGGTGTTTGTGTGTAATGATATAAAAGGACAGTGTGTTAGTTAGTAGGAGAGGAGCCGAGTTGAGCTGAGAGGAGGTTCAAGAACAAGGGCTGTGTGACAGAGGGAGATCATGATGAACACCTGTGGTAGTGAGAGGTTACTTGAGACCTGTTTAATAAGGATTTGATTATGTGCTTCTAAAGGATTAGTGACTCTTGCTAGTACTGCATGTGTTTATGAGGAATAAAGGATTATATTATGAAACTTCTGATATTCATGGACTTTGTTGTGTGATTGGGGATCCATAACTGTCAGCCCCGTAGGGTGTACCAGGACATACTCAAGCAAGCGTACTACATAACAATAGTAGTAATCATAGACGTGATAAATAATTCACATGCATCAATAGACCCTAGACAACAAAAGAAGGCCTCAACAATAGACATGTTTTGATAATCGGTCTACAGATAGCCTTGAAAACATAAACATGGATATTTTTAATGTGTACAGACAGTGTGAACAATTTTTAAATGTAATCCCAATACACTTAGCAGTCCTTTCACAAAAATGTCTTGTTTGAGAAACAGAAACCTAGTCCAGTAAAACAAAGACTAATAAACTGGGTCTATTTTACTATGAGATGTCTTTAAATACCCCCTACAGTGGAGCCAAATCTTACCCCAGCAGCTGCAATCAGCTGAGTGAGTTTTTTGTTCATTGTGTCCACTTGGCTCTGCTTCCGTTCAATGACAGCATTCCTCTTGACAATCTCTTGCTCGCTCTTGTTAATGATGGCGTTCTGTTCAGCTATTTGAGCCTCCAAACCTTCCAGTATTTTTTTCAGGCGTTCCGTGCGGCTTTTAACATTCACTAGTTCTAAGGTGGCCTGTGCAATGGCATTCTCAACGTCTGCTGTTTCTGTTTCCTATTTGAAATTTGGAAGCATGTTTATAATTCGAGAGTGAGCAAACATGTTTAACTTTAAATTCATCATTGTAAAGAAAACGGCTTCACATTTGAATTTGAGAAAGTGCTTTTTGAAAAACAAGCGGCTACTTTGATAAATGAATACAAATACCAGCAGAACAAAATAAATATGAAATACTGCCAATTTTCTGTTTTAACTCTTGAAAAAATATCATTTACCAAATTCTTAGAGACTGTCGGTCTTATTTAATACAATTTGTGTTACTGACCAGTTTCTTGGTGGCGTCCCTGGTTTTTCTGATAAGATTTTTGCTGTAGTAGGTGGCCTTGTCCAGTGTTAGCTGGGCTCGCATCCTCTCTAGAATCTCATCCTCCAGCTTCACCTTTGCTTGGTATTCTTGCTCTATCTGTTTTCTCAGACATGCAAGCTCTGCAGTCCTCAGGTTTTTGTCCTAGTTAGAGAATGCATGCAAGACAATGAGAGATAGAGGGAGGACACATAAATCCACATTTTATATGATCTTGGTCACAGTTCAGAGATATAAGCTTATACGCAAATATGCAAATAGCATTTTACTGAATTCCAAAACAAAGTTAAAATTTAAAAGATTTATATTAGCTAACATTATTTATTAATATTAATAAAATATAACTAATACATCAATAAGTTCTGTTTTTTTTTTTAATGTACCACATGTGGCTTTTAAAAACATAATACGATCATTGACTGAAGTCCCTTTCCTGTAACGTAAAAGATGATGAACAATTCATGGATTGTTGAAAATAGAAAATTACATGTATTTGTAGGAAATACTACATATACAAACAATGTAAACATTGACGTACAGCAATAGCTCTAGCAAGGGCCGCCTCAGTCTCCTGTAGCATTCGTGTAAATGTGGAGAATTCATTCACAAGGCTGTCCTGTTTACTTTGAACCTGTTTGAGAAAAACAACCACAGCATGACTTCTGTCAAGTTTAATTATTTAAACTTGAAAAACAAATATTTAAATGAATAAATAAACTATCAAAATTTTTCCCGGATTCCTCAAAATATCTCAAGTCACCAGTTTGCAACAAATTAAAAAAACTCACTGGAGATTATCTTCTTAGTAAAAAAAATAAATAAGGCCACATACTTACTTGAGCCATGTGTTTTTTAGCTCCTTCTATTTCTCTGTCAGTCTTATTTAATATGTGGGTGAGTTTCTCATTCTGCTCCTGCTCCTTTTGTATAGACTTCTTGTAGCCTTCCATTTCAGTTTGCAAAGTTAAGATATATTGCTCTTGTTGCCTGGGAACATTCATAAACAATCACACAATATGCAAAAGAAAATATAATATTTTAATCCCCACCCCACCACCTTGGGTAATGAATCAATACAAATTTCTTCATGGCTCTCTGCTTGAATATGTTAAACCATTTATCCAGCTTCAAAATGATAATTTTATTAGCCTAATGGACATTGATAAGTTTAAACACTTGTGCACAACTTTGGGATCATAAAATTTTGGTTACTATTTAAGTATTCAACCATTTGTTTTATTTTCATCATGAGATGGGGAAAAAAAGTGGGGAAAGGGGGGGGGGGTATCTCTATAATAAAATAATTCTTGAGTGGGATCCTACACATTATAATATTGACTACCAATGAATTAAATGATCCAAGTATTTGTTTTTTGTTAAGCAGTACTTATATCGCGCTCATTCCAAGCTATGGTAGCATGCTCACGGCGCTCCGATGTTCGATGTTCGAGAGGCATCACTTACATGGTGCTTTAGGTTTTAATTAGAATTAGGTAAGCAGTGTTACTGTGCTTGTTAACCAATTATAATGTTAAAAGCATCTTATCTCCATAAAAGATCACCACTTACACCATTGCATCTTGCATAGCTGCATAAGCCTCATCTCTACGACGCATTCCAATCAAAGAACTGTTCCACTTTTGGTAAAGGTCTTTCTTCTCCATTTCAATGGACTAGTTGACATAAAAATCAATTACAATTTTGTTTAAGAAACAAAGCATTTCCAGAATGAAAGTATACTCCTAGATTTTTGTGCCAAGATGATAAACTTTAAAATAAAAGTAAATGTCATTTAATCAAATGCCCTGATAATATACTTGATCTTTCTGTCTCTTTTTCTATCCTATCTAATGCAGCATTCTTTATAGCTGATTGAAACTGATTGGAAAGAACTCATAAATAAGTCTTAGGTCAAATGTGTAAACTAAAATTTGATTCCTTACAAAATTTTTAGTCTGTTTTTTTCATTGCAAGTAGGTAAAGTTTAAAAAATATTGATATGTGAGATCTCCTGACCTCTATCTCCATGTGAGCTTCAATCAAGCTCTCCTTAGCAGCTTTAGTCTCATCTGTCTGGGCACTAATCTGAGCCTCATACATAGCAATCTCTTCTTTAAGCCTGTCCACTTTTTCCACCAATCTGTCCACGTACAGATCCTGAAAATAAATGGGATTGATTACCATGAAATGAACTGAAAACATAAGCGTACAAACTTCTTTATGATAAGATAATTGTGAAGATCAGGTTTCCCAAAACATGTTACTATCTCAACTTATAAAATTTACTGCCACATTACTCACCTGTTTCTGTTTCTGCATCTCAGCCTTGGCCACTTCAGTCTCAACCTTCTCTGCTGCACGACGCATCACTGATATGTCAGACCTGACATTGTCCTTGGCATTTTGCATGTAAAATAGCCTTAGGGCTAAGTTTTCAACTTCATTCTGTAACTCTGTGCCTAGGGTGTACAAAATATTTCTAAATCTTCAAATTGAAAGAAATGTTTGATAGCTATAGCCAATGTTTTATCATTCAAAAGCAATTGATTTTCATAAAAGGAACTGTCAAAAAACTGACAAGAATTTACTCCTTGGGGGAAAAAGTGGGAAGGGGAAGCCGGAACTAAAATTTAATCTGACTCTGGTTAAATAGTAATATCATTAATGAATAGAGTCAGAGGGTTATGATCATCTTCACAAACCTTTCTTTCTTTCCTTGTTAACTATCAACTGAGATTCTTTATACAGCCCTCTGATATCAGTAAGCTCCTGCTCCTCTTTCTGTCTCTCTTGCTTCAGTGTTGCAACTTTATCATGCTGCTGCTCAAGAATCATCTGCTCACAAGGAGATAATACAAGTAAATATGTAAAAATTTACATTATATGTATGTTTAACACCAGCTCCCTTAACTATTTTTACACCTGGAAGAACTTTGAAATTATGCTTAGACCTTAGTTTTAAATCCACGACAAGGCAGTCCATGCTTGACAACAATGATGTAATGGTGGATCTGTTTTGGGGTGGTTTTCTGAGTGCAAGGTACTAATATATTTTTTAGATCTGTTTCTGCATCTCAGCTTGGTTGCTTCAGTTTCTACTTACTCAAATTTGAGAAATTAGAATGCTGGGTTATGGTTCCTGTAGCTATTCATTATTTTCATTTAGAAAGGTGACCATAACTCAAATCAATGTAACTTACAACATTCCTGTTACTTATCATACTCTCTGTGTGCCTTCTATATAACTTACAGTATTTCTTTTATGTACAGTTTCAACAGTGGTCCAGAACTCACACTTGCAAATTTTTCAGGATAATTCTGCATCTAGTTATTGTCTAAAAGATCTTGTTTATATTGTTTTGATTCTGATCCCTTGGTTCGTCTTGGTTGTGAAACTTTTAAATTCATTATTAGTCAAAGAATCTTTGTATTATTCAAATTTTATGTTAGTTAATTAAACTATTTTACAGTTAATGTCTTCAGAGTCAATGTCAACTCCACAGCCACACAAGCAAGAAATGGGAAATATAGCAAAAAAATAAAAAAGTAAATTATCATACTTGGCAACTTTAACTACCTGATATCTTGCCAGTTCTTGTTGAACTCCATATAACTCAACACCCAGATCCTCTCGTTCCTTCTTCTTGACACGAACATTTTCATTCTGGACAAAATGGAACAAAAGAATCACACGACTATAAAAACATAAATCCAAACAAACTTTCTTTACAAATTTTTTTATTTTTTTTTTAGATTTCAATTTAAAAAATATATTTTATCAGTAACAGGTATTCACTGTTTAAAAAAATATTTTCTTGCACCCAATAATTCATAGCAGACTTTTTTTGTAAATGTCCTGTTAAAACTGAATTCATAATTGATACCAGCCATATTAGTGAATAACTCATGAAATAATGAAATGAAAAGAAAAAAAAACTTACCAGTTCTCTCAGCTCCAATGTCATTTTGTCATTCTGTTTTGTCAGATGAGATTTCAGTGCTGCTTGAAATCTTTTCATAAGAGGCTGAAAATAAGCATTGTTTTCTTGATGGAGAATAAGTAGACCCGGTGAAAAAATATGTCATACAAAAATCAACATTGATCTGTTGTGTGGAAGTGTGGTTGAAGGTCAAGGTTAACTATTCTAAGCAGGAGGTGTATCCCATTCCAGGTTGGTTAGCTCTTATTTTGTCAAAAAACACCACACTGACAGAAAGAATGTGGTGATTACACTTTTTTTTTACTGTTTTAATTCTTTTTATGACAAAAAGCTGCTTACATGTCATAGAATTAAATTATTCATAAGCATCCTATGTGGAACACTGCCTACAGAATTGAGTACTTCTTATAGAACTAATAAGATGAGCTTTTTAAAATTTAGAGTTAATTCATTGAAAATATGCTCAGAACATTATCGAAGTGAATGTGTAAGAGATGCCCTAAGCCATTTTGTTAAAAAGTAGTAACACTTTCACTCTCATTTACTTCCAAAGCTGAACATGTAAATGTGCTAATTTTGCATTCAGCTTGAAAATACAAAATGGTAATGAATTTTTTTAATAATTTTATAACTCTTTATATTGTTTTTGCATCAGTGTGTAAAATATTAGATATCTGTGAGCTTTATGAGTCTTTGATATGAATGGATGTTAAATGTATGTGTGTGTCTAGTAAGTGTCTCATGCACTGTAGAGGTTTTCTTATCTTTTACAATTAATGTAAACAAATGTTTTTAAATTGTACAAGAAAACCCCATGTGCACAACCACATCATGACATAAAACATGAAGTTCTTGAAGTAAGGGAATTGTTTTATTTTTTAAAAAGTTTTTATTCATGTCACATTGACTTGTTTCTACTGATAATAGAGCCTATATCACATTTAATATCTTGGTATTTGACTGGACAGTTGGAGGACACATAACTTATTTAATGGAATCTAGCAAATTTTCACTCTGCTTTAAAGCTTCTTGTAGGGGTTTCCTGATGGCCTTTAGTACAATAAGTAGAAAGCAATCATGGTTACTCTCAACTAGAAACCCAACATTAATGCTGCTGTAAATAATAAGGGATCATAAAAAAAATTAAATGCATTACAATTGGTTAATAAACAAAAGCCAAAAATAATTATAAATTAATGTTAAAAATTAATCAAAACTTATTGCCCCTTTCCAGAAGAGATCAATATGCATCATGTTGTGATTGACAAGTACCATTTCTGCCAGGCTATTCTCTCACAATTCTTCTGCTGCTCTCTTGGATACTACTTTTCAGCTAAGTACTATTTTTTTATTTAATTCTGTTTTTTCTGTTGTTTTATTTGCTGGCCAAGGTTTCCTGTTGACACGTTCATTGTTTCGTTGCATTCCTTTTTTCAGGATTTCCCATTCTTTGTTCAACTCATTTCCATGCAAGTAGTACAGCCACAATGATGTCACATGACTCATCTCTCTAACACTTGTAAAATAAGCAGGCTCAAAACTTTCTGACAATTAGTTGCAGCTCTGTAATCCCTCCTAAATGCATAAGATGATCTCATCAAGCTCTTGGTCCCTATGCAAAACCATGAACAAAGCAGACCAAGCTTTGCATATAATACTTACCTAGATCTAGACAAAAAATGACATGATTTTGAGAGTGGGAGTGGCAACAAAACTAGGAGCTTAGGGACCAATCTTAACCACACAAAAAACCACACAAAAAAAGTGGCACTTATAACAAATTAATTTCCTCAAAATATTTACAATTATTGCTAAAAGCAACCGGTACTTCCTCCAAATCCGCCCCCCCCCCCATCCTCAGCGTGCATTGATAACAAAATCATAAGAATTCTCATCAAAGAACAAGTACATCTCTCCTTCCTGATTAGATACAGTACTCAACCAATTGTTTCTATTTATTTAATATTAGACTCACATGATCTGGATCCAAAACAACCATATCAGTTTCATTTTCACTTTCGTCTGTCTCAAGGCCTTGTTCGTCATTATTTGCATCAGAATCATCATGACCACCGGCATCATCTCCAGGGCCATGGTCATCGTCCCCACCATTATCATCATCATCACCATCATCGTCATCATCTCCACCCCCACCAGGAATTGAAGGACGACCATAGTGATCTGGCCAAGCATCAACATCAGAGCTACCTGAGTCATATGTAAAAAAAATAAAAAATTTAAATCAAACATTGTAAATTTGCTATCTACCGGACCTCCAACAAGAAAAAATGATTGTTGATGAAAGACAACAAAAATTTTGATACTGATCATCATGGGTTTAACATAAAAATCTGATAAGACTTTGAGGACCATAATCTACAACAGCCTATAATTTATAAAAGCTGTCATAGAAATATTGACTTAGAAATTCAACAGGATATTTTCCATTCTTAATATAGTCACATCTTTAAAGTCTCTTATTCTACATTCAACTAAGAGAAATTTTCATGACTCTTTTCAAATATAACTCTGAAAACTATTTATTGTTCCTCTACAGGCCTTTTTCAAATTTATATATATTAAGATATATCACTGGATCTGAAGTCACTGGCATAAATGTTAGATAAATTATTAAATCCAACATCAAATGCATGGTTTAAATAAATAATATGACATTTAAAAATGTATCCTTATTTAATTTATTTTATTAGTTCTTTTATTATAACAGTTAAAAAAATGTTATAGCACAATGTAAACTTATTTTCAATATGTTTTCTAAATTATAATACTGTGGAAGGAATAGTTGATACTAGTTTATAAACAAGAACAGTTTTTAAAACCCCCAGAAAAGTACACATTTTTGAAAAGATAAAATACAAGAGAATTGCATGCATCAGTGAAACAAAGTATTCAAATATAAACAGAAGGCCAATTGAAAATAAACAAGAAATAAAGAGTTCTGACAACATTTTTTCAAACTGAAATATTTATGAACAAAATCTTTTGCTGTATTTTAATTGTTACTTAAATTGTTTGCATCTTCACAGATTAATGCTTTTACCCTGATGCAACTAACACAGGAATGCAATATGATCTCATTTTAATATTGTGATATATACTTTTTGTAATATTTGAAATCAAAATAGATTTTCTTTAAAGATTTAGATTTTTTTCCATATCATTCATTATTTCAATTATATATTCAGAGTATTATTAATTAATCTTAAAAAATTAATTCTAAGGGTTTTCACATTCTTATAATCTTTCAATACATTATTTAACCTTTAAAAAATGAAATTTCATCATATATTCTTTTTTTTAGTGACATTAGTTTTAAATAAAATTAATATTTTGATAAATTCATAAACACAGCTAGTCTAACTTGAAAGTAACATCAATACAATGAATTGAATGTTGTCTGATTATCAAAAATAAGTGACTCAAATGCCAAAATTGAATTAACCAATGTTTACACCCACGTCCATCATCATAATCCACAAGTGAAGCATACATTTTTTCTCTGGCTGTTAGATCTTCATATACATTCATCCGACTCACATTCATGATTGATGCTGTTTTCTTCAAACCTCTACCTCCAAGTGGGATGGGCTCTGGCTCATTGTCTGCACTTTTTCCTGTGCACATTTTTAGCCGGACATAATTTGATTTATAAGGAATAAGTGTGATTATTCCTTGTCCCTAAATTTCCAATAATATGTCTTATGGTTGTCAAAAATTAGTCATCATTCTTCAGTATAAAAAAAAATTTAATCATGACTACTTTAAAAATCTTTGAGCTCTAATATTACAATCATCATATGGTGTGTGTTTTTTTTAAAGCAATTTTTTAAAGCATTGAATAATAATTATGTAAACCTGGAAGTAATAGTTTTACTTGTTTATATCAATATACGTTTGGCAATATTAATGTGTAATTAACACTAAAAAATTGGACAATAAAATTTATATTTGAAAATGCATACAAAATAATTTGTGTGATTTACACCGATTTTTCTTTTAAAATACTCAGACAAAACTTGACATCGTGTAAGATATTTATATCTTTCTTGTCATTCAATGCTGGTATTAAGCTTCCATCACATCTGAAGTAGACCAAAAGGCTAATTTTCATTAATACCTAATTTTATATATCTTTTATTTATATTCTATATATATCCAAATTAAAGGGCATTGTAAACATTAAAATTTAGACAGTTTTTTACATATGTAAAACAGTCAGAGGTGGAATGAATCAAACTCATTTGAGCATTCCTTGCTGGATTCATTTAGTAAAATATTAAAGTATAATAATTTGAATGATACAATCTTTGTATAGGATCTACCTTCCAGGTCCTGGTCTGATGAAGATTTTGCAAATTCATCTTTGTCAAGTGAGATAGCTGTGTCTGAACCCCATCTGAGAGGCTGCATTGCTACAACATGATAATCATCCCTTGTGGACATTTTAGACCTTGTTTTTTTGGTTATGTCAATGGATGCTGTAATATGAACGGTCAATAGCACCACACATATTTTAATGCATTAAGATAACAAAGTCATAAGGAATTATCATAATTAAGTAAGTCCACATAATAGTTATTTTTAAAAGACTTAATCCAGAGTTCAAATCTAAAAGTACAGATGCATTGATTTAGGACAAAATTTTTATGATCTAAAAAAATTAAGGTAAAATAAAAGACCTTTTGTTCATGCAGAAAATATTTTTGAACACTGCTACTTAAAGTTTTCATTACGATTGATGGGCAACAAATTTTCTTGATTTAAGTAAGGATCACTTCCTAATTAGCTTATTATGGCTCTTTCATAAATGCCAACCTTTACGGTCTACCCATAATTTGTATGATTTTTATATTTTCACAGGATAGTGTTCGGTTTTTAGGGGGTTTAGAAAAAAAATGCAAGGAAGATTGAATCCTATTGGTCCATTCAAAATGACATTTTTTTCAAAGTTTATATCGGTAGGTTATCTTAACATAGAATCTGAGTGAAGTTTGATAAGAATCTTACACTATCTATTACTATGTAATATACCAGTAGCTGTTACTGGAATCTATACAATAGTAACTTATTTGAGTTCAGTAGTAAATCATAATTAGAAATCCGTTAGAGGAATAATAATCTTAGCAAAAACAGCAGTGTTAGTAAGTGTTCTTTTAATTTCGTTTACATAATAAATATTTAATATCACCTTTATCACTATGTCTATTTCTAGTGTACTAGTTTTACTCCATAGCATGACTAAATTTAATATGTTAACACTTTCTAAAACTAAAGTGGGTACAATTTTCTTCGTTGTGTTAAGTAGAACAATATTCTATTTAGAGCCAAAATCAGTAAGAATTGTATGTTATATTGTTTTTTTATTTTATTTATTATTTACTCCAGCTGGAAACCTCCAATTAGGTACATGGACATAATTTTGTATTCTTAAAGTTGGAATTAGACATGAACCTGGGGAAATTTCTAAGTGAGTGTCTAAACAAATACCTTGGAATGATGCTTCATTTATCAGATCATAGCTTGCATTTTTCAAAATTTGCAAAACTAATATTTAAGAGCTTGCTTCAGATACATTTGACATTAAAGCACATTTGACTTGTAAAACAGTTACACAAAAGAAACTGTGATACTATGTAGGGAAATTCTACCACTATTATTAGGTATAAATTCCCTAAACCTAAATCGATTCTTTCTCAGCCCCATCATGTAGATAATCTAATGGATAAAGTTACGAGGGTAGGTATCTTATTTACAAATTTCATTGCAATCACATTTAAAAGAAACTTGTTTTTTGGGTTTTCAAACTAATCCAGATATTATTAAGAAACTTTGCTTGCATTGAAAACATTAGTAAATGAAAAATTTTTAAATAATATATTTTTTAATTTTTCATCTTTCACTGTATAGTTGTTTTTTTTTTGTTTGGGGGGGGGGGGGGGTGTTTGCGGCTTTTGTACAGTTTTGATCCCCCTGGTTGCCATGTATGGTTCCTTTTCAGTCTTCTTAAAATGTTTGAACTTTGCCATGGTGCAAAAGGAGGAGGGTTGGCATAAGGCAAGTTACCTCACCTGTAAAAAAAGCTATTGCTACAGAAATAACAAGAAAAAAACAAACAATTTCAGTCTTGATAAGAGAGGGCCCTTTGTCCCCAAGAAGAGTTATGAAGTCTTGCGGCCAAATCCAGATTATACTGGAAGCCTTTCAAAGGTAATAAGCATATGCTCAAGGAATGTTAGAAACATGTATGAGATGGAAAAATCATCAAGATACCAAAGAAAGGGGATCTTAGCAACTATGAGAAAAGGTCTTTAACAGTATTATTCTGAATAGAATGAAGGACTTGGTCAACATGCAGCTACGAGATCAACTGGCTGTCTTCCACCAAAAACAGATCATGCATAGACGAAATTGCAACACTAAGCATCATTGTAGAGCAGTCCAATGAATGGAACTCACCTTATACCTAAATTTCATAGACTACAAAAAGGCCTTTGATAGCCTGCACCAACAAACCTTGTGGAAACTTCTCCAGAATTATAGGTTACCAGGTAAACTGGTCAGGATCATTCAGAGTTCTTATAAAGAAATGAAATGCAGGGTGGTACATGAATGTAGACTCACGTATGCCTGTGAAGTGAACACAGGATTCTCTTGTCCCCTTTCCTATTCATCCTTGCCTTTGACTGGAAAATGAAAGAATCTACAAATAAAAAGAGAAACAGAATACAGCGGACACTCTGAGTACAACTGAATCACCTAGACTTTGCAGATCACATTGCACTTTTGTCCCACAACCAGCAACAAATGCAGGAAAAGACAAAAGATGCAGCCACCATTTTAGCACAGGAAGCAAAACAAAGATCATGAAGGTAAACTCAACTAACCAAGAACATATCTCTTTGGCAGGAGAAGCACTGTGTGAGGTGAAGGCATACACCTACTTGGGCAGCATTATTGACATAAATGATGGATCAGAAGCTTATATCAGGGCTAGAATTAGAAAGACTGGGTCAGTATTTGTGCTGTTAAATTAAATATGGGAATCAAAGGAGATGACTCTGCAAACTAAAGTCAGAATTTTCAAAGAAAATGTCAAAACAGTCCTAATCTATGGACGCAAAACTTGGAGAACAATAGCGAGCATCAGGCAGAAAACAGACCTTCCCAAACACTTGCCTTAGAAATATTCTGAACATAAAATGGTTACTGGAAAGGAAAGCACCTGATCTAGATGAATGGAGAATTCTCGTAGACAGCCTATGCTCCAGGCTGTGCCCAGGTGGGGTAAAAGGAATAAGTAAGTAGTAAAATGTTTTACTTTAATGGACCTGCTCAGTCCTTGGACCACAACTTTCATAAGTACTCTACAGATGAATTTTAATGTAATTATTTTAAAAACTATTTTCCTTTCTTAATGTATTTAATATCAATTAATATTAAATAGGTTAATTTCAACACACGCCATGAATTTCATTTAATATTTTACAGAAACAGATACAGGAAACATTAAATTAAAATGATTTTTATGTAGAAAGCTTGATAATTTAGAAACAAAAAGGTCTTCTGTTCAAGGAACTAATATATATATATATATTTTTTAAAACTATATCAACAAAGAGTAAAAATGTGTAAAGCTAGAAAATATAATTAGTTTAATACAAGTTAGGATGAAGTATACCAATATAGAGTATGCATCAGAGGTAATTTGTCAAACAGAAGAAGTGAAGAAGAGTGTAACAAATTATAAGTTTAAAAACATTGATCTGAAAGAACAATTCCCAATATATAAATCACTAACAGTTGTACAAAAAAAAGAAAAGAAAAGTGATTAATAAAAGTTTACTTGTTGATAAAATATAAAAATTATGCATTTAAGAATATAACTGTTGGAAAAAAATATATTATAAATTATTTAAAATGGCACTTGGATGATGGATACATGGCAAGTGCACTAAGACTCTGAATGACAGTGATGCAAATTTTGTATAATATGTGAGAATCAAGTGCTAAAGGGAGAATAACCCAGGTACTTGCCCATCTTGAACAAAGCATTTTACAACAAATATAATGCAATATGTAAATATATATTTTTTTTTTCTTTTTAAAGTTAAAATAAACATACCCTTCTTTAAGTCAGCTACTGATCCAAAAGTCAAGACTCCACTAGCTGTCTTTGAGTGTTTTTGAGTAGGAAAGTCATCTTTACCTTCAAAACTAAAGCGTACAGAGTCTTTCCTGGATGATGCGCGAGACCTTCTTCTTGGTGATGGCGAACCATACCTGTCAGTCTCCTCCTGAGAAAGGAATGTGAAAATTGAGAGCAGAAACAAAATAATTATGAGAAATACAAAAGAATTAAATGCCAAGTAAAATGTATAATTCAATATTTTTAACATAATATGTATATTGTACCCCAATAATTCATTTACAGTCTGCAAACATATCAAATTGCCAAAAGATTACAACCATACACTGAAGAAATACTAGGTGATTACCAATGTGGATTCAGACAAAACAGATCAACAACTGATCAGATTTTCACCATCAGATGCCAATTAGAGAAATGTTAAGAATATAATAACCCTGTACATCAAATGTATGTGGACTATAAAATGGCCTATGACAGCATCAAAAGAAAATATCAATATGAGGCTCTGCAGGAGATTGGCATACCTAACAAACTGACAAGAAGGATACATGTAATATTAAACAACTCAAAAAGCAAAATCAAGATTTAAGGGAGATTCAGATTAGATGAGGCCTAAGACAAGGAGACTCACTGTCTTGTATACATAAGAGAGAGTTATAAGAAACATAGATATTGACACCTGAGGAACATTACCAGGATACTTTCTGAGGGAGACCCAAGACAAATAACCAATGGGCCCTCTCTACAATCAAACCCTTCAGTATCTTGCATATGTTGATGGCATAGCACTGTTAGGGATAAGTATTAAAGACATTTCAAAAGCCTTTATTGAATTAGAAGATGCATCCTTACATGCAGGGCTGGAAGTTAACAACCAAAAATCAAAATACCTGACTATGATAAGAGAAAACAGACAGATAAAGCCATTAAAATTACTAAACAGAGTTTTGAAATAGTAAATAAATTCAAATACCTAGGATCTTTATTAAATGAAAGACACGAATTACTAACAGAAATAAAAGAAAGAATATCAGCGAGAAAAAGGGCATACTTCAGTAGTCAGATAATACTCAAAAGTAAAAATATTACAAGAAAAACAAAGGAAACTATTTTTAAAACTGTAATCAGATCAGTTGTAAAATATGCAAGTGAAACTTGGACCCTAACAAAAATGGCAGAAAACATATTAAGCACATGGGAGAGAAAAGTTCTCAGGAAAATATATGGACCAACAAAGGATGAATATGGATGGAGAATATGAACCAACAAGGAATTGTACAGCCTATATCATGATCCCATGCTAGCAGCAGAAATAAAAAAAAGGGTAGGTTATGCTGGGCAGGACACTTAGAGAGAATGCCAAATGACAGAGGAGTGAAGAGGGTACATCACCAAAACCCCAGAGGAAAACGGATGGATGATGTGGAAAAAGATATACAGAGGCTGGGATTCCAAGCATAGAAAAGAAAAGCATTAGTTACGTATGAGTGGAAGGAAGTATTGCCATAGGGATGGATGGAAACATATCAAATATGATTTCTCAATGAAACTGCATGCTGATGTAGCAAATGAAAGATCTGGTGGAATACAAACTTATAGGTTTGCTTCATTTTTTCCATTACGGGAGTTGTGGTATTTAGTAAACAATCACATGGGGATTGAAGAAGCTTCTAAACAATAACAAGATACAACTACACAGTTTTTCTACTTCATTGGAGATTTTCAGATTATTCTTTCCTTTTCTTTCATTTTTATGTAGTATAAATATATATATATATCATGTAAATTGAATTTATACTTAAAAGAATGTTTATTGTTGTACTAATGAAGGCATTTGAATTTGTATTGTGTAACCATAATTATTTTATTTTTTTTGCTGGTATCCGTCCGTCACAATGTGATGATGGTGTGGACTTAGCAAGACGAATTCCACATGGCCTGGGATTATTCTTCTAGGATTATAAGCTGGTTCCCAACAGCAAATTGCCTCTCTCCACGCCACTGGACAGACCCAAGGGAACATCATGTGGATGATACAGCTTGGCAGGAGTTGTCAGATTGTTTCATTGTACCAATGTTATCCGCCTACGGGACACCATTTCTGGGTTCGAATTCAGAGTTTCCTTCTCTTAGAAGATTTGCAATCCAAGGTTAACGAGTCCCATCCACCCGGGGTGCTGGTGATGTTTTTGCTTGACTGGGCTTTGGTGAGGATTGACTCCAGACCATCAACTTGAGATTTGCTCAGTTTAGACCACTCGGCCACCCAGCACCCAAGTAACCACACTTAAAACCACATATAGCTTTTATTTACACAAATTGTTTGTCTCTTTAATCTACTTGAAATCTTTTCACAGCCCAACACTTTTTATGATACTGCAAATTATTAATACAAAAAAAGGCAAAAACTGATATTTTTCAAGAGTTATCTTTTCTGTACCTTTAAACTTTTTTCTTTTAATCTTTTGTAACACTTGAAATAAGCAGTGAGCAAAGAATTTCTTTGTATTCTACATTTTGATCTATCAAATATCTACTGGATATTAAATGTATGGATTTGAAATTTACTTTTAATACCGTTTCAAACTATGTAACTAGAGTAAAATTGAACGTTAGATGCTTCCCTGAATTAATTAGTTATTTAAATATGGACATAACACATGTAAAATTACATCAAGTAAATAATTTTTATAATCTGTAACAAGTTGGGGAGATGGTTCAAACATTGTAAAAATTAAAATTTCCAAAAAATGTTTCAAAATATCATTAACTCAGTAACTACTTACATCATCACTTTTCACTGGTTACTTACATCATCACTTTTCACTGATTCTGCATGCTGAGATGTCTCTGCTTGCTGAGCACTGAATATTTGATCCTCATTTCCCTCACCAATATCTTCTTCATGTTGGCTAAAAATGACAAATGACTTAGATTTACATGCATCAAAGAGAATGTGTGAACTGCTGTGTGAAATGATCTCTTATTTACCACTCTATAACTATACTGTACTAATAAGGGGCGATCCATAAATGACGTCACGCATCTAGGGGGGGAGAGGGGTCAGATTTTTGTGACGATGTGTGACGAGGGGAAGGGGGGGACCTCAAGCAATGTGACGTCACATGAAAAATAGAATATTGTAGTAAAGAATTGCACTTAATAACACTAAATTACAGACATTTTTAACATATTCTCTTATACAACAACCATAATTATTTTATTTTAAACTACTATCAACGAGAGAATCAGAACAGGTATGCAAGGTCTGAAAAATGGCATCTGATCAAGTTACAAGATGCCAAGTAGGAGGAGACGGGGGGGGGAGGTTGGGATGCAGTGACAGCCGTGAGAATTTATGGCTAAATGTGGACACAGGAGTCATAGAATTCATACTACCTCCGCCACCACCCACGGGGGAAGTGGGTGGAACAATAACAAATGGTTTACCGGGGGTGGGGTGGTATCTTAGTAAATGCTCTAGGGCAGGGACCGGGGGGGGGGGTTGTGGTATCTTAGTAAATTCTCTAGGACAGGGATTCTTAACAATTTTTGCAGAGCTGCAAGCCCACTCCGTTTAAACAGCCCTCCCCCAACCGTATAAATTATATTGTAATAAAATTTAAAATAGTTAAATAATTTAGTTATCGTAGTTTTATTTCTTTGAAAGTCAGGGGGTAAATGTATTTAAGAACTGTGACATATACTTAGAATCGCTCACTGTTATCAAAGGATAGTTTTATTTCTCAGAATTTATATAAATATAGCTTCCTGTCACTAACAAAAGTTACCGAACACTTCATTCTGCATGAAACATGGTCAAAACGGTGTGATTCTGACCTAATAATAAGGTAACCAAATTACTGACGCCTCAACTTTGAAATTTATATAAAAACGCATTTTGATTGGTTACATGGGTGGAAAATGTACATGTCATCTGTTATCCTTTTATGAATTTTGGTTAGACCGAGCAGTGTGTGCTCTGTAAATACGCAATTTTTCAATTTGATGTCACCCCCTGAGATGGGTTTACCCCAGTGCGGTCCGCACCCCTCTAGCTATGCCACTGAATGCACTTTTCTGGTCTACCACACCTCAGGGCTGGGGAGGTACTTTTACCACTGGATAAGAACCACTGTTCTAGTGAAATGTTTCTGACACAGGTGTAGTAATTTGATATCCATGGGAGGTGAATTTCTTAAGGGCTTGTAAAGGACAATAGTGGACACATGGACATGGACTTTTTATAGGGGGGGAAGTGTAGAGATTTGTGACGTTATATTTTAGGGGGGTCTAACATTTTGTGACAATGGGGGGAGGGGGGTTAAAAATCGACAAAATTTGCGTGAAGTCATTTATTGATGGCCCTTAACTGTACTGGCAGTACTGCTGTTTTCAAATTATTCTAATTCTAAGCCTAGACTAGGCTATATTTAGAATGTAGACCAGAATATTTTTTCAAGATTTGCTACGAGTTTCTCGTTTAAATTTATTAGTATTAAAGTCAGACAACCATGAAGTCCATCATGCCGAGTCTACTCTGAAACTGAATGAATTACACTGTCACTGACTGATTTGAGTTTTTAAAATTTAAATATCCAGGCATTTGCCTGAAAAAGTGAAAATGAATCTGAATCAATCATAATCAATGTAATTGATAAGGCAAGGATTAAAATGATTTTTTTTTCCAATTATCGCTATAGTATACATTACACTTAAATGATTTGTATTTCAAAGAAAGAGTTCGGTTGACTAATTTTTTAATGAAGAAGTCCTATGATTGTTAGTTTTACGAACCTATTTTCCTTGTCAGCCATTTTCAAGCTGTTGATCTGTTGCTATGAGAGTGTCATAGAACGGAATCAATTCGCCCCACTTTATTTATTTATTATTTTTAAACCAATGAAACCATAGTCGTGAATTCTATGCGATACGCATCAAAATGGCCGATTTTTATCGATTCTGCATCTTAGCTTATGACGAATGGTCTGTGAAGCCCGTAATGAATTACATTTTACTCTAGTTTTCTGGTAAATATATAAAAAGCAACAAAAAAAACAGTATTTGGGTTACTTAGTATTTAGGACTTATGAAAATTATTATTTGTTATGTAGTATGTAGCCAAAGCCTAATTAAAAAATTAATATAAATAAGTAATAAGCCTTGCCTTTGCCTTTTACTTTTTAACTTTAGGCTAGTTTAGTAGTTAGTAGGCTTCGGCTGCCTTTGCCTTGCCTTAATTATTAATAATAATAAGGGCTAATGTGCTGTTGTGGTCCCCTTATTGGGAGTCACTTCCCTTTGTTTATGATAGATTTAGGGTTCGGGTGAGCGACAGAGGGACCAGTAGCGTGCAATAACCATAATAAGGCTTAATAAGGTAATAATTGGGCCGATATATATTAATTTTTATTGTTTCACTTTGATTCAAAATGAAAATGTCAAGAAAAAAAAAGCTATTTTTATGATTGATAATACTGTCTGCGTCATTGCATACTTAAAGTTAAAATAAGGTTCTACTCATAGTGGATTCTCCCTTGAACCTTGGCCTTGAACTTGACTCTTGAGACTAAGTCTAAGAGCAAGAATGTACCAAGTACTAATTAATATATGTACCCGGTATATAAGTATAATAAGCAACAAAATTAAAAGTAAAAGCACAGATTTTGTAATTTTCTAACGTCGCCGTAAGTAAAAAAAGTTAAATAATCTACAACTTCAGCATCTGTTATTAGAAAATCATGTCATTTTCTCATTCATGTTGTTCTGGTTTGAAGTTAACTAAACTGTTATTCTTTTATTAATGTCTGTGCCATTAATAGTACAAGATCTGCTAATAGACAAGTCTAACTAGTACTGTGGATAGAAGAAGGTGACTGGGTTTTCTGTGGCATAGACATAGAATAGAGAGTGGGCAGTGGGCGCTGTTTTCTTGTTGAAGTGTTTGATGGATGGGCACAGAGGCGTAACAACGGCATGGCATTGGGGCAGTTGCCAAGGGTGCCGGCCTGCGCCTGTTCAAAAGGGCGCCACTAAATCTCTAATTTTTAAATTTTTATTATTTAAAAAATAAATTAGCCAAGGGCGCCAAAAACCCAGTTACGCCTCTGGATGGACGGCTTATGCAAACATAAACCAGATTAGACAGAATCTATGAACACGCAATTCAAATGAACTGGTTTTCACACAGAGAAAGTTGAAAATTTGTCTTATATGTGGATGCGCACAAAGCGCAAACTGAAAATACAGTTAGGCACAAGCACCAATCTTTTTCCTTAATATTTGCATGAGTTCATGTTCCGCAATCATTTTCTTGGAGATCATATAAACTCAAGCTCGGTTTTCTTTTCATACATTAAAGTGTTTAAATTTTTCTATTTTAAAAATTATTAAATCATTCTCTCCGGATCAACGCTTCCTCGTCGATTTTAAATGAAGTTTTTGTCAGATCAACAATGGCATCGTCAATGCATAAAAACCAGTTTGTTTCATTTCTTTTCTTAGCTATTTGTTTTAAATTACTTTTATTCAAATCTAGAATCATTTCCCTTTGATAAACATCCTTATTTTCTTTCTTTCAATGAGTTTTTACAGAGAATGACGTGTTAAAATCAGTTTTTTGATTATCTATTTTATTTTTGTTTACCAACATGAAATCTCGACCTGGCCCATCTGGGGATCAATCTAATAAAAGTAGAAATATTGCACTGATCAACAAGTAAAGGGTATTGTTTTTGATGATGATTCAGAAAGTGATTTTGTGATTTTGGATGCAGAGGCTGATTCTTATGAATCATATAATCCTTGAAGTAGTTGAACTGCAAACAGTATACGTTTGTGTTAAATGTGAATCAAATCTGCACATCCACATGGATTGTTTTCATAAATATCAGGATACTGTGCAATTATTTTCTAGTAGCAATAAATTGTTTAAAGTGGAATTCATAAATTTTTTTCGGACATTATTTTTTGTGTGGCTGTGACATTGGAAATGCGCTCTGGTGTTTTTTTTTTTTTTTTTTTAATGATTATTCTTTGTGATGTACACATGAATATAGTTCAGAAAAAACAACATTTTTTTTTCACTTTGGATAATAAATTTCTGTTTGTGTGACTTGGAATAAGCATTTAGCAATCATTTGGTGGGTTTTTATTATAAATTTTGACCCAATAATCAAAATCACATTTATTTATTAAAACAAGTCTGTATTGTCTGTAAAGAGCATGCATTCCCCTTTGATTCCATACCAAACTTAACATTTTGTAATGAAAAACAAAAAAGTTAAAATGGTTTAGAGTAGGCCGACACAACTCAAAATGTAAGGCGGGCAGTAATACTTTAAAAAACTTGTTCGTGCCAAAATAAAATAGGATAGGACTTGTGCGTGCCAAAAGAAAATAGGACGGGTGGAAAGCTATTAACAAAATAATAAGAATAAAGAATATTTCGTTACTTCGCGGGCCGTATGTTGTGCAGGCTGCCAGGCCTGGTTTAGAGATAACATAGTAGTGCATAACAACTATGCAAAATAGATAATCCTGAGGAAAATAATTCTGGAGACAAAGAGTTAAACTGTTTATAAGTTTTTCTATTTTAAAAATTATTAAATTTTTCTATTTTAAAAATTTTTGTTGAAATGTGCTGAAATGAATATGTACAATGTCATAAAAACAATCAATGAAAGAATTTTATCTTATCAATTAAACAATAACCATATAAATAGAACTTCAAACTGAAACACCTCGATTTTTTTAAAAATTAACGCTCAAGTGGTAAATTACATAATAATATATTCAATATAGAATACTCTACATGTACGTTTGCAAAGTAAAAAAAAACGTGTTTAGTGGAAAAAACTTTTACTGCCCACTAGATAAATTTACATATATAACAACTTTGGACTTTGCATTTAGGACAATCTTGCCCTCAATAGATGATATGGTAAAAGTCTATGTTAAGGCAAGGGTTTTGCCAAGAGTTGTCTTAACCCTAATCGCAGCTTTGGGGAATCCAAACACTGGACTTAAGGTGCATAGACCAATAATTTTTCCACTGTCATTCCCGGTCGCAAAAAAAACAAAAAAAAAAGAAAACCATTTAATTTATTTAATGTGCTAGTGTTTTTCAGAACACCATGAGTAAGTGCTATTTTATCATGGAATAGGCTAGCTTGTGGAATAGCTCGCAATGACAAATCCCAAGTAACTTTAACCATGTGACCGTCAGATAGCATCCAGAATTCATTGTGATAATATACTCCCGTTTTGAAAAGTATAACATAAGTAATTAGACAAAGTGAAAGAAGAGAGAGAGACCAGTGGACATCTTGTGTGCACTTGGTTTTAGTTGACAGACTGTGTCCACCATTGTGCATGACAAAGCTCACATTTTTTAACATTTAAAAAAGCTGCCCCCTTACAAGATACAGTAATAATTAACAGGCATAGCCCTCTTACTCTTGTAACAGATATGGAGAGCCTTTTGACGATCTGGATAGAATGTCAAAGCCAGCATCATATACAGATCAGCTTAAATATATTTTGGAAACAGAGCATAGCATCTACAAATATCTTAGTAAATGGAGTGGCGGCGAATATGATATCTTAAATATGTTTTAATATGTTTTATATTTTAACTTTGATGTATTTACATGCATATATATGTATTTTACTACATACATATATATATAAATGTAGTTTACATGTCGATAGGGTGATTACTAAAATACTGCAGATATCATGTTACATCACCGTTGAAAAACAGAACCACAAAGTAAAATTAGGACCTCTAGTACCCATATGATATTAATTTCTATCATGTCGCCATTGCACAGGACATTTCAACATAATTTGCCGTGGAAAGGAGACCCCTACCCCCACTTTTAAGACAAAATAAAAATTAGAAAATTATTTTTTTTACTAAATGTGTTGATTATTGAACTAAAACTGGTAATTGACCTGGGGAACCTCCATGACCTCTATACCATTGAAGATATTGCCAGCCCTGCCACTCACTGCATTTAGGCTCTATCAATACAAAAATACTCATTCTAGTAACTAGGGTTTCTCAAGCGTTTGATTTATGCTACAAGTACAAGTACATCATGGTGAATAGATAAAAAAAAATTCAGGGAAATCTTCCCATCCTGTCCCCACCCTCTGCACAAATTTAGATTTTGATTAGAATATACAAATATCTTGGTTTTTTCATTTCAGAAAGTCAGAAATTGTGGCTATAATCCTGGACATGTCAAAATTAGTTAACTGCGCTGAAAAATTAAGCTTAGTAGCTGTAGTACTAGAGAGGCTGACCGAGATTTGGTTTTGGCACCATAAGATGCCATATAATCCTTTTGGTGTAGATTTGGACAAAACAGAAATGATTCATGTTATGATGACCTATTTATTTTATAAGTCCAAAAATAAAATTACAATTAGGCTTAGGAAAAGGTAAACAGTTTGTTTTTTAAAAAACAACTAAAGGAATGGTACTATGTCTATTATTATTTTTTTGTTTCAAACTCTTTAAAAAATAAAATTTGGGAACGTTAGGTTTATTCATTTTCAGTTCATTCAATTGTGACATTCCTTTTATCATCAAGCCCATTTCATAACTGTTGTCATAGGCAAAGAAATGCAAATAATGCGGAGAAGCTGTTATTTCTGAACTACAAAATTCATTTGTTTGACTTCTTTAACTTATTTCCATTCAGACTTCTGATGGATGAAAATCACCAATAATAACTGTAATTAGTAACTATATAGTAATACAAGTTTTGAGATTTCATTGAAACTTTATGTTTTAATGCTCATCATAATCCTAGGATAAATTCCAGTAGGATACAATATTCAAATGGACATTGCTACATATTTAAGAATTCACAATTAATTAGAGTAGATCCATTTGAGTACATATGTGCAAAAAATTCCTTGAGCAGTGCCACTTTGATACAAAAAGTGTTCAAATATACGTCAAAATGAGGATGTTATTAAAAGTCATTTCTTCTTGTCAGATGTGGGGCAATTTGGTTTGGCTTTCCCTAATTTATGTTGTATATTCATATTTTATTTTCTTGGGATGTAATTTGAAAATAATGTGTTTGTTACATATTTTCCCAGTGTATCTGTGCTTTTGTATAACAATTTGTCTGAATACATAAAGGATCAATATTATGGGCTTTCTTTGTTTCTGTTTTCTACTAACAATTTTGTGTCTTGCTGAACTCACTAATAAAACTCTTTCTTAATTGCTTAAATATGTATGCATTTTTTTTATTCCTCGCTATGTGCAAGTTACAATGGTTATTAAAAAGTTTTAAAATGCATTGCAAACTGAGTTGGCAGAGTAATTAGATTAATTGCTCTTGCCTTATGTTGCCAACAGCTGTGTCTAGTAGACCGATTTGTGAGCCAAATACAGTGACTCTCCATAATGTGGTTGCTCATAATGAAATATTTGAAATGAGAACATTTTATATAAGGCCTAAAAAATGAAAATGTTACAATATTTTTGCATTGCATCCTTGCTTAATTAATTATGTATTGATTTATGTAAATGAAAAGTTTTTACAGTTGGAAAAGAGGAAGGGTTTAATTTTCTAACTGAGAAGACATTCTATGATATGTAACTAATTTCTGCATTTTCCCTCTCATTTATTGATTTTTTAAAACAAATATTGAGGTTTAGCATGCTTCTATCCCTTTAATTACATTATATATTTTTTCTAACTATATAATAATGTTCACAATTAATTGTAAAATTAAATGTACAATTTTCAACCAAAACATGTTATTTTTTTAGAAATAAAATGATGCAAAGATATTATATATTTATTTTATTTTTCCTCCCAGGTACTTACAATAATTGTTAACTCCCAGATTTCAAAATGAAGGATTCTGGTGACCAAGAAAAGTGACATCAGAGAGGAACATATGACCCATTCCAGCCAATGGCATTCAGTAACATATTTAAAAAGGCAAGCAATCTCTTTGGCCTATCTGGCTCTGAAAGTTTGCGCCCCCCACCACTTGATGGTGAAATAATCTACTGTAAGAACAATGTTTGTGTCCACCCACCAGCCTCTCTACTTCTTGATACAGAGCATCATCCAGGTTATCTCACCCTGAGAGCCCAGCAGAGTCAGGTATTATTTTAGATCTTTTGTTGTCCAGACTTTACTTAATTAATCAAATTAAATTGTGTAAAATTTTATTTACTTTATACTTTCAAAAGAAATATTTTTACAATCAAGGATTAAAGTTCTTGGTTGATAAACCAAAACCAGATTTTAAAATTAGTTAATATACTTTTAAAGGAAATAAATATATAATATTTGTCATGGACTTTAAAACTATATTTTTTTATTTGATTATAAGATACATCCACATCAAATTGATCAAAGCTTATTATTTTCATTTTATGGGAACAGATTGATAATCATTTGTATAGATGATTAATTGTTTATAGTATTAACATTATGTAGTTTGACATAATCTGTTTTTATTTGTTTTTTCCATATTAGTCATGCCGTCCAACTCTTATTCTAACATGGATTCCAAACACAACACTGAAGAAAAACCCACACAGCATAGAAAGCAGTCCAATAAAATCTGGGTCATGCACGCCCAAGGTCAGTCCTCGTCGTAATCCTAAACAGGACTTCGCTAAATCTGATGAGTCAATGACCCTTACGCCTTCGCCATCACCAAGTGCACCAGATTCCTACTCTGATCAGCGCTGCAAGAAGCTAAGCACTGACACAACTAGCATATGTTCTGAGGCATCCACTTGCTCAAGGGATGACTCGCCAAGCTTGGACAGTTCCAATATTGGAGAGGACAGTGGCAGCAGATTGAGCTGCAGCTACAAATCCCAGACAGATTCAGGAATAGGCAGTGAGGAAACAAATCAGCACCCAGCAGTCTTCTCTTGTCACAGTCAGGTTCAAAATAATGAGAAAAGTTTGCAGCTGGGCATGAAGCCATCAAAAGTGGGTCTTCATGTCAACGACCTCAACAGTTTGGTCAAAGTTTCCAAATCAGACCAGAAAAATCTGGCAGTATCAAATGATCTGAGTCCAAACTGTGATGAATTGACATCAGAGGAGCAGCTGGTGGCAATGTTAAACAGGAACAAACTTCATGCTAAAGTTAAAGATTCTAGTGATTCAAGTAAGTTATTTATTTTTATTGCAATCTGTGTTGGTAATCGTGTGTCAATTTCAAAGTGTTATTTACTAGAGTTAATGTTACCAACAGTTTTTAAGTGTTTCAGTACCTATATATTGCTAACTATGACACAGAAACTGTCGACCTGAAAATCTCCCCACCAAGTAACTAATTTTAGCTGCTGGCATGGATTTCTCTGAGGTTTGAAACATGTTTTGATGATGTGATAATGGTACACACAATAAGTACATTTAAAATAGTATCTGTGTGCTATAGACTGCAAATATTGAATGTCCTTTTTTTTTTCCTGTCACTGTGATTTTTCTGTAATTTAATCTTGAGAATGGGTAGCTTGGTTAATTTGTGAACACAAACTGTATTTAACTTTGCTAAATTATATTTCATCCTAAAAGATTATCCTACTTTTATGCACAGATGTAAAACCAGTCAGTATTGAAATCCAAGGTGATAAGCTTGTTGTTGTCACAGAGCAACTAGAAGATCCCAATACACCCAACCCCAACAGCATCACTGAAAACAACATCAACCATAATGAGAGCAAGTTTGAGACCAGCAGTTCTCAGTCCACAGATATGGACACGCATAGCCTGAGCTCTGATTCCAACAATCACAGCCCATCTAATGCTGGCCTCCAATCTGACTTAGTAATAGAGGATGGACTCCGTGGATGCAATAGTCTTACTGAACCTAGTGCCCTGACAGGCATATCTAGGGTGAGCTGTTGAATCTTCTTCATTATTTGCATTAGATAAAGGGAATGATGCCCTTTCCAATTCTATTCTATATTTTATCAATTGGAAAGGTAAAATTCATTGAGATTATAAAGAAAAAATGTGATCATTTTGCCACTCTGTAAAAACTATTGCTGTGAAGGAGTTTGACTCATTATGAATATAATTATAACAATACCCCGATACCTCTTATTTGAAGATAGAGCTTGAAGATAATAAGAATTTTTACCATGAAAACAAGTTTAATGACTTAAGGATCCTTTTTTTTTTTAAATTTTAAATCCTCTTATATATTAATGCTAAATTTTCTTTGTTCAGGCTTTTCTAGATCTCCAGATCCCTCCAAGCACTGGTCCTCCACCCAATACACCAGCCATTACTCCAGACATCAATGTCACTAAAAGTAAATCACGAAGTTCATCTAGCTCATCAACAACAACCTCTGGACCTGACTCTCGTCCAACCTCACCTTGCACATCTGAAGGAGAATCAGGTTTGTGGCGTCATATCTATGGGAATTTTGAACAACCTAAAAATATTTGTTTTATAAGAGGGACTGAGCTTAAATTATTGTCTCAATAATTTATATGTAATTAATGTTTCCCATTTTAATTGTTCTAAGATATTGAAAATCTATGGTACACATACAAAATGCTACCCAGATTGTAAGATAAAGGTATCTGAGAAAACTAAAGAAACTGCGGAATGGTCATTTGTTTTAATTGGAAATACAATTTTAAGGTATTACTTTTTTTTATATAAATATAAACAAATTACCTTTTTTCCCTTGAATTTTTCCTACACTTGAATAATTGAAGTTTGTATTTTTATCATCCAGGCCCCACATCTCCAGGCCATGAGTGGTCAGCTGACCAGCCTGAGTCACCTAGTAGTTGCAGCTCTGTAGGCTATCACAACTTAACCTTTCCAGAAAATGCAATGACAACATCTGCAAGTCCAGCTCACAGAGAGAAACGCAGCGCAAGAGACCAGTTATGTGGTGTATTTTCAGTGGATTTGGGTAAACTATGTTATGGTTGTAAAAAATTATCAGATTCTGTGATTTTCATATACATTTTGTTAAGTAATTGCTTTTTTATGATGTTATTTTCAGACATTTTTTTTATTAACCATAGGTAAATTTCACAATGATGACATTTTACATACACATCCAACCAATTTTCTGTAATTTAAAAAAAAATTTTGGACAGGTCAAATGCGCTCCTTACGGTTGTTTTACAATGACAGAGCCTGCACTCAGGGTCAAGTGGTTATTGCTAGCCGAGAGAGCCAGTATAAAATCTTACATTTTCACAATGGGGGCCTGGACAAGTTAGCTGAGATATTTGAGGACTGGAGCCTCTTTGCTCACCAAACAGATGAGGTAAAAAAATTATTAAAAGTAAGTAACATTAAGATGTTTAACTGATTTCAGATACATATTAAACCTTTTCAACAGATATTGCATAAATTGTATATTTGTCTTGTATTACGTTTTAATGTTTCACTTGATTTATAATTGTGCTTTACTTATCTACTTTATAATGCCCAGTGTGACTATTTGTATTTATACCTGGTTCCCTTAAAACAAAAAGTCAAACAATGGATCATAATCAAATTTTACCACCTGATGTAAAAATGCTTCCTGGAAAGTTTCATCAAAATCCATTAACAACTAAAAATTGTAATTTGTAAAATGATTCTAATTTTTGCTTGTGTTAAAACTAGGCGACTCTCAGTTGATTCCCTGTCCATTAATCTTATGTCTCGGATCATTCACATCCCACCAATCATATTTCTTGATCCATTCACCACTGGATATTCTACACTATCTTCTAAAAATTAAAATCAAGTTTATTACCCAAGTAACACCAAGTAACATCTGCTCGTTATTTCATAACATAAAATTTCTGAACAATGCATATAAAAATTGTTATAATTTTCATAAACACTCAAAAGAATATTTGACGAGGCACCATGCTATCATGCCAAAATATTCCTTGGAGATTTCAATTCGAAAATCTGCTCACAGACCAACAATTGGAAATGAAAGTGCACGACGAGAGGGATGACGACGGAACTCGTCTAATAGACTTCGTAACAGGAAAAGGAATGTCAATCAGTAGCACAATAAACAAGTACATAAAGCGATATGGATATTCCCAAATGGATTTACCCGTAATCAAATACACCACATACTCATTGACCGGAAGCATGGATCTTACATAGTACAGGGTTCGCACGGTCTTTGAAGGCCTTTGAAGGTTTGGGAAAAATAAAATTAAATTTCTAGGGCCCGGTAAGTTTGGGAAAATTGACAAAAAACGTCACGGTCTTTGAAAGTTTGGGGAAATGATTTTAAAAATTCAAAAGTAAAAAAACTCGTTTCAGGTCGTGAAAACCAGGAAAATGAGCCTGATAGTTAGAAAATATTGCCGATCTTGTCTATTTTTAGCCTTACTGTTAGTGTTATCAAACAAAAGGACTTTTTCCAAAATGCGAGTGGTTTCCCCTTAACTGCGCATGCGTTTTGAGTACTATAAGTTCAAATACCGTACTACGTCTACTACATCGATAGACCAGAAATTTTTCTTTTCACATCGCCCATCAAGAGATGTTGGGTAAGTAAAGTGTAAAATATAGTAAATAATTATTTGAATCTAAGTTTTTAATTGTAAGGTAACATTATAAATAGAAAATTACTAGTCCAAGCGCTGTCTAAAATGACTAAGCTTAGCCACACTTGCGCAATTTACTCAGACTTAGTCTTAATATTTTAACGGTTTTACTGTATGTTGACGACCGAAATATATGCTTGGCTATAGTTAGGCAGCCTTTGACTTTTTTTTTAAGACTTTAACTTTAGTTCTCTTAAAATTTACTTCTGGAATATTAATATGATAAAGTTATTTTGTGATACTATTTTTGCGTAGCTTAGTTTACGGTTCAGAACTTCATTTAAAAGTTATTAAAAGTACCGTAGTTCACCAATTTGTAACAAAACATCCATTCAGTGAGCCTAACAACATATCTTTATTTATATAGTTAGTTTTTATTTATAGTTAAGCACTTATGTGCTTTGGGTATACTTTACGGTATTATACTATTACTCATAAGCACAATGGCGTGGCGCATGCAAGTTTTTTGGTGTTTTTGTTTGGGGGGGAGGGGGGGCAACTTAGGAGACCCCAAAAAAAAAAAGAGGGGAGGGGGTCAATGATCCATTCCCCTGCGGAAAATCGTGACTATGCCGTTTCATATGCTTATGCCTATCTTAGTATCTCTTCTGACTCTGTATTACCATAGTCTATATGATGTATGCCTTACTTTACATTATAAACCTAATATGAAAATATATTTTATTTTGTTTCACTATTCAGGATCAATAAAATAATGCCCTTACAGTTCCTTTAAAGACTGATGATTAGGACAGCAATCATGATAATGATTGAACAAGTCATCACTGCTACACTATGCTGGAAATATTGATATCAAGTATTCAAGGGGGAAAATGTTTAAACATGTCAATCATCTGATGAGACTTCATCTATCTAGTTCAACTTCAGCTTTATCACCTATCTTAGATATCCACTTCTGCAACCTCTCAGGCTCTCAATTTATGTGTCAAATATGAAACTCTCATTGGAGTGATTTTATAGACACTAAAGTGTGTTTACTCAAACTATCCATTTTCATCACAAAGAAGAGAACATTAATTCCATATAAGAAAAGTAGCTTTCCACTTGTGGTAGCTAAATGTATGTTCTAAAATGCCCAGTAGAACCCATTGCACAAGTTGCCCTTGCACTTTAAAAGTAAACATCAATAATTTTTCAATTCTAAGTAAATTGAAAAGTAGCAATTGCTAGGAAATTTAATAAATATTTACATGCTTCAATTCTTCCAAAGACACTGCTGATTGTTTCAAGGCCGTGTTTCCTACTTGTGAAATAGCTCAACAGTTTGCATGTGCTGTAGGAAGTCTGCATATCTCAGCATTTTTGGGTATAGCATCCTAACAGTTTGCATGTGCTGTAGGAAGTCTGCATATCTCAGCATTTTTGGGTATAGCATCCTACTTTGCTGTAATGCTTTTTTTAAAAAAGAACTTCTACTTATGTTCTTATGTTTGATGAAACAATGAACAAACAGACGCAGGAAAAGCAAATGGATATTTATGTTTGCATATGGGATTTTAAAAAAGTTAGTACATTTCTCCATTCATCTCATTTTCTTAGACATGCCTCTGCTGAAAGCTTATTGGAAGAATTCAGTCCGATTATCACATACCTTGATCACAAGAGATTTTTACAAAGTTTGGACATTTTTCAAAGCCTCTGGATACAACTGGACAGTCAGGACATTTATAATATTTTATCTGGGACATTTCCTCATTGGTCTGTAGCTGATGATTCATCATGATAACGATGTTTTAACTATTAATTCAAACAAAAATTACATTTGAACACTAAGCTGATTCAAGTGTATATACCATTGTACATACTTTTGTGTTATATTTCCTAAAACTAAAGGATTTCTCAACATGGATAAGTTGAATAGTATGTATATATTATATATACTTAAGTGTTATAAAGAATTTTGAATCTATGCTATCATTATGTGAGTTTTTGTTTTTTTTCTCTTTAGTATATCATAATAAATAAGTTTTTGAATTTTTTAAAAAAAGGTCTTTGAAGGTTTGGGAAAAGTTTGTGAATTCTGGACCTTGAATTCTGTATGAACCCTGAATTAGATTTACAAAGCTGAAGAGGGGCAGACATGGACTCAGACCACATACTTGTAAGAAACAAATATGAACAAATAATTTGTAACATCCAAAATAAAAGAGAAAAACAGTACAATACAGAAATTAAGAAAGGTGACACACAAAAGTTACTGAGGCATATCAACGGAAGATTCAAACTGAACTAGAATTATTCAAAAAGGAAACGGCCAACATCAGTATAAATGATGAAAAAGTCATGAGAAACAGTCATGTGAGCACCAGTGGAACCATTACAAACTACTTCCAGAGAGGTATTACAGAACAACAACCATCAGGAACTTAATGTAGAAAACCATTGCAGTGCTTGGCTTAAGTGGACGATATAGCGCTACTGGGCAGAAACAGAAACAATATAGTTAAAGCATTCAGGGAACTTAAAGATGCCTCGGTCAAAGCTGGTCTTGAGGTAAATGAAGCTAAGACAAAATATATGATAATGTCACAAAACATGCATACTGATGACAACATCAATATAAACAACCAATCCTTGGAGGGAGTGGCTACATTCAAATATTTAGGGGCGACTATAATCGAGCCCAATGGAATAATGTCGGAGGTGAAAGGACAACAGGCAACCATTCTTATTTCAGCCTATAAAAGCCACTAGGAAGTAAATACCTCTCGAATGGAACAAAGAACACAATATACACACCTATAATAAGACCAGTTGTAACTTACGAAAATGAGTCTTGGTCCTTTACCAGAAAAGCAGAGAACCTGCTCAATACATGGGAGATGAAAATCCTCAGGAAAATATATAGTCCGGTTTACAAAGTACCCACCCATAGTCGCAACAATTTGTTTAAAAAGGCAAACTGCCCTGGACAGGATGCTGGATTGTAGAGCAGCAAAAGTGATCTGCAAGCACAAACCTAGGGGTCGGGGGGCTCACAAGTTGACCAAGACTGAATGGAGCGACCACTTACTAAGATGTAGAGAAGGACTTGACTAGCTGGGGGTTGACATATGGAGGTGGAAAGCCATGGATCTATCCCAATAGAATGGTGTGGTGGAGAAGGCCAGGGCCCTACATGGTCTGTAGTGCCACTGATGATCTAATTTTTATGTCTGTTGATAAATCTATTGTCTTCATCGTGTCGAGACAAAATGATCTCAGCCTTAGTTAATATATTCCATTTGTGTTGTATGACTGGTCCTTTAATCTCAACCAAGTTTGTTTCACTGGGATGGTGACATTGAGCTTTCTACTGCTTTTTTTTCCTCAGGGATCAGAAGGAGATAAACCTTACCGACAGTTTCTTGTGGTCAAGCCTCATCTGACAGATGACCAGTGCCACCCAGAGGAACATCTGTTCCCTAAAGTAACTGATGAGATTTGGAAGGAGCACATGTCTACTGATGGCAGCATTGAAGATGTTTTTCAACTACGTAAGGTAAAAGTAAGGTGTTATATATCTTCTAGTGACTTATTACAAGCTTATTATGTTGAATTTTAATTGGAGATCTTGAGTGAACGTCATCAAAGTAAGAAGTTGAGTTGTTTTTTTAATTGATTGTTGAAGGACATGGCTATGTGCATGTAGCAATACAGCATGACTATATATTTTTGCCTTTCCTTTTATATTAAGAAGCTTTATAAAATTCATTTTAAATGACTAACTAGAACTCTTCCAACAGGCAATATTTTTTGGTGGCCTTGACTCAACCATTCGCCATGAGGTCTGGCCTTTCCTTCTTCATTACTTCCCTTTTACCTCCACCTTTGAACAAAGGGAGCAAATTCGAAATGACAAATACATTGAGTATCAGAACATAAGGAAGCTGAGGTAAGCAAAGATGCATACGCATTCAGTATTACATCAGCCTTTGACTTAAGTTCTTGCTTCTACATATAATTGATGACCGCCTATTGATCTCCAAAGTTGATGTAGAACTGAAAGATTAAACTATCTCAAGATGTTTTTACTTTGAACCCGTAAAACATATAATGTTTGGGCTTTTTTCTACACATTTAGAGAATCAATGGACCCTGAGGCACAGCAACAGTTCTGGAGAAGCATCCAGTGTATTGTAGAAAAAGATGTAGTTAGAACTGACCGCTCACATCACTATTTCAAGGGAGACAACAACCCTAACATAGAGGTGTTAAAGTAAGTTTTACATGTATCAATTTGAGATTGCAATAGTCTGGGGAGACTTGCAAATAATAGATACATATTTGTTTTCTTTTAGCCAATACCATGCAACCAGCTTCAAGTCCAAACCAATTGCTTTACTTTAATTTGTATGTATTATAGGCATTGATTGATCTATTTGTGGTATTGAATGCAAGAAAATCCACACAACAAAACCAGATTTTACATGGTCACTAAATGTTTTCTAAAAATGCGTAACAAAGATTTCTCTTTAAAAAATTAATTAAAAATTAATTTTCACCATTGAATTTCTTCTGGTCATTGATGACTTAAGAATATGGAATTTTTAAAACTATAAAACAAAAGTTATAGAGAAAATCTGTTATATTCAGAGATTGTGCAATCCTTTAAAACTGTAGAGTATCTTTGGTTAACGGTTGACAAGGTTCATCCTTTGGCTTTAAATGAATCAGAAAACTATCTTCAACAGAAACATCCTTTTGAACTATGCAGTGGCTAATCCTCAGATGGGCTACACTCAGGGTATGTCTGATTTACTTGCTCCTGTTCTAGCAGCCATCCAGCAGGAGGCGGAGGCTTATTGGTGTTTCACCGGTCTAATGACAAGAACTATATTCGTCAGCTCTCCTAGAGACAGTGATATGGACAAACAGCTGGTAGGTTATTCAAAATACTCCTATGTGTATTTCAATAGATATGTGTATTTCAATAGATATGTGTATTTCAATAGATATGTTCATTTCAATAGATATGTTCATTTCAATAGATATGTTCATTTCAATAGATATGTTCATTTCAATAGAAATGTTCATTTCAATAGATATGTTCATTTCAATAGATATGTTCATTTCAATAGATATGTTCATTTCAATAGAAATGTTAATTTCAATAGATATGTTCATTTCAATAGATATGTTCATTTCAATAGAAATGCAAATATTATACTTATTTTGATTACCAAAATTTACTGATTTGTTTTATTTGCTTATTACAACTGTCTAAAAGCTTATGAAAGGAAAAATTTGTAAATTCCACATATACCTGCTAATACCATCTAAGATCTGTAATTTTTTCTAATATTTATTGCCAGAAAATACCCTCATATTTTTTTAATGTTCTCATAATTATTGAAAAATAGATTAGCCATTGTATAGCAGTGATTACAAAAACAAACATTTATAGATTTGCTTGCAAAGTATGCAGCAAGGGTTCCCAGTATTTGAACTATAAAAATTAAGTTTTGTATGAAACATCTAAAGGAAGAGCATTTTAGAATTCGTAAATATTTTGAATTATATTCAGAAATTTTAAAATGATTCCTTTCATTTCTTATGTTGTTGACCCTTCCAGAATTTTCTGAGAGAATTATTGAGAGTGACACTACCAAAGTTTCATTACCATCTGAAACTTCTGGGACAGGATGCCATGGAGCTTTTATTTTGTCATAGGTTGGTTTCATAGGTTGTATTAACTTCTTCATGATCATGCCATAAAAGAAATGGATAGATCATGTGTACATTAGTTTTATATTTTCAGCTAAAGAATTTTTTCTGAAGAAATAATTTTGTTCTTTGAAATATTTCTGATTTATTTTCTATTTATCATGTTCTTTTCCTGTTGTGTTTTTTTAGATGGATCCTTCTGTGTTTCAAGCGAGAATTCTGTGAAGCCGACGCTCTGCGTATTTGGGAAGCTTGTTGGGCTCGCTATCAAACAGACTACTTCCACTTGTTTGTATGTGTAGCAATAGTTGCTATTTACGGTGATGATGTCGTTGAACAGAGGCTGCCTGCAGATGAAATACTTCTTCATTTCTCCAGTCTGGCAATGCATATGAATGGAAGACTTGTATTACGCAAGGTCAGAGCTAACAGATTTTTTAAAAAATTTTATAAAACTTTTATTTGGTGCATCCTATAGATCATTCTATAAAGAGATATTTTACATTTCATAGTTTTGTCTGATTAGTTTAATGTCTGTTATATTTGGGAACACATGTATCACAAGCCACATCTTTGTGTTACTCAACAGGCCAGAGGTTTACTTCATGAATTCAGGAAGCGTTTGAAAATACCTTGCACCCTTCATGGTCTTTGCTCACAAGTAAATGCTGGAATGTGGGACAGTGGCCATGTGCCAACTGTGGAATGTATTGGACACCTTGGAGAAGAGGTTTGTTCCTACAACAGTACACCTAGTTCACCGGTTTATGGAGACCAGTGAACAGAAGAGAGACTCAACAGCATTATCGCCTCAAAGGAGACGAGTGGTAAACACTCTAGATAAACTTACATAGATTGTAATCAATGGATCTTGTCTAGTGTCATTTGTAAATGTGTCAAGCTAATAACCTTAATGAGGTATTATAATAAAAGTCTCCTAAGTCTGTGCTAACAATCACAATTAACAAACTGGTATTGTTCAGCAACTGTTGCTGGAAACATACATGTACATTTGAAAATATTCCTACATCTCTTAAAGCAAGTTCCATTAACATGGCATTTCTCTGTTTTTAGCCAGACTGAAAATTTTGTTGCTTCAAGCAGATCCCTAGAATAAAATCATCAGCACCCTACCTAGAAAATCAAATCTGTAATACAACACAAAAACATTGTGATAAAAGGATAAAGATAATTATTGGTGTGCCGGGCAACCAGTGCCGGCGGTTAATGTAAGTTAACATGTAACAATCTGTTTACTGGGTTAAGACTCTGCTGTATCATCAGTAGTTACACATATATAGTATACAACTTGCACATATCCCAAATTGTGGTTGAATACTCCCTCAAACAAAATGAAACTCTTGACTTTTCGTTATCCCCCCCTCACTTTGTCAAAAGACTTGGTTATTTTGTGATCTGTGCTGAATTAAGAGAGCTCACATTAAGAGAGCTCACAGGTATTTTCAGTGTAATTTTTCATTTCATCACATTATTTCACCTTTACTGAACTGCTGGGCCATTGTTTCCAATACATTTTCACATCACATATAGCTCACAACTAGTGCCATCTATCTGTTTGGATCTGTTCATTCCATGTAATGGCTACCTTTCTTTAAAATATGGTTAAGTAGTTTTAATTAACAAACTCACTGCTTTTTTATTTGGTCTACTTATGAAGGGACTACTAAATCTGCTTTGTCATAGTAAACATTTCAGCATCACTTTGTGATAAATGAAAGTTGGTTACACCTGACTTCCAACCATTACATTTTTTTTTTTTAAATTAATTTAAATAAGTTATAATTTATATCATTAAATGATAGTCAGATGTAAGCCATCATGACCCTGATAAAACAATGTCAATAATACTGACTGATAGCTTTATGTTGGCCGTTATGGCTTAGTAATGGCTTAATGATGTCCATTATTTCTTAGATAATTGATCTGGTCACATTGTCTAGGTCAGCAATTTTCAATAGTGTATCGCATACACTTGTGTGTCTTGAAAAGTTCACAGGAGTATCATTAGATCTTGTTTTTTTGGATAGCATTTTAATTAGATTTTTAATTAGAAAGTATGGGAGCTATTATACAATAAATCTAATCTATATATTTATAATAATAATAATTTGTCTTTGCACTTTTTCACCAAAACATATTTTTTATTAACTCTTGGTGGTGTATTGCATAATTTTGATAGTTTTTAGTGTGTCTTGAGATAAAAGGTTGAAAAGTGCTGGTCTAGGTAATGTTGATAAATAGATGTGGTCATTATGACTTGGTGAAAGAAAAGGGCTGGCTATTATGAAGTAACTTGTCTGTGGTTAAGGTCAAATACTGGTTTTTATTTTATCTATTATAATTAATCCATAGTTTCCTATGCTTCACTTGTTAACATTGAACTAAAATTGTGCAATAAATGTTTTGTTTTCAAGATACTTTTACCATATGTTTATACATGCTCAAAAAAAAAAAACTGTATTTCATGTATTTCAGCTTTAATTTGGTTAAAGTATTATTGTTATATTTTCTATTAGACATTTAATGAGTCATTTACCCTGAGAATGCATAGATTATAATTTGAATTTTGAAAGTTGTTTTTGGGCATCAGGCTTTCAGTCCTTTTTGACATGTTCATTTTTCAAGATTATTTCAATGTTAAGTTTAATTTTTAAACTTAACAATATTGTGCAACTGTCTCAGCAGTTAGTCACATGTCACAATCTCAGCAACTAGCATGATGGTTTATAAGAGATTATAAATCACTGACTTCTTATTTGTTTGCTTGATATGTTGTTAATTGACAGGCGGATAACATTTGAATCACTGGCTCTAAATAAATTGACAACAAATGTTCATATAAAAACAATTCACAGATAGGTATACCAGATTGTGTAAAGTGTGGTATGAATTCCTATCAAATCATATGACTTACATCATCCAGATATAGGGCAATATAGGACAAGTTGTGGTTGAAAGCCTGTATAGAAGAACAATTGTATTTCCTGACAGGGCTTCAATGAAGATACCTTCTGAAATCATAAGTTAATAAAAATTCACTTCACCCTACTCTTAGAATATTTTAATTATATATACAGTTTCATAACTCTCTTATAACTTGGATATTTGTAATAATATATTCCTTTTATCTTCTAACCTTTTATATCACTTTGTTTTATACCTTTATTAATCCACAAAAATAAAAAATGTTAGCTGTCTAAAATAATTTAAAAAAATTAAAATTGTTTGCAAATAAAAATTTGATCCAGTGAAAGCTTTACAAATTTTTTCCCAATAAAGGCTAGTCAATGCTTTAATTTATGGTTGTCACCATTCCATTATAATTTAATGATTTTTATTGTAGTATTATTTTATTTGACCCTGTAATTTTTTGGGGAGGTTGTTTTTCAAGAAACCAAAGCAACATGCATTTAATACAGAATAATTTATTGTTACATCAATGTAGATGAGTGGCTATTTGTGTCCTTATTTAAATTAAACTTGTAAGCAGTTTAATTATTTATTTGTAGCTTTTTTGTCCGCTGAAAAAATGTCGATACTGATTCAAAATTGGTTTTCATGCAAATTTCAAATTTTGTGAATAACAAAAAGAGGGCTAATAAATAATATTTATTGATAGCAGTTTATTTTTATAAAAATATTTTATTTAATGAAAAGTTGTTTGATTTTTTTCACAAGTAAAAACTCTACAATGTGTTCTTTCAGTGTTCGTGCATTTTATTTTGTTTAGAATGTTCCTTCAGTTAAAATGAATTTATAAAACAGTTAAGTAAATAATCATTAAACTTTTTAAAATGTGTGGTTTTTTCCCCCCTAACATCAAGATCTCAGAATCAGACAATTATCACCTGCTGTAATTTTTCTTTCATGTATCAATCATGCTCAGAAGATATGAACATTGGTGCTTGTCTGTTATAACTCATCATTCATTCATGTTATGTATCACATACACATTCCCAGCATTTTTGTCACCCATTTGTATCTTTTTCTATCCATCCATTAACAATACATATTAATTTTATTTGTTCACACCAATGGAGAAGGTGGTACCTTGATATTGTATTCCACTGTAGTTGATTTCACAATATTATATAAAGTATTAAATGTTATTTTTTTGGGGTATGGGGGGGAGGATCTTTTGTTTCAACTTAGTGGACTTTCCAATTTGCCCACTTGTTGGTTTTGTGCAATACTTGCATTTTTAACCTTTTGCAATACTTGCATTTTTAACCTTTTTCAAACTTGTTTAGATTTCTTATAATCTTCCAATCCTCCTTTAGATTTCTCATAATCTTCCAAACCCGAGGTTATTTTGTTCTTACTCCAATAAGAATCAGAGGATTTTTTAAAGTGAATCAGGTTTGAAGAAGGTATTTAATTTGAAGGACTTAAAGGTCAAGCATTTAGTTATATTAGCAATATCACACTTAATGATAAAATGCATGTTTCAGTACTGTAGAAACATTTTCTTGCTATTTCTTATTGTGGTCTATCAAATATATTTACCCTAAAGTTTATCATTAATTAAGAAACTAAACATTTTCAAAGTATCATTTCTGTTACTTTATAAAAATTTAATACTATTCAGTTTAGATGTTAATTTGTTTTTAAATGGTTAAATTTTCATTTTAAAGAATCCTAAATATGCAAAGCAATTTAAGAATTTCCTTGTGCAATATAAGTAATAGTAGGTTTATTAGATGTAATGATGCTGAAAAAGACCATCTTGAAGCAACTAAATATTTCATTTAGCTGCCAACTTCTAACAGTTTAGGCATTGCTTACATATGGAAAGATTGTTCTTTAGTGTCCAGTACAGAAATAGGACTACTATTGTGAATTCATTGAAGGTTTGTCAAAACATATAAATATATTAATAGTCCTATCTGCATAAATTTTTAGTCTAAATTCTGGTTCATTTCCAATCTTTTGTAAAGTTTAACAACGTGACAGCCAAACACATAAGTAATCATTATTATGCGATTATCAACATTAGAAAGAATAATATTTATTAACAAAGTGCAATAATTATATCTCCCATATTTATATTATGTCAGGAACTTCTATTTTAACAAGTAGCTTGTATTTGTATTAAAATAAATTTGTATTGTAAATTGTAATATTTTAATGTTCTAAGGTTATGGTTTTGAAAACAGACTGTCCTGTTTGTATACAGGACATAGATATAATACACTAGGACCACGGCTTTTCAGGATGGGAAGGTCTCTTGCAATTTTTTAAGAAGTATTTGGCAACCCTAAGAGTATTTTTTTTTTTTAAGTTTTAACAGTTGTTCTCATTTCTTCTGCCTGAGCATATTTTGAAACATTTAAAAAACCCAAGATTTTGCAGTACAAATTATTGTTAATTTTCAGGGCCATCATCAGGAATCTCAAACTGTGTCAGTCACGATCCAGGCCACATAATAAAGCTAGTAGTAGCATGCAGTACACTGGTGGCACGTTAATTATGGATTACATAGAAATCTGAATAACTTATTTATTTAGATGAAAAAAATATCTTTGCTGAAAAAAAATGCAATGCCCTTATACATGCAACTTTTACATTTGTCACGGAATTAATATATAGGTCCTTTTTTTCGTTCTCCAATGCTAAACATTTTCCCAAGTGCAATAATTCATATTATAATGTCTGATTCATTTCAATCAAATCTTATCCTAATATTTTATTAAATTATTTTTTGGGAGGTTAACATAATAAATATTTTACAAAAATGAGCAGCATAGTGTAAAATTTGGAGTTTAATTCAACAGGTTTTAAAAATTATAGTACTTAGCTAACTGTAAAGTCTTCATAATATGTATATAAAGACTTTTGTCACAATGTAAATAGAAGTACTTTAACATTGTGATATATTTTATGTTTTCCTTATGGTAGACAGCAATTATTATTTTTTTATTTAAATAAAGGTTATTTCTCTTCTGTGATGGAAATAAAGGTGTCATTGTATGAAATTGATTTCCTTGAAAATTTTATTTTCTTTTTATTGAAGCAATATTTTTTTTAAAGTTAAGTAGCGTTATAATAATTTATCGGACTGATTAACAGTACAGGTAACTTCTATTTGTCAAACTGTTATTTTTATAGTCATGATGATCAAAACAAGTTTGCTTTTATTCCAAGTTTGCTACCTTTCCTGACAAATTTTTGTCACAGATCAGTAACCTAATAGTTAAATGCAGAAATATTGGACCTTGCGTTCCAGCAAAAAAAACTCTGCAGTTTAGCAAAAATTCCATCCCTTTGTATAAAGAAAATTGTGCCGACCTAGACCCCCCGCCCCCCTTCCTACGCCACTGCCACTTTCTCAAAAGGCTGACAAGGCTGCCTTGTATGACAATATTAACACATTATAAAGCTCTCGATCCCTGAGGATTTATTTTTAAGAAATGCTACACAAAGACAGCAAGGCCATTTTATGCGTCCGTCTCATTGTGTTTTATTAAAAATCACATTTTACCAAGCTTCAATTAATAATGCTTGTTGAAAGAGAGTAGTAGAGTAGTTAACCATTATAATTAACGAATTTATAATAAATAACTAGACTGTCTCTGAATCACAAGACATATACTTGACAATAACAATAATATTAATAAACACTAAATATAAAAACAGTTTTATTTGTACTAACACATGATCTATGAGAATTTTCTTTTTTGAGAAATGAGATGCTGAAAGTATAATTATAATAAAACAACATTGTAGTTCAACCTATGGTCACTTCTAGTCTTATATTTTTTTCTTTTATAAAGGAGAGATTTTTAAATATCTTTTTTCCTTTTAAATTAATTTATTTTTCTTTTTAACGCTCCTTTGAAGTTTGATCTAGAAATAATAGAAATATTAAATATATTTCTTTAAACATCTCAATTGCCGACCTATCAAAATTTTAACAAAATGCTTCATCTTATGAAAACTCTACACTGAGTTTCAGCTCTCAAAGATGTGGAGAATTCTATTAAAACAGGACTTAAGTGGTCCACTCATGGCATGTTAAATTAGAGCTACTTGTATATATATTGTAATAACATAAATAAATAAATTGAATTTTTTTAAAAATAAATTTTTAAGTAGATTAAATTAAAAATAAATAAATAGATGCAATTTAAAATGCAGATTTTTATTAAGAGTTTCATGTGATCAGCACTAACTTTCTTTTATATGATAACAAACAATAGAAGTTATGTTGTTTTTTCAGAAAGACATTTGAGAATCATAAACATTAAAAAATATATTTATATACATAACCCTTAAGTCTTTAAGTGTTAAGTGTAATAGTTTATGTATGATAGATAATGGATAATAATTTATTAATCCATTGAAATGTATCCCTAAAACAAATGACCCCAACATTTTTGGACAATCTCAAACTGTAATTCACTACAGCTTACAAAAGGAAAAGAGAGGGGAAAAAGAAAGCCAGAAGACATGAACTTGAAGTGAAACATTTTGAAGAAAGCAGGATAAGTTGGACAATGAAAATGAGGTGAAAATGAAGCAGCAGACATAGAAAGATGGAAATGTATTAATCAATCCACTACCTAGGGTGGGAGGAATTAAAAATTAGACACATGATTTTAGACCCCCTCGCCACCAAAATTAAAAATCTTGAGATTTAAAGTGTAAATTTGTTTATATGTGGAATGTGTTCTGTTTGTTCTTAACATGGGAAGATGACCGAGGCTAAATTCAATGGAGAGTGTGCAGGTGGCAGTGGATTTACATGACAATCGTGTAGCAAACTATAGAAAAAAACATAAAAAAAGCATAATCTGTACAACCATACCATTCAACAAGATTTGTAACAGAAACTTTGCATTTAGTTAAAATTTATTTATTGTTCTCAGTTCAAATATATATTGTTAATATTGTAAATGTGTTTAAAAATAAATGTCCATACCAATTTGTATATATTATCTATGTACATGCGCTGCTCAGGAGAGTGTAAAAATATACATTTATTCAATACATAAACAAATCAAAATACAAGTACAAGTATTTTTGTAAAAATACTTAAAATGCCTTGTTTTTTTTCCCATTAGAACACAAAACAATTCAAATTCACAATGATCTAATTAGCTTTTACCAGATGCACCATTTGACATGTGCCTGCTCTCAGAGTATTAATGATAAATGGAATTGTTTTTGTTATGTTTGTCTTCCCGTCCGCCATTGACAAACTTTTAATATCTCACTAAATGGGAGTCCAATCCTGGCCTAATTACTAAAAATAGCAAAACAGAAATAGGAACAAATAGTAAGACACATCTGCAACTACTAGTTAACAAAATATTATCTATGATCTTTGGCAACACCTGAAATTTTATTCAAGGGAGAGTGTGCAGGTGGCAGTGGATTTACATGACAATCGTGTAGCAAACTATAGAAAAAACATAAAAAAAGCATAATTTGTACAACCATACCATTCAACAAGATTTGTAACAGAAACTTTGCATTTAGTTAAAATTTATTTATTGTTCTCAGTTCAAATATATATTGTTAATATTGTAAATGTGTTTAAAAATAAATGTCCATACCAATTTGTATATATTATCTATGTACATGCGCTGCTTCAGGAGAGTGTAAAAATATACATTTAATCAATACATAAACAAATCAAAATACAAGTACAAGTATTTTTTAAAACAATTCAAAGTCACAATGATCTAATTAGCTTTTACCAGATGCATCATTTGACATGTGCCTGCTCTCAGAGTATTAATGATAAATGGAATTGTTTTTGTTATGTTTGTCTTCCCGTCCGCCATTGACAAACTTTTAATATCTCACTAAATGGGAGTCCAATCCTGGCCTAATTACTAAAAATAGCAAAACAGAAATAGGAACAAATAGTAAGCCACATCTGCAACTACTAGTTAACAAATATTATCTATGATCTTTGGCAACACCTGAAATTTTATTCCTGATGTGGGGTACTCTCTTGTCCCAAGCATTTTTACAAACATAGCCTAAGCAGAAGTAGCGGGATGCTGGTCCAAATAATCCCAGTTGTCCTGGATGGCAGAGATACGTTTTTATTTTTACATAATGGGCCTTTCGCATTTTGCCTGAGTACATTGCATAGATGACCTCTTGGTCAGTGTTAGATAGGCCCTGATCCAGCAGCTCCTTCACAGCTTCTTTGTAATCTCTAGTGAAATTCAGCATGTACTGAAAGTAAAAATTAATGTTAAAAAATCAAGCAACTGTTTGATAAACACATTTACACAATTTTGATTATTTATTGTGATATTTTCATTTATTTGCACGCATCATTATAAATTATTGAGAACCACTTCATAACACATTACATAGTATCTGAACAGAAAAAAAAAATACTTAGGTTATTAGTCAGAAGGCGGTATTTATGTGTATTAATGTGATGTAGTTTAACTTCAGTATAGTATGCGTATAAGGTGACAAATTTTGGGTAAAAAATTCTATCTAAAAGTAGGAATTCATACTATATGCACATGTAAGAAATTTTGCATTACAGGTAATTAATATATCCTAATGCCTATGCAACTAAATCGTCTTAGCCAACTTGCATTCCGTACCGAGCGCGAATTGTTTCTGCTTAAAACAACAGTAATGTAAATAGCTTCACTATTTTAGGATATTAGCATAGCTGTATCAGTATGACTCATGACCAAAGTTCTTTTTAAAAATTATAATAATTTATAGGATTTTAACATTTTTTATAAAAATTAATGTTTATTTCATTTGTATTGTATTAATACGGAACAAAATTAACAGATGGCATTATACAGGGTCATGGCATTTCAGGGCTTTTTTCCTACCAAAATTTAGGGGTTTGCTTTATACGTGGATCACATTATACGCAGAAGTACATGTTAGTTTAACCAAAGTATGGATGGTGCTAATGTATAGTAAAGTTTAGCTAAGGTAGCAAGCAGATGTTCATTCAACTGCTATCATTAATAGTCTCAATAGTCTCTCAAAATTCTCAAAATAAGAGATAATAGCTGTTACGACCTGGATCGTTAATTAATTCTGGTCTGGGGGATGGCGACTGTGAGATGTTGTGTTAGGGCAAGATTGTGGGGTCAGAGGTGAAATTGGCTCGTGTTGAGCAATTAGTGTAGCTGGGTGGGGGTGAACAGACGGAGGGGATAAGAGCTGTGAGCTGGGTAGTGGGGTTAGTTAACAAGAGGTAGACCCAGGAGGTAGTTGACAAGAGTAGAGCCAGAGCCAGTAGTAGAGCCAGGAGTAGTAGAGCCAGAGTAGATCGTTAGAGTTAGTCTAGTCGAGAGTAGTTAGAGAGAATAGAGTTATTATTATCTACATTGATAAATTGACATTGGCTGCGATTAAATCATATAATAAAAGTACTATCATTTTATCTTCATTGGATGCTGTTGTATTGTTCTTTATTGTGAACCTTTGAGTATATTCGTTAACCCTAGACAGCAACGGATTAAACAGTAACAGTAACAGATATGAAGTTGTAACATTTGGGGGCTCGTCTAAAACTGATGTGTTTCATGTAAAAACCTGTTGGAGTCAGTATACAGTTCTGTTTTTGCACCGGAGTTTGCAGCCTGCATTCAAGTACGCCAGAACTTATGTCATTGCTGTGTGGTATCCAGATAGGACTGTGTACGTGCCTGTACGTTGTTGCTGATATGTCACCGTACCCTATTGAGTGCTGTACCCTGCTGCTGACGTCTCGTTGTTGATGTACTCCACTGCGATGTAATTCACTACTTTTCAGGTATCCGAATACTGTGAGATGTTTTACTGCTGTCCCCGTATTCGATTCCTGTGACATGTTTCTCTGCTGCCGTACCCCGTTGCTTTGTCGTGAAGTCCTCGTAGTAGACGTTATTCAAATTGTCGTGCTGTGACCTTTTACATACTGATGTTCCTGTACCCGAGTCCTGTCACGTGTTCCACTGCTGTTCTTGTACCCGAATCCTGTGTTGTATCCCGTTGTTGCCGTACCCTGCTGGTTGCTGTACCCGGCTGCGGATGTCTCGCTGTTGGTGTACCCCGCTGCTGATGTGTTCCACTGCTACTGTACCCGTGTCTCGCTGTTGCTGTACCCCGCTGCTGATGTGTTCCACTGCTGCTGTACCCGTGATAAGTGTACCTCACTGCTGATGTGTCCTCTTATTGCTGTGCCCGCTGCTGCTGGACACAACCACTACTGTCTTGCTGTCCATTGCAAGCTGGTGCCAGAGACCAAGAACAAGACCGGGTAATTAGTACGAATTATATATAATGTTGTATGGTACCTATTAGTTCTTTTGAATTGGTTAGAATTCTTTTATAGGTACGAGTAATAATTTATATTTATAGCTCTATTATGGAACAGTATTCATCCAATTTTATATTCATATAATTACATTATTTCATCAATAATGGAAACAAGGAGTGGAAAAAATCTATCAGTTCTAGAGTTCAGGGAGGAGGCAGTGGCGATAGGTTTAAAAGATGAAGCTATCGGTCAGTGGGTAGTAAAAAGACTAAGAGAGAGAGAAGAACGGGAACGCGAGAGAGAGAAAGAGGAGAGAGAAGAACGGGAACGGGAACGTGATAGACAGCGAGCCCAAGAACTAGAACAGGTAATGAGAGCGAGGGAAGAATGGGAACGCGTTAGAGAGATGGAAGAACGGGAAATGCTATATAAGTGGAAAAGGGATCTAATAAAAAAACAAGAGGATGATGTTGGGAGATTGAGAATGGAGGAACAAAGAAGTAAGAGTCGGGAGGTTCGGGAAAGGGGGTATAACGTTGTTAAGGAAAAGGGGAGACCATTAGTGGAAGTAAAGGGGAATAGACTTAAATGGTGCCGAAATAGCAAGTCATGGGTAAAGCTGTCAGAGAACAAAAATCACACTGAAAAAGGGGACGAAACTAGGATGAGGAATGATGAATGTAAATCTTTTCAGTTAGGTATAAGTGAGGATTATTTTAAAGACACAAGGGCAGATAAGCAGGATTTTGTTCAGTTGGATCAATTAGAAACTGGGGAATTGGTTAATGAACTTGGGAGTGTAGTAATAGAAGTTGAGAAGCGTAAAGTTATTTTTTCAGCCAGTGAAAATGAGGAAAATGGGGAAATAACAGAGTTTGTGGAGGAGATCAGTTGTCCCGAGAAATCTCATGCAAACATAACTGAGTGTAGGGACGATGAGTTGTTCGTAGCATCGAGGGAGGAGGTAATATTAGTGGAAGCAGGTGATACACAATTTGAACATGTACAAGTGAATCTTGATAATGTACCAGATATCAATTTTGATGTACAAGATGATGCTTATGATGTAAAGTTTATTAATGAAAATATTATTTGTGATTGTGTACACCTTACTATTTTTGGTGGAGTACAAGATGATGTACAAACTGTAGGTTTTGTTGATGTGCAACAGGGATATGTGAATTTTTTACTGGAGAACAATTTTGATTATGTGCAAGAGACACATTTTGATTTTGTGCGGGATGAAGATTTGGGTTTTATTCATGAATATTTTGTGGAAGAGGAAAATTGGAGTTTAGTGGAGGAGGAAAATGCGTGTTTTGATTTTGAAGGTGTTAGAACCTGGGAAAGCCACGGTTGTCACGATTTAGAGATCGTAAACTTGTCAGGTGCAGTCCCACGACTGGGACGTAATGTCAACAAAGTGGAAGTCAATGGGGACGACTTCACATGGAGCTACGAGGGTAGTAGTCCACGCGCTGAATTGAGTAGTGATTTGGAAGTCACGGGTTGCTCAAGGCTTGAGAACCGTGTTTGTGTAGGGTCTGGTTTGGACTCAGTCGGTCTAGGTGAGAACAGAGGGGTTGGCTTTTATAGAGTCTCCGTGGAGGAGGCGAGCTTTTTCCCTGACGTGCAGTTAGGTGAGAACAGAGGGGTTGGCTTTTATGGAGTCTCCGTGGAGGAGGTGAGCTTTTTCCCTGACGTGGGGTTAGGTGAGAGCAGTTTTGGTTTGTTTATGATGTGTAATGATTTGTTTTGTAATGCATTATTATGTTATATACATGACAAAGTACTTTTGGGAGTTGCTTTGGTGTTAAGCCTTGGAAAAGTATTGTTGTTTGAGCAGGAAATGTTTAGATGGATGAAAGATTTGCACGCTTTTTGGAAAGCGACTGACAAGAGAGATATCCCGCCCTCTTACAATCATATGAACAGACTGGACAGTTCAGGGCTGTCCACATGACTCCACAGATGATGACATTTTTTTTTCTCTCTAGCAGTCAAGAGTTTTTTTTTCCTCCCTGTTTCATTTGTTAATTTTTGAATGTGTCCTGTTTTGAATATTATTAAAATCACCTGGACTTGTTGGTAATATAGATGGTGATTATGTACATTTAGTGAGATGTTTTGTTAGGGTTATAGTTCTACATTAACTAATAATAGTATTGTAATGTTGTGAACTGGATTGTTTACATTTGGCATTTGAACTTAGATTTGAGGAGTGAGGCTGATGTTTATAATTGTGTATTGCAATTTTGTCATGCCATTTGATTGATATTGATATGACTTTGTTCATTTACTGTAATATGATTTGACCAGGGAATGTTAGGAACGGGATTTACATATGATACTTGATCTTAGATTTTAGTGGTAAGACTATTGTTGTGAATTGTGTTTTGCAATGTTCTGATGTCATTTTTGTGTGACATCACTATTGTAAGTGATGTCAACGAAAGGGGGGAGGAATGTTACGACCTGGATAGTTAATTAATTCTGGTCTGGGGGATGGCGACTGTGAGATGTTGTGTTAGGGCAAGATTGTGGGGTCAGAGGTGAAATTGGCTCGTGTTGAGCAATTAGTGTAGCTGGGTGGGGGTGAACAGACGGAGGGGATAAGAGCTGTGAGCTGGGTAGTGGGGTTAGTTAACAAGAGGTAGACCCAGGAGGTAGTTGACAAGAGTAGAGCCAGAGCCAGTAGTAGAGCCAGGAGTAGTAGAGCCAGAGTAGATCGTTAGAGTTAGTCTAGTCGAGAGTAGTTAGAGAGAATAGAGTTATTATTATCTACATTGATAAATTGACATTGGCTGCGATTAAATCATATAATAAAAGTACTATCATTTTATCTTCATTGGATGCTGTTGTATTGTTCTTTATTGTGAACCTTTGAGTATATTCGTTAACCCTAGACAGCAACGGATTAAACAGTAACAGTAACAGATAAAAAGTTGTAACAATAGCCACTATCACTTATTTATTCTATTCAATGACGACTACTATTTTATAGACAAACTGGGCTGTGAAAATAAGTTGCGTTCTTTTTTTAATAGATAGTCTAGATCCATTTTTTTAAATTTTGCATTTGACAAAATTATTTGTTACAACCATCTTCGAATTTGCAAATAAAAAAATTAATGTTCTCTATTGTGAATTTTCTTATATTTTTTAATTGCTTAAATCAGCTCACATAAAAAGTTCAGGAATTAAAAATGAAGAAGATAAGATTATTCTCGCTTTTGTTTTTAGATCTCAGGTTTATACTTCGGATAAATTGTGCATATATTTTTACATAAGTTTCATTTGTTGTTCTGATTATTCTGAAGTCACTGAAAGCTTTCAACAAGACATTTTCTATAGTTCAACACATTAGTGCTTCGATAGTAATATAATTCTATATTTTTTAATTGTGTTTCATAAGCATTATTTCAGATTAAGTATAAAGGCTCACCTCTTTAGTTGCAAGAACCATACTTCCAGACACCCAAACTAATTTGTTCTTCAAGACAAATTCTGGTGTAAATACTGGATCCTGGGGCCAGGCCTGGCTAAATCCAACTCTCTCGGGGTTAAATTTGTCAGGTGGGACCAACTTAAATAAAGGATAATCTGTTCCATCCAGGGATCTGAATAAGCCAATATCCACCCATGCAAAGTATGGAGTGTTGAAAAAATCCATGATACAGGAACGCTGTAAAACATCATATTTGGCATGCATAGCACATGAATACTCTGGATAAACTGTGTTTGGGTGGTATTTGGGATAAGACGGTAGACTGTAAATATGTTTGATTTGAGCAAGGTATTTAAATGATGGCAGTTCTTCTCTGTGAATTTTAATGACTTTTGTATGACTTGGGGGTAGGCAGGACCTAATTTTCCTAAATAGAATAAAGAAAAGAAAAAGCAATGAAAGCATAAAAAATGCATAGAACAATACAAATTATATAAATAATATAATAATCATTACAGAAAATTGTAGTTAAGGAAAAACTTACTTGAAATATTCAATGTCTTCATCATTTTCAATATAAGCCACAACACGATTGACCATCTTTCCAAATGATCGCATCCATCTCTTGTACTTGTAAGGGGAGTGATAGGCCAATGGTTGTTCCCCTTTTTTGAATACACCCAGATCAATAAACATAGTAACAACTGTCATCTCATCTGGTGCTGCTTGAAGCATGTATTCAGGTACTTTTTCAGTGTCACACCACATTTCCTAAGAGGCAGAACAAAATTTTAACTGAAATTTTACTAAAGATTATAAACACTCTTATATTTAAAAAAATATTAGTCATTAGGTTATAACATATATACTGCTATCCCATCTATCAAAATTTGGAGATAAATATGAATCTGCAAGAATGTTCAACCTAAAGTTAAATTTTATAAAGTTTCAACACAATTTAATACACAGTATTTGATTCAAACACATCACATGACCTAATTAATAATAAATTATGTAGGACAACAACATTACCACTCGTGGATTCCATGGAAGAAGCTCAAGTGTAAAAACAAGACTATCTAGTTAAAAGAGAACAATATAAAAAATATTAGGCCATTGCAGAATTAGATTAGATAAAATAGTCAAAAGCTTAACCATAAAGAAGCCTTCTTTCATATTGTTTTCAGACCGGTGCATGCTATTGTTATGAGAACTATTATCAATATTTCTTTTTTTTTTTTAATTTTCTAATGGATAAATAAACAAAACTTTTTTACACAACATTTTGAGGTGACATTTTATTAGCTTATTATTACTTTGATTTGTGTGAATTTCTGTCATTTTTTTGCTCTTGATTATAAGAATATGAAATTATTTTTAATCTTACAAAATGCAAAAATGCCAATTCCGAGAAAAGAAAAGCCTAATGATCCAACAAGAACCCTGCGAAGTGTCCATCTTCCATATCTAAACGACATCATATAAGTAATCCACTGCCGGTGGAGTTTTCCGATGATTATCCTAGTCAATGACATCTTATCCTCTTTTTACCTGTTTTTGAAGACCAAAGTGGAAAGGATTGGGAACTTGTGTATATGAAAAAATAAAATAAAAATAAAATGTTATAACTTTTGATAATTTCTTGTGAATATTTTCATTGTTTAATGAGTGTTGGGAGTCCCTGTAAAATCAGAACATGCAGTACAGCTCAGGTATTTATTTATTATATTTTTGTAATTTCTAGGATGAACAATTTTATGATTTAGGCCCAGCTAGAAATCCACTTCACGCATGTGGTTTGTCAGCTGTCTCAGCCACACTTGAATAACTAAGCTTTTTATAATAAATTGGTCAAACAATTTGTACTGAATAGGTCCAAAGAATAATAAAGTAGTTTATCAATGGTCAACTTTACGCAGCCTTTGGAACTCCTAAAGCTGATATCGTTCAAGAAACCCAAATTTTGGAATATGGGTTAGGAAGAACAAAAAGGTTTTTGCTCAAAAGGACTTTTTTTTAATCATAAAACAGCTAGATAATGCGATAAAGATATCTTTTTAAAGGTAATTAATCACCAGACGTTAACTTTTTTCTTTTAATAGCAAAGCATTTTAAATCTCAATAATAAAAAATTACACAAATGCTTGTCAGCTAAGCACTCTAAACTGCTCTTGTCTTTGTTGCTGTATATTTATACACTTATCTAAAAATTAAGTTATCTACTCTGTGGCGTAGATAGGGTTGGTGTCACCCGTGCTGTAAACTCAAGGTGTCATCCCTCCCTTCCAAACCCCCCCCCCCCGACTTTCAGGATGGATTTCTTCTTGTTAAAATAAGTCCATAGTATACCAATGACATCAAGAAAAACAAATTAATTGAAGGTAAGGAGGTAATTGAGAACTATAACGTTAAGTTATTCTTAGTTTTACATTGAATTTACATTGCTTCATTTCATATTTTCCTGGTCTTCAATGCTGCAAACCTCATCAAAATCAATATCCTTCACCGTATCACTTTCAATTGATCTTAAAGCCTTGATCGTAAATAGTTCTGCCAATCTCTTCTTAACCCTTAATATACTCTCTACCAAAATTCCATATTAATATGATTTTAAAAGTGCCTTTTCAATAGCATGTTCCACCAAGTTTTATAAAATTCGGTTAGACCAAGCAGTGTCTGCTCTGTAAATATGCAATTTTTCAATTTGGTGTTACCCCTGAGTGGTGTCACCCGATGCGGTCTGCGCCCCCCCCCCCCCAGCTACGCCACTGTTTTTACTGCTTGCTTAGCTAGCTCAGGATGTAACCAAATAGGTTTTTATGATGACTGTTACATTTACTGGAACTTAATAATTGTAAAACAACTTTAAAAGAGTTTGATTCAAACGAGTACAAAGAAATAATTCAAAGGACACTTTCAAACTCTGCTGAGTGAAGCACAAGAAAGTAGAGAAAGTTATAAAAGAAAAACACTACATGTAGTATGTAGTCTTTTTGAGTTAAAATATTAAGTTATTATAATGTTAAGTTAAATGCCCTATGTCTCCTACAATACATAATTCTAAAAATTGTGTTTATATTTATATCTTTTCACTAAAAATTGTATTCTCATCATTGGGTGATAAAGATTAATGTTAATGGTTGAGTGAGCCTCTTCAACATTTTCAGTAACACAATTTTTAAAAAGGTAATAAGCGATAACTTCAAGCCATAAGTTTAATCACTCCTGATTCAAATTCAAGGTGATCCGGCTAATTTGGAGAGATAGGCCTAGTTTTGTGATAGAATTGGCAATTGGGGTTCAGGTTAGGTTACATAAGTTCGCGGGTCGCACCAAGATGGCGGCCACGGTACTATCTCTCCAAATTTACCTTGATCCTGATTCATATAAATTATAAATATAAGCCAAAGGCCAAGCAATTATAGTCATAAAACTTTAAAGCATCTTCATAAATTTTTTTTAATGAATTTAATTATAATTTAACGAGTTGGTCACACTGACAACAAATCAGCCACGGTTAGAAAGTTACCCGTTTTCTGGCAAAAGACATAGAAAATTTTCGAAAATTCATGAACATGATTACGGTGCCATGGTCAAATGTCAATAATTCTTACATGTTATTGGTAGGCCTAGTATTGTTCATACTTCTCATGTCAGCCAATATTTCTCTTTCTTTCATTTAGGACATAAATGCGAACTTCTAAAGATACTTTCACTTCTAACTAACTGTTTAACTCGCAATTTTATTTCTTTCTTAATTTTTTTTTTTTTTTGCAAGTTAATTTTATTTAATTACTAGCGAGTACCCGGCATGCGTTGCAATGCCACTCAAGAAAGAAAGTGTTTTGCGTTTTAATTATGTTTCTTGAAGAGCTTTTAAATACACAATGTTTTTTGTTTTTCCGTCTGGTGCATACACGAATAAATGGGAAGGTTTTCCGACGCGAGAGCAGGCCACATACAGCTATCCACGGGAGAAGCATGGGTTTTCCAAATTTAGTCCGCAAACTTGTAGCGATTGTCCCTGTCGCCCTGTGCTTTGTTGATGGTCATTGCAAATGCGAGTCGCACCGGAAACTGCAGACGTTTGAATTCAAATGGCATATCTGTTGGAATCATTGGGATGCGTGGCAGCAGTACATCTTCTCCTTTAAATTTTCCATTTAAAATAGTTGCTTCGATGATATTGTTCATCATGTTTTTCACTGAAAGCTTGGTGCCGTTGCAAAGTCGTGGTGGATTTATGTTTCGTAAAAGAATGATAGGCACGCCAATTTTGAGTGTTAAAACGTGCGACGGGATGCCTGGCAAGTCAAGTGAATTCAAGAATTCCGTTGGATAATTGACAACTTCGTCTTGATTCGATGGACTTGTACGTTGTCGTTTCGCCTGGGATTTCATTTTGAATGCCTAAGTTGATGGCATTGACATCGTTGTTTTTGGCTGCCAATATAGCACGTGCACTGAGCCACTGATGATTTTTGTAATTTTGTGCGATATTCGGAAAAACTCTATGAATCAATTCGTCGATGGTTGCTGTAATTTTACAGAAACTTGTTGGCAATGTTAAACATTATGTGGATTCATCGATTGCCATTTTCCCATTCCCAATGTCCAACAAATGTTTTGCGAAGCATTGAGCGGATGCATCATTGTGTAGTTGCACACGCATATTGGTTTTCAAAGTCAATTTATGTACATGTCGCCATAAAAGTGATGATTTGAAACATGCATTTAATTCACCGGCAGCTGTTGAACGTGGTATAACTGGTAGAGTTTGTCGAAAATCACCAGATAATAAAATAAGTGCGCCACCAAAGAGCTGTTCATTTCCTCTCACATCTTTAAGTGTACGATGAAGCGCTTCCAATGCTTTTTTGTGCGCCATAGTACATTCGTCCCAATAATGAGTTGACATGATTTCAGTACTTTACCCATTCAGAATGTTTATTTATATTGCATGTTGGTGTTTCGGTTATTTGCATATTCAATGGCAATTTCAGTGCTGAATGCGCTGATCATCCACCATCCAAAAGAGTTGCTGCAATTCCAGATGATACGATTACCAGTGCAATATTCTTTCGAGATCGTATGGTTGCCAAAATAAGTGAAATTAGGAACGTTTTTCCTGTGACTCCGGGAGCATCTAGGAAATATAATCCACCGCTTTGACTTGCAATTGCATTCATAATTATGTCATACACTATGCGTTGTTCTGGAACCAATTTCGGAAGATTCATTTGAACAAATGTACCCAATTCGTCGATATCAAAGTGTGTTTCTCGATGCAAATCTCGATGGAAAGTTTGTTTGCAGATTGATTCGGAGCAGTCATTCCCAACTCTACCAGTGTTTTGTTAGCGATTGCCAAACACATGTCCTCAATCGAAATCAATGCCTCATTATACACGTTTGATGTAAATTGAATGTCCAGATTTTGATTCGTTGCACGCAAACGGTCTAGAATGTCTTTACTCATGTAGTCTTTGTATTTCTCCCAAAGATCCTTTGGATTGGATGGGAAGCATGTTGTTAATATGATTGAAAACAAAGTGCGTATTTGCTGTGGTTGAGCAATACTTGATGCATCAGAGAGCGAAGTGTCCCAATGAGGATCGTTTTCCAGAAGTTTTAATTCTTGGCAAGCTTCAAGATAAGTGGCATATACTTGACCGTTTACTGTTCTCAATTCTTGGAAGGATGTTGGTCCACGTACGTTGATTAACAGTTATTGCAAGTAAAAGCATTCTGCATTGTTTGGATGAACAGTGTACAGACGGCCTAATGCGTCGGTTGAATATAAAGTTGGGTGTTTTTCAAATGCTTTACCCTGTTTGCGACGTTGAAAACTTTTTGCTGATGCATTCCACATGTAATATGTTGGCACTTTAGAGTAAAGTAGCGTCTTTGCAAAATATCATTCACGCACAATGAGAAAAATGCAGTTAACGTTGTTGGCGGAGGTTACAATGCTCTTTCACGTGCATTTTCTAATGTAAAGTACACGCGCTGTCCATTTTCAAGGTGCACTGCCAAATGAACAACTGTTGGATGGCGTTCATGGATTGGAAATGATAAAAAGCGCCATTTTGCTTCATCGCTACTAATGTTGCGTCCAAGTTGATATTGGTAGACCTCATCAAGTGAGCGTGCTGCTTTTTCAACTCCAAAAATTGCCATATCGCTTCCTTTGTTAAAATATTTGCAAATGTACTTGATCGATTTCACCGAAATGCAATACTCGACATTGATGTGTGCTTTGAACGTTTTCGAGAGTAATGGTGAATACGGTACAACCCAACGATTATCGACTTCAACATCATTGTTTCGTACTTTTAAAGTGATTGATTTGCTACCATCTTCAGTTGATCGTCGACGATATAGTGGATATCCGTCATTGCTAGTGACAGTCTCCGCAACTAAATATCTTGGGTATCGTTTCGTACATTTCCCATCAGACATGCATGGTAAATTTTTGTTGAGTAAGCCACATGGACCGTGCATCATGTTTTTGGTGACGATTTCTAATAAGTATTGATCAATGTCGCCATCAGGTATTTCTGCAGAAATGACTTTATCATTTTGATCTGCTTGGACTTTTTCGATCAACCAAATTAAAATGTGTGCATGTGGCAATCCTATTTTTTGCCATTCAAAGGAATACATCCAACAGTGTGTCTCTCCAAAAACATGATGCTTGACAATAAAATCGATTAAAGATTTAAATTTTTGTTTGAACACACGCGCAATAATATCGTGACGATCTGATGATGATTGTCCAGTTAACAACAGTTCTTGTATTTCATCCCACGTAGGGTTGCATGTAAAGGTAATTAAAAAAATCTGGGCGGCCATATGCACGAACATATGTCATTGCATCTTGTGAGTATCCATGCATGTGACGTGGACTCCCAGTAAATGTGGCCGGCAGTATAACCATTTTCCCCAATTCATTTGGATTCACATTGCCATCATTCACAACTGCATCACGTAACTGAATGTACTCTTCGGAACGCAACTTGCTTTGATTTAATCGAATGTAGAAGAGTCGTTCGGTTTCAAATTTCGCATACATGCCAACGATGTATTGGTGGAACAATTGTCGACATTTCAAGATATGATTTTCGGCACTCTTACGAATCATTAATCCATATGAATAGTAGTTCATGGAACTGACTTTCTTATTCGATTCCTTATTTGTTTGTGGATTTCTCAATTTGATGTTGAAATTATATCCATCTTCTCCTTGCCAAAATAAAATTGGATATTGCAATCCGTCGTATGAGCGATGAGTTTCTGAGACTCGATGAACATCACCATTTCTGCGATGAAGAATTATATCACGTGAGTTAAATTAATCGCCTACTATAACGATCGCCACTTCATCAATTGTTGGTGCATGGCATTGTCTTTCGTGTTGGCCGACAGGTGTTTTGTCTGCTCTTACTACAACTGTGTAGTTATCTGTCGGCATTTGTTCAAGTGCAATTTTAAACAATTGAATTAATTCGTTGTGTTGCAAAAGTAAAGCTTGTAATGCAGCGACGATTTCTCGTTTAGTGCCCGTATTGCTATGACAACGTTGATCGATTTGTTCATCAGTATAAATAAATTTGAAGAAATTTGTGATCTGTGTTTGGCAGTGGTAGTAGTGATCCTGCACGATGTAAATTTGCCCTTGCACTTTAAATGTTGGCATGTAATTCTCGTGCACGATATTTGTTGCACCGAACGATGTCATTTGGAAACATGAATTGTACTTGCGTATGTTTGCCAAGAAATGTTTCGATTGGCTTGTGTCACCTGATACCAACGTTGATAATGGTTCTGGTGGTGAATGGAATTCTGGCAATTTCACTTTCCCACCCGCGCAGCAAATTCCCGCTGTTTCATTCTTAAATTTGAGGGCACTGCAATACACGCATAATTTATCAAATTTTCCAATAACCACGCTTGGATGAAGACTGTAATCATAATTAGCATTGAAATGGAATGCACTAAGATTTAATTCAGCGTGCAGTGTTCGTCTGGATCGAGCATTGCGTACTCGGGCGGTTTCCAGTCTTGCTTCCCGTTGCTCGACTGTTTCAGATGAACGGGTTTGAGAATTGCGTACTCGAGCTGTTTTCAGTCTTGCTTCCCGTTGCTCCACTGTGTCAAAGGTACGGGCTTGATCATAGCGTACTCGAGCGGTTACCAGACTTGCTTCACGTTGCTCGACTGTTTCAGATGAACGGGTTTGAGCAATGCGTACTCGAGCTGTTTCCAGTCTTACTTCCCGTTGCTCCACTGTGTCAAAGGTACGGGCTTGAGCATTGCGTACTCGAGCGGTTTCCAGTCGTGCTTCTCGTTGCTCGACTGTTTCCGAAGCTCGTGATGACTTTTTCTTTCGCGCTTGAGGTGTGGAAAAACCAATAGCTTTTCGTTTGGGCGGCATCAATGATTTGACAGCAAAATTATTTCTTTGTGATGAATATTACAAATGCATGTGATATCTGTTATTAGATGTCGAAAGGCAATGGTAATTTCACATTTAACACCACTTGTTACGTCACACACAAAATGAAATATCGCTGGTTTGTATTTGATTCAATTAATGTACGATATTTTTAACGTTAATAGTTTCACATGTTAGGAAGAACAATGAATTGTTGGCAGTACAATTCCAGTTGTATAAGGGTCACATTACTTTATTAATCATAAAATCCAGCGTTAAAATCTAGATGTTACCATAGTTCAATACCTTCGTTGTCTATGGGATAATTTAATTACTTAAGAAACCATCGATTCATGTCAAATGTCTTTTCATAAAACAAAACAACTCCGAATTTCTAACACTCTATTATAGAATTACTCAAGCATTGCTTTTCAAAACCATAACACGTTTACAACGTCATATCCGATTCTAAAATACGTCACAAAATTCAAGCTTATTTATAAAAACAACAAAAATACTTTCTACACTAAACATGCAACAATGTGTTTTCTCTGCTCTTACTACAAATTTGCTGTCTTTAGGCATTTTTTCAAGGGTTGTTGTTTTGATGGCTCTGTTTGAAATTATATTGATGAAGCTCATTTAAGAAAACAAAACGAATGTAAGGCTCCTGGCCCAAATGGTATATTGTACAATGGTTGCATTAATTCAGAAACCTACTTATTATGTAACACAGAAACTGAAATGTCGTTATTTGTATTTGATTCAATTTCATCCACCCATGAAATAGCTCTGTTTGAAATTATATTTTTATAGTTCAATTAAGAAAAAATAGAATTTGGGGCCCCCGACCCCAAACGGAATATTGTAAAATGGTTGTAGTAAATTAGAAACCTTTGCGGGCATGCGCACAACTCGCCAACTTCTTATCGTAATCGGAAGAATGGTAAAGGGACGCAAACTGAAATTATATTTTTATAGCACCAATATAGAAAATAAAAAATAATTTAGGGCGCCCCCACTTAAAATGGGAATATTGAACAATGGTGGAACTGATCTAGAACCTATTTACTATGTAACATATAAACTGAAATATCACTCTTTGTATTTGATTAAATTCAATCCACCAATGGAATAGCTCTTTATGAGAGTATAGCTATAAAGCTATTATCAGGGAAAAAAACGAATTTAGGGCCACTGGCCCAAACGGAATATTGTAAAATGTTGTTCTAATTTAGAAACATTTGCGGGAGTGCGCATATCAATTCAACGTAACGCAATACGCTTCATAGCACGTGACTATAAAACCACCACTCCTGGCTACGTCACTGGCCTTTTAAACAGATTTGACATCCCCACTCTCAAGGACAGACGAGAAAAGATCCGCCTAACATTCTTATATAAAGTGGCCATGGGACTAATTCCGACAATCCCAGCAAACAATTATCTCACCCCACAGAAGCCAGGCCGATTAATTAGAGCCAAACACTCACTAAACTGTCACTTAACCTCTGACAACCCCATGAGAAATTACACCCGGAACAATAGCAAATGCTTCACTGTGCCTCGGAGTAACACAGTGCAACATAAACAGTCATACTTTCCACGCACAATAATCGCTTGGAACCAACGTGAACTCGACATCTGTCGAAAGCTTCAAGGCTGCCCTGGCATCTGCTAGGAGCCGTTAGGATGGCAGCATCGCTTCCCCAGCCGTTGCAGATATGCCAGTATGAGTAAATGGATGCAGCAACGTACCGAACCAGAACCAGAACCAAAGTTTTATCGCAATCGGATGAATGAATACGATACTTATAAAGACAATAAAAGGGAGGCAAACGCATTTAGGGCCCCGGCCACAAACTGAATATTGTAGAATTGTTGTATTACTTCAGAAACCTACTTATTATGTCACACACACAATTTAATGTCGCTATTTGTATTTGATTAAAAATCTATCCATCCATCATCATGCATTAGCTCTGTTTGAAATTATATTTGTATAGCTCATATAAGGAAAATAGAACATAGGGCCCCTGGCTCAAAACGGAATAATTTTAAAACGGTTGTAATAATTCACAAACCTTTGCGGGCGTGCTCAAAACATCTCAGTAAAGTTTTATCGCTTTCTGATAAATGTTATAGGAGCGCATACGGAAATTATTTTTTACAAAGCTCATATAAGAAAAAAAAAAGAATTTGAGGCCAACGGCCAAAAACGGAATGTTTTAAAAGTGTTGTAATGATTTAGTAAAATGCGCGGGCTTGTGGACAACAATTTACCAAAGTTTTGTGGCAATCGCACGAATGGTGTAGGAGCGCATACGGTTTGAAATTATATTTATATAGCTCATATAAGAAAAAAACGAACATATGGCCCCTGGCTCAAAACGGAATAATTTAAAACGGTTTTAATCAGTCCAAAACTTTGCGGGCGTACGCACAACATCTCAGTAAAGTTGTTTCGCATTCTGATATATGATGTAGGAGCGCATACGGAAATTATTTTTACAGAGCTCAACGGCCAAAAACGGAATATTTTAAACGTTTTTTAATGTCTCAGTTAAATGCCCGGGTATGTGACCAACAAATAACCAAAGTTTTGTCGCAATCACATAAATGGTGTAGGAGCGCATATGAGACATACAAACAAAGATATATACATTCATTTATATATATATATAGAGAGAGAGATTATTAAATAGTAGGCGGCCTACTACTAGTAGTAGCAGTGTAGTCTAGTGTGTAGGCCTTCTTATTGTAATTTCTAAACTAATTGAAGCATTACGTTAATCAGTAAAATATTAAGGCAATAATAATGTCCTGTAAAATTTGACGGAAAGGGTTTTTATTAAAAACTTCCTCTCTACTCACATTTCCATCTTGTGGATGGAGTGCTATTATTATTTCTTTTTTACACATGTGACATTTTAAGATATCTCGTGCAGTGTTCACCCGGTGAATAGCTGGAAAATTGGATCGACACATAGGTACAGATGTAAGTCAACGAGATTTTGTCAGCATTTGATGTTTAAAAAATTAATAATTATACTTATTTTGATACTTTAAAGATTACAATTTTAATTTAATCATAAAAAGTAGAAAATCTTTTTTTTTTTAAAGTCTTTCTCTCAAAGACGAGTTTAGGAGCACTAAAAAGTAGAAAATAATTTACAATTCTTTAAAAGGCATTGACATTACGCAAAGAAAGTATGTGCAGAAAATATTTTTTAAAGTAATAAAAATAAGACATAGTTAAGTTTCGTCTGCACTCATTTGGTTTCATAAAGTGCTCATCTACTCGTATGACTTATGCAGTCTTTATTTGCTTAATGCATTTTAAGAAATTTTAAATTATGTTCTACTTTGTAGTGCGTTTTAAATCATCTTTGATAAATTATATTATTCTATTGACATTCAGGGCAATGTAGCTCTTGTAGCTATAGCCTGTGTGTTGACCTATTTTTTTTTTTCACAAGCTGTGGCAAGCCAACTTATCTCCACCTTTGATTTTGATGTCACCAAGAAACTCTAATAATTCATAATTTGTAATTCTAGTTTAATAGTATCAAGAAATGTTTTGTTACCCAAGCAATAGTCTTTGGTCTTTGGAATTAATTTACTCAGTAACTTTTTAGGAAATATTTATCAGGCTTTTAAAGCTATGGATTTTGAAGTGGACCTCTATGCCAGTGTATAATCTTATTTTGATCTATTTACTGCTCAAAAGTTTAATGAAATTATCAGGAGCATGTGAGATTTACTGGTTGACTAGAACAGGATATTTATGAGACGCTGCACATATCTGGCAGGGAATCTGTCATTAAAATGAATATGGAAGAATAATGGAGGATATATTTTCATATTAAATTCTTCATTACGCAACCTAGAGACTTCACACGCTGGGATAAAAAATCACAGCACCACCATCATTCATATAACTGATTCATTAAAATTATCAAATCAATAATGTCATCATGACAGTTTCAATTTTTAATATAGTAAATTTTCAGATTAAATCATGGAGAGAATTGGAGAATAAAAAGGTTGCAACTTTTTTTTTAGTAGAGTCTATCGTTTGTGAAAACAAATGAATCTTGCAGCTGCTCATCTTTGCTTGCACTATCTGGAAGCAACAATTCACTTGCTCAAATGCTTTTGTACTCTTGCTCCTAAAACCAGATACCAGTATATATATATATATTTGTTTAAAACAGGGGTCACCAAACTTTTTTCACGGCGGGCCGGATAACGTGAAAAAATGACGAGCGAAGGCCGAATAATCATTTTGTGCAATACTTGCAAGCCGAAATGAAAGCAAAGAAGAAGGCGATGTTAGCAAAAAGATAGTTACATCAGACCTAGTGCGCACATATTCGAATTTCACAAATTAAGCAGCAAAAAAGGTTAGTGAGATTTGTGAAACTGACGTTTGGCTTTCAATATATTATCAATGTAGTTTGGAATTGATGCATCCATTCAAAAGAATTGTTTCAAATGTTCATCAATCTCTCTCATTCGATGTGTCGACTTTGCATGCTTTATTTTTGAAAATGTTTGCTCACAGACATAAGTTGTTCCATGCATGCTGCAAACGAATGCCAACTCACTTCCTTGTCCAAATTGACACCACAAATAAACAAGAGAAATTGTGAGAGATAAGTAGACTCATCCAGTGCCAGAGAATACCACACCAAGTTCCTAGTTTTCTCCCGTATCTGAAGCACTATGTTCTCTCCGAATTCTTCTGTTTTCCACACAACTGAACTTGCCGAAGCGCTGTTAGTTCCAACTGCGGCAACAATGATTTTTAATGTCCTCGTATGTTTCCAACACTCTACTTTCTTTCACCCATTTACAACACAGTTTTTGGTAGTTATCAGACTATAATATATTGCGGGAATATGCTTAATTTAATGAATGGAAATTGGTTCTTATTTTACAATTTTTTTAACCAGCTTTTCCTAAAAACAACAATCTCATGTTACTACTTGGTAGGTTTTTTAATTGATGTCATCATTTGTTAATTAGTTCTTATTGAAATACATGTTGTTTTATGCTGATCTGAGTTCGCATTTAAATCATGTTAAATTTCACCAGTAACATTATTTTTACCAGTGACAGACTGTGATAATGTGATCTGTATGTCCAATCAATATAAATTAATATATATAGAAAATACACATCTGCAAAACAAAGTGACCACAGATTGCAATATAAATATCGGTCATCTACTTTTAGTAGTTAACGTTTTTTGGCGCCAGCTATACTCGCTCCCACTAGGCACTGTGATGCAGTAGTTATTGTATTCATTTTACTTACTGTATGTTTATTTACTATTAAAGATACCATATTGTACGATTTTGATACAGTATTGCACGATTTTAGGTGCTTGAGGGTAAACAGGTCTGTAATAAACATGAAAATCTAAATACAATAATTTAAAATAATAAATGGTAAATTAAGGCGCATAGCAGCCAGGAGGTCTCTGCACATGTGAAGATCTCCTAGTATTCTAAACATAATATTGAAATTTAAATTTTATCACAACGTCTCGCGTTCCATACGTTTTATCAAGCAAGTGCAAGTACCGTTGGTGAGCTGGCTTCGCGGGCGGTAGTTTAGTGACCCCTGGTTTAAAAGGAAGAAGAAGTAAAATTTTCTTTTGCATAAAGTGACTCATATGTACTCATAACACAAAGTAATTGTCACATACACATATGGCAATGAAAATAAAAAGGGTTTACAACAACTTTTTACCAAATACAATTTGAATATTCAAAACACTATGTCTTCTTTAAATTTAAATTTATTTAACTTTGTGAATAATTCTAATTGAATTGTTAATCATTTCTCACCAATACTCATTGAAATATAATAGCTGATGTATTCTTCAACATTATTTTTATTCCTTCAAATAATAAATTTGTAATAGGGATAAACACATACAATGTGTTTCATCTGTTAAAATTTTAATGTATGTACAGAATACCAAACAATAAATGTTAAAAGCTAATAATAAGCACCGTTTAAATAGATATAAGTATAGTGACAGAAATCAGAAAAAGTAAGAAAGTTATCAAATAATATCACCCAAAAATAAAACTTAAGCACTTATGAACCTCAAACATAAATGTTATGTAATTAAATTGTAATATTATTCTGAAAAGGTTTGCTAGCTCACTAGCTTGAGTACAGATATTTTAAGGACTATACAAAAATTAGTTAATGCAAAATGTCATGGCTTTTGTTTTTAGAAATAGAATTGCACAAATATAAATGATTGTGAAGTTATTTGTGTTATTTTAAAATCTATTTAAATGTTAAGGATGGATGTAAGTAATGAGGATCTTCATAAAATGTAAGTAATGAGGATCTTTCTAAACTAAATGTATACCTTACATGTAAATACACCACATTTCATTAACTACTTGCCTATTGCATTTTAAAAGCTTGAAATCTAACTAGATTGACAGACATATTTCATTTACTCTAAAATCTTGAATAAAATTCTGAATATCTTAAAAACCATCTTGATATTAACAAGTATGAAATTAAAATAATTTTTCCATCTATCAAAATTGATCACACTACTGATATGTCAGATTTTTAAAAATTAATATTTTTATTTAAATAGAGCAGTAAAATGCAACAGAAAATAAACTATGGTAAAAATTTTCATAAGAATAGTAAATAGAAAGGTAGGTAAAATTAGGCTTTACAGAAGTGCCAAAAAGAATTTAAAATAAATATTATGTTTATTAACATTATTTTCCATATCAGTAATTAATTTCTTAAATCCTGGAGGGATGCATATCATAAACAGATTGGAATATATTCTTTTTTACCCAAGATTTTACTGTAAAAAAAATCTGTTCTTCATGCATTTTAATTTTTCCAAAGGGTTTTAAAAACCTCTCATCCTATGATATGTTGACATCTATTTTATTGATGAACAAGCTTGAGTCATTCTGCATTTTTGAAGATTATAGTAATTCCTAAATAGGAAATGAATTTTTAAGATATTTTCATAAATTCCAACTTCTTTTTCTATATAATTCTACAAAAAGATAATATAAGTTTGTCAGTATACAATACTGAACATTTAAAATAAAACATAATGAATTGTAAATTTTTAATATAAGTTATAAGACCATCATAAAAGATAATTTGTGTCATACATATTGGTAAACAGAACTAGACACTGAAATGATAAGTTAAAGACTGCCTCAAGCAAAAATGTTCTTCATTAAAAATAAAGCAAAGAATACTGATTCTATCTCAAACAGAATCCACTGATGTAATTCAAATCAATTATAAAAATTAGATTAATTATATATATTGTAAAATAAGCATCAATTTATAGCTATAAAGCTATGAAAATAATTATATAAATCAAATAAATTATTAAATTAATCATTAAGATTATATGATAATCATCAATTTTAAGTCAATGTGACAAGGTTTAAAGAGAAATATTCCATTTCTCTCCTTCTTTTGGTTGCAAGAACATCTCATTGAGTGTTATGGTATGAAGATTGTATGCTGCTAAAATTTATAATAAATTACAGCCCTCTGATCTCTATTTGACAACCTCCAAATCTCTGTCAGTCTGTTTATACACACAACTTTTTTTTTAAATGAACAAAACAAGGCAAATATTTCTTTTAAGCTTTCTTAAAGAATTAAAATTCCAGATATTCTATTGGAAAAAGTAATGTATTATGTCACTTTTTTCCGGAACAGACTGGAATTAATTTTTAAAGGCAGCAAAAGAAGGTAGCTGTTTTTTGTAGAGGGTGAAGTGATGTAAGCAAAAACATAATTTTATTTTTGAATACCAATCAAACTGTGTTTGTATATGAATATGGTACTCACATATTCAGAATGACTTTAACTATGAATGGTTCAAACCAACATTCTAATAGATGCAGGTACTCTCACTTACACCCATTTTTTTTTTACCAGGGAACACAAATATTGATTTAAAAAATCTTCACATTACACCTTTTTCATTTTCATTGGGAAGAATCTACTGAATTTCAAGTCACAGAAAATTTAACATAAGATTTTTAATTTTATTTGATGTGCTTCCTTGTATGGTTATAGCCCCTTATCCTGTTCTGCATTTCCTTGAAAAAACAAGTGAGTCTCCTTAAATTCAATCACATTGCATTGTTGATAGCAATGAACTTCTTGTATACAGCTATTAGAGCTTGCACAGGACTGATGTACAAGGCACCATAGAAAAAAATATCACAGATCAAATTGGGAACCAAAGGCCATACAACCATAAATATGAAAGCTGACATCAGATGACGGATCCAGGCTTTGATGAAGCCTATTGTCAACCTGAAGATAAAAAGAAAAGACATGTTTTTGATAATAAATTAATAAATATACGCAAGAAGTGAAACAAATTTACCAACAAAAAACTTCAAACTGGAGAATGTCAAAGGTGATAGCCAGATAAGGTTCATCATTTTGCAATCAAGTCTAAAAATGATTAAAGAATCATTTGCTAAAGAATGTTATGAAAGGTTTGTGTTTAATTTGATAATTTAATATGCTCTAGCTGGAAACTAAGAAGTGTTGAAATAGTTTCTGTTAATTAGTAAGCTCATAGCTGAGCGCAGAGCTAAAATTAGTGAGTTTGAGGGTAACAAAGAAGTTACCAAGTCAACTTTAAATCAGACAGTGATATGTCTGTCAAATACAGTAAAATCAACCAATCATAAAAATATATGTAATTACATTCATATTCGTTACATACAATAACTAAATATTCAATATATTCTTAAATACATTTCCTGTATTTAATGTAGCATTTTATAAACCACACAAAAAAATGGTCAGTCTTTATTTATTAAGTTAAATTATTTGTTTTTGGTATCAAACTCAATGATTTTGGTCATTTAATTTGAGAATTGGTCAAATAATATTATCTTTAAAAATTTACCTCCACTCCATGTTGTTAAAAAATGTAATCCAAGTGAGTATTTCCATAACCTGATACAGTACAGCTGTGGCCAGAACAAACATTGGTGAGAAGAAATGATGTGAGAACATCTGCCAGGTAAATACCACAACCAGCCATTCTGGCAATAATACTGCAAATATCATGAAGCTCACCCACTCTGCTTTACTGATGACATCTGTCTGTTAAAAAGGAAAACAAATGATAATGCTTCATGTTGACTTAGTTGCTTCTCTAATACTGAGTCCTCTTATTTTTTAATAGAGAAACAAGGAGGATTCCATGTAGATAAACATTGACAAATTTAGATATCTTGAAAGTAAAAAGAATTAATTGATAAAAGGCAATTACAAAGGATAAAAGGCAAATACAAAGGATAAAAGGCAAATACAAAGGATAAAAGGCAAATACAAAGGATACAATACAAATTAAACTGCAAGCTTACTGATGAATTTGACACTGGAATGATATCTACAGTTGTCTTAGTGGTTGTTTTCACAAATGGTAAAAACATATCATCATAAAAGTACATCCACAAATAGAGAAGACTTGTTCTGGGGAAATCTTTCATTCCATATACAAGAAACAAACACCTTCCGGGGTACAAGGCCTAGGATGAAAGTTAAAAACATTAAGAACATACTATAAAACTGATAGATACAGCAGTAGTTAAAAGTTATTTATTTCTTATGTATACTTGTAAACTACAAAAATTTGTTGGAGCTCTATGAGCCAATGTTTACAATTTAACATTTTCAATTATACCTTGTATTCCCATAATGTAGCAGGCATCTTAACTCCATGTTCTTTTAACATATTAATGGCAAAAAGAAGAGCTCTCTCATGAGTAATATCAGTTACATTAAGAAAATGTGTCAATGAATCATTAGTCAATGATAACAACATGTTGCCATCTGTGAAAAGTTTAAAATTTAAACAGTAAATAAGTCCCATTAATAAAAAAAAAGAAACATGAGTTTAGACATTTTAACAAATAAATTAATAAATTAAAAGCTTTAATTAAATTAAATTAAATACACTATTTAACTCTTTAAAAAAAGGGTAAAAAAAAAAGTAAATACTTTTTTTTAAAAATTAAGTAATTTAGTGAAATATTCAAAGAACTAACTACATTTCGAAAGGCTATTTGAGTAACTTTAACCTATTTTATTTTCCAGGGCAAGTGATGCATAGTGACTAGCCCAACCCATCTCTTCTAGCCATGTGGCAACATCCTTCTGTCTCCAGGTCTGCACGGGTTTCATCACCAACAGATTACTATCACTTGACTGCCAGTACCACGCTAGGTAAACAACCTGTCAAAAGAATTCAGTTCAGTTCTAAAATGGTAAATTATTTATTAATATATTATTTATTATTATTTTCTTGGCCAAAATAATATTTTAATCATAAGGAATTAGTTTTAATTTGTATTTGCTGTAAAAAATTATTTCTGAGTTTTAAAATAACAATTTTAAAATATTTTATTCAACATATCCTTTTTTAACATTTTTTAGAGGACTACATGTCAGATGTGATTACATTACTGGTAGATATAATTTCATTATTTGCATGCTAAAGTCAGAGTTTCTGTAGATTTTAAGTAGTGGTGTGTTTGAAAATTGTATAAATAAAGAATGATTTATAAAAGGAATTTTAGCAAAAATATGTTTAGATAAAATAGATTTAGTACATAAAAATTGCATTGCATTAATTATTTTAACATTCAGAGTTTGCATTTGTCGTGATGAAAATGTGTGTTGTCAAATCTATCAGGATATTAATTGTGTTCTGGTCAATGGCTGTTATGAATCATTCCTAGTAAATATCTTTTAAAAAAACTATAATATTATAGAAACTACCAGTGACACTTAAAAAGGTTAATATTACATTTATTTCAATATTAACATGCTTTACCTACCACAGACACGCATAAAGCAATAATAATTCCTGAACAAAAAATAAAAATATCTGAATTTTTCTTTGTTGGACCAATGCTAGATTCAGCAAGTTGCTTTTCAAATTTCTGTAATAGGTTCTGGTCTTCAGTTTCTGCTTCCAATTCTTTCTCTCGATTTGTAATCTCTTGGGGCATGAGCTTTCTCACCAAATTTCTGAAAAATATTTTAATTTAAATTTAACTCCTAGTTGAAGCAGAGAACTCTTCAGCTTTCTTTTCCAGCCCCTTATATGATTTGCATTATTTATTGTAATAATATTAAATATTGTAATAGGAAAAAGACTTAAAAATTATATTTTTTAGATGTGTTGTGGCCCTTGAGCCATCAAAATATCTTCATGCAGACATAATGAAAGTTTGAGACCACTGACATAAAGTGATTACTGGATTTTAAATTGATTTAGCTAGTAAGAGGCAAAGATATACAATAATAACCTTGCTGTTACTGGATGATTTACTTTTGTAATAATGCCTGTAAATGAGAAACTGGTTAAATGTAGTATTAAACTAAAAATCAAGAGATAACTGACAATACAAAATATTAAAGTCTTATTGTCATTTTATAGCTATAAATGAATCACGTAGAATTATGCTACGTATGTTTTAAACTTAATGACCTGAGTTGAAAATTGACTTTTGGATGCCCCATATAAGTTTGCCGACACATAGGACATTCTTTCTTTTTTGAATTGAAGTACCACTTTGCCAGACAAATACGGCATGATGTGTGGCCACATGTTAGGGTTGTGGGTTGTACTGCAAGGCGTAAACAAACAGAGCAGGCAAATTCTTCTTCAAGATCACTAGAAATTCCTGAAATTAATTTGATATCTGATAATCTCAGATTCAGATGGGTGGAATTTAAATAATTAGAGCTGACCTATACATTCTAATAAAAGATGGTATTTGACATATAGCATTCAGTGAATCACTACATTTTATACTTTATATGATTTAACTCTTTAAGCCACTGGTCTCCAAATTAAGACTTATCAACTAAGTATGTATGTCATGCTTAATGTACTTAGGTTACAACCATAATAGACAACCTCAAAAGGCAATTATTATTACCTGTGTTGTTTCTCCGAATAAGTTCAGTCCTATTTCTCTCTGTAGTGTCATCACTGGGATTCATTTTGAATACTGGTACTTAACTTAAAGATAATTCAGTGTAAAAGACATTAATAATGTACAACATTTTAGTTTCCTTTACGGTATTGGAAGATAATACAGTCAGTTAGTGGATGAAATGTTGTGCAGGTGACAAAGGTAAGTCTTATTTAACAGTTATAATTATACAAGTGGACAAGTGGACTTAAATTAGATTTTAAATTTTGTATTTAGACATTAGTATAGCATATTTATATATAGTATATATAGTATATATAAATATAATTATACAATAGTTACAGAAGAATAAAACACATTTATTAAAGAATAGCCTATCTTATAACTATGGCGGTTCTGGTTGAATGTGATACTGTATTTATTTATTATATTTGTGATTTTCTATGCCATAAGGCTAACGTTTTTGCAGTGGATAGGTAGCATTTTCTTGTCAATTTGACTTTATAATATAACCTTTTAGTGTTTAGCATGACTGACAATGTTACATTGTTGTTGCACTGTGTAATTCTCTGTGTTTATAATCATTACTACAGGAAGCGGGAAACACTGTATCTTATGCAGTACCATAGCAGCAAAAATAAGTCAAAAAGCTAACAGTAATACTTATACAAATTCTAAGAGCACAACAATTTATTTGTCAATTTAACTTTTAGCCTTCATTTTATAATACTAAATATTTGTTTTATTCTTTTCATTAAAAGCTAAGTATTCAGAAATTTATTACATTTACAGTCATGAGAAGATTACTGACTGTAATTCCAGCATAATTACATATTTTTTTCAATCTTCACGTGTCATAGGCATAGGGGCCATCCATAAATGGCGTCACGCACATTTTGCAGATTTTTTACCCCTTCCCTCATCGTCACAAAAATTTAGACCCCTCTCAAATATAACGTCACAAATCTGTGCAACCCCCCCCCCCCCATAAAAAGTCCCTGTGTCCACTACTGTCCTTTACAAACCCTTTAAGAAATTCACCTCCCGCAGATATCAAATTACTGCACCCGTGTCAGAACCAGTTCACTAGAACAGTGGTTCTTAACCAGGGGTAAAAGTACCTCCTCGGCCCTGAGGAGTGGTAGACAAGAAAATTGTATTCAGTGGCGTAGCTAGGAAGGTGCGAACCGCACCAGGTGATATCATCTCAGGGGGTGACATCAAATTTTAAAAAAATTCATAATTACAGAGCACACACTGCTCAGTCTAACCAAAATTCATATAAGGTTAACAGATGATACCCATGTAACTAATCAAAATGTTTGTTTTATTAAAAGTTCAAGGTTTATGCGTTAGCAATTAGTTTACCTTATTATTGGGTCAGAAACATACCGTTTTAACCATGTTTCAACGCCGAATGAAGTGTTCTGTAACTTTTGTAAGTGACAGGAAGTTATATTTATTTAAATTCTGAGAAATAAAGGTATCCTTTGATAACAATGGGCAATTCTAAGTACAAGTTACAGTTCTTAAATACATTTACCCCCCTGACTTTCAATTAATTTGTTTTTGTTCTCGTATTTTTTATTCTGTGGACTAAGTTTAACAAGAAGAATTACATCGTGGAAAAAAAGGGGTGGGGTAACACTACGAGCTTACCGGACCGAGTGACACCAACCCTAGCTACGCCACTGATTGTATTTACTGCCTTTGCTACTTGTTGCTGCTTTAAAATAAAAAAGATTAGCAGCAGTAAATATTTTCCTGGTGAATTTTGTTGGCGCATTGAGTGTATTGGTAATTATTTTTCCTTGATTAAAAAAAGTTAATTAAAGAAATAAAACTACGTTAAACAAAATTATTTAATTATTTTTAATTTTATATTTTAAATATAATTTATACAGTTGGGGGGGGATGTTTAAACGGAGTGGGCCTGCAGCGCTGCAAAAAGAAAGGTTAAGAATCCCTGCCCTAGAGCATTTACTAAGATCCCCCCCGCGCCGCGCGGTCAACCTTTTTTTTTCATTACATCCCACTTCCCGTGTACACATTTAGCCAAACATTCTAATGACTGTATCCCTGTACTGATTCTCTCAGTGATAGTAGTTTAAAAATAAATTAATTTTAATTGTTGTTTAAAATAATAATGTTAAAAATGTCTGTAATTTAGGATTATTAAGTGCAATTCTTTGCTACAAGATTTAACTTTTCACATGGCTTGAGCCCCTCCTTCCCTTCGTCACACATATCTGACCTCCCTCCCCCCTAGGCCTAGACGTATGACGTCATTTATGGACGGCCCCATAGGCAGAAAGGGAAAAATGGGGTGGGGGGAAAAGAGAGAGAAAGAATGGGGGGGGGGGGGCAAAAGAAGGCTAATATTCAAAGAGGCTTCAAGTTTACAAGTGTACATATAAAAAAAAATTCAATTAATAAAGGCATGTTTCCTAATACAAAAGAGAACTTGACAGTCTCTATGACTCTGTAGAATTTTTACTTTGTTACAGTTACATTGATTAAATGTGGAATTTGTTTCCAACTAAGCTCTGATATTATTTCATATCATTGACAATGTGTATGAGACTGTCTAAGATAGACAGGACACTTTAAATTTTACCAAACTGTGATTAAAACCATGACAAAATTAAAAAAGGCTTGGACTGGGACTAATCTGCCAAACTAGGAAAATTTTGAGTTTTTGTAAAACTACCAAAAAGGAGTACACTAGGCTATGACTAGAGACAGACTCAGAAGAGATGGGGACACTGGGGGAGAGAGCAGAGTAACGTGAGAGTCCATTCAGTTAGGAGTCTTGAGATTACTAGAGTAAAATCGTTAGAACGTTTTTTGTCTTTTTAAAAAAGGATTTTTTTAGTTATTCTTCTCTCTTATAGTCTTAATCAAGTTAATCTTATAGTTATTATATTACTCCTCTGTCTATGCTTACTATTTACTCTTAGATTAGACTAGTATAGTTTGTTGAGCATTTAATTATTTTAATTAATAAATAATAATAGCCTAAATAATTGTATACCAATTGTATCTTTAACAATCAAATAAAATTCAGTATCAAATGCCAATCAATTTGAATTAAGTAATTAAGTTACTTTTAAAAATCCATATGGATCATTAGCACAATAATGTGACGTTAAGTGTTAACTTATCAACTTGTTTTTGTTCCAACAAAATTGTCCTGACTACTGATTACATTGATCTCCCCTTTCAAGACTTTCGTTAGTTACCGCGACACTGAACAGGTTTTAAGATAGTAAGATAGATGTAATTTTTATGCATTTCATTTCAACTCACTGATCAAATGACTCGATGAAGAAATTGTAAAGAATGATTGTAAAATTTAAAATTTCATTTATGTAGCGCCTGGTGATAATTGTTTACAATACTCTATAAGCCTAACATACATAATAACTAAATTTAATAGTCGGTTATATAAATAATATAGTAATTTGCCGAAAACCTTAACTGGAAATAATGCGTAATCTCGTTATTTCCCGAATATTTATGGTTAGTGTAAATAAAAAGTGCAATCCAAAATAAACAACAAATAAAAAACGGCATTAAAAAAAGCAACTCGATTTAAAAGGAGCAAACAGCAAATGCGTATTTCTGCTGACACCCCCAATACTTTATAACTTTATAGAGTCTACTATATGATTATTATTAGAAAAGGTATTTCTGTTTAACAAACCATATTATGAATATAATAATATTAATATGATCAAATTCATGGTAAAGTTCTGATGCTCAGCCTGGCCTGGGCCTGACCACATTTTTAAATCATGATTATAATTTCTAAGTGGCTATTATTCGGACTCGGAAAGGAGTGAGAGTTTGGGTTTAGTTAACAAATATTTAAAATATTATTGTTTGGTTTTAAGACAAAATTTGGTATCAAATGAAAGATAATTGGGTTACCAGATATGGACTTTACGAATGTCAACTTACTTCAGTTTAACTAAGACTAAAATTATATAAACTACCACAAATGACATCCCAATAATAGTGAATAGCCATTTTTTAGTCTAAGAAGAGTAAGACTAAAGGGGCCCGAGCCACCATTCGCTATTCAATGAGCCTTAGGTGTCATGCCCTTAGCTATAGACTTTACTTTTAGTATACTTACCCCACTTTATCATAATTAATTGATTTCATTTATTAAATACCTATATTATATAGCACTTGTATCCATGCTACCTTAGCATGCTCACAGCGCTCTGATGTTCTTAAATATATTTAAAGAAAAAAGTCTTTAAATGTTTCTTAAATGATTTTTTATCATTTTCAATTTCCCTAAAAGATTGAGGCAAACTGTTCCATAATTTAGGCGCTATCGCTTCAAAAGAGCGCACTCCATATGACTTTTTTCTGTGTTTATCCACTCTGGGAACTCTCAGTAACGACACACACAATTAATAAGATATGATATCACTAATAATATAAGTTTGAGTATAATATTATGCAATGATTATATATGTAATGTACATATGTTATAATATAAAACTAATAAAGCAGAGCTTTCCAAGCTTTTCATGCTGGTGAACAACATTTAGACATCCATCTTTTCCTGACACAGTAATTAAGTTTCAATAGCAAACTGGAAGTTACACTGTAAAATTGGATTGATCAGGTAGCCTAAGATTAGTACAATTACAAAAATAAAGTATACATTTCCAACAATAATGTGATTGCTATCTGTTATGAGCAGATTTCTATGTGCAAATAAAAGTAAAATAATTTTTTTTTTAAAAATGCATTTAAGTTGGTTTTACAGAGTTTACCTATTTGTCATCTGCGCTCTCCAGCTCACACACTGTGTCATGACACAGTTTGGAAAGCTCTGATATATAGTATATGATATGAATGAATTTAATTCTTCATTATTAATTAGTATTACCGGTAATCATTTTGTGGATTTATTAAAATCAATGGGCATGGGTCAGCAATTACTGTTACATTTAGGATAATTGTTTTATACTTTACTCTCGCTTATCAAGCAGAGGAAAATCAGTTTTTTAATGTTTAATTAAGATCACTTAGTTTATGATTGCACTTTACAGTTTTCAAGTTCTTATGGAAAAAATGTGTGACATCTGTTTACTAGAAAGCGGATTATATTTAACAAATATCAGTAATATTTACATTTAAAAAGGGCCAATGCTCTCCCCAAACTAAGGTTGCAACCTATCTGGATGTCAACCGCAAATACCCACTTTGATAAGATAAGATAGTCTTGTTGATCCAACTAAATGGATTTTTTTTTTCTTTTTCATTTGTCGCACATATCTTTTCCAGTCTTAAAATTCCTAGTTTCAGTTTTTCATTGTTCTTTAAAATTAATCTGTAGTAAGAATTTCATTGAATAATTGTGCTGTACTGGTATGAATAACTGTTGAGTTCTTGAGCGTGAGTTGTAATTTTGAACAGAATCTTGGCTTTTCTAAGGTCATGAGCACTCCTTATGTGTCTGTAGACGATTTGTCTTTGGGTGGTTGCCATATGCCAGAAAAGATAATTTAGAATGAGAAATAATGAATGGTACAAAGCAAAAAGATAACAGATAATTGTATCAGTTAACATGACATGTCTCAAGACACACATTGATAACCCCAAACCACGGGTATGACCTATTCACTGGTGTGTTCTATACCTGAGTTTATACAATATTTATTTTCTGGGTAATATGATTATAAGCAGTGAATTAATTGCTTTCAGATATTTAAATTTTTCTCTGAGAAAAAACGCACAATAAACAAGTGCCAATGATGATCTCCAACCCAATGCAGCCAAGTCTGTCCAGCCAGCAAGGACATAATGAAAGAGTCTCACTTTGTTGTCGCAGGACAGTTATGTATAGGATGGGAATGCTGAGTCTGTGCATTTGTTTTGTTTTCTGTGTAATAAGCTGCTCTAGTCCCAATTGGATCAAAACTACACATTTTGAAGATGAAGACCATGAAAACATCCTTCACCTGACAGATGATAAGCCATATGTAGGTTTATGGGATGACAACTGCAAACCAAAGGCCAGCAATTGTTCTAAAGGTAAAGACTTTTTTATCCTTATTATGATTTTTTTAATCCTTTTCAATAAAAAAGTGAACAGATTTATTATTCTTACATCTGTACATGTCAGATACATGCTTGTTTTTGCCTTGCAATTTGAGATTCTAGACGTTAAAGTGTTCAGTTACATTCGAGAAAGAGGCAAATTTCCCAAACCATTAGCTATTTGTAAGTAACTTTGAGGGCAGTTCTTGTCACTCAAGAAAATCTCAGCTCTCAGTTATAACAAAAAAAAACTTGTCACAAATGAGCCACCTAACAGAAGTGTGGAAGTGTAAGAGGGATATTCTGCTGTTACTCTTTGTAACAAATTCACAAAACTGACAATGATTGCAGCAATTGGAATTGGAGCGAATAAAGTTTACTGTTGAAACCAGAGGTTTCATGACACAAGATAAATCCAGTTATTTTCACCACAATGCATGTTGATGAATAATGCAAAGAAGAGCCAGCACTATAAACAGCCTAGTAACTTTGCCCAACTTAACCTTTCCCTTCTAGTTGTGAGGTGCATCAAGTTTGTCTTCCAAATTGTACTAAGCTATTGATTTATCTACCCTCATTCAAAATTTCTGCATCTATTGTTGCAAGCATACTATGTGGCTATGCCCAGATGCTAGATCTTCTGTTATGTCAGAATCACTGTTGACTCCGCAGACTGGGTTAACCGTTTCCGCGGACTGCATGTGACATACAGGCGGTAGTTTGCAGACTCTTGATCTACCGTACTAAAAAGATTCATCATTTTACTTTTAATGATAAAAGTTGTTTTTTTCAGGTTTACTGGCTGCAAAGATCCTTATAGGTCAATATCTAATTGGATATTTTGTCATCTTTGGCATTGCTATTTTTGAAAATGTGCGAAAGATTAACCCACTCATCTATCATTCAAGGAAGGTAGAGATCTGTGTTCTGATTCTAGGTAGGATATTCTTCTATTTATATTTGCAACATATATCAATATTTCCATCACATTGCTATACAAGCACTGTTTAAGTCTAGGTTTGAAAGTTTAATTTATGTGCACATTCTCTGATGTTATTGGATTTGACAACACAATCAGACCTGTTTACTCTTATGATTTTGGCGTACAATGTACGATTTTGAGGTGTATACCTTATATATACTGTGTTTTTTTTTTTTAACTTTTAAGATAATGTATTGAATGATTTTCAGATGATATTGTACGATTTTAAGAGTTTGAAGGTAAACAGGTCTGCACAATAGAGAGAAATTTTAGATATCACTTCATATTTTAAAATTATTTCACTGCTTAATTTTTAAATTTTAACTGAATTCCAAATTTTCTCAGACCATCTTCATTGTCGTATATTAAAACTATAAATCTAGATTCCTAAAAAATTATCATGTGACTGACTAAAAAATTTCATTTTCATGCAGCACTCTGTAGAAAAATGTATGCCCACCTCTAAGTTAAACAGATCCTATTTATTTGTACAATATCTAAATTTTTAAACATTTATAAACTTGTTAATGGTTTGTCCCAATTTTATTTTAAATACAACAATTAATATTGTTATTTTTGCCTAAGCTGCACAGCTTATTTTAAAAAAATGATATGTGTGACACAACACCTAACTGATATTTAAAAATCCCAGTTACCGACAAATTTCACCAAAAATATTTTGAGGACTTCACTTCTAATGAAGCCAAAAATCATCCTATTTGGCAGCCCTGCTTATGTGCACATCTTTCATTCATACAGGTATTCTTGGTACCTTATCAATGATTGTTTTTATAATAAACTACTCCACAAGACTTGGCTGGTCCATGGCCTTAGCATCTATGTCTGTTGTTGGTCTTTATGTCACCTGTCTCTTCTTGATTTGTGGAAACAAGAAACAGGTAACTATTCACACACACACACACACAAATTTAAAAAATGTCATAATGTATAAGAGATCATTTTTTTGACTTCTTGTGTATGATCTTATCTTTTAAGAGATGCTTTTTACTGTAAAATCAACTATTTGAAAAGAGTAATATTTGTCATCTTCGAACATATACCAAATTTACATTTCAGCCTGTTCCAATTTGTGGTCAGCCTGGAACCGTTTTGTTCACTTCCATGCCAAATCAAAACAGTACAATAGTTCAAAGTTATGGACCTGGACCTCAGCAGGTTTACCAGACACATTATATGGCCCAGACCCAGCCTCTCTTGCCTGCCCAAACCTTATACCCTGTGAGCCCACCTGGAGCTCCACCCCCCTACAGTTTTCCACCAGCCTATCCAGCTTCATTCACTCCAAATGCATTTCCCAACTATAACTACAACTTTCAAAATGTCCCTCAGCCTTTGCCTCAGCACAATGCCCCATTTTACCCTCAACAAAATACCCAGCCAAACCTTCAGTTTGAGAAGTTCAGCCAAGCCAGTGCACCTCCAAGTGAAGATGCACCATGATGTAATGGAAGTTTCTGTACAAGAACTTCACAGAAGTCTTTCTTATGGCTTATGGACTATAAAAACCACTGTTGCATGAGAATGATACCGGTACTGCAGTTGGTAACAATGTCTCCATGATTATGACAGAATTATCTGAATGCTTTTTACTGGTCTCATTGAAGCAGTTGTAGCAATTACTTACCCATAATCACACCTTAAGCTCCATATATCAAGCAGTGGATAGTTTGTGGTGGAATAGGCTATTTTTTCTTGTCACAGAGAGCCACTGATTGTTTACTGCAGTTATTCTCTTAAATGTTGAAACTTTTTCCAATGGTAAAAAATGGCTTAACTTTGAGGATAAAGCTATAAATGTCTCACCATTTAAGGATTAGGCTAAACAATTTATTAATTCATTATTAATACACTAGCTTAGCAAAAAATCTCTGAATGAAACCATATAAAATGTTAGTAGGTTAAACTCTAATTTACAAATTAATATGTAGTAAGTGTTATATTTAAAACAGACACATTCTCTATATAGAGTAACTTGCCCCAATGCAACCACGAGTCAACTTTTCCTCACAACTTTTTACAAAGTGAAAAAAATTAAAAATTAGTGGTTGCTTAAAGGGCACCAAGGGAAATCACTGACTTGGCAGTGTTTAGAGATGTTCTAGCAGATAACTAGCATAATAATAGGGGAAAAGGCTGGTGTCTGAGTAGCCCCTTAAGCAACCACCTGCCCGCCCCGCAACCAGTGATTAGCCCTAAGTGCAACCAGCAAGAAATCGGACTTGTCGATCGCATTTAACACATTTCCAAGTGTTTACAGCCTATTTTAACCTTTAAATAACCTTATCTTAATGTTAGCAACTCATTCACGCCAAATATTAATGATAAATAACATAATCAAAAATTTTACTTTAAAATTTCACAAAAAGATGGGGTTTTTATCGTCAAATTGTCGCTGTTAATACCGGGTTCCAAGAAGGCAGTAAATGATCCGTAAGTGAAAAAAGCTGATCAGTAGACCAATAGGAGCCTACTGAGTATATATTTGCTTTGATATATCGCCTATATCGAGAGTTAAGAAAAGTGGTTGCCCAAAGGACTGGTTGCACAAGGGGCAATTTACTCTATATTATTTAAAGCTAGCTAAATCCTTTTCAACAAAAAAGAAATCCCATGTACCGGTGTGCTTTTTAAAAGCAATTTAAACATTTTTGACATAATTTTTTTAATGTGTTTTTTGTTGTGATGATAATGTAAATACTTTTTTTTTTTTTAGAATGTTTTTTTTATGTAAATGCCTAAAAGCTAACCATGATAATAGATTTGAAAATGGACTTAAAATTAGGAGAAATGAATAGTGCAATCTATCAGTTTGGTCAACAAACACATTTCCATTGATTTGGACGACTATTTTCAGAAAACAATTTAGGCATTACATGAACATTTAATTTGTATAACTAAAATTTTTAAGGACTTTGAAATGTACATAACAAAAGAAAATGAGTGGTAAGCATACTCTAAAGATCTTTTTGGGGTGGACTTTGTGATGTTCGTTGTAAGTAAAAATGACTGATAAAAATACTCTAAAGATTTTGCTTTGAGTGCTCCAGCCAGGTGGTTTTCTATTATTTGTTATTAACCTCGATCAAAGCTTACTATTTTGAATCTGTTATTGTTGAAACCACAACAGTGGTAACATTTTTATTTTTGTTTTTATTTGTTAAGTAACAGATCTTTCAAGATTCTCCAGCCTTTTTTTTAAATTGCTGATCAAAGAATGTACCCAACTTTTGTTGTAAAATTACTATCATTTATTTCTCTCCAACTTTCTACTGTAAAATATAGAACTATTCTTTTTCTTGTTTTATTTGTATGTATATTGTTATTGTCACATTAAATCATTTTTGTAGGTAGCAGCTTATTTTAATGTTTAAAATTTTATTAAGATATCCAACCCAGTGAAGATTTCAATTTTTTAGTATTTTCAGCTTGTACTTGTACATATTATTGATTAAAATTTTTCAAATTCAAATATTAATTATTTTCTGTATCTAAATTATTTCTTTTTCCTCTTTCTCGTGGTATAGTCATGAACAAGTTTGAATACATTTGAATATGATTACCAATATGAATAATGTTTGTATACTCAGCAAAGCTTACATTTGAAGCATTTATTAATTGTTGAATTTTTTCCAATTCAGTCTTTCCAAAGGTTTGTGCCATGTGGGAGGGAGTAGCCCAAACTGTTTTCCCCCATTTCAGTAATACATTTAAATGATTTATATTAGTTATATTCATTCAAACAGGCATTAAATTAAATAATCTATATTCTAGGTTGATAGCATTGAATATTATTTGATAAATTTTATACCATACTCAAGAACAGTATACATTCATATTAAGGTATTACATTTTTTAAAACTCTCACTGTATGAATTTAGTTTCTATATTTATAAGATGACAGGCTTATGAACTTGTTAAAGCAGATATATTAATGAAAACATGTTGTGAAAAAAAGTTCTGTTAAAGAAAGCCAACAGTTTATTTTTAAAACGATTTTGATTTTTAAAAATGTGATATGTTGATAAATTATTTTTTGTAATTTACTTTTTTTTACTCACTGTTCAGTATTTTAATATTTTCAGCATATGCTTTCTATAGAACCTTTTGTTCAATTTAATTTTTCTTAAAATTTAGTTTCCACAACTGTAAAAATATTTTGCGTTTCTGTTGTTGGAGTAATAAAAATCATTCTAAAAAGTAATTAATTTTGCATGAAAATGCTACATGTTATTTGTCAGGTTATATTACTATTTACTTCACTTTCTCGGTCAAACAAAGGAAATATTAAAACAAAGATTAAAGAAAATAGTTTGTATAAAATATTTTTACAGCGATTTATTTAATGAACATACAGAACAATAATAAACTATTGTAGACTGAAGTTTGATTTTACATATCTCCCAACGTTTCTTCTTGGATGGGGTCATAAACAGACTTTGGTAGTAGCTCCTTGAATAAATTTTCTTTCTGGTCTTCACTTAATTTCTCTATAGCTGTGTACCATTCAGAAAAGTCTACATATGCCTTGACCTGGAAAATATACAATATGCGACAGTTAATATTTTAAAACGCAGTTTTTTTAACACTATCTATTCCTTTGAAACAAGTATTATATTAAATAGTGAGATTTCAAGATAAGATATTTTTTAGTGATCCAAATTTCTTTTCCCACTCTTTTCTTTATACATATTTTTTTCAGTCTTGCTATTTATTTTAAGAAACGTAAACTATTTATTTAATAAACAGAAATTAATTGTTATTGATCTATTTATTTTACTACTTCTAACAGTTTCTATTAACAGAAATAATATGCCAACAAGATAATTAAAATTATTTTATCAAAATAAAGAACACAATAATTATATTTGAACAAAATCATTATCCCATGTTTCTGTAACATCTAAATTGTCTTTTGGAAGCAGCCTATGTTAAAGCTGGAGTCAAACAGCTATAGAAAACAAAAAAGTAGATATTGCGTTTTTCTTGCAATTCATAGGGCTTAATAAATTATTAAACTTTATTCCAGAAAAAGCTACACATACATATATTATAAGCCAGTAATGAAATTTAATATTTATAAACAATCTTAAGTCATTTTCATAGCCACATTTTAAGCTAAGGAGATTCTGAAACTGACCCAAAAAATGTATAAAAACGGACCTGGTTACACTGGACTCCCAAAATAGTACAATATAGTTTCAGAATAGTGCTTAACCACCTCAAAATTGCACAGTACCGTATTGTAAAATAGTAAATAAATAAACATACATGACTGATGTTTATATATTTAAATATAAGGGAGCCCCCTTCCCATAATTATTTTTATACATTCAAAATGCAGGGATGCACTTTTGCGTATACCTGAATATAGTTTTGTATCATTCTTCCCTTTATCCTAATGTTTGAGGAAAATTAGGTGCCCTTTACCAAGCTGTGTTCATATAAATCCTTTTTATTTTGATAGTTACTAAATTGTAAAAAAAAATTATAATTTATTACTCATTTGAATCTAATTTTTTTTTAAATCAGTCGCAAACGAGGGGCGGTATCCCCAAAAAAGCACCACAAAAAAAAGTGCTTTATATATATTCCAAATGAGCGTTTATGCCAAAAATAAAAATAGTTATAACTGAATGAAGAACTATATCATTTGTGATACATCCAGAAGGCCAAAATATTAAACGCAGCGGGCCGCAGGCTGCCCACCCCTGCATTGAGCCAAATTTTTTTGCCATTAACATATTGTAGTCTAATAACTATTGCAAGCTGTATTGGGAGAAAGGAAGAGAAGAGTAGGAAAAAACCTGGGGTATTAAAATTGTACAGCTGCTTAGTGACTTCTAAAATTAGATTTCAAACACCGGTACATAATCTGATAAAATATGCCCTCATCTAATGCTGTTGGGCGGAGCAGGTGAGAATGAATTTTTTTTTTTAAATCTGTAGTTTTAGTTTCTCCCTTTTCACATTTGCCGCCTTTCAGCCAAAGAACAAAATAAGTATGTCACAAATTTATGTCATACCGCACCACAGCAAACAAAAGCAAATGCTGACTAAATTTGTCACTAGGGCGATTATGCTAACCCTTGTGAAAACATCCTCCCAAGTACACCCGTACATTTCGTAGTCAACACCACCCCTTTTACCCTCTCAGTGCGTACGTAATATAATTATGGATGGAAACCCAGCCAATCGTATTTCTCATACCATGCACTGCCAGGTGTAGAACGGAGCTAACAATGACAACCAAAAACATTTTATTTATTTATTTTATTCAAATTATATATTTTTTTTGTCGTAAAAACCACGGAATAATTTTTTTTTAACCTTATCTTGAAAAATCCTAGTTCTGAAAGGTCTTTGCTAACAATTGTAAAAAGGCATCTCAAAATACTAATCCAAAATTGTAAGTGTAAACAGATCTGATAAAAATACAATTCTGACCTTGCCCTCAGCATCCAGTTCTAAATCTGTGTTCTGAGTAGTACGGCGGGAAAAAAGCTGCATCTCTCCACTGGAGCTGGTGCTGTATGTGCTACTGCAATTGGTACGACTTTCTGTACTGTTTGTCTCAACTGTTTCAAGGAGGTTGGGTCCAGTAAGCAAGTAATTTGTTGGCGTTTTGGGCGAATCTGTTGCTGAACTATCTGAGGTCCTCTGTCTACCAGAATCTAGAGAAGGGCTATTGTACACATTGGCTGGGAAACCTGTTATGTGAGTGATGTGATGTGGTGGCTGAGATGGTGAGTGAATGGAGCGGTTGGAGCTGGGACTCTGAACTGACAGAGGATAGTTGAAGTTTCGTACCAAGAGAGTGATGTCATCCCGTTTCTCACACAAAGCTTTCCTTTCTGTATTGTCTGTCATAAAGGTATCATGATGAATGCGCACAACCCTGTCTACCACAGCCTGAGCCACACCAGTAAGCGTTGTCTGCTGGCCAAACTCCTGAGCCACCATTTTTGCTATATCACCATTGACAGTTTCAGTACCAGTGGCATCTGTCAAAGCTTGGTATAAGCCATCTGACATGATAACAAGAAAGGCACAAGTGCTATCAATCAAGAGTCCACCATCCACGTATGGATCTGCTATTACTGGCTCCACTTTTGCTGGTCTAAAAATAAGTACAAATAGGTACACATAATGAAAGGCCAAAATAAGTATGTTAACCAAGATTGTTTTATTAACAATTTGAACCACAAAATAAAATTAAATGCACAGATCTAAACTTTATTTTTATTACTCTCTTAGGATCATCAAATAATTTAGAATAAATCAGTTGTATATTTAAGTAACTAATTTATTTATATGACCATATTATATTACTCTGTATAATGCGAGAAATTTAGGGTAAAATATCTACTTATTCCTACTAATGCAACCAATTCTTCTTGGCCCACTTGCATTTAGCGAAAGAGCATGCATCGTATTTGCGCATAACACAACAGTGCTCTTTGAAGGGATATAAGCATAGTTGTATTACTATGATAGTTAATTTTAAATACATGCATTATAAAAATTTTAAGGATCTTACATTTTTATTAAAAATAAATATTTATTTCGTTAATTCTTATTGTTTTATTATGGACAAGATTAATAGATTGCTTTATACGTGATTATAATCACAAGCCAGTTATACTAACCTAAGTACATCAATATCTTTATAACCTCCTTTGACATGATAGTCTCCTATACAGCGAGTACAGTCTGAATTTCCCACACGCCGCCATAGTTTGAGTTTTGTTATGTCAAGCCCAACCTGCTGTAACCTTGTCTGTTCCCCAAGATCAGCAATCGTGTGGTCATAAGACAACTGAATCACTCGTAAAACCCCTTCAGGGTCCGTTTTACACAGAAATGCCCTTGTATCTCCTAGGATTTATAAAAATAACTTCATTAAAACTATAATAAACTTTGGATAAGAATCAAATCCTTTATAAGAATGTTTTGAAAATGATTGGGATAGGAATAAGAGGCAAATATTTTTTTAACTCACCAACATTTGCAACATAAAGTTTGCTATTGTAAATTAAAACAACAGTGGCAGTGGTTCCTCCAGAAATTTCTCTATCCAGCTCCTCAAGTTTGTTGATGATGTCCGGGTACTTCTGAAAAGCTTCATACTGGCTTATTCCCTGATATATTATAAATATAGTTTACAAATATTAAACATTTCTCAAAATGAGATTTTAAGAAATTTCAAAAATGTTATATGGTAAGAAGCAATACACCCAGTAAAAATACCCATTTCATATTTTTAGAAGCTCTCTAGGACTAGTAGAACATAAATTTTATAAAATGCCTTCTTAATTTCATGAAAAAGTTAATACATTTCATTACTATTCATTAATTTATATGAGTCCATGTCTGCTATCAATATTACACATCAACTCTATTGAAATTTTTTTGAATCATTATTCTACTTATTAACTCTTTACCTTTACATAATTATTCATTGTAACATATCAATTGTCAATGAGTGCGCTGCTCTGCCAAATAAAACTAATGGAATTCCAATAGCTCAGAAAGTAACTGAAATTAACTGTTAAGCTACAAAATAACAATAAACACATGGCACATACTTCTGGCAAACGATCTTGACAAGTGGTTCTCTCTGCTAGCAATGCATCCATTGATTCAAAGTAACCTTTTTCTACTCCAATAAAAGCCTGCTCTTAGGAAGAATTTTAAATAAATTTAGAATGTAAAATGTTTTAATCTATTTTAAAATGTCTGCAGGGAAATAATATATTTTGCAATATATTTTAATCTCAAATGTTGTTCTCTTAAGAAATATAGACTAACAGAGACCAATCTTTACTTCTTACCTGCCTAAGGGCTTCTTTGACTTCTTCATCTGTAAAATTGGGCTGCAGCTGACCAAGCAGCAGTTCGGCTGGCATCCTCTGAGCAGCAAAATCAGCTACCCGAGTGCCATTGTGTCCATCAAAAACACCATACAAAAAGCAATTGTCATGTCTGAAGACAGTTTATTTTCAGATTCAATTTTTAAAACATAATGTAGAGAATATTATAATAATTCAATAGAACACCAACATGTCAGCTTTGAAAAAATCTGAAAGAGACGGTAACATATCTCTTTCACTGCCCAGAATGCCAGGACATATACCTTACACTTTAATTATCTCCCACAAATACCAGACTGCACTAACACCCTATATGCAGACAAATAAAAACTGGAAAGAATATCCAGATTCTTTATTATAGCCTCAGGCCAAAGCGCGCATGCCCAGGTGACAGTGGGATTGGAATGATGATAATAATTCATTGCACTAGATTTCAAGCAATGCCTATGCTGAATTGGGTCACTCTTCCTCTTTTTATCCTAGTTTGTTTACAAAAGTGTTGATACAACTAGACTATCATCATATAAAAAAACTATGAAAGTTTATTCACTTCATTGCCTCCCTGTACAAGCACGGATTGACTATAAACTCTCTGTTCTCTGCCACAATTTTTCTCGAATTCCTGCCCTTCCTATCTAACCGAACTTCTCTCTCTATTCACCCCTTCGACAGCTTCGCTCCTCCGCAGACTGGCGTATTCTTTCTGTCCTGAGGACTTGCACAAAGACATACGGTGAACGATCTTTCTCTTACTGTGCCCCCAAACAATGGAATTCTCTTCCACTACACATCAGAAATATATCAACCATCACAGCCTTCAAAACTGCACCCACAACACATCTCTTTAAACTCTACTATCCTGACTGATTCCCCCTCTGACCGTTAAACGATGCTGCTGAGTGCCGTCCATGGCTTCACATGTAAATTGTTATGGAATGGTTGGGCGAATACACATCTGTTTTGTTTTTTTTTTAAATTAATGTAAGTCAAATTTATGTTTGTTAAATTGTATGTACAGTGTGGTCAGCCCAGCCCTAGGCTGGGGAACCACGCTATAGAAAACTACCAATAATAATAATAATAATATATTATAAAATGCATAATTTATAAAAAAAAAAAAGCAAGAATTTGTGATATAAATATAACTATTTTCTACATAAATTGTTCTTCCAAATGGAAATCTACACCAGGCTGAAGACAGAGACAACAGAACCAAAAAACATATTATAATAATGACATACTAGCAGAGACGCCACCTTCAGCAGTATTTACTCTTGTGGGGGCGTCAAGTTGGCAACATAAACAACAACAAAAACAAAATACCTAAAATGAAAATTTCTGTCCTCATTTTCATGGGCCTCACGCCTGTTACCATCCTCACGATAAATCTGATTTGTTGACAGTCCAACACCAGAAAAATGACAAACAGGTAGATCATCAGTCCAGCTTAGTGTGGGGTCCTAAATGGGTGAGAAAACATAACCAGTTCATTAACTTAAATTATGAAGGGGTTTTTAAAAACTGTTTTCGGCTTTATGAATGAGAATTAACAGATTCTGAATGAAACTGAAATAAATAAAAAAGTTTAGACTAAATTCAGTAAATATAGTTGAAATACTGTACATTAGTAAATCCTGTCAAGTTATAGTTAGATTAATGAACATGGGTAGTGTTTTTTTGTACATGTCCAGGATCATTGTTGCACTTCCGGTTATAGCAAAGGAACATTGCAAACATCAGTCCCTTCCACAAAGCCTCAGTTCCAGGGAGAAGGCTTATATCAATAATAAAGCAGTTTCATTTGTTGAAAAATTATGAAACCTTTGCTGTCTACAACCATCTTTGTGTAAATGATTAATAATTAAGTAATGTATTAATACAACTAATGAATATAATAACTTAGTACAGGGTTTGGCAAATATTTTAGCCTATAAATTTTTCCTAAAATATATTTGTTTACGCTGACATTATACCCTAGATTTAAAAAAAAAAAAGTCATTTAAATTCAAAACGGTTTACTTGAATCTATTTATACAGAGAATATAATTATTAATATAAAGAGTACAAAATAAATTCATTAAAATAAATTATTTAAATCATTACGACACAACAAGGATTTTTTTTAAAAGGTTTCCTTCAAATTTTGTAGAAATGATGTTTCATTTTGATACAATAACATGGGCTTTTTTAAATCAGAGAAAATATGATACTATCTTTTGGGTTTAATTAACTGATTTCTATTTTTTTTTGTTCATTAGAGTGAAAAATATCTTTGTTTGCAAAGATATGTTGTTGTCAAAAGGCATCAACTCTTTTACTGCCTCCTGTATGAGCAAATTTGAAAGCATTTGCAAAACTTGACGTTTTGAGTACAAGCAGTAACGTCTCTTGGGATTTCACCATGAGTTAATCGCACTTCTCCCTCCTCTCGTTGTGCCCTGCGAGCTCTGGTTTCTTGTCACATGCCCATACCATTCCAGTTTGCGCTTTTTTTACAGTCACCAAGAGGTCATCATATTGCCCAATTGCTTGACGAATCCTTTCTTTCACTTGTTCATTGGTGATATGGTCTCTATAGCAGATTCCAAAAATGCTTCTGAAACATCTCATCTCCATCGCCTTTATTTTTCTTTCAAGTTCTGCTGTTACTTTCCAGGACTAACAGGCATACAAGAAAATATAGAGGACTAATGATCCCATCAGCCAGATTTTGGTACCGAGGGGTTATATTTTCTTAAGCCTCTCTAGTGCTGTTGTGGTCTGGGCAATCCTAGACATTAATTCGGGCTTGGAGCCTTCTTCAGAGACTATTGCTCCTAGGTACTTGAAGCAACCTGCTGTCTCTAATCATGTAGCCTAGCAATAATTTGATTAAGCAATTCAAGCTGCTATTTAATTACCTGCATTCTATTTCTGAACCTTGAGTCAGAACCATTAGACATTTGACTGTTTGACATAACTCTCTAGGTCTCCAGTCAGTCAAAATCTGAAGCATAAGTTTATAAATGTAAGTTCAATATTACTTCAATTACTTAAAAAAATAATAAAGTCCATGTAGTGTCTAGACCTATGTAGTTACTTTTATTAATATGTTTATTGAAAAATTAGTAGAGGTGTTACTACTATTAACATAAATGGTAATGGAACTAAGTAAATATGCTTGCTCTCCCACTAACAGATGGCTGAGATGGCAGATGGTGTGCTTAGAGTGCATATATAAGTTATAAGTATAGGTCTAGGTAGTGACTAGTCCTAACTCTTTTTTTTTTTGGGTCTTTTTAAGAAATTAGATCTAGATCTACTTTTACCTATTCTTAGAGAACTAACTTTAATTTTCAGTCATTCATTGGTGATATTTTTTTATCAATATTTGTAGTCACATTGTTATTAATACTAAGTTACTAAGCCATTCAAATATCAAAGTTTCAAAGTCACAGCAAAATATCAAAAGTTGTATCAATAATAATGACATTAATTAATTAATATTAATCACTAGAGTTAAAAAGCGTATGTGTTGTCATTTATTATATTCATATACAATTTTCAGTAATATTTAGGGGTAAATAATATTAAAATCTTAATCCCAAGCCAGTATTCAGTATCAGTATAATATTAATAAGTAATCAGTAATCATTTGTCATTGGTTGAGTACCAATTCATTTAATTCAATAATAGAATAGTTAGTATCAGTATCAATTAGTATTATTATTTGTATCATCATCAGTGTCAGTAGCTTATAAAATTACATTAATTTTAATATCAAAATCCTGCTTGCTCTGCTATAATTAGGTAGTCCAAACTGAAGAAAAAATGCTTTTTGGGGTCATTTTTTCATAATTTAAAAAAAATAATAAAAATACTTCTGGCAGCGTTACACCAATAAAATGTATATGTCAGTAAAGTTTAAGTCTTTATCTGTCAAAATATGTTACTTCTGTGTCTTTAACTTGTGTCTGAAAGTGTTTTTTTTGTGTTTGAAAAGTATCAGTTTTGACAAATTTTACGGCGCTTTCGCGAGTGCCGATCTACCCTATGGTGTTTCAAATGCTTGCGGCTTCGCGCCTATTCAAGTTAGTGACTTAATGCTACCACCACATGAAAGAGCAGATCCTGGCCTTTTATTCTATGTATAGAAAGTATATATACCTCGGTTATTTTCTTTTTAAAATGCAGTTTGAAAACTTTAATTGAAGAAAAATAGTTGAAAATAATGGACCTATAGTACTTTCTTCACACCGATGGAAAGTTCATTTTAATAACAAATTAGTGTTGTAAAATCAAATGAGTGGTAACGATAGGCGCGAAGCCGTGCCGTTTAGAAAAACCCACCCGTCATTCGCCTTTCAAAAAATCTCTCGGAGCGATTGTGGCTTCTGTCTACCGGTTTTGCGCAACGGATTAATTGAGCTAGCATCTTCAATCTACCCGTAAGTATTATAATTGGTTTCTGCACACCAACAAGATGGCCGAATAAAAAATAACAATAGCACTAAAAGCGAGTAAATTTGAAATTTAGACACCAAATTAATTAGAAGAAATAGTCAAATTTGTGGAAACTGAACTTAAAACTTAGGCCAAATCAGAAAGTATGTTTTCGGATAAGTATTAGCATTTAATAAGACGGTAAAAGGAAACTTCCGGCTACGATAACCATAGAGGTAAATAACAACAAGAGCACAAAGCTGTATGTGTTGGGGCATGCAGCCAAGGCCAAGTGCTAGTCTTTAGTATTGATACAACAAATATAAAAGATTGATGTCCTCAATATACAACAATATCCCGGCCATCTGACATATACACCCTATCATACGGCATCAAGATGGCAGTATAATAACAACAAGTAAAAAAAAAAAGAAGGAAGGAATTTGGATATAGGAGATCGTCATTTCTGAAGAAAATATACTTAAGACTCTGGTTGAAATTTTTTGTTTCACTTACGTATTTCCCCTCTTTACAATGGGTTGTACAGGCAGAGGTAGTACCCCTCAAGGGGGAAAACGTTGTGCTCCTAGGCCTGGGAACAGTTGTCCGCCTTGGTCCTCTCCTGCAACTAAATTGTCACCTGTGCAACACAGCAGCTGTTAGCATGCAACAGCGTCCATACCCTGGGCAACGGCTTCCTCTAGCCGGCTAAACCAGGTGAGGGTAGCTGTTGGGCCTCAAACCCTCAGTGATTTAGGACTGCCTACCTACTGCATGCGAAGCCTGGACGTCGTCCGATCTTGCGGAGGAGACCATTTGGGTTCAACGGAGGAGAAGGCGATTACAGCAACGCACCGTGGAGTGTGTAGGGCAAGATGAGGCACGTAGATCATCTTGGTCATCCACTGCATCCGTACCCATCTCCAGTCGTCTTGACTTAGTCTTGCCACTGGACACGGTGAGTCCGGACGAGAGAGTGAGGTTGACGCTGCGCAACTCTTCCTCACTTTAAACAAAGTCACCCACGCAAGTCATCAGTCATCCATTTCCCATTATCCCAAATCCTGTGGCGACGGGCACGCTCTCCCAAATGCATGAGGAAAGGACTAGAATAGGAGCCCAGAACATTCCCTGCTCCTTCACAACCTGGCAGGCTAAACAGGGTCGACGGGGACCCAATTTTTGCGGTCGAAAATCAAAGATAAACTCTATTTCACTTAAAATTGCCACGTGGAACATCCGCACACTGCTTGACAGGGACTCGACAAACAGACCTCAACGACGTACGGCGCTCATTGATCATGAACTGGCCAGATACAACATAGACATCGCCGCCCTAAGTGAAACCAGACTCTCTGGCAAAGGTGAACTCACGGAAAAGCTTGCTGGCTATTCTTTCTTCTGGAGTGGACGAGACCCTGACGCAAGGCGTGAAGCCGGAGTTGGCTTTGCTATCAAAACCTCTCTTGCGAGCAAGCTCTCCAGAGGGAATCAATGACCGACTCATGAGGTTGAAACTCCCCCTCTGCCATGGAAGGAAGGCTGACACTTTAGTCAGTGCCTATGCACCCACCATGACAAACACAGAAGAGTCCATAGATAAGTTTTATGAGGACCTGAACACTGTCATCTCCTCCACACCGACTGTTGACAAACTCATAATTCTTGGAGATTTCAATGCACGTGTCGGCAGTGACTACACCTCCTGGGGAGGAGTGTTGGGGAAGTATGGTGTTGGAAAGTGCAACAGCAACGGCCTACTGCTACTACAGACCTGTGCTGAACACGGCCTTCTAATAACAAACACCACATTTAACCTGCCTACGCGCAACAGGACCTCCTGGATGCACCCCCGTTCTAAAAACTGGCACCTAATAGATGTCATTGTCAGAAATAGGGACCGGCATGATGTGAGAGTGACTAAGGCCATGTGCGGCGCAGAATGCTGGACGGATCACCGCCTCATCGTCTCAAAGTTGAAAATTCACATCCAACCTAAGAGACGACCTCAGGCCACCAAAGCTCCGAAACGCCTCAACATCAGTAAGCTGAAGATCCCTGATGTAAGACAAACCTTTGTTGACACCCTGGATGAACGCCTTGATTCCATAACACTGAACAACCAGGACGCGGAAGCAGCGTGGACCACACTTCGTGAGACGGTGTCTAACACAGCCGCTGAGCGCCTCGGACCCTCTATCAGAAAACACAGGGATTGGTTTGATGAAAACAACACAGCAATCCAAATGCTACTTGAGCAAAAACGTCGGGCGTACAAAGCCCTCCATGATGACCCAATGTCAGCAGCAAAGACAGCTGCACTGAGGAACATCCGCAGCAAGGTCCAATTACAACTGCGCCAGATGCAAGACTCCTGGTTGAATGCGAAAGCTGATGAGATTCAAGGCTTTGCAGACAAAAAAAACATGAAAAACTTCTACAGTAGCCTGAGAGAAATCTATGGAGTTAACACCTCAGGCTTTTCCCCTCGCCTTAGTGCAGACGGTTCTACCCTCATCACAGACAAGGAAAAAATCTTGGAAAGATGGGCGGAACACTTTAAAAATGTGCTGAATACGCCTTCCATCATTAATGATGAGGCCATTGAAAGACTGCCCCAGGTCCCAATGAACAAGTCACTGGACGCTGTCCCAACTTCGGTCGAGATACAGACAGCAATCCGTCAAATGTCCAATGATAAAGTACCTGGCTCCGACATGATTCCTGCCGAAATCTACAAAGAGGGTGGACCAGCGTTGACGGATAAGCTATTGCGTCTATTCCAGATCATCTGGCAGACGGAAACTGTACCACAGGACCTCAAAGATGCCTCCATTATCCACCTGTACAAACACAAAGGAAACCGCCAGGCCTGCGACAATCACCGCGGAATTTCACTGCTGTCCATCGCGGGCAAGATCTTGGCCCGAGCCCTTCTGAACCGCCTAAATGCACATCTGGAGCGAGGTCTCCTACCCGAAAGTCAATGTGGTTTCCGAAAAGAACCAGGAACTATCGATATGGTGTTTGCTGCCAGGCAGCTCCAAGAGAAATGTCAGGAGCAAAACATGGACCTATATTCCACATTTATTGACCTGAATAAGGCTTTTGACAGGGTCAATAGAGATGGCCTGTGGAAAATCATGAAAAAGTACGGATGCCCAGAAAAATTCACCACCATCATCCGTCAGCTGCATGATGGCCAGAGTGCAGGACAACGGTCAGTCATCTCAAGCATTCCCTGTCACAAATGGTGTGAAGCAGGGCTGTGTCCTGGCTCCCACGCTCTTCAGTATTATGTATTCTGCAATGCTGTCTGATGCGTTCAGGGACTCCACCACGGGCTTGCCAATCCGTTTCCGCACCGATGGATCGGTCTTCAACCTAAAGAGGCTTCAAGCTAAAACAAAGGTCAAACATACCACCATCAACGAGCTTCTGTTTGCGGACGATTGTGCCCTCAATGCTGACTCTGAGGCTGCCATGCAGCAAAGCGTTGATATCTTTTCTGAGGCCTGCAACAACTTTGGACTAACAATCAACGCGAAGAAGACTGAGGTATTCTATCAGCCAGCTCCCAGTAGGCCCTATGCTGAACCCAACATCATCATCAGCGGACAGCGTCTTAACGCGGTGGATAAATTTACTTACTTGGGCAGCACCCTCTCCAGATCTGTCATCATTGATGATGAAATGAATGCCAGACTTGCAAAAGCTAGTGCCATATTTGGCAGGCTCCGCAGCACTGTTTGGGACAGGAGAGGTATCAGACGGGAAACGAAGATCAAGGTCTACAGCACAGCAGTCCTCTCGACATTGCTCTACGGGTGTGAAACGTGGACAGTCTACCAGCGTCACGCTAAAAAACTGAACCATTTTCACACAACCAGCCTCAGGAAACTCCTCGGCATCAGGTGGCAAGACAAAGTTCCTGACACAGAGGTTCTCGCTAGAGCGAACCTACCTAGTATCTTCACCACCCTGAGGCAGTATCAACTCCGTTGGATGGGACACGTTGCCCGTATGGAAGATCACCGGCTCCCTAAACAAATATTCTATGGTGAGCTCACAACAGGCAAGTGCTCCCAAGGAGGTCCAAAAAAACGTTACAAAGACTCACTGAAAGTGGCACTAAAGGCCTTCAGCATCGACACTACTAAATGGGAGCAGACCGCCCAGGACAGAGTCAGGTGGAGATCAGTGGTCAAGATAGGGGCTAAATCTTATGAAGCCAGTAGGATGGCCACCATTGAGACACGCAGGCAAGCCCGAAAGAACATTATTAAAGTCACGACTGCACCAACTATCCCCTGCCCGCGGTGCCACAGACTATTCCGAGCACGTATAGGATTGGCAAGCCACCTACGAACCCACCGTAACCCACCCCCCTAACCGGATGACTGGATGGTCCTAGTCGATTTGACGGACGAACAACAACAAGTATTATAATTTAAGTTTCATATACATATTAACACATGAATTTATTGTTTTGGATTGAGTTTTATTCAATTAATGAAAGATATTAGGGTATTTTGTAATGAAACTGAGTTCGTGGCTCTGCCCGTGAACACTACGTGTACAGGCTTATTCAATTGATGTGATTAGAGGTTGATGTATTTAATTTAGGACAGTCCATCGATACATATTATGGTTCAACACCTTTCCGAAAGGATAATGTATAATTATTTGTAGTAATTTATAAAATTGGAAATAAGATAAGGCCATTATAATAATTTTAAAATGAGCTTTCTACCCAAAAACGTGAATCGACAAATTCAAAATGGCTGCCCGAGAGCCTTGTGTACTTGGGTTATAGTAGGTGGACGGACTCATATTAATATCGGGAGAAGAGGTATAAACGTAATTTAAACATCGGTGAATAACAAAATAACTGTTTACAAATTATTGCAATTATTTTGATAGTTGTGTTTTAAATAATTTACTTAGCATAAGATCTAATAAAAATCAAGGAATAATTGGTTATATTTTATTATATTGTTCTGAACTGTGCTTATTATTTTACCGGTTGACCACCATGACATGGACTCGCCCAATCCACTCATTCTTGAGCCCTTGTCCTATCACTCTCACAAATAATCAGTTAAAATTCACTTAATTTTAAGTTATTTGGGTATATTTTAATAAATTTTATGTCACAGGCTTATTTATAATTATAATTACAGTAGTACTAGTAGTAGTAGTGACAACAATTTCAATATAATTTCTTTCCTTTCAATGTTATATATTTAAGTAACGATGGATAACAACACAGAAAGTGGTGACTTGGCTGCTGGTACCCACAGTACAGAACCTGCAGTGAACTGTCCATTGATTACCATTAGGAATCTAATATGTAAGTATAATTTCAATTAATTTTCAACAATTGAGGCTTATATGTTTCTACCATTAGATATGATAGAGAATTATGTAATTCTGGTCCACATAGAAGTAATAGAAGTACTTTTTTAAAATGAAATGTGTTCTTACTTAATAATTCTTAAAATTCCATTGCTTATTCAACAGCTGGGGAAATTCTTGATGGCATATTTGCTTCATTTTTGACTGAAGGGAAAGGGAGAAGACCAACGCCCCCTGCCGTCCCAAGAACTTACAGCCTACTGTTAATGGTGCACTCGATCAAACTACAGGCAAACAAGACCAAGAAGGATGTTAATTGTTTAGAGTAGATGGTACTTGTTTTTAATACTCATTTTGGTGGTTTTTATGCCATTAAGTTTTGAATCACATTGCATGTTATGCTGCTTATAATTATCTTTCATATGATGTGATATGTTCATTTCTGTCACTGATTTCTTATAATTTTTATTGTTGATATTTTTTACCCATTAATGCTAAGTTGCTATCTTTTTTTCATGGTATAGGACATTGACTTTGCTTCTTATTATTCTATTTGTTATGAATAGACATATCTGACCTCATTTTTTTTAAATTTTGAAACAGTTATGTGGTGTGATTCGTTTTTAAATCGCATTTTTATAACCTTCATTTTCTATAAAATTGTGTCGTGAGTAATTTTGTCCTTATTTTAGTGCCTGTAGGTATTTCTTGTTGCCATTAAGGCACAGTGCATGTTGTGCTGCTCTAAATTACCTTTAATTTGATGTATGATATATTTATGTACGTCTGTAAAATATTTTTTGATGAATTTTTGAAAATGTGTATTTTTTACACTTTTTCTGACTGAAAATAAAAAAGTCTAAAAATCATTCGTGTTATTTTTTATTTTTTAATAACTTAAGAATTAATAGATCTGGCTGCTTGAAAAAAATTGGGCTGAAATATTGTAAACTTTGGAGCACATACACCAATTCCTGGACTTCTCTGTTGATTATTTTAGAAAATATAGGTCCTTGAACATAGCACTTATTCACAAGGTGAAAAAATCCATTTTTGGGCGATTTTCTGCAAATTTGAAAATCGTATAACGGCTAATGTGCTTCTGTGGTCCCTTATAGGGAGTCACTGCCCTTTGTTTATGATAGATTTAGGGTTCGGGGTGAGCGATAGAGGTACCAGTAGCGTGCAATTACCCGTATAACTTTTTTGTTTATTGAGATATCTACATGAAATAAGTGGCCTATATCTTAGAATAAAAAGTTCTGTCAGGTGAAACTCACCACATATGTCTGCTATGACTGCTATGTATAGAAAATTTTAGTTTGGACTACCTACTATAATATTTACTGTAAATAATACAGTCCATTCTTCGGTATTATATCAACCTTATACTTATATCATTTAGTCTAAGATAGGGGCTAATAAATATTTTCCTCCTGTTAGTTTACCATTGAAATAGAAATAAATAGCCTTAGGCCGCCCTTAGGCTAAGTAGATCGAAAACACTAAACCAGGAAACTGAAACCGATTATTTAGAAACCGGAAGTTTCCTGCAAATCTATCCGGAACGGATAATTTTATTATTTTTGTTTTTAACCTATAAACACTTGTAACTAAAATTAAAGCCAAATAAAGTTTCTTTTTTTTTTTTTTTTTTTTTTTTACAATTATCTTCACGGGATATCCATAGGAATGAAAACAATGGTCATGTGTTCTCCATTTCATTGGCTTTCTCATTCTGGAAGAAAAAAATAATTTTTTTATTACAATGATAGTGGATTTAGACTTAGACTTTAGATGCATTTTTTAAAATTGTTTTGCATGCTTTTATAACCGGAGTGCTCTATGGAGGTATGCCTGTCTGCAGTGCATGGGTTCTACAAATTACAAAGAAATTAGGATATGATACTTCGTATAAAAAAAAGTATATCTTCTCCCACCAAATCTATTATAGTCTGTTACCGGAAATTTAATTGAAAGAATTTTCGTCGACAGAAAATTGATCGACGGAAATTAGATCGAACGGAAATTCGGTCGAATCTTTTTTTCAGTTCACACGTTAAAATGTTCGTCAAATTTCTTTTTGAACGCAATATAAATAATAAAACAAAATAATGCGTTAAGAAAGACATTTGACGCAAAATTAGCAGGAATATGCTTACTGGAAATTGATTCTTATTTTATCAATAATTTTTTAAACCAGGTTTTCCTCAAAACAACAATCTGAAGTTCCTGTGTAGTTTTTTTAATGATGTCATCATTTGTAATTCTTATTTAAATACATTTTGTTTTATCCTGATCTGCGTTCGAGTTTGAACCACGTCCACGTTAAATTTCACCAGTAACTTTATTTTCACCAGTGATAGACTGTGATCTGTAAAGAGACCGCGGATTGTATTATAAACGTCAGTCATCTACTTTTAGTAGTTAACTTTTTTGGCGCCAGCCTAACTCGATCCCACTAGGCCAGGGGCGGGCAATTTTTTTTTTGTACGGATGCCCACATTAACAAATGTAAAGCGATTGGGGGGCCGCATGTCTAGTATGTCCAATGTTTACATGTCGATAAACATTTCTCTCTCTTAAAAATCGGTAAATTGGCATTTTAGCATTGAACAAATTCAAAAAATGTTTTAAACAATAGAAAATTAGAAAGAAATTTGATGGAAAATGTTTTTAAAATCACAACGGTACATGAAATTCTGTAAAATTCAACATCATAACTATAAAACAAAGTAATTTTTTTTAAATTTCTAAATGCCTTCGAGGGCCGCATAAAATTAGCTGCCGGGCTTTTGAGACGATATTGTACGATTTTAGGAGTTCGATGGTAAAAAGGTCTGTAATAAACAAGAAAATTTGGATATAATAATTTAAAATTGAAACTGGTAAATTAAGGCGCATAGCAGCCAGTAGGTCTATGCAGGTGCGAAGATCTCCTAGTATTCTAAACATAATATTGAAATTTAAATTGTATCACAACGTTTCGTGTTCCATACGTTTTATCAAGCAAGTTCAAGTACCGTCGGTGGGCCGGATGAACTGGCCTCGCGGGCTATAGTTTGGTGACCCGTCGTCTAGACTCTAGACCAGCGGTTTTCAAACTGTGTGTCACAACCACTTTGAGGGTCGAACGGCCCTTAAACAAGGGTCGCCTATATAGCCACCGGAAAACACATATTTATAAAGTAGCAAGGAAAATAATTTTATTGTTGGGGGTCACCAAAACATGAGGAATAGTATTAAAGTAAGGGTCGCGGCATTAGGAATGTTGAGAACCCGTGCTCCAGACCATCGTTCCCCAAATGGTGGTAAGCGGACCGGTGCCGTTCCACGAACCTTATGTTACCGCATAACATTAGTCAAGAAACTAAGGGGAAAGTTACATGTTAGACGCTAGTTCAATTATTACAATAATTTGTAGGCCTATATATATTATATATCTATATGGCTCGTTAGTGGAAATCAACTTAGTCCCCCTTAACCATCGTATATCCTGATTTTGAACTTGGCTGTGGATTCCCTGTTGTCTGATGATACAGATTCTGGCGCGAAATGTTATTGTGCAGTAGGTGCCGGGGATTGATGAGATACCTCCAGGTGGAGAGTTAACCCGGGCTTTTCTGGAATGTCTTTCGTGCTTTGCAGCTGCTGTTCTGTTGGCTCCATGTTGTATGGAGCCTTCGTGTACAGATGCTCGATCTTTTGCTGCTTCTTCCCAAGTGGCCGTGTCTATATCGAACGCTTTCTGTGAGGCTTTAAAGCGTTTCTTATGTCTACCAGCAAACCGCCTTCCAGGCTCGAGCTCACCATATAATATTCTTTTGGGCAAGCGGTCGTCTGACATTCGAGCTTGTCTCAACCAGTGAAACTGGGACTGCATTCAAATGGGAAAGATGCCGGTGAGACCTCTCTGTGCGAGTACCCCAGTGTCTGGGACCCTGTCCTGTAATTTGATGTTTAGGATTGTATCGAGACTTGAATGAAAGTGGTTCAACATATATGGGTAGCGTTGATGGACCGTCCACGTTTCACAGACATAGAGAAGCGCAGGGAGCACAGTCGCCTTCTATACTTTCATTTTAATTTGAGTGCTGATACTTCTACTGGTCCATACGTTCTTAGACAATATGCCACAAGTTACACTGGCTCTTGCTTAATATTACAATATCCTCAAAAGATGTAGACTTGCAAATACACTAAGATATAGATAATTTCAAAGAACTTGCCGGTAAGATATAATTTATAGCATAATTCACCAAAGTTCCGGGAAATTAATTGTTGAACTTTAAAAAAAAGCACAAATTGTTTGGTCTAACGCTGTGAAGAGAAGCAGTTCACAAGATGTTGTGATAGCCTAACGCCCAATTCAAATCCCACGGTTGGATTTACGTGGTATAAATGGCCAACAAACTTCCACATGTTGATTTAATTCAGGTGGTATCGCTTTAATTTGTGCAATTACCATGGAGTGCCATCCAGTCAATATCACATTAGGAAATGGCATCAGCGGGCCGTCGAGCTTATTGCTCCTTATGCCCTCCCCAAATCACCCCCTTAAGCCCGAAAATCGGGCCGCAAAGCGGCACGTTGGAGATGTCGCTTTGCCAGAACGGCCTCCACCCGAGTCCGCTCGATTGGGATTTCGGCTGGAGGCCACAACAACAAAAGGACACCCGGTCTGTCTGACACTGTGCATAACCACAGTGCACACGATCGACTTTCCTAGAAGTTGGGATGGTAAATTTTGCGTCCTAATATCTTCCCCAACCCGTCCCGGCGAAGCGTTGGAGTCCTCTAATGGGGCTCTACAGTGGGTTTCCACCTCGCCAATAGTTTGCGAGTAGCTGGGACAAAACGGTTGGCTAGGAGAAACTTTCTCGGGGCTGCATATCTAGAATTATCGGCCAGAGACTTCCACCTCAGCCTCTCGCCTCATATCCTTTAACAGCAACTTGTAATCATAATCCTTACCCTATTCTGCCTTTTCCTCCAACTGTAAAAACATAACAGCTGACAGTCCTGTAAGAAATGTTTAATTTCGGCAGGTAACACAGTCAATGATGTTGCGCCATCCGGCTATACATAACAATAAAAATTTTGAAATGCAAACCGCATTTGCAAACAATTTAATTGTTGTAATGAAAATGAAACTCCCTCTCTTATATGGAAGAAAACACCTCACCATCATCAGCAGCTATGCTCCATCAATCATCATTGACAAACCCATACGAAATAAAGGCCAAGTTCTACGAGGATCTTCACTCTGTTATAGATGGCGTTCCAAGGCAAGAAAAATCCAGACCATGTACTGTTGATTCTATTACATCTACATGTCCATTAGTCCTTGGAACGTTGGGGCGCCACATATGACATGAAAAATATCTTCCTCCATTCCTCTCTGTTTTCTGCACAGCATCGCCTAACTTTAATAATACAATATTTTGCCTTCCAACCGGACGTCCTGAATGCACCCTCACCCTAAACATTTGCATCTCATCCACTATTTTATCATCTCGAGAAAAGACATGTCTATTTGTGGTGCAGACTGCTGGACAGATCATCGTCTTATTATCACCAAGCTCAACATTCACTTACAACCCATAGGACATCCACAGGAAAAGAAGACCTCTAAACGCCTGAACGGTACAAAGTTGAGTAGCCCCACCATCAAGGATTTACTTTTATGAATGCTGTGGAAGAACGTAATGAGTCCTCATTTTTGGGATATGACAACATATTGTACAACACCGCTATGGATTTTCTAAGACAAATCTAAAAAAAAAAATATATCAAGATTGGTTCGAAAAAAAACAGTGTCTTATATAATAGAACAGCTGCTGGCGGAAAAATACCATCTTCGTCATTCTTACCTTAACAACACCAGGTCAGTAAATGAAAGATGCGTACCACAACATAAGAAAAGCACTGCGGCAGAAACTGCGTCTATTGCAGGATAAATGGTTGAGTGACAAGACTGACGCGATCCAGGGCTATGCAGATAGACATGACCTGAAAAATGTATAGGCCTACTCGGCTTTTAAAGCAGTTTACGGTGCTACGCATGGCCGTCTTAACAACATAGGATGCCCTGGGCACACAATGGGGCCCCCCTAGCAAAACAACATACCTGAACCATGATAAGGGGGCGAATGGGGGGGGGGGGGGCAAAAGTTCCTGCTCCCCACCAACTAACCAAGAGGCAAGAGGAATGAAAATAAAAATAAACATTCAATAAAATTAAACTTCGATGAATTCAATTTATTGATACAAAAAACAAAATCATTCAAAATCAATAATAATAGTTTTAAAACATCAGAAATAAACTATAAATAATCACAGAGGATGATAAATTATTATTATTAAGAGATATATATAGATAGAATATATTATTATAATCAATAATGATCAGGATTACAAGTTGCCGTTAAGGGATATGAGGCGATAGGCTGTGGTGGAAGCCTATGGCCGGTGATTCTAAATATGCAGCCCTGAGAAAGCTGCTCCTAGGCAACCGTTTCGTCCCAGCTACTTCGCGAATTAGTTGCGGGGTGGAAACCCACTGTAGAATCCCTCTTAGAGGGCGTCCGGTGCTTCCCCGGGACGGGTGGGGGGAGATATTGGGACCTTAATTTACCGTCCCGGCCCCTAGGAGAGTGGACTGCGGACGCTTGAAACACAGCGTCTTCGGTCGACCAGATTGCTCCGGGCGGGTAGGGTCTCCATCGGCGAGCCCGATCGAGCGGTTGCTGGTGGGGACGCTCAACGCCCGGGGATATCTCTGGCGCCCCTCCGCACGGCTTGACGTCGGGGAAACCCGGCGGCTGGCATGTGTGGATGGGCGCCAGGGAGAGCATAAGGAGCGCAAGCTCGACGGCTCGCTGACGCCATTTCCTAATGACATATATATTATAATCAACATAAACGTTTGCGTACCTTTTTGTAGAGAATTGTTTTATTTTTTTGTTTAAAGTCAATGGTCTTAAGGATGTCAGTTTCCATGCACATAAGTGAAAGCCAGTTCAAACGTTTTTTTGTTCTGCAAAGTTGATTCTTACCTTATTTTATTCGATTCAAAGCAAAACTATTTGACGAGAGTACTTGGAACCAGCCATGGCGGAGTTTATTTCCCCATCTCCCACCATTAAAAAAAAATCCCATGCCCATTCTTTTGTTGTTCCAGTATATTTATTTATGGAAATCGGCAGTGTTCACACATTGACTCCACATAATATTACCAGTACACTTTTTCTGAGCTGTAAAGGCTTCAGTAATTTGTAATGACGTAACCAACTATTCCAATGTTATTTGTTTGAATATTGACTACGGTAGTGCCCTACGGTAGCAGTGGCGTTGCTAAGTAGTGCCGCTTCGCCAAAGAATAGTAAAACAAAAATTATTCCTTTCATAATGCTGTACCACTTGACAAATTATGTTTCAATTGATGCCTTTAAATACCCTAATTCTAATAAGGTAGTAAATAGACTTTCAATTCCTTTGCCAGAAAGCAGGCGTTTTTCTAGTTCTCGCAAAGCCAGGTAGTACTGCCTATACTATAAATATCGCTTCTCTCATGCTCTGCGAATTCATAGTGTGGTAGGGTAGGCCCCGTTTTTTAAATCCAACACCAACGCTGTAGTGTAATTTGACCTCGCCCAACACAGGATCGGAATGTTGACCCGAGCTCTGGTCAAGTTCACCCCATTCAGACTGACCGACCGGCTCTCCCTCATGGCATAGAATACTTAAATAGTGGGAACCAAAATTTGTGCTTTAGTGCTAAGTTAAATAATTTGTATCTTGGGAACCATAGTGAATTAAATTATAAATTATATCTAGTTGGGAAGGGGAGTTTATTCGCTATACTTTAGTATATTTACAAGCCCCCAACGTCTAGGGTATTTTAATTGTTAGTAATTAAGAGAGTTTTCACATTCATTTATGGGGGGGGGGGGGTCCCAACCTGTTTTATTTAAATATCTCAAAAAGTATATAACTCATAGAAATATAAAAATGTATCTTAGATAGCGGGTACAAAACTAAGAAGGACACATTTAATTAATTAGGGATTGGATCCGGGATATCCACTTTAATTTGGGTTGTAGTCTCCAGGGTTTGTCAGTTCACCACAGAAAATATGTCAGAAGACAAGTTTTGGACTGTCCAAATCGGGGCGTGACGTCAGGTTTTCGGGTACGTCCGCGCACGACTATTTAAGGCGGGCACATTTGGGGAGATTTTTATTCGAGGTTGGAACCGCATCCCTGAAGTGTGTCAGTGTTCATAGCGGACCATTTGGACGCTCTGTAAGTAGAAGCAAATACGCCTTTTTTTTACTTCTGTGCTTGTATACTGCATTACTTGTGGTGTGTTAGTAACGGAATATTTCTGTTCATGATTTATATCAGGCCGTGTTTTAATCACTTGTTAGCATGACTTATATTAGGCAGTGTTTTAATCACTTGTTAGCTCCGTCAATTTGACGTGTAACCAAAATCCATGAATTATGAAATGGAATTAGATACCAGTGCCTGTGAGCATAACACGCAACCGTTATATCGCTCCGGTCACACATACTGCAATGTGCTTTAAAGCTATTGATACAACAGTATACGACCATCGAATATACGTACAACAGGTGAAGTAGACTACATCCCCTGCAGTGTGCTATATTCTCAAATAGAAATAGTGCATGTGTTAGGAGACTATTATTACCAGCTGTAAAAATGTATTAATATGCTTAGACATTTCCCAATTTGCTTTTGTCTTAAAAAGACACAGCAATTGAGTGATGCATGTATCTAACCAATGGTGGTTATACCTTACACCCAATTAAAGTACCTGTCCTGCTTTGGGTGTATCTTACATAGACCCTTTACATGGATGACAGTACCACAGTTAGACCTTTATGCTAGCCCTCACATCTCACACTGGTTCTTTGTATAACACAATGTACGTGCTACAAGTTAAACACTGCTACGTGATTACTTTTGTCATGTTTATCAAAACAATATCATTTTAATTGCCAATTGTTTACCATGTAAGCATACTCTATTTTTAGTTAAGTATATTTTGTCATACTCTGTATTTACAGGGTTAGTTAATATGATTTTTTGTTCTGTGTTATTCATTATTAGTCAGGACATTGTTGACCTGTATTATTTGTTTCTTTGCAGGTATTGTCCCTTTCCTTTCCTGCACCTTTCCTTTTATTTCCTTTGTTAGTTTCCAAATAAAAGCTATAGTCCTCAGACCTGCATTTTCTTAGTTTGTTTTAGTAAAACTGTCAGGCCACCACCAACATCACATCACCACCACAGGGCTACAATAGTTTTCGCACTTAGCTGCTGACGATTATTCTGTTGATACAAGCATAAATAATAAAAATACAACCCTGCAACAGATCTTTTTCTAAAAAAATCGACAAATAAAACTTGGTTTAATTTATTAATTTAACTCCAGACAACATTACAAGCCAATCGCAGTCATGTATTTTCCCCCCACCATTTAAACTCCGAAATGTTAGATCTAGAATAGTTTATTTTTATTATTGCAATACAATTCTGCTATAACTTTAGGCCTTCCAGAGGCGTAGCTAGAGTGTTTGGCGCCCGGGTACAAGATTCGCGCCCGGGGACAAGATTCATTTTAAAGCGCCCTCTTTTCCTTTTTTCAACTCTCAAACCCATTATTTTCATCAATAAAATAATACCAAAGCACATTTTGGCGCCCCTAACTAGCTGGCGCCCGGGTACATCTGTACCCCTTGCCCCCCGTACGCTACGCCTCTGAGGCCTTCACACAAAGTATAGAGTATGAAATATATATGGTATTGCTTTTCTTTTTAATTAAAATGTTTCTCTTCACATGGGCCCCCACTTTGAGCTCCATGGACCCAAGAACTATGTACCGACTGCACCCCCCCCCCTCCTCACGCTGAGTTATCGTCATAGTACTTCTTTTACAATTAGCACGCTAGACATTCAGCATTAACTCACTAGATATTTCAACAGTAATAAAAATAGCCTAATGACAACGTCTGAATAAAGTATTCGTCAGCTTAAAAAAAATGAACTTAGCTGTGCCCGAGTGAAAACTGAAAAAAAAAAAAGATAGAAATGAAACAAGCAAACCCATAAAATACCGGTACCATGCTTAAAAAATACACAAATCTTTGGCTGCCCTTTTGGACACTACTTCTAATTCTAAGCCAAGTGCTACATTATATTTTTTTATACATTTTTTATTTTATTCGTTTTTCTGTTTGTTCGCTGATGAAGGCTTCCTGCCGACACGTTCGTTGTTTTGTTGCGTTCCTTTTATCAGGTTTAACCTTACTGTGTTTTACTAATTTCCTATTGTGCTAACCTGATTGCAGTCTCCCCCATAATTACCTTTTTAAAAAATAAAACCAAAAGGCGCAAACCACTACCACTACCATTAAAATTATGTACCTGTATTGTAAATAACATTTTTTTTTAAAGAACATAGCATTTTTTTCTTATAGTAAGTTATAGAGGCCAATTTTTTAAATACCGGTTCTAGCAATTAACAATATTAATAATGGACATACCACTTGGTAAGACTATTACTATTAGGCTATTTCAGGGGGTCAAGAGAGCACACAAGACAAGAAGAAACAAGGTACTGTACCCAAGTAAAGGTTGTTTCATTAAAAAATACAATACAATCAATGGGAAACACAACATTCATCATCCCTGACAATACATCAGTTCTAAAAATAAACACAGACCACAGGTCGAGTTGCGAGGAACTGTAATGAAGGGGAACAAAATGGCGACTACTTAATTACACCGGATGCAGGAATGGTATTAAAGTGAAGATTTTAAAATCATTGCCCCTAAAATTGTGGTGCCCACACACATAAATTCATAAATGATTAAATGTAGCATATCCCTTGACAAAATATTGAATAGGTATACAATACTAAGCCAATAGTCAAAATACATTGTTTAGTCAGTGTAGCTTTAGGAAGACACCCCAATTCTGATATTGTAGCTAATGACGCCCTTTAATTTCAAATATCAAAAGTGAAATTAACAATTCAGTAAGCATATACCCCGTAGAAATAGTGTGATTCATCTGTGTGCTAATGGATTTGCAGTTTAAAGACACCACATTTGATGGTAAGGTAGCCATCAATATTTGAAAGCCGAGATAACATCACATATACCCAGTAATAAGAAAAAAAGCCAAGTATTATGAAAATCGTTACATTTATTTACAAAAAGGAATTTTAATTAAATGAGAAGTCTCTCAATGCTGCGCTGTATGGCCTGTATTTGATTTCTCAACTGTGATCCCTCTTTCTGGATTACTGAACAAGCAATGACTGGTCTGCTCACGCCACAGGCTCTCCCAAGTGCTAAAAATGTTCATTAAAACATAATAAAACAAGTATCCTTACAAAAAGTCTTTTTTAAATATATATCTTAACCCTTTACAGTCCGATGCCCCCGAAATGCGCCAAATTTTTCCTTAAGCCTACAGTCTGTTGCGGCAAAACCCGCCCGCTTTGAGGTTGTTTACTTTCGTTCTTAGCACAGCGGAAATCCAGGACGCATTACTATTTATAGTTCTACCGGAAGAAAGCCTCGTTGTCGGCATTTATTTTGATACTAGTTCGACCGCGGTGCGTTTAGGGGCTGATTTTCTATGATTATTTTAAAATTTGCAATTTTTTCACTGTAAAAAATGGCTTTCGAAGCCTTGGATTGGATACAATTTTGAAAGAACTTAAGCCTAATGAAGCTCCACTATTTCATAAATCTAGCAGCGATAGTGAAGAATCTGATAGAGACATTAATTTAAATGATGCTACTAGTACTAGTAATAGTGATTCAAGTGAAGAAGATAATAGTAATAGTGGCGACATCAAGGACAACGGACCTATCAATTCCACTCCAACTGATCAGCAAGATCATGAGTGGTCTGGGAATTTTTCTCAAATCAAAGTGGAAGGGTCCCTGAAACTGTTTTTTGTGCAACTTTTACTTTAATCATTTCTTTATATTTAGGTATTTTTTATTTTCTTTTCTTGCTTATAGTTTATTTTCTGTAAATTAATTAGATAAAGAACCTTCATTTAAAATGGAGTTGCTTGGTCGCTGGGATTAGACAAGGCTGAATAGGCTTGGACTGTAAAGGGTTAAGTTAAGAACAGTCAAAAGAAAATTTAAAATTCCACATGCATCTCAAAATACGACAATACAGAACATGATCAACCCAATCCATCTTTCTAGTAATAAAAGCAATATTATGCAATTATTGTATAAAATAACTTCAAGCTAAATCTAGGATGGAAATAGTTGGAAAAATTACCTTGCTTTGACCTTACAAAAATGTAGGGGACATTCTGAAACATAAATGAATTAATTACTTGACACATCATTTATACCAAAGAATACTTTCATCTGTCATTTGCATACTCCTTTATCTTCAGATTAAATGTGTATTGATTTTGTAAATGTTTTCATCATGGTACATCAGGCTTTATTTAGTAACAATTAAGGTAATGGCTAAATTTAAAACTGTTAGATCCGAGGGACAATTTTTAATCATGTATTAGTATTAACGGTACTAATACTGTTAGTATAACGGTACTAATACTGTTAGTACCAATACTTACATATTAACTTAAATACCCGTGTAACTAAATAAACCAAACTGAAGATTGAAAAAAAAATTGTACCACTGTGTTTGCATTAGGGTTAACATTTTACACACAATGATGCAGCATCTGCATTTCAAAAACTGTAGAAACTTATTTTTAAGCCCACGCCATGCTGTTTTGTTTATGAATACTGTACTTCATTGGAGGTGGATATTCATTTTGTAATTAGATTTCTAACTGTTGTACCATACCTTATCTTCACAAAGCAGTGGCAAATGAAGAAGAATTTCAATGGGTTCTGCATCAGCTGTCAACACAATGAACTCAGAGAGGCCTCGGTTAAGGGTTTTAGTAGCTATGAAAAAAAGGGTAGCAATAATAATTTAGTAATTATGAGAAATCTGATTATTTTTAATGCTGACAAGCTATACAAATTTTGGAATATTAGCCTTTACCTTAAATATGAAAATAAATAAGGGTAGATTAACAATAAAAAAACTACTTATGTTAAAAGAAAGTTAATTACCCTCATTGGCACCCTTTTTTAGTTGCTTATAGTTTGCTGCCTGTTGTACTAACTCCAAAATTTGCTCAGTGAGTTTCTGATCTGCAAGAGGGTATGCTTTACTGTTTACTTCTTCTGCCTGATGGAAATAAAAATGTTTATCATGCAAAAATACAAAACAAAAGAATATCTTAACTATCACTATCACCCTCAAATCTTATCTCAATTTGGGATACAGTCTCAATCCTGTTAAATGTTTTCATTTGCTTGAACCTTGTCAATAATATAAGGTTTAATATACTATATACTTCATATTAACCGTATCGTTTATGACGTGAGTAATGCTCAATAAGACATAAGAATAGGAATGTTCTCACACTCACACATATTGTTTGGGTCTTACAATTAATACTCTATTCACCCAAAGTCCAATGTTGGGATTTCCCATTGCGCTTAGTAGGGTGAGCAACTCTTGACAAAACCCAAAATTTACCCTTTTTTCTTTTTATAATTAAAATAAAGCAGGTTTTGTTGAATTGGCAAATAAATAGAATAGATATATATTATTATATTCTAACTTACTAACTACTAACATTATGGGCATAAATAGAATAGATATATATTATTATATTCTAACTTACTAACTACTAACATTATGGGCACAGGAATTTTTAAAGGAAGATTAAAAAAAACTATAATTATAAACTAGGAGTAGGGCCTATGCCTATCCCTATACTAAAAACCGATACAATGTCACTCAATGAGTCATGAGTGAGTTGAGTGTTCCAGGAAGAGTCATTCATTGTCCATTATAAAAGATATAATTGACAATTGATATATTCGATATTAGGCTTTGTGGCAGAATTTTTACCATTCTCCTCCATCATAAAATTGTAACGATTGCTAATCATAAAGGCTGCACCTATAGGTAAACGGGTACCAGAATTAAGAGGTTGGGATTAGAAAACGATTTAAAACATTATTGTTGACTGTTGGGTTTGTAAGACCCAATGAGGTATCAAATGAAAGATAATTGAATGTACTATACTAGGTACTTTGGTAAACAATATAACAATTTTTGTAAAATAAACCAATGGCATAGTTGAATAGAGCTAATTTTTAACAGAATTATAACACCAAAATCATATTTTTAGCTGTTGTAGTTTTAAAGTTATGAATTTTTAAAGTACGACTTAGTTTGTCATTTTTTAACATGGAAAGCATCGCCACATTCTGTGACCCAATTCTGCTGTTCGCGTCACGAGCTAAATAACTCTCGTTTTAATGATAATTTTATACAACTTTTATTTTCAGAACTAATGCTGTATTAAAAAATAATGTTATACAATTATAATTTATCTAACTATGCACTTTGTATACCAGTAAATTTAATATAATGTATTAATATAAGGCTTTTCTGTTTACCAAATCTACAGCGTCCATTATACCACTATAAGCCAAGCTATATAGTCTATACTATATAAGGCAATGCATCCCCTAAAATACTGTTTGGGATCTACTTATTTTGAACTTTCAACTTTGGCACATGACTAATTAATTAAAACTTTCTCTGACCAATGGTTGAATAGTTTTGCACAAGGCAAACTCTTATGAATGAAACTCTGAGGTAGTACTGCCATTATGCAAGGGCTGTGAATGGTTGCCCATGACGACCTTTTGCACACGGAGAATTCTGATAGCTAATAATATGGACTCTACCGGGTTTTTAAAACTCAAATTAAAACCTTCCAGTTTAAATCTCTTTCAAATGCATTCTGAAACACAAGTTATCAAATATTTTGAAGTATATAGTGGTAATAATTGAATATTTCCTAAGCTAAGTATCGGCGTCTTCCGCCATTTAAAAGGGGGCGTGATCACTAATCCAAAATGGCCTGAGCGACCTGTGCATAATGAGGTCAACGTTGAGGAGAATTGAGAAAATGTGACCTGAGCTAGCGCAATGAAATTTTGCACACATATACTTCAATATATTATGCAGACCTACATTTAATATGAAAAACCTACCCTGAATATTTAGACCGAATTTTTTAATGCAAAGATGCCTTATATTAACATATGATTTTCCTCACTTAAAGTTGTTTTAATGAAAAAAATAACTTAATAGGAATGTAGGTCAACATTTCTCCTAACGTGAATGGGCGGAGTTTGACCTTAATTATGGACCAGAAGGACGCCTGATTTATTCTAATTACATGCACATAAAAAATTAAAAACTCAGATTTCATTGCGCCGACCTCCATTTCCGATACAAATTTTATAGGAGTGTCCCTTGCTTCGCCGAAGTACCTATACTATACGTTTGTAAACTTAATTTTTCATTTTAACTAAAATAAACTACTAAACTACAAATGACGTCCGAATAGCATTAGTCAAAATGTACACGGACATGCAGCGCCCCCTTTCGGACCTGGGACATATTAATTAAACTCAATGCTATTCGGGTGTCATTTTATTTTAGTTAAAATGAAGAATTAAGATTTCAAACGTATAGTAGTATTACAGTAGTATAGTACCTACATTCAATTATCTTTCATTTGATACCTCATTTGGTCTTACAAACTTAACAAAAATATTTTAAATCGTTTTTTAATCCCAATCCCAACCTCTCAATTCTGGTAGCCGTGTACCAATAGCCACTTCGAATCATAAAAATAATAGTTTCGGTAAATGTGTAGCTGTAGGACCACTCTTTTTTTGCCATGGCCGCCATCTTGGTTGCCCCGACCCGTAAAATTAAGAATAAAACGTTTAAAAATAAATAAAAAACTTCCTAAATGTATCCCTCACCCTAAATCTATCCCTCACCCTAACCTGAACCCTAAATCTATCCCTAAACCTAACCTGAACCCTAAAGTCATCAGCATAACAAAACACAACTACACTTCAGCCATTGTTTCCTTTACAATGTTTTGTAGCACGCTTTTTTTTTTGTCAGAGCTCCGTTCCTGATAAACTTTTGTCAGCCACAGTTCAGGAAAAATTAAAATGGTGTTATGGGGTAGTTGGGGTGTGCTCAGCGTTGAAAGAAATGTGTTCATTATTGTCACCTACCCATCTTATTAACTACTACTACTAAGCACTAGAAATGCATATGTAACAGCAACATATCTTACATTTGCTCATTAGCACAAAAATGACGGTCACGATCTCGCCGATCCGAATGAAATTCAACTTTCAAGTCTTCTTTATTTATATTAGGCTATATATTAAACATATCTCTTAACCTTAGTTAAAACTAAGGGTTACCAAAACTACATACCATTGTATTGTGTAGAATTGTTAAGTTGTAAGGATTGTTAATAAAATCACCTCTCGGCGAAAACACTTCGCTTCACGGAGGAAAATGGATATTTTGCTTTGAACTCACACGTGGGTTACCGATGATGCGGAAGGACGCCGTGCTGCTATTCCCACTAATGCCGTACCGTATTCGAAAATTGTACTAAAAGTAGAGGAAATTCTTTTTACAAAATATTCCAATGTTTATTATTGCAAATTAAACTACCCCTTTATAGACAATAAATTAATTTTTAAGTTTCGCCAAAACAATAGAAATATTTACGTCACATATCAATAATAAGATATGAAATTTCCACAGTTAGTTAAAGTCTTATTGACTGTCTTTGTTCATTGTTACTCTTTTCCGTAAACAATAAGTTCAAAAAGGGCCCGCAATTCAATTTGCAATACACAGCAGACGACAAATATCAAATTTAAAAGCAAGAAATACGTGTAAATTGAAAATTTCCATTATCATTGGTAAAACCATCATGTCGTAGTTATTAAAACTATTTACATTATCATATTTATTCAAGTGTATTGATTATAACTAATACTAACAATCTGGCTAATCAGTAACATATTACATTCATTGTATAGTATAGTATGATTCAATGATGATGATTCTGATATGACATAAATTGTTAGTGGTCGTCGTCATTAATTTATTGTCACGATTCATAGATAATTCATAACCACGGCATGGCCATATGATGGGTCATTAAGCCATTGTAGTTTTTTTCTTTAAAAAGATTTTATGACATCAGAGCGCTAATTAGCTAGCTAGGCCTATATTCTATATTCTATAATATATAATTACTATAATTAAATTAGAATAATAATTTTTATACATTCATTAGAATTAATATTTAAATTATAATATAGTCAATAACGACAATATCAAAAAAATATAGCCTATTTATAATTCTTATGTCTACTACGTCAATATTGAATAAAGACATATTTTCACTCACGAAATACAACTCTTGATATAGTTTAACTTTTTACGATGGGTCCTGATTAAAAGAAAGTCAAAATGGACATTTAAAATTTCTATTTACTTTCCTTCAGATTTCTAAGTTTGAAAAAAGCTCTCCAATTAATAATATAAATTATTAATTAATATTAAAAAAGACACTTTAAAGTAAAAATATTTAAATTAATAATAGACCCATAAAGTAATTATAGCTAAACCAATGGCATTTTCAGTCTCGTATAAATATTATGATACTCATAGTTTTAAAATTAAGAACTTTTATTATGTGATTCTTCCCCCTTCCCCCCCCCCCCTTTTCCTCATTCATGGTATACAGTAACAGAGATTTAGTTTGGTATCATTGGAATTTAGTGTCAATTGTTATCACTAAAACATGTAATTGTAATCCTAAAGTCATCTTAATAAGCTTTTAGACATAAACTACAAATGGAGGATGAAGTCATTTCTGAAAAAACAGCAGAAGATGAAGATGAGGCAAGTATATAATATTGTGATACAATTATTTTAAGCCATAGTGCCCAAATCTATTTTTTAAGCTTCTCTTTTAAAAATAAATATTAATAAATAATATTATGCCTCTCCACTGCAATGCAACTGGCCAAGCCATTCTTTACATTTATCTACACCTCATGTTTTCAGTCTAATTCGTCATGATACTCTTTTCATAATCTGAAACATGAACTGAAAGTTAAAATTTGGCTACCAAGGGTCCTTTTTTTAAAATTATATTGGGATTCATTGTGAATTTATGAAAGTGAAAACGCGTGATAAGTTCTCTCTCTTATTTGATTCAGCAGTGAATATAAATAAGAGAGGGGGTAGAGATGGTGGTAAGGAGGTAACCCAAAAAGTGGGACCTATTAACATTTGTAGGTGGAAACATTTCTTTAAAATGTTGCATTTTGACAGGTAAATGACTGATAATGTATGCATTTTATGAATTTACTGTCCATATATTTTGTGAAATTTACAGTAACACTATCTGCACATAATACACACATACATCAGTAGTAGTTCGATAATGATTGTATGCCATTTATAAGTTAATTAACCCATTTTACTGTAAAGCAATATTAAGCTAGTGAAACCAACTTTTAAAAATGTTCACAAAAACAGAATCAGAAACAGTAAAGCTTAAGGACTAGTGGCAAGCTTTGATTTAATACTTTTAAAAAAGAGACTTTGTTTCATAAATTGGATGGTTAAGAATTTAAAAAAATCATAGCTCATAATTTTCTATGAATTAAAATGATTTTATGTTTAGGCTATTTCATGAGTTTTTCCTTAAGCAAGTGGAAAATGTGTAAAGATTTTTTATAAAGGGGCGCAATCGAAAAAATCTGAAAATGCAATGTTTTTCTAAAGGTTGTCTCTCTTAGAACTAAATAATGTAATAGTGTGCTAAATTTTAAGAACGCAATTTCATATTCTGAAAATGCAATGCTGTTCCAAAGATCATCACTCTTGGCGTTAGTTGCTGATAGACATAACTAGGGAATTATGTTACTTAAATCATTTGTCAGAATATTAAGACAATATAATCATTAAAATCTCAATTTTATAAATTTTGCAACATTATAAATTATAACTCATTGGTAATCAGTCTCCATTTCGATAACTGCTCACTTTTTATCTTTTATAATTGGAGCACCTTTGAATTGATTATATTATAAGGCAAAAGAAAAAATATTCTTTAAAACAAGATTAGAAGCCTTTTAAACAATCTTGCTGCCAACATGGATCTTTCTTTTAACTAGTTTTAGTTAAGTGTGTTTTTGTGTGTTTTTCTTGCTCTATCCACTAAAGGTCCACTTTACTGACAATAGTAAAAAGAACGACTAATCTCTTGGAAACCAGAAAAATGTGCATTCTTCACAAATTGACACCATTCTCAAGAATATTCAGTTCAAAATAAATGTCACACAATAAATATTTATATGATTTATGACTAAACTTAAACTAACTAATTCTAATTACATTTTGCTTTTAAACAAAATAGGATTCATTTTTTCAAGACATAGACATTCTACAGAACCATGGAATAGTAAGTATTTTGGAAGATCCTGTTTTTTTCTCTACTTTGATAGGCTAAGGCTTTTATGATAATTATTTTATCCTATAGTAAATACTTCAGCTGAAATAGTTCAAATTATTCATGTTGAAATATGACAGCATTATTAATCATGTTACATGTATATATTTTTTAAAGTATTACTTTCAGAATATGGCAGATATAAAAAAGTTAAAACAAGCTGGAATATGCACTGTTAAAGTAAGTCTAATAAACTATATTTATTTGAACATTAAAATTGAAATAATATAGCCATCTACATGAATTTTTCTTAATTTACCAGGATAACTTTTAACATTTTATTTGTACGTCTAAGGACTTACTTTTAAATTACATTTTTATTCACTTAAATTGTAATTTTAAAAGCAGTTTTCAACCACTTACCTAGTGATTTATCTCATGATTTCTGCATTTAAATTTGTTTGCAATTTAATATGAAATAGAGAAACAATGTGCCTTTATAAAATCAACCAACAAATTAATTTGAAAAAAAACAACAAAAATGTCAATCCATTCAGGGAATACAAATGAACACAAGAAAGAAGCTATGTACAATCAAAGGGATCTCTGAGGCTAAAATGGAGAAAATAAAAGAAGCAGCATCAAAATTATGTGGAGTAAGTGGTTTTATGCAGTTGAAAAAAACAAAATAAGTGACAATATAAAGAATTAGCCTTGAAAATCTGTCAATGTCTAAGAAATTAAAATATTTGTATTTCCATTTTCTGTTTCCTATGTTGTACTATTCTTTAGCTGAGACACTTGATTTTGCACAATTTCATTTTCTAAACCAGTGGTTCTTTAGGTCTTAAGGTTTTTAAGTCCCTGAAACATTTATGGCACACCAAAAGCGTTAGGTGTTTTAAAACTAACTAAATATGGAGGTTCTTTTAATTATATCTAATATATACCAATTTCCATTTGTTCAAAGGCAGTGTATACTAGATAGCACACTGTTTAAGCCACAAGGGGAAATATTTGTTGGCCTACATCTCTCTCTATATATACATATATATATGTCAAGTCAATGTATGTATGTAGTAAAATCAAATTTAAAATATTAAAACATAAAATCTTATTAAAAAATATTTATTATATTAAAACATATTTATGCATTAAATAAAAATGATCTTACCTTAAAATAAATTGCAGTATTTCTTATTTCCTTATAAAATGTAGTTGTAGTTTATTAACATATATATAGGCTTAGAGGTATTGATTGAAGTACAACATGTATTTACAATCCTTCTTTGATACTATTTATGTACAACAAATCTATTTATAATCGACTTAGTTGTCCTGCACCATTGACGGTCCTAATACCGTTTCTGAAAAGTAAGTGAAGTGGTTTCTAAAACAGAGAAAGAATGAATGTGTTATTTACAAAGTGTTATTTGTTGAAGTATACATACATATATTTCTATATGTACATAAATGTGTGGCAAATTGTATACACAAATATTTTGATAAATACATACATGTATGTAACAGTAGTACATGTGTGTAAAGTGTATATTTTTATTAAAAATACTACTTTCTGGATCATGATGAAAAAGTACTTACTTGTAGCATGCTGAAAAAAACTAGTACTTCTAAATCAATTCATTTGTTTTTTGCATTCGGGACTGTCTGCTGTAACATTGAATATGTGTAAAATGAACTGTTATAAAATGAGGACCTTCTGTAAGTTTATAAAGGGGTAACGGTGTTTGTATTAAAACCAAATCATATTAAAGAATTAATACTATTGTTTAGTATTTAGGTTGCGTATTAACTTATCATTTTTATCCACTTATAGCATTTCCTTAATTTTATATTATTTTGAAGGAATCTGCATTTCTTACTGCCTTAGAGTATGCAATAAAAAGAAAACAGGTGTTTAAAGTGTCCACTGGTAGTCAAGAGCTTGAGTAAGTAATATTTTTCCTTGGCCTTGGAGATTTCATTTTGTACTTAATATTATATGCAGGTACCTGTTATTGAAACATATTTGTAACTAGAAATGATTTTTCATATATGATAGAAACAACATGTATATTTTTTGCTTACCATGTATAAAAGTAGTTGCAAATCTATTTATGTTTTACAATTTAATTACCTTTCATGTACCTTAAATAACTTTAAAATTGTAATGTGTGGAGTATGGGAATTCACTAGTTATTATTTCACACCGAATATATGCTTTATTGTGCATGGTGTGATTTGAGAGTTTTCTGCCTTTAAGTTGGTAATGTATATTCATTGTAATTATTATTCGGTGTCTAGACTGTCTTTTTATAGTGCATGTTTGATTCAGCAGTCATTAAAAGAACCTTTTAGTGAATGGTTGTGCATTATTTCTCCTTATAGCGAGCAGCATAATACATGTGTTTGATTAAATGCACAGCCTGATAGATTATATGTTCTGGATTAAAGTTTACTTTGCTAATGGAAAAGTAATTTACCTATGTAGTGTAAAAGAATTTGAAGAAAGAAACCAATCTAATATGGAAACGTGACATAATGTACTATTTAAAATTTAATCAAAAGGTAATGGGGAAAAGCTTTGCTTTGACCAGATGACACATTTTTAATACTTAAAAGTGACTATAATTTAACTATTTATTTATCATGTTGAAAGGGAAATTACTTAATACACATTTTCTATTTCAGTAAACTTTTGGGCGGTGGTATTGAAAGTATGGCAATAACTGAAGCCTTTGGTGAATTCAGAACAGGGAAAACACAACTTTCACACACATTATGTGGTATGAAACTGAAATAAGCTTACATTTTTAGATTCATAAATAAACTTTGTAGTCATCAATGTATTAAATGTGATTAAAAAGTTTCTTTAAGTTATTTAGCCATCATGTTCTTCTATTTCTTCTTTGCTTTTAGTTTAGTAGTTTTAGTGATGAACATAGCATATACCTTTCACCATTTCTTTCTTTTTCTTTATTTCTGTTCTGGGCTATTCTTTTCAGTTCATTCCACTTCATGCAGTTTCTCTGTTCAAGTCTTGCTCTCTTTTTATTACCCCAGGGATTCCATGACAAACGCTATCTCCTATTATCCAGTAATATTAGATTTTTGATCAATCCATCTCTTTATTTCTCTGTATGCCTAATCTACAGGATGTCTATATGATCTTTCCCAAATGATCTCATTGGCATCAATTCAAACCACTTTATTTTCAGGATCTTTCACAAAAAACTGTTGATTAAAACTTCTCATCGCTTGGTAGTGGTTGTTCACAATTTGACGACCATAGAGAAGAATAGACTTTTACAATTGAATTGATTATTTTTAGCTTAATTATCACTGTTTTATTGCAATTCCATATTCATTATTTATACACATTTCATATACTTCCTTTTGATTAGTGACCACACAGATACCTGGTGCAAAAGGATATTGTGGAGGAAAAGTTGTGTTTATTGATACAGAAAACACTTTGTATCCTTACATCGGAAGTAAAGAACAAAGCAGATCAAATAAAATTATTGCCAGGGCTGAATATAGGCATTTAGCCATGAGGGGGGGGGGGGGGAATTGTATTACTTGAGCAGAATGAAATGGGCCATTTGTAAAGTTATAATTCTTATAAAATATTTTTGTTGTTTACCTAAAACTTATACATGTGAAGAGTAATATGGTGAATATCTTTTTTTAATCGGAGAACTACCATGGTAAAACTTCCCTTTGGATTTGCTCAGATGAAGTACAAGATATCTGACAGCAAAAGTCTGGCTTTTTCTGAGAAAAGTAGATGAACTTGCTACCCAAAGTTTATTCCCAGCAATTTTCATTTCTATGCCTTTGCCCGCTAACACCCTTCCAGATCCTACTTGATCTTCTGGACAAAATTGTAAACTATATAAAAACATAAAAAAAAAAAAAGATATGGTTTCTTGTAAGGAGGTTAATTTGTTTTACACTGCTATTCATGGATTTTTGTACAAGGAAATGATTAGCTATATATCAGTTGAAAGAATTAATTAATTTTGACAAGTTTCAGGGAAAGATGATTTTTTTCTTTCATTTTATGATGAAATTTAGCAAGATTTATCTCCTCTCATGGAAGCACACAACATCCATTACAAGAGAATCTTAAGGCTTTTGTAAAACTGGTTTTGAAAAGTGAATTTTTGAAAGACTGCCATGTTTAAATACTCGTTAGTCTGGTAGAGGAATTTTTTTTAAATTATCCTATAAAAATGATATTTTATCCAAATGTGGGTGTCGCAAGTTAAATTGCTATTATAAAAGGTGGTCAATACGCAGTTTAAAGACTTTAAAAATTCTGCTTTAACTAAGTCAAACTAAATTACAATTGCCCTAGTCTTACATCAAAAGTAAATACATGTTACTTGGAATTTTTAAAAATTAACAAATTGAAGTTTCAATGAAATTATTGAAATTCATTGGGCTCACCTAAATAAAGATACAGTTATAGTGTGTAGTTTATAGCCTTCTTCCATGAGAGTGTCAATGAAACCCTCAAACATGAATGTATTATTTTTAAAAGACTAGCATCTTTAAGTCTTAACAATATTTTTAGCCGTCCTGATAGACTAAGAGATATTGCTGACAGATTTAATGTAGATCAAAGTGCAGTGTTGGACAATGTCTTATATGCCAGGGCCTACACAAGTAAGATATAAATATTTTCTTTACAAATCTAAGTTGAAAAAATCTTAAATACAGAATTTCACTAAAACTGTAACATGATTATTTTTTTTCTTCAGGTGAACATCAGTATGAGTTGTTAGATTTTGTTGCTGCAAAATTTTATGAAGAGCCTGGCGTTTTTAAAATGTTGGTATGTATATAGAATGTCAATATTCTTTTAAATAAATAAAAAAATTATTGCTGTTAAAATGTTACAATTGTTTACTGTGTCTGCTAATGAATACAACTAATACAAGATGAAGTAGGGACATCTTTACAAAGATAACATATGAAAATTACTGTTATTGATTTTGGGATCTGACCATAAATGATGTAGGGGGAGGAAGAGACAAATTAGTGAAAATGTATTATGAGGGTGTTTCAACTTTGACCATGGTGGAGGGGAGTCCAAAATCAGCCAAAATAGTGTGACAACATTTATGAATGACTGCTTCACTAAAATTTCATTATAAAATAATAAAGTAAAAGTTATTATCAGATTGTAGATTCCATCATGGCCCTTTTTCGTGTGGACTTCAGTGGTCGAGGAGAATTGGCTGACAGACAGCAAAAATTAGCACAACTTTTATCTAGGCTACAGAAAATTTCAGAAGGTACTGTTCCATTTGAAGTTTTTAGACTGACTTAAACAATTTTAAATCCTACATGCCAACCCTCCCAATTGAAGTCAAAACTCTGTACATAAAATTCCAAAAACTCTGCATAAATTTAAACACAAAAAAACTATGCAAAAACAAAATGAAATACCATTTAAAAAAATATTTTAATTTTAAAACAAATTATTTTTGCATTCAAGCAGTTTTTACCTTTCTTATGTCTGAAATGGTTATGAATATATATAAAAAAAAACACCAAATGTCTGTGTAAATTTCTCACTATAAAATAGATGAGTGATTTTGTGACCATTGAGTCTGTTTCCGCTATTAGTTTGTAGCATACAGAATAATCTCTCTGTCTTCATATATGTGAAGCAAGGTCAGGAACTTTCAATGCCAATTATCTTTATTATTTTTTAAAATTTATATTCAGCTATTTAAATACAGCTTCCTGTGTAATATAAAATTTAAACAGATTTTAACCCCCTAAATAATGTTTAAAAATGCACTAAATAAATGTATAATCTATTTTTAAAAATAAAAGGGCAAATTCTAAATTATATAATGCATAATTAGCTTATTACTTTTGGTGAATTCCATCTAAAAGTGGAAACAACATCCACAAATTAATTGCAAAAATGTGGTGATTCACCTATTGTTAACACTAATTATATATATTATTCATTAGAACCTATGCTTGTAGATATATATCTTTTAATGATTTACACAAACAAATTGGTATTGTTTTAATTACTGACTCTAAATGTGTTATCAGCTGCTTTAGACTCTTATGCAAAGACTTATGAATGTTTCCAGCATTAATTCCATTTTAGACCATAACTATTCTTACAATGACCAAAGGTATTTTAAATGGTTCAATTGGCTTAAAATTTCATTTCCTCTTAAATACACCAGTGTAAATATTTGTATATTTTAATAACAAGGGACAACCAGGTATAAAATTGGGATGTACAAACTGTAAAATTCTGGAATCAAGTACAAAAAATTGGGGAAATCATAATATGCAGTTACATGAATAACATTCCATTTAAATTGACACAGTTGTAACTTATTCAAAGTCTTTCAGTGGGAAGTAGCATTTTTATTTTTATTTTTCTATTAGAATACAATGTGGCCTGCTTTGTTACAAATCAGATGACAGCAGATCCAGGAGCCACTATGTCGTAAGTGTCAAGATGCCATTGACAACTCTTTCAATGAATTAATCAATATTTACTGTTAAATCTCAAATCTAGTTTTAAATATTTAGTTAAATCAACCTATCACCTCAGTTTTATTTATAACTATAATAAAACAATTAATTTTAAATTCCAGATTTCAAGCAGATCCCAAGAAACCTATTGGAGGTCACATTCTTGCTCATGCCTCAACAGTCAGGATTATGTTTAGAAAGGGCAGAGCAGAAAACAGGATTGCCAAGATATATGACAGGTAGAAAAGCTTTTGCTGTTGAAACTTGAAACCTTTTAAATGTCCAAACTATTCTTGAAAAATCAAAATGACCCAAATAGATTTAGATTGTGATACAAATTGAAGTGTAGGGTCAAGATAATCAAATCTAACTTTACTTATCTCCCTTTCCAGATATTGATTGTCCATTAAAATTAAATTCTGACATTAACTATTTGAATCTTAATTAAGCTGATTGAACCCAGGATCATTCGCTGGCCCAATTTGGTCCTTTTTGATCTTCTTCAATTGTATCCATTTCAGGGAGAAAAGAAAAACTCATAAGATTTTAACACTGTTTAAGATTTTCTTATGCAATTCTTCTTTAATAGCCCTGATCTACCTGAAAATGAAGCAACTTTTGCCATTGGTCCGGGTGGAATCATGGATGCCAAGGAGTAATTTTTTATTGTCCTACTAAATACTGCATGATTTGATTGGAACACTGTCAAAACATTTACTATGCAAAAATTTAAAAAAATAAAATGTTTTTTAAAAATATTTTATATGGGTTTGTCACTATTGGGTACATTTTGTACTTGTGTGAAAGTTTGTTTAAAATAATTACTTTTTTAGTTGCTAATAATTAGCAGATTACTTAAGTAGTTAAGTTTGAACAATTATTTTACATTTTAAACAAACATACATTTATAAAATAAAAATAACAAACAAAATCAATTACATTAGAAACATTATATTTAATTAAACCAGAGGAAATGACTGAAATTTTATTTTACCAAAATATGTCTCGAGTAATATGAATCAATGCTGAATATTTGGGATTGAAAGTGAAAATCTAATTCCAAAACTTTTCAGTTCCCTGTCCCCAAATAAAGGAGACTGCACTTTTCTATTTACAAATTTAATTTATGTGGGATTTCTAAATAACACCTGTGTATGACTGACATAATGTATCATTCCTGTTAAGCTATCTGGTATTTCAGAATGGTAATGGGAACAGTTCAATATATAAAATACTTGGAACCTTTACTTGGTTTTCATAAACTTTGAAACAGAAAAAAACAAAAAAATGCACTTTTACTTTTTGATATCAAATATGCTGAAAAGAGTGCTATTTTGCAGTTATCAAGTGGTTTGCCTTAAGTGAATTGTTAAAAACCATTTTCTGGAGAGAAAAAAGAAAAACTACGAGTTTTATTGCTCTAACAAGAATATCAAGACACTCTTCTAGAAATAAATATATTTGTTATAATAGTTTTCAACTTTTAAGTCTTTCCTAAATAATGGAATAGTAAGAACAATACAACATAATTTTTTAAATAATAGTTAAATGAGATTATTAAATAGGAGATTAGCTATAAAGCATCAATTCATCTTTATACAATGACGCAAAACACCACAGTTAAGTTTTGTAAAATTGAAATACATTTTTTAAGAAGCGATTCTTAAAAACTATGAGTTAGATCAATATGGTTTTGGGCATGCTCTTGAAATTTTATGAAACACCCAAGGGTAAACATTTATTATAATGTGAATAGCTTAAAAATGTTCCCTTACTATTACTATTTTATCAATATATCATTAATCAAGCTTCAAAAGCTTCTAATTTTGTGGTATAATATTGCATGAAAATCAGATAATGCGTATTTAGATTTAATGGATGGAATTTGTGGTTTCTAATTAAGAAATTAAAAAAAAAACTTTTCAGGTTAGTTTACTTTAAAAGAAACGTTTTTTTTAGAGATGGTTTTATTTCAAGCTTCAAGAATTTTGAATTTAGCTAAATGAGTATAAGATTTTAATAGATAACAAAGCTTTGTGCACCACTAAAATTTAAAAAATTAATTTCAAAGGTTAAACAAAACCAAAAAAAAAAAAAAAAAGCTTAAGGGATAAAAGAAGATTATATCACTGGCATATAGCTACATTCATTTAATAGCACCAAGACATGAAAATTATACAAAATTAAAAATGTGATACAGATAGTTGAAAAAACATAATATTGTACACAAAATAGGTCTAACCATCAATTACATAGATAAAAATAAATGCCAACTTAAGTGAACTATTAACAATATTTAAATTTCTAGATTTTATTTAAGTCCCAAAGGTGAAATAAAATTTTTTGGGTGTAATTTAAAGGAAAAGAACCCAACTGAATCCATTAAATCACAAGAATGATTAACAAAGGGTTTAGAGCATCAATTTTTCAAAAATGAATGATTAAAACTAGAAACAATATATAGATCACATATTACTAATTACATCCAGCTTAGCCTAATACATCAAAATTTGGTACCAATTTTGGAAATTTACATATAAAGGAGTGAGAGAAATTACAAATTATGTACATAGCTATATGCATGCTTTAAATATTTCAATTAAATTAATTATTAAAGCTATCAAAAAAATTAATGGGACAGTGGAGAATAATTCAGAAAGAGTTAGAATGGCAGGGAAAAAAGAGGAAAGGGATTATTTATAGAAGTTGTTAATTTATAAAGAGAAAGTATGATAAAGAGCCACAACTTTAAAATGCTGCCATTTAACTTATCACTTACACAGCGAGTATTATGCACTAGTTAGAATGTATAATTTTCAAGGCCTTATGGTTCAATAGTTCAAGGAAATGTATTTACAAATAAAAGTTAGAGATTTACATCATAAGTAAAGTCCTTACCTCCATTAAAAGATATATTAATTTTAAAAGTGAGTACCTAAGTGAGTTATGAGCTATGATACAAAGACACAAGAAATGAAATAAATAAATATCCCTGACATTCCAGTTCAAGTTAAATTTACAGAGATGCTTAAAAATAAAATAAGCAAGTTTAAAAAAAAAAAATTAAAAGTATTTTGTTAACAAAATTTTTTGGTGTGACCATTTAACTATAAATTCAATAACAAATAAAGTCAAATAAAATTGTATCCAATTGTTTCAGTTGTAATTTTAAGTTTTAATGGGAAACAATGAACTAAAAAGAGTTATGAAAAAAAATTAAAAAATACATGTCCTGTTAAAGTTGCTAAGCTTTATAGTTATTTAAATGTCCTGTTAAAGTTGCTAAGCTTTATAGTTATTTAAATAAGGAATTAAGTCTTTTGACAATGTGCCTAAACATATGGCACATCTGAGAATTTTCCATGGGCAGAGATGTTATGCTCCTGTACTCATGTTATCACAATAGAAAAAAAAAGCTTTAATTTATTATAAGACTGACAATTCTGCTAATTATATAAAAATCTTGTTTTTTATAGAGATCTAATCATATTATTTGTTGTGGTCTTATCCATTTCATTATGGCAGAAATTAATCTTATGGATAATTACATTACAATTTATTTAACTCTAATAAGGATTTTTGATGATGAAAACAAATTAAGAGATTTAAAAATATTTTACCCGGGTTATTCAGATAAATTGAAAATAATGGCCAATTACACGAGTACATGACTATAAAACACATAATTTATAAAAGCTACCTAGCTTCTAATGCATATGTTTTAAGCAAGAAGTCATTGTTAGTCATTAACCATTCAGTTTGGAATAAATTGCAGTCAGAATAAAGAGTCTTAATACCTTTTAACAAATATATCATGTTCATCTACATGTGTCTAAATCTGAATTAAACTAATGTCATTATCACCTTAAAAGTTTTAATAATTAAACAATTACAGCAAGCAAAGAAATCTGAAACCTAAACATAAGCCTTATTAACAATAAGTCTAATGCTTGATTGCTTTAAAATAATTACTTTTGAAGAAAAAATAAGAGAAAACTAAACCAAGTTCTTAATCTTATTTACAATATTTTTGTAAATGAAAACAAATAAACAAGCATAAAAGTATCACAATAAAGTAGGGTGAAATTGCATATGTTTTAAAAAATCAATAATTTTTAAAACAATCATTAGATTTACTTTTCACATTCTTTAAATCTATGGGAGACTAATGTTATTTATATTACTAAAAAAAATAAAACAACAATAAAATGTGAATACATTTTGAAATCTCTACAGTTCAGAATTCAAGAATTGCTTTAAAAGGTTTATTGCGTTGTATACAAATATTGTGGTTTAATATTTAGTCATTTACATTTACCTCATTGAGGAAGTATTAAACTTGTTTAAAAAGTGGTGATATTGCCAATTTTAAATCAAATAAGATGTATTTCTAAGAACATCATGCTCTCAGGTATGTCACTTTATACAATTCTATTAAATTTGATTGATTATTTTCCAAAATTTTAAAAAATCTGGAATTTATAAACAAAAATATTTCAATAAGGCAAAATGGCACTTAAATGGACAAAATGAACAATTTTTAAAAATATTTTTTTATATGGTCATAATTTGAATTCAGAATATTATGATTGAACAATTATCCAAAAAAGGGCATTTGGACATTTCACAACCATTTGCATAACAGTCTACTTACTAACCAAACTGCCATTGTGAGTTTTAAAGAATGACTGAATGGATTTTATCATTTTGTGCTTTTTTTTTTTAAATGGTTTAACTTCAAGAAATTAACAATTTTATTGAAATCAAATTTTAGAAACTTTAGTAAAACTATATTAATTTAAGCATTTAACAATAGATAAAATATATTGATTCAATAAATGTTATTTTATTGAATTTATCCAAATGAATTTGTAAAAAAGTTCTTAAGCTCCATAACATTTTTTTAAAGACAATTTTTAAACATCTTACAAAATTTGATTGGAGCCATACCATAATGCAAATGACCTCAAGGTAAAAAAAAAATATTTTAAAATAAATCTAGGAGGCATATTGCATAGACAGTCAATAAGTAACGCCTGAAATATTTTTAAGTGATCTGAGTAAATTTGCAACATAGTTTTACTAGTAATTTTAAGGTAATCCATGGACTCTGAACCTGTAAATACATGTGTAGTCCTTGTTGCCATGGTTGCTAAGAACTCTTAATTCAACATGCTGAAATATTCCTGATTGGTGGTTCTGAAAAATAATAGATAATCATTTGGCACAATTTACACAATCAGGTTAATCAAATTCAATCTGGTGTATGTATTAAGTTAGAAAATATTTATTATTTCTAGCTACAGCCCAAGCATCCTCCGGCATTATTATTTCTGACCAGAACAAATCTAATATAACCATTTTAAATGTTTATTCTACAGGGCCTGATATTTTTTAAAGCAAAACCTGCTATCTCCATTGGGGCCTAGTTTGCGGCCGCTTGTACAAAATCATACTCAATAGAAACACTCAACAATAACTACAGTATTATGATATGGTTTAACAATAAAAAATATTTTTAACTAATATAATATAAAAATTTACTTTAATTTCACCTGTAAACAGACACCTAAAATATTATCCTTTACAAGGTTAAGAGTCTATTTCATATACAGTTTGTAATCAAGTTTGTATTCAAGAATGGCAAAAAGTGCCCAAAAGCAATTTCCCACAAAAGTTACAGTAAGAAGCCTTGAACAAACCTTTTGAGCATTGTCACATGAACACACCTAAGACTTTTCTTCTGGATTCCTTAAATTTCACTCATCTCACATCAAACCCCCACCCCGTCCCCACTTTTCCATACTCATGTCTGTAAACGCCATGTTTCTCACTTTAGTGGTTCTGAACACAATGCTGTAGTTGAATACATTGTTTATACCATTTTAAGTATTGTGTAAACTTACTATGGCTTAGTCTCATTTACAGTGTTTGGCCGGCTTTCCACACATACAATATCTAGACAACTCTGCGTTAGTTTAACAATTCTATTTATTTCATCAAACGTTCATTCTCTTTTGCCCACCTGAATAGAGTAAAACTGTATTGGTTTTCCATTGTCTTCGTAAGTGTAGTTTCCTAAATTCACACCCAAATGGTCACTTTCTGAAGCCAAACCCTGACAGACAAGTAATAAAGTTTATTGATTTTTAAATAATTCCATATCAACAAAAAGTGAATCTCTAAGTTACATATATTTCTTTTTTATTTTTAAAATTATAGCTCTTCTATAGAGAAAATCAAGAATAAAATCAGAATAGCTATAAACTTAAACAGTTACAAATAAAACATCAATGACTTACAAACACTGTGAATTCTCTAGGAGCACTACTAATATCTCCTTTGGGTGCAAGGCTGCGAGGAATATGTTCCAATGTAAAGCCAGTAATTTGAATGGGATGAGACAACTGTAAGACCAGATAGCCTGAGTCTCCTTTGAATGCCCAACATTCACCTGGATGCACATTGGGCTAGAAAATACATAAAAATTATATCAGAAATAGTTGTCTCGTAACTAATGTACACAAAAATTAACAACTACATTATAATGGCTTAGTCAAATAAAATGCAAAGTTTCTGGAAGCTAATGTTGAAAAGTGCATTTCAAATTTTTTCATTTGTGTAAGAAAAAGAAATGGAAATAAAAAAATTTTCTACAGGAAATATAAGTTCCATTTCAAATTATGTTTTTAAGTATTTATAGTCAGAAATAAAGAGTAAAATGGATGAAATTAAATATATATAAATCCATTTGGCAAAATGACAAACCTTAAAATAAGTAACTGAAGAAATATTTGAGAGTAAAATTTTTTCTACTCTACCTGAATAACAGTTCTTGGAGAATTGGATGTGTACCACAGAGGAATGCCAAAGACACTGACAAGGGCAGTTTTCTTATAGAAGGTCTCAGAACAACGTACACTCAACACACTACCACCTGATGAAGTCAGTGTAAGGGGAAACATTTAATATGTCACAATTTTTTAACTGAATAAGCTACGAGCATAATATTATTTATAGAAAAGTCATAAATGTACTAGTACTTTTAATTATGATCAAATATATTGATTATATAATAAAGCTGGTCACACACTTTTAATTATTGGGAATTTTAGATTTTAATCAAATATTTTAAAATTATATATTATTTAAACATGATTGAAAATGTGCAAATGTTTTCTCCTACGTTTATTAATATCGATATCTTCTTAAAGTTTGTATCTTCACATCATTACACACCTGCAGATTCCAAAGCAAAATCTGGCATTCCAACCCTATCGGCACTAAATTGAATGAGAGCATCCTCTATTATATTTTTCACCGTCTGTTAGAATGTGGATTGCAGAATTAATACAAGAAAAATCTCAACTCCCATTTCCACAAGGCATTACTATTGGAGGATGAGGTTTAAGAAAGTCATATGAAATGAAAATCTCAATAAGATTGGTAAGTACATGATTTGATTTTTCTTTTTCATAAGTGCATCCACTATAAATACTTTATGAGAAATATGTTTATTTTAGAACTATAATAATCATAATAAGCAATGATTTTTTTTTTATATTGAAGATGCAGCTTAAACTTTTACACATTGTGAACAAGTTTAAAAAAAATTAATTTAAAAAAAACAACAATGTTTACCAATTCATCAATACCAGCTACAATGGTTGCATGAGATTCTGCATCAGATTTAACATTGTGGGTTTGCTCGATATTTGACAAGGCAACTTTCAAATTGTCCATAATTTGTGTGTAGAGGACATCAAGCTTTTGGTCCATCTCTGACCTTTCAACGAACTTTCCATTTGTCCATGCAAAAAGTCCAGTCAGATTATCATAATCTTCAGTTCCCATCTGCAATTATAATTTAAAGCATAACCAAATGCAAACATGCTTTAAGTATATTTCTGTTATTTTTCTAATTTTTATAAAACTATTACCTGAAATAATGACAAAACTAAGCTAAATAAAGAATTTATATATCAATGCTATTAAGGTGTAAAATGAATAAAATAATTTTTTAATAATTAATTAACTTAAATTGCTGGTCTCATTTTCATTCTGTAGAGCTCTCATTCAGTTTTGCTAAATGATTTATAGAGATTTTCATTTTTTAAATAATAGTCCATTTTCATTACATAACAACTAAAAGCAACCTCTAATTAAATGGCAATCTCTAATTAAATGAAAAAGTTGCTTTTAGCCTTCAGATATTGAAAAATAAAAAAATAAAATACAGCAGAGTTTATGCTATGGCTTGAGAACTTGAAAAAATTGTAACTGTGCATACATTTATGACTCTTTTAAAATATTTGAGCCTTGCAGTGCAAAATAAAGTAAATAAATATTTCTTTAAAAAGATTAATCCAGTATTTCTGCAAACCTGAGACAAAATGGTTATGATCTGTGCTCTAATGTTATCAGCAGGTAAGGTGTTATTCCTGCAACAGTTTGTCAACATTGCTGTGAGTGCTGCATTCTGAGATGACAGACTGCTTATTTGCTGTGTTAAGTCTAGGATTTTCAGTTGCTGTGCCTCATAAGCTGCTTGCCACTCTAATGTGTTCTTCTGGTTTGTGCTGTGATCAAAATAAAAATGCTATCGTTATATTTTTAGGATGATCCAAACTTCAATGCAATTGACTTTACTTTCATTTTAACAAATTATGTGGTCATATAGTTTAAAAAAGTAACAAAGTATATGACAATATAAAATATTTTTAATCAATTATATGTTACGCTGAAAAATTAAATTGTCTGGCTTATAAAAAATGTTTTAGTTACTTTGACTCATTTATTGTATTGTCCATATTGTTACTTATTATTTATTTTGAAAAAATGTGAACATTAGAAATTTACACAATTAATTGATGCTTTATAATCCAACAGGACACGAAGTTAAGGGGAGATTACCTTCCAATTGATTCTTTCAATTGTTCCATATTTACTGAGATAGTCTGCAAAATGTTAAGATGTTAATATATTTTGAATTTCATCTGATATATTTTAAACTGTAAAAAATAAAGAGAATTCTGAAACATATTAATTTGACATTAGTAGCAAAATATTTCAATTTCTTGATGTTCAGATGGATTTATAAGCACCATAAATTCCTATAAAAGATGTGTAGTACTGTTGAACAACTTGAATTGAACTTTAAAGCACAGTTTTCAAAAACACTGATGGGAACATTGAATTTACGCTGCAATTTACTCTTTTGTGATTAATTTTTTTGTGCAGCATCAATGCATATAATTTTAAAAACAAGAAGACAAAGATAACTGACTTTGTGAGCTTGTACAGTGGCTTTTATTTCTTCAGTCATTCCCGTAATGATTCCTTCTAAAGATGATAGCGATGATCCATCCTTTGCAATCAGAACCTTGAAGAGATGGAATTTTACATTTTTGATGATTAATCATTTAATAAAATCAACAAGCAATACAAATCAGACAAATGGCATGCTTATCCACACATTAAAAATTGTGATCTAACAGAACAAAAATATATAATAAAAAATGGCATTCTTACAATTTTTGTAAATAACCAACTCCTGCCTAACCCACTTTTGTTGTAAACTCCCTGAAAGTGCCTAACCAAAGGGATATAACTCCATTTAGATATATTCATTTTTTTTTAAATAAAAAGAAAGAACATTTAAAAACTATATAATTTTTTTTTATAATTAGGTTATTCCACATTTCAGTTTTGAATACCTACTATAACCCTTAAATTTTATTAATATCTGAAATTGAACATTGGTATAGTTTCCCAAGTTCACTGCCAAAAGCATGATCTCCATTGCCCACAGTGGGTACCACCTACTGATGTACAAGTACTAACATTTATGTCAGATTTATAGTCATATTCAAACACAGGATCATCAATATTGTGGGGACCTTAAGAGAAGAATACTGTTAGACGGAAAAATAAGTTAGACTTCAACAGAAGTTAAGCGGGAACAGAAGCTAACGATCAAAGACTTTCCTTTGAGTTATCTTTCCTTTTAAAGTGTAAACAGTTGAACTGCCACTTGGATTTGTGTCCAGTTGTGAAAAGATACAGCGATGGTGAGCGAATGGTCAGCCCTGGTTGTTATGCAACATTACTTCAGGCCAAGTGTTCATCTCATGTCTATCTTGGTGGGCAGGCCCAGCCAACTTAATTGTTGTATTCTTAATTGGGCAGTGTTGTTAGAGAGGTGGAGTCTTAGAATCACTAAATATGTTGATTTAATTTAATGTTGGTATGAGTGAGGGCGGTCAGTCAGTGTGTGGAGTCTTAGTCAGTGGGGAGTTGTGAGAAGGAGAAGACGGTAACAGAGTGTATTTGTGAGTTGAAGGAATGTACTTCATGATGTTATATTGTAGGTGTAAATAAAGAAAAGAATTGATGGTCTTGTCTTAACACTGAGAGAAGAGAATTAGCAAGTGTGAGCTCAAGGGTTCTCTGCAATATCACTTTCTGCATCAATCAATAAATAGTTTTATCCTCTAACACTGCTTATATACTTCTGAAGACCTTGGAGAGTCATGCTAAATTTTAACTCTTGTAATTTAGTATCAAAAGGAGATTAAAACATTGAATTTTGTCCTAAGAGCAGCAAACTTGAGTACTCATTATTGTATTTGAGTTATGCTTCTAGGTGCCTTGAACAAACAATATATAGTATAATGCTGTAGCAGTATAGTTTTTATTCAGGCTAGTGTAGGAATTTGGGAGGGAAGTAGTAGTTTAATAAAACAACCCCAAAGAAAATAAGAGAATTTATCTGTAGCAATATACACCCGGAGAAAGCTGACAAATCGAATACTTAGTACTAAGCCTACTTAGTAGAAAAATGTTTCAAAACTTTACAAAATAACATGTGATATTGAGTTTTTTTGTACTGACTTTCAGTGATTTAATTCTTTCCTCCAAGTTAGCTTTAAGTCCATCCAAATGTTTCGCCAGTAGGTCCCCAACAATGCTCTCCACTTGTTCATGTGTTAGCCCTACAGGACGCTCATCTTTGTGCAGTGCAGCAGCTTGGATAACTGTTTGCTGGATGTACTGGTAGATGTGTGTCATGTTGATCTGTGGAGCTTCTGCTTGGGTTACAGGTGTAATAGACGGGGGTGGCACCTGTGACAACAAAACAGTCATCTTGACTAAGTAATCAAAATAAAGCTGTAACAAAATCTAAACTAGATAGTCTATATATAATACATTGGGCAGTTTCCAAAGTGTAATTAAGTTTATGAAAAAGCAGACCAGTGTCCCTGTACACATTCAGAAGAAATACTTTATAACCCACAATAAGACAAAGAAAACTACATAAAATTGAGCATGCAATCCAGCAGCGGACAACTGAGATAAAACATTATATATGAACCCAAAACTTTGTCACACAGAATTTATATAGTTAAAAAAAAATAAATGAGGATTTCAAAGGTTTCAACAAATTTTTTTCCAGCTAATATTGCTACCAAGTGCTGATTTTTGCTAGCGACTAATTAATTTAATTTTAGTTGACCTGGTAAATAAAAATAATGGTTATTTAGGGATCACACTCATGTCATATGAAGGAGGACTCATTCTTATTTATACTCTCAAACTTTGTTTAACAGTCTGTCTTAACAGTCTGTCTTTATGGGATTAACCTTGGCCAGTATTTTTAAATAGAGAAATTTATTGAGAGTAAATATTAGAAAACGGTAAAATTATCTTAACAAAAGAAAATGAAGATTTAAAATGTGTTTTCTGTAGGGCCTGGACTCATTTTTATACTAACCTCAATGTAAGAAGTTTTAGTATCTGCACTTGTGGAAAACCACAGGTAAGACCAACTTGAGGATAAAATCTGTTTACCATTTGACAGGTAGGATCCTGCATTCTGATACATATCTCGGGTATAGTAACCTTAAAAGAAGGATTGATATATTGTGTACTGTATATAGGTAATAACTCATTCTAATTCCTGTTTGTTCGTAAGCAGATCTCCCTTGTTTTGGAGGAGGAAAGAATAAAAAGTGAATAACCTGACCATAAGATGACCCCATAAAATAATATGCCAGTGTAAGTAATATGGTACTAAAGAATATCTAGGATAAGATTAAACTAGTGCTATTATATAGCTGAACAGCGGTGCCATTTACTTACAATATCTTTGCTTTGTTATGTGGTACACAATTATTGTTGAAATCAAAATGTTTAAAATAAGAGTTTAAAACTTTACTTTATTTCAAGAAGAAAATATATCAAATAAATAATTAAATAAAGTGCAGATATTTATTAATATTTAAAGCTTCTGGTACATATTTGAATCTTGTAGAGCATACAGTAGTCTAGGACCTCATTGATCTACAATAACAATTTCATCATTCAATTTACCTGGAGAAAATTATAAAAATAGGCTGACAAACTTTTCCCCAGATATATTTGTTGAAGGTCAGTTTTAGAAAGAGTATATTGGTATAATTTTTTTAAAAGTATATTTTCGCTTCGATGTCTAATACTTGGCAAACGTAGCTTAATGTGTATGGATTTTCAAAAGTATATTAATTTGCTCTTTGCCATAAAAATAATATTAAATAAGGCATTTAACATTACTGAATCATCCTTACAACATTTCATGCCCAAAACATATCCTTAAAACTAAGTCAAAATTTTAAAATTTTAACTTACCACCCAGTAAGAAGAGGGGCAAAAGGAAGAGCAAGGGTAGGACAAAACAGCAGCAGCCTCTCCTTCTCCTGTTAACATTGGAAACAAAGATATCTTTTAACATTGGAAACAAAGATATCTTTTAACATTGGAAACAAAGATATCTTGCAGAATTCAGCTAGAATTCACAGAATATCTTTTTAACCTTCTCAGTACCATAGCATATTTAAGGTAAATAATTAAAAATCAGTCTTTGATCCAGTCATTAAAAAAACTGATTATTGTAGAGGTAAGATGCAATTTTAAATTAAATAAAATATTATTTTTTAATATGGTATAAATTGTAAAGAAAAAATCAAAATGTTCAAGTTGAAGAAAAATTGTGTTTAAAAAAAACAGCTGCCATCTGTTTTTTGTGAATATATTTGTTCAATTTCCACCATTGTCGATGTAGGAACATCTAACAGCACATTACTTGACCAATAGTGTTTATATTCTGGTAGCTGATGAATTCAAAGCATCTCATTTATGTAAAAAGTAATTTCATGTCATTCACTGTTGCATCAACCCATGTTTTGGATGACCTTTTAGAGCCTGCATACATGTTAATCTATATTGCCAACTCTATATAAGTATAAGCCTATGCACAAACATAAAATCTACACACAAAAAAGCAGCTTAACACTTCCTGTTCTTGGAGCTCCTTGTTAATAAGAAGTAAATTCATAAGACGTTGGTGAAAATGGCATGTCATTTACAGCGGGATTTGGCCGTAACGTGACTGAGAGGGTTAAATACCACGGAAAGTTTTAACCCTTTAACTATCAAGTGCATTTTTTGGTAGTGTCAAGACATGTTTAGCATTTTCATATGCTTGTCAAATATGACAAAATTCCCTACTAAATGAATTCAGAGACTCTTACAAAATTATACATATTCTGAAAGAACACTGGACAAGAATTTTATTTAATGTTAATTAACGTAGGTTGATTTTGACCTTGACTTTAACAAAGTGAGTAAAATTTTACTACTCAACTTCTGAATTCAACCCAAACTAATATTCTATAATTGTATAATACAATTAAGTTTTTGAGATACTAGAAGCAATATGTTTTAGAAAATTTCATGATATAATTTTATTGAAACTTATAATATTGGTGAATTTTTTTCATTAACTGCCCTCAAATTTCTGACATACAAAATACAAGGGGAAAGGCACAAAATGAGTTTAAAACTTCCTTTTAAAATGAAGTTATTAAATCCATTTTTATTAATTTATACTCCAGAACAAACACAAAGATAAATGTCTTTGAATCTCTTAAGGATAGGTCTTTGGGATACAATTTTTGTCTTTTCTGTAGATTTCCACCCTTTCCCAAACAAATTTGTCTGTAACAATATGACTAGGCTTAGGGCTTAAATTTTCAATATCTGAATCTTATGTCACCATCAGCACTAGGGCTAATACTGTCATTACTAGCATGTGGAATATGTCTGACATCATTGCTTTCAAATGAAATGTTAATGGCTAAATTTGAAATTATTATAATTAGTTTCACAACCCCAGACCTTTGTTTGACTTCGATGTCCCATAGTAGAATTGTTGATGACTTGGTGACCAGCCAAGTGGCAACGGAGGCCACACAATGCACGAGCCATCTGGCTGATAAGGATGCTGACTTTAACAGGATAGCCGAGGCTGACTGGACACCAGAGACAAGACCAGCATCTAAAAACACATATAATTACACATTCATATCACCTCGACAAATGGGACTATAACAATTAAAGTAGAAATTTTTTAAAGAATTTTTTATTAAGGTGTGTTAACTACATTTTTAAACAATGTGTCTGTTGATACGGAAAGAGAAAAGAAAATTTCTTGAGCAACAACTTGCCAGGTCAAATTTATCATTTAAAGAATATTGATGTGTACTATTTTTTAGGTTTCATCAATGAAAATCTAAAACAATTTTAATACTGAGCAAAACCCCTAAAACAGCAAGTACACAAACCTGAAGTAGATGTTGCCATAGCTGTTCTAACAGATGTTAAACAGGTGATGATCCACAAATACAATGAAGATCCCCACCCTTGGCTGTGGGTTGCTTGTCTGTTGATATGAGATTGGACTTGACTGTCAGAGTCAAATGATCTCTGTTTTTTCATGGGAACATTTTGTGATCTGCTGGTGTTTTTCGATGTTTTGATTCTCTGCTGATCATGTGTAGCTTGAGTACTAGTTTTTTGATAGTCTGTCCAGTCCAGACCATCTTCATCTGAGAAATATAACATACAGAGTAGGAGACAAGAGAACAAGCATAACATTAATATCTGAGAAATATAACATACATAGCAGGAGACAAGAGAACAAGCATAAAATTAACATCTGAGAAATATATCATACATAGCAGAAGACAAGAGAACAATGTGAAAATTAATGTTTTTAATCTAAAAATGATCAATTAATCAAATTAATTGGTGCAATTGAAATTCCAAAATATATATTATTGAGTATTTTGGGGTAGAATCAGCTTGGGTTTATGAGTTACAGTTTGTTTTATGATAAGTGCCTGGGAAGGTATTTGACCAGCAAGCTTATAAATTTAACAAGTGGATTCCCACTCAAAATAAAAATTATTTCTTTAGAAATGGAGACAGTGTCAAAATCATGAGGAAGCTGACAAACATGGAAGCTGACAAACATAGACACTAATCTCCATTGAAATTTTTTAGTCAAATGTGGCTTATTTACTTTTTTTTCCACTGCTGAAGTGAACTGGCTTGAGCCAGATCACCAAATTGGGTTGGTATGTTGCCTTGTTTTAGGACAACAGCTTTGCCCTGGAGTCTCTAGTTATCTATCCACACCCTTACTAGGAATTGATAATAATTCATTATTCCTAGTGGATCATAGCCACTGTCTATATTAAACAGAAAAAATATATTTTTTTAAACTGTAATTTTACCTGAGATTTCTTCATCATAATCCAAGCCTGGAAAGAAAATAAATAGAACCATTACAGTATAATCCATTAATTCAATTTTACTTAAACAGGTTTTATTTTTATTTGGTAATAAGGTTCATACTGATGACAGAAAAATAGTAATATAGAAAACAGGATAATGAAGGCATTTGAAAAAACATTATAAGTATTTATACATTAAGGTACTGGACTTTGTAAGTAAAAGTGTTAGGGCTCTTCTTGATGCTCTAGCCTTGCATGTCAATAAAGAAACTAACCATAGAGGTGTTGCAGTTTGTACTGACTCTTGGCTTGTCTGTTGCTTCTGAGAAAATCTTCTCCTTTATCAGTCTCATTTCTGTTATACTGGGATGTCACTTGGTCTGTCTGTGATTTGTCACGTCGATCGTGTCCTTTTTCTTCTTTCCACATGACTGTGCTATGCCCCAACTTCTCAGTGTGAAAATGGTCCAATAGATTGTCCTGTTTCTCTGTCTGTTTTTGATCAAGACTAAGCTTTTTCTCATTGGCCTCTTCAGATTCAAGAGCTTTTTGATTTTCTTCATATGTGGTGGTAGTTGTGGTTGTTATAGTGGTCACTAAGTTACGGGCATTCATACGCTGGGATCTTGTATCAACATCCAAGCTGGTAAGACCAGATGCATATAATCCTGGATGGCTTGGGCTGTCAAAAGAACGTCTTTGATTTCTGTTTCTTTGAGTTACTGCTGTGTTCATATGATCTTTGGAGTCTTTGGATTTATCCCTTTCCTTCATGACATGAGCCTCTTTTTCATTCAAGTAACTTTGGACACCTTTGATGTGACTTCCAGATCTAAGCAACATTCCACTGTAGTAGTGATCATGGGCTGAAATTGAAGAGAAACTTTGTCAACTGACCATAGAAATATTATTTCCATTAAGTCAAAGCTCCAATAAAATTGCAAGTCAGGTGGTTGAATAAGAAGGAATAAATATGATAAAGAAACTAAGTTGGCACTAAGTGACGTTGGCACTAAGTGACATTGGCACTAAGTGACAGTCTTACCAACAAAAAACAACTACAATGATATAAGGCGTGAAGATATCACACCTTGAATTTATTTCCTGTGATATAGTTTAAGTCATAACCATTGATAACACATTGTAAAGTTACTTTAAAATTATCAGTGATCATGTGATCCTTTTTTAGGACAAGAAATCGAGATGAATATTTTTAGTTTAAAAACGAAACGGGCTGAAAATGGCTAGAGAAGGGTACTGTATGGCTAGAGAAGTATGATTTGAGTTCAAATGGAAGCTCAGTGTAAAAAAATGATATTAGGAACTAGTAGAAAAAAGATGTAACCAGATCCACTAATGCAAAAATGATGTAACCAGGTTTGGGTAAAAGGATGAAATTTTTATTATTGGGAAAGTTAAGGAATGTAAATTATGTGCATCAAATTTAACTTGACATTTCAGCATCCCATGCTCATTTATATTCCATGTGCTAAAGCCAGGTGTTGACAATGAGACACCATACCCACCTGAGATGTGGTTCACTTGTGGTGTTCTTGGAGTGGATGTCACAATAGTTCGTCTTCTCCCTCTAGTACTTTTACTTTTTGTTGAGCCAGATTCAGATGGCTCTCGCTCAGTCTGAGGAGAGAAAATTATGAAAATTAAACAGAAAATTAACCACCTTATTTTTTACTTAATTGTAAGGGTCACTTTTTTAAAGGGTCACTTTTTTAAAACTCCAGTGTAACAATATTAAAATTCTTTAAAAATTATTATCAATTTTAACATTTGTTACAAAAAGTTCACATTTATTAAAACTTTCTGTAAATTTTGTTCATCATTTATATAAAAATATCTTCCCTCACTCTAAATTGATTCAGAGAGATTTGTGACAAGCATTTCTTCTTGGCAAACTTAATTGCTACAGATTGGAGTCATAGTTCAAATCCTTATTTTGACACTGCTATCGAGATATCCAACATAAATTACCGTATTTTACGGACTATAAACGCACTTTTTTCTTCGAAAAATTCCTAACAAAATTCAGGGACGTCTTATGCTCAAAATTAATATAAAAATGGTAAAATGATATTTTTTTAAGGTGCGTCTTATCGTCTGAAGCGTCTTATACTCCGTAAAATATGGTAGTTAAGGCTTCCTTGTGATGCTCTTATGCTGGATTCAAGCCTTATTCTGAATATCTGCCTTAATTATACTGACATGCCTAAGATCAAAGTTAGTCAGCTTCTGTAAATTATTGTTGATGCTACTAACATTTCTATAGGTCTATGTGTGAGTGACAAGGAATGTCACTTTAATTTACTAGATAAACTAATCTTGATAAGTTCAGAATTTTCAAATTAACTTATATTTTGCTGTACACTTATTCAACGATGTAAAACTTTTAAAATATATACTTAACCCCTTTACCGGTTGTCCCGACTATAGTCGTCTTGATCTATTGACCTTTACAAGGTAGACCCGACTATAATCGTCCAAAAAATATTATGATCTGCAGTATGCGGCAGACCCGATTATTCTCGTCCAAAATGCTATGACGTAGTTACAGTGCATGTAGCTGGTTTTTTTTCAAAACTATGGGAAGCCATAGGCCTCAAAAATACCTAAAAATACCCAAAATACTTAAAACACTTTTTTTTTTAGAAGACTGCAAACAACACTTTAGCAATGTTATATGTGCATAGGTGGCAGTAAATAACAGTGTAAAAGTGTTTATTTTTTAGAGTTCTACACAACAACAAATGTCACAATATTTTATTTTGATGGTTATGAAACAATCAAATTTTTGTGTACACTATGACTTCTTCAGTCTACCGTACTGTTGTTTTCGAGCACTCTGTCCGGTTCCTTGCTTCGAAAGATATCATACTCGAAAAAACTTCTGAATAATAGGTTAATGCTCAAGGACATTATCAATGACAATGCTCAAGGACAATGATTATGACAAAAGAAAATTATAGTTTTTTGTTAATTGTTTGGTTTTTTAATTTGAAAATTTTCAACAACAAAAAAATGTGAATTTTTTTTTTTTTTTAGATTTATTCGCCAAATAAGGGTTAGTTTTAAAATTTTTAATACCCGGTAAAGGGGTTAACAGACAGCATTTTCTTGATCTCTTCAAATCAGAGGTTTTCTGTAGGGGTTAGTATTCAATTTAACCAGCTTTAAAATGCAGAGAAAATGTTTTTCTCATCTTTAATAAAGTCCATTTGAGACAGTCAAAATGTAGATGGAAAATCTTGATATTTAAAATGTAAAATAACTCACTTCTTCGTTCATCTTGTATACTTTAGAATCTGGAACAATGTTTAGACCAGGTGTCTCCTCTGTGAAGTCATCTTCATCATCACTCAAAAACACAGGCTGTGATCCATGAATTCTTCGTCGAGACATGTTGGGACTAATGTACTTAGTTTCCCTTGAGTACTTTGGGCTGTACGAAGCTCTGGAACAAGGAATAACTGCAAATTTATCTAAGCGCATGGAAACTCTCTTATCTTTTATTGTGGCCAACCAGATTTTGTTACCATTAACAACTACTTGTTTTATGACTGACACCTATATAAATATTCAAGTAATTTTAATGTCATTTTTTTGTTCATGAAAAAAGTTACAAAGTTAAAGATTTTAAGGTTTTCAACTTACGTTCTTACATAAGTGTAGTCAGTTTTGGGTAGGCTGAAATAAGAAAATTACATACATTAAAAAATAATTTTGCACATTAAAAATTAGTCTTTTCAGAGTTGTGGTTTCTGCATTGTAGGCAGTTTATTTGCAGGTGGATGAGCATAAGGCCTGGTAAAATATTCATATATTACAGTTTGTCAACAGCAGCTGACAGGTTACTGCGAAACAATTAATACTTTTTAAATAACCTTACAATTTTTTGTCTTTTAAATATTAAATGAAAAAAAAAACTTAATAAAACTCACACGTCATCTATTTCATCACAAGCAATCTCCTCAATGCTAAGATTGGTTCTCCTACTGGAGGAGAAGGAAGCATGAAGGTTATGACTGAAATCTCTTTTATCTTTTGCCGTGAAACTCACTGATCCAGGAGAACTGCAAACAAAAAGACAATAAAAATATTACTTCAAATTTCATTGATAAGACTGATAAATAGTGACATAAATTTCTCACAAACACAATTCCTTTTTTTTGCACATGACTTTATTAAAATTTTATATTGTTTTCTGTAAGGATTATACTTGTATGATTTTTTTAACAGGCTCTTATTCAAATTTCTAAATCTTTTTTCTTTGATTGATTAACATTTTAAGTACATGTTGAAAACAGAAAAATAGTATGAAAATAACTATGTGCTTTACAACAGATCTGATGAAAAAAGTCTTGAGTTCAATTTACCAATATCCATTTAACACTATACAAAAATTAATTAAAGGTTCCCATTCTCAAGTGGATCTGGTGTTGTAACATTTGGCTTAAAAAAATTATAGAGGTATAAATATTGCAACTTTTATTAATAATTTTATGAAAAACACAGGAAGGAGGGCTCATCTTAACCTTAATATGATTGTAAACTCCTTTACAACAAAAATAATATTTAAGAAATAAACACATAATGAATTCAATGGCCCAATTTTTTAAAACTCTTCATAGCTGGCCTCAAAAAGCTGCTGAAAGTTAAAAAAAAACTATGACTTGTCATGAAAAGTGGCAAAGACTTACTTCCATGGCTACAACAAGATAAAAAGTCAGTGTCAAATTGTACGAAAAAAATCTCAACAAACGCAGTGGCTCCAATTAGTGAAGTTCAAATCATTAACATAAAATTAGGGTATTGGTTAAACTTAAAAAATTAAACAAAACATTTGGTGAGTTTGAAAGTTCCATCTTAGTATGTGAACTTTAGATGAAGAACATTTGAAGCAAAATAACAAGTTAAGTTCATTTTCTCTACATTAATCTCTGTGGCTAGACATTTACAGACAGCCTTTATAATATTAAATAAGTGGCACCATTCTATACATTTATCTAATTCATTTCAGTAGTGTTAATTATATTGACATAGTCTGATTAAATATCATGCAAGATAGAAACAGCCTAAGCAAAGAAGCCCTGTTTTTAATCTTAATATTAAGCGTTTTTTTTTTTAGTTATGATGAGAAACAGTAAATCTTTTTCAGTAAGTGTTTCCAAAATAAATTTAAATATTTTCTAAGCAAGTAATTGCACCTGTTTAGATGAATGTCATGTCATGAGTGAAGCATAAAATTATTTAATTAGCATTCAAAATAAGTGGACAATACACATTTCTTGGTGTCGCATAGAAGCAGTGGAATTATATTCAAAGCTCATTAAAAGCAACTTTAATTGACCATTCAAAATCGAACTGCAGAATTAAAGCTGGCTGCAATATTTCAGATGACGTGATGGCAATGCACTTGGAAACTTATCAATTTCCGAAACATTTCACAATTTAAAGTTTATTATTTGTTTACATGTTGATCTATGAGAAATAAGGTGTTATTCAAATTCTTTGAAATATTATAGTAAATATATTTTGCTGCAAGAACATGAAATTTGAATATCACTGTGAATTATATCTGCATATTATGATGATTACTGATATTATTGACATGCAGATTAAAAGTATATAAATTAATGTAATGAGAACTTTAAATTTGTTGTAAAAATAATAACAAGCCAAACTATAAGTGTGAAAACTTACTTGATCATGAAAATTAGGCTAAGCTGCAAAGAAAAGTTTCTTATTTGTACTAATGATTAAGTACTTAAGTGCTAAGATTTACAGTAATGAATTTTGTTAAACTTTCAAAATGACAATTTATCAAAATGAGTAGAATATCTTAGTATTAATAAAATCATAAAATCTTTAAACACGAACTATTGTATAAACCTGACTAAAATTAAAATAGTTTTACAATGAAGAACTTTGATATAGGAATACTGATTTCTGCTTTATTTGAAATAATGGGTATGTCAAAAAGATGCAACAAAAATCAAGTTACCAATAATCTTTTTGGCTAAATAGCATTTTGCACTGCCAGAGAAATCACATCAGCTTATTGCATAATAAACATGCTTGGAGGTAATTAGGCTTACATAGAAATGGATAGAGTTATTTGCAAAGGTGACGTGGGACCCTGGCTTTCAATAAATAGTAAAAAGTGTATATAATGAACAGGTGCTCTGATAAAACTATATATAGTGTGTTTAAATGAACACATTTTGATATATTATCTAATCTATACAATTTGTAAATATCAATCCATCCAACCATCTATCCATCATCATTTATAATCTATTTAAATTATTCTTTAAAATAAATTCAAACCCAGACTTCACACCAAAAGGACTCAGTTTTAAGACATGGAAATTGATGCACATATCAAATGCTTACATGTACTTGTCACGGTCAAATCGTGTGATTATATTTTCTGTGTATGTTTTGATGAGGTTAAGAGAGCGCTCGTGGGATTTCCTGTATACCCCACGAGTTTTCTCAGTAATGTATTACCGTCTTGAGGAGGAGTGTGTGAAAAATTAGGGGAGTTGAGTGTTGAGCAAGACAGTGATGAGTGGAGTCGAATAGAGTGTGTGGTTTTTTTGTTTTGTGGAGTAGAAGTGATTTTTTTAATGTGGACATAAGTATTTTGTGGTTTCTGATGATTTTCAACACATATGCATCAAAAAGAATTAAATATATTTTGATGAACTGTTCCACTAATTTGTGGTTTTTTTCATTCAACACATGGGCTCTTCAGGAGCTAGAAAAAATACAACACAACGGCTCTGCATGAGCTGGAAGGACAGGAGTTTTTTTTACTCTGAAATTTGTCTGTGGCTATAGCGAAGGGGGACCTAACCACTAGGCAACGTTGCTTCGGTCACAGTAGTGTTTGACTATTTAATCAGATCAGGTATTTCTAGCACAAACTAAAACAAAAGTTAAAAAATGTGAAAAATATCTGTTTATTTATGATAAGAGAATTTTCAAAGTGATCAGTTTTTATTTATTGTAGCAAGATTATTATAATTTTTTTTTTGGGGTGGGGGGTGTTTGTTAAATAAAACTAGGCATCATTTATCATGTATATCCTATGGAAACAGAATCTGTTCATTTGGAAAAAATAGCTTTAATTTGTAACTTATTATCTTTTTTTTACACAGTATGCAGATGTTGGCATTATAATTACACACTTTTTTTTCCTAATTAAGAAAAAAAAACACTTTATAAACATATATTAATTTGTTTCAAAATGCTATGTCTAGATAGAAAAAATTAAACCAACCAATTGTTGCGAAAGTGCCTATAGTACATTGTTCAATACATATTAATGTATAACTATGCCCCAAACTTCAAGGAATATGAATTAAATTTAAAAATATGTTAAATGATCTTTGTTTCAGTTTTAACGTCCATCCCAGAAATTAAATTTATATTTTATATGTAATTCATTTATAATATAAAATTCAATGACATTAGTAACTACTGTATTTTCTTTTTTTTCACTTGCTTGGCATTGAATTTTGATGTAGTTTCAGTTTTGGGTGAAACAGAAAAGGTAACTTTTGGTGAGTTTAAAAAGTGATTGAGGTTTTCGGTCATCTACCAGAAGTCAGACAGTCACTCTGTCTGTCTGTCTGTCACTCTGTCTGTCTCATGTTCTTTATTGCTTGGGGTCTTGCTGTCATTGTATGATACATGAATAATCCTCTTCAGTTAGGCTTATGCAAAGGTAAATAGTTTTGTGGAAAAAATTTAATTCTTTCAAAAATAAAATTGGGGAACCCTAGGTTTATTCAATTCATTCATTTGTGACATTCATATTGATTTATCATTATCATGCTCATAAATGTTGTCATTGGCAAAGGTGAACAGTAGTGTGAAAAAATAAATTTCCAGGTAATAATAACTTTCTTCTTCTTCTATGCTTTCAGGGCCCACAATCAATGCATTGATCATTATGGCTCCTATATTCCACTATTACTTATGTTTAAAATTTTTGAAAAATAAAAATTAGGGAACAGTAGGCTAATTCAATTCATTCCTTGATTGAAATTTATCATTATCATGCTGATAAACATTGTCATTGATGAAATAAATATGTTCCACAAAGTTAGTCACATGTATGGTCACAAAATGTAAAGAAATAGAACAATAATATTACAAAATATTATAATTTCTTTCAATTTTGTATAATTAGGCATGAAATCGCTTTCAAATATAAAACTAGCAAATAAATGATAATTGCGGATAAAAGAAAATTTAAAAGTGGACCAATAAGAATCTGTGTTTCAAAGAAAATGTATGGTTTAGAGGAACAAAGAGTTTCTTCAAGGCTTATGCATGGACATTTTAGTATACCATTAAAAAATACATAGGCGAAGCTTTCGATCAATACCAAATATGTCTACGTAGCATTGTTATTATATTATAAAAGAAAAGGACACCCAAGGGTCTATTTTGCATGAATTCGCCCCCTCCCCCAGTCAAACTGTTCTCTAACCATACTACATTAAAAAAAAAATTTAAGGACTTTAAATTACCATACTTCTTAATTCAAATGGTAAAAGCCAAAGTATTCAATAGATGTTTATCTATTAAAATTTACAATTATCTCATTTTTGATAAAAAGAATATAAATATTGATACTTTCCCTCCATCATCTTTCAACATAAGCAGAAAGTATGCGATAAAGAGTTTCAAAATATTTAAATTTTTTGGTTTCAGTCAAAAGGCTCGTTAAGCTTTTTTTTGGTTTCGGTTTCGGGCGAAAGTGATTTTTAATTTTTGGCTTCAGTCGAAATCAGAAAATCGCATTCAGTCTGTTTCTAGTTATTAGTTAGATATTATTTTACGGTTTCTAAAATTATTTTTAAAATATGCACCTTTTTTTATTCCATTTATCTAAATTTGTTAAAGGTAATATCAAGTATTGGTAAATTTTGAGAAAGATATCTGCGTCTTTTAGCATGGCCGCCATCTTGGTTGCCCCGACCCGCGAACTTTTACGTGTTCACGGGTCGGGACAACCAAGATGGCGGCCGTGGAAAAATAAAATAACTCATGTTTTTGCTAAAATTACGAATAAAAAGTTTTTAAAAATGAAAAAATGATCTAAATCTATCCCTCACCCTAACCTGAACCCTAAATTCCTCCCTAACAGGGTTTTGACCCTCTCCCTAACAGGGTTTTGACCCTCTCCCTAACAGAGTTTTGACCCTCTCCCTAACAGGGTTTTGACCCTCTCCCTAACAGAGTTTTGACCCTCTCCCTAACAGGGTTTTGACCCTCTCCCTAACAGGGTTTTGACCCTCTCCCTAACAGGGTTTTGACCCTCTCCCTAACAGGGTTTTGACCCTCTCCCTAACAGGGTTTTGACCCTATCGGAACCAGCGTTTTGACACTCTCCTTAGCCTAACGTGGCGCTGGGTTTTGACCCTGAAAAGTAGGAAAATTTTAAAAAAAACAAAGAAAAATGGCCAAATTAATTATTTGCATTTTTTTTTCATTTGCAGTAAAATTTTCTTTCGTTAGAGTTATGTGTGAAGTAATCATAATCATGTTTTGAAACCAAGGCGTGATCCATCTGATGAGGTCTGAGGTGAGGGAAATGTTTTGAAACAAGAGGGGGTGCAGTGCTGCAAAAGGGTTAAGAACCCAGAACTAATAATAACATTGTTTACCAATTAGTGTCCAATTAGTCTGATGATAATTAGTGATTAATGAATGATGGGACTGTAGTCACTGTAAGTGTAGGTGGGTGAGTGGGCTACCTTAGTTAAAGTTAAGACTCTTTGGCACCATGCCAACTTCCTACCTTTGATGAATAGTTTGCAGAAGCTGAGAATATTGTCGATAAGAGTCGTCGAATTCAGCCCTATTAGCTGATAATGCAGACTTGTTGCTGTTACGGGTCGTAGACGTTGAAGTGAAACTAGGTGTCGAGTTTCGGGAAAACTGAGTTGAGTGATTCTGGAAGTTGTGCGGTGACCGTGGCAGAGATCTTGCCATAATCTTTTATATGTGACTTAATAACTCCATAAAGCTATCCATAAAGAAAAGGAGTATTAATATAACAACGTTCAGATAGGCAGATTTAGTTATTAAAAAGTAATTTTTAATTAAGTGAATTAAGTGCAAAATAGTCAATTCTATGAACGTCGGAAGTTCCTCTATTTTTTTTTGTTAAATTGTATCGCACCTTACCGAAATCTGAGTGTATCCGATGTAATTCCGTGATACACAATTTAGAATTTGAAATATTTCAAAAACAAATTAAAACGTGTTTAACATTTCTACGTTATCTACTAACTTGGAAATAATTTTCGCTAATTCATCAATTTTCATAATATTCCTATAAAGGGCGAGACCCTTTCAATACAACCTAGATGGCTTTTCTGTTTTTTCTTTGTTATAGTATAATGGAGTCTAGGCATATCAGGTTACCTATGTCCATATTGTTAATGAATATGAAAGATAATTTGGAAATTTAATTTGGTTCAAACGTGGTATTGAAAAATTGTGGCATTGTGTTATTGTTGCATTAATGCATTGTGACAATGACACTTTAGGCTTTGTGACTTGAGACATTGTGGCATTTTGGCATTGAGGTTTTGTGTCATTGTAGCTTCATGCTTTGTGATATTGTGACATTGAGACGTAACGCTTTATGGCTTGTTGCTTTGAGGTTTGCTTCATTGAGGCTCAAGGCTTTGTGGAAATGTGTCATTGTGGCGTTGAGACTTGAGGTTTTTATTTATCTTTTTTGCATTGTAACATTGTATCACTGTGGCGTTGAGACATTGTGCCTTGATGCTTTGTGGCATTGAGGCATTGTCACATTGATGCTGAAGGCTTTTTGATATTGTGACATTGTAGCATTGTGGCTTTTCTGCATTGAAGCTATGTGATAGTGTTATTGTAGCTTTTGGCATTGAAGCTTTGTGGCATTGTTCTATTGTTGCATTGTACCATTATTGTTTTTTTGCATTGTGGCATTATTACATTAATGCATTGTGACATAGAGGCATTATGGCATTGAAACATTAATGAATGTTAGCATTGTAGCATTGAGGCATTGTGTCGTTTTGGCACTGTGGAATTGTGGCATTGTCGCACTGAAGCATTGTGGCATTAAGGCTTTGTGGCATTAAGGCATTATTCATTGATATACTATATAGTAAAACAAAATATTGCTTTCAAAAAGAAATTAGACGTAAAATTTGATCGTGTGAAATGAAAAAAAAATCGACCAAACTTCCGTCGATCAATTTTCCGTCGACAAAATTTCTTTCAAACAAATTTCCGGATACGCTTTTTGTCATTGTAACATTGGGGCATTGTGACACTGAGGCATTGATGCATTGCGGCATTAAGGCATTGTAACATTGTGGCATTGATGTATTGGGGCATTATGCATTGGCAATTGTCACACTGAGACATTGTGGCATCGTCACACTGAGGCATTGTGGCATCGTGACATTGATGCATTGTGACTTAGAGGCACTGTGGCGTTAAGGCATTATGATGAGACACTTGAGGCTTTGTGGCATTGTAGCATTGTGACATTAAGGCATTGTGGCATTGATGCATTGCGGTATTTTTGCATTGTAACATTGTGGCATTGAGGTTTTGAGACATTGTGGCATTGAGTCACCCAGGTTTTGTGCATTGTCGCATTGATGCTTAAGGTTTTGTGATATTGTGACTTTGTGCCTTGAGGCTTTGTTTCATTATGGCATTGAGGCTTAGTGTCATTGCAACATTAAGGCGCGAGGCTTTGTAGCATTGTGACATTGAGGCTTGATGTTTTGTAGCATTGTGAATTTGAGGCTTCACGCTTTTTTTTTTTTTTGCATTGAGGCTTTGTGACATAAGATGAGTAATTTCCAACCTTTTCCCATTCGCTATTGCCTATTGGCAGTGGTTTGTTCGAAGTTAGCTTCTTACTGAAACAAAATAAGTAAAGTTTCAGCAAGAAGCAACGGTCTTTATTTCAATTCTTCTTCATGTTTTTCCAGTTCTGTTCTGGTAGAGTACGTTGCTGAATCCATGAACTGGCATATGTGCAACGGTTTGGGGAAGCGTGGCTGCTATCCTAACGGCTCCTAGCAGATGCCAGGGCAGACTTGAAGCTTTCGATTGATGTCGAGTCAACGGTGGCATTGTCCAGGTGGTTCCAAGCTATTATTGTACGTGGAAAGAATGATTGTTTATATTGGAATTTGTTACACCGAGGCACAGTGAAGCATTAATTGCTATTGTTCCGGATGTAATTGTTTATGGGGTTGTTAGAGGTGAAGTTGGTGTTAAGTGAGCGTTTGGCTCTGATTCAAGCTACCTGGCTTCGGTGGGGTGAGATACGTGTTTGCTGGGATGGTTGGCACTAGCCCCATGACCACTTTATATAAGAATGTTAGTGTTAGGCGGAGCTTTTCTCGTCTGTCTTTGAGAGAGGGGATGTCAAATCTTTTAAAGTTCCCCGTGGTTTACTATTTCTATTGCTTCAACCTGATCACAATTATCCGCTTATTATAGGGCCTTTAAAAAGAAATTAATTGATCAATAAATCAAGAAACGCAATGTGTTAATTCTGTTCAGTTTAATTCAGTCCGACTCATATTGTATAGTAGTAGTGTGTTTTTATCAACATTAAACTGTGTATCTTCGTTTCAAACTAGCATATTTAATGTTCAAATAAACTGAATTAATGTTTATTCTGTGTCTGAAATTTGTATTAAGAGCGCTCGTTCTCCATTAAACGTAAATAGGGATTATATATAATTTATATATTCACGGAACAAATTGTATACAATCTCTATCTCCCTTACAGTAAGTTACAGTACATTCTAAGTAGCCTCCATGCATTTTTTAAAGCTTCTTTTATATTGTGTGTAGCTATGTGGGTGGAGCGTTATTTTTTACTTACACCTATGAACTTTTAAGATTTCTCGTGTAGTGTTCACATGTAGCTAAAATTATCGTGGTTGACCTCATCTGCTTAGTGGTTGAGTGAACGGGCTGGGTGAGTTGGTCAGCTCAGCTCTACTTTTTAAAAGTACTTAAATAAAAAGTTTTATGCCTAGGTAAACAGATAAGTCACTTAACCTGGTATATTTTTAACCTTTAAATGTTTATTTTTTTTTAAAAATCTTCTTTTGTCGATTATTTAACGATTACATTTTAATACTAAAAAGTAGCAAATAAAAAAAATATTCAAAAAATACTTTCTAGCAAAGACGAGTATAAACGCACTGTAAGTACCGGTAGAAAATGATTAAATATTCTTAAAATTCACTACGCAAAGAAAGTCTGAGCCGGACTGAGCAGAAAATATTTTCAAAAATGAAAATAATAAAACATTTAAGTTTTGTCTACTTTCCATTTGATTAGAATCCTTTGGACTTTGGCAACATAGTTGCACAGTCTTTCTTTGTGTTATGCATTTCAATACATTTTGAATTATTTTATACATTTTAGTGCGTTTTAAAATAAAAATATTTTTAAAAAAAACTTTCTATCAAAGACGAGTTTGTCTTTGATAGAAAGTATGTTTAAAAAAAATATATATATTTTTTATTGTGCTTTCAAATTCAAGAGTGTAGTGTGCAGTTTCACAAATTTTAGTAGTATATCTCGGTAAAGAGATTGACCATAATTTCAAAATTTAATTTCTGTCAGATCAAGAAGTAAACTCAATTGAGCATAAACGTGTTAATTCGGCAAGGGTAGATTTGATTTTAAAATTGGAGCTAATATAAACAAATGAAAATGTCAAATGCGCTAGTGGCTTAAAAGTTGTTAATGATCTTAGTAGTACTTGGATATCTATGGGGCCGTGCAAATATTTAATTATTTAACACAAAAAATATGACACTTTGAATACTTTGAGTTTGATCCACCCTTTATTTATACCCGGTAACTTTGTTTAACCTTTACTGAGACTGAGACCATTCATTTCAATGACCATTCATTGAATTTCCATTGCATTTTGAATTGATGATCTTATAATATAACGTTTCAGTTATTTTGAGCAACCACTCCGATAAAATATGGGGCATTTGTAATACTAACTGATAATCATTAATGATAATGATTAATTAATTTACCAATTTTTAAAGTTAACCAAATGTTTATTTTACAACATACTCATCAATAAAATACAGTTAGTAACTTAGTAGGTACAGTACTGTAAGTGTAAGTAAGACTAAATTTTAGCCTCGGCCTAATATTAATAAGTAATAAGTCTATTAAAGTATTTAAAATAAATTTATCATTCAATAATTTTTAAAAAAAATTGTTATACCGGTGTAGAAGTACCAGGTATAAAAAAATTAACATTGCTTTCTTAACCACCCCTAACACAATCATCACAATGTAATAAAATGATAATCCAAACCCTTTCCTATTAGGTGCAGTGTATATAGTAAATAATATGTGATCCATCACTATACCCTGTATACAGGTCTATAGTATAGGCCTACTCGTAATGAAAAATATAAATGAATGGATAAAATTAGAAGATAAAAAACATACTCATACAATTCATACATTAAATAGACTTAAGTAAATACAATTATTTATTATGGTTATATTTTCATTTTTGCTTTTAAAATGTTTGCAGTCATTCAAATTCAAAGCAGTGGAAGTGACACTGAATTTTAACTCACTCATTACTCAGTACCGGATACTTGTTTACTTTGCAGTTAACATTGCTTTGGTTTGAGAGAAATGACTAGTTCCCATCGTGTCCAAGTGCTTTCTCTGTATAAACAAATATTGCAAATGTCCAAATTTTGGAAGTCAAATTCTGGTCAACCCGAGGATACCAAAGTTGAGAGATATTACATAAAACATGAATGTCAAAGACTTTTTAGGAGAAATAAATCTGTAAGTTCATCTAAAAATTTGAGTTTCCAGTCACAAAAGATATATAATAACGTTGTACCAGGTATCTGTAAAGTATAAGTATTGGCCCAGTAAAACACATAAATAAATATTTTTATGGATTATTGCAATTTGTCAGCCTCATTCTCTTGTCCTTGTATATTTGATCCAATGGCAAGGTTTAGTCAAAGAGCTGAAAAAAGACCAGGATGCAGTAGACTTGAGTAGATTACCAGCAGTTTTTTGTGGTTTACTGTGCTCTTTATGCATTCTTGTTGCAGGATTTGTATGAATTTTCATTGTGTCAATGTCATATCGCCTACAGATCTCTTATCTCTTGGTTTAATTTCTCTTAGATGAGTTGCCATGCAAGGCATCTTTTACAATTAAATGCTAGTTGTTTGCATTTTTTGTGTGGCTATTTTAAAATAAAAAGCCCGATATATATGTATATATATTTTTTACATATTTATACCATAATTAATTTTGGGAAAATAAAAGTAAAAGATGTTAGAAGAAAAAAATCATTGGATTATGGAAAGATGGATGCCATGTTGTATGCTCAAGACAATCTTGTTTTTTGAAGATGGCTCTAAAACGAGGTGCTAAATACGAAACATTTAATGTTTAATGAGTCTTACATTTCTGGTCTGCACAACATGAGTCAAGAAAAAAAATGAAATTCTTTTTCAGAAATACCGGATTAGGGGCTAAAAAATAAAGCCATTTTTTTGTTAATGATAAGAAAAATAATGATTTTTAAATTGGATTCTTTTCAGGAAAAGTCGAATGAAAAAATCCATGAGTACATCAAAGAAGCTGAGACCAGGATAGCACTAGGTATAATTTCATTTATAGTAAAAATGAATTGTGCGATCCATTAATTATCTTTTATCTTTAATACTGGTACCACAATAAAATAACATTGTAAATTTAGAACAAAAATTGTAAGCACAATTGAAAAAAAAACAATTTAGAAAAATAATTAGGAAGTAAAGTTGCACCAATTATATGATTACATTAATTACAAACTTTTATGTTCCCGGTTCTTTGTTGTCTAATATAGTAATGAGTTTTCCTGTCTTTAGCACACTTGTTAAATATTTAATTTTATGTCCTTGTCACACACAGCCCAGCATTACGGTATCCCATATCCTCGATTGGTAAGTATCATTATTAGTCAGTGATATAGTTATAAGTTGCTCTATAAAGATTTTGAAGTGAAATAGAAAACAATAATTCTTCAATATGTAACTTTTAAAAGGAGACAGAAACTACCTGTTTGGTACAGAAATCTATTTCTATAAAGATGTACATATAAATATCTTTTAGTTTTAGGGCTTTTAAAGTTCCAATAGTTGTTAAGAGTAAGAGTCAAAAGTTTATAAAGGGGTTTAACTACGGAACTAAAAGATAATAAATCACATAAACAATATAAAATGTATTGATTAATCCACAGATGAATGTACCTCATAATATACTTTCTCCAAACAAAGCCTCTCAATTTAAAAGAGATCAGAGGATCCTTCAACAGGCTACTCCTATTTATCTTAAATCTTATGAAAATAATAGAGAATCATCAGGATGAATCTGACATACTTATTAAGCATTTTGATTTTTTAAACTTTTTCACATTTGATTGGGTTGTGAAAAGTGGAATGAGTTCTATTTTAAGTACAGTGAAACAGAGTGACCTATATGAATAAATTTCAACATGTTAACTGATCTAAAAAATGTTGCTCTGTGATTTTTTTCTTTCGAGGCATCATTGTTTTTGTAATTTACAACTTCGATTGATAGATAGCTTTAATTTGTCATAGTAGACTGTCATGTCTTTCCCTGTTATTACTGTAATGTCTTTTCAATTGATCTCCAATTCATGATGCTTGATGTAGCACGAAATTAATGTACCAGCTGAAATTAAGCAAGGAAAGGGGCCGTTGACACATCTTGCTGTATATTTTGAGGGATACAAAAAGTTGCTATGTTCGCCATGGAAAAAATATATCATTAATTTAAAAAAGAAATAAAAATTGAAACCATTCTCTTGATTTTTTTATTTTGCTGTAACACACTGTCTCCCTTTCCCTCCCCATTTCTTCCGGCTCGGTGGGGGCTCCATTTTTTACATGTCTGCTGCCATGGCAACCAAGATGGCAGCCATGTAAAAAAAAAAATAGTACCTTTTTATCAAAGGGCCAAGGGTTGAGTTGGATCGCATAAATTTACCTTTTTTTTTCTTCGTTCCAAAATCATCTTTATCATTAAGCAGAGTGTCTGTCAAGGTCATAGAATCAGTGGCAGAGTGTGTGTGTTGATTTGGGAGAAATGAGGTATGTGAGCGAGGTGAGCGATTGTCATGTCACGGATGGGTGAATGACTTGTGAGATGTTTAAGCTATAAAAGGGGGGTTAACTGTTATGTTAGAGAGAGAGATTATTATGTTCGTGAGCGGGGCTGTATTATTATGTTCACGAACCTGCAGAGTGAATGATCAGGACTGCGAGAGATAACTTGTTTCGAGAGCTGATGTACTTTAGTTCGCTCTCAAATGGATTGTCGTTACATAGCTGTGTTTGGAGTGCAAGCTGTGAATATCTACTTGTACATTGATTGATGCTATGTCCGAGGACTACTATGAATTGTTATCACATCTGGAATAAAATATGTTAGTATACCTTGAACCGTGTGGTTCTTTCTTATCAAAGAGTGAGAGATAGTTATTGTGAAGACCTAGACAATGAGAGTATTCTTATGGACCAAAGAATATTTGACAGTGTCTTCAGAATATTTCCTTAAGCTTCTGTTAATTATTGGCATTCTATTAAAAAGTTATGGCATGATTATCTGGAAAAACAAAATCAAAGAGAGAAATTAATGGCTCTGTGTATGGGTCAACTTTGCCCCATGGTGCCCATGCAGTGAAAGAAAAACAAAGAAAAAATGAACTTTAATGTAGTTTCGCTTTCCTTACCTTGCAAACCATAAGATTTGACTGTTACAGCTTTCATATTCTGGGCATTGATATTTTGATGATTTAGGTGAGTTTAAACTTCCAAAGGTATTATAATTTATTTCCCTATGAATTTAATTTTTATAAATTTCAAGGAAAAAAAAGTTCATTATATTTTTGGTTTAAGTTAAATTCATAAAGCAAGATTAAAAATTTAGGGGCAAAAAAACTCTGGAAAACCATGAAAAAAACTTTCTCAATATAATATAAGTATCTCATAGGCAAATTCACCCCTTTTCAAAGTAGATACAAAAAAGTATACCAATGCTGCATTTTCTTAAAAAGAGAAGTAGGCTACATTTCAACAAATTTCTTTTTTTTTCTCTTCTAATAATTAAGTTATTAATGTCCATTTTTATCTTATGGCAAAATTAATTTGCAACATACAAATTTGTGCACAAACAAAATAAAATGAACCCAGTTTAACTCTAATTATTTTTAAGCCTTTATAAAATACTAGCCCACATTTAAGTATATCAGTATCAAATTAAATACCTGTATAATCAGTATATCAATTCAATATTTTGAATTTATAGGTTTGGTTTATTTTGTATCCTACTTTTTTGCTTTATTTTGAGCGAGTTCTAATTGGCTCTTTGTCGTGATACAGATCTCTACAATGTTTGGTTTTTAAATTTATTGAGATTTGTACTGGGTATGAGTAGTATGACAACAATTCAGAATGTTTATCGAATTTCGCCTATCATTTGTTTTTTGTATCCATGTAATTTCTTGTATTATTGTGCTTAGTTAATGACAAAATAATAATTTTTAAATATTTATTTTATTGAGGATTGTTGAGTCTAGGGACAACTACTATTGCTACTACGTACACCTGTGAATTATGCAATACATTTGCACAATTACACATAACAACAGTTATTCTTATACACTTGACAATGATTTCTTGTATTATTTTGAAGATTTTCTTGTAAATCTCAATTTCTAATTCAGGACTTATAGATGTAAAGTTATTGTATATAAATGCTCAATTACTATGTAACTCAACAAAGATGATGAAAATGAAAGAATGATTTTGTTGAAAACAATTTTATTTTGTTAAAGTTCAATATATATACTTGTTTAATATTTCTATCATCTCTTATTTTTCTCAGCAAACACATTTCATCTTAATTCTTACATTAAATTAAAACTCACTTTGAACTAAGAATGCAAATCAGACAAATCACAAGAATTTCGTAGTAATCAAATAAAAGATGTAAGCAGAAGTATGCATTTTATATTAAAAAAAGTTTTTAATAAGTTTGGTAACATATCTTATCCACAGAGGCACATATCGATCTCGCCGCTGAAAAGTTGATTCTGTTACTAGTTGAGATGATGAAAACATTCGTACATGCTCCTAAATAAAAGAAAAATAATGATGGCTGAATAGATAAACACAATAACTTCGGTTTAGTTAGTATGTTTGTCAAAGCATTAGTAGTTTGAAAATCTAACCAGTTCAAATACAGGTAGTGGATTATTGTTAAATGTTATATCATTACATTCATTATCATACTGGGTCCACTGACCTAGACAGTAAAGCATCCTTTCCCTTAAATATTTTGCAGAGGTTTTGTGACAAAATTAGTACAGGTATTTTCAGGGACATTTGAAAACTATTTATAAATCAAAGTAGGTTCTATTACATAAAAACTTTATTAAAAAAAATCAAAATGCACAATGCCACAATTTCTTCTTTGGTTATCCATAATTAATAACTATACCTCTCTAAGCTGTTCTTGCAAATGCTTGTTTTCTGTCACTATGGCAACCTGGCATTCTAAATCCCTGTATACTGATCTATAACCTGTATGAAATAACATAATTTATTTCCCTCTCTTAAAATTGTGCATGTTTTTCAAGGAACTTGAAGAAAAAAAAAGATGAAGACGCATTATATTATATTATATTACCGGTAAATGATAAATACAATTTTTTTTTTTAAATTGTGCAATATTTAAATTTAAAGATAAACAAATATCTTTTAATGCACATAAAATTAACACAATTTGTCACATGTCATAAACTCACCAAAGTTTGGTGAACCAACCAGAGTAAGTGTGGGGAGGGGTTGGCTTGGGAGATAATACCACAGTCCTTTCCCATGAAATGTCCAGCCATCCCTTACATATTCCATCATGTGGATACGTTTGGTCTGTTTTCTCTTGCAAACTTCTTTGTAAAACTGATGGGCCAAGTAGATATAGGAATATGGGATTGCACCAGCTATGCCCTTAGCTCCCAGGAAGCCATTTGCCTTTATGATGGGAACAAAAGTAAAAAAAAATTAAATTAAAAAATCCTTTATATTTATAGGTCTATAACTATAAGTAGATTAGGATATAAAAAATGTAATTTTTATACCCTGCCTTTGTTTTTTTAAAAAGACTTTTCTTACACTTTCAGCAACTGACCAATTGCCAGTAAATATTATTACAGCTTAATTTTTCATTTTTGGACAAATATGGAAAAAAGTGACACAAAAATTGATAATAAAAGAAAGGGACCAGTCACATCAGTTGTGTGCTGCAATTTGTTAAAAATTTTTAAAAAAGAATTTTAAATTGTTAACTAAATGTTTCTCAAAGTAGTTAAATTATATAATTTTTTAATTTTAAAATATTAAAGCATACATTTAATATCTTGTGCCTTTTCTAATTAAAATGTGAAATGGAGTTTAAAGAAGATAATTTCAAATCAGTAATCAAATCAATTTTTTGTAATATACTTCCTTTTACAAACAAATATAAAAATAATTTAAAGAATTATGTAGTATCCCTATGCTGCTAGTACTCGTTGGCAAAATGATTGTGAACACCAGTGGGATGTAAAGGATTAAAACAAATAAATGTGTCAAAATGCCAGATAGTGAAAATCTTTTTACCTGTGGTGATGCCATAAGAATGCTGAACTTTCCTAAAGACTGGTCCAATATCACTGACATGTAGTGTTCAGTCAGATTGAAGTATCCAGATGCCAAAAGAATATGATCCTGGGGTTTTGAAGTCCTCAGTAAACCCAGCATGGCTTGTTCATCATGGGTTACATTAAAAGAGCCCATCTGAACCAATGGATACACAACAGTGTCTGTGCTCCCCTTTCCGGGACTGAATTTATCATCTGGCCTATGATTTTCAATTCTGGAATTTGTATTCTCATTTCTATTCTTTTCACCTAACTGCAAGCAGGTATGTATCTTTTCCCTGGCCGCTAGTTTAAACTGAAGACCACCATCAGAACCTGAAGTAAATAATACCATTAAGTTATATCATTCAATGATGTCCATATGTTCTTGTCACAGAAGAGATGGCATTTCATAGACTTACAAATTTAATGTAATAGTGATATAAGGCTTGAATTATGAAGGATTATGTAACATATATGCTCATGTAAAGTTGAAACCTATTACAAATGAAAATAGCATATAAGTAAAATGACCAATACTGATGAGAGGGTTTATTTTCTTCATTAACAAAAATTTGTTGTATGTGGGTACCATAAACTTAATTACAGAAACTAAATTCTTTTTAAATATAACTCTGCCCTAAAAATATACTTTATAAAAATGTAATCAGCATGTCAAAAACTTTGGATTATAAGCCATAGCTTTTAACTGTACACTTATTTCCCCACAACAAAAGATTCCCATTCACTATTCTTCACAAGGTAATTTACAAATCTAATTTTATTTCTATTTTATTTTAGACAATTTTGTGAACAGCAAAAACTAAACTTGAATGAGTTGGTAGAGAGTAGCATGTTTAATATTTCATAATTTCATGACGCTGATCAGATGAATTTTTCAATATCCACATATAACAGCAAAAATATAATATTACAGTAGGTTAACTCAAGTTGTGCTGCATGGACACCCAGTGTATTACAGTATTTTTTTTTATTTAGAAAACATCAAATTTATTTCAAAGCTATTTGAACTTTTTAGACCCAATATTCTTACAATTCTTAGCGTCTTTCAACTCCTGAAATGCATGGTGGGCAGAGTTTTTTAACATATAGAAAATAATTATTAATAATGATATTTCTAAAAGTAATCTGCACCTTTATATGGATGAATATTCCAGTTGGGTGAAAGATGGAGAGAGTTGTCAGGAGAAAGGCTAAATGAGAATGACATGATTCCTTTCACAAGTTCATTGAAAAATTCTGCAATCTCTGGACAGTCATTAAACAGGATGTAGCGATCTTGTCTATTGGTGAAGTAGTCATGGCTTAGGTTTGCCCTAATTTATAGATATCATTGTTAATAAATAATAAAACTATTTTAATATGTAAGTCACTGAATTATTGCAATCATTTTTTTTATGAATGGCTTTGATTTCAAAATAAAAATATACCATTTAATCTAATAGTATTTTTGGTGAGTTGAACACAAGTCATGGTAAGCTTAGCATGTACCAGTAGGCCCTACTTTATCTCAACACCACACTATTTAACCATGCTTACCCACTGATGACAAAACTGTCATCAAATAAATAAACTTTGACATGTGTCAGTCCAATTGTCTCATTGAACCGATCTGGCATAATTTTTTTAAGGAAGCCCCGTAAATCTGGAGTGTGAAAAAGTGAAACTTTAACACTGCTGAATTCTGCCATCAAAGGACGCAGCATGGACCGAGAGTTTACTTTTCCCCTAGACCCACGTGTGTAGTCAAGGAGAATGTTAACTTCAAAGTTGGAATTCCCAGATAGAACAGCTGCCAGACATGCCTCCCTGATACTTGAAACCTACAGGAATAATAATTTAATAATTATAAATAAAAAATTAAAATGTACCAGTATTTTTTGTGTGATTTAAATTGCCTTGAGTGAGTCAATATTTCTAATAGTACCGGGTAATATAAAGCTAAAAAGTAAAAAAAACTGATTGCTCACCAAATCTTTTTCCAAAGATCCATTACCTAAATACAAAGAGGCAAAGGTGATTCTTCTTTTTGCTCTTCTTGTCTTCAACTTTAAAAAAAAATGTTAACAAATACACAAAATAAACATTGCTGGAATGTATGAAGAAATAGTGCACAAACCTGATAAAAAATAATATTTATAACATCATGATCTGAAGCTAAAATAAATATTGAAAACATGACAATATTTTATTATTATTCAATTCAATTAAAAAAGTTAATTGGTTGCAGTGTTAAAAGAAAAATTAATTTAAAAAAAGGTCTGATCCAAAATATTTTGCTTGCCTTCAAGATTTCATAAAACTGTGCAGGTTCTGTGATAACCTGAACTTGATCGCCACGTATTTGAAATTGAGGCCCATGCTCTGACAGCCAGCTAAAGCTTTCTATTCTCTCACGGGGTCCTGCCAAATTATGAACATCAGTTTTAAATTTAATGCCAGTCGTTGGAAGTGGTTCATGGGCTGGTGGCTTAGTGCAAAGACCTCTATAGAATTTTAAAAAAAGGAAAATTAATATAATATAAGTACCAATACTTCTTTTTATCTCATTACTAAAGAAATAAGTAAATACAAATTTTAAATTCACCAAATAGGGGCCTACTCAAAGACATATCAGATTCCATTATTTTTCAGTTTATTGCATTAATTTTAAAGAAAAATCTTAAATAAGCTTGTAACCAGTAAACTTCTTAATGGTTCTATTTTTAAAAATTAGGATTAGGAGGGTGGGCACAGGTTCTTCTTACCAAGCAACTAACTTTACTAATTCAAAGCATCAGTATCATCTATGCCAGTGGTTCTCAGCCTTTCTAATCCCGCGACCCATTTATACAGTTCCTCATGTTGTGGCGACACCCGCCATAAAATTATTTTCCTTGTTTTTTCATAACTGTAGAGTATGTGTTTTCCGATGGTCTTAGGCGACCCCATGGAAAGGGTCGTTCGATCCCCAACGGGGTCAAGACCTACAGGTTGAGAACATGGTGCACTGTGACTCTATTAACATATCACTATGTTGATGTCTTTGAATGCTCATATTGAAAAAAATGGCCAATTTATAATCATCTGATATCCAGACTTATATATAGAACCGGTAGTAGTAAAGTGTAACATTTCATTTACAAGTTTGCTAGGGTTAATATTCAACATGAAATGCACAGGTACAATGTAATAATAAAAATAATAATAAAGTTTATTTGAAAACCATGCTTCATCCCCAAAGGCTCCAACCCGGTACAAAGTCAACCACATTAAAAGAGAAATGAAAACAATCTATTAAATTTTTAGGCTAACTTTTTATAAATAAAGAAGGTCTTTCGATCTTATTTTTAATATGCAAGATAATATTAGCCTACTATATTTGACTTCATAAAATATAATAGTATGGACTATAGGGCTGATTATAGGTATTCTTAGTAGCACATTGATATTATATCCTAAGTAAATTTGTTTGGCTTTACATTGTTATTATTTTAGGTTTATTACTAGGTCTATAATTAATCTTGCTTTACATTTATCTTTTCAGATTTGCCATAACCATTTCACAGACAATGAGATTTTATGGGCAGAATCCCAAATTGACTCGAGGTCTGGCAAATTTATTTCCAGTTTCTTCAATATTTATTTATCTTTTCAGATTTGCCATAAACATTTCACAGACAATGAAATTTTATGGACAGAAACCCAATTTGACTCAAAATCTTGAAAGTGTATTACTGCATTATTGCTCAGGTCAAAGCTAAAAGAAAGTGCATTTCCTTCAATATTCATTGGGGTGCCCCAGCTACTATTCTACAAAATCAAGCTATTGTCCTGCTGAAAAGAAACCGAAATTAGAGCATGAAAAGTTCAAAATGCTTTGCAGGAAAGTTTAAAAACTCAGGAGTATGATAGAAAAAAAGGAAGTATCCGATTTTATTTAATGTTTAAATGGAATTAAAAGTATGGACATTTTGTTATTTTGGGATGTATTATACAGAAGTGAATGCATATATTTCATGAATTTGAAGAATGATGGGCCCTGTGAAATAATATATTCCATTTTTATTGACAAATCTCTTGATGTTAAATATTTTTTAAACAAACTTAAATCTCTATCTTGTAATTATAGTTACCATACAAAAAATGTTGATGCTATAAACAATAAAAAATATCCTTGGGTACTTTAATAGCAAGTGATAGTGAAAATGAAATTTTGCATTCCATTTTCTTATCTCAGATGGAACTTATACAAACTAAGAAGAATAGATTGAATTATAGTTGTGATATTTTCTTGTTTTCATTATTATTTTTTTTATCTCCTCAAGTTAAAAATATGTTAGAAATTCTGGCAATGTAATATTGCCATATCAAAGTAGCATTAAAATTGTTTGTAATTCTTTTAAACTTTGGCCTGAAATAGAACATATAGAGAGGAAGGCTTTTTTTGTTTTATGTAAGACAGCAGGTAAATTGAAATTGAATAGACTGATGGTAAATGAAAAGACTGTATTTTGATGCTAGCTGAAATTCATCTAAAATAATGTATGTAATATAAGGGTGGTAATACAGTGGGAACTGATCATTCTACTGCAACATTGGCATCAACAACTCATGTATTTATGATACAATGTTTATTACCTTCATATAAATATGTTGTACATATTTTTCCTGTCAATAACTCCAGATGAAATACATAAAATAATTAAGAAAATTATTATTGGGTCAGAGCATATCGGTCTAAATATGATTTGTGTAGTAAAAGATAACAATGCCATAAATTGATAAATAGAAAGACAATGTCACTTTTTATGACCCATGCTAATTTAAGTATTGTTTATCCCCATCCCTTTGATAAGTCATGCCCTTTTTGATTCAGTTCATATTTAAAAATGTGTAAGAAATAACTGGCTGAATCAGAAGAACGAAAGCATTTCTTTTTGCTGCTCAGACTTTTGTACACCTGACACTAATCATGTTGTTTCGTTTATAACATTATGAAAATTGTATCAATTGGAGTCATGATAAACTTTTACTTTTAAAATATGGATATGGTTTGTCACGGTATGGTTTGTTAATGAAGGCTCTTTGGCAAACAAACGACATAGCAAGGCAAAATGATTGAAAATGTCAAGTAACTTATGCAGATTTTTTCAGAGTATAATATAGAGGCTGATCTGGTTACACTAGAACTCTCAGTCTCAGAATAGTACGTAGGCATCTCAAAACCGAACAATACCATATTGTAATAGTAAATAAATAAACATACTTTACATACAATATAATGTATACAATAACTATTCGTATCGCATGTCTAATAAAGGTTACTTCTTAAAGTATATGACTGAGGTTTATATATTTATATACAGAGCATTATTGCAGATTAAAAGTTGCCCATCATTTGCAATTTTGATAGGCAAAGATATGGCGGGGAAGCTTAAATTGATGATGCTCGCTGAAGTCACCCAAGCTAAAGTGGTACGTAAAAAGAGCTTTTGACAGCACCTCCCTCAGAACCCCCACACCCGACAAAATCAAATGATATTTATACAATTATGACATATCAGTAAACAAAATATGTAATGTTTTCAGACTGTATGGAGAGACAAGTGGTTCCCAGAATATGCTCCACATTGCCCTGGATGCAACGTTTCTCTCAGGCAGGCCATGAGAATGGGGCAAAAAGCAACAAGCGCCAAAATCAGGGTGCGCTAAACTCTTCTTTAGATAGGACCTTAATAGTAAATTAAACTATAAAATCCAATAGCCTTCACAAAGACAAGGGCTGCTAAAAATCTACAAAATCAAAGGGAAGAGGAGTGCTGGTGTATTAAAATTGCACAGCTGCTTAGTGACCTTTAAAAAAAGATTTCAAATGATGCTTACTAGAACTTATAAAATATTTTTCAAAATCTAACACTGCTGTGCAGAGCAGTTGAGAATGCATTAAAGAAAAAAAAAAATCAGTAGTTTTCTCCATTTTCGCAATCGCTGCAGTTCATTTGAAGCACAAAATAATTAATTCACAAAATTATTTCATTAAATTTTTTTACGTTCCGCTCTTATTTTTGTTTCTCTCAGTAATTAGCTAAAACAGTACATTCTCTCTCTTTCTCCTACCATTTTAGCAGATGTGTTTGCACTAATTTTTTTTTAAACACAGCCACCATATTATTATTAATATACCAATTACATGAATTACAAACTAATTGGAAAACAATAATTAACAACATAATTATAAATAAATACATGTTAAGTTATAATATAGTATTTTAATGTCGTTTTATCAGGTAAATAGGAAGTTTTTAATTTATTTCACTAAAAATAATTTATTGCACTAAAATAAAGGATTACCATATATCATAATAGGGTAAATTCGAATAGACCGTATCGCATTTTTTAACCATGGCCGCCAACTTGATTGCCGTGACCCGTAAAATTTAGAATAAAACATTAAAAAATAATGAAAAAATTTCCTACTAAATACTAAATGTATCCTTAAACCGACCAAACCTGAACCCTAACCTGAACCCTAAATATATCCCTAACCTAACATAATGAAATGAGGTACGATCTATCTTAATTAGCCCATAATAGTAATAATAGATGTAATATAGTTAATTATAAGGGTGATGATAGTTGATACTGTTAGTAAGTGTTAGTACGGCACTGTTACGCCTCCCCGGTTTGCCTATCTATCCCTGAAGTCGAAGTACACTGCACCAGCCGAGAGAACAGTCGTGGACAAATTTATAAAAATACAATTCAGGAGCCATTGGTTTTTCTCCATGAGCCGGTACATTTATAAAACTAAAAATCTACCTTTTATTTCGTAAAATATTGCCCTTCGCTTTAAATTTGGTTACAAATCGCCCTAATGTAGCAGCCATATTTGTTAAATTAATATTTAGAGTGCTCTATCTTAGTTGTTTGTGTTAAACGGGGAAAAAAGTCTTAATTAAAATGTATTAATGTTTAATAAAAAAAATTAGTTTGTTTAAGTTTTCAAACAACTGCATTATGTTAATTTTAAAATTATTAAAATTGTAAGATCCTATTGTAGATTTTTAAATATATATCTTTCTTTTGAGCAAATTTTGATAGGGTTGCTATGCAGTTCATATTTTAAGCTGATTATTTCTACAATAATTGTGCGATTAATAATACTTGATAGTGTAACAATTCTTCAAATGAAAATTTTAAACGAAAATGTATTTTATATCAATATTTTTCAATGAAAAAAAAATTAATGACCCGAAATCTGTAAATGTTCCCAAATCATCACTTAAATCTATACAAAATTATTGTTTGAATATCAAATAAGTACCTTAACGACGCTCCATAGCAACAAGAGCTTGACCGGGCACTTAGCGCCCTTAGTTCCTTCCAGACAAGACCATAGAATGTCGACAAATCTCAAAATTGTGAAGTGGTGACATGTATTTGTTCTTTGAATCGCAGAATTTAGTAACGTTATTTTTCTTTGCGAAGAAATTTTTAAAGAGTTGTAAAGAACCGCAATAAAAACTCATTTATAATCTTATTTCAATTTTAACATGGCGAGCGAATTAGAGATAGGGGATTCTAGGGTGGAATTCATGGCAGACTATGTTCTCAAAACTTTAAAGCTGAAACCAGACAAATGGACCAAGATGTACAGTCTAGATGAGAACAAACAGTTGTTTATGGACTTTTTTGAAAAAGCAGACTTGAACACTATCATAGTTATAGCAACAGCAGCTGGAGGACTCAATGTTCAATATGAATGGCCCCCCAATCCTAAAGCAAAAGCTTGTTATTTTGTAAAACGTTCAAGGGATCCAATTCTAAAAGACACAGTATTAAGGAATGCATTAATTTATGGAGATTTGTCGACATCTCCATTGGATCAGTTGTCTGCATTTGTGGATGAGGTATTATTTTTATGTAATCATTTTAATTAAACATTAAACAGAGGAATAATTAATTATGTTATTTTTAAGTGGATAAAATGGCATCACTGAATTAAGAAATAATTTTAGTTTTAATTTAAAGGAAAAAACAGGAAAAATGTTTTCCAGAAACATTTGTAACACAACTAACTACTATGCAAACCTTTGACAGGTCCTTGTGCCATTACTCTCCAATGAGCGGAATCATGACCAGTGGCCAAAGGTTGTATCTCAGGATGTCACTCGCCATGTACATAACCTGAAAAGTAATGTATATGTAGTGTCTGGCCAAGCAAAAGGGAAAACACTCTTACCACTACCAGTTGGCGCAGATAGAGTGGAGGATGCAGGAGATGGAGAAAAGTAAGATCCCTTCACAAATTCATATACTACAACTTAGCTTTTTAAATTTTAAATGTTTAATTTTATCATGGACTTCAGTGGTGTATATGTCAACTTAGTTAAACCTTAATATTAGTTCCTCTTTTATCAAATTGGAAGAAATATCACTGATTGCTATGATGCTATGCCTAGCCAGTAGGATAGTGGCTTGCTTCCTCTAGAACATTTTAGATCAAATGACAATTTTTTTTTAGGTCTAAGTTCCCCCTAATATTTATCATTTTAATCCTGTCTTTGCAACCGATTAGGTCTGTTATTAACGTGCCTCATGTATTTTTTCTTTCCGCTATTCAAACAGAAATTCATTAATGAATTTAATGCACCTAATATAATGGTCTAGTAATATGTCCTCAGAGAGACATATGATCGCAGCCTTGTGCATGCCATTGAATCAGTTATTATTGAGTGGACACATCAGATTCGAGATGTTCTGAAAAGAGATTCTGTGCAACCTCTGCTGGAAGGATTGAACCCTTCACCATTTGTTGAAATTAAGTTCTGGGAAAATAAAGCACAAAATTTAGAGTGCATATATGAACAAGTAAGTTAGGCCCTATACTTTTTAATTAATTATATTTATAACATGGATTTTAGCCGACTTTTTTGGCTGAGCTCCATTCCACCTGACAGCTCTCCTCCAGTTCCACTCTGACCTCTAGTTAAGGGCACTTAAAAGATGGTTAAGTGGGTGCTAAGTTTTTAACAAAATTTGTTTATTATTGTCATTTACAATCTTATTAACTGGGCATTAGAAATGCATGTACCAGCAACATCACGGGTAGGGCAACATAGCTGTAGAAAAGTGGGTCAACATAGCTGGTAGAAGAGTGGGCTTTGCTGGCAGAGGAGTGAGACAACATAGCTGATAGAAGAGTGGGCAACAGCTAGTGAGGGTAGGAAATCATACCTGGTAGAAGAGAGGGGCGACATAACTGATAAAAGAGTGGAGCAACACTTTTTTTTTCTTTCAAACTATATTCATTTGATTTGTGATAATTTTTTCATCAGCTCCGAGATCCAAAAGTGAGAAAAATGGCTGAACTACTAGAAAGAGCCAACAGCAGCTATTTCCCATCATACAAAAACATTTTTCGAGATGTAGTTGCAGGTGACAATTAAAAAATGTTCTTTTATAAATGACGTTGTACAAGACTTTTTTAAAGCATGACTAATAAGATTAAAGTATGAATAAATTTTAGAACACAAAAGAAAATATTGAAATATATATATTGACTGTTAAATATTACTATTTTATAATGCAGCTTTAACAGAGGCTCAAGATATCAACATGCATTTGAAGCCACTTCGCCTTCAACTTGAGGATCTTGAACAAGCTGAATTTGATGAATCTGGAAAATATATGGGGCCATTGATACATACAGTCTGCCTTATTTGGGCCAACTCTGATTACTATAACACACCAGCTCGCATAATTGTTTTGCTTCAAGAGATGTGTAATATGATAATTGACATGGTACGCTTCCAACTCATAAACTAATCTTTGTATAGTGTTAATTGAACTATAAAGAAAGAAAAAAACTAATAATAAAAGTAACTAAATGCACATTTTCATGTAATTAATTAATGGATGCCTTTTTTCTTTGCCTAGGATGCTTGTTTCTAACATGGTTCAGCAACAGAAAAAAATTATACATTTAGAAAATTATAATTCAAACTTCTAACTTAAACCAAAGCCATTTAAATGCTGGGTATTTACTATGAAAAGAAAAAAAGAAAGAAAAAAATATATGTTATTTGTTCAGTAAACTATATTTTAAAAAGAATATATAGCCTACACCAAGGTTAACAATCAGTTATTTATATTAAAATATTGTACATGTCAAGACTCATTAACAAGAGCATTTAATTTGACCTAAAAAATGTTGAAATGTATTCAGATGTTGGCATATAATATATTTTTGTTTTTAACAGGCCAGAAATTTCTTGGCACCTGAGGAAATATTTAAGGGTGAAGTGGAAGAGGTTTTTGGAAAAGTAACCAAGGCACGAGAAGTTCTTGCCAAGTTTCGATTGGCATATGATGAGCACAAAGCCAAGCTAGCCTCCTATTTTAAGAATGGCAAGGATCCCCTTGAATGGGAGTTTACTCCTGAACTTGTATTTGCCAGATACACAAAATTCCAAGAGCGAGTGGATACAGTGAAGGTATGTCAAGACAATTTGCTTAAAATACTGATAATTAAAATAATTCTTATGACAATTTGAATGGCCGCATTGAATGTTTCAACTTAACAAGTTTTCAATATAAATTTAACATTATATATGCAAGGTCGGTTTTTCTTGTGAATGATTCAATTGCATATTAATTAATTTCATTAAAATTAAACTAACACCAATTTTTTTCAATTTCGAATTAAGTTTTGGCATATAACTAAGGGACTAAATTATGAAAATAAGCTGCCATTGAAATTTGTGCCTGAATAAATTATGAACATTGGAGGTAGGGATTTTTCTAAAATAATCACAGGCAGGACAGAATCAACAAGAGATATGCAGAGATCAGGGCTGCCGGTGATAACATTCATGGTCTAGTTAAGGTAATAAATATGTTGAGGTGTTACTTTCTACCTACTTCTGTACAGTAACAACTATTTTAAAATACACTCTTTATTCCTATTCAATGTCATTAAATTTTAAAGGAACTGATGGAGACAGCATTGGAGTTTTATAAGCTGGAAAAGATAGAACTTGGTGGTATTCAGGGCAAACAGCTGAGTGCCCAAGTCCTGAGTATCCACAGTGAATTTAATGAGCAGTACAAAGTTTTCTCTGAAAGGACTTATGACTGCTTGGACACTAAAAGTGATGTAAGTTTTGCAAACATTTGTATTAAAAAGTATTAATTTGAAGGCTCATTTCAGAAATTTTCAAATTTTGTTTATCAATTCAATATGTCAACTTTGCTATAAAAAAAACTATATTTATGTAGGAGTTTATTGTGGACTACCAAAACTTTCTTGAGAAAATTGCTGACTTTGATCGTCGAATTGCCACAATTATTTGCCAAGGATTTGATGACTGTTGTAGTTTAGAGTCCACATTTAAGGTAAAAGTTGTATTCTTAGTAGTTTAGCATAATTTCTCTTTTAGAAAACTGACTCATCCATTATTAACAATATATTTAAATATTTAAAAGATTTATTTCAATTATTTTGAAGGCCCATATTATCTTAAATTATTTACATGTGGAGACACGAAGCTTTGAATTTGATGGTCACATATTTTAGGCAGGAATTATGGCTATAGTGATTGATTAAATTTTCATGTCATGCTGGTTTTACCATCATAGCTTATTGACATTATGGGCACATTGCTGGATAGACCAATGGTAAAAAAAGACTTTGATGAGAAATACCCATGTGTTGTGGACATGATGCACCAAATGTTGGATGAGGCTAAACTGATGTATGATAAGCAGGTAGGTAAAGATTCTCTATTGTCCTAAAAAAGACATTAAAAGTGGTTTATTTTATTTCATGGTAAAACTTACAATGCTGTTTCATTTGTAATGAAAACAATTACATATGTTTTACAAACCAAATAACCAATTAAACTGATCCTCATAATGATTCATTTCTGTAATGTTTAAAAAAATTATTAAAGACAAGAAGAGCTAGGACATAGTTATAACACAATTTAATTTTGAACTCAAATTAAATTTATGTGTAATTGTTAAAATAAAGAAAAGATTCTAAATTAAGACTTTTTTTGGGGCCCTTTTTTAATATTTATTACAGATTGCCATTAAAGCTGAAACAGGGAAAGCACCAATCCACAAAAATATGCCAAATATGACAGGCTCCTTGAAATGGTCACAGGAAATGGGTGACAGAATCACAGCTCCAATGGCCAGTTACAAAAGAATGGAGCATCCGTAAGTGCTTTAAATCTAGAATCATCAGTCATGTTGCTGCATATTTTTAAAAAATACTTTGACAATTATAAATCAAAGTTTTAATTTCAATCATGATGTTATTAAATACTTGTCATGCAAAGAGTTTTTCTTTAAAATTTAAGAAATAACTTGTTTAAACTAATATGTTTTAAATCAGATGTGCCAGAACTGCTAACCAAAATTTTTTACCACATGTAGGTATAACGTTATTTAATGACTACTCATCTAGTGCAGTGCTCCACAATTTTTTTTACTTTTGTGGCACACCTAGGCCCTTCCCAGGATTGTGTTCATCAGGCATGTTCAGATTGCTTAGAAATTTCCTGAATTTATTGTACGAATGAATTATAAAATTCTAAAAACTTTACACCAGAAACTCAACATTTTTACACTGTGAAATAATAGTCTTTCATCTCCAACCCCATATTTTCTCCACAGAGATTATTTAAAAAATCATCCCAATTAATGCTTTGTCTACTTATTTAACATTATTAAACCCAAGCTTTAATCAAATGATTGCCATACAAGCTGGTTAAAAAAATATTTCACAGCAATGTTTTTCCCACCAGTACAATGACTATACAATCAAAATCTTACATAGTAGCAAGAATGAGTGAGTCAGTTTCTAAGACAATATAATTATTTTTCTCAAGCCTTAGAAACTGACTGACTCATTCTTGGTACTGTGTAAGTTTTTGAATTTAAAATCACTGAGAACTATGTTCATCTCAGTTGTTTTTTTAATGTAAGGAATCAGTTGATGTGGGATAAATTTAATTGCAGAATTTATATGTTCACGTGTGATGGTTGACTTAAAATTTTAAACATCCTGGTTAAGGTAATAAGCTAATCACTGTTCCATTTTAGCAACACAATTTAATTAAATTTTTGAGTTCACCATAATATTATGAATTGGTATTTTCTAAAGTTTAGATAGAATGCTGTGGCACACATGGCAGCATCTTGGGGCTCTTAGTGTGCCACGGCACACTGGTTGCAGAGCTCTGATCTAGTGTGCTGAATATCCTCAATGTAATTATCTCTTGTCCTCAGTGTTATGGAGACTGAACATGCCAAGCTTGTGATAACCAAATATGAAGAAATGATGAGCTTGCTGGGACAGTAAGTAATCTTTAATATATAAAAATTTAAACCCAGTCAACAATTCCAAATAAGAAAAGAGAAAAGATAAAGTTAATATCTATTAACTTTGACCCTAAAGGAAGACCATAAACTATAATTCTTGTGCTAACAAGTTAAAAAGCTGTGTCCAGTATTATATTTTAAATTATATTTTGTTAGCTGTTTTTTAAAGAGCTAAAGACTGTAAATTACACCAAAAAAAAAGTGACATGTTTGTTAAGAGTTAATCAAAATGTAACAAAAGTTATACTTGTCACTTACTTTTTTAAATGTTAAGAATGTAATTTAGTACATAATGCTGCCGAATAAAAGAAATCATCCTGAATAAAAGATTTAGAGCCAGTTTGAATCTTTGAAAAAATTAAACTTAAATAAAATTTCAGATGGGATAAAGATATTTACAAAGATTGGACAGAAGGTGTGGATGAGGCCTGCAGCTTTAACCTCAGTCAGCCATTACTTACAAGACACGAGGAGACAAAACTTATATCTGTCAACTTTGACCCTAAGGTAGCCCCATATTTAAATGTTAAATTCAATATTTTTTCCTAGCTTGTGTATGAAACTGATTAAAATTGATAAATATTAGTTTCTTATTATCAGTTTGTTACATGTGTGAAGATGAAAGAAATTTTATCTAATAAGTTTAGAATCTCATATTTTAATCTGTTTATATCAGTTAGTTGCTGTCTTGCGTGAAGTAAAGTACCTAGAAATTAGACAGAAAGAGCCTGTACCAGGAAGTGCCAGTTCTATGTACTCAAAGAATGACACTTTCAGAAAATTTGTTGCCAACCTTGACCTTACAGTACAGTGGTATAACAAGGTAAAATATTGATATTTTCCACCCTTTTCTGTGGATGTTATAGTTTTTCTGTTTCTCAGGGCAAAATCTTTTCTAATGATTTTTACTTGTGTTAAAAGAGGTGTTAACAAAGTGGCCATGTCTGTGGCATTGAGATAATCAATCCAACTTTCCTTTTTGTCCAGATTCGTAGGACAGTGCTGGAAGTTGAGTACCCTCTAATAGAGGAACAACTGGAAGAGATTGATAAACAACTGAGTCAGGCTGAGGGGACACTAAACTGGGAAAAAGACAGTATGTGGAAATTTTAAATTAAAAAAAATATTTAAAAAATATATTGAGTTGAACACATTTAAATAGAAATGCTTTTTATGTTTTTACACATTTTTTATATTATTATACATTAGAGACCTTATAAAATAAAATGTGGTTTAAAATCTTTGCATCACATAGTCTGGGACTACATTGAGAAGACCAGAGACATGGTCCATGATTTGGAGACCAGAATTCAGAAATCCAAAGACAATGTTGACGAGATCAAAAAAATTATGACCACATGGTCAAAGACTCCATTGTTTGAACGTAAAGAGGACAAGCATGACACATTACTCCAGCAGGATGACAGGGAGGACAGAATCAACAAGAGATATGCAGAGATCAGGGCTGCTGGTGATAACATTCATGGTCTAGTTAAGGTAATAAATATGTTGAGGTGTTACTTTCTACCTACTTCTGTACAGTAACAACTATTTTAAAATACACTCTTTATTCCTATTCAATGTCATTCTTTGTCAGGAGATCCCTCAACTTTTTTCTGATTGCCTAAAAGCTTCTAAAATAATAATAGTAAATTGAAGAGTGTTTTAATTTTTTATTGAAGGACTTTATCACATGGGGGTGTGGGGCACAGAGATTTAGTTCCCAAGTCATTGTAACCTCCTGGCAATGATATGCATTTGGTACTGTCTGCATCTGCTAACTTTCCCAAAGGCATTGTTTAAAAAATAGATATGTACCCAGTATTTATATAACCATAGAGCTCCTGATCCATTTTTTAAATTTAATTAGTTTATTAAGTAAAAGTTGTGTTCAAAACTGAGCATTGCATTCAGGTCTGTCAAAGATTAATTGCAAGAATATAGAAGAGGAGGACATATGACTTCATCTTTGTTATACTTTCAATGCAAATTTCTTCTGAAGAAAATAGACAAAGTTTATCCAGGCATCAGGTTTATATTACAAAAACAACAACAACCAGAAACAGTATAAACATATTCTTATTTAATTTTGACAGACAATAAGTTTAAATTTATAAAGGCAGAGTATTTGATCATTTTTTAACACCACAAAACGGATTAATTGCCCAAACTTATATCCACATTTGCTAATGTATATTCTAAACAGCAAAATTTAGAGCACTTCAAAGCTGATCCCAGCAAGGATACCTGGAAGGCTTATGTGGATTATATTGATGAAATGGTTGTGGATGGTTTCTTCAACACCATACGCTGCAGCTTACAGTTTATGCTAAACAATACAGGTAGGCTATAATAATGATACGTTTTTTAATAGAATCTATAACTCCTAAATGCACCTACAATTGTGGAGTTGCTTAGAGTTTTATAAATTATTCCTTTCTTTTTGACCAGATCCAAAATTAAATCCTGGTCCCTTGTTTGAGGCAAAATTAGAGCTACAAGTTCCAGAAATGGTCTTCATTCCATCGCTTGACTTTGGTGTTGCTGATGGATTTGATGATTTAGTTGATGGTTTGGTTGGGGATATTTTTAAGCAGTCATCTCTGATTCCTCGCCTTGCTGAGCATTCAGGTCAAGAACATTACCAGGTTTGGTCTTTTACTTCTTCTTTTAAAACTATTATTTTATATTAACTTTAACAGCTGTTGGTTAAGATGTTGAAATACATTAAAGATGCCAAAGTAAACACATTAATGAATGATTGGATTAATTGAATTAAACAGGAGGCTCAGTTTTAAAGTGTGTTGAAATTATATCTTAATAATCATGCAGTTTGCAACATGATTGTCAATTATTAATGGATTAGCTTAAGTTCTGCAAAAATAAATATATTTATTTAATATTTATCTGTTTTACCAGCCTGACCTTGAAGAAATGGAAGAATTAAGCGAAATGAGACAAGAACTTATGGACAGGGTACACAATGCCATGAACAAAGCCTGTGAGTACAGAAACTCATTTGACAATTATGCCTATTTGTGGGTGGATGACCGCAACGAATTCATGCGTCAGTTCCTGCTATACAATCATGTCCTCACAACAGAAGAAATTGAAGCCCATGCGGATGAGGGTGTCCCTGAAAGTCCACCAACACTGGCCCAGTTTAAAGAGCAGGTCAGCTAAAAAATGTGCTCAAAATCTTAATGGTTGATCCTTTAAATCTCATAAAAATAGTAAAATATAAATTGTTTGACTGTGCAAATGATGAAAGCATAAATAAGTACAATTGTTTTAGTCTGGTGGCTATAAATTTGGTGCATTATTGCTAAAACAATTACCATTGAAATTTAATTCCATTATATTATGGTACACATTTGTTTGCTCCAATAAAGGAATCTTATGTATCTTTTATCACTTGTTAAAAATCCTTTATATTGACTTCACTTTTGTTGGTGGGTGGCTGGCTGAGTGGCAAAATCTTTGGATGGCTAATTGACCCACTTCCCATCAACCTATTGAGCTGAAACTTGGCACATAGACTTGATGCCAATGACAACACTTGCTTTCAAATATTCAGCCTCAACCCTCAAAAATCAGTTTTTCAGATAAAATTAAATTCCCTAATACTGCACTAAATGAGATTCTTTAAAAAAAAATATCACAAGTGTGTATTGTGCGTAATATATTCTTTTGTTTTTCAAAATTTGTTGATGAAATAAATCTGTGGTGTAAAAGCGGCTGGGTCATTAGAATATTAATATAGTTCAAGGGTGGGAAAAAAATGTGCAGTTGCGAGCCTTGACGGGGTGGGGGGGGGGGGAGAGCACTAATTGGGTTTCTTTTAAAGTGCGTTACTTGTATGCACGTTGTTTCAAATTTTTCAGCCCCCCCCCCCCCCCCCATTGCTGAATATTACATTTTATAATGGATTTATACATAACACTTTGTTTTCAGGGGTTGTTTAATTTTAACTTTAATTACACTTAATTTTCAATTTTGGTTTTAGATTGACACATATGAAAAAATATATGAAGATGCAGTCCGCATAGAAGACTTGGAATTATTTGAGTTCTGGTTCCGTGTTGATGCCAAACCTTTCAAACTGTCATTGTTAAACATCATCAAACGATGGAGCTTCATGTTTAAACAGCATCTAATTGATCATGTTACCAACAGGCAAGTGGATTCTGTAACTGCAAAAACTATATTTACATTACATTTGTTTTGAATTTCTACACCTTTGAAAATTCATTTTGCATAAAATTATTTCCTTATTAAATCCAAAATGAATTTAAAAAAAAACAAAACTTGATAAAATAATCTGTTTGTCTTGGCTAAGGGCGTTAATTAATAATGAAATACTTTTATAATAGTATGTAAATGGTATTTAATTTTGTTTAATAAAAAAAAGTTTGAAGAATTTGGCCCAGTTCATCAAGACCACAGACGCTGGATTACAAAAACCAGTCCCAGAAGGAGATTATGGCGGTTTGGTTGAGGTCATGGGTCACCTGTTTGCTGTGAGAGAGAGGCAGCAGGCAACTGATGAAATGTTTGAGCCACTGAAACAAACTATTGAACTTCTGAAAACATATGATCAAGAGATGCCTGATGAAGTTCATGTTCAACTTCAGGTAAAAAAAGATGAAATTAGCCAAGATTATTAAAAATTGACATTTATTTTTGTGCCTTCAATGCTTAGCACATTTTTGTAAAAAGTAATTTCTGTCTTTTTGCTTGATATATGCTTGTTTTTGGCTTGTTTCTGGTTTATGTGTCGGGGAGTTAGTTGCAAGAAATGTTAAAATATTAGGGATGATGGGCATTTGAAATGTTATATAATGTTGTAAGGGTTTGGTTTGTGGGTCAAAATTGTCATAGTTAAGTGTTACATAATATGTGCATGGCCCCAAGTATCATAAGTAACAATTAATATAATTGTTATTTTCATATTTGTCTTGAATTTTTTTTTAAAATAATTTTTTCTTTTTGTTTCTTGAATCCTTGCTTCATTAAATTCTAAATATAAACTTTGCACACCTTTTGTAATTTCAATACTTATTTGAAATCAATTTTTTTAATTAATGAGTTTTTAAACACATTGCTTGGGGACCCGGTATTGACTGACTTTTTCATTGATTGGGGACATGGTATTGACTGACTTTTTCATTGATTGGGGACATGGTATTGACTGACTTTTTCATTGATTGGGGACATGGTATTGACTGACTTTTTCATTGATTGGGGACATGGTATTGACGGACTGTACCATTTTTAAGTGATCTGCTCTGGTGCCTACTACTTTTATTTTAGAAAGATTTTTCCAAATTTTCCTTCAGGAACTTCCTGAACAGTGGAACAACACCAAGAAAATAGCTATCACAGTGAAGCAGCAGGTAGCACCACTGCAGGCGAATGAAGTTACCAACATTCGTAGAAAGACTGCTTCATTTGATATTGGTCAATTCAAGTTTAGAGAGAGGTTCAGGGTCATTCCACCTTACAGATATGACTGTGATAAACCATATGAGCATCTGGATAAGGTGAGTTTACAAAAAGAAATATTCAAGTTATATTAAACAAATTAAGTTTCTTCTCTGAAAGTTTTTAAAAATTTATAAGTGTAGCTGAGTGGTGAAGAAAGCTGACAGTGTGAGATGTGAGGGCTAACATAATGTTCTAGAAATCACTATTGTAGTGTCGTTCATGTATGGTGTCTATGTAAGATGCACCCACAGCAAGATGGTTACCACAATCAGTTTGATACTTGTTGTAGCAATCGATTGCTGTGTCTTTTTAAGACAAAAGTGAATTGCAGAATGTCTAATTATTTAATACAGCTGGTAATATTATCCTAACACATGGACCATTTTTAATGTGAGAATTTAGCACATGGCAGGACAGTTAGCCAACTACACATATTTGAATTATATTTTCTGGTTGGATACTGTTGTATTAATAGCTTATAAGCACGTTGCAGTATGTGTAACCAGAATGATATAACGGTTGGTGTTATGCTCATGTACACACTAGTATCTCATTCCATTTAAGAATTCATTGGCCAGCTTAATCTTCAATCATCACAGTATCATGGTTACAAGTCAAATTGAAGGAACTTACAAGTGATTAAAACACTGCCTAATATAAGTCATTAATAGAAATTACTATTACTAACACCTAACAATTGCATTCTACAAACACAAAAATATAAAGGCGTATTTGCTTATGCTTACAAAGCATCCAAATGGGCCAGTGAACAGTGGCGCATGTTGTGAACAAGATTTAGTAGCGTGAAGTTTTGTCATGAAAAGTTGTTCATGCATGGTGAGAGTTTGTTAGTATGAACACTTTTTGGTCCATGAGTTATGTTATGAATTGTATCATTGGGGCTAAATGGTCATTGGCTAACAAGGAAATATTAATAAACAAGTGAGTGGATATAAAAGGACAGGGTGTTAGTTAGTCGAGAGAGAAGACGGAAGATTGTGATGGGAGATCGTGATGAACACCTGTGGTAGTGCGAGTTTATTTCATACGTGTTATTGATGATTTGATTATGTGTTGCTTAAGACTTAGTGACTCTTGATAGTACTACATTTTGTTTATAAGGAATAAAGGATTGAATCATGAAACTTCAGATATTCGCGGACTTAATTGTGTGATTGGTGATCCATAGCTGTCAGCCCGGTAGGGCGTACCAAGACATAGTTGAATCATAGACGTAATAAATAAGTCACATGTAGCAAAGACCCTAGACAACGAAATTAGGCCGTAACAGCGCACTTAAGAAAAGTGATGAAAGCTTTGATTTAAAAACTCATTAACATGTGCACTATAAACAGGGTTGTGGGAACAGACAAGAGAGCATTTACGTCACATATTAAACAGGATGGCCTATTAGTTCACTTCTGACAGATTTCCTACGATAATTTGACAATCCCTAGAGAATCCAACCTGAATCAAAGTCAAAATCCCAAACTAAAACCCTGAAGACTTATATTAACTTATATGTGTCTGATCACGTTTTGTCTCAACTATCTACTAAGATACACTTTTATAGTTATAGAATGGGTTGGGCGCACACACATCCCCCCCCCCCCCCCCAATGGATGAATGTTAAAACTCCCTTAATATTACAATATACTCTAAAGATACTTGCAAAAATACTCAGGTATATAGAATAAAATCCCCTTTCCAACAAGATATAATTGATAGCATAATACCCTAGGGTTCCAAAGAAATAAATTATGAACTTATACTAAAAGTACACATTGTGGTTTCCTACATGGTATTTTAGTAGTCTAAGCGGTGGAGGAGACAAGGATCATGCCAGGTTGTTGTAACCTAACCCCAAGATGGTCAAATTCCACAATGGTGTTGGTAGTTGAAGTGAACGCTCTGTTTTGTGGACGCGTGGCCTAAAATACCCCATAAGTGTATAAGCATTTGTGTATTTAACTCCATTATAATTGATTCAATAAGTTGATTTTTATTAATTTATCATGTTAAAAACATCATACTTTTTCTTTTTACTGTTTTCTAGACCTATATAATTGACTTTGCTACATCATTATTTAATGCAAAATGGATGATCTCCAATTCAATTTTCATGCTATTTATGTTGTAAATGAAATGTATTCACAGAACCATGAAGAGATCAGGGCGATGGAACAGGAGATGGCCAGTCTCATGGAGTCTGCTGGTTTGTTTGAAGTCAACATTCCTGACTTCAAGCAGCTCAAACAATGCCGTAAGGAGATCAAACTGCTGAAAACTTTATGGGACTACATCATCATTGTGCGCAGCAGTGTTGATGACTGGAAGACCACACCATGGAAAGAAATCAATGTTGAACAGATGGACTTGGACTGCAAGAAATTTGCCAAAGACACCCGAACACTTGACAAGGAAATGAGAGCCTGGGATGCGTATACTGGACTTGAAAATGTTGTTAAGAACATGTTGACATCTTTGAGAGCTGTCAGTGAACTCCAGAACCCAGCTATCAGAGACAGGCATTGGCAACAACTTATGTCTGCAACTAAAGTAAGATGATTAATCAAATGTATTACATCATATATAATATTTAAATGGAGGAAATATACGTCTGACCAAAAGTCAGGCACACAATTTATCGTAACTTGTAATTAACGATTCTTGGTAGAACGTTATAATGCCCAAGTTTTACAAGCAACAAATTTGACCTATATAATGTATTGTGTATTTTTAAAAAATTGTCTTTATTATTCTATAGGTCAAGTTTGTTATGGATGAAAACACAACCCTTGCTGACCTCTTGAACCTTAACCTCCATAACTATGAAGACGAGGTCAGGAATATTGTGGACAAGGCTGTGAAAGAGATGAGTATGGAGAAAGTCCTTAAAGAGCTGGACAGCACTTGGTCCACCATGGAGTTTGAGCATGAGAAGCACCCACGCACCAGCATCACCATGTTGAAGACATCAGAGGAACTGATAGAAACCCTTGAGGACAACCAAGTACAGCTGCAGAACATGATGACCTCCAAGTACATTGCCCACTTCCTTCAGGAGGTGTCCATGTGGCAAAAAAAACTGTCCACTGCCGACCAGGTCATTTCCATCTACATGGAGGTGCAGAGGACCTGGTCACATCTGGAGTCCATTTTCATTGGTTCAGAGGACATCAGAAAACAACTGCCTGAGGATTCTAAGAGATTTGACAGCATTGACACAGACTTTAAGGCAAGACTTTCAATATAGATGCCCAACCTCCTCTTAAATAACTCTTAAATATCTAGTTCACTAATTCACTTTAATAATAATGAACATTTCTCAATCACCTGTAAAGGCATTACAGAATAAACAGTTTTTATTAGTTTTCAGAATTTTGATATGAAGTAGACTAAAAAGTTAGTTTTCTCATTTTATTCATCATAGATTTAAGTCTCATTAAAATTATCTGTACATTAACAATTTGATTGAGTAACTTACATCCTTACATAGGAGTTGGTTAACAAAGTTGAAAAAACCAAGAATGTTGTAGACTCAACCAACCAGCCAAATCTCTATGAGAAATTGGAATCACTTCAAGGCCAGCTGGCCCTTTGTGAGAAAGCTCTGGCAGAGTACCTTGAAACCAAACGTCTGGCATTCCCCAGATTTTACTTTGTCTCATCCGCTGATCTTCTTGATATCTTGTCCAATGGAAATGATCCAGTTACAGTAAGTTACTGTTTTCCTATTATTTTTTTTAATTTAAAACTTATCCATATTTTTTAAAGTCAGATTTAATTAAAACTTACTTTCTTTTTATAAACCAGAATATATTTTTACTTTGTTTTAAGTAAAATATGATATTATACAAACAATAACTTTTGATTTGTGCAGGTTGCAAGACACTTGACTAAACTATTTGACTCCTTGGCAAAACTGAAGTTTGAGTTAGATAGTGAAAACAAACCAATAAAAAATGCCCTTGGCATGTTCAGCAAAGATGGCGAGTATGTAGACCTGAACAATCCCTGTGACTTAAATGGACAGGTGGAGAGCTGGTTAAACCGCCTGTTGGAAGCCATGAAGGCAACTGTTCGACATGAAATGACTGAAGCTGTAGCTGGATATGAAGAGAAGCCCAGAGATCAATGGCTTTTTGATTACCCAGCACAAGTTAGTTTTTATTAATTACTTATTTTTATTTTTTTTTAAATAATAATGATGAAAAATTTCTAGTGTTTATATATTTCCAATGGCAGTGGGATAAGACAGATGAAAAATACTTGCAGGGCGTTACATGTTTAGATAATTAAATCCAAAATTGCCATTTAGGGGTGTTGTATCATGTGCGTTAACCTAATTTTATTCTTAACATAGAGTCTACCCTTTCTCCCCCCCCCCCCCCCCCTTTTTTTTTAATGTTGACATCACCAATTAAATGTGGAACATACTGTACCACACCTTTCCCTCCTTTGATTGGGAAAAGGTTGCTTACAAAATAATTTGTGCAAAGGAATGCTATCATGTGATGCAATTGCTAGAATTTCTTTGCTGGAAGATTCCAATCTCCCTCCCTATAATAAGCACACAGCTTTCCCAGCTGGTAGAGATTTTTGCTAGATTTCCTCAACGTATTACAAGATGTAATATACCTATAGGAGCCTTACAAGATTGTACTCTTTGTGTGTGTGTACATTAATATTTGTATCTTTCAAGTATTATATTTTTCCACTTGCTATGCTATAAGTTAATTTAGTTTTTATTTCTGTTTTTTAAAATTTGCAATTGAATATTGTTACTATCACTAGCTTTGGTATTGTTTTTCTTTGTATGATGTTTTTCAATCCTTTGTTATGTATTGTTTATTTAATGAGCTTAAAACTGATTACATTTTCAAAAACCATATAATGGTACATAACAATGGATGACCTTTTTTTATTTATTAGTTATGGTTAACATAAAATCTAGATAAACTTATTTATGGCATTTAGCTTTTTTAACAAAAATATATATCATATTGAATATTGTTAGTGTATGTGTGAACATCTATAATGTTAATTCTGTTAACTTTTGACAAAACTAGGTTGCACTATGTGGAACACAGATATGGTGGACCACTGAGGTCAACATAGCATTTGGTAGACTGGAGGAAGGCTATGAGAATGCTCTGAAGGATTACAACAAGAAGCAGATCGCACAGCTGAATGCTCTAATCACTATGCTGCTAGGCGACCTTTCCAGTGGAGACCGCCAGAAAATCATGACCATTTGTACCATTGATGTGCATGCTCGAGATGTTGTTGGAAAGATGATTACTCAGAAGGTGAGCAGCAAGTTTTCTTTGAATTGTGCAATTAATTGTAATATAATCATTGAAAGTACAGGCTTGACTGTTTTGTCAACAAGTTGTCAACAATCTGTCAACAAGCTGTCAACAAGCTGTCAACAAGTTGTCAACAAGTTGTCAACAAGTTGTGCTAGTTCTTTCTTTCCAAAGTAAAGCTTTTTTTTTTTGCCTTCATTTTGTAAATGTCCAGATGAGACATGTAATAGCTCAAGTGGTAGCACTGGCTACTAGCTCAAGTGGTAGCACTGGCTACTAGCTCAAGTGGTAGCACTGGCTACTAGCTCAAGTGGTAGCACTGGCTACTAGCTCAAGTGGTAGCACTGGCTACTAGCTCAAGTGGTAGCACTGGCTACTAGCTCAAGTGGTAGCACTGGCTACTAGCTCAAGTGGTAGCACTGGCTACTAGCTCAAGTGGTAGCACTGGCTACTAGCTCAAGTGGTAGCACTGGCTACGGTTCAACCTAAAATTGCTACTGTTAGAAGGCTGAAGTATAATTCCAAGGCAAAATTAGATGTATTGATTTTAAATCAGATTAAATGTATTAAACTAAAATGAAGATTAAATTTGCTTGTTCCTTTTACACAACAGGTTGACAGCTCTCAAGCTTTCCTATGGCTGTCACAGCTCAGACATCGTTGGGATGACAATGAAAGAGATTGCTTTGCCAACATCTGTGATGCACAGTTTCGCTACTCACATGAATACCTTGGCAACACCCCTCGTCTTGTCATAACACCTCTCACAGACAGGTCATAATTTTTCAAAAGCTGTTTAAAAAACGTTTAAAATTCTTTTACATTACCATTCTGTAAAAAAAAAAGAAAAAACACTTGGGTCTTGATATTTATTCATCTGTACAGACTCTTTGTGAAAAAATTGACACTATTTGATAGCATAACAGCAACTTTATATTGATACTAAATGTGAAAAATATATATTTTGTAGATGTTACATCACCCTGACCCAGTCACTTCATCTCATCATGTCTGGAGCCCCAGCAGGTCCCGCAGGCACTGGAAAAACAGAAACCACCAAAGATTTGGGCCGTGCCCTTGGCATCATGGTCTATGTGTTCAACTGTTCTGAGCAGATGGACTACAAGGTAGAATAAACCTACATGTAATAAGATATTCTTTGGATAGATTTTCTGATTCAGTCATTCTATACAAAATCATTTATGACATTTTCAGATGCATGATTTAATTTGTTTTTGTGATCTAAGAGTTGATCGTTAAAAATAATGATATGATAAGTGTAGAAACTCTCTTGAGCACAATTTACATAAACATTTTTTCCCCTCCAGTCTATCGGCAACATCTACAAAGGTCTGGCTCAATCTGGTTCCTGGGGCTGTTTCGATGAATTTAACCGCATTGCTGTTGAAGTGTTGTCTGTTGTTGCTGTACAGGTATTTTATTTTAGTGTGCATTATAACATATTTTTGTAAAAAAAGACATAGTTATTCATGTTTTCAAGAGTTACTATTTATTATGGCAAAGTCAATGTTGATCAATATTTACATGAACAGGTGAAAACCATCCAAGACGCCATCAAGGACAAGAAAAAAAGATTCAATTTCCTTGGAGAAGAGATTTCTCTGATTCTGTCAGTGGGAATCTTCATCACAATGAATCCTGGCTATGCTGGTCGTACAGAGCTGCCAGAAAATCTCAAAGCTCTTTTTAGGTTGGTATTTAACAAAAATTGATTTCCTAGGTATCGATATTAGTTAGTTTTGAATTGTTTTCATCTATATTCAAAATAAAATTATTTAGATGGGATATTATCTTTAGGGATATGATTTAGGCAGTTTTATTTTTATCTTTGAAAAATGCCATATAACTTTTCATGGTAATTTTTAGACCCTGTGCAATGGTGGTCCCTGACTTTGAGTTGATCTGTGAGATCATGTTGGTGGCTGAGGGTTTTATTGATGCCCGTCTCTTAGCCAGGAAATTTATCACCCTCTATAGTCTCTGTAAGGAGCTGCTCTCAAAACAGGTGTGTAAAAATCTTTGTAGAGGAGTTACTGCCATACACTGTTGTCATATCCAGTGTTATACAGTTTAATTACAACATGAACTATATAAAAATTTGTAATATTCACTGTGGCCTTCTGCTTTAAAACACAAATCAATTTTTTTTAAATCTAAGGTCTATTATTCTGGTTATTATATGGAATAAAATGGAAAAAATCAGAACTTAATCTATGATTTGCTTAATTAAATATATTGTTGTCCTTCTTTTATTAATTCCTTAAGTTGTTATATTTTTTTAAACCTTAGGACCACTATGATTGGGGTCTCCGTGCAATCAAATCTGTGCTTGTGGTTGCTGGTGCACTCAAGAGAAGTGACCGTGGCCGTCCAGAAGATCAGGTTAAACTTTTTTTCTTCACATAATACTTTGTACACAATATTTTCATTATAAACATAATTTGTTCATAACAGCCATCCTATTCATAATAATATAATGTGAACATCTTTAACATAATTAATGTCAGGGATATCTGCATGCTATTTTTTTAATTGGGCTCTGTCTCTTCAAACCATGGAGCTAACATAAATTAACTTTTTAATTGTCTATTTACTCATTATTATTAATATTACTATTATGGTTATGCACATTAACAGCCAATTTTATAAAAGGTGAACAGCCTGAATTGTAACCGTATGTAATAAGTATATGGTATGTCATTTCAGGTGTTGATGAGAGCTTTGCGAGACTTCAACATTCCCAAGATAGTCATGGATGACATGCCAGTCTTTATGGGTCTCATTGGTGACCTTTTCCCTGCCCTTGATGTGCCTAGGAAGAGAAACTTAGAATTTGAGAAACAAATTCGCCAGGCAACCATTGACCAGAAACTGCAACCAGAGGAAAACTTCATCCTCAAGGTATTTTAAATATTAAATTTTTATTAAAAAAAGTTGTGAATTTATTTTTAAATTCCTAATACTGAAAGGCTAGTCCATGGCACATTTAATGTTGAACTATGTACTGCTTTTTACAATTAATGATTCATCCATTACCTGGTATTATCCTTGATAATCATGAAGTGCTGACTTACATTCAACCAACAGGCAGTGCAACTGGAAGAACTGTTTGAGGTGCGACACTCTGTGTTTATGCTCGGCAATGCTGGGACAGGAAAGAGCAAGGTCTGGAACACTCTGCAACGGACATACAAAAACATGAACAGAAAACCTATTGCAATTGACCTTGACCCAAAGGCAGTGACAAATGATGAGCTTTTTGGTGTTATCAACCCAGCCACAAGAGAATGGAAAGATGGTTAGAATTATTGCTAACAGAAAGTTTTATTTTAATTCCACCTGTAATATTTAACACGATCAAAGAGACTTAATCTTGATTGTTATATATTTTAATGAGACTATATTTTCTATATTCTTTTTTCCCTTGATCTTAAGAAATTTAATATAATAAATTTAGCTTAAATATTCCATAGTAGAAAGAGTTTTATTTATTGATTTTACACATATATAAGGATGTGAAAATGAGTTTAAGAAATAACTCTTATTCCATTTGCTGAAAAAATTTAACACTACATTAAGAAGATAAAAGAAATAATACAATAAAAGTTTTTGTATTAATTGTAAAAATATAATTCCTAAATTAATTAAAAATTTTAATTTACAAAGATAAAAGTCTAATGGTTAAATATCTGTCTCAATCTGATATAAATGTCTCAATCTGATATAACTGTCTCTATCTGATATAACTGTCTCAATCTGATATAACTGTCTCAATCTGATATAACTGTCTCAATCTGATATAACTGTCTCTATCTGATATAACTGTCTCAATCTGATATAACTCTCAATCTGATATAACTGTCTCAATCTGATATAACTGTCTCAATCTGATATAACTGTCTCTATCTGATATAATTGTCTCTATCTGATATAACTGTCTCAATCTGATATAACTGTCTCAATCTGATATAACTGTCTCAATCTGATATAACTGTCTCAATCTGATATAACTATCTCAATATGATATAACTATCTTTGTCCCTTAAGGACTCTTCTCTGTGATAATGAGAGATCTGGCCAACATGTCAGGAGATGGCCCTAAGTGGATTGTCCTGGATGGTGACATTGATCCAATGTGGATTGAGTCACTCAACACTGTTATGGATGACAATAAGGTTTGTTATGTCATAATACATAGCATGTATTTAGGTGCTCAAATCCCCAAACTTATTATTTTAGCTTAACATGTGGATTAAAATGTTTAACCAAAGTTGGAAGTAGACAATATTTATTCCAAACAAAACTAAATGAAACAACCTCATATGCACACACCAATAAGTTTTAAAAGATCACATGTGTGATAGTAATCAAAGGAGTGGGATGAAGGCCTATTGGAAATAATGGAAACACATTTTTCTTTTTAAACATACAAACCATATAAGATAAAAATACTAATAGTTTAAAGATGAGAGAACATAGAGAACTACTCTAAACAATTGACACCCTAAATCATTGACACCCTAAACCATTGACTCTCTAAACCATTGACACCCTAAACCATTGACACCATAAACCATTGATACCATAAATCATTGACACACTAAACCATTGACACACTAAACCATTGACACCCTAAGCCATTGACAAACTAAACCGTTGACACACTAAACCACTGACACACTAAACCATTGACACTAAACCATTGACACACTAAACCATGACAGCATAAACCATTGACATGCTAAACCATTGTCATGCTAAATCATTGACATGCTAAACCATTGACACACTAAACCATTGACACACTAAACCATTGACACACTAAACCATTGACACACTAAACCATTGACACACTAAACTATTGACACCATAAAATTGATCCAGCAGAATTAACTCATTTAAACTCATTTATGCCAGTCTTTCATTTAAAAATAAAGTTGTTCAATTTATTTAACTTAAAATAATTCCTAAAATTTCTTTGTAAGATGCTAGCATGGGACAGTAATAAACATATGTTAAATTTATTTGTAAGGTGCTAGCATGGGACAGTAATGAACATATGTTAAATTTCTTTGTAAGGTGCTAGCATGGGACAGTAATGAACATATGTTAAATTTCTTTGTAAGGTGCTAGCATGGGACAGTAATGAACATATGTTAAATTTCTTTGTAAGGTGCTAGCATGGGACAGTAATGAACGTATGTTAAATTTCTTTGTAAGGTGCTAGCATGGGACAGTAATGAACATATGTTAAATTTCTTTGTAAGGTGCTAGCATGTGACAGTAATGAACATATGTTAAATTTCTTTGTAAGGTGCTAGCATGGGACAGTAATGAACATATGTTAAATTTCTTTGTAAGGTGCTAGCATGGGACAGTAATGAACGTATGTTAAATGTCTTTGTAAGGTGCTAGCATGGGACAGTAATGAACATATGTTAAATTTCTTTGTAAGGTGCTAGCATGGGACAGTAATGAACATATGTTAAATTTCTTTGTAAGGTGCTAACATTGGCCAGTAATGAACGTATCCCACTGACTCCATCCATGAGACTACTCTTTGAGATTAGCCATCTGAGAACTGCCACACCTGCTACTGTGTCCAGAGCTGGTATCTTGTATGTCAATCCACAGGACCTTGGCTGGAATCCGTAAGTCCACTCATAACTTTTGTTTTATTAGAGCTAAACAGCAGATTTAGATTACATTTCTAAATAGTTTGGAAAATTTGGATTTGATAATATTTTACTAAATAAACATTTGAAGTAAATTAATAGTTGAACAAGATATGTTTAGACTTGAAAAAAAAGACAGGACAATGAAACATTAATTTTTGCTTTAAAAACATTAGGACCTTAAAAATGTGTGTGTAAAACTTCCATTCTCTTTGTAGGTATGTCCAGAGCTGGATTGACACCAGAGAAGTCCAGTCAGAGCGTGCTAACCTGACCATCCTATTTGACAAATATGTACCTGTGTGCCTAGAACAGCTGAGAACCAGGTTCAAGAAGATCACACCCATTGCCGAGATTGCTCATGTTCAGATGCTCTGCTACCTGCTGGAAGTTTCCCTGACACCAGAAAATACCCCCCCAGACTGCCCCAAGGAGCTGTATGAGCTCTACTTTGTGTTTGCATGTGTCTGGGCTTTTGGTGGAGCCATGTTCCAGGATCAGGTCAATATTTTTTCACCAAGATATCAAAGCCAATTTGAATGATTTTAGTTATCTTGACCTTACCCCTGTAAAAAGTGATACAAAAACTTAAAAACCTTTGACCAAAATGTGAAACTCTGCAACTAAACTTTATTAATTTAAGTGGATCCCCCCCCCCCCCCACACCCAATAAACAATTATTAATAAATTAAAAGAAATGCCTGCAAAGATGTAACATTTTTAAGGTACTATCTTACACTTTAAAAAAAACAACAGCAAAAAGAGTTCTCATTTGTTTTCTTTTTTGTATAGCTTGTTGATCACAGAGTGGAATTCACTAAATGGTGGGTAACAGATTTTAAGACAATCAAATTCCCATCAGCTGGCACTGTGTTTGATTACTACATTGATCCAGAGACCAAAAAGTTTGAGCCATGGACAAAGAAAGTCCCAAAATTTGAGTATGACCCAGAGATCCCATTGCAGGTACACAACTTATTTAATTATATTATATAGCTTTAAAATAGTTTTTGAGATGGTGGTGTTTGTATGACACATTTATTGATTTATTTAATGGTTTAAATAGCTTTAAAATAAGTACAATTTTGAAATAATATGAACACTTGACTTAGCCTTGTTCAAAATTTCTTTAGGCCACCCTGGTCCATACATCTGAGTCCATTCGTGTCAAGTACTTCCTGGATCTGTTGGTGGAGACACGTCGACCAGTCATGTTGGTAGGCAATGCTGGAACAGGCAAAACTGTCCTCATGCAAGACAAACTCAACAATTTGAGTGAGGACTTTATGGTCACTAATGTCCCTTTCAACTTCTACACAACCAGCGAGATGCTCCAGGTAAGAGATGATACTTTCTTTGCTAGGATTTAATGTTCGGTACAGATTTCAGAAAATTGCAACTTACAAGATTAAAAATAGCTTTTATTTACTGTTAGCTTTGAAAAAAATTATTTTATCATTACTCTGGGATAACTATGCTCTCAATTAATAGTTAAGTTATAAAAATAAAGTACATACTTATTCCTGCTAATGTTGCAATGACAGATATGCTAAACTTTGTTTTTGTTTTTTAAATCACAGAGAATTCTTGAGAAACCATTGGAGAAAAAAGCTGGCAGAAACTTTGGCCCACCTGGCGCTAGACGTTTGATCTATTTTGTAGATGACATGAATATGCCTGAGGTAGAGTGATTTTTAATTTAAGCACTGAAAAGTAAATGCATGAATTATCCTTAATTGTAATATTCTCAGAAAAGATTATTTCTATTTTATGGCTCATAACTGAAAAATAATATTCCTCTGTCCAGGTTGACAAATACTACACAGTGCAGCCACACACTCTGATAAGACAACACATTGATCATGGTCATTGGTATGACAGATCCAAGCTGACTCTCAAAGACATTCATAACACCCAGTATGTCTCCTGTATGAACCCCACAGCTGGTAGCTTTACCATTGACTCCCGTCTACAGGTGAATTCTTAAAATTGGAAGAAATAAAACATTTTTATTTTTTGCAGTTTATTTTTAGAAGTATCTATTCAAGTCAGATACTATTTAATCAAATATTTTTTCCCCCACACGTGTACCACGAATATACACAGCAGTTTTGCCTGACTTAATAAATTCCAAATGTTACCTTGTTGTCATGGTAACATTTTATATAAAAATATTCACTTGTTAAATTTATTGTAATTTATCCTTAATGCCAGGTAGTTTGCAAGTGGAGTTGTTTTTAATGATGTGGTTTAAACCATGTTTTACATATCCTGTAATTTGAAATCTCCCAACCTACTCTGGGAGTTTTCCCATGAACAGATAAAGGTTGGTGTTGAATCAGAAAAATAAGAATGCATCGGGATCCCAAAATATCCAACCTAAAAATGTGCATGAGATTGTTGGTAGAAAATGAGAGAGTTGAAACCTGAATATGTCATTTATATTGATGAATCAAAGGATATTTAGATGGGAAAGAAATATTGGCCACAATATGCTAGAAACCTTGGTTTTAAAAAATTACTTTAATGTTGTGGCTAGGGAAATTTTTATTAACTAATACTGTTAGATTGCTAATTTGTTGATGATATTTTCTCCATATTAGCGACACTTCTGTGTGTTTGCCATGAGTTTCCCAAGCCAGGATGCCCTGTTCACCATTTACACCAGCATTTTGTCCCAGCACTTGGCCCTGTGCAATTTCCTGGGTCCTGTTCAGAAATATACCACAAACTTGGTCAATGGAGCTCTCAGTATGCAGGCCAAGATCACCACAACCTTCCTTCCCACTGCCATCAAGTTCCACTATGTGTTCAACCTCAGAGACATGTCCAATATTTTCCAGGCAAGTCATAGTTTTGCTACCATTGATTTAAATTAGCTTTTTATAAATGAAATCAAGAGCTGAAACAATTTGTGATGTATGAGATAACATTATTAAACAATCCTGGGGTGGGTAGATACATGACCTTCAGAAGCCTCAACAAGTAATGCAAATTTTCAAGAAGAAATGAATATTTCTTGACAAGTGGATTTTAAGTGTTTTTGCTAATTTTGTTTTTTCACATGTTATTGTAACGGATATTTTATTACTTATTCTAAGTTTAAATGCATAGTATATAATTTTTGTGTAACCATAAGACTGCTCGCAATAGTGTTTTTGTGTACATGTATTTATAAAAGGATCTTCTCTATATGTGTGTTAAATGTATTCAATATATAGGGATTACTGTTTTCTCAAAATGAATGCTGCAAAGTTCCTTCTGACCTGGTTCGCTTATGGCTTCATGAGGCTGATCGTGTGTACAAGGACAAACTTATTGATGAAAAGGATCTGGAGACTTTTGACAAGCTAAAGAGGGATATTGTCAAGAAATCTTTTGAAGTAAACATTATATTTCTTATCTTACTTACAAGTTATTTCTATAAATCCTAAATTAAATTGAAAAAAAACTTTTATTAATGGAAATAATTTCTTTCACTCAAATGAAATTAAAATGTTGTGTTATTTATAAATAAGTTGTTGCTTTTAGAAATACCCCTTTTAGTAAATGTGTAGAAACTAGTTTTCAAATGACTTTTATGAGCCTGTTATAACAATTTCTTCATCAATTTCTAAGACTAAATGAGATTGTGAAATATCCAAAATTCTCATTCCTTTGCCTGGACCTTTTTTAATTAAGCTATCTATCCATTTAATTATTGTGTGATGCAGGACTTGCCAGAGGATGTGGTCTTTAAACAGCCACTGATTTACTGTCACTTTGCCAGTGGTATTGGTGAGCCCAAATACCTGCCTGTGGAAACCTGGCAGGGTGTCAACAAAGTTCTAGTCGAGGCTCTGGACAACTACAATGAACTAAATGCTGCCATGAACCTGGTGCTTTTCGAGGATGCCATGTCACACATCTGTCGCATCAACCGCATTTTGGAGTCACCCCGTGGCAATGCTCTTCTCATTGGTGTGGGTGGCAGTGGCAAACAGTCCCTATCAAGACTAGCAGCCTCCATCAGTGGTCTTGAAGTTTTCCAGGTGATTTTCTATTTATTTTATCTTCAAAAACGAAATTTAAAAAATATTAAACGAGTCTGAAATTTACTTGATCTACAGAAATAAATTTAATTCAATTAAAGAAAACTTTGTTGTTAACAATACTTGCAACAATTTTTCCTAAAAATGGTCATCTATAATTAATGTCAGATCACACTGAGAAAAGGCTATGCTATCCCAGACCTGAAACTTGATTTGGCTGGACTCTATCGCAAAGCAGGTGTCAAAGGTAAGCTCAAAGTTAATTAATCATTTTTTAAATTTATTATATTAATCATGTTTATAAGTACCAAATTGTGACACTGTTATATTAAATTTATTCACAAAGTTCCGCTGAGTAATTTTAATTAAAGCTCATCAAAACAATAAAGAGCAGAACATCAAAGAACAAAGAATAATGTTGGCCTTGTTTCCATTGGTACAATGACTGCCTCTCAACCAATTGTAACAGTAATGTGAATTCTTATAGGTTTGGCACTAGGGAAATATAAATAGCACAGCTGAGGGAGTTATTGGCTGCCTATGCAACAATGGCTGTAGTCTTAGTCAAGTTACAGCTGCCAAAATAAATCAGAAATGAAAAATAAATGATTGAAAAATACAATATAGCTTCATACACTTGCCAGTATCATGGCAAGACTTCAAAATAAACTTGTTTTTTTCTGTCTTTTAGGTGTTGGGATCATGTTCTTGATGACTGATGCCCAAGTATCTGAGGAGAGATTCTTAGTGTTAATCAATGACCTGCTGGCATCAGGTGACATCCCTGATCTGTTTGCTGATGATGAAGTGGAAGAGGTTATTTCTGGTGTGAGGAACGAAGTCAAAGGTCTTGGTATGGAGGACACAAGAGAAAACTGCTGGAGGTTTTTCATTGATCGTGTCAGACGTGTGCTGAAGGTGTGTAATTATTAAGTAACCATATATGATTCATGATTCTAAATGTATAATAATTCATAAGTACATTTATGAGCCTCTTAGATATTCTTTTATAAATTTTATATCACTAATCATTAATTTAATGATGTGAATATAATTTATAGAATGAAAGGAAAAAAATATTTACACTTTTCATTTTAAAATCAAATGAAATTAAACATATGTGTAAACTTTCACTTTAAGGCTTAAAAAAAAGCTAGGTCTGTCTGGTTTCTGATGTGCTATCAAATATTTGAGAATACTAAATATTGATTCTGGTTATACAAATGCTATTTAAATTAGAAAAAGTGCCATAAAAAGTATGTTACATTTATGTTTGTACGGCACAGGTTGTACTTTGTTTCTCACCTGTGGGCGCAACATTGCGTGTGCGCAGCAGAAAGTTTCCGGCTATAACCAACTGCACATCAATTGACTGGTTCCATGAGTGGCCAGAAGAGGCTCTTAAATCTGTCAGTGCCAGGTTTCTGGAAGATGTTGAACTTTTACAGGTAATTTGATAAGTTAAAAAAAGCTCAAAATATAGTAAAGCTTCAAAGCAAAAATGAGAAATACTTCTTTTAAAAGTGCTGAGAGTAAGTGGATTTCACATGCACCGATTTAAAAACATTTTTTTTTCTAGCCATTGGGTTAGATTGATCAATTGATTAATAATACTTCCTTACATTAGAATTCTTTAGAATTCATGTAAATAACAGTATTAACTTCATAGCAAGAACTAGATAAATACATTTTTTTTAAATTTCTGTTCATTTTACATTAGTCCAAGTTTCTTACCTTCTTGAATTTAAAAAATTTTTATTTGATTAATAGTTGTATTGATTTAGTTAAAATTTGATAATTTAAAAACTTGATTGTGTTTTATCAAATTACAGCTGCCAGAATATTTATATCATAAATAATTTTTAACTAAATGAGTGATATTGTGAATTAGTAAATATAAACACAAGGCAAGAAAACAGGTCAATTCAGTGTATTAACTTCCTGTAATTTTTCCTACTCCTAATGAATGATTTTTATTACTTTGGTGCATAATTTAACTCCAAAAAGGACCAATTTAAAAATATTTCCAGGGTTATCAGTGTACTCTTTAAAACTTCTTTAAAAATAAGTCAAATTATTAAAATCATTGAATCATTAGATTTCTATTTTATTAAAGATGTTAGTTAATAAAACTTTTCAAAAACTCATATTTTGTAATTTTTTTTACCCATCTTGACAGTTAGTTCTATTATGTCAAACATTTTTCTATTGCTGCTTATTCCACAGCCTGAGATGCGTGAGTCCATTTCTCTCTTCATGTCGTATGTTCACAAATCAGTAAATGAAGTGTCCCATCAGTTCTTGGCCAATGAACGCCGCTACAACTACACAACACCAAAGTCTTTCCTGGAACAGATCACCCTTTATCAAAACTTACTAACCAAGAAAAACCAAGACCTACAAGCCAGCATTATTCGTTTGGAAAATGGTCTTGAGAAACTCCGTAGCACAGCTTCCCAGGTTAGAAGATTCCATACTTTTTCCCCAGATGCGAAAATAAATGAAATATATTAATTTATGATCAATTTCAACTTTCAAGAATTTAGGATCAATTTTATTTAAATATGTACTTGTACAAGTTATATTAATAATATATACTCACCTCTATCTTCTTGAAACCTATCATACACGTTAAAACTCTACTCTCATTTAGTATTTTTACTGGAGTTTCATCTATAATATTTTCTTAAATATCATTAAAAATGTGTGAAATGGTCATAGACACCACCAGATGTTTGACATTTATTATAATTACATTTTTTTCTTTACAAAAATTGAAAGAAAAGTTTTTACAAATTCATTGTTTTAGGTTGATGATTTGAAAGCCAAGCTGGCATCTCAAGAAGTGGAACTTGCCATCAAGAATGAGGATGCTAACAAACTGATTCAAATTGTTGGAGCAGAGACAGAAAAGGTCACACGGGAGAAAGCCATTGCTGATGAGGAGGAGAAGAAGGTCACAGTGATTACGGCTGAAGTAGAAATCAAAGCCAGGGATTGTGAGAATGATCTCGCCAAGGCAGAGCCTGCACTTCTTGCTGCTAAAGATGCTTTAAACACTTTGAACAAGGTACATCAAAACTGATTGACAGCAAATCTTTTTGAAAAAGGAACTTTATTACAAGTGTATGAAGATTGTTAGTGTATTTAAGACAATTATTATTTTGCTAATTCTTGCATAATTACTTCAACCTGAAAGCTTTGCCACATTAAAATATTAAAAGGAATTTTTATTTCTTTCAAATTGATTAAGGTCTTTGACATACTTCAACATCACAACTTATTTATACATTTTTTCCCGAAATAGCTGCTGCTTTGAAAATGGCAGAGTTAAAATAAAATGTAATACATATCCTATCATCAAATTTACCTTATACTTCAGAACAACTTGACAGAGTTAAAGTCCTTTGGTAGTCCCCCGGGTGCTGTCACAAACGTCACAGCTGCTGTCATGTGCCTACTTGCACCAGGTGGAAAAGTCCCTAAAGACAGATCATGGAAGGCTGCTAAAGCTAGCATCATGGCCAAGGTAATTATAATGAACAGAATGAAGGGTTGCTGTCCATAGTGAGGCTTTATATATATTTATTGAAGTTATTATTTATCCCGGAAAGTATGCTTATTAATGGTTATCAATAAAAACGGGACACTAAGAAGGAATCTTGAGAAGAAAAAAAAAGAAATTTTTTTTTTTTTACATTTGTTATGACATTGTATGGCATAAGTTCATCTAGAAAAGCAGTTTGAGAATATAGCTTCATTAAAGTTTACAATGCAATAAATCAATATAGCACTCCTGCTAGTTTATTGATTTGTTTGTTTTATTTTTATTACTTTGGTGCATAATTTAACTCCAAAAAGGACCAATTTAAAAATCTTTCCAGGGTTATCAGTGTACTTTTTAAAACTTCTTTAAATATAAGTCTAATTTAGAATAATTAAACAATTTGCAACATTTTTTCTTTCTTTTTATTTTTTTTAAAGGTTGATCAATTCTTGGACAATTTGATCAATTATGACAAAGACAACATTCATGAAAATTGTCTGAAAGCCATCCAGCCATACATGAACGACCCAGAATTTGAGCCAGAGTTCATCAAAGCCAAGTCTGTTGCTGCTGCAGGTCTGAGAACATAATTATCATACTAAAAAATTAGCTTTATAATTTTTATTTTAGTAATTATTCAATCCCTTATGACAGCGGTTCTCAACCTGTGGGTCGCGACCCCTTTTTTTAATACTGATATTTTTTTCATGCTTTCTTGGTAAGGTCTCTGCTCTTGGGCTGTCAACATTGTGAGGTACTACGAAGTCTACTGCACTGTAGAGCCAAAGCGTATTGCCCTCAACCAAGCCAACGCCGAGTTGTCAGCCGCCAGGGAGAAGCTGAGAGTCATTAAGAACAAGGTGGCTGAGCTGGAGGAGACTCTGGCCAAATGCCAAGCTGAGTTTGAAGAGGCCACAGCTGAAAAACTCCGCTGCCAACAGGAAGCTGAAACCACAGCAAAAACAATTCAGCTGGCTAATAGGCTTGTGGGAGGTCTGGCCTCAGAAAATGTCAGGTGGGCAGATGCTATTGCCAACTTCCGCATCAATGAAAAGACATTGCCAGGAGATGTGTTGATGATCACAGCCTTTGTGTCTTATGTTGGATCATTCACCAAGGTTAGAAAAACATTTCAATGTGTCTGCCCAATCGGCATTCATTTATGTGCACTTTTAGTCAAGAAATACTTGTTATATGTTATATGTACTCAGCCAAACTATTCCTTTAGAAAATGTTGTGCAGATTCTTCTTTTGGCAGTTTGCAAGTTTCTTTTCTTACCCACATTATACCATTATAACCTTCTTTTACTTTATTATAAAATAGAACTTATGAATCCAGAGCCATAAACTGTGTGTGGCAAGACAAGCATGTGCCATGGGCTCCACTTGTAAGGGTGGGGGGAGGTGCAATATCAGCAACAAAAGATTGTTTACACTTGAAAAGCAATAATTCGATTTTGCAGTTGTACACTGCTTACCTTTCTGTCCTTGTATACTATATGATATATCTTAATTTATATAAAAATAGGTTTCTCAAGCATGCTAGGGGTGTAAATTTAGAACTCACTGTGGCCTCCATAAGTCCTCTGTACACCTCTGAATAGCTACTGTAAATGTTTTCACATATTTCTTTTAGCCTTAAATTTCATCACAACAATATGTTGAAGTTTCTAAATTTCTTCTGTAACAGACATACAGGACTGACCTATTGGACAACCACTGGCTACCATTCCTGAAGGGACTTAAGAGTCCTATCCCTGTATCAGAAGGCCTTGACCCATTGACTTTACTTATTGATGATGCCTTGGTGGCCTCCTGGAACAATGAAGGTTTACCGGGTGATCGTATGTCAACTGAGAATGCAACAATCTTGACCAACTGTGAGAGATGGCCTCTAATGATTGACCCCCAGTTACAGGGAGTCAAATGGATCAAGACCAAATATGGTGCTGATCTCAAGGTCAGAATGGCAAACTTTTGTTCAGACTTAAAACTATATTCATTCTCACAAAGTATTGGGGAAACAAAAAAAAATATTTTTTGTTACAAAAACAAGTTATACATTCAGTCATTTAGAGTATAGCACCTGTAAAATATTAATGGTTTATGCTTTTTAAAATTTATGTTTTGTGTGAATTTTTTTAAAAAATTCCAATTAATTTAATGCAGGTCATCCGTCTGGGTGTGAAAGGATGTTTAGAAGCCATTGAAAGAGCTGTACAAGCTGGAGATACTGTACTCTTGGAGAACATTGAAGAAAATGTTGACCCAGTCCTTGACCCACTTCTTGGCCGTAACACAATCAAAAAAGGCCGTTACATTAAGGTGATTTTAACATACAAAAAATATAAAATTATATTTACATTTAATGTCATGGTATTTGTTTCAATTTTTTTTTTTTCATTTGTAATACTTATAAACTGATAAATTTAAAATTGCTTTTTAACAAAGGAAAAAGTGATTGAATTACATCAGAGTCTCATTCATACAAAATATTTTCTTGACAGATGGGAGACAAAGAAGTTGAATATCATAAGGACTTCAAGCTTATCCTGCAAACAAAACTGGCCAATCCTCATTACAAACCTGAGATGCAAGCTCAGACAACTCTCATTAACTTCACAGTAACAAGGTTTGTAAGAGTTTTACTTCTCTCTGTGGCTCCAAATATTGTTTTAGGCTAAAATTCCTTTTTTTTTTTACATACATAGATTTTTAATGACAGTTTACTCCCTTTACGCTCTTAAGCTCTGTGTAATTAAACTTTTCTCTGACACAGAGATGGCCTTGAGGACCAACTTCTAGGAGCAGTGGTTTCCAAGGAGAGACCTGATCTGGAGAAACTGAAGTCTGATCTTACCAGACAACAGAATGAGTTCAAGATCACTTTGAAAGGCAAGGAATTCTTTTCTTTTGTATATTTATTTCATTACATATGTCCTTAAAAAATTTACATACTTACATAATGATGTAGTTAATTTTTTTGCATATTATTCCAACAGGTCTAGAAGACAACCTTCTGGCACGTCTGTCAGCTGCCGAGGGAAATTTCCTTGGAGACTATGCTTTGGTAGAGAACTTGGAGACCACAAAGAGAACAGCTGCTGAGATTGAAGTTAAGGCTGCTGAAGCCAAAGTTACAGAAGTTGAGATTAACAATGCTCGAGAAAATTATCGAACTGCAGCCGCCAGAGCATCACTGCTTTACTTCATTATGAATGATTTGCACAAGATCAACCCCATGTATCAATTCTCACTGAAAGTAAGTTTTAAAAATCAAAGTTTTAAATTTTGTAAATAAAAGTATTCAATAACTTCTTGGGATTATCTATAATCAGAGTAATTCATAATTAGAATATTTAAAAAAAACACTAAATATCAGTATTTATAAATTTCCAATTTCAGGCTTTCAGTGTTGTATTTGACAAAGCCATTGATAGGGCTGAGCCAGCTGAGGAACTTAAACAAAGAGTCATTAATCTCATTGACTGCATCACATACTCTGTCTATGTCTATACAACAAGAGGGCTCTTTGAAAAAGACAAACTCATTTTCAGCACTCAGATGACTTTCTTGGTGAGGAGGAATGAAAATACTTAAATAGCATACATTTCTTTATAAATATAAAATGTTTCCATGAAAGGGACAATTCATTTAAACAGGAAATTATGAAACTATGATTAAATAATTTTTTTTATTGAACTGGATTACAAGTATAAAGATGATGCAGAAAATAATTGTTAGCTATTAGTTAAAACAACTACTGCAAGTGCAACAGATTGAAAAAAAACAACTTTACTGTTAAAATGTAATGTGTTGGAAGTTAACAATTTTAAAACAATTAAAACTGTAAAAACTCATTTTCTGAATTTGAATTTAAATATTATTGTAGGATAAATTGGAGAATTAATCAACACTATAAATTTTAACAACACAAAATTCTATATTTTTATTCATCAGATTCTGTTGAAAGGGAAGCAGCTCAATCCCGTTGAGTTGGACTTCTTGTTACGTTTCCCATTTGTTCCCAACCTCACTACACCTGTGGATTTCTTGAGTAATAATTCATGGGGAGGTATAAAGGTAAGTAAACTATTAGCAATGAAAAAAAATATTTTGACTCTATTTTTTTTTAAAGTTTATTATTTTTGATCAATCTTATCTGTTAATTTTAAAAAATATACTATACAGCTAAAGAGTTTGATTCAAATAGAAAAATAATTTTCTTTTAACATTAAGAAGTACTAAAAATCTATTTAGGCAAGATTTTGATAATTAATTAATTTTTTTTCCAGGCCCTTGCTGCCATGGAAGAGTTCCGGAATCTTGACAGAGACATTGAGGGATCAGCCAAACGTTGGAAGAAGTTTGTTGAAAGTGAGTGTCCAGAGAAAGAAAAATTCCCCCAGGAATGGAAAAATAAAACCTCCTTGCAGAAACTGTGTATGATGAGAGCTCTTAGACCTGATAGGATGACATATGCTATCACGTAAGTTTTTATGGTATCACCCCACTCCTTCTCAAATTTGAGAAAAACAACACAACAAATAAAGCAAAAAAAATTATCAGACAAAAAAAAATTGCACATGTCTTAACTAATGTAAATGTTTCTGTTTTTTCTGCTTAATATTTGCTTTAAAAACTCATTTTAGTTACAACAGATTTCTTAAAATTATAAATTTGATCTAAAATATTTTATTATCATATATATATAATATATATATATATATATAAATGAATCTCTTGAAAACAGCAACTTCATTGAAGAAATGTTGGGAACTAAATATGTGGAGGGACGTGCCATGGAGTTTGCCAAATCATTTGAAGAGTCTGGACCAGCAACACCAATCTTCTTTATCTTGTCACCCGGTGTGGACCCCCTTAAGGATGTTGAAAGCCTTGGCAAGAAACTGGGCTTCGCCACTGACAGTAACAACTTCCACAATATTTCATTAGGTCAAGGTCAGGAAGTAGTAGCTGAGCAGGCCATGGACCTGGCAGCTAAAGAGGGACATTGGGTTGTACTTCAGGTAAGTTTTTCATATATTCTCTCAAATTTCACTCTGCCGGTATTCTTTAAAGAAATTATCACTGTCACAGAAATATTTAGATAAAAATAATTGAAGCAAATAAAAAATTCTTCAAATGCTATAATGATGACCAGAATTAAAGAATTATTTCGTTCCATTTTCTAAGTCTAAATGAGTTAACAATTTTTTTAAAGACTATATTTCTGAACTTCAAAACCTAGTAGCCTCTTTGATCAACAAAAAAATTATTTGATATCAATGAGGAATTGTATTATTGGCATCTTTCCATCTTTGTTACACCATGGTGCAGCTGCTGCATTCTTAGTACTTTCTTAAGAGGCTTATGATGCCAATCTGAAGTGGCCAGAATTTTTTGGTTTACCACTTATCTGAAGAAAAGAAATTCTGTCCCTGCAGAATGTCCATCTAGTTGCCAAATGGCTGTCTCAACTTGAGAAGAAGATTGAAGAGTACTCAGCTGATGGCCATGAAAAGTATCGTCTGTTCATCAGTGCTGAGCCGGCTGGAAGCCCAGATTCGCACATCATCCCACAAGGTATCTTAGAATCTGCCATCAAGATAACCAATGAACCACCCACTGGCATGTATGCAAACCTTCACAAAGCTCTTGACAACTTCAATCAGGTAAAATGTTTACTTATAACATATGTACAAAATTGTGAATTCAATTAAATAGTTTTGAATTTAAATTAACCTTAAAAAAAGAAATATAAATTTTTTCAACATTACAATTTTTTGCAATGAATTATACCTTGCCCATATGTTGGATTTATTTTATAAAAAAAAAAACACTTGACATCAGAATGAGATATCCAGTTTTATGCATTAGCATTACAAGCACTAAGAACTTAGAGATGAATTTGTTGTTTTTGGAACATAACTTTCTTAATGAATTTATCTTTACCTAATTTAAAATGTCCCTCCCTTCTTAGGACACTCTGGAGATGTGTGCCAGAGAGAGTGAGTTCAAGGCCATCCTGTTTGCCCTCTGCTACTTCCATGCTGTTGTTTGTGAACGGCGAAAATTTGGCCCCCAGGGCTGGAACAGAGTGTACCCCTACAACACTGGTGATCTGACCATAAGTGTCAATGTTCTCTACAACTACTTGGAAGCCAATGTCAAGGTGAAATTTCAGTCAAATTATTTATAAAAGGAATTTCTTTTTTTTTAAACGTTCTGACACAATGTCAATTTACAGCTGATTGGAATGACTCTTATATCACAACTGATAGGAACTAACAAGTGACAAGAATAAAACTCAATAATAGAACAAATATTCTTCGCATATTCCGAGTTGTTTGAAAATGAGATAAAAGCTGATGCTGGACATTTTGAACTATTCATATGTTGCAGGATTATAAATTGTAATGTTTGATTTGTTGATGAAATGACTTCACATTTGTGTTATTGTTTATCAGGTTCCTTGGGAAGATTTACGTTACCTGTTTGGAGAAATTATGTATGGGGGTCACATTACTGATGATTGGGATAGAAGATTGTGTAGGACGTACTTGGAAGTCTACATGCACTCAGACATGGTAAATGACATAAAGACAACTTTAATAAGTATTTCTATGACAGGCTCAATACTGTTGTATAACAAGCGCATAGTGATAAGCACAAATAGTTTTTAATGAAAATAATACATCAGTTATCTCTAAAAATTTTGGACTCCACCACTTCGCTTTGCAACATGGAATTTGAGAACCATCTGTCCTGGGTTTGACACTGACCTATTGGGGAGTCAGACAGGCAGAAGATGTGTGAAAAAAAAGCCCTTGCAACAAAAAGAGCATTACGGAAGGCCAAAGGTAATCAGAAGTCAAGATTCTTCTCAAGAAGTGCAGCTGATACTGCCATTCCAGAATTGGCCTCATAAGCCATTTGATGAAGTTTCAACGAGCTACTCCATCATGTCATGAAGACAGAAGGATGCCATATAAGGACAAAGTTTAATTACCTCAGCATCTGAATTCTTGCAGTCATCAGGGATCTTAGATGTACTTTTGGCTTTTATCACTAGAAGTGATATAAAAACTATTGTTAAAAGACATATAATGTATAATTTGGCCATTATTTGTTTATACAATATTTTCTGTGAAACCTTTTCCAGCTGGATGCTGAGCTGTTCCTAGCTCCTAACTTTCCCATCCCACCCAACTCTGACTACAAGGGTTATCATGCCTACATTGATGAGTGCTTACCACCTGAGAGCCCCTACTTGTATGGCCTTCACCCCAATGCTGAGATTGAGTTCCTGACAACAACATCTGAGAACCTCTTCAGGACTGTCTTTGAGATGCAGCCCAGGGATGCTGGTGCAGGTGCCGGTGCTGGAGTCAGTCGTGAGGAGAAGGTCTGTGTTGAAATTCATGAATTTCTCAAAAGCAATGAGATTCTCAGGTTGCTATTGTAAAATGTGTGTCAAACATTCATTTCTGGGGACATTTTACAATATCACCCTGGCAATCTTCATCAAATGAAATTTGATAAATTTAATTACAGATGATATTAGGTATATTAATATTTATGTGCTGCTAATTTAAGTTAAATTTTATCATAACTCACTTAATTGTGATTTGTTTTACTATTTTCAAATAATTGTTTAAAAGTGTGTAGGCCATTTTTTAAATAAAATATCAAATTGAATCCTCACAGCTGTTCTTTCTTTTCTTAAAAAACTCTTAGGTCAAGGCTATCTTAGATGAAATTGTTGAGAAACTTCCTGATGAGTTCAATATGCAGGAGATTATGGCTAAGGTGCCAATAGAGGACAGAAGTCCTTATGTTGTTGTTGCGTTCCAGGAATGTGAGCGGATGAACATGCTTTTGAGTGAGATGCGCCGCTCTCTTAAGGAACTTGACTTGGGTTTGAAGGTAAAAATGACCTTATATGCATTACAATATTTTAATCCCATATTTTTCAAAATAAAAAATACTTACATTTGCAGCCCTTCAATTTCAAGTTAAATTGCTTTAAAATACTTACACTTACACACATAGTTTTGATAGTTGTTTTAATTCATAGTTATTTCAAATGATTGTGTCCCAGAAAACTGACTATTCATCACTTGAGATCATAACACTACTTTCTGATATACTTTTAACAGGGTGAGCTGACAATAACAGCAGACATGGAAGACCTCAGCAACAGTCTCTTCTTAGACAATGTTCCTGCCAACTGGGCTAAACGTGCCTATCCATCACTTTTCAATTTGGCAGCCTGGTATGCTGACCTCTTGCAGAGAATTAAAGAACTTGAGACATGGACATCAGACTTTCAGCTCCCTGCAGCAGTTTGGCTTGGTGGATTCTTTAATCCACAGAGTTTTCTCACTGCTATCATGCAACAAATGGCCAGAAAGGTTAGCAAGTTTGATTAAATGTAATAAAAAATAAGAGCTAATCAGAGAGGCCAAATAATTTCATTGTTTCTTTAAAACTATTTTGACTATGTTATCATAGCATAATCTTTGAATGAATTGCATCTTCTTAAGTTTGTTGATGAGGTGCCTAAAATGCTAAAAAAATTATTATATTTGTCTGTTACACCAATAAGACTATTAAACATATGGAATATTCTATTTTGTTAGTCCATTAAGCTAAATAAATATTTCTATAAGTGTTGGTTGAAAGGAGAAATTAATTGTCTTTAAAATAATATATTTCAGTTTGAATTGGCATGTGAAAGTGAGAACCTAAACCTTATTTATTTTTTGAAATTCAGAATGAGTGGCCTCTGGATCGTATGTGTCTCCAGTGTGATGTCACTAAAAAGTCTCGTGAAGATATGGCTGGACCCCCTCGTGAAGGTGCATACGTACATGGTTTATTCATGGAGGGTGCTCGATGGGACATGCAAACTGGTATGATTGGTGAAGCTCGACTAAAGGAGCTTGCGCCACCTATGCCAGTCATCTTCATCAAAGCTATTCCTGTTGACCGTCAAGACCTGCGAAATGTGTATGAATGCCCCGTCTACAAGACTAAGGCAAGAGGTCCAACTTTTGTATGGACATTTAATCTGAAATCCAAAGAAAAACCAAGCAAATGGGTACTTGGAGGTGTGGCTCTGTTATTGCAGGTCTAATAGTTTTAAATTTCTTTTGATTTATTTCAATTACTTCATTAAAAAGACATTAACTTCAGTTTAATATTTCCTTGAGGCTTGTAAGATCATAACCTTAATTCAATTAATATCAAAGTCTTTTTAAAAAATGTACCAAAAAATCTCTTTCAACTATTAATGAAATAGAAATTCTTAAATTTTATTTCTCATAAGTTATCTAAATTATGAAAAACACATTATTGATACTGCTGAAATCCATCTGGAAATCCTTTTTAGGTTTATGTCAACTTGTTCATGTACTTATATTATGTACAGCTGTGTTGAAGTTTTTATGTAAATAGTGAATAATTTTATGTTTCCCTGTAATTTGTTTCTCTTACTTTGATTTGTACACATTAGGATGAAGAAATCTGTGATAATAAATGAAGAGTATTGAATTTTATGCACATAGATCAAAAGCTTGGATCTTAATATTTATTTATAAGAGCATGAGAGTTGTGCTTTTGTGTGTTTTATATTCCTTGAACAATTATATTGTGTGTTAATTATTCCTTTGACTTTTTAGTTTAACTGGATCATAGCTAATCTAAATAGTTTTAAATTGCAATCAAAATATGATGGTTAATAGTTTTGTAAAAATGATATCAAAACATATCAATTATAATATTTTGTTCACTTTTATTTTAAAATTGTAATTAAAAATTTACTGTCATTATTAATTAATAGCAAATATGAATCATTGTAAATGGGTTCAAAATGGAAGGCATACTGGGCAACTTGCTACCTGCTATTGTTAAGTCTCAAAATCTACTAATTTTGGTTTTGAGATATTGTACACACATAAAAAATTAAGAAAATTCCACCCCCCCTGAAATGTATTATTAGTAATTAGTAATTCAGACTTTCCCCTTTATTAAAAGAAGTATCTATGTATAGATGTTTACATTTCTAACATGAGAAATGTCTATCCTCTATATAATAAAGGCCCACCCAACCCTTTTTCACATCCCTGAACTCCCAAGAAAATAATTATTACATTAAATTTATTTATAATTTATACTAATAATACTTACATATTACAGTATGTGTTGCTTGCATAAAAGCAGATATATTTTATCATATTTAAATTTATTTGAGTTCTGTAAAATAAATAAAAAATCACTATCATTGTTTTTAAGAATCCGATTGATTGTAGCAGATCTACACTGGCTCATTCTTATATACATAGATTGAATAAGCATACATTTACTTATTTATTTTTACAGATCTTTTTTACCATAAAAAACATATTCTTATACTATAATTTATAGTCCTACAAGAGGTAACTGACTCACAACTATGATGATTTTATTTTAGTAAGCATTTAAAAAAAAAAAAATTTTTTTTTAAATCTTGAAATATTTTATCATTTAAAATGTTGTATTGTAAGAACTTTTTAAAACATTATGATCAATCCAAATTCTTATCCGACATAAATTAATTCTACAAAAGAAATATTATCCTCAATAAAATTTACAAAGCCCAGAAAAATGCAATTTTTATACAAACTGCCTCTTGGCAAATTTTATCCAAACTTAATAAAACGAAGTTTTCATTCATAGTCATTTCATTGCTTGCATTCATTCATTTTCTATTTTCATTTTAAATATTTTTTCCTGCAAACAATCTTGATTTAATTAATAAAAATAAAGTATGACAAGCTTTATTTGGTGTGAGTTTTTGCAAAAATCTTAAAAGGTAAATAAAATGTATTAAAATAAAATATTCCTTTCAAAAACAAAACTAGGAGCAGGAAATTGGGTTTCTGGTGATCTTTATTGTAAGGTTTTGTAATTGTAACAAATAACTAATAAGTGCAAAAAAGTCATGTATATATTGTCATTTTCCCTGTAATGACCCACACAGAAAATCTTCACTCGGGATTATGTCCCCATGTACTATCCATAATGATAACTGGTTCCTAATTGTATCCCGCACTTTGGCTTCAAAGATTTTCCGCAAATTAAAATGAAGACCCTCAACCCTCCTCTTTAACCAACCTGCTCCAAAAGCAGACAATAAATGCATACATATTAGGGATTTGAGTATTGATCTTGATTAAAAATGCAAATAAGTCTTGAGAGCATTAAAAGCTTCTCCCAGATCTAGTTGTTAAATTGTGTTGGAGTCTTGTATAAGTAGATGAATATAATTACATAAGAAATAAAGATATCATGCAACAGTTGTGCTCTGAGATTCTGATTAGGTCGAAATAGTACAAAATGTGTTATCATTAAGCATTCTTATCATGGGGTTAACGTTTGAAAAACCATTGAGGATAACAAACTGGATGCATTTCAATACAAAAAAAAAAGATTAAAAATTAAAACATTAAAATTTTTTTTTAAAAATAAGTAAATTAACATTAAGTTACATATTTTGAACATTTATAAGAGTCATGGGACCTAGAGAATGACAAAAAATATAATAAAAAAATTAAGCAAAAACATTTATGGCTGAGAATGTTTATCAAACCAAAAAAAAAATGCCATAAGGCTGGAAGAAGGAAACCAGGCTATATGAAATAGTTAAGTGAGTTTTCACATAGTTTATATACCTAGATAAGGGTCAAAATCAAACACTTTTAAAGACATCTGAGTGTTTTTATTTCTCCAATGCTCCTTTTGAGGAGGCATATGCAATGACTATGTGAAATCCGTTTTTCAACCATATTCATTCAATTTGTAGTGGTTTCTTTTCCATACTGCTACACAATCTTATAATCTTTATAATAGTGATTGCTAATATATCTAAAAATTAGATAAATAATAAACTTAAATAAAGATAAATGATATCTAAACTCTGTCTTCAACCTTCACAACTTTGAAGGAGGAGGATTTTGGGTCAACTCTCATTGGCAATCACATGAAGAAATCCTCTTAATCTTCAAGCTGTAGCATAGACTGATTAAGCCTTATAAAAGGCATGTAAGAAAGTGTTTTAGAAAAATAAAAACATATATAGTTATAAAATACTTAGTAACTCAAACCGGTAAAGAAAGCAAGGATATATATATTTTTTTAAAGGAAATTAGAAAATTGTTACCTATACTTCTCTAATTCAGAGTGGTAATTGAGTAAGAGAAAATTCAGGTTTAAAAAAAAATATATTAATTGAAATATAATTTTAAAAATTGATAATTAAAAAAAAAATGTTATTTCACGTTAAGAGTTCAAAGCTAAATAGATAAATTATTTTAAAACATTCAAACATAATGTGAATATTTTATATTACATATAAATGTACAGAATATGTGTGATTTGTTACAGACTAGATTTAGAGACATTAGGCAACAGTGTTAATACTATTAATGTCCTTGGCAATTAAACTGGTTATTCACAGACAGTAATCTATATTTCAACTATAACTTAATGAATGAGTCCAAAGTATTTGAAAGAGACACTTTGATGATTTATGGTACATTTCCTAAACTATTAATCTATAGACATTGTAATTATTTTTAAAAAATCAATTTATTATTATGGTAAAAATCAAAGTATCGAATTACAAAAAGCTGTAACGGCAGTGGGAAAAAAAAAGGATTTCAATCATTTGATTATTAAATTGTTAACATTACTATGCTGTCTACAGAATTTTGATAAAAATAAATGTTATAAATAGGGTAAAAGAATATGGGCTCTATAGTGAATGTCATAAACCAAAACATGAGCCATTAAATCCTACTATTAGACCATTGATACCACTTCACACATTTATAAAATTATATCTAGTAATGAAATTTAAAAAAATAAAATTCAGGCTTTAAAAACAATATACTTAGATTTAGAACCTGAACATATCCCTGCGAATACAGTGAAAACTGAATTACTTAGGTGTAAGACAGATTTTAAAAAGAATTTTGTTATATATAGCCAAAATAATTGGGTGTATCGTATCACTAGTACTTTTTTAGATTATGGCCGAAAAACAATTTTTTTATGCCCTCCATTTGAACAAAAGTTTGGAAATTCATGCAATGTAGGTTCTTTTTAATATGTACAATCTGCTGATCAATGAAATACCAAAATACAACAAAATATAATTTCCAACCAATAACAAGGCTATAACATTATTGAAGTGAAAGAATTAAATAAGAGCACAAACCAGCTGTCACCCTACATAGAGGATAGGAGTTACTGTTTTTAAAAAACTTTTAAAAAACAATATTAAGTAGAGGAGTTAAGATCTTTTATTTTTAAGTTATTATTTCTTGCTTTATATACTTCTAAACTACTCCATTTTTAACGTTACTAGGTATGTTCTCTGATGAAAACTAATACATAAATCCCTCTAATCCCATGACACTCTAATGGCTTATATAATTCAATCTCCTCATTAAAAGAAAGTCAAGTAAAAACATTATTTATTATAATTACCATATTTCTCTTTGTTGATCATTATGTGTATATACTTAAAAGGGTGGGCACACAGACATTCAGTGTGAATTATAATAATAATAAAAATATGGTAAAAATATTTGACTATATACTATATATGCAGAGCTTATATCTTTGTGTTGTTCAATGATTGTATATTAAAAATAACATTAAAAGTAAGTCAAAACCTAAAGCAGCTAAATATCTAGGTCTATATTTTTGTGCTTTAAAAAATAAATCTTCACATGGATATTTTGTTATTTATAATCGTCCAATTCATTTTATCCATAAAGAAATAGTTTATCTTAAGTTTTCCCTAAATGGTTGCCTGAATTTTTTTTTTTAATGGTTGACTTTTCATCAATTTGTGAAACATAACATATAAATTAGAATGATTACTATTTAAAGGTGTCGATAGTTCAGGTTTGGGTCAATGTTAAAAAAAGGGTTATGTTTTAAATATTAGTGATTTAGCAGTTAAATTCCACAAAGATAATTAGAAACAAAATCATAAAAAGTGACGAATACTTGATTCGATTAAATTTAACAGCATCATCAAGGTAAAGATTTTAAAAAAACATAGTATGCAATATCTCTAACACAAAATGTTAATCGATTTCTACAAACTAGATATTTTACTTTTACCATATTCCTTTAAATCAGCTCCCAGAACAAAAATATGTAAAGTTAATTTGCTGTCTAAATTTAATTTTTCAAAAAAATTAACTTCGATCATCTTGAAATACACTCAGTTTTCAAAGTAGATTACATAAAAATGAAATTTAAGACTTTATTAACAATACTAATTATTTTCAACTGGCATTTAAATCTAATAAGTTATTGAATAGGTTATTCATTTGCTAATTATAAGAACATGGTAGACTATATTTATTCAAAGATATGTATTAAATGTACCTTCAGCTAGAAAAATATATTTCTTGTAAAACTGAATTTTCAAGGTTTAACATTAAACATGACATTGATATAATTTTAAACAATTATAGAACTTTAAAATTAAATATAATTAAGAATTAACATTTTGAAAAGTTTTATTTTTATTTTTTAAAGATAACTTTTAACCTACTGATTCTTATTTTTAAGGTGAAAATTAAACCAAAGCAAAATTTTGGATATTAATGAATTTTATAATCCCAACGATGCAAAATATGTCAAGAGGTGCAAAGCTTTTTTAGCACAAGTTATTAAAAATAGTCGATTTTAATTTTTTTTGCTGTGCTGTTCAAATGTTTCTTAGTTTAATACTTTTTATGCTTTGAATCAAATCATACATTTGTTTGTTTTTAAACTTGAATTATCTCTAAAAACTGTACGGAATGAAAATAACACAAGAAGTGCCTCTAATATTTACATTTACAAGAAGCTTGATTATAATTTTAATTAACAAAATCATTTGTCAGCAAGTCAAGAACTTGGTTAACACTAAAAAATTATTGCAATAAGTCACATTATTACTGTCATAATAAATGAGATCATCACATAAGATCACACAAATGTCATAGCTTACTTAAGAATGTCATTGACTTATTAATTTATTACTGACCATTTGCTATCACATTGTTTATGCAATGAATCTTCTCAAAATTGAGCTAACGCAAGACACACAAAAATGGACATTAAACCTGCCATTTAACAGTGCATTACATATCAAATGACAAGGTGTAACAAGAAAGAGACTTATTAACATGTGAATAACGTCATTAAATCCTCTAAATATTGCTTTCAATAAAAGCACTTCCTGATAGCTAATGGATTATTAGTAGCAACAAGAGACTTGGGAATCTGATGTTGAAAATATAACAAATATTCAAACCAGCAAAATATTAAATGATGGAAGTCTGACACAAAACTGTTGCATTTTTATATTTAAATTACCATTTTTTATAACATGTAGACTATTTTATTTAAAATCTCTAACATAATAAATTAAAAATGTATCTTCATTTTGATAAATACTATTTGTATAAACTGGGTTATCATAACACTATAATAAAAACAATTATTTCAGTTACACACACACTTAATATGGATTTGATCAAGCTTATCTAATAAAAACAGTTATTATTTCAACAGATCACTTTTGCTTATTGAGCTGCTAGAGTAAACATATTTTCAACTAATTGATATGGAAGTTATAAATATAATCAAGGTGTTAAATAGGAATTGGGAAATATCCTTCACATCCAGTCTGCTCTTACTCTTAAAATTCTTTTTTGATTTTTTTGCTCTTATATATAAAGTAGAGTGGATTAAGAAATGCAAAAATATAAGTTCAATAATGAAATACACATTTTAGTCATAAACTTAAAGTATCTATTGAGATTATTTTTCAAACTAAACTAATTGTTTTTCAAGGAGCATTTACTGTAGTGTCAAGTAAAAATATGAAATATTTAAAGCCTGGTTATTTTTTTATGATGAAAAAACTTAACAGAAACCTAGATGACTTATCAAAACTGATAAAGGAATCACTTGAGTAAAAGCTAATTATATGTGGCAACTTGTATGATTATAACGTTTCATGAAAGTTTTGCCATTTACAGTATGTTAGATAGTTTATCACATCATATATCTTTTCTGCATACTGATGTTAACTTTCTACAGTATATGCCACAGATATAGGTAAGCCAGTGAATCAAAAATGCCATCTAACAAGTGCTGCCATGTATATTTGTTGTTCAGTTCTTAATAATCTTTCGGTTTAATTAAGTTATTTTATTAATTATCATTGTTTGCTTTAAAAAATCTAGTCAAAAATGAGCTGCATTGCAGTTAACTAATCTACAGATGAATTATCAAGAATAATTCACTTCTAAAAATTGCCCTTCAACTTTTTCCATGTTGGAAGTTTCTAAAGTACTTAAACATAAATTGTTTACTTATAAATTAACTATCACTTGTGTTGAGAGTAGAAATATCATCTGAACTGGGTCATCTTGGTGGAACCTTCAGAGATCTACAAAAATAATTTTTAAAAAGGAAAGCATGAGTTAGAAATGGTGGTGTTTTAATAATTATTTTTAAGTATGATATTTTTCCCAGCATGTTATTAAAATTAAAGTGTCAAGAGTACAGATTTTTTTACACATCTTTATTTAAATATAAGTATTTATTGGGATAATGAACTTCATAACTTATTGAAACTGACATTTCTAAATGGAAGTTTATTAAAATTTATGGTAGAAAACTATAAGCAAATATGAAGTACGATCCATCTTAAAAAATATTTTAGTGAAATGTACTTCTTATTGAAGCCGTTTTCTTTTGACAATATAGATTTGAACAATTATTGATTAATAAATGTTGGCATTTTAATTTGGATAAATGAAATCAAAGTATACATATAAATAAATTCTTTTGGCAGATATTTGTGTGTCCCCACTTATGTGATAACTATACACAACTGTTGTTTCTATAATTATTTGTTTAATATCTAATGTAAGCACAAGTTTTTGGAGCTGACAACATTACAGTCATAGGATTTTATTTTAAATTGCAGAGGTAGAAAAATAAACAAAATAAATTTAAATCCACTGCTTTGTATAGATGGTCAGTCACACAAAAGATGATTGATAGCTCACATAAAATTTACTTTATTTTTAGTGACCCTTTCTTGTACTTAATTGAATATGAGACAACTGAAATGAGAAACAGAAACATTTACACTAAATATAGTTATATTAATGAAATTTTGAATAAGCAGTCTTTGAAAATTTACTCATGGGATTATTTGCTTCATGTTCACTCCTTGTTTATTTTTTATGGATAAAGACGACTGCTGCCTTCAAAGTCATGTGGGTTCAGGTCTTTTTTTCTATGTTCTTCAAACAAGTCCCAACGTTAGCTAACCACTTCAATGAAAACCAAAATCTTTCTTTCAATGACTTTTAGATTATGAATTATAGAATAGTTTTATGTAAAAAAAAAATATTTTTAAAAAATTTTAAAAGAACTTAAAATAAATAAAAGCTTTACACATATTATTATTATAAGATGTCTTATATAGCGTGGTACCCCAGTGAATTTATATAAAAAAAATTACAGGTTTTTTTTCCAAGAGGATTCAATATGAAACAAGCAGTAACCCAGTAAGTATAAAACATTAGATCAAGTTTATTTCTTATACAAAGGTTTAACTTTAACTACCTTTTATAAACATTCGATAAAACATTATCTCCTTCTATGAACACCATCAACACAATTAGTAATACATATCATTGTACTACACCACCAACATAAGACAAAAAGATAGGATTGTGTGGTTGATAAACATTTATTTATTTCAAAAACAAAATATTTTAATAACATTCCCTTTTTTTTTCATTACCAATCATGAGTATGTAGCTGTCTACTTAAGAATATAAAAATAAGCAGTGAAGAAAGATAATCTTGTGATCAGATCTGCATCAAATACATTTCATACAGTTGGATAAGCAAGTGCATCATTAAATAGGTGACAAGTCAGCGTCGCTGTGCAACAGAAATCTAACTATATTTTCATATTAGTCACAAGGATAAGGTATATAATTTTAAAACATGTCCAGATGCTTATAAAGATATGGTATATAGGTAAAGAAAAGTGATAGAAATTATTGATGGACAATAACTGGATACAGAAAATTGCTTGAGTGACAGCACATCTGCTGGACAAATACTACGAAGTGATTGAAACGCATCCACTGGACAGATACTATGAAGTGATAGACAGCACATCCCCTGACAGATACAAAGAAGTGATAAACAGCACATTCACTAACAGATACAGCAAAGTGATTGACACCACATCCACTGAAAAATTACTATGGAAAGTGTTTGATCTCACATCCACTGAACACTTACAATGAAACAATGACAACTGTTATAATATAAAATCACTACATGTGATGCGGCCAAAAATTTTTAAAAACTCTCTGGTTATGCACTGGTGTCTTTTTTTTTTTTATAAATTAAGATTATACATCCTAATCACTTATAAATTTCAATTTAATATACAAAATATATGTTAAAAATTATGAACAATTAAATAACGTCTTTTTTTCTATTGTCAATTCATAATTTGGGGCATTGTAAAAATGTATCCTTGAAATTAAGCGCAAAAGAAAAAATTCATAAGTTTTTATGCTGAAGACAATTTTTATTTAGCAGAAAAATTTATTAATTTGTTTGGTATTCAATGAAGCTCTACCATTCTTCTTGACCTTTTTTCTCTTTCATATGTTTTCAAACACATTTAATAATAATCTATCATTCTGTAATAGCTAAAACTGAAGGGGCAAGTGAAAACACACAAGTAAGTGACACATAAAAAAAAAAAAAAAGAAAAAAAAAAAAAGAAGTGAAATTTGACCAGATTATATAGACATCGTTTGGTGAATTTGTATGACAGCATTCAAGAATATGAAAGTTTGAAAAATACTAAATTTTAAAATAAAAAGAAATAAAAATGTGGAATACATTTGTTTAAATTAAGCGAAAAAATATATAATATCAATAATTAACTCTATCCTTATTTGATGTAACAAATTGTTTTAAATGAATTCATATATAGAGTAAATAAAATTTATTAAAATCGAATCACACCCCCCTCCCACGCAGGAGGATATCGCACCCAATAAGGAAGTCCTCACCTCCTACCAGCTTATAGTTTAATATCAAACAAGACAGTTGTATTAAAAAAGTTCTGTACAAATATATGTAGCTTTGTTTAATGGCACTTATGTATTCATTTATTTAACATAATTACCATAAGATTTAGTACGGAAGTCTTCTTTTTTTTTTTTTAATTTTAGTGTAAAAACAATGTTTTTAAATTGGAAGATTTAACGAACTTAAATTAAAAATAGACTTAAACTAAAGTTTAAATACAATCTCCCCTATGGAACCATTCTTGACATTTTAAATCCAGTTATGATTACAGTATATACTCATCTAAAGCCACTTTTTAAAATCAATTTTTTCAGGTGAATAAATGGGGTGGTAGCTTATGAGCAGGTCATAGGAGGTTTATACAAATTTCTCCAGGCACATGAATAATGTAATTGTTATTATTGTTATTTTAGATTGCAAAGGTCCTGGTTTACTGTACACTCTAAAAGATTCAAATATGTTATCAGTAGCTTTAAATATTTATAATTATCTACTGACCTTAATTATTCTTATTTTTCTTCTTCTTGCACTAAAATGTCATTTTAATGTCATTTTTTTTTTTTACAAATTTATGAAGTAAAAAAACGGCTTTACAATGAGTATCTCAAAGTATTAATATGTTTAAAATATGTGTGTGATGCTAAATTGCTTACCTTTTTATTTTATAAAATATACTATACATTTTTAAGCTACAATAAAGAATTTTGTTCAAAATCAATTTTTTAGAAACCATTTTCTAATATTTTTAAATGGTTGCAATTTTTAAAGGGTATTGACTTTGACTATGGATTTAGAAACTTAAATTTTACTTAGAAACATCAGCAAAGAAATACACTTTATCATGTCAGAATAGACTCACACTTCTTGTCAATATAGTGTCATGCTACATGTCAATATAGAATTACATAACATGTCAGCATAGAATTAAGAAACGAACCAAAACCAGAGAAATAAAATAAGAAAAAGAATAATAGAGACACTTCAGGATCCAACCAATTTATTATAAATTACAACATTCATACAACAACATCGTGTGAGTATGTTTCTACAAGCAATAGCATGCACTTGTGTTAGACCAAGCTTAAGATTTCAACAGTTGAAGTAAATGTCCTCAACTCTTTGCCTATGTCAAAGTCATGGTGAGAATACTTCATTGATAAAAACAGATGATCAAAGATGAAAAGTTTAATAAAGTAAGGTACGCTTTAACATGGAAAGAGCAGCCCTACTTTATTCACACTTTATAAAACTTTGCATATTTTATACCGCTAATACAATGGACCATCACAAATTCATAATCTTGCCAGGGCGAATTAAAAAAAAATTCTTTTTTTAAAACCATCTTCTTGAATGTATATTTCCAAAACAATTCACTAAGACACTTTCAAATTAATATACTTTTTCTTTACAAAATTAATTTACCTGGCATAAACAAAGCACTACAACAAAACAAACAAAAATTATGACATAGGCAAAGAGTAAATTCAGTTAAAATAATTGTTTGTGTAAACATTAATGTTATTTTGTAGTACTCAACTGTTACTCTAACTGAACTTCTCACAAATGTTTAATGGGGTTTTAAGGTTTGGTGTTAAATAACTAAGGGAAATTCCAGCAACTGTTGATGTCTCACACAGATCAAAGGTTAGTGGACTATTAGTCTACAGCACTAGTGTGTTACATTGTCAGGTCACCTGGATGGGCATGAGGAGCCTGCAATAGATTGGATACTTGCTGTGCCTGCTGATAGTGAGGAGAAACCACTCTGGCATGACTGCAAACTCGTCATAGATCCTCTGAAATTAATGAAGCATAGGATTAAAAGGTGATTTTTAATTGTTTTACAACATGTGAAGTGGCTACTGATAAAATGAGAACACTGAAATCTTTGCACAGAAATTCTGAAATTAGTTTTTTTAAATGGCAAACAAATCTACAGAGTAAAATTGAATAATTCATTTTAAATTGACAACCAGTGAGTGTACAAAATTAAACTATTTAAGTTTTAAACCCAACTAAATGACATCAGGTGATTCCTGTCATTTTCACTGTCATATTATTGGTCTTATTTTGTGTCCTGCAATGCTAAAATCTATTCTGTATTCTAATTACATATCTCTTTCATAATAACAAAACTAATACTATATTAGAGAAGACAGTTAAATAAGGAGATGGGTGCAATAAATGTATCTTGGCATTTTTTTCCATCCATGCCATCCCTGTGGTGCTACAGCCCATGTAGGGCTTTGGCCTGCCCCACTCAGACCTAACTGATGCTTTTCTTTTTCATGCTTGGATTCCTAGCTGCTGTAGATCTTTTTCCACATCATCCATCCATCCAAGATTAGGTCTGCCTTTGAGCCAATTTACTCTGGGGTTTGGTGGTGCACCCTCTTCACTTCTTTGTCATTTGGCATTCTTTCTAAGTGTCCTGTCCAGCATAGCCTACCCTTTTTTATATTTGCAACTAGATCCTGATTTAGACTATATAATTCCTGGTTGGTTTGTATGCTCCATCCATATTCATCCTTTGTTGGTCCATATATTTTTTGAAGAACTCTTCGCTCCCATGTGTGTAATAGGTTTTCTGCCATTTTTGTTAGGGTCCAAGTTTCACTTGTGTATGTTACAAATGTTGTGATTAAAGTTTTACACATAGTTTTCTTTTTTTTCCTTGTAATGTTTTTACTTTTGAGTATTTTCTGACTTCTGAAGTATGCCCTATTTCCTGCTGATATCCTTTCTTCTATTTCTGTTAGCAATTCATTCTTTTAATTTAATAAAGATCCTAGGTATATGAATTGATTTACTTTTTCAAGTGTGGTTTCTTATTTTAATTGTTTTCATCTGTCTGTTCTTTTCTTTGCATAGTCATGTATTTTGATTTTGTGGTTGTTAACTTCCAGCCCTACTTGTAGAGTTGCGTCTTCTAATTTAATAAAGGCTTTTGACTACTTTTCCCTAACAGTGATAGGTCAAAAAGTGTATGCAAAATACTGAAGGGGCTGGTTGTAGAGAGTGCCTGTTTGTTGTGGGTTACCCTCAGAAAGTATCCTGTTATTGTTCCTCAGGTGTCAATATGTATGTTTCTTATAACTCTCTCTAATTTCTAATGTTAGGTTAAATAGCAAACAATATAGTGAGTCTTCTCGTCTAATCTTAAATTCCATTAACTTTTCTCCCTGAATTTTGCTTTTTGGGTTGTTTATTGTTACATTTATCAGTCTCGTCAGTTTTTTGGGTATGCCCAACTCCTGCAGAGTCTCATATAGATATTTTCTTTTGATGCTGTCATGGGCCATTTTTTGTCCACATAGAGTTGATGTACTGGGATATTATATTCGTAACATTTCTCTAATAGGCATCTGATGGTGAAAAATCTGATCAGTCTTGATCTGTTTTGTCTGAATCCTCATTGGCAGTAACATAGTATTTTTTCAGTGTACAGTTGCAATCTTTTAGCAATTAGCTTGGTCAGTATTTAGTATGTAACATTTAATAGGGAAATTTGTGCATTGAAGTTAGGAACCTTTCTTGTGTATTGGGGTTATTTCTTAGTGCTGTGTCCCATCCTGTTGGTATTTTGTCTTCTTGCAAAATTTTAGTTATAAGTTTATGATTCTGAGCATGAAGTTCATTTCCTCTATATTTAATAAGATCTGCTGTGATGAGGTCTTTTCATGGGGCTATGCGGTTTTTCATAGAATCGATTACTTCTGTAGTTTTTTTTCCAGATTTGGGGAGTTTATTAAAGGGTCTATTCCTCTATGTGGTGGTTGATTGTCTTCATCTTGTCTATTGTCTGCATTTAGTATACCCTCAAAATATTCAGTCCACCTCTTCAGTACTTTACTTATAAGGATAAATAAGGAGATGGGGATGAATGGGTGCAAGAAGTTTGTTATCTTGGCATTTTTTCCCATTCCTTAATATTATTTTTTCAACAATCAACTGAACTGATGTTTTTTTTAACTAAACGAATATTGTGTGTGCAAACCTGAAAGCCGCAGAGGGTAGCAGCTCTGAATGGTACATAACTCTTGACTTGTGAGATGTTAAGGGAAAGTCAAATGAAGGCTTGGTGGTATCAAAATACTTCCACTGGAGGACGTAGTTGCCAGGCTGAGATGTTACATGAGAGCCCTGCATGAGTGAAAAGTAACAGAATGTGACTAATCATCATTGAGCTAAATCTTAGCAAAATATGACAAGTATAATCATTGACCTCACAGCAAAGATGTACAATCATCTGAGTAGCTCAATGGCTTATCTTTAGTGATTTGTTGAGCAAATATTCAGAATGATTGAAATAGTACCAAAAGGACTCCAAATGTTATTGAACTATCACCGCTAAGTTTAACATCTAAGCAAGTAAATAATATTAGAATCTTAGATACAATCTCTGTTCGAGATTCTTCATTTACAAAAATTGTCCTTTGTGATAGATCATCAGTAGAAATTAGACTGGTTAATTAATACAAAGCTGTCCATGGTGTAAACAAATTTAGAACATTATGTATATTTGAGTTTGTGATCATGAGGGACAAAAAATGTCACATTGCCACCACTATCACATTAGGGAAAAAAAATGTCACATTGCCACCACTATCAACTTATGGTTCACCTTATTTTACAAAACAAACATATGACAAATCCAAACAGTGTTAAAGACAATTAATTTTTTAACATTTGAATTCAAGTTAACAACAATCGATTTTGAATTTACCATCTTTTTTTTTTTTTTTAAATAGTAAATGGAAAAACATTTATGACAAATTATTGATCCCTCTAAAAGAAAATTTGGCACAGAAAATGAGAATTTCCATTTCCATTCACAGTCTGACATTTTATTTTTCTATCCACATTCAAAATATTTAATCTGCCTAATTTAAAAACTATAAATTTGAACTGTATCAATTGCGGTGAAGACTCACTTGTACACTATCTCCATCCCTGCATATATTAGGAGGCTCCACAATGCTGACATCACGTCCTACAACCATAGTCTTTTCAATATATTGCACAGATCCTATACTGCCTGCTGTCCCGCTAACATGGTGCTGGTGGTGTGGCTGCTGGGAAAGTGGTTTCCTGCACAAAAACACTGTGAAGGTCACATCACCTTTGAGAATGTCAAAGTCCCAGGTAACAACACTGCCTTTCTCAGGCACTTCCATTAACACCTAGCATCAATATTAGAAACACACATTAAATGACACAGGAATAAAATACATTTGTTAATAGATTTTTCTTAAAAATTTAAACATTATAAAATATTTAATTCCCTAGCCAAAGATAACATTAATCAGACGATTTTCTTTTTTTTAAAAAGTGCAGTTTATTTCTACTTGAATGTGTAAATTTGCGATTATTTATCAGTGGACAGTTCATTTGTATTAAGGAGCTAAATGAAATACTATTAAGTTATTAAGATATCTATTGTCTTTCAAATTATGTTAACTTTTTTTTTTTTACTTAACTGTATGAAGGTGAAAAGTGTTAAGTTGCCTGTCAAACTACATTAACTTACCTATATTTAAGTTTTCATAAAAGTGTTGTCTATCGGATTAAGATTTCTTCCAACAAAATCCTACTAAGCCATGAATACCGAGTTCAGATATTTTACCTCATGTGGAAATTCCTTTGCTACAGCTGCAGTCTGGTACAAGCTGTCTGTACTTAAAGGTTGTTCTTCTGGTGACTTGTCAACAAGCTCTTCCTGGTATAGTGATTTGGGTACCAGCCCCCCCTCAGGGACATCACACTGATATTAAAAAGATATTATTACACCAATGCAAAATAATTCTTAAAGTAAGTACATTACAAAATCTTCAGTGTTTTATTTTGACACAAAATATTTTTATTCTAGTGTAAATTCTTTTATAAATCCAAGGATGCTAAAAAAATTTTAAGAGATGTCCAATTTTAACACTGTCTTTAGCTCCATGAATATCTTATAGATTCCTATTTAATTAAGTAGTAATATCTTGATGTTTCAGCTACCTTGGTCAAAGTTTGTAGCTAAATTGTATTTATTCCTCGTCATGTCAATGTGTCCCTGAATTGCATGTAAATTTGTTCCATAAATTTTTGACTGAGGTATAATGTAAAGCTTCTTTGAAACCTAATGTAGACTTTAATAAAAAATCCATTGTGCAACTGAAATTTACCAAAGACATTTAGTAATAAAATGAATCGAGTGGTACCAATAATTTCTTGACACCAAAAAGGCAAAACTTAATGACAAGCAAGTAGCTTACATAACAGTCCCCTCCAAGGAAATCAGGAATGTATTGCTTTTCCATGAACTCCACAAGGCCACCAGGACCAAGGTAATCTTTTCCACCATAGATCATGAACTTATTGCGAGTATTCTCATCAATGAAAGGACTGACAAGTGTCCACAGTACGGGAAAAACACGAGGGGCTCGAACAATGAGCAGCCGGCCCATTGTCTCTGGATAATTTGCTTCAACAGTTTCAATAATCCTCAGTAGGGCCCGAATTCCAGGTCGCCAGAGATGCCTCATACTGAGGCCTTCAAGATCAACAATACATGTGCAGGCACTGCATGAGGAAAAAAAAAAAAAAAAAATAACTAAACACCAACTATGAATAAATTGAATGACGTTAAGGTATTTATTGATTGATAGAAAAAATATAAGCTTAAAAGAAAATGACAAAGACTTGTGTCCTACCTAACAGGATATCCACGCTTCTGAGTAGCTTCCTCTGCTCTTTTCAATCCTTCTTCATTGACAGCTAGAACCTATGCTCCGTTATAAAAAAAGACAATATAGATAAGGAATAGATCTAAATTAGAAATAGATCTATTGAGGAAGCTTTTTTAAACCAGAGCTTAGTGTACCAGAAATTAATTTGTTTCCTATATTGACAATATATTAAATTTCTTATAAGCAAGCCTACAGGTTCACCCCACTCATTAACAATACTTTGTTTTACCTATTGTAATGCTTTTCACTTACATGTCTCAGTACAGCTTCTTCTCCTACAGATCTCATCAAACCTTTAACATCCATCTGACCCAGTTTGATAATGTATAATGGCCTTCCCTCTGAAACATACAGCCAAAATTTATTACTTTGAAAGTTTTAAAGCTTTTAAACAACACCCCCCCCCCCCCCCCCCCCCCCATTGAATCAAAATAATTATAGCTTACCTTTGTCACAGTAGTGCCAACCTCCAGGGTAATATTTTTCCAATACCTCTGGCGGTTTGTATCCATCAAGAATTCGATCAATGTTGTGCAGCTTTCTCCAAGCAAGGGAGTGCACCAACATTTCACGGGCCTTTTCTACATTAAACTCTCTAGCTTTCAAAAATCTCAGAATGTGAGCGTCCTTTGGTATCTGTAAATTAAAATAATTAATTGATAACCTTAAAATAATATCTGCCATGTGTGAATATTTCAAATAATTTAACACAGCAATCCCTCGTTAAAACAGATCATTAAAAAAATTGTATAAAATATATATCAAATAGTACAAAATAATTTCAGGCGCATTTCTTTACTGAAGTTTTAGTTCTGCAAGTGTTAAACCCCATCCGGGTGGAGGATGGTGTTTCGGACATTTTCTACAGTTTAATTTACATATTAAGAGTTGATCATTTAGAGATTTTTATTTTGATATGATATATACCATAATAAATCTAAAGATGTTAGGGTTTGGAAGTCAAACAGTTTTCAGGTAAGCTTATTAAAGCTTTTATTATTTTAAATAGCTTAAAAAAATAGTTTGCTGTTTTACTATATGTCCATAGATATGATGTATTTTAGGAAATCTTTTAAAAGAATTTTTAGATCTAGATTTTTCAGTAATAAACTAGGACAAGGTTTGTAAAAAAATTGCATTAGCTCAAACCAACAAGAATTATAAAGTTATTAAATAGAAAGGTCAATCATTTAGTATGGATCTGCTCTAAGGGAGGTGTAGTTTGATGTTATGGGGCTGACATGAACTTAACTCTTTCTCTCCGGAATTATTTTCCGTGTTCTGGCGGAATGATCTATTTTGCATATTTGTTACACACTACTATGTTATCTCTAAACCATCATAACTTTTTTGTTACATCAGAAAATGATAAGTTTGGTATGGAATTAAAGGGGAATGCATGCTCTTTATAGACAATACAGACTTAGGTTTAAATTTTAATATATAAATGTGATTATGATTTAAGGAAAATAAAAATTGTAAATAAAAAGCTCACCAAATGTTCACAAAACGCTCATTCCAAGTCACACAAAGAGAAATATATAATCCAAAGAGTAACAAAAACGTGTTTTTTTTCTGAGCTTTATCCATATGAGCATCACAAATAATAGTGATAACATTAAAAAACAGAAAACATGAAAATCCAGAGTATATTATCCATTTTCACCGCCACACAAAAAATGTCCGAAAAAAAACTAACTATTTCCACTGGAAACAATCCCTTGATATAGAACATATTTTCACTGTATCTTTGTATGTACTTACATTTTTTATGGTAAATGGAATATTTACAATCAATTTGTCATATCTTTTCATCTGGGTTTAGCTATGGTAAGGCTGAAAAAGATCCATATGGGTGTGCGGATTTGACTCACATCCAGCACAAATATATACTGGTACAGCTCGCCCTGTTTTATAGTGTTAGCACACTGTCCTTTTTGGAGCTAATAAGCACATGTTTTGCTCTGATAAGTCTTGTTGGAATATGGATTTTAATTGTGAATAATATGTGTGTCTAGCAAAGTAAGCAAATAGTCAAGGTCATTTGACTTGCTAGTCACAATACAAGCTCCAAATTTACACCTACATTTTTCAAATTCAAGTAAAAACCTGAAATTGTACTCAGTTTTAGTGCTAAGATCAGCAGCTTTCCTTTTAGAATCTCCATTATTTGTAGTAGGAATAGTATTAGCTCTTCTACAAGGCACTTAGGCTGGGGGCTGGTTGCTCATCAGCTGATGAATTATCAATTTCATTATTTCGCCACCAGTACTACTAATACTACTACTAGGATTATAATTATATGATTCATTAGAATCAGCCTCTGCATCAAAAATCATAAAATCACTGTCTGAATCGTCATCAGAGTAATATTTTCAACCTTTATTAGATCGATCACCAAATGGGTCAGGTCAAGATTTCATGGACAATCAAAAACAACCACTTCAAAAACTTCGTTCTAAATAAAAACTGGTTCAAATAAAGAAAAACTGGATGTTTTTCAAAGGGAAATAATTCTAGATTTGATTAAAATTAACTAAAAACCAATAGCTAAGAAAACAACCGAAATAAACAGGTTTTTATACATGCCATCGTCGATACGCCAGAAACTTCATTTAAAATTGACGATGGGAGCGTTGATCCGGAGAGAAAGAGTTAAGCGTAAAATTCTCACCTTGCCCTTGTGTGTTTTTTGAAGCCACATTCTTAACTGCACAAGCTGGCTTTCTTCCACAGTAGTAAGATGACCCAGAAATCTGGCAATATAATCATCATCAATCTTGTCTATCCCAGGTTCAGTTTTAGGGGCACTTCCACTCTCTGATGACAGGACAACTGAAAAATGAAAATTAAAACAATGATTTATTTAAAAGAATATCAGTAGAAAAGAGTATTAGAACTTATAATTTAGAGACAAGTAATAAGGGCTTTATTACTATAATAATAGTTGAGTTTGGTTGGCAACATGAGCCAGTTCTGATGATCTGAGAAAAGGCAAACAAAAGTGTCAGAACAAGAGCTAGAGATAGTTAAGAAATTGTTGAAATAATATTTTTGTAAGGTGAACTTAGGCATAACAAAATTTTAAACACTGAATTTCGTACCAATCCAGTATTAAAAAGTTAAACACAAGTGTTGGAACAATCTTATCTGACAAAGCTAATCACAAATGTTCAATTATCAACCAATCTTGTAACAACAAGGTTAAAAACCATAAAAGTTGAACCAATCTTGTTTGATAACGTCAAACACAAATGTAGAATCAATCTTTCAAAAAAATTATATTATGAAAAAAGTAAAATGTTTACAAAGTTTTTATTGCTCTCAATACGTTATTTGATAATAATTTAACATTCATTTGATTTTAATTAAAGCTTTGCTGCATGTTGTTTTAAATTGTTAGTTGATTACATCATATTAGTATTTTTAAAAAAAAGAAAAGGGCTTGATAAAAGAAAGGTGCTGCTTAAAAAATAGACATTCATAATGAAAATTAATAAATTTATTAATCTTAAATGATTGGGTATGTGCCCAGGATAAAATTTAACAGAATAATTTTCAAAGATCAACTACTTTAAATGGTAGTTAAAGATACACTGTAATATAAATTGAAAAATAATACAGGCAATTTCTTGAAAAGTATTATCTCATAACTGAAAGTGATCTTATGGAAATAGTCCCTGTATCACCATTAAATGATCTGCTTATATAAATCTCTAGTTGTAAACGTTAAATACCCTCAGGTGGAGTTAGGGATTTCCTGTGGATGGATGCAGCTGTAGCACCAAGAACTAAGCTGTGTTGGCTTTGATGACTTCCTACACTGTCAGACCGACTCCTAAGCCCGCTGTCCTGACTTGGGTTGTCTTCTTTTTCAGATTTTTTTAGAGCTGGAGGGCCATCCCAGGGCAGAATATGAGTTACACCCTCAGTAATCAGTTCATTGATGTAGTACTCAATCACCTCTTTTCCCTGAAATGAACAAAGTCATAGAAAAATTATATATAAGGAAGGAGCTATTCTGCTTTTTTTGCAGATATGTCTTTAGTCAACATATTAATTAATAGATTAATATAATAGTAGATGAAATAAATGGAAATAAAATAACTTGTTAGTTTTAACATTAAATCATATGCATTTAAGGTAATCTTCAAATGTCTCACTTTTTTCACATTGGATGTATACTGCTTCATTGCAATCTTTTCCACTGTACTTTCAAAGCCAAAAAAATGTTTAATATCCAAGCTAGCATCCTGCTCAAAGCAAGTCCAATTAGGATTTTCTGGATGGACCTGATATATTGACACGAGAATTCAAAGAAATTAAGTTTCATTCAATTAACAAAAATTAATGTAATTAAATGAACTAAATAAACTAGTTTTACATTTTTAAACAATAATGAAAACACATCTTTACATATGAAATATGCTTTACTGAAACAAAAGCATGATCTCTTTTTGTATTTTATATAAAATAAACTGAATTTTAAAAAAAAATGTGGTGAAAAGGGTATTATAATAGTTAATTTTAATAAGACATCAATTAACTATAATATGGATAATAGATCAAATATATTCAAATTTCATTTATCCATATTTTTATCAAAGTTAATTATTTTCACATGTGTCACTTTAAACATTCATTTGAGACATATGGTAGGGCTTTCAGATACTAATGTCTGTCAAACGACTTCTGAATGCATTCTGTATATGACTTAGTACACTGGTATCTGCACCAACACAACATTGGTCAGTGCATTGTTTACTGAATAAAGTCAGAAACAGATGTCAACCCCATTTTTATACCTAGTCAAAACAATGTTTATCTTCTTTTATTAGTCATTAAAATAGTCATATCCCCCACCCACAATTCATTATCATGGTATAATGCTGTTGGCAATGAATTTGGCATATTGTTAACATATAAATACAAAATAAATAAATTTGTTTTAAAATTATGAAGCTTGTAATTTTAATTATATAAATATATTTTTAAAACCTTAAAAACACATAAATACTTAAAAATGTTTCTAAAATAAAATCCACTACCGAATAATGACAATGTTCATAGATAGTAAGTCTTGAGTTAAAGCTCTCATTGTGTGCAATAATATCCAAAGTCCTTGCTCTGCGGTTTAAGTGATTCTTCTGAATGAATATCACATGGTCAACTCCAACAATCTGAAAATAAACAACATAAATGCTTATTGATGCATTGAAATAGCTTTTTTTATAGAAATCTAAGGAAAATTTAAAGAGTTAGTAAAGTGTAACAAATAAAATAATAATTGTGACGATATAACTCCCTGTGGCGATACAGCCCATGTAGGGCATTGGTCTGGCTCACTACTTCCTTCCACTCAGACCTAACGAATGCTTTTCTTTTCCATGATATAACTTGTCTAATATGAAAATAATAAATTAAATTTGTTCAACTTATTTGTTAATTCAAGAGGGTCTATGCAATGAGAATTTTCTCATATTTGCACTGTTTGATTAAAATTAACATCCGTAATTATTTTTTCCCCCAAAAGATTTTTGCTTTCAATCCAATTTTTGAGATCTTTGCATTTTTCAAAAGAATTTACCTTAAGTTAGTGCGAAGTAGCAAGCAAGTAATACTTTTCTATATCCTAACATAACTAGTATGATCAAAGCAACTGTCAGCTGACTTTATAAATAATTAAAATATTTTATTTTAAAGATTTTTTGGTAGAAGTACAAGATTTGCAAACAAATCCTGTTTTTAATATTAAAACTTAATATTTACATTTTAAACTTTGATATATTTCCTTTTTTTCAACTTTCTGTGGAGTCATGCAGGGCAGTGATATTCTAAACAAAACTAACTGTCAGGATCACCCAATATCTTTATGATTTTGAATATAAACTGTTAAAAGATTGGTAATTAACATAATAATAAGAAAGAAGACAAGAACAGTAAAATGAAAAAAATATTTACCTTTCGCAAAAGATAAGGGGCATCAACATTGAGCTTGCAACGCCTCTCTACAATGTGCTCAGCACCATCTTCTGATTTAAATTCATGTATTATATCACTGCCAAGGAAAACAGGAATCATCTTACAAGTTGGAAATCGCTTTTCGTAAGCCTGGAAAAAAGAAGTAGGCCTATTCATTTTGCTAATAAAAAAAAAAAAACAATAAGATTTTTAAAAAAAACAATCATATTGGAAAAAATGTCAAATTTACTATTAGCCATTTAAGGGTCCATCCATAAAATAAATGACATGCTTCTAAAAAAAAAGGGGGGGGGGGGGGGGGGGAATAAATGTCTATATGAGAAATTTTTGACAATGTGTGATAAATGTCTACTTTATCCGAGAAATTTGTGACTATGAAAAATTGGTTGTGGTCAAATATCAGTCATTTCACATTAGGCCCTCGGGGATATTTAGCCCATACAGTCTCTGAGGGAGGGGGGATATCAAATTAGATGTATGCAGACATGTTTACCCTCGAACTCCGAAAATCATACAATATTGTCTAAAAAATCCTATAACACAGTACCTAAATGGTAGATAAATAAACATAACGTATATTTAAAGCATATATAACTACTCGCATCGCGTGTCTAGTGGAATCGAGTTAAGCTGATGTCAAAAAAGGTAACTTCTAAAAGTAGAGGACCGACATTTATATTTGCAATCTTCAGTAACTTTGTTTTGCAGACGTTTATCGGCTATAGATATTAATTGATAATAAGGTGAACGTGCAGATCACATTATCACAGTCTGTCATTGGTAAAAATAAAGTTACTGGCGAAATTTAAAGTGGTTCAAACTCCAAGTCAGATCAGAATAAAATTTATTAAGATAAGAATTAATTAACAAATTAATGCGTCATTTTAAAAAAAACTACCAGTAACTTGAGATTTACTTTTTAGGAAAATGTTTTTTTAAAATAAGAATCAATATCCCTTATGCCTAGTTCCCGTTAACATATTACATTCTGATAACTACCACAAGCTGTAAATGGGTGAAAGGAAGAGGGGGTATTAAAAATCGTACAGCTGTTTAGCGTGATCTAAAAGAGATTTCAAAGGCCCGCTCGGATCCTAAAAAATATGTCGAAATCTAATATTGCTGCTTGATAAAGTTGAGAATGCATTCTCTAGTTTTCTTAGTTTCTGTACTCACCAGCCGCAGTTCAGCGGTAAGAAATAATTGTCACAAAATTATGTCATACAAGACTAGTAGGACCATGAGAATGGGACCAAGAGGAACAGGTGCCAAAATCGTCATTAGAAATTACTTTAATAGTGAATAAAACTATGAAATCCCATTTACTTCACAAGGTCAAGGGGCGCTAAAATTATTCCTTTTACCTGTCCATCCCACATTTTTCTATATGGGTTGCTGGGGCTTCCTCACAGTGATGCTGCAAATATTACACAATTTTCATAATTTTATTTCCATTTTTAATCCAATGTGACATCTTTGGGTCGTGGTGCTAACAGTAACCCACTTGAGTAACTACTGTTTTTAGCTACTAAAAATGGCGCTTAGTGACCTAAATAAATGTCATGTTTATTTTTTGAAGTGGCTTTTGCTACACGGCTACCAGAATTGAGAGGTTGGGATTAAAAAACCGTTTAAAATATTTTTGTTGGGTTTGTAAGACCAAAGCCAAATGAGGTATCAAATGAAAGATAATTGAATGTACTATACATTTGAAATCTTAATTCTTCATTTTGACTAAAGTAACTACCACAAATGACATCCAAATAGCATTGAGTTTAATGTGTCCCGGGTCCGAAAGGAGGCGCTGCGTGTCCATGTACATTTTTAAAAAATTATTTGGAATTATTTTACCGAAGTACCTAATCATGTTTGTAAATGTAAAATGTTTGAGTTAAAAATTTAGGCTGATTTTTACAAGCGTAGCCGTGACGTCATTTGCGTGGATTCACTCCCCTTATTTTTTTTATTAGAGTTATATTTTACTTAAATTACGATGGCATGTTTTTTAATTAAATTTTTATTGGTTGATTAAATATAATGATAAAATTTGATTGGTTGGCTGATTTAGTATTTTATGTCGTCTGCCATGATGACCACACGTGTTTTATTCCTGTTTCATTAATTTTTGGATATTCTTTTCGTTGGAACCTGAAATAAAGTGTGTAAAAGTGTATTCCATGAAAATGTAAGTTGGGTTTTCATTACTTCTTTATTTTATAATTAATTTTGGCCACTTTTCTTTGTTTTTTTAAAACTTTCCTACTTTTCAGGGTCAAAACCCAGCGCCACGTTAGGCTAAGGCGAGAGTGTCAAAACGCTGGTTCCGATAGGGTCAAATCCTGTTAGGGAGAGGGTCAAAACCCTGTTAGGGAGAGGGTCAAAACCCTGTTAGGGAGAGGGTCAAAACCCTGTTAGGGAGAGGGTCAAAACCCTGTTAGGGAGAGGGTCAAAACTCTGTTAGGGAGAGGGTCAAAACCCTGTTAGGGAGAGGGTCAAAACCCTGTTAGGGAGAGGGTCAAAACCCTGTTAGGGAGGAATTTAGGGTTCAGGTTAGGGTGAGGGATAGATTTAGATCATTTTTTCATTTTTAAAAACTTTTTATTCGTAATTTTAGCAAAAAACATGAGTTATTTTATTTTTCCACGGCCGTCATCTTGGTTGTCCCGACCCGTGAACACGTAAAAGTTCGCGGGTCGGGGCAACCAAGATGGCGGCCATGGTAAAAGACGCGGCTATCTTTCTAAAAATTTACCAAAATTTAATTTTAATTAAAAAAATTGGCAGCGTCTATGTCAATGCTTCCCCCTGAATTTGAAGGCCAGACTGACAAGCAACTTGAACCTAAATCTAGGAAAAGGAATTGTAGACCAAGTTAGCCATGTATTACTGTATTAGGCTGGAATCCCTACAATCAGTTCAATGAGTGAGTCAACGGGTGTGGGTAAGCCTAGATTTACTATGGCTATGGCAGTCTATGCCAAATCTATGGCCTTACCTTAGCCATACATTTGTCAGAGATTCTCAGACTATACTATAAATAACTAACTAAATCCTTAGTGTAACTGATTATAAGCATTTCTTTAAGAAAAAACAAAAAAAGTATAAGTAACTTACTGCCATGACAAGCTCGAATGGGTGCTTGTACACCCTTACGGGTGATTGATAAGTCTGGACCATTCTTGAGGTCTAAATCGTCTATAGACATGTCAGCCTAAGTACATACTCCATTGTAGATGAATGGTGAAGGTTATCTCTTCTCAAACATATTTCAAATTATATTTGAATCAACTATGTTCCTTTCACTTTGTTTCTGTCTAATAATGGAAGGATAGACAATCGATCACAGAGGGGAAATAGTCGATGTAGCAAAATATAGAAAATATATGTACTTGTATTTAGATATTCTAACCTTTTCGATACCAAACCGAAATCGACAAATTTACTAACATTACAATTCATAAGCAGCATATTGAAGAAAAAAACGTTTAAAGGGTAATGTAGAGATTTTCAGCTATTTTTTTAAAACAGGAAAGGCTTAAAAAGATTTTGTAAATAAATTATTTATTTAAATAGCAAATATTATTTACATATTTTTTTCAACGACTATACTAGTCTATAGTTATAGCATTTTTTTAAGAATTGCGAAGAATAACACGATAGGATTCACAAATATTTAAGATTTAACTTAAACGTTTTTAAATTTCCACTAATTTTCTACTATCACGTGACAAATCAAAAATGTTTCCCCATTGACAAAATTTAAATTAAATAAACCGTTTCTGTAAAATTAAAATTCGTTTATAGCGAAATTAATACGTAGTCGACTACACTTGTACTTAATCCTAGCTTTAAAAACTGATGACTACTTCATATTTCAAAGGAAACGCATCCGCTGAGAATAATTTTAAAATAAATAAGAAATTAACAAACATTAATTCTTTAAAACAACTACTAGAGATTATTTATAATTATTAATTTGATGTTATTTTAATAGATTTGTTATGTCAAATGTTTGGGGCTTTGAATCTGATAAGCATGAAGATTATATATTAATACACTATATAACTTAATATAAGTATACTATTCTATTATAAAATATAAACATTGTTGAGCCTACACTATTTTTATGTGCTTTTCGGGGGCGGTGTCAATGTAATATCGATGATTTAAACCGTTGACTAATTCATAGAAAATTGGAGAGCATTATTCACCGACACAGGAAATATTTTGCTTAACAATCGAAATGCGTGTCGAACCCAGTGAGTCGCAGGATCAAAAAAACAATATGAAAAATACTTTTGAAAATAAAAAAAACACCCTTTTTCCAAAAATGTACTACAATAGCCCATTGCCACTGCCTGCTGTAGGCCTATAACTATAACAATAACATGAAAGTCACTCAAAACTTCAGAGTCGTTACAGCCATATGACTAGAAATCGATGGGGCGCTCATGAAATACAATGACAAAATCGCAAGCTAATAAAAGCGTGTACGAAAAAGAAGACGATTCCCACAGAGGCCATCTATAAATGACGTCACACAAATTTTGCCGATTTTTGACAACCCCCGCCCCCATCGTCACAAAAGTTAGCCCCCAAAACTCTCAAATATATCGTCACAAATCTCTGCACCCCCCCCCCCCACATAAAAAGGTCCATGTGTCCACTACTGTCCTTTACAAACCCTTAACTCTTAAGAAATTCATCTCCCCTGGATATCAAATTACTGCACCTGTGCCTGTGTCAGAAACATTTCACTAGAACAGTGGTTCTTAACCAGGGGTAAAAGTACCTCCCCAGCCCTGAGTACATACAGTTCTTAAATACATTTACCTCCTGACCTTCAATTAATTTGTTTTTGTTCTTGTATTTGTTATACTGTGGACTAAGTTTAACAAGAAGAATTACATCGTGGAAGTCAGGGGGGGGGGGGGGGCGACATCACGAGCTTACCGGACCGGTATAGTACTATATAGTAAAACAAAATAATGCGTTCACAAAGAAATTTGACGCAAAATTTTAACGTGTGAGCTGAAAAAAATATTCGACAAAACTTCTGATCGATTAAATTTCCGTCGATCAATTTTCCGTCGAAGAAATTTCTTTCAAACAAATTTCCGGATACAGGTGACACCAACCCTAGCTACGCCACTGAATGTAATTGCTGCCATTGCTGCTTTTTTTTTTTTTTTTAATAAGTTTTTATGCATTTTGATTAAACATTAAATGTTTTTCTGGTGAGTTTTGTTGGCGCATTGCTTGTATTGGTAATTTTTTTCCTTGTTTATAAAAAAGTTAATTAAAGAAATAAAACTATGATAGCTAAATTATTTAATTATTTTAAATTTTATTACAATATAATTTATATTATTATTATAATTAATTATTATTAGGTGTCTTATATAGCGCGGTACATAAAGATATTAGAAAAAGAGACATAATCGTGACAATGAAATAAAATACATGTATGCAATAAAGAACAGCTGTATAAAGACAAAACAAAAACTAATGCATATTCACCCCATCCACCCCAGAACTTTTACATGACAAGCCATGGACGGCGGCCAGCAGCATCGTTTATTGGTCAGATGTGGGGAATCAGTCGGGGTAGTAGAGTTTAAAGAGATGTGTTTTGAGTGCAGTTTTGAAGGCTGTGATGGTTGATATATTGCGGATGTGTAGGGGAAGAGAATTCCATTGTTTGGGGGCACAGTAAGAGAAAGATCTTTCGCCGTATGTTTTTGTGCGAGTCTTGGGGACAGAAAGAATACGCCCGTCTGCCTACTTATATTAAGGACACCAACCATGCTCTACAAACCTTCGAATCTTTCATAATCCCTCCTGAAAAGAAACATCATCTATTTCAAAATTACCACAACAGTACTGCCATCTCTAAAACCTTCACCTGGTACAATTGACCCCCTCAATATAACTGAACAAGTAGTAGCCAAACTTCTCAAAAACCTAAAGCCCTATAAAGCACCCGGACCTGACTGTATTCCAAACATTGTCCTAAAGACCCTGGCTGACAACATCGCCCCAACCATCACCCGCATTTTCCAAAAGTCGCTTGACTCCGGCAAACTCCCACTGGACTGGCTTGATGCAAATATCACTAGTGCCTACAAGAAAGGTGACCGCCACAACCCAGCAAACTACCGCCCAATATCCCTGACCTCCGTCCCATTCAAAATTCTAGAACACATCATCTGTCGTCACATCATGAACCACCTTGAACACTACAACATTTTGACCACTCTAAACCATGGTTTCCGCTCTGGATACTCCACTGAAACTCAATTAATCATCACCACCAATGACCTCCTTGCCTCCTATGACAAAGGTAACCAGGTCAACATGGCAATTCTCGACTTCTCCAAGGCCTTCGACACTGTTCCACACAGCCTTCTTCTACACAAACTCCACCATTACGGCATTACCGGCAACCTTCACTCCTGGCTCTCAACATTTCTAACAAAAAGGACCATGCAAGTAGTGGTGGATGGCGCCCGATCAGGCAAAGCCACCGTAGACTCAGGAGTTCCTCAAGGCACAGTACTGGGCCCCCTTCTCTTTCTCTGTCACATAAACGACCTCCCTGATACTGTAAAATCTCAAGTGAGGCTGTTTGCAGATGACTGTCTTGTCTACAGAGAGATAATCGACTACGATGACCACAACCAACTTCAAGCAGATTTGGAGTGCCTTATGAATTGGGCAGACAAATGAGGCATAAAATTTAATGAAACCAAATGCTACATAATGAGCATCTCAAAAAAAAAAAAACCCATCAAGCTATATGTACACCCTAACTAGGACAATCCTTCAACAAGTAACAAATAATCCATACCTTGTAATTCTCTTCTCAAATAACCTAAAATGGTCACCCCCACATAAACAAAATTTAAAAAAAATCAAACTCCACACTAGGTTTTATTAGAAGAAATCTGCGCCACTGCCCAACATCCTGCAAACGAAATGCCTATCTTGCACTCGTTCGTCCGTTACTAGAATATGGTGCAATAATCTGGGACCCATACCTAAAGCAAGACGTGGACAAATTGGAGCGAATGCAACGTAACGCAATGCGCTTCATAGCACGTGACTATAAAACCACCACTCCTGGCTACGTCACTGGCCTTTTAAACAGATTTGACATCCCCACTCTCAAGGACAGACGAGAAAAGATCCGCCTAACATTCTTATATAAAGTGGTCATGGGGCTAATGCCGGCCATCCCAGCAAATGATTATCTCACCCCACAGAAGCCAGGCCGATTAATTAGAGCCAAACAGTCACTTAATACTGACTTAACATCTGACAACCCCATGAGAAATTACACCCGAAACAATAACAAATGCTTCACTGTGCCTCGGAGTAACACAGTGCAACATAAGCAGTCATTCTTTCCACGCACCATAATCGCTTGGAACAACCTGGACAATACCGCCGTGAACTCGACAACGATCGAAAGCTTCAAGGCCGCCCTGGCATCTGCTAGGAGCCGTTAGATTGGCAACATCGCTTCCCCAATCGTTGCACATATGCCAGTATATTCATGCAGCAACGTACCGAACCAGAACCAGAACTTGATGTATGTTCTTTATACATCTCTATCCCCCACACTGACGGTCTCTTAGCTCTCAAATTCTTTCTCGAGACTAAGCCCCATCCTTCAATACCCAGCAACACCCTCCTCCGATTGGCTGAACTGGTCCTTACCCTCAATTCGTTTGAGTTTGGTGACCAGTTCTTCGACCAAATCAGTGGTGTTGCTATGGGGACCAAAATGGGACCCAGCTATGCATGCTTGTTTATGGGACATTTCGAACACATGGTCGAAAGCAGCTATACTGGACGTCTCCCCGAATTCTTTAAAAGGTACATAGATGACGGTATAAGGGTCCTTACCCTCAATTCGTTTGAGTTTGGTGACCAGTTCTTCGACCAAATCAGTGGTGTTGCTATGGGGACCAAAATGGGACCCAGCTTTGCATGCTTGTTTATGGGACATTTCGAACACATGGTCGAAAGCAGCTATATTGGACGTCTCCCCGAATTCTTTAAAAGGTACATTGAGGACGGTATAAGGGTCACCACCATGGAGAGGAGTGAACGTGACCTTTTCATTGACTTTGTAGGCTCCTTTAACCCTTCCATTAAATTCACATCTCTTATCTCTGAGACATCAGTCTACTTATTGGACATCACAGTCACCCTTCACACGGACATCCTATTCACCTCCGCCCACTTTAAGCCTACTGACAGCCACAGCCACAGCTATCTACTCTACTCCTCCTCCCACCCTAAATCCTGTAAAGACTCAATTCTTTTTTCTCAATTACTTCGTCTTCGTCGATTTTGTCAGTCGGAGGAGGACTTTTGGGACAAAGCACTTGAGATGATAGACTATTTCCGATGTAGGTCTTACCCGGAGACAGTACTTTCATCAGCCCTTCAAAGGGTTAAGAAGATCACCCGTGCTGATGCCTTCAGGCCTCGCCTGAGCGACAATGTTGACAGGACCAAACTTATGATCACTTATCACTCACACAATCTTATAGCTAAACGTGTTTTCCTTAAAAACCATTCTATATTACTCGCAGACGAAAATCTGAGAGACCTCCTTGTGCACAGTCGTATCAACGCTGCCCCCTCCCACTTCGGGACCAAGCCATGTGGCCGCAGCCGATGCAACACTTGCCCTTTTGTCTTCCAGACTCAAAACATACATTTCCCTAATGGCAGTTTTCAGATACGCGGCGGTTTCCTTTGTACTAGCCGCAATGTTATCTACGCCAGTGCTACTCAAAGTGGTGATCCGCGGACCGGTGCCGTTTCGTGGCTCATCATTCGCCGGTCCGCAGAAGTTTTCAAAAAAACTCATTTCGCTACCACGTCAGTACAAGAAAAATAGTGCACCGGTCCCTGGTGCAATGGAAAAATATTCCTACCGGTCCGCTATACTAAAAAGTTTGAGAAGCACTGATCTACGCTATTGTTTGCACCCGCTGCCAGATGTCATACATTGGGGAGACAGGACGCCGACTCTCTGACCGGTGTACTGAACACCTCCGTAATATTACACAAGATAAACAGTGTCCTGTCTCCAAACACTTCAAAAGAGCCGACCACCAGGGCAAGGCGGACTTTTCAATATGTGCGATTGTGGCCAGCACAAACACGCCCAGCCGGGTGAATTTGGAGCACAAGCTTATTTTGACCTATGACACCTGGTATGAATGTCATGTCTTTATTCACTGTTTGAACTTAGATCCACCCCTCAACGTCACGACCTATCGCAGTGGACTTACTTCTCCTCTTTTCTTTCCCTCTTCCCTATTTAACCTTTCTCCCACTTACTTTCTGTCACAAATCTTTTGCTGCCCTCTTGGACACTACTTCTAAGCTAAGTGCTACATTATATTTTTTGATACATTTTTAAAATTTTATTCGTTTTTCTGTTTGCTCGCTGCCGACACGTTCGTTGTTTTGTTGCGTTCCTTTTATCAGGTTTAACCTTACTGTGTTTTACTAATTTCCTAGATAGGAAGGGCAGGAATTCGAGCAAAAGTTGTGGCAGTGAACAGAAAGTTTATAGTCAATCCGTGCCTGTACAGGGATCCAATGAAGTAGTGGTGTGACGTGATCACGTTTTTTTGCCTTTAAAACAAGCCTAGCATCTGAGTTTTGAACCTTTTGCAGTAAAGTTTTTCTAAGAAGTGTTTTGGTGAACCTGACAGAAGAGAGTTGCAATAGTCAAGACGAGAGAGAACAAGAGCATAGACTAGGGTTTTTGTTGCACTAACTGTTAGGTAGTGGCGGATTGAGCTGATCTGACGGATAGCCGTATATGCAGAGCGACAAATGTGGGATATATGATTATCTCACATACTTGTGCTGATTCTCTCAGTGATAGTAGTTTAAAAATAAAATAAGTATAATTGTTGTATAAAATAATAATGTCAAAAATTTCTGTAATTTAGGGTTATTAAGTGCAATTATTTACTACAACTACAATATTCCGCTTTTCATGTCATGCGACTTCACATTGCTTGAGCGCCCCCCCCCCCCCTGTCACAAACATCTGCCCCCAGACGCATGACGTCATTTATGGATGACCCCAGTCATTTAAACAACTTGTTAAAATAGTTATATAGTTGTAGTGGAATAAGAAGGTGTCGGTCTGCATTTTCGACGAATCCATAGTTTTTTTTTGGTGTTTTTTTTTTATTGACGGGGACGGCAAAAAGCTTGACTCGCCACGGCATCACTTAACCTAGCTACGCCACTGTATGGATGCGTGGTCAACTAACTAGCAGATAGGGCTGTCAACGGGTACCTGGGCACCCTACTCGAGGACTTGTTTGGAAATTGCAAACTTGTTCCCTGTGGTGAAATTTTTACCTGTTTCTGCATCACTAACATACTTAAGAAAATCAGCAGACCATCGAGCCAAGGCTCATAAGGTCTTCCCAACACACCTCCACCGCCCCCAACTGGCATTCAACCACTCCCCCAGTGGTCTCTATTCCAGTCAGGCCGCGAAGCGGCATGCCGAGGGCTCCCCGCCCCTGAGACAGCCCCACCCACCCTTCCACTCGACTGACTATGCGAGTGAGGCCGCATCAGAGAAGGGACGCCTGGCCAGCCGGGGTGATGCTTACACAGCAACCGGGCCGGACTTCCTTGGGCTGGGGTGGATACAATTTACGTCTCTAAAGCCCCCCTTCCCACCCCGGGGGAACTAGTAGGTGTTAACAGACGCCCTCTAATAGGGTTTACGTGGTTTTCTGCGGCATGACTAATTCACACCGCAGCTGGGAAATGACAAAAAGAGAGGTTGCCTAGGAGCAGTACCCTCAAGTCTGCATATTTGGAATCATCGGCTAGGGTCGCCACACGCCTTCGCCTCATATCCATGCGGCAACTGTAATCATATCCCGACCTGTTTCTACGTTATTTTCGGCTGCACTTGGTAGGAAACCATGCAGCCGTGCTCTTTCTAACGCAGTTTCCGTGCGTTACCTTTGCCTTTCGGCGCGGGTCCCCTACACGGTGATCATGTCCCCCGGGTAACGTTTCAGGGGGTTCGTGGCAAACGCCTCTTTGTCGACATGCCATTTATGGGACGGACATGCCGTTTCTGCATCACTAAATTATTTTACCGAAGTTCTTGTGTATGCACTACTTACCGTGTACTGGCAACTGAAGCACCATTATGGACATTGTCACATGTAGGGCCTTACATGTTCACAACTACCCCCCCCCCCCCGGGGGCCGTCTTAAAACAACATAGAAGGCTCTCGGCACAGCAATGCACTGGAGCTCCCTTAGCAACACAACACACTTGGGCCACGAGAAGGGGGCACTCGCCCCATGCTCAAACAGTGATGGAGGGGCAAACAGTTCCTGCTCCCCACCAACTCACCAAGAGAAATAAAATTGTAAAATAAAAATAAACATTCAATAAAGTTAAACTTCGATGAATTCAATATATTGATAAAAAAAAAATCGTCCAAAATCAATAATGGGTTTAAAACATTACCAGAAATAAACTATAAATAATCACAAAGGATGATAAATTATCATTATTGACAGATAGAAAGAATACATTATTTAATATAAATCAACATAATTGTTAGCGTATTTTTTTATTTTTTTTTGCAGAGAATTGTTTTATTATTGACTAGCGAGTACCCGGCATGCGTTGCAATGCCACTCATCGAAATAAAGTGTCTGTATTTTAATAATTTTTTTGTAAGTTCTTCTAATAACCACCTTTTTTAACCGTCTGGTGCGTATTCGAATTAATTAGAAGGTTTTAAGAAGTGTCAGCAGACCACACGCAGCTGTCCGTGTGGGAAGCATGGCTTTTCCAAATTTAGTCCCAAAACTTATAGCGATTGATCCCCCCATGCAATAGCTATGTTTGAAATTATATTTATATGGCTCATTTATTACATATAAATAAATTTGGGGCCCCCGGCCCCAAAAGTAATATTGTGAAATATTTGTACTAAATCAGAAACCTATTTATTAAGTCACATATACAAAATGAAATGTCACAGTTTATATTTAATGTAATTCCACCCACTTATGCAATAGCTCTGCTTGACGTTATATTTACATAGCTCATATACGAAAAAAAAAAGAATTTAAGGCCCCGGCCCAAAGCGGAATATTGTAAAATATTTGCACTTCTTTAGAAACCTAATGCGGGCCTGCACACAACAACTCACTGAAAGTTTATCGCATTCAGATGAATAGTATAGGAACTCATACGGAAATTATATTTAAATAGCTCATATTAGAAAGAAAAACTACTATAGGGCCCCGGTCCAAAACTGGTAATTCTTTGTAAAATGAATGGGTTTTGATATTCATGGATATACTTTTGTAAATGTATTTATGTTTTGTTAACGTCATTGTTTTTCTTAATTCGTAAAATGAGAATATAGCATCTATTTTTCACAACAGTAATATCATTGGATTCAAATATATAAAATTGTACACACCTTATTTCCTAACCCCCATATATATGTACCTAAGAAGACAAACTATTTGTCAAATTCATTTTGAGACGTATAGTGTGCTGCCATGTGCAAATTAAACTATTGAATTACACCTTCCCCCTCCTCCAAACAGAGTTTTAAAGAAATTAATAAAATCATCCACGGGATTGTAATCCACTTACTTACGCAAAAACAATTTTTTTTGCATTTCAAATGCTTTGTTCTTATTTAAATGAGTGATAAGTGCATTAGTGGATGCTATTTTGATATGTAGTTTCGCTGCACTGATTGCATTAAACGGCATTTTCGTATTAAAAGTATATTTAAAGGTTAGGGTTTTTTAAAATTTATTTTATTAATTTATAAATTTCATAAATGTATATTTTTGGAAAGAATAAAAGTAAAAATTTATTAAACGTTAAAAATAAAAAGCAAAAATTTTATTTCATTTTTTAAATTGTAGCAATTTAAAAAGCAATCTATTATATTTATTAATTTTACTTTTAGGAAGGGGGAAATACATTATCAATTTTATTAGGCGCGGTTATTAAATCAGATACATTTTTGCATTGAATAAATAGACAATTTGAGTTCTGAGGTCATTTGCGTTATTATTTAGAACAAATTAATTTTACTTTTATTACGCAATATTTGGAACGTACTTAAAAATGCACTACAATCAACAGATGTTTTGGTTTCCCCGATAAATGTGATTACAGTGTAATTCTTTGATTATAATTTGTTTTATTAATTTTCATAACTTTCAACCACATATAAAATGTTTAAAATAGTTCCTTAGTTGTTACTCCAGATTTATTTGTAATTTATATTATTAATACTTAAAATTTTATTAAAATTAAAGCGAATATACAATATATTTTTCGCATTACCATTGATTCGAGTTCCTTAAAATAATAGAAGAAAACTATGATTGTTTTAAAAAATGGGAACGTATTTAAATCGTATCGGTTCTTTGTGAGTTACGGTCAGCATAGATCATTCTTATATAATAGATGTATTACTACATCATTGCTATTCAAAATCACAACACATTTACAAAGCTATATCCGATTCTAAAATACGTCACAAAATTCAAGCTTATTAATAAAAACAACAAAAATACTCTCTACACTAAACATGCAAAAACGTGTTTTCTCTGCTCTTGCTACAAATTGATGTCTGTTGGCATTTGTTCAAGGGCGGTTGAGTTGATAGCTCCGTTTGAAATTATTTTAATAAAGTTTGTTAAAGAAAACAAAACGAATTTAAGGACATCGGCCCATGCGAAATATTGTAAAATGTTGTTCTAATTTAGAACCATTTGCGGGAGCGCGCATATCAATTCACCAAAGATTTTATCGCAATCGGATGAATGGTATAGGAATGCATACGATAATTATATAGATAATATGTGGTGGAAACCGAATTAAGGCCCCCGGCCACAAACGGAATATTGTAGAATTGTTGTATTACTTCAGAAACCTACTTATTCTATCACAAAATTAAAAAAAAGAGAAACATATTACTGAAGTTGTATCGCATTCAGATAAATGGTATAGGAGTGCATACGGATATTATTTTGTACAAAGCTCATATAAGAAAAATAACGATTTTGGGGCCAACGGCCAAAAACGGATTATTTTAAAAGTGTTGTAACTACTTCAGAAACCTAATTACTATGTGACACACACAATTTAATGTCGCTATTTGTATTTTATTAAAAATCTATCCATCCACACATTAGCTCTGTTTGAAATTGTATTTGTATAGCTCATATAGAAAAAATAGAACATAGGGCCCCTGGCTCAAAAAAGAATATTTTAAACGGTTGTAATAATTTGAAAAGCTTTGCGGACTTGGGTAAAACATTTTACTAAAGTTTTATCGCATTCAGATAAATGATATAGGAGCGCATACAGAAATTATTTTGTACAAAGCTCATATAAGAAAAAAAAAGAATTTGGGAACAACGGCTGAAAACGGAATATTTTAAGGGTATTGTAATTACTCATTAACATGGGCGACCTTATGGACAACCTGTCAACAAATTTTTGTTGCAATCTCATGAATGGTGTAGGAGCGCATACGGTTTGAAATTATATTTATATAGCTCATATTGGAAAAATAGAACATGGGGCCCCTGGCTCAAAACAGAATATTTTAAACGGTTGTAATAATTGGAAAAGCTTTGCGCGCGTGGGAAAAAAATCTAACTAAAGTTTTATCGCATTCGGAAGAATGGTATAGGAGCGCATACCGAAATTATTTTGTACAAAGCTCATATAAGAAAAAAAAGAATTTGGGGCCAACAGCTGAAAACGGAATATTTTAAAAGTATTGTAATTAACCATTAACATGCGCGACTTTATGGACAACCTTTCAAAAAAGTTTTGTTGCAATCACATGAATGATGTAGGAGCGCATACGGTTTGAAATTATATTTATATAGCTCCTATAAGAAAAAACGAACATGGGGCCCCTGGCTCAAAACGGAATATTTTAAAATGGTTGTAATAATTTAGAAACCTTTGTGGGCATGATCGCAACATCTCGTCAAAGCTTTAGCGTATTCGAATAAATGGTGTAGGAGCGCAGACGAAACCTATAGTTTACAAAGCTCATATTAGAAAAAAAACGATTTTGGGGCCAACGGCCAAAACAAAATATTTTAAAAGTGTTATAATGACTCAGTAAAATGCGCGAGCTTATGGAATACAACTCTCCAATGTTTTGTTGCAATCGCATGAATGGTGTAGGAGCGCATTCGGTTTGAAACTATATTTATATAGCTCATATAAGAAAAAACGAACATGGGGCCCCTGGCTCAAAACGGAATATTTTAAAACGGTTGTAATAATTTAGAAACCTTTGTGGGCATGCTCGCAACATCTCGTCAAAGTTTTAGCGTATTCGAATAAATGGTGTAGGAGCGCAGACGAAATCTATTGTTTACAAAGCTCATATAAGAAAAAAAAAACGATTTTGGGGCCAACGGCCAAAACGAAATATTTTAAAAGTGTTATAATGACTCAGTAAAATGCGCGAGCTTATGGAATACAACTCTCCAATGTTTTGTTGCAATCGCATGAATGGTGTAGGAGCGCATTCGGTTTGAAACTATATTTATATAGCTCATATAAGAAAAAACGAACATGGGGCCCCTGGCTCAAAACGGAATATTTTAAAACGGTTGTATTAATTTAGAAACCTTTGTGGGCATGCTCGCAACATCTCGTCAACGTTTTAGCGTATTCGAATAAATGGTGTAGGAGCGCAGACGAAATCTATTGTTTACAAAGCTCATATAAGAAAAAAAAACGATTTTGGGGCCAACGGCCAAAACGAAATATTTTAAAAGTGTTATAATGACTCAGTAAAATGCGCGAGCTTATGGAATACAACTCTCCAATGTTTTGTTGCAATCGCATGAATGGTGTAGGAGCGCATTCGGTTTGAAACTATATTTATATAGCTCATATAAGAAAAAACGAACATGGGGCCCCTGGCTCAAAACGGAATATTTTAAAACGGTTGTAATAATTTAGAAACCTTTGTGGGCATGCTCGCAACATCTCGTCAAAGTTTTAGCGTATTCGAATAAATGGTGTAGGAGCGCAGACGAAATCTATTGTTTACAAAGCTCATATAAGAAAAAAAAACGATTTTGGGGCCAACGGCCAAAACGAAATATTTTAAAAGTGTTATAATGACTCAGTAAAATGCGCGAGCTTATGGAATACAACTCTCCAATGTTTTGTTGCAATCGCATGAATGGTGTAGGAGCGCATTCGGTTTGAAACTATATTTATATAGCTCATATAAGAAAAAACGAACATGGGGCCCCTGGCTCAAAACGGAATATTTTAAAACGGTTGTAATAATTTAGAAACCTTTGTGGGCATGCTCGCAACATCTCGTCAAAGTTTTAGCGTATTCGAATAAATGGTGTAGGAGCGCAGACGAAATCTATTGTTTACAAAGCTCATATAAGAAAAAAAAACGATTTTGGGCCAACGGCCAAAACAAAATATTTTAAAAGTGTTATAATGACCAAGTAAAATGCGCGAGCTTGTAGAATACAACTCTCTAATGTTTTGTCGCAATCGCATGAATGGTGTAGGAGCGCATACGGTTTTAAACTATATTTATATAGCTCATATAAGAAAAAACGAACACGGGGCCCCTGGCTCAAAACGGAATATTTTAAAACTTTTATAATTATTTCCAAACCTTTGTGGGCGTACTTGTAACATTTTACCCAAGATTTAGCGCATTCAGACGAATGGCGTAGGAGCGCAGACGGAAATATTTTTTACAAAGCTCGTATAAGAAAAAAAACGAATGAAGGGCCAACGGCCGAAAACGAAATATTTGAAAAGTTTTTTAATGTCGCAGTTAAATGCCCAGGTAGGTGGCCAACAACTCACCAAAGTTTTGTTGCAATCGCATGAATGGTGTGGGAGCGCATACGAGACAAACATACATACATACATACATTCATTTTTATATATATAGATAGATTTAAAGTCAATGGTCTTAAAGATGCCATTTTCCATGCACGTAAGTGAAAGCCAGTTCAAACGTTGTCCCATTGATTCTTTATGAGGTACAATCTTGAAAATGAACGTTCCCCAGTACAGTTGGTTATCATCATGGGCATGAACACTCTGAGTGCAATTTCAACATTAGGAAATCGAAGTGGCTATTGGTACACGGGTACCAGATTTGAGAGGTTGGGATAGGTGCAGCCTTAGGAAATACAGATTTCAAGTTGTCTGAATTATTTGTTCACACAAAGCAGCGATAGTGTCACAATTTTCATCAAGAGACAAGTAGTTCTTGAGATGCTTGCATTCATTTATCGGTCATACTTATTATTAAGGTCTTTGGGATACATATTAGCAGGTCTTTGTGATACATATTAGCAGGGCCGGATTAACCATTAGGCAAACAAGGCACGTGCCTTGGGCACCAAGCGTTTGGGGGCACCACAAGTCCTCAAGAAATATTTTTACGGTCAGTGAAAGATCAGGGGCCCCGGGCAGAAAGGGGCACCCATGTGGGTTCGTGCCTTGGGCACTAAAATGGCTCAATCCGGCCCTGCATATTAGCTAGAGCTTCACACTTTTAAATTAGCTCATCGGAATCAATTTTTTTTTAAATTTCGTAAAGAAAGAAAAAATATTTCCAATCCAAGACTATGAGTGTGTACGTTGTGTCAGGTCAGAGTTCAGGGAGTCCAAAATGGGGAGAAAAGTATCGATCTTGAACTTTTCACTTTATCATATTTAGATAGATCTGTCACTTCTTCTGGTCCATCATATCTACTTAGACGGACACTTCGATTTCGTTTCCCTTTCTTACCATCACTATACTCCGATTCTTGGCACCTTCTCTTGGCTTTACGTTTTGGAATGTACTGATATATATCGCGGGTTAAAATTGGGAAATTGGCTATTTTAAATCCAATTAAATTGTCAAAATCTTTCAATTTTCATTAACAATATGTAAAGCATGATGCCTCTATAACAGTGAGTCTCCTAGAAACGGAGAGCCACCTACAAGCGCGGGGCCCTGGGCCAGTGTCCACTGGGCCCATGCCTTAAGACGCCCCCCCCCCCACACCCTTTTTTTGTTGCATTGTTACTAATCACTGTCAGACCTGTTTACCCCTAAGCTTTCGCCGGTGTAAATACGTTCTTAAGCCTTAGACTACGTCACTACAACAAGCCTAAAAATACTACTGTTTTTGGTTGCTTTTTTTTTCCGTTTGTTTGGTTAATTTTTTGTTAAAATAAATTTGGTTGTTTTCAGGGAAAATTTTACCGCATTTTTGTGTGTTAGCACCGTAAGCAATCGAATAAGAATAACAGCGATTGGCCTTTGCGGTCTCGATAAACCAACCAGAATATTCTTTTAGAGAATTGCGTTGTTAAAGTCCTTAACTGCCAATGTGCTTGCCTAAGACCTTTTCTCATTCTTAAATCGGAAGACCGTTTCCTGTAATATTTGTGTTAACTTACATAAGCAGTTGAGTGGATTTCCTTACACAACTTGTATTTATTTGGATTTCAAGCCAGCGCCCCCCCCCCCCCCCCCCGTTTTTGTCCATACTACTACTCTTTGGATTTTGAAACTACGTTTTTGAGAGCTGAAAACTACTCAGACACTAATCCAGTGGTAAACAAGTCTACACTGTGCTGCTGCTCCTTTTCTACCACACCCTCCTCTCCCTTGATTGGGGATTTTTTTTCTCTAAATAATGCTATCGGGTGATGCAATTTCTAGAAAAATAATCTGGAGGGCTCTAACAGCCTCCCTATAAATAAGCTCCAATAAATAAGCTGGCAGTTTTCCCAGCTGGGAGAGATTTTTGTTAATTTTCCTAGACATGTACGAGATGTAATATGCAAATAAGAGCCTTTCAAGATTGTATTCTACATGTATGTATTTATTAATATTTGTATTTTTCGAGGATTATACCTTTTCACTTGCTGTGCTTGGGTGCTGGGTGGCCGAGTGGTCTAAACTGAGCAAATCTCAAGTTGATGGTCTGGAGCTCAATCCCCACCAAAGCCCAGTCAAGCAAAAACATCAAACAAAAACATCACTAGCACCCCGGGTGGATGGGACTCGTTAACCTTGGACAGCAACTCATCTAAGAGAAGGAAACTCTGAATTCAAACCCGGAGATGGAGTCCCGAAAGGCTGATAACATTGATACAATGAAACGTTCCGACAACTCCCGCGACGCCACTGGCGACAAGCTGTATCATCCACATGATGTTCCCTTGGGGTCATCCAGCGGTGTGGAGAGAGGCGATTTGCTGATTGGAACCAGCTTATAAACCTAGACGAATAATCCAAGCCGGGCCGGCCTTAGGCCATTGCAACCGATGCGGTTTTAATTTTCACTTATTATCCTTATTCCTACCCAGACTGGGCCCCGCGCAATCCGTTTCGCATAGGGCCCCGCAACTGTTAGGGCCGGCCCTGAATCCAAGACTTTTTTTTTGCTAACCTGATTGCAGTCTCTCCCCTTATTACCCCCCCCCCCCCCCCCCCCCCCAGTGTTTTACATAAACAAATGAAGTTAAGTTTAAATTGAACATAAGGTGAATATGAAGAGCATACTTTTTGGTAAACACTACCTAAAGGTATAAAAAAATATATCATGAACCTCTCATACTGACTTGGGCTCATGAAACATTTTAGTTATAATTTGTAACCTTAAACAGAATGAAATTTGTTGCCTGACCAGATTTTCTCTTTACTATTTAAAAACAAACTCACTTGAAATAAATAATTAACAAAGAGAAAGGTAATGGTAATAAAATGTAATCACAGAGTTGCCAAGTAAATTGGAAAAAAACAACAACAAAAAAAACCATACATTTTTGTACGTATTAAGCATCGGATTGCCTTTGTGTAGGCAAAATAAGATATATAATAAAAAGAATTTGTAAATAAATTGGCCATATAAATTTTATAAAATTAATGTATTAATAAACTCTGAATTCAAACCCGGAGATGGAGTCCCGAAAGGCTGATAACATTGATACAATGAAACGTTCCGACAACTCCCGCGACGCCAAATACATTAGATGTGAAGTCTTTTGCATGCCTGGAGGTGATTATAAGAAGCCACATTCTGGATTTACGGATTATAGAGCATTTGTGGCACTCAAAGTCAGTGGCAGCCACTCAGCATTCTCAGTCTGGGCTTCTCCTTACCAGTCTCTCGACATTTGCTTGACAGTTTTTGTTAGGATCACCATCCCTATCAGAAACCAGCTGTTCCTAGTTGCTCACTTCTCACCAAATTGATACTTGAGCTGGACTGTAAAACCTTTTACTGGAGTTCCTATATTTCTTTTTCCTTTGCAGAACTCAATATAGATGACTACTTTTGGCTTACAATTGCCCCCCATCCCAAGCTAGAAAGATGCCCTGCCCAATGTAGCTGTCTTGTAAAAAGTATAGTTGCCTCTGCTCAATTTTTGCAAATTAATCTTGTCATTTTATGGCCCATGATAGCCCCCAGGCATTCTTGGTGGAAAATTTCTAGCATCTTCATATGGCTATTGTATGTAATTGTATCACAGGTCCTCTAAGCATATTGTACAATTTGAAATGCTTAAAAAAAAGTTACATTAAAAAAATATATTATAAATATATTAGCTTTGAAAAACATTAAGAATAAATGTATTTAAGTAACTTTCAAATCATTACAGTTTCCAAGCTCAGGGCTTTATTTAAAAACTATTGATCAGAAACACAACCATAAATAATTTTCAGCACACATAAAAAAAGGTATGTAGATTTTCATGTTGGTATATTCTTATAATTCTGTTGTTTTTTAAATATGCTGTAGTAAATAAAAAATAAATAAATTCAAACACATATTTTGTGAAATGAATCTTCAGTAGTTGTGTTGTTGGGTTCAAATGCTCATAAAAGTATGGCTCTTATTTCTGCCCCACAGTGGTACATCATGAAATATGACTCCTCCTCCTAAAAGACCATAGTAAATAAGGTTTGGTCAATTACTCATACGTGTCCTGCTTGGTATCTACTTACACAAATTATTTAAAACTGGTCCTTGACTCATGGCAAAGAATACCGGAAAAGTGCCAATCCAACGGCTTTTAATCTATCCCTGTATTCCACATACTGTGTGAAGAAAAGTCAAGAAAAAATTTATTCAAGGGTGTAGAAAAGACTAGACAATTATTAAGTTTACTAATACAGCTTCAACTGTAATTAATCTAATCCATTTTCTGACAAGTGAAACCAATATTTCTCCATGTATAAAGAAAAATACTAGTAAGACCACATCATCCAAAATGAAATAATTTTTGCTCATAGGAAAACAAGTAATTAAGGTGATAACCTTGTGATTTAGTTGTGGCACATGCTCTAGGCCATAAGTGACACCATACCAGCATGCAGCAATAACACCTGTGCTGTCACTGTCACCTCCATGAAACATAGACCTTGAAGTGACAAACAAAGATAAAATTATAAAAATATACTATTATTAAATCTTTCCGCATAATGATGAACTTGGTTTTTATTTGTTGGGGCATAAAATATCACCCAGCAAAAAGTGAATACAAAAGAGCATTGTTTCCAAATGCTGAATAACCAAAACATCACTAATCTGAAAAGCCCTAGTCTTAAAAAAAGTTTACTGTAAATGATGCACATGGCTTGGAACATCAGCATATAACAACTTTGAAAAGAATTCTGACACCTGTTGCACAATCTAGGTAAAAGCTAGGTATGTATTGTACATCCCAGGCATCACTTTTTAACATCAATCAGCTGAACCTTTTTTACCTTTTAGGTTTACTGTGCATAATACACAGTACAATAAGGCACCATACATGTATATTATAATTATAAGGTAAAAGTATATTGTATTCTATGCACTATCATATTCAATAAAACTTTCCATGGTTGTAAAGGTTATTAAGAAATATATGATATCAGTAACACTCCCAGTTGCAATTATTTCTGATAATCGATGCTCTACTGTATTTCTTCCTGTGATTAAATTCATTAAATGAATTATTTAAGTGCCAATATGACATAAACTTGGATTGTAAGTTAATTCAAGTTTATATTAATTTAAAACTAGTCATGGAAATAGAAAAATCCAGTTGGCCTAAATTAACTAGTTTAAACTTAAATGTGAGAGTTGCATTTACAATAACCAGACAAACTGACCTGTAACACAGCTCCTTCCAGCTACTACCAGCGCCAAGGTATGCATCATACCTTCAATAATAGAGAGTGATTACCTAATTGAAAGCATATTATTCCTAATACTTGAATTAGTTAAATTGTGGTGTATAATTAAATATCTATGGTATGTATATATTTTTTTAAAAAAATCATTATTTTCTTTGTCTTACGCAATCATTGGTGCATCATGACCACTAGCTCCTCCCCAGCCAGCATAACTGACTTTCTTGACAAATTCATCTCTTTCTTTGAAACCATATGGTTCAGGGAAAATAGGATCAGACTCTCCATTTGAAAGATTCCTGGATGCTAAGTATGCCTCCCAGGCATTAGCAAAGTAACCCCTGAAACAAAATGTCATATGAAGGGTGCTATAATTAACATAATTTTAGAGAAAATAAATTTTTATTACAATTACAGTATATTTAATATTACAGAAAGATGCACAATTTTTCTTCAATTACTTTATATTTAAAACTAAACGTTTTCCATCAAAAATATTGTAAACAGAAGCATAAGTAAATATTACTTTGCAAGCATAAGTAAAAATTATTGTGCTTATTTCCGTATCTAGAAAAAGGTTTTTAAAAAAATTCATTAATCAATTCTTTTTTTGAAATTTATTTATTTATTAAATGAAAAGAATGTTTATACTTTATAGGTAACTTAAATTTGAAAAGATTATATTAAATATTAAAATTTGTATACAAACAAATTTTAGTATGTGGTATTTTCAACAGGAAAGAAGCCTACATTTTAAACTTTTTGTTTACCATTCTTTTTTATTTTCCTCCACACAATATCCAGTAGATTCTATATATTTCAATGCCATTGGAAGTGTGTCTAGCAGTCCTCTTCCCCAAGAAACTGCAGGTTTACCTTTAAAAACATATTTTAATTAGAACTAATATGAAACTTAAAAAAAAATTAATAATAAACTATTTATTTCCATTACAAACAATAATATTCAATTAAATCTTCAAACCTTGCACTGCGTATGCTGTGAATAAAGCAGATGCTAAACTGCCCAAGAAGCCTGTGGGATGATGGTGAGTCATTCGACCTGCCTCAACACTTACAGCAATCAAATCATTTAGATCCTCTGGTCTGGAAAAAGAAATGAGTAATAAATTTGATGTATTTGATATTGGACTGGACATATACTGGTACTTATTTTTAAAAAACACCTTGTATCAACATGTAACTTTTATTCAGCACAGTGTTAAGTATGTTATTACACATAATTGTGACATAAATGAGACAGAAGTGATTAAATTCATGTAATGAGGATATATCAAAATATGGATTGGATACAATAAATCTTCTATGAAAGTATTTGAATTTTTTTATATTTCACATACATATCATAAATATAAATGTGACATGTGAATTAAGGAATGTCATAACATTTTATGCCAAAGCTGATAGGCAACAAGTGGATTAAAAATAATTGTCCAAAACTAAGTATGGATATCTAGTTTTAATAAATCTAAAAATAAAAGAAAATTTCTTTCTAAATAAGTAAACATTACATATATCGTTAAAGAGCAATTTGCTTGCATAGCAAATAATTATGTTTACTTTGGATATCTGAGCCCAACGCACATGGATCTCATAGCTCCTCCACAACCACCTCCCCTGTAAATAAATCATTAAAACATTTTTAAAATAATGTAAATATACATGTATTACTACAGTTTTATTAAGGTTGGTTTTTGAGTTTGTTGTCTATATAGATTTTTATTAAGGTTGGTTTTTGTGCTTGTCGCCTATATAAACCAATTTTTGTACCTGGCAATACGTTTTTGACTCACATTTTTAAAGTAAGATTTTCTTGAATGTTAGCACACCGTAGTTCAAAGACTTGGGTACTTTAACTTTAAGAATTAATTTTATTTTGCATAGCTATACTTCTGCTATTTACTGCAGCTTGGCCTAATTACACATGAAGCCTGGTAGCTAAGAAAAATGCATTCATTTAATCCATGGACAAAATTGATTAGGGACAATATAGTTTGCAATTATCTGGATGCTACTTTCTTCTATCAGAAAAGAAAATTACATATTTTTTTACTGCACTTGTAAACTATTGGACATGGTTACAACAAAGTTGCTTAAATAAAAAAAAATGGAAGTAAAAAATAATTTTGAGAGCCCAAAAATGTTTTTAAATATAAAAATCTAGTTGCAATAAAAAATTGGTTAGCTATCACAATATTTCATGTGACTACATATAAATATAAAATTGTGGGGCATTCATAAATAAAATTATTTTATGGATAGAAAAAGGACAGTGACTTGATTTGAAAATCTCAATAAAATAATCTAGCTTCCTCACTGATCATGTAATATTATGGTGACTTACTGTCTGCTAAATATATCTTAAAATCAATTTCACTTCCATAGATATTAAACATTACCGGTACTCCTTAGTCTATCTCAGTCAATACTATATATTTTAATATTCAAAAAATTTTAATTTTTAAAAGATAAAATTTACATTCCAAAGTAAAAAAAAATCCCAATCTTAGCTCCCCTTGCACTTTGATGTTCAAGAACTTACTTTTAGAAACGGTTTAGCAGGATTCTCTTGGCTGTGTCACTTTGAATCCCATGTAAACTGGTAAAGTATCTCAGGATGTGGTGTTTTAATATTAGTGCACCTCCAGATCTTTATTCATGGACCATCTCTTTTCCAGTTTGCTCTTTTCACCCATTTGGTTTACTTTAGGAGAGGGCTGAGGTGATTTGTTTGAATACTACTAGGTACCAACCTTGTTCTTAGCCATTATTTGTCCGCAATGTGTTTTTACAGGTAATGTCCCCCAATCATTATGACATGTAAGTTACTACTTACACAGAGCTCATTACATGTAAATATCTTACTTTGGGTTGAAAGGAATTCTGTATCCATTTTCAATATTGGGTCTCAACTGATGGACTCCTGATGTGCATGTTATTCCTTTAATTAAAGAAACTTAATTCAACATACATTTGTAAAAATTGAGAAATAATTATGAATTATTATTGAACATTAAAAGATAAATAATAGTAAGTAAAAGTATCCTGGTCAGAAAGGAAATGTGTTTTTTTCCTATTTGTGTATTGGCATTTTTTGTATTCTCTGTACCGGAACTCTAAAAAGAGAATATTTAAAAAAGAAACTAATTTGGACAAAAACAACTCAACCATTTATATTTTTTCAAATCTGTATATTTAACCCTTTCTCTACTAGCAATTACCACACTAACATATAGCTCTTAAAAATCAAACTGTTAAATTATCAAGAATCATGCAAGTTGAAGAGATGTACAGTAGAAGTCCGATAATCCGGCACGTTCGGGACCGGCTCGGTGCCGGACTACCGAAAATTCCGGTCTATCGGGCGGTGCCCCTTCTTTTTAGTGTAGGCTTTGCCGTAAAACAAATGTACTTTGTTTTTTTAACTACATACATACATAAATCGTAATTATAAGAACAATTAGGTTAATAATTAAACTACAAATACAGTATGCAAATACAACAAAGTTTATTTTACATTTCATATAATATATGTACACGTACTGTAAAACATATTTCACTTAGATTTAAAAAAGTCACGAATGTCTTTTTGTTTTCTTGACTTTTGGCGTTTAGTATAAAATTTATTTCTAATGAAAACAGTTTCAAAAGTTACGTAGGTTCGTGATTGATTAACTGTGCTGCACTGCACCTGTATTTGTTGTGACAGCTGAGACTAGCCGGCCGCTAATTGTTTCCAAACAATACCGAGCGCTTCCGGATGATCCCGAACTACCCCGAAAACTTCCGAATAGCTCTCGAGCGTTTTTATTTGCTTTAAAGACACACTTTTGGAGAAAACCAAAATTGTTACAATTTTCCGGAGCGATGCCGGACTATCAGGCATTCCGGACAGTTGGATGCCGGACTAATGGACTTCTACTGTATATCAAATAACATTTTTTGTCTCATCTATTTACATGAATTAAGCATGTGTGATGGTTATCTTAAAATTTTGGTTTCTGAAATCTTTGAGTTTTCTGCATTGGTGTAGTTCTTTTTTTGGCTGTTTTAATAACTGTGAAAATAGACACTTTTAATATTAACATAGTTCACACAACTGGTTCCAGTTCTCGATAACAATATTTCATTCAAAACATATAACAACTTCACTGCACCATATTGCTTGCCAATGAGCGGCTAACTTGATGAGCCTAAATGATTTAAGAATAAAAAATATATATAATTAAGTATAATTAATCAATAAAACCCGATTACCTGGAGCTCGATCTTTCATGTCTTTCATACAATCTTTATAAGCCTTAGCGATGGCTGTGAAAATTTCTTTGAGCTGATTACCTTTGCTACTTTTTACCAAGGCTACAATAAATTAAAAATAAGACAACAGACTTTAACATTTCTGAAATGTCAGCTTAAAAAATCTCTTATTCTAAATTAAAAATACTGCAGTAAAATTAAAAAAAATAGGTCTGTTGGATAAAAACAACAGAAGTTTGAATTTGTAAAAAATCTGAAATGCCTTCAAGAACCTGATCTGTTAAAGTATCCTAATCACTAGAACAGATTAGTAAAGCAAGCTAAAATACTTTAAAAAAACTTCAGATATTTGAATTTATACAAGTTTTTGAAACAATAGCTCACCCTCTCCTGTTGCTAAATGCATAACAGTATCATCACTCACAAGCCACTGGGGGACTAAGACAAAATATATTTAAAAAATGTAGAAATGCAAAAGGATAAACCTATAAGACAATCAAATAATATTAGAGATTAGTAAAAAAAAAAATGAAAAGCAAACCTGTTCATGATTATGAAATTAAATAAATCTTTTATCCTCATTTTGATTATGTCATTTAATCCAAAAATAAATAACATATTTTTATTATATTCAATTAGCAAAAAGCAACAATACAAGTTTCAAAGTGAATTCTAGTTTCAGTTGCCTTGCAAATTTGACATAAAAATAAATATATACATTTCATTCATGAAATGAAAGTCTGTGACACGGATACACTGTCACCTAAATAATTAATTAAATTTAGATTATTAATTCACTTTCTCAGGGTCTTGCTTGTATTTCTAAAGTTAAGAGTTTACAGAATACTAGATTGTAATTTAGAGCAGTGTTTCTCAAGCAGAGTGTATCCATCAGTGATCAAGTTAACAGTGAGCTGCCAAATCTTTCAAAGTGTGCTGCTAATTTATGTTACAATTTCTTTTTAAAATTTAAATTATATCAAAGTTGAGAAGCCCTCATGTACATGTATTTATGGTCACAACAGAATTTTTTTTTACCTCTCACAGGGATATTTTCTAGGCCTCCTAATTCTTTCAGCTCTTGATAAATCTCATTTCCACTGTGGCAGAATTCCCAGGAACCATTTTTAAATCCCAAAGCATCTCCTGCTCCACTAAGCACCATGGCAGCAACATAGTGATCTTCTTTAGTACTAGTGACTTTAACTTCTGTTGAGGTATTGTCACTCATTGCTTCTAAAGAAGACTTTTTTTTAACCTTTGAATCATTAAATTTTAGGTAGAGTTTTATTACAGTGTAACATTATCCAAGTTTTTATTTTACAGAAATTACAGTCTTAAGTGTTTGGAAGTATTTTCAAGGGAAAAAAAAATATACCAAAAGGGGAATGATTAAAATCTAAATATTTTTTTTTTAAAGCTACACTTCACAAATTTCATGCATAAAAACCTGTAAACCAGTAAACCAGTAAGCCTATCCATTTTAATGAGTCAAGAGACACTTGGAACAAGGATGTCACATAATTTTTTTGCCTCTGTGAGTCTATGTTAATTAACATTTGGGAACATCTTTTTATAAGAAAACAATCTAAATTCATCATCCCTTACTTTGCATTTTAAAGAAAATTGTTAAAACTCTTGACAATATTTATAAATGTTGTAAATTATAGTCAAACTTAATTGTAATGATAACACATTTACAGATCAATGAAAAAAAAAGAAGCATCTTGCAGTTAATATATTTTACAAATAAATGTATTGTACCCAAAACTGCTGATGCTGACTGCCATTCCAGTACCTAAGTCTATAAGCCTAAAGTCTAAAGCATAGGTATCTTTGAAATTGAAAAGAGATATATCATTAGCTTGTTGATCATATGATTTGGCGAACTTCCAAAATTGCACGGCCCCCAAAAAATTTGGAATAGACAGAATGCTAGGTGTCACTAGGTTATGTTACCCAGTTCTGTACTCATGTTGTCACCCAGTCCAGACATCTCCATGGACCTCCTCCAAGTCTCTGCTTTCTCTGGTGACACCCTGCTCTGGTGGTTCCCTGTTTTGGTGGCACACAGTTCAGAAGGCACCCTGCATACCATTATATTATTTTTGTCTAGAGAAAAAGGAAAAACCGCCCAATCATGAACTGCTCCGAGAACCAAAAACTCTTGCTATGCCATTGATCTCATAGAATTGCACCAGATGCTCTGGTGGTTTTAATGGCACCTTTTCCTGGTGTCATCCTGCTCTTGTATTTAATTATGATCTGTTAAGAAAATGACTCAAGTGAGCTCTCTAACTAGAAATTTTCCATTTGGTGTCACCTCGCACCCCCTAACGTTGCTAATGTAAATGGGTAACTACGAGTATGATCTCAAAAATAGCAGTTCACAGAGAAGGGGTATGCTTGCGGATATATACTTGTATTAAGTTTGTGCTTTGTATTACTGGTATATCATATATTTAAACTATGTTTTAATTTTAATATAAATTGTATTAATAATAGTCTGTCATTAGAGTGCCTGACATATTTTTAAACAATTATTGCTAATGCTATCACATTGAAAACAAACAAAAGTAGTTACAGTTCTTTTATCATCGTTCTGAAAATTATAAGTTTTTGTTATAATGATCATTTGAGGATGACTTCAATTTCAAAAAAGCATTTGAAGTAAAAACAATGCATTTTCCGAAAGATAACATAATGAAATTTAATTCATTTCTCCTCCAAAGTGATAAATTTAACTGGTTAGTAAATATTACTGTTCAGAAATTAGTCTACAATTTTGGGACACTTTTGTCAGCCAAGCATTTTATAATACAGATGACAATAAAATAGTTAAAATAATGTGCAAACCTAACTTAATGCGGAAGTGGTGTTATCCAAGTCAGTAAATAATAGAGAACTATTTGATGGGAGTTAAAAAGTGTAAGTAGGACTGTCAAAAATTATATTTCCTTTTCTGGGCACAGATAAACAGATTGTTTTTTTAAATGAAGTAACTTATTTAATAGCTTATACTTATACATTTTTAATGGAATTAAAAATTATTAACAATCAATCAAGATTATGCAGATGGTACACACAGTAAATAAATATTTTCTTTATTCCAAAAGTCATAGTTATATAAAATAAGCTATTTTTTAAAGTTTAATAATAATATCCTACTAAAAACTAGTTAAATTTAATAATAGTAATGAGTAATAGGCCTCTATTATCTATATACTTGATAAAAGAACAATTAGTTGAATTGGCCTGAATACTGAGTTGCAAATATTTTAAATTCAATGTCAATGACAATGGCAATAAAGTAAAGTATAATTTAACTTTAACTTTAAGTTAAGAGACATAGGCTACTAGAGTAGAAGTAGTCGAAAATTAAATGTATTTTAACTAGTACTAGTAATAGTAGGCTATATATTTTGACTGTTGTGGTGGTTGTGAATCAACTCTTGTGGTCGTTGTGAATTAACTCGGGTCAATAAGAGTAATAAGATTAAGAAGAAGAGTAAGACTAAGGCGTCACTAAGGGCTAAGAAACTACTAAGTTAGTAAGAGTAAGTCTCAGTAAGTAGAATTAAATGAACTATAATGACTCAATATTATATTATTATATCTACTTATCTACTCTAATAAATAAGCACTCCCAACTGCCACTATTAGTTTTTTTTTATTAGTATAAGTATAGGCCTACTTCCTTGTAAACAAACTTTTTATATTGTTTCTTCTGTATCTCACTTAATTTTATTATTATTTACTTCCTGTCACAGGCGAAAGTAGGGCCAGTTTAAAGCATCACACTACACACTCACACTGCTGTTTGCAAACGTTTTACTGACTGCGGCAGTAACTATACCATGTAACGTCTACGTAACATGTGGTCCCATTACGAATGACCCGAATGTCCAATACCAACAATATTAAATTTTTGGGGAGGGGTGGGGGCATTCAGCTAGTTACATAACTACTCTACGTTTATACTTATACTAATAGGATAAAACAATAAGATAAATAAATGCCTTAAAATTTCAAATTTGATTGAGTGTTCACTCATTTTATGATTTTACTGTGTTACCTCTTCTTCTGTGAAATCTGTGCTGTGTTCACTCTCACTAAAGTCAGTATCAGTCAGTGAAAAATGAGAGAGTGATTCTCAGTGATCAGATGAGGCTAAAACTGAGTCAGACACGAGTTTATCTTATTACTGTAATTAGACCAATACTATATGACTATATTATATAAATACTACTAATATACTTGTACTTAAAAAAAGAAATGGTAGCAACCATATTAGTTATAGGATCCAATGGATTACAATTTATTATTGATTCAATTTCAGATGACGATGAGACGAGCACTCCCACTTTTGTTTTTATAATTTACAGGGTGGGCCAATAAAAGTGAGAACATCTCGTAAAATGTGATTTAATCACATAATCGTAGTTTAACTATACCCATACTAGATTAAATAGTTTACTGATTTACTTACATATTGAACATGATTTCTAGTTAGCTAAATATTTCGCAAAAAATGTATGAAGAATTATAATTAATTTAATTATATTTTGAAATAACTCATACTCATATGCTACCAGATGAAGGCAGATGTTCTCACTTTTATTGGCCCACCCTGTATACTAAAAATGTAGCCATTGTTCATTGTAGCTGTGACTTTAAAAGTCTTAGTCTTAATACATAATTTCTTAATATTTAGAAGGCTCAGTCAACTCAAGTCATTTTAAAATATATTTTTATTTTTTTTAAAAATTATTTTATTATAATAAATTATAAAGGCATAAAGGCCTATTTATAGGATAGGCCTACACTTTACTGTCTATTACTTTAGAATCTAATTTAATACACATAAACGCGTGACTAATTCTACTAAGTCTAGTCTACGTGACTTGTTGCCAGCAGAAGTTAAATTAAATAAACTTGATCATACTGACTGATTGCTGATAGTAATAGTATTGCTATTGATAGACTACGGAGTTAAATCTGTGGGGTAGCCTACTTGTAGGGCCTACTAATAGCACTGTACTGTAGCCACTGTAGCCTACAGTGTAGGCGTAGGTAGGAATAGACCGTGTCATCTGTGGACTACTCTACATGCAGAGTGTAGTAGTAGGCATACGCCAGGCTACAAGACAGTTAAAAATAAAAGCGAGTCTATGGGCAATTCCTTGTATTATTTTCAATTTCAAATACTTTGGCACACATATTTTTCATGCATTGACTTGACTACGGAAGGCCTACTTTAGTGCTAGTAGTAGTATAGGCATGCCGTAGCAATGGATATGGTTTTGCAAAGGCTGACAAACGAGTGTACAAATCTTGACTATCTTTGAATCTTTGCGTATTGTTGTATTGCCGATCATACTGAATGTAACTATTTAACATTTGTATTCTTTACTTATAATTTATACACCATTTTCGGTAGAAATATGTAAAAATATATGTGGTTCTTCTAAAACTAAAACTAGACTTCTAGTGAGTGAGAACCTATATTCATTTAAGTTTCAGTCTATATACTATAGACGTTTTGAGTTTTGATAACTTATGGGATGAGAAAGTCATGAATTTGGGATTAAAATTTATTTGTTGCATAGTTACGTTACAAATTGTAAACGGTAGAGTGAGAACTAGACCATTAAAATGTGACATAATTCGGCAATCTCACTGACCTACTTAAACAATCTATTCACCCGCCCTTTTCTGGTCACATGCTGGTTTTGTTTATTTATATTTACCGTAAAATTTACGGATCCAAAACTAGTCACTACCTTCATATCACCCGTCAGCAGCAGCCTAACTAAGGAATAGCTTGTGAGTAAAAATATAAGATATTTGATACTTTTGTTTAATTGTGTAAAAATCTCTTTGCAGGGCTCGATCACACAAAAAGCGTTCACTTATTGACTTATTTATTTCGTGCTAGTGGTTGGTGGTGGCCCTGGAATCTTGGGTGAGTCCCCCCCCCCTCCCCCGAACTTGACCCCTGAGTATCCGCCCGTCACAATGTGACGATGGTGAAGCCTTCGCAGGACGAAATCACAAGGCCTGGGATTTTTCTTTAGGACTATGGAGGATAAACTAGTTCCCAAGTCAGCAAATCACATCTCTTAACGAATGGCATCTGGTGAACCCAAGGGAACATCATATGTGGATGATACAGCTTGGCCAGGGACGTCATTTGGGTAGGGTGGAGTGGGGCATTTGCCCCCCCCCCCCTTTTTTGCATTTGCAGGTTTTATTTAAATTGCTATGTACTGTGGCGCCTTCAGTAATAAATAACTTAAAAAGCCGACTACGTTTTGGGTTAATTGCACGCTACTGGTCCCTCTATCGCTCACCCTAACCCGAACCCTAAATCTATCATAAACAAAGGGAAGTGACTCCCAATAAGGAGACCACAGAAGCACATTAGCCCGTTTTGGTTTTGCCCCCCCCCCCCCCCTTCCCGGGCCGAATAAAACCCGAAATGATGCACATGAGCTTGGCAACAGTTACGTGGCAGACGTTGTCGGAAATGTCATAGAGTTATATTCATACCGCATACGGGACCCCATCTCCGGGTTTGAAGTCAGAGTTTTCCTTCTTTTCGTAGATTGCCATCCAAGATTAACGAGTCCTATCCACCTGGGGTGATGCAGTTGTTTTTGTTTGTCTAGGCTGAGCTGGAGATCAAACTCCACAAGCTTCGAATTTACGCAATTTAGACCACACAGTGATCCATCCAAGTATTAATTATTTATTAAATATTGCGTTAACCAAAGGCGGTAGGCTTTCCAATTTGCGATGTTTCAATGGAATTCTCTCTGTTTACAAATGATTGATAACCAGTATTAGCTGACATTTATATTAGACTACATAGAATATTACAGAAGAAAAAAAAATTGAATTGACAGTGAAGGCGAAGGCCAGCCTAAGGCCAAGAGTAACAAATACAGCTTAATAAATGCATTTACAATAGCTGATTAAAAGTAAAGCATGCATAAAGATAGCATCAGTGGCCATCAGCATGATAAGGTCTCAGCAAATAACAATAACAATGAATACAATCAATTCGGATATTTATTGATGTAACATTTTTATTGTATGGCATAATGGACATACCATAATATCTAGGCCTCATTAACTTTACTTACGTTGGCTTGACACGAGGATAAAAGTGTGTCATACTTTTGACCCCAAGCAGAAATATTGCTTAGTCACAGTGAACTTGAAATTTGTTGTAAAAGATCCAAGGAAAGGGATTTTAGTTTTAAAACCCCAGAAAAACTCAGCACTAACAAAGCGCAGTAAAACTAAATTTATGTTTCCAAAGCATATTTCAGCTTGGGTCATGGGAGTCTTGCCCATGTCAAAACATGTTGATCAATGGGCGTGGGAAAATAAAAGGAATGCTAATTATAATGAATCACATCGAATCTTTATTGGAGACAATGGAGACAAAACAAAAAATAAAGTAACATTGTTATTTCTATTCGAATTAGGGCCAGCTTCTAGATCTTGTAGGAATAGCCCAACAGTGGCATTGCTGGTCGTGGCACTCTAATACATTCTTAACTAATAGGCATACATCAAGGGTTTTAACCATGTGTGCCCTCACCCCCCTAGTAGTGCGGGAGACAGTGTCAGGGGGTACACGTGCGGGAAGACCCATGCCCATACCATCGGGTTTATTGGCATTTTTATTATATTTTTAAAAATTGTGTGTGTGCGTGGGATACGGAAAATGTTTTTATATTAAGATGGGGTGCGGCACTGCAAGCCGCAGCAAAAGGTTTAGATTAAGAGTCCTGTCTATTTTCTTCTGACTTCAGCTGGAACATTATAAAAAATGACCAACCATAGCTGCCAGCACAGCAAAACTTGATTATATGAAATTTTTCTAGCCCCGCAAGATACTAGTTATAAATAATGTTTATAATATTTATACGCTTTAATTACACCAGTCATCAACTAGATGATACGTAAAGTAAAATTTAACAAGTTGCTGCTATATTAGGCCTACAATTTTTTCCAAAGTCGCTGGTAATACGCCGCATTATTTGGGGTTGAAGAGGGGGGGGGGATTTGAAGATTATTATTTGCCAGGTGAGCATTTAGTTTTTTTGGGAAAATATATTTATATATTTCAAAAGGGATGGGAAGATATCTTATGACCAGGGGGGGGGGGGACATAAAACTTTGTCTGATGCTCAGGTGGGTCAATGGGGGGAAAAAGGCTGGGAAACACCGCTCAAGTTCATATAAATAGACCTAATCAAATGGAAAGCACTGTTAATGCTATAATAATATATTGGGTAATTTTCAGGTTAATTCAAGGATAGGCCTACGCCTACTGAAAGATTTAAAGAAAGAGTGTTATTGCTGAGGTAGATCTACTTTTTCTGATACCCTGAAATGGCTGAGGGATAAAGTAAAGCAATATGTCATTGTGCCTCCTGTTAATTGTCTAGTTCAAAAAATAAAATAACAATTAGTCACTTGCATATCATGATAATAAGTATAACAAATACCTTGCCACATTGGATTATTATCACAGAATGCCTTTGATTATCACAAGACTTTAAGTAGCACTGATGTACAGTGCACTTCCTCTGTAAACATAAGTGGTGCTTTACTTACAAGATTCTAGCAGACATAATAATACTGTATACATTTAACACAATCTGATTAGTATGACGTGTGTAGTCTACTTTATTACAGGTGATAAGTGATGTAGAGGCTTGGAATTTATCATAACATAATTTTAATTATTGTGTTATCAAACACATTCTGTACATTTTTCTTAAACTAATTTGATTATGCTCTATCATGGTCATTGCTGTTTATAAAATGGGATTATTAAGACAAATGAATAGTGTAACTGATTATTGACCACTGTTTCTATTTTTATAAATTTTCCCGAAATATTGAACACCCAAAAGCTATTCTGATTTATATCATCAGAATGTTTTTCAAATGTTTTTCTTTAGGATGCCAAAATGTGTTTGATTCTATACCATAACAAAGTTAAAGAAAGGTAAAATAACTGCACAATTATTCATTATGCAACGAGCGGATAAAGATCAGGAGAGGACACCACTGATAAAGCAACATTTGTGGCGGTCACTGACTATAAGTGATGAAGATGGTGAATACAAGGAAAGGGAAATTGGAGGAGGGAGAGTTCATGTTAAATATGAACCAAAAGTAAGTTAACATCAAAAGTCTTCTATGCATTTTTTGAAATAACATCAAGTTTTAATAACAGATTATATAAAATTGTCACAAGTGATTCATTAAATCAGATAACTTTTTTTCAATTGGGTGGTGCTGGATGGGTGACCAAATAAAATAAAAAAAATAAAATTAGTGAATGAATTTTAAAAAAATCAAAATTAATTGATATATAGAATTGAAATTGATCAATGACAACTTTCTTTCAGTAACAATAATTGTTATAAAGGAATAAAGGCAACAATTTTTAAAGAATTGTTAAGTCCAGAGACTAATGTTATTGATTGTATTATGTTCTTTCCTGATCTGATTCAGGTACCTATGTTCAGTCCTCACCAGTTAGCCATAGTTCTGTGTGTGCTTTTTGTAGAGCTCTGTGAACGTATGGCCTTTTATGGGGTCAATGCAAATCTAGTTCTCTTCTGCACCAGCATTTTAGACTTTACTAGCAATGAAGCCACAACTGTCAGTCTTATTTTCTCAGGTACATTTAAGATATTTCTCTGATTATGCGATGGTTTAAAGTGCTTATTTTGTAATCATAATTAGTTATCTTGAAGGCGTCCCAATTTTCTGGAATAAAATTATTGCACATGTTAGCAGTTGTTAATCTTAGCAATTAACTGAAAGCTGAGTTTAAAAAATAAATGGTGCTGAATGCAAGGGGTGGATGACTTATGACAACAAAGAATTCCTATAAGTCTTTCAGCATTTAAAGGATAAGTTAATAATGTTTGCCACTTTATAAGTGTAACAAGTAAAAGATTTTCTTTTCTTATCAGGATCTGTGTATTTAATCCCCATTCTTGGAGGCTTTATTGCTGACTCATGGTCTAACCGATTCAATGTCATATTTGGATCAGGATTGATTTATTTCTGTGGTTAGTAGGCCTACTATATTTTATCATTGAATTAAACTTACAAAGTCATAAAAATAGATTACTTCTACTGTAGAGCTTATTATTACAGGCTGGTGATGGGTTAAATAAACATATATTTATTAATTTTGTAAATTTACTAGTTCTGACCACTGGAAATGGTTACTACTTATATTAAATTCTTGTGCTTAGACATAATATTGTACGCCAATGCATTTTTGTGTATCTTTCTGTTCTTTTCTATCACAGGGCTATTTTTAGTTCTTTGTGCTGCTATTGATTACAACAGCTTATTTAATGATTCCAGTCTTATTGTAGAAGTGGTAAGACCATTTAACATTTATATTGAACTTGAACCAACTATTAATGAAATTCTGGGAATAAGTATTAATGAAAAGAAATAAATTGAAAAAAAAAATATAAAAAAATGAAGTAGCCCTATATATCATTGCTTAATTTTTTTTTAAATACCAAAGGGTAGAGAAAAACTTGAAGAAGGACAAAAGCAGAAAGGGAACGTTTGTGCCAAAAGCCTTCAACAGCAAAAACAGAAAGGGAAAGAGACAAACACTCTTAGCTTGTTTTATAGATATGTAGTCTACAGGAAATAATAGACATATGCAACTTGAACTATGGAAGAGACCCATGAAATCAAAGAATTTGCCTATGAGATTAACAGGAGCTATTTATAAATAGATTAATAAATTAAATAAGATAAGACGGAAATATAAGATTGCTATAAAACAACAAGGACTGCATAGGTAAGGTTAGCAAGGATGTTGGATATGAGGCAAATATTATGGAAAGAGCATGTTTTTGCTAACAGATATTTGGAACACAAAGAGGTTGATAATAGTCTCAGCTTGCTCTTGTCCAACAGACCATATTTCTGAATTCCTTGATGGTGCTTTCCAACCCATTGTAGCTGGTCTACAAACATTCCAACACGCTTTGTTAACTTTTCAGTCCCTCAGTATTTCTCCTAACAAAAAACACCTACTGTTTCTACATGATGTCTTCTCCCTTTTGGCTCAAACTTTCACTTTCTGTTATTGTCCTTCTTCAGGTTTTCCCCTACCTTTGGTGTATTTTTTATAGCTTCAATCTGAATGCAGTCCTCCTTGTATTTCTCTCAATTTTTAAAATAGTAATTTGATTTAGTTATAGTGAAAGATGCAGAAAAAATTGGAATATTCTTGTTTGTTTTGCTTTCCTTAAATTATTACAGCCATAATTACGTTGTTAAAATTTACAGGATTTTCGCTCACATAAAATGATATTTCTTTTCAGGAAACTCGTCGCATATTTTATATTATTGGATTAGTGCTTGTGGCCCTGGGAACAGGTGGTATAAAAGCAAATGTTGGGTTATTTGGGGCACAGCAGGTACAAGATTTAGGGGCACAAGCTGTTCAAGTGTATTTTAACTGGTAAGCTGTTTTAATCCTATTACTGTCCCATATGTTTACATCCTATTGACTTTCTCTTTAAGGTCAAGTGAGTAATTGTCAGTTCCTTTATAAATTTGGTTTTAATGGAAATAAAATTTGCATTTAAAAAATGGCTTAGGCCAAGGGTTCCTAATATTTTTGCAGTACAGCCATTCTGATGATATCAAAACATTTTCTGCACCTCCATCTCAATTTCAAAAACACATTTTCTGTAGCTTTCACCAGGCAAAAAAAAAAAAAAAGGAAATAAACCTTATTCTCTGAGTCTTCCCGCAACCTCTAACTCTTCCTCTGAGTACCCCTGGTTAAGAACCCCTGGATTAGGTAAAGCCCACACATAAAAAACAACTTTTTGGTTATTTAAAATAATTTACATTCACTATCCTAGCTTCTAATATTCTAACTTGTTCAAATAAAAAGCTTTAAGAATTAATGAATGTATTTTTTATTAGTTGGCTGCTAACTCCATTTCTTTAAAATATTGTACCAATGGTAATGTATTTAAGTATGTATGTTTTTTTTATCACTAACACATTTATATTTTTAATTGAAATAAAAAATGTTAGTTCAAGTATACATGCATTTTGATTGACTTCAACTACTTTAAGCTTAAAGAATGAAATAAAAGAAATTAAAGAAAAATATATATTTACATTTAAACATAATTTTTGTTGTTGACATTTTGATTGTTATTAAAGTTATCACCTGGACTTTATTTTGAAAATACGTTTTTTATTCAACAGGTTTTACTGGTTCGTTAATGCTGGTGGTCTAATAGCATTCTCTGCTATTGCTTACGTCCAGCAAAATATCAGCTTTACATGGGGTTACTTTATTCCTTTGGTTTCAATTCTCCTTTCCATAATTTTACTAAATATTGCCAGATCTCACTACATCTACAAACCAGGACAAGGTATTTAACAGTTTCTTTACCCTCCAAGTCCAACAAGGGGGCAAAGCACATTAATTTATTTTTTTGTTGAAAATGTAGTTTTTTTATTGATGACTTCTTACATTGTAATAAAAGATTAACATTTTATACTATCACTGCTTACTGCAATTATTAGTTAGCATAATATTTATCCAGATTAATATAAAGTACAAAAGTATAACAGCAAAATATACAATCAACAATGGTCTCCATTGCTTTAATTAAGTGAACTACTTAAGACTCTGATTTCTTTTAATTTTGAGATCTTTGTCAAATGTAATATGCATTATCATTATAAAATAAATATGAATATAACTGGATTATTTTGTTTTTTGATTATCTTAAGGTAGTGTTTTAGCTACATCATTCAGGGTCTGTGGACAAGCTTGCTGCAGAAAGTCACCTGAGATAGATGGAAAACGCAAGATATTTGATTCAGCTCGGACAGACTATGGGGGAGACTATGACAATGTCACTGTTGATGGTGTTATTGCCGTCCTACGAGTCCTACCAATCTTCTTTTTTGTCATTATGTTTTGGGCTATTTATTCTCAGGTACTCACACTATCATCCCTGAAAACTTGTTTGTGTGTCAGTAGCATCTCATATATCTAATTACAAAATTTAAAAAAAAAATCTATGAACACCTTTTACATTTCTGATGTAGATAAATTTCAAATTTATAACCGAAAATCATATTTTTGTCTTTGTAAATGCTTTTTAAAACAAAGACTTTATGATTAATTGCAAGGTTCTAACCTGTTACCGTATATTTGGTTTGTTATTCAAGACATTTTATTTCTTTAGGAATAATTTAATTCAGTGAGTTGGATCATTTGGCTTGATACATTATTATTTATATAGGGACTATTTGATTTGATGCAATATTGAGTTAAGTTGTCAATTGATTAGGTGTAGAATTTAGTAAAGTGTCATTCTAAATATAACTGTGTTTTTTTTTTAAGTTGGTAACAATTATTGCTTGTAGACTATTAAGTAATAAGATAATTATTTCAACAGATGCAGTCAACATATTTCTTACAAGGGGAGAGAATGGATTTAAATGTTGGAGGAGGGCAGATTCCTGTAGCTATGCTCAATGTTTTCAACACTGTAGCTGTATTATTGTGTATCCCTATTCTTGATAGATTGATCTACCCTTGCTTTCAACGTATGGGCAGGCCACTACAATATATGCATCGAATAGGTGGGAAAATTGTTTATTTATCTATTCTGAGTCGATACCTGAAAATAAATCACTTCTAACTTCTTGTGCTCTAGTTGATGAATTACCTATTATTTAAAGGTAATTTTAATGTTTAAATACAAATTTTGTCTTAATAGAATCAAATATATTATATTCTAAATTCTGTTAACATGTTCTTGTCCTTTCTTATACTTACATTAACAGGTATTGGTCTGATCTTGTCTGCCCTGTCAGTGTTTGTAGCTGGTTGGGTTGAAATTGAGAGAAAGAAAGTTTTGGGTTTCAACCAGATAGTTGGAGATGAAACTTTTTTTGCTGCAAATATGACAGTTTTTGTTCAAGTCCCACAGTTTATGTTAGTTGGGGCTGGTGAAGCTTTCACTAATATTGCAGGTAATGTTTATGCTTTAAACTCTTTAAATAGCACAGTTACCATTACAATCTTCCCCATAAAATCTACTATTTGCATTTACTGTAATAATTTTCTTTAATGTTAACCCTTTCTGCCGCAACTGGGTGTAAAACACCCGGGGACATACTTTGATTGCTGATATCTCAAGTCTCTTTTTAATAATCTTTCTTATACTCTAACTAATCTACAAGGTATTTGGAAGGACACCTTCGTGGATGGAATTGTATAAAGCATGCAAAAGTGACTTATTTTTTGGGGCCTAAACTTTTTTTCTAAAGTCCCTAATTTAATAGAAGAAAAAAATCATCTAAACTGGCTTGTGAACATTTTTGTTTGGTTTTTGTTTGTTAATTATTTGAGTCTGTGTTATCTATAAAATAGATTTTAAATTTTGACAATAAATAAATATTCTGAATGATTTGAGTACTGGAGGTACCAACAATAATAACATCTATTCAACTTGACAAACCATTTCAAAGCAAACCAGTCACATGCTACTGTGGTTTTGCAGCAAAATCTGACTTTTACCGCAATGGTGCATATCTTAGAACTGATGATACAAATAAAGTTTACCTGAAATCTGAAAACTCATAAATTTGGTGAAATGACTTGTATTATTCAATATAGGTGGATAACTCTCACTTTATATGAGTTATCACCTGCTCGTGTCTAGGGGTTTTAATGTTTGGATCCAAATCACACACAAGGGACGTAATTTCATTCTTATAAATTTACATGTAATTTAATAGAAAGCTATAATCAGTGTCAAAATATCCAATGAACTTTTTTATTTACGGTAAATTTACTATATAGAATCACAAATCTTATCATCATGAAAATCAATAGCCATAGTTAGACTTAGATCAACCTTCTGCTTAGAATTTTACAATCGAGGTTCTAATGACAATGGATATTGGCCTCCCATTATAGCCTACCATTTCATCATCATAAGTTGCTTTGTAATACCAGTATGACAAATCTGTTCTGTTTACCACTTATCTTATCAATATTAATATAATTGATGATCATAATAGATGTATTAATGTGTGAGGTCACTTCTTGGGTCCCAGTGGATCCCCCTGTCCATTCCTTAAAGGCTTCTTAGGGCAGGAACAAAAGTGGACTTCCAAGCTGTATATTGTGGAATAGCCTTTAAAGCTGTACTTTGTGGGATGAACCTCTAAGCAGTGTTGTGAGTGTAGAGTCCTAGAAACTCTCAGTCTTATTTGATGCAAGCTCACAGTTTGGGATAACGGATGTGTTGTGCTGGGCAGACTCCTCAGAATCAGACCTCAGGGCTTATCCTCAATCCAGTTGCTAAAATGCATTGGTTTCTTGTGATATAACAACTCATAATTATACATATAGATATGTATCATATATAGATATATGGTTAAAAGTGGAGGCTCCTCTCCTCACTTTCTGGGGGTGGAGACAGATGTGGACTACCCAACAGTACCTTGTGGAATGGTCTTTCCAGCGGCAGGTGGTAGGATTTAGAGTGCTAGAAACTTGCATTCCCATCTGATGCAGGTTCACGGTTTGATATATGGATGTGTAGCACTGGACGGGCTCCTCAGATTCAGACCTCAGGGCTTATTCTCAATCCATCTTGGTTTTAGAATTATTTAAGGTCCAGCCTGATTTCATCACAATCAACGAAATAATTAGCTTACTTATATATTAAAATAAGTAAAGCTAAATTACTATCAGGTTTATTATATTCTGCGAGCTCACTGAACAATTGAAAAAAATAATTATATGTATTTAAAATTTACAATATGCATGAATTACAGGTTTGGAATTTGCCTATACTCAAGCCCCAAAGAATATGCAAGGCTTGATCATGGGAATTTATTTGGCAACAAATGGCATCGGAAACTATGTCAGCACTGCCATTATAGCAATTATTGAAACAACTACAGAGGATGGTAAGTCAGCCAACTGGAGTTTAAAATGAAAATGATAAAGAGTCTTATTTTTAATTGATCTTACGCATAACATGTCACTTAGCGGCCATCCATGTTATCATACTATTTTGGCAGAATTTGTACACCCCCCCACTCCTACCCAGTCCCAGATCATAAAAAATGTGTGACATTTCCCCCCTCCTCCTATATGTGAGATTATTTATGGATGATCCCTTAAAAAATAATTAACAAATATTATTTGTTGTATAGGACAAGTTAGTATGAACAGACATAACAAAACATCATTTTTCCATTTTCTTTCTTTGTCCCTTGTATTTGTATGTGATAAGATTACCAAGCTAATGTTGTATGTGATAAGATTGCCAAGCTAATGTTGTATGTGATAAGAATTACCAAGCTTTATCAATCATCACTTTCATTGATATCTCTTTTATACATGTTCATGAAAAGTTAAGGATTTATATTGTGGAATCAACATACTTGGCATTTGCAATTTAATAATAAATAATATTATATTGGTTACTTTCAGACCCATGGTTCCCTGATGATATAAACAATGGTAAAGCTGAATATGTGTTCTTTGTCTTTGGTGGTCTGATGGTACTTTTTTTCCTTGGCTATCTCCCTGCTGCTTATGCATACACATATCAGGAATTCCAAACAGATGAGGAAGCAGAGACAAGGGCAAAAAGCTCAGAATCAAATAATGGGCATACCAACAGAAGGCGTCATGAGAACTTTGCTGAGGACAGTATCACTATACTATGATGATATTATTTTTAAATTTATAACGCTGGTTCAGAAATATCATGTTTATGCAAGGAATTTATTCAATTAGTTTTCTTCATATCATTTGTTACAGTACCAAATACATCTATAATATTGTAGAATGTAATTCTTACAAAAACAATTTCAGATTTAAATATGCTGCTACTTAAATGCAATATTATTTTGACTTTACAATGATTTTATGCATTTTTTGTAAGTATCTATTATGCTATTGATTTTAATTTCAACTCATTTTTATGCTTTCTTTTTTTTTATTCAGAGTTTTACCCAACCAAACAGAAAACTATATGTTATTATTTTTTAATGAAATGATTGAATAAATCAGAGGGGCTTTGAATATGTGATCATTGATAACTGATGAAGAGATAAGATTGAAATAAATAGGCACAATTTATTTAAAAACAAAAATATTTTAGCAGTCCACATATTTGGTCGTCAGTTGCATGACACATTCTCGCACTTTTAAAGGCTTAGAATTATAGAGAAAACTTTTTTTACAATATTTTTTTTTCTGCCTAATCCTGTATTTTAAAAGTCATAGTGGTTTTTTCGCAAATTACGTCACACTCTCGAGAATTTGTGACACTTTGTGACAGGGGAGGGGTGGTAAAAAAAAATTGTGACGTCACAATTTTTTTATCTTTTAAAATCTAAAATTTTCTTATTTTGAAAAATCATTATTCAATTAATTTTAAAAACATTCATTTGAGGTCGAAATTGCCTCAAGTGTTATAGGTAACGTGAACCTCAGTCGCGCACACCTTTTCCGCTTATCAAAAAATGAAGCAAAAACAGTTTTACATTAGGCGCGGGGATGACGTTGTTTAGCGCCAGTTTTCTAATAATACTACATCTTAATCCTTTATGGGAACATGTTAAAGAAAAAAAAAAATTCTTGAAAATTTTATGTAGGTTTTGATTTATTTTAGGTGTGGTGTAACACTAAAAGGGGGGTTGGGTGGTGGGGGTAAAACATTTGTGACACTGGGGGAGGGGGTCTAAAAAGGTCATTTTTTTGCGTGACGTAATTTGCGTACGACCCCTATAAAGCTACAAAAATATTCAAAGCTTTAGACTTTTTAAATATTCTTAACATAATATCCTGACCTAATCCTTCAAATAGTACATGAATTTGCAGTTACGCTACTGACTGACTTTTCCCAACCTTACTCTGAATTTCTCCTGGCTCTGCTGCTCCAATTCCAGCCCACATCTTTTATATTTATCTTTTATACTCCTTATTACAGAAATGTTCATAGGGGAGGAACTCTCTTATTTTAGTTTTATCTCATTATCAGTGATGGTATAAATCCTATTTCATTTTATTCATTATGTATATTTATGTAAATATATTTATGTTTAAGGTCCGAAGGCTGTAAAAGGATATGAAATTATTTTTGAAGAATGTAATGTAAACTTAAGTTAGATTTTGTGATGGCATACCCGTTTTTGTGATGGCATACCCTTACTTTTGCTAGCCCAATAAAGTTCTCTCACATCCCAGAAGTTGAAGTGCCTAGGCAAGCTATTAGTATTAGTGCCTCATAATTTTTTATCCCTATAAATAAGGGCTCCATTGTGCATATGTTGTCGCAGAACTGACATTTTTTTTCTCTTGTTTTGTTATGGATTTAAATCTTCAGTTAAGATTTCTCTATGGTAAAGTTGGCTTATAACTCATTCATTGTGGATATCTCAAGTTTTTATCCTCTTTACCTCAAAACAGTTTAAGGCGCAGAGACTAAAATGACTAATTAGATAGCAATATTATTGTCAAACAACTCAATGAACTGTTTATATTTTGCACATTAAACAAATTTGTTTAACTCATTGATTTTTGACTTTTAAGGATGGGTTTAATCAGGATAAATGAATGCCAGCAAAATATTTTCAAAAGTGAAAACCATTTTTAGGAACATAAATAGACATTCCCAAAATGTATCCGAATTTTATTATAATTTTTTTTATCATTCTTGCAAGAAATACCTGTGATAAAGATTTCATTTTACACATGTTCTTTCCTTTGATATGAAATAACTATAAACAGAAAATTTACCTGTCAATGTGCGTGTGTTGTTATTGCCAAATCATTTCTCGTCACTCCATATTCCAGAGATTGACATCAGCAGTGAACTAGTTTATTTAACATTCATTTAGTTGATTATAGGTATAACATCCAGTGTCGTCTTTGAAGAGAGCTTTTTAGAATGTGTTATGATTTAAATTTTTGGTTAACTCTAACATTTGAACAGTCTATTTAATAAGACATAACTTGGTTTGTTTCAATTTTTAAAAAAATTGTGTCAAAATGTCTTGTTTGGGATAAAAAAAAATTTTTTTACTTTGACAAAATATTTAATACTGGTACATCCTTGTACAGCCATTTAGTAATATAAATACATGATATATGCCTTACCATTATTAATTAAAAAAACAAACAAAAAATGAAGTAAAATGTTAAGATTAATTTGAGTCTACCAAGGCACCTTGTTCACATGTATTGACAGTAAAGAATAATATCATTTTATCCTAAATATTTAATCCAATTTAATTTGATGCACCATTATTGTAATGTGGTCTTCTGAACACACCAATAACTTATTGTGAAAGTAGCTAAATACAAATAATGATATAAAATGCTTTATTTTAAATACTCCCATTTAATTCACCGCAAAGTTATGTGCATTTTTTATGTACGGTATTATAATGTGGTTTCTCAAGCACACCGGTAAACAAACCAATATCCTTTCTTAAATGAATACACGATGCCATGTTGGTTTATGAAATGCAATTTAATACTAATTATTGCATTAAAATTCTCTATGATTTTTAATTTTATTTTGTCATTTTCTCTGTCTTAAGTTAAGCTTTGTGTGATGATGTTACAGTAATAAAACACAACTTATCACATGTAACCATAACTTTCAAAACGTAAAATTTTATTTTCATAACTGTTTTTTATTTTTTATCCACAAAGCTATGGTATCTTGATAAAATTATATGAAGTCTTAAAATACATTTGTATTTACTGTGTTATTTAATCTTACATTTACATATATTTAAAAAGCTTAGCAGAGGCTGTATTAATGAAGGGAAAGTAGGAACACTACTTAGAGCTGTTAGCTGCAACTTAAATATTGATTATAAAACAAAATACAAACAATTGAGAAACAGCTGCATGTGAGAGAAATGTGGGCCATCCACATGTTGTGTGTAGGAAGGGGAACGAAAGGGGTGGGGGCGGTCTGCCCCAGGTGATACTTTTTTATTTATATGGAGGGGAAGGATTTTTTAAACAAACAGTAGTGTTTTTTTAATGGAAGGTTGTGATGCAATTCTTGTCACGCCCCAGATAGCACTAGCTCCAGCTACGCCACTACGTCCGGAAAATGTAATTCCCGATAACTACGCTAAATGATTTTTTGTTAAATAACGCAACTGCGTTTGATGCGTAATATTTTATTTTCGAAAAATGAAATCGTTTCAAAATAATATCCGGTTTAAATGTGGTTGGGACATCAGAATATTTAATATAGTTCATGGGGGTGAAATAAAATAGTGTGTAGTAATTTATCACGGAGGGACGGGGTATAACACAAATTGAGATTCTTAAATGTTCGTTAGTTGAGTTCATTTTTTGTCAAGTAACTTTAGTAGATGGGAAGTTCACGCACCGCTGTCGCTAATGTTTAGCGGGCTATATCTATTACACGGTAGATTTCTTACACCTACACCAAATTGAAATGGAGACCGTAAAACAAATGAAATATTACGCACCAAACGCACTTGCGGTATTTTTAAATTTAAGAATCTCATTTAGCGCAGTTATCGGATCGGGAATTTTATTTTGCGCGCTATTAAGAAATAGTTGGCTATAATCTAACCTGTTCAAACTCCAAAGGGTGGTTGGCTTGATTTATATATATATATATACACATATATATATATATATATATATATATATATAAACACTTTATTTTGAAACTGTCCATGAAAAATTAATTTAAAAAATGGTCCCCGTGTACTCATTATGAGCTGAAGTCAATTCTATTTGATTTTATTTTGAAAAAGATATTAATCTATGTTATTTAGTCTATCAGTTTCAACAGCTTGTCAATACAAGTAGGCAACTACAAAAGGCGCACGGTATTATTGGTAAGCGTCCATGAATAGCCGAGGACCTTCCTTTACTTTAATTTCAAAAGGCTCTACCCGCTTCTTCTTTCATATTGTAGATAGTGGCCACATTGCCTTATGCTCAATGTTCGCACTCCACCTTTCATAGGAAATCAATAAATAAAATAGCAGCTATGTGCATAATAATTCTTATCGATTTTTCGCTCATGAATTGAGGCCGATCAATAAATTGATAAGGTTCGAAAGTGTCTGTACTAGATGGAGTGCGGGCAGTCCTGTCCCATAATGCAATGTAAATCGCTTGGCGACATACTATGCCATCATGGCGGCCATGGGTATGTACTTTAAAAAAAAAAAGCAGTTTTGTATAGACCATTTGTGACATAAAAAGGATGTAGTTGTACAAGATTTAGGGATATAAACAAGTATAGTATTTACAATTTTTTAATTTTCTTAATGAATTGATATTATTTATATAATTTATAAGCTACTAAGTCAAAGGCTGTGTATATGTTTTCTTCCGATAAATAAGTGATATGATATTACGACTACAAGTAGTAGTAGTATTATGCCTAATCGATGATTACTTTGATTGTAATGTAATAAAAATTAAAGGCTAATTTAATTACATATATTGGAAAGGAAAAAAGGCCTATTATTATTGAATACTTCATTAAACTGGCAATGGGATTTACCAGTCCAATGACAATGCCAATGACCAATGATCAATGATTTGTTAATTAAATGACATATGTAATTATTAATTCAATATTAATGAGTAAATTGGTAAATTTATTTTAGTGTTAACTTTTAAAGTTCTAAGTACAATTACTATAACATATATTTATTATAATATAAATTTATTATGCAGGCTACTTGAATGACTTGATGATAACATGCTATACTTATACCATCATCTCTAAGACACCACCACGTTGATGGTTTAGCTAAGACTTTGATTTATTAATATAGTCATAGATAATAAAGATGTCTATGAATGTTAATGTAAAAATATCAAGCAAATCTAAATTATTATTAGTTATTTTCTTTCAACTGGCCCGAGTCTCCAAATCAAATCAAATGCTTTACTGTTTACTCTCAATTTCATATTAATCAAGACTATGTTTATTTATAGTGTTTACTTTTTCCATTATATGTTAAATGCTAATTAGCTGAATTCTTATCTACTTTTGATTGTTTATGGATCTATTTTAATTCTATTGTTTCACTTTTATCATTTTACAGTTACTTAATAACCAACAGGAAAATGTAAAAATTCATCTATGTCGGCAAGGACACAACAATCAAGCAAACAAACAAAATGACAGACCTCAAGTCACAATCTAAAGTGGGGGGTGGAGAGAAGAATTTAGTGGTAAGCTTTTTAAAAACAGATATCTATATAGCCTATATATATATATATATATATATATATATAGCCTATATATATATATATATATATATATATCAAGGTGACATGTTTTATAAAATCAAAGATCCTCAAACAAAAAATTCATTAAAAAAAATAATAATTTTTACAGTGATATACATTTTTGAAAAGTGGATATCATGGCAACAAGTTAAAATTCGAATTTACTCAACTTAATTTTGTACATTTGAATAAAAAAATTGACACCAAGTTTGATTTCATAGTGTTAAAAACTGTATACTGTATTGTATTCCATTCTTATTGATTTTAAAATGCTTATTATTGCAAGACTTGTCATAGAACATTACAAACTGTTTTATTTACATCTGATTTTATGATGATATCTAGCTGTCTATATGTATTTATAATGTTTCAAATATTCTATTATATGCTCATATCTGTAATGTAACTTTTTTATCAATCAAAAGATTAAAATTCTAAAATTAATTTAAAAAATAAATTATTTTATTAATTAAATTCTTTAAGGTGGCATTGAGGATTCGGCCTATGGCAGAGGATGAGATTATACAAGGAGCTAATCCTGCAGCCTACAAGGTGGAAAATAATGTAAGCAATAATTCAAATAAGCAATCTAAAAAATTCAATAGCATTACAATAGTACTGTATAAATAGTAAATGTTTTTTGCTGAAATGTAAAAAAAAAAAAAAGAGGTAATATTGACGTTTACATCTTCTATAACAGTTTAAGACTTGTTTTAAATTGAAACTTAGAAATATGGATAAACCCAGAAATGTTACAAATAGCAATCTGAACATGATGAAATTCAGAGAATGTTGATTTATTTGATAGATGGTTGTGTTGCTAGACCCAGCAGATGATCCAGATGACGTACTTAGGGCTAACAGATCAAGAGAAAAACAGTATGTTTTTGACTGTATATTTGATGGCAGCTGCAGCCAGGTGAGCATTTATTTAACAAATGTACACATATTAACAATAAAATGGAATAGTTTTGCTAAAAAGATCCCACTTTTCTTCTCCATTTTAGATCAGTCCAATATGAGTTCATTCTAGTTAACAAAAATTTTTGAAATTAAATGTATTCAAAATTTCAGTAATTACATGATTTAAACTTTATTAAGGTCAAACTATCTGGACAATTTAGGTCTTTGCTGAAAAAAATAATTATAAAGACACATAATTTAAATAATACTACTGATAATATGTTACTTGTGGATAAAATAATGCAATCTCATTTTTCAGAAAGATGGTGTGGTAGATGCTAACTTAACTTTCTATACTTTCCAGAAAGATGTTTATGAAGAAACAACAAAATTTTTGATTCCAAATGTTACAAGTGGATACAATGCGACTGTGTTTGCTTATGGTCCAACAGGTTAGAAACTCATGAGAGGGGATTTATTATGTTTTTTAAATTTTGTCTAATAAGTAAGCATATAAAAATATACATTAAGTAGAGCTATCTCTTGAGTCACAATAAGTTAGAAACCTAAACGAATTGTTAAATGGGGAGGCATGTGTGTACTCTACAGTAGAATTTAAGATAAATTTAAATGCTTTAACTAATTATATTTGAATTTTTCAAGGTGCTGGAAAAACCTACACAATGTTAGGCAAAGATGGGGAACCAGGAATTATGGTTCAAGCTCTGAATGATTTGTTTCTTGAAATGAGACAAAATACAGACAAGGCATTTAAAGTGACCATGTCTTACTTAGAGGTGACAGAGAAAAATGCATTTATCAATAAATTCTACATTATTCCTGTTTTATTGTCAGCTCTCAGTAAATTTCTCTCTAATTTATTTATTTTCTTATAAATCTATTTATTATAAAACACTTTAATATATGTCTATGATTTTAAATGTTAATTTAATGTAGAAATTTATGTAACTTCAGTCCATCAATCTTTTTGTGTAGTTGGCATAACTATTTACCAAGCATAAAATAATGAGTGATCTTATTAATATAATTCATACTAGGAAATGCTATGAAGAAAGTTATGTATTAATAAAATCTGTTTCAGATCTACAACGAAATGATTCGTGACCTCCTAAACCCAGATTCTGGTTTTCTCGAACTGCGTGAAGATGCAAAGGGAAATGTTCAAGTAGCTGGGATATCTGAGGTTACAGCAAGGTCAACTGAAGAGGTGATAAAGTTCAATTAAATAAATAATCAGATTTCATGTAACAAATTCTGCTTTGTATGTACCGTTACATGGTTTTCCAAAATGAATCTGTTTTAAGATTTGGCTCAGCTAGTAATATAACAATATTCAATTTAATTATACTATTAAATTTATAAAAAATACAAAATCAAATATACAGAAATAAAAATAACATTAACTTACAGCACAGCAAGTGAAAAAGTATAATCTTCAAAAAATACAAATATGAAAATACACACACACACACATATAGAGTACAACCTTGTAAGGCCCCTAAAAGTTTATAACATCTCATAAATGTCTAGAAAATATAGCTAAAATCTCTCCCTGCTGGTAAAGCTGCTGACTTATTTATGGGGAGGGAGTTGGAACTCTCAAGAAAAGAAATTCTAGAAATTGCATCACACTATAGCATTCTTAAGAACAAATAAGTACATAAACAACCTTTTCCCAATCAAGGGAGGGGAGATTGTGGTAGAGCGTTACACTTTTAATCGGTGATGTCAATATGAAAACACTTTCAGGTTATGGCAATGCTTGTTAAAGGCAACTTGGAACGTACACAGGAGCCAACAGCTGCTAATGCTACCTCTTCAAGGTCACATGCCATCTTGCAAGTGACAGTCAGGCAGAGGAATAAAGTACGTAATGTAATGCAAGAGGTCCGTACAGGCCGTCTCTTCTTAGTTGACCTGGCTGGGTCAGAGAGAGCTGCAAACACCCACAACAGAGGCAAGAGAATGGTCGAAGGGGCCCACATAAATCGCTCACTACTAGCACTTGGCAACTGTATAAATGCATTGAGTGAGTTATTTTACTGATCTTTTCAGATAAAACCAATTGCATATTCATTTTTGTAGTGTGTCTTCAAGTTTTTCAAAATTTAAGTTCAGCTTAAAAAAAATAAAACAGTTAATCATGGCTGTTGTGACATTTGTTGTATGGATGTTTATTGGAACATACTAAATATTTGATTTATTGATTAATTTTTCTTTTAGTTAAATATGATTCTTTTTGTACAATTATTTATATCGGAGGCTCTAACCCAATTTATTAGTAACTAAGCCTCCATGTAACAAAACTCAATACTAGATTAATCACTCTTCTAATATGCAATATTATTGGCATGAAAATTACCAACATTTCAGCAGTATTTTAGGCAAAAAAAAATGTATATCTTAAGTTAAACATAGTTTTTAAATAAACACCCCCCCCCCCAATTTCTTAGATGTAGTTTATTTTTAACTTACACTGTTTTTTAATTAATAATATGAGAACTACTATATTTGTAGGTGACAAAAATGGTCCCAAGTATATAAACTACAGAGATAGTAAGCTGACTCGCTTACTGAAAGATGCACTGGGTGGAAATTGTAGAACTGTCATGATTGCACATATTAGTCCAGCTAGTACACAATTTGAGGAGTCTCGTAACACACTTGTTTATGCTGACAGGGCAAAGCACATCAAAACAAAGGTAACCTATTGTCACATGCCTGCCCCATCTACCCAAGGAGTAATAGATTTTACAATAATGTTGTGTACAAATTATTTCATCTTGCATTATAATAATGATTATAACTTGATGGCTGCCTTAGATACTTTTGTGTACCGAAATTGTTAATAAAAAGGAAAGTGTTCTGTAATAATTGTTATATTAATAAAAAAATTCAATTCGGGACACCAAGTTCTGTCTTGAGAACGGGACAACGCCTTGCAGGCATGTATAGGCTCGAGCTCTTGACCATATAGTAATTTTAATGTGTGTTTGCTTGATTTTCAATATATTTATATTGTGATATCCGCCATGGATCACTGCATCATCCAGATCGAGTTGTGTTTTTTGTCCCTCCAAACTTCAGATTTATAATTTTGGCTTTTCTTTGTGGTGAAGCTTTGTGAAAATTGCTGCTATCTTGTGAAACGAACGATCATGCCAGCTGACGATGCGGTTGATGACACACCCTGACCCCACGGAGGTCATTGAAATGTGCTGATATACACGCGCGATCGCCTATTGTCAATGAATGCCCAGCGTACGCACTTGATCGCTGACCTAGTGTGTAGACTGAAGGAACTTTCCATCGGTCGAGGCCTGCCCCGGAAGCGTACCGATCGTGGTGGTAGACGGAAAATAAAAATAAAACAACATGGCACTCCTTCAACCTCAAGGCTTACTCTACGCATTTCTAACCCAGCCAACCTCATTTGCATTAACACCTCTCATCCTTCCAGTGACAGACAGCTTTGAATCGCCTCATTTAACGCTCAGTCACTTGGCTTTTATGAGAAATGCACAGCAATCTCTGAATTTATCACAGATAGGCGGATTGACATTTTCTTTATCCAGGAGACCTGGTTTCGGCAGACTGGCGATGAAGGAAAGTGTACTGATCTTACTCCGCCTGGTTATTCTGCCCGATCATTTCCTCGTGCAACCCGTGGTGGTGGCCTTGCTGTCATCTATAAGGACACGTTGTCTCGTTATCTAGCCCTTGTCACAGACTTTCCATTTGTTTACACATCGTTTGAAGCGGTTCAACTTACCTTGTCGGTGCCCCAGCAGAGCGTTCATTTTATATGCATTTATCGCATCTGCCCTAGCAGGAAAAATAAACTTACTTATGCTGTGTTTCATCGGGAGTTCTCGGATCTGCTAGACTTTTGCAACACATTGGCTGGCACTTATATGGTAGTAGGCGATAGGAACATTCATTTCGACCAGCCGCAGCACCCCTCCACTGCTAAGATGATGGATCTTTTGGACTTATTTAGTCTTAAGCAATCAGTCGACCAACCAACTCATAATCGTGGACATATTATTGATTGGGTGCTACAAAGGCCTCAGGATTTTGTAGTTACCTCTACTTCAGTCACTCAAGAGCTTTCCTCAGATCACTTCTGTGTTGTTTGTGAGCTTAACGTTAATGCATCTTCTCCCCTCCATCAGTTCAGGGAGGTCCGCAGTTTGTGTGCTATAAATAGGGATGCCTTTAAGCATGATCTGAGTTTGGAAGTGTCCCCTGCCCTCTGCCCTACTTTGGAAACACTACACAGTGCATTGCTTGAACGGCATGCCCCCCTCATCCGCCATAATGTTAGTTCAGCACGGTCAGCTCCCTGGTATGCAACCATAAGGGAGGAACTACGCTGTGCCAAGAAAGAGAGGCGTAGTGCGGAAAAGAAGTGGCTGAGGTCAGGTCTTGTTGTTTTTAGGCAGATGTATTACACTGCAAAGAAACGTGTGACCAAAATTGTTTCTCGTGCTAAGACTTTGTATTTTAGCCAAAAGATAATTATGGGTAAAACAAACAGGCAGTTGTTCGATGTTTGTAGCAACCTCAGAGGGAGTAACAAAGGAATTGCTCTTCCTTCTGTGTACCCGTTGCTCCAGCAACCAGATATTTTCTGTAATTTCTTTACAAGCAAAGTTGCTGACATCTGCGCTGAACTTGATTGTCTTGACATATCCCCCCTAGATTTGCCTCCTTTTTCTTGTGTTAGTTCACATTTTGAAATTTTAAAACCGGTTTCAGAACAAGAGGTCAAAAATACTATTCTGAAGTCTAAGCCTACGTCATGTTCTTTGGACCCCATCCCCACCCCCATGTTGGTTGAGTCGTTAGATCATTTGCTCCCAACGATAACCCACATAGTCAATGAAAGCTTGTCGTCTGGCACTGTTCCCTCTATGTGTAAGTCAGCTGTCATCAAACCATTGCTTAAGAAGCCTGGTCTGGATGAAAACAATTTAAAAAACAATAGACCAGTATCTAACTTATCATTTTTATCTAAAGTCATTGAAAAAATAGTTCTAAAACAACTTTTTGCTTACTTAAATGACAACTCTCTTCTCAGTCCTAATCAATCAGCCTATAGACCTTTCCATAGCACTGAGACAGCTCTCTTGAGAGTAACCAATGACCTCTTGCTCGCATTGAACAGCGGTGATGTCTCCCTCCTGATCCTCTTGGACCTCAGTGCGGCCTTTGACACTGTCGACCATGAAACCCTTTACAAAACCCTTGAAAATTACTTTGGCATTTCTGGTTCAGTTTTGGCTTGGTTTAGGTCCTACCTCTCCAATAGAACGCAGGCGGTCGCTATCGATGGCTGTCTCTCCGGCAGTGCTGACTTGGTGTATGGAGTGCCACAGGGGTCCGTTTTAGGCCCGGTTCTATTTACAATGTATACCAGGCCACTGCTCCTTTTGCTAGAGAGGCATGCTGTGGAGAGCCAGTCATTTGCGGATGACACGCAGCTATACATTCATACCCATCCCTCTCTTTTCGATTCCGCTGTCCGGACTTTGCAGGGGAGCATTGCTGATGTCAAGTCATGGATGACACTCAGCAAGTTGAAACTTAACGATGACAAAACGGAAGCACTTCTTATTCACGATTGCAAATCATCCTCTAACTCAGCTCTCCCCACCTCATTTCAAGTAGGTAACTCAGACATACAGTTTACATCCTCCACTAGGAATCTTGGTTATTTTCTGTCTCACAACTTGTCACTTGATAATCATATATCCCACATTTGTAGCTCTGCATACACGGCCATCCTTCAGATCAGCTCAATCCGACACTACCTCACAGCTAGTGCAACAAAAACCCTAATCTATGCTCTTGTTCTCTCTCGTCTGGACTATTGCAACTCTCTTCTGTCAGGTTCACCAAAACACTTCTTAGAAAAACTACAAAAGGTTCAAAACTCAGCTGCTAGGCTAGTTTTAAAGGCAAAAAAAAACATGATCACGTCACACCACTACTTCATTCACTTCATTGGCTACCTGTACAAGCACGGATTGACTATAAACTCTCTGTTCTCTGCCACAACTTTTTCTCGAATTCCTGCCCTTCCTATCTAACCGAACTTCTCTCTGTCTATTCACCCCTTCGACAGCTTCGCTCCTCCACAGACTGGCGTATTCTTTCTGTCCCCAAGAGTCGCACAAAAACATACGGTGAAAGATCTTTCTCTTACTGTGCCCCCAAACAATGGAATTCTCTTCCACTACACATCCGCAATATATCAACTATCACAGCCTTCAAAACTGCACTCAAAATACATCTCTTTAAACTCTACTACCCCGACTGATTCCCCACATCTGACCGATAAACGCTGCTGCTGGCCGCCGTCCATGGCTTGTCATGTAAAATTTCTGGTGTGGATGAGGTGAATATGCATTAGATTTTGTTTTGTCTCTATACATCTGTTCTTTATTATATATATATGTATTTTATGTTAATATCACCATTTAGTCTCTTTTTTAAAATATTTTTATGTACAGCGCGGTGAGCCTAGCCCTAGGCTGGGGTACCACACTATATAAGACAACAAATAATAATAATAATAATAATAATCATTAAGTTTTTCATTGTTAAAAAGTTCATAAAATTTAAAAAGTTAAAAATGCAGAAAATTTAGTGATGAATTTTAAACTCTAAATTAACTATACTGTTTCTTTATGCTTCCTGGATATCATATAAGTGAGTTATAATAACAAGTAGAGCACATGAAAACACATCTTTTTCGAACTCACCTGCTGGGGTCATGTAGTCTACCTCCTTGTTTTCAAGGAGCTTGCTCATATTCCTCAATGTATATTGGCTTGTATTGTCCATAGGCTTGCATTTAGATTTTGTATTTTTGCGTTTTGTATTTTTATAGCGCTTCGAGCCTTAATTAGGGATGAAGCTTGTTTTTTAAATGAGCTTTATTATTATTATTATTATTATTATTATAATAAACTAAACTATTAGCATGCATGTCCTAAAAACATGGTTTTACACATTCTATTATATGTGTATCCAGTTCTTTCCAAACTGTGTGTCTAGACACAGCAGTGTGTTGCTTAAAGGGTCTAAATATGTTGCATGATAATAAACCATATCAACAATCACACATTTTTAAGACTTAAAACCATTGAAAAGTTATGGACAAAATTGTATAAATGGTAGATTATATTTAAAAGCAGACCTCTTCAATCAAGATTATTTTGCTATATTGGGTCAAAGTTTAAAAAGCTGGTACTACACATCAGGGCCATGAGAAGTGGGCCGTTGCCCTTGGCTTCCAGACCTTAGTGTGCCCAAATTGACATAAGATAGGATCTTAATAGTGAATTAACAATAAAATCCCACGTGCTCCAGAAAGACAAGGGTTTAAAAAAATGTCTTTTTACCGGTCTGCCTTGGGCTGCATTTTTTCTATATATTCATAGGAGCCATTTTCAGGCTTTCCTCGTCACAGCCCTTCTACATACAAAAGTTTGTTGGCTCTGATGAGGCATTGTAATTGCTATGTATACAAATTGAGGGAAATGATGCTTACTTTTAGAAGGAAATAAGCAAAATGTATTTTGTGATCTAACTCATAAAAAAATTGACTTGTCTTGCTAACATATTTGAATGTTCAAAATAAAATAAACTCTAGCCTGCAACAAAAATGAGAGAATATCTTAACATCAGTATATCAAATTTTATCTATGGGATTGGGAGGCAGAAGGTCTGAAAGTGAAGGAAGAAAATTAAAAAAAAATATTCCAAAGCAGCCAAGAGCCTGCAAATTGTGGACCATTTCATTCGCCATTGCTCCAAGATAATGCTCATCATTACTTGACAAAAGCTAAAATTCAAGACTTTGATTGGATGAGGAATCCATTTCTTTCATCTGTGAACTTTTCACTTACTGAAGAAGAAGAATTAGCTGACATAACAAATGAGTGGAATCTGCTAATGATGTATGAAGTAACTGCTTTAGCTTTAGTTAGATTTGCATTTCAAAATTGCATCCAGAATATAAATTAAAGGTTTTCATGGTATTTGTTGTGTCATCATACGTTATTACACGTTATGTTTGTGCCCATTGGCCTATGACTTAAAATGGGTCTGTTGTACCCCAGATATACTGGTCAAACTGACTAACTGTGTCGTGACATGACATGTGTCTACAAAATGTGTTGCCAACATGAAAATTCTGGAAAGTGCTGATTTAATTTTTCAAAGTTTGCTTTATTTAAAGATACATCGCTTATAATTTTTTACAAGTGATGAAGTGAAATAATTGAAATAAATAAAATAATGAATGTTTAGCCGGTGCCCAGACAAATCATATAACTCAGTGACTTCTTCCATTATAGGTTCGGAGGAATGTTACAGACGTAGCCTACCACATAGCTCAGTACTCAAATATCATCTCAGAACTGAGAGATGAGATCATGCGCCTCAGGACAAAACTGACTGAGCAGACACAGCAAAAACATTCAGTTGCTAACATCCAGGCTGTGCAGTGTAAGTCTCCCAAACTTTTGTCAAGTATAAGAATAGAATCAATTATTTATCTGTTTCTTTTAGAAAACTTAATTAAAGGGACGCAAAGCTCATTTTCAAAGTGTAATTAAGTCCCCTGACATATGATCTTGTTACACAAAACTTGAACAATAAGAATTTGTAATGAAACAAGGAATACATTAAATATAAATAAACTCACAAACATGAATACCAACCTGCACACTTTATAAATTTTTTGAATTCTACTATCAGCTGTAATGCAGTATTATTTTAAAACTAGTTTTTAAAGAGTCATTATTTAACTACAAGGAATTTATGACCACTACAAAGAAAAGTATTTTGAGGTATTTCAACTTGTATACATCTGTTTACAGCTGAGGTTGTAGAGTCCCAGAGAAAGTCAGATAAGTCTGAATTGACTCACTTCAAGGAACAGCTGCTGACCAGTTTTAAAGATCAGATGGAACTTAGGTTGGTAGATAAGAGCTTAGGTTGTCAACAAGGAACTTAGGTTGGTAGATAGAGTTTAGGTTGTCTAGATGGACCTTAGGTTGGTAGATAGCGCTTAGGTTGTCTAGATGGACCTTAGGTTGGTAGATAGCGCTTAGGTTGTCTAGATGGACCTTAGGTTGGTAGATAGAGCTTAGGTTGTCTAGATGGACCTTAGGTTGGCAGATAGAGCTTAGGTTGTCTAGATGGACCTTAGGTTGTTAGATAGAGCTTAGGTTGTCTAGATGGACCTTAGGTTGGTAGATAGAGCTTAGGTTGTCAACAAGGAACTTAGGTTGGTAGATAGAGTTTAGGTTGTCTAGATGGACCTTAGGTTGGTAGATAGCGCTTAGGTTGTCTAGATGGACCTTAGGTTGGTAGATAGCGCTTAGGTTGTCTAGATGGACCTTAGGTTGGTAGATAGAGCTTAGGTTGTTTAGATGGACCTTAGGTTGGCAGATAGAGCTTAGGTTGTCTAGATGGACCTTAGGTTGGTAGATAGAGCTTAGGTTGTCTAGATGGACCTTAGGTTGGTAGATAGAGCTTAGGTTGTCTAGATGGACCTTAGGTTGGCAGATAGAGCTTAGGTTGTCTACCTCGAACTTAGGTTGGTAGATAGAGCTAGTTTGTCTAGATGGAACTTTGGGTGGAGCTAAAATAACACACTGTCTTTTCAAAGGCTACAGGGCAGATATATTTAACAAAAGAAAATCTTATTGAGCAAATAATCCATTGTGAATAAAAATTAAATAGGATTATAAGTTATATTAAAAACTACAATAAACTGTTGACTGTTTGCAGGGTTTTAAAATGATTTTTATTTAAATGTTTTCAACTAGGCGAACACGCATGGAGCTGAACAATGCATCTATGGAGATAAGTCTTGAAACAAACAGAAACCAGTTGGTTATCAGTGAGTGAGTACATCTGGTTGTTTATAACTAATATTTAAAAAAAAAAAAATCCATTAATTATTAAATTTTTTATGGAATTTTTGTTAAGATAAACAAAAGTAAAGAATAACTTCATTAACAAAAATGTTATTTAAAAAATATAAATAGATACCAGGTGGAGCGAGCCCGTCAGCTTAGAAACAGAGAAATCACAAACCTTACAGATAACAAGTTCTTAGGTAGGTCAGTTTTGGGATAATTTTAACTTTAAAACCATTGTCGGCTGATCCACTGTCAGGAATACCAACATTGTCAGCTGAACTACTGGCAGATAAACCAGCACTGTCAGTTATAAAACACTGTCAGTTATAAAACACTGTCAGTTATAAAACACTGTCAGTTATAAAACACTGTCAGTTATAAAACACCATCAGTTATAAAACATCATCATTTATAAAACACTGTCATTTATAAAACATCATCAGTTATAAAACACCGTCAGTTATAAAACACTGGCAGTTATCACACTTTTAATAGAAATGCTATTTTGAATACATCTTCTTCGCTAACACATTGCCATCGCTTCACATCTTAAACTTCAGGGCTTTGAGCCTCACACAACAATGGCACTATTGAAGAGGATATGACCTGCTACTCAGTTTCATGTCTAAGTTTTGGTACTAACAAATTTATTCTTAAATAAGCATCTGAAATGCATCTAACTTGCAGAATTTTAATAATTTTTTTTTGCTAGAAGAAGATAAAGAAAACGAATTACCAATGGGTGATCCAGGAGTTGAACCAGTTGAAGTTCAGGTAGCCAGAGATGAACTAAAAGTCTTGCATGAAGAGAAACACAAGACAGAGAGAGTCAAAGCAACCATTCAAAGAGAACTAGAGGCTGCCAGGCTCAAAACACAAAAATTAGAAGAGGTTTGTACACCATAGATTTCATGACTTAATTAGACATGTAGATAACTAAATGAGAGGTTTTTGATGACTTGGTGGTGCATGTAGATAACTGAATTGTAGGTTTGTACACCACAGATTTCATGACTTGGTGGTGCATGTAGATAACTAAATAATCAGCTCAGTAGTTTTTCCTCTTAGCCCTTATCCTTGGGTTTAAAATTATTCTTACTCCTCTTTCTCTTCTCACCAGAGGTTCTTGCCTCATTATTGTCCATGTTTACCTTCCACTTGTAGCTCTATCTATCCACACAACCTTTTTTGATTATTTAATACAAAGAATTAAGTAACGTGAAACATTCTAAGAACTTTAAATATAATTTTACTAAAAGAAAAGTTTTTGCATGACCAAAATGAATGTTTCCAATCTTAGAACATCCCTTATTCCTAATTTGAACCCTTATTATAATTTCCTAATCATTAGATTGATCATATTTGGCCATACAAATTATGTGCATTTTATTTTTGTTCATCCATTACTTACTGACTTTGAACTGGTACTTGATGACTTTGAGCTTGTACTTGATGACTTTGAGCTGGTACTTGATGACTTTGAACTGGTACTTGATGACTTTGAACTGGTACTTGATGACTTTGAACTGGTACTTGATGACCTTGAGCTGGTACTTGATGACTTTGAACTGGTACTTGATGACTTTGAACTGGTACTTGATGACTTTGAACTGGTACTTGATGACTTTGAACTTGTACTTGATGACTTTGAGCTGGTACTTGCTGACTTTGAGCTGGTACTTGATGACTTTGAACTGGTACTTGATGACTTTGAGCTTGTACTTGATGACTTTGAGCCATGATCCTGTGTTTAGATATTTCCGATTTGTCTCACAGTCAGAGATGATATATTTCCATATTGAACCACAGATGATTCCTGTAAGGATTAGCAGTGCAGACCAGCAAGAGATCCTCAAACTGTTGTGTCGTGTGCACCAGCTGGAGATAGAATCCCTTGAAGGCCAGTCAGCTGGACTGCTCAGAGACTTCCAGATTCGCCACAAAGACATGGTCATTACCAAGCTTCACCACTACAGAAACTTATCTGATGATATCATCAAACGTCAGAAACGAATTATAGAAGGTTAGCCGTTGCTTCTTTAGAATTTAGCTTTGACTCAATGGAACCTGAAACCAGAAAGACTGCTGACCCAGAAATGCAATGCTTAAACTATAAACAGATATCAAATTTACTGGCATATAAGAACAAAATCTCCATTAAACATGTGGTACAACTTCCCCAGAGCACAAGCTGTCATGTCCCCCTGAGCTGGCCCAGCTGTATGAGCTGTACACAGAAGAGCAAAATCACCGCCTTCTCAAGGGAGATGACATCAGTTCATTCTCATCCATTGATAAGGTCAGGGTCACCAGTCCATTGTACATAGGCTGCTTTGATTCCTTGCCCCAACATTTGTCTTACTACTAAAAAAAAATAAATTATGATACAGTTTTGTTTTAAATAGCCTAAGCAGTTAAACAAAACTTGAATCAGTTGGAAATTAGTTTTGTTTATTTATAACTTAGTTTTTACATTATTTTGTTCTTCAACAGGTCGCCTCTCTGAGCAATCTCAATCTGCCATCCACACCTAAGAATGGAGAGTATGTTCTTTCTTTTTTCATTAAATATGCCCTTTCTTCTAAATTTATTTAGATTTACGGGGTAATTGGCGCACCCCAATAAAATTAAGATTACTTTGGTACATAATATTCTACAACTATTTTTTATTGTCTAATAACATGAAAATATTTTTAAACTTGTAAGAGTAACTTAAATAAATCTTAAGTTAGTAAATTCTGCTGTTAATAATGTCAGATGTAACTACCATTAAAATCTTTGTGTGGTTATTCCAATTTTTTAAAATTATTCCATCTATTTCTAGTGAGGTAGATGATGATAGCAGCAAGGTTTTCACACAGAGTGCTAAAACCAAATCCTTTCAACAAACAGAGAAGCCTCTCTATCAAACGGATCTTGAACTTGTTGAGCATATCCCCACCCCAATAGCTCCTTCACGCATCTCATACGAAGACCGCAATGTGATCAATGCCAACACACGTAGCATTGCTGCCCTTGCTGCTAAGAAAAGAAACCAAGCCAGCATTGCCAGCGGGGCAACCGACAAGTTCGGGGTGAGGCCTCTGTACCGGCCGAAAGCCGAGCTTGATGATGATGATTTCGATGATTTTGGGACCAAACTGACGCCGAGTCGTTTGGCCTTGCACAATCGCAGTATGGGGGAAGGAGTCTATTCCATGGGTGTAGGAGATGAAGCATTGGAGAGAATTAGCAGCATCACAGACCCAAACTTACCGCCTGTTCGAGTTATTGGACACATTGGTAGCAAACGGATACAGGAGCAGGAGGAAGCTCGTAGGCGAGCTGTTCGTTATAGTGGAAATAATAATAATAACCACAGCTATCTTGAGGTAAGTGAAGTTTTAAAATAAAAGTTGTGTGGTTGAGAACTAAAGTCATTCCTCAACAGCCCTCTGCAAACATTTGAATGAGACATTAATACATCACTTCTTTCACTCCCTCACTTGCTGGACTTACACATTAATTACCTACCACAATCTTCAGACTATACTGACTCCCTTTATGTAGTCAAATACCCATTAAGGAAGATATGCTTAATCATCACCATGGTATCAGGGCAAAGAGCATGCCTAAATGTCTACTGGGCTATCATAAGGATGTTGAAGGAGGTTTGAAGGCAGCCAACCCTTACCAAACTAGTGATAAAGTCTACCCACAATCTTTTTTAAAGGGCAACTGGGCATCTCCAATAGGTGAAAAAAAGGGGGGGGGGCAGTTTAATTTTGTAAATAATATCACATGAAATTAATGCATAGTTTAGATGTCTTCGAGTGTCTGGCTTGGAGGAAGTCCAGAAAACCTTACCTCTAAGAAGATATTGCATATTTTAACTAGGATAGAGGTCAACTGTCTTAGCAGGTTCTTGAGGAAGTTACAGCTACATTATCTGCTCTCCAGCAGTAACATCTACATTCTCTGCTGTCCAGCAGTAACATCTAAATTCTCTGATGTCCAGCAGTAACATCTACATTCTCTGCTGTCCAGCAGTAACATCTACATTCTCTGCTGTCCAGTAATACCATTGAAAATTAGACACCAGCAAACAATTTTGTCTTTTCCTTTCAGAAATCTCGTTTGCAAGCTAGAAAAATATCAGAACAAAAAAATAGAACCAGGCAAAGAAGGAAAATTTCAACCAATAGCAACTTACGCCACGGAGCAGGAAAGTGTTAGTTCAATATTTATATCTCTTTTCATGGTGAACATTTATAAAGCTATTGTTATTTTCATTTTTTTTTTTACAATCCTTGTTTTTTCTATATTTTTTGGTAATATTCTTGTAATATTGTTCTCTAACTTGATGTATTTTTAGTCTATTTGTTCTTTTTTAGTCAATTTTATTATTTTTATTAATTTATTCACTTCTAGAGTATTTACTTCCATATTCTTTTTTTTTTTTATACTCATAATTCATCCAGCATTTGGTGATGACACATCCACCTTAAGGTCCAACACACCAAACACAGTCATGTCAGACATCTACAGACACAACAACAGTCATCCTCAGAAGAACAAACGATGTAAGTCTGAATAATCTTACTCTGCAATTTTTTTTTTATCAATGTGAGACATCTAGGTCCTAAATATTTTAGCAGATTTCAGGAGAATAGAGATGGATTGGACTTGGTTCAATAAATGTCTAACATTTTTGATATTCTACAGATTTGACATTTATACCTGCAACATCATAATATATATTCACCTAATTGTTTAATTTGAATTTTAATGAAAAGTGATCAAGTTAATTTATAGATAACATGTACTAATTTTCTAATAGTCAGTTACTCTCCTTCATTTTTCAAGCTCAGTCTTTTTATTTTTCTTGCCCACAGTTTACTCTCAAAGCTCAGCTGTGGTTCCTGTAAACAACCAGTCTGATATTTCAAGTGTCAGTACACCACCACAGCAGGAGAGAAAAACAACCAAAGCCCTTCCCTCAATCCCACAGTACAGAAAAGGAGATATCACTGTGACTGGGACCTCCACAAATGCAGCAAGATTCTAAGTCATCTGGACATCTTTACTTGTGCATGACCACATCCAAATGATGCTGGTAGTGGATGGAAATTTGGCCACATGACTCATTGCAACAGTTCTTGAAGCAGCAGTGATTTAAAAATATACAGTTCTAAAATATGTTTCTGTTGATCGGAGAGGGAGCATTCCTCCAGGGAGACCCCATCCAAATAAACAATAATATTGGTGTAGTAAAAGTTACAGTATAAACATATACAGCTAGTAGTTATCTGTCTCAAAGTTATCAATCATGATATATTGTTAAATATACTCATGTAACATATCATCTTGTAATATCAGACTGCCATATTTTGTTTTTATACTTAAAAAAGGTTATAATGTCTTTATTATATATATCAACTATTTTATATGTTATCTGCAAAACATTCTACAGAAGGCTTTAAGTCATAGTTTTGACACTTTCAATGAAATTGGAACCTACGGCTGCCAACCTAATCTATCCACCCCACCATTACATTTGATTACATGTAATTTAAATATATATTTTGACTCATATATATATATATATATATGAACTTTGATTGGGTTGAAAACTCATGGCCAGCCGCCTTATGGACACAGCTTCAGGTCTAAGAAGATTGTGAGCCCCGGTTCTTAATTATTAATTTTAAAATCTCTCAAATACTTTAAAAAAAAAAAATTAATGTTTCAGGACCTATCAGCTATTCACTACATATTGTGATAAAGTAAAATTTCAGTTAAGCTTTTTTAGTGATAGGTTACATTATTATACCAAGATGATTTTTATTGACTGAACCAAATGTTTCCTGTATCATGTCATATTGAAATTTGGCTGGCTTAAGTTCAGCTTTAATGATATGGGTAATAAAATATGAGGAAAAAAATGAGAAAGGACTCGCATAATATATGTTCTTATGTTGTTCAGAATTCTCAAAGATTATTTTACACAAATTCAAATCACATAATTTTTTGGGGCAGCTAGCACACTATTATAAATCATTAAAAAAAAAAGAGAGGCCAATGGTAAGAACTTTATTGTTGCATCCTTCAACCATAGAGATATATTTATCTCCTGTAAAAAATAAATATAATAATTGTTAAAATAAATTGTTATAATAAACGGTCATTTCATAAAAAAATTAGCAATAGACCTGTCAACTTCATGAAAACATATTTAAAAAGTCTACAGCACATAAACATTTTTTGAAGAATGCAATTATTTAAAATTAACTGAACAAAAATTACCTGCTTTAAAAAAATTGTTAACAGGAATCACTATTACCAAGGAGTGGATTAAGGAATGACGATTTAAAAAAAAAGAAATCCAGCGGTTCTTAAACATTTTCATTCTAATGTTTGAGATACGCCCAAGCTCCTAGCTAATGATATGATGCCTATCTTTACAAATTTTAAGCTCTACCAATATGTTTTTGACTAATTGTGTAACTGCTTTTGACCCAGTATGAAAACTGCTCAAGTTATCACTCAGTTTATTTGGTATTAATAATAACTGATACATTTTTCATATCAATAAATTCTCCCTAATTATATGCCATTTGTTGGTCTGATTTTTAACATGTTCATCCTGGTAGGTTGACAGGTGTTGTGTTTGATATGTACCATGTCATTTTAAGAGTCACCATTAATTTGACATTGTCATTTTAACTAACTCTGCTTTATTAAAGTGCTATGACATTATTGTCATATTGACCAAAGTCTTCTTTTTTTGAAGTGCTATGACATTATTGTCATTCTAAGCAAGGTCTTCTTTTTTTGAAGTGCTATGACATTATTGTCATTCTAACCAAAGTCCTCTTTTTTTGAACTGCTATGACATTGTCTCCTGAGAACAAAAAGTAAGCATCTTAATAGCTGTAGTCTGAAGAAATCGTTCTCATTCTTCAAAGTGGCATATCATTTATATTAAAAATTAATATTTTATTTATTAGTTTGAGACAGGATAAGGGACTTAAAGACTGACATATTTGTGCAGATCAATATGATAATGTAACATCTCCTTTTTTGCTCTAAAGAAACAAAAACAAAATTATTTTTTTTGAGAGTCTTACACCTAAGAATATAATAAACAAGAATCTCTTAGAAATTTTATTTTGTTTCAGTACAGATTTCTGCTATAAGGATTGTCAATGTGCCACATTTGGAAGATATACTAGCTTCTAACTTTTTTGTAGCTATCATCTTGCACTACCTCATCACACATGTAAGATGGTGTATGTACAAATGTTTTCTTTCATTCAAGAAAAATAGATGACCCCACCTCTCTATTTCTAATCGCTTAAAAAAAAACCCAATTAACAGGCATTTTTTGGGTAGATTATTTCTATCTGGCTTTGTAATTAGACAAATTAATTGTATTTCTCATCAGTTATTTATTTTACTGGTCAGGTTTTACAAAGTGTTTTGATCAGCAACTTTGCAGATCATTCTTGAATGATTTTTTTTATTCACCAAATTTATTTCTTAAGTATGTTTTCATTGTTTTCTCTTTATCATTCCAATTGTTACTTTTTCACTGAAAAAGAAAAAGGCGTAATGTATATTTTCCTAGATATTTTTTTCCTCGAGTCATTATTAATAAAAATGTCATCTTCAATTGAATCTGTTCATTTATGGTTTTTAATTCTTTTTGTCATTTAACAATTTAATCAATTTTTACCCAAAGATGTAATTATACCTTTGATTTAAACCTACCTCTGGCCTACAATGGAATTTGTCAACTTTAATGTTCATTACAAAAGTTAAATATTCTTTAAATTATATGCTTAAGATTTAAATTATGGAGATATCATAAATATGCAAGGTGTCTGCTAAAATTTGCAATGTGCAAAGAATTGGTTAAAATGTTAGGAAAATTACCATAACAACCCGAATGTGTCTTTATCTGGATCAACCGAACATAAATAAATATGTGTGTGTATCTGGACAATCCAAACATAAATATATATGTCTCTGTATGTGGACAATCAAAACATATCAACATATGTCTCTGTATGTGGACAACCAAAACATAAATACTGATTTCTCTGCAGGTATATTTTTAAAGAAAATAGGATAACGGAGACAATCTCTTGATACACGCATTTAAAAAAAACAACATAACTTTGGCTACAATTGTTGAATACAACATTTATTTCAAATTCGGAATACAAGTAAAATAATGTGTTTGTTAAAATAATTATAAGTGCTTGTACAACAAGTTCACATTTACAACTCACATTGAGTTATGTATAATATATATTTTTACAGTAATGTAAAGATCTGTGAAAGCATATAATGGGCTTAACAGACTAAATATCTATAGTTTTATGATCATTTTTTTACTATAAAAAATTGGGATCCAGAGATTTAATGAAACTACTTAACCAGCAAGAAATGGTTGATTATGGGAACAAATAATGTAGATCTTAAATTTTCACACCCATTTTTTTGTCCGCCCCCCTTTTACACACACATACCAATAAAAATAGCAAGGATTAAAAAAAAAATTTGCTATGAATTTTTTCTGGCACATTACAAAATCTTTATTTGCTGTTTATTTCATCCAGACTTTAAGAAATCTTTATAAGTTAAATTTTTTATTTATTTAAATTAAATAATATTTCACAAAAGTGATTGTAAGACCTTTAACATTAAACATTCAAATCTGCACTTAGTATTGGTGGCAATTTCCATATTTACACCACTCAGCTTTCCACAAAGAGATGGAAAAATAAATCACAGACATTAAAATGATCAATTTCATGTAGCATGTTCTCCATAATGACTTATAATATTTAAGCATTGAGAAATAATGGGTCAAGATTTTTCATTATCTATAAAATGTGAACTAGTAATCTTCGCCTAAAGGAATGATGTTTAATAATATTATCTCCAGGACGCCGCTCAGCAAGCAACTTGCTTGCATATGAGCTTTTTTAAAAAAAATTCTTTTAGCTCCTGTAATAGTCTTGAAGATTTTTTTTAATGCTTTCTTTTGAATCAAGGAGTGATAAGTATGTAAAATGTGCTTTTGGATTAATAATCTTATTTTTTTATCGTGAGTAACAGTGGTTAAGTGGACGTTGTAAGCTTCAACCAAATTAGCATCAGTCATCTTTGAATCATCTGATGTGCCATTTTATCCGACATCATGTATGATAATGGAATGAAAACAACAAACCAAAGACATTATGATTATGCATAAAAGCCATTTGAACAAAAAGCCAGACTATGTACACTCAACACACTAACAGCTTTTCTGACAACACAATGAATCACCGAATACTTTGTTGCGGACCAATTTTGGGGAGCAACAAAACTCAAAGACTTTCAAAACTGAAAACAATATGTGCAAAACAATCAAGACAAATATCCATTTATTTGGATCAATAAAAGCATCTTTAAAAAGTGTATAATCATCTTACATTTTCATAATGTAAATTATACACTAATACTTGTTCCTACCTATCCATTAAAAAATTAAATGAAGAAAGATAAAATGATAAAAATAAATTTAAAGTTTTTTATTTTTTTTACATTCAAACCCCATTTGAATATGTGCAATTTTAAACCTTTTTTAATAGACATGGAAAACTAGGTCCAAAATTTTGTACTGAACATACACATTGAAAATTACCAGAACCAAATTTTAAAAAATGAATTTTTCTTAATGACCATCTCATAAATAAGTTGTGGAGCAATGAGGTATTTTACTAATTTCTCGAAAAAATCTGAAGATAATTATTTTAATCTTAGAAAAAGTGAAAATGTCTCAAGATTATTTTCATTTAATAGTGCAGTAGGCCTCTATTCATGAAATCATTTAGTGAAATTATCAAAATACATTATAAAATAATAAAGAAATTTCATTAAAGATAAAAGAATAAAACTATGCATTGCAAGGAATGGCTTATTTTCTATCAAACTTGAAATCAAATAGTTGAGTAAAAATTGTCTGCTCCTAAAAAATAAAACTTTTAAAAATAGTTATTATGTATTTTATTTAAAATGCTCCATCCATTTCATATTAGACAATGTATGCTTTAAAAAAAAAAGTTGTTTAAAAATCCAAAGAATTTGTTTTACAGATACATGTATTGAAATTCTAGTGATAAAAAAACACAAGATTTTAAAAAATTCAAGATATATTTCTTTATCTTCTGCAGGTATTTAAAATGTTAATAACAGAACCAAAAGTTTAAATAAAAACAATTTCATAGTAAAAGTTTTTATATCTTTAGAGAAATCTGGCTTTATATAATATTTACTTTATAATTTGCAGAGAATTTTCAGACCTACAGAATAAGAGTCTTGAATGACAGTTAATTTAATCATAATAACACAGCAGTATTTCTTTAAAAAAAAAAACAATTCTTGCCAAAGTCGCCTGTTAGATGAATTACATATTTCTTCAGCTCACTAGTGTTGCAAGCTGCTCATGATTTGTGGGCCATATCATATTTGTGGCATAAAACATGAATGCTTAAAAGTGTTGGAAATTTTAAAATGTATTTAGAGGTGAGGCTTCATAGGGAAATTTTATCTAAATATTATATTTATAAAAATGATTAATATTTTAGTCATGTTAAAAGACTGTTCAAATACACAAATAAGAAGTTGATACGGCATGTTATGGTTTTGAAAATGGGTCATATCAGATAAACAAATGTCTAATTATTACAAAGTGTTTTGTGAGCAATATCTGAGTGATCAATAAGAGATTAGATCCTTATTAATCAGTGACATTGTGAGACATAATAAATGCAGCCAATGAGTCAATTGCTTTTAAGAAAAAAATTCCAAATACTAAATAGGAGTAGCTGGGAAATCTTAATTTATACTCTTCGATGCTGTTTGTTAACAGTTCAAATAAGGAAATCCAAAACAATTAGTAACCCACACATTTTGAACTCTACATTTACAGCTGAATGTAATGGCTACCACATAGAAATTTGCATTTGTTTTTTTTTAAATAAAATATTTTATTAGTTTCTAGAGCTTCTAAAAATCATATGTATTTAACAGATTATTAAACAGCTGTTTACAGAAGGGGCTGCAATTGCTATACTTGGGATCCCAGAGTACATAAACTGAACTCTGATTCATCCAGGTATCAGAGAATTTGTTATCAATGTTCCACAGAGTAAAAAGTTCAGTTTATTTGGCTTGTTGTTCAATCACACTGCGTTTTTTTATGAACTCTTGTGCTGTGCCATCCCAAGTTCTTCTTCTCAGAACATTCAAGGCACCATGGTCTAGGAAAATATATGTTATTTTTTTCAAAGAAACAATAGCAGCAATGCATGTAATAATATAAATGTATTCCTTTTCTAAATCAAGGCAAAGAAGGCAAAATTTACTTGAATATTTCTTTGTCACTAAAAACTATCAAGAATATATAGAGAAAAATATTATAAATATATATTAATTTCTTGAGACTAACTTAAGCAGATCAACATTTTATTATTGTCAAAAAAAAGTTTATTTCCTATTTTATTTATGTATAATGATATTATGCTTTCTTATTTTAAGTTAATCCTCACAGTTTGCATTTTTTAACATAACTAATTATTTCTAGTCATATTTTATCAATAGCTATTTTTATATCTTAAAATATGTTGGCAGATAGATCTTTTGCATTATTTCAAAATTTTAAAAGAATTTCTTTAATTTTTAAAACAAAAAATACAAATATATTAAATTATCAAAATTCAAACAATTTGAAAAACATAGATTAAAAAAAAAATTACCTGAAGCTTTTGGGTGAATAAGAGGCAGAGAAATGATGCTCAACACATCATAACCAGAAATTTCTTCTCCTCCTACCCCATGTACATCAGACAGTGAGAGAAAGGCTTCACCACCAAAGTCATTTTGGAACAGTAGATCATGGTCCATAACAGTGAAGGTTAAAGTTGCACCATGGTGAACACACTGGGATGGCTGAATGTGGCTGAGAATAAATTTTAATTTTTTCTGATATATATTAATTTATTGTGGTAAATGTTTTTTTTCAAAATTTTTTCAAATCTAACATTGTTGAAATTCATTTAGCCATTAAAAAGAGTTTAAAAGATATTAGTAAAAACATTTTTTTAAAAAGATACGTTATTTCCAAAAAAGCACAATTTATAAGAAATTTACATACAATTCAAAAGATTCATCAAAGACAGGATTAAGTGTTTTCTTAACAATTTTGGTACTCTGTGTTGTAATGCCAGGAAAGACATGTTCTGGAGCAAGAGAGACCAACACATATGGATCACTGAGCCCTAAGAAGATAAAAAAAAACATTTATAAATTTCTTCTAGGGTATTGAGAACTTTTTAATGATATTTATCTTTTTCCCTGGTGCCTACTGTTTAATAAGGTTCTAATAATTCTATTTCACAACTGTAATTATTTGATTTTTTAATGGGCTCACCATTGGCATCCAGTGGAATAAGGTCTTTAGCACTGACAACTGGGAGAGAGAAAGAGGTACATGAGGGTTAATTATTTTAATTGCAGTTTCATTCTTTATGAAAATAAGGGATGTCTGTATTTAGAGACTGACTTTGTTTTGAGTTTGTGATCTAAAATGATCTTTAAAAATGTTACATTTAAATTTTAAAAATCTAAAATTAAAACTGAAAATAAAATTTGATGATAGCAATAATTCTGTTTTCAATTATTCACTAGAATCTACTTTAATTTTGCTCAGTTATTTATGGACTCAAATACAGAGGATAGTCAATTTTAAAAGCTTCTATGTAAAGTTTAATCTTAAGCTTAAAAAACTGTCAACCACAAATATGATTTCTATTTCATTAAATATTACTTCACCTTCCACAAGTAGCTTATGTGAATCAAACTTATAAACTGCTCTAATGTTCAGCACACCATATTCTGTGCTCTCTGTGTGGGCCTGGTCAGATAGAAACATCATTTATTAAAAATTGCATTAATGCTTTTAGGGGCAAAATATAAATTTTCATCAATTTATAGGGAAAATAGAAATATAAGGCTAATAGCTATTGAAGACGATAAACATTTGAGGTTCTAAAAAAAATAAACTCTTATTTATATTTGAAGCTATTTATTATAGGTTTATATTTTATTGGCAACAAATTGATTATTATTTTATTTTCCCTTTTTATACCTGTTGCTCATTTTTCTCCATATAAAATGCTTCAATGAGAGACATGGTGTCCATTTTATGCATAGTCAGCTCTTTGCGGAGATTCTGAAAAAAACAACAACATTGTATCTGTTCAAGATGTTGATTTAATTCTATTATTTTTATCAATTTGTAAATTGTCACAAAATCTCTTAAAAATATGTATTTCTAAACAATTTAACTTTGAAATAAAATTATTATACATTGCCTACTTTGTTGCACTTGTTCTTTAGGAATATTTTACAGTAGAGGAAGAGAAATCAAAGCTGACAACTATCAAATAATTATTATCAAATAATTACAATCATCAATAAAACAAAGAGTTTGTTTGAAAAAGATGATTTACACTCTAAAAACTTGAGAATTATTTTCTGAGTTATTTTCATTTGGTTTTATTCAAAACAGGTGTACCTCTTCAATTAAAAAAAAACAAAACAATATATTTATGATTTATTTATTCTTACATAACTCAGCATCATTGTAATAAATCTGCTCTTGCTCTTATATCCTATTCTTAATCAGTTACAACAGACATGTATGTATGCTTGCCTCAAATGGCTCAATAAGAATGACTTCCATCTCTAAACCATTTCCATTGGCATAGAAAAAGTCCACAAGGAGACTCAGGGCTTGAAACATTCGCTGGTAAAACACTGGTGGGCGCTATAAAGAGGAGAGGATAAAACTGAAAATTAATAATGTAAAGGAGTGCTAATTTTAAAATATTTATTTTTCATTTCAAAAGTAATGACCTTTAAGGAAAAAGAAAATAGAAATTGCAAAAGTCTCTCACCATCTCCTCTGTGTCTAAGACTTCTCTGAACTCCTCAAGTACTTCCACCCAGATAGAAGAGAGAATCCTTTCAAAGTTTGTTTTTAAGAGATTGCTGTTAAGTGTCAAAAGATTACTGTCAAGGTACTCCAGTAGGTCACCCACAGCCTGAGGTTTGGTAAAAACATTGTTCAAACACAGAAAGCTATGCTTCCTAGCAATCCAATCTTGAAATTACAATAATGAAAAGCACAGTGACTTAGTTATCTTAAAATTGAAAGGGTCAAACATAATGTTTCCTTTTAAAACATACAATAGAAATTATAAGCTGTTTAAAATCTTACTTCTTCAGCTGGCAATGACTCAGGAGCCCAGTTTAAGTGGAACACATCTTTTTTTATGTCTGGTCGCATCTGAATTATAATTTTCAAGAAATAATCTTCTTTGTTCACAAAAGTAATCAATTTAATATTTCTAAAGCAGACTGACATGTCAGAGTGATGGGCACTGTTGTAATTAGACCCCTGGGGTACTAAAGCCAAAGAAATTGTGTGTTCTTTTTAAGCCTGCTGCTACTTTTTGGTTTTGTGCCCTGTACAGTCAATGTTCATAATTTATTTATTTTCCCACATCACAGCTTTGGGTCACTTAAATATGAAATGTCTCTTGCAGATGCAGTGATTGCAGGGCAACAGCTCTGACTAACACTCAAAAAGAAAAGACATCAATCCTTGGTATTAGGCCTCTGATAAAGCTTGATTACCCAACTTTTTTGTGCTACTTGCTCTCTTTTCAATTTCAAATTTTTTGGTCCTGTTATTTGACCCCACACTTTAAAAACTAGCAACTGTTTGTCAATAATAGTACATCCTTAGCAAATATAATCTGAAGTCATTGTTTAAAAAAAAAATGTGATGAAATCTTAATCAGCCATAACCTTGTCAGCCACTCTGTCCACAACTTGCAGAATTTTCCTGATCATGTCCTCATCAGCTTGCTTGATTATACCCTGGAGTGATGCTTTGCCAAGAAGGCCAGTGGTTGCCTCTTTTGGAGGGTGGGGGTCATCTCTGGCCAGCTCAAGTGCTTGTTGAATCTCACTGAAGTCCAGGAGGGTTGGAAGAGGCTTCAGAGCACGTCTGACTTGTTCAATATTGTTGATTGTGATACACAGCTGAGGAAACATAAACATTGATGGTTTAACAATATTCAAGTGTTTAATGAGACCATACAAATTTTCCATTTTTGTGCATTTTACCTTTATCATCAGCACTTAAAAACAAATTCTATGCTCAATTAAACAAAACTTTAAATCTGTTCACTTCAATAACATTGCATCTATTTCTTATCTATCAATGAAGAAACATCATGATATAAATCATTATGAATTATAAGAGTTAATTTCTACGTTAGTTGTTGATCTTGACATTTTGAAAACTGAAGATGTTCTCTGCCTTAATAACTGCGGATTTGTGATCCTGGCAAAAGAGATGGTAATTGCTACTTCTGAAAATGGCTACATAAATATTTATTTATTCACCTCCTCAGTCACATCAAATTGACCTTCATCATCATAATAGCCCATATCTGTAAGTTTGGTATGAACCAAATCAGCATACAACTTGGCACCATTACAAATATCCTGTAGGAAATTTGGTGATTTATAAATCTTATTAGTCACTTCTGTCCATTTAACAAGAAAATACAAAAATGCATGTAATTAATTTAATATTATGGTATTATAATTAATTTTTATTAATAGAAAAATGAATTTTCAATACATTATTGAAACAAATGAAATTGTAAAAAAACAAAAAAAAAAACTCTCACATTTTATAAATCTCGACAATACATCTATCTAACATTTAGAGTTTTTACAAAATTTAAATACAGAATGTTGTAAGGACTGTTAAAAATACACAGCAGTTACATAATAATATATCAAATGATTATTTACCTCTGTCAATTTATAGACAAATGGATAAGCACCTACACGGTCAGGCCAAGCTAGCTGTTTCCAGAATTCAGTAATCTGTTGAATTATTATTTTGTTCAGATTTTGGGTTTTGCTTTTTCCTACAAATTTATTATAATGTTATTATAATAATCTCATTTCGATGCTTTGATAAGAGTTCGCCATTTTCAAAACCTTTTATATACAGACTTAGAACTTTACTCAGATTTTTCTTATTTAAGTTTGAAGTCTTAAGCTGATAAGGTAAAAATAAAATAAAGCGAACATTAAGGCTGATGATTTACAGGATTTATTAAATCTTTAAATACTGAAAGGTTGTATCCAAAAATAGACCAGGCTTGACATTTTCTTAACACTGTGGGAAGTAATGAAACCAACCTGAGTAAAACAACAGCAAACATCAACAGCTGAGGTGCTATACTTGACTGCAGCATCAACTTGTGCAACCTTCATTAGGAAGAGGGATTGTCATTATGTTTGACATGATCGTATGTATTATTGGCCTAGAAAATACATCTTGGAATATAGATGGAGCTTTCATAGATTCATGCAATAGCAATATATTATAATAGAACAGGAACATTTTTTCAAGTGCTATTTTATTCATGTTTAAAAAAGTTTGAACTGACCTTTTCTAACTCTACAGCTTTTTTAATCCTCCTTTCAGCTCTGTGCTGGGCAATGGTCAGCCACTTGCTTACAGCACATTTGAACCAGTGATAATAGTTACTAATGCTAAGCTGCTTGATATCACTGAGAAAGTTAAAACAGAAAAACTGCTTTTAGAATGGCAAAAAATTTTTTTTTTCCCTTTTATACAGAAAGACAACAATCACAAGATTCATTACCAATGCCATCACAACAGAAACTTGATTACTTGGTACCAATCATTTATGAATTGAGATAACCTAAGGATATTAGCCATATTTTTTTAGGGTTACCTAGTTTAATTTTACAAGCTTCTTTTCTTTGATATACACACACACCATACATTATTTTTCTTTCAAACTTAACATTGATGTGTTGGTGTTCTTGGTATGCACTGAATATGCTATATTGAGATTACACTGGCCAATTTGGTGCCTCAGATGTTAGAATTTTTTCTAGGATATATATGTTTCCTGCTGATTTTAATAATGTCACCATCTTTCCCCTATCAGCTCTAGCTTTTTCTAAATATTGAACATATTTAATTAAGTATTCTATTAATTATTCTTTTTAAAGTGTGCTATATGAAATTTCCTTATTTTATAAAAAAACAACAACTTATTTTCCGGAAAATTTGTATTTTAAACTATGCACAAAAGACGCTCCATGTATTAGACTTCAAAAGATGGGATCTTCCAGGATGATCCCGAATGAGATTCCAACAAAAATCTCCATCATATGTGCATTTTATCTTCCTTGGTATATGGCTGCTGTTGCATGCATTTGTCATGGTGAAATCTTTTAATTCACTTTCTGATTAATGTTTTTCTGGACAACAATCTAAGTGATTGCAATAAAGTGCTTTCATAACTAGAATAAATAAAGACAGAGAAGATCATTCAATTTCATTAATTGATTTTTATGAAAGGTGGGTAATTTATGCATTTTCTGATCTGTGGACAAACAAAATTCTAGCTTTCAGTTTCTCTGTAATATGTCCCTATTTTCTAAGCACTAACTATAGATTGTTTTAACAGGCAATTTTAGTATATATGTATTTGCAGTACAGATAATTCAATTTACATTTTTCTTCTCACCTCCTTAATTCTCTTATATGCCCAATCTTCATTTCCCCAAGACTAGAGGCAAGCATTCATTGACTGAAGAAATATCTCAGTACACGTTTTGCGTGGCATGTCTTGATCTCCAATCTTTGCACCAAATCTATATTTTTTTTATTTTTTTTGAAACTCGGTACAGATTTCCTTTTCTACAAGTTGAAAATAAAATCTATATGCAACTGTTTCAACAGATAATGCTGGGAAGCTTTCAAAATTACCAATTATGCTGTCTAATAAGATCATGATTTGACACCTAAATATTTTGCTCATAACTTATCAATTTTATGGCAATGGGTATTATAAAAAGAAGAAGACAAATGTCTGTACACACACAAAATTCTGGTAATTCAAATATATAATTTCCCATCTAAATAATAATTTTATAATGATATCCAATTTAGCAAAAATTGAACTTATAAGATTCAAATAGAGAAATAATTTCTTAAATTCACCAATATCTTAAAAGCTAGAGCTGTTACAATAAATCTGATGTGATTTTCGGAATATGCACCCAAAATATCTGTGGGAATAGACCAAAAACTCAAGGCACCAAGAAAAAAGTTTTTTTTGTTGGCCAGTGTTATGTGATGATGCCATAAAATATTAAATAAAAACATTAATTACAATTAAAAAAATATTTTAAGTTGACAAAATTTACAAGACCTGGCAGATAAATGTCTACTATAGCGTGAGAATTCCTGCAGGTTCATGTACAGCTCAAACAAGCCAGTATTGAGGGTGAGTGATGGTGTGCCCAGTCCTGAGGGGTCATGGTGCACATTATTAGCTTTCAGAATTTTCTCTATGTCTTGGTTCATTTCTTCACCAAGCTGTTGGGAAATTTATTTTTTAATTAGCTGTTATTGCAAATTTGTCTTCAAGAAAGCAATAATTGTGAAAATGATTGTCAGATACATGATTAATACATGCCAAAGATTAGTGAAATAATTTGTAATTAAATGTAACGTTTCAAGATCATATGCAATTTTCATTTGTTAATACCAGGTAGGCATACTATTTTTAAAAATATTTGAAAATGATTATTAAAATTGAATCAGTAATAATTGTTTCATTTAAATACAGTCTGAAATTGTAATAAAAGTATTTTTTTAAAGTAAAAAAATGAAGAGATACAAAAAATTATTAAAAATAAAAAGAAATTAAAAAATCTTTTCCCCATATTTTTTTATTCATCACCATAAACAAATGAGTAAAAATCAAATAAAAAACTGCTACATTATTATCTAGTTAATCTGTGACTATAAAAAAAAATGTTTTAAACTAACCTTGCTCATTTTAAATATACCTACTTTTACATCAAAACAAATGTTAAAAGAAAAGACCAAAAATTTTGGCAGCAACCTTTATTTTGTTGGTTTTATATCAAACAGTTCAGTGTGGAGAGGAGGCGTACCTAGAGTGTTTGGCACACAGGAACAAGATTCCTTTAATAGAGCCTCCCTTTCTTATTTCAACTCTCAAACCCATTATTTTCATCAATAAAATAATATCATAGCACATTTTGGCGACCCTAACCAGTCTGGTGCCCAGGAAATTTTGCCCCCCTCTGCCCCCTTTAGCTACGCCTCTGGTGTGGAGCTTTATTTCAATACTTTTAAAGCCTCAGTAATAAACATATTTATAGTTAAATATAGGCCTTCAAATGTTTACATTTCTTATTCACATAATTTTTTTTCAGTTGTAATTGGTGGATATAAAAGAAAAAACTGGTTAACTAAAGTGAAAATGAGTTCATGAATATATTGTTAGTTAATAAATTAATGGATATATTAATGTTATGAAAAATGTGATTGGTGCAGGAGTTAATTAAAGGGCTGTAAAGAGTAAAATGAACAACCTTAAATTTTTTAGAGTCAACAGTAAAAAGTAACTTAATTCTAAGAGAAACATAAAATTAAAGAAATGAAAATGAAAATGAGTCAAGAAATTACTCATTGTAGCTTGCTTAAAAAATTTGTGTGTGTGCTAATTTGTACAGATTAGACTTCTCAGCTGCTACAGTCATAAAAGAAAGTAATCTGGTTCATTAAAATGGGATTATAATAAAATGTTCACGTATACTTTTATATTATTTTTAGTTATGCTAACCTTTACCTATAGTGTAACCATCAAAAGCTGCACATTTGTAAATAAATTGTTCTAGTAGCTGTTTATTATTTACAATCAAGGTAAAATAAAAACTATTTTAAGCAATGAAGAAGCACACAGAAAATACTGTTTCCCTAAGGCCCTTAAATCAAATAAAGGGTGTATCTAAAAGTACAATCAAAGCATTAGTGTTTGAAAATGGCAATAATCATGTGAGACAAACCTCCTCCTCCAAGCCTGCCTTCATATCAACTGAAAGCTAGAAAATATAAACAAAATACAATACATGTTGCACAATAAAAAAAAGACTACATACAGAAACAATTGCTGTAGATTACTTTTGCATACTGACATAAAGATCATTTAAACTGTATGAAATGCATTGGAAATTAATAAAATATCAATCACAGAAAGAAACTCTTTAAGGAAAATGCACATGTTCATGTAGTAAAGAAAGAAGTTTGAGAATGATACATTTTTTTTTTTAAAAAGGGACATTTTGAAAATTAAATAAATATGAAAATAAGTATTATTTCTAATTGTACTATTGTTGAAGAAAAGTATAATTTTTTAAATTTGATTAAATATTGATTAGTTACATTTACCCTCTAATTCTTCTTTATCCCCATATGTCAAAAGGCATTTTCAGTTTCTTAAGCAAAGGAATTAAGAGTGTGACTGCATAAAAAATAAATGTATGCATAAAGGGCTATCCACAAATGATGTCAAACATCTAGGGGAGAGGAGTGGTCACATTTTTGTTATAATGTGTGATGATAAGGAAAGGAGGGGGGGGGGGTGTCAGCAATGTGATGTCACATTAAAAGCAGAACATTATTGAAAAAGATTGCACTCAATAAGCACTACATTAGAAACAATTTTAACATTATTCTTTTATACAACAATATAAATTATTTTATTTTTGAACTACAATTACTGAGAGAATCAGTGCAGGTATGTGAGGTCTGAAAAATGGCTCTGATCAAGTTATAGGATGCCATGAAGGAGGAAACTTGGGGTATAGTGACATCAACAGGCATGAAAATGTATGTCCAAATGTGAAGACAGAAGTCATATTAGGGCTACCACATGAAATGGGCAGGGATTTTTAACAACATTACCCGCAAACCACCTATCCCGATGAATAAAATATATTGTAATAAAATTTAAAAAATGAAAATAATTTAGTTATCTTTAATAAACTTTCTAGTAACCACGAAAAAAACAAAAAAATACAAGTAATGCAAAACAAAATTTACCAGAAAAACATTTACTGCTTCTAACCAAAAAACTGAATTTTTTAAAGGCAGCAGAAACTACCAATGGCAGCAAATACAAATTTCTGACTCTTATACACAACAAGGCATACTTTCACCCCTAATTAAGAACCACAGTTGAAAGGAAATGTTTCTGACACATGTGCAGTAATTCGACATCCATAGGAGGTGAATTGTTTAAAGGTTTGTAAAAGACAGTAATGGACAAAGAGAAGGGTGAGGGCTGCAGAGGTTTGTGATTTTAAATTTGAGGGAGGTCTTATTTTTTGTGTGGATGATTTGTGATGATGGGGGGAAGAGGATACAAACATTCGCATGACATCATTTATGGATGATGCCTAATAGCCAAAAAAAACATTCATAAAGCAACATGGGAAAGATTTAAATAATGATTTAAACAAGATATCAGCATAAAAATACATTTTATACAATGAAACAAAGGAAAACATGGACAAATTATAATATATAAATAAATAAAATGCTTCAGAGACAAAATCATTGCATTTTACTTTGAACAGTTCAAGATTTTTTTTTACCAAATAACATGTAGTACAGTTGTTAAATAATGTTAACATAAATGTTGCTGCATATATAATCCAAATCACACATGGACAAATGAGCAAGCTAAAACTCTCTGGAACATTTAATCTCCCTACAGGAACAATAAGCTGCAAAAAGATACCCATTACAATTCTTAGAAACTCAGAGGCTATTGACTCACCACTTTTTCCAATTGCTTGTAAGTTATTTGAAAATAATGAACATTACACAGCCTGGAAAATATATGTGTTGGTTATTAGATATTTTGATAGCTACTAATTTATAAGAATTCAACAATTACAATAATATTTTCCAATGCAATAATTGAGAGGCATAAATCTTTTTTGAAATATGAAGAACAGGTTATGTAGCAGTTTGAATAACAGTAAAGAAAAAATAAATTCAAATAAACATTTTGGCCGAATGCCTTCATCTATAAACACAATGAATAAGCTTGGCCTTGTAAATTATATTGTTCTTAATCTTCTTGCTACTAATATATATCATTAGGAAATGGCGTCAGCGAGCCGTCGAGCTTGCGCTCCTTATGCTCTCCCTGGCGCCCACCCACACATGCCAGCCGCCGGGTTTCCCCGACGTCAAGCCGTGCAGAGGGACGTCAGAGATATCCCCGGGCGTGGAGCGTCCCCACCAGCAACCGCTCGATCAGGTTCGCCGATGGAGACCCTCCCCGCCCGGAGACATCTGGTCGACCGAAGACGCTGTGTTTCAAGCGTCCGCAGTCTACTCTCCTAGGGGCCGGGACGGTAAATTAACGTCCTAATATCTCCCCCCACCCGTCCCGGGGAAGCATCGGATGCCCTCTAAGAGGGATTCTACAGTGGGTTTCCACCCCGCAACTAATTCGCGAAGTAGCTGGGACGAAACGGTTGCCTAGGAGCAGCTTTCTCAGGGCTGCATATTTAGAATCAACGGCCATAGGCTTGCACCACAGCCTATCGCCTCATATCCCTTAACGGCAACTTGTAATCATGATCCCTACCCTGTGTTTGCCTTTTCTTCCCCCTGCGAAGTATCACAGGTGGCAGCCCTGTAGGAGCCGTTTATTCCAGCAACTACCATGCATACCCTTGTCTGCCACGCGGGAATAGCAATGGTGCTACTCTACTGTTCAGCTATTATATTCATTTGTCTCTAAATAATCTTAATTGTTATGTTACTCATCCAAAAAATAAGGGGGGGGGGGGGTGGTGGTGGTAAAATTTCTTGCTTTTAATAGAACAAGTGTTTTAATGTTTAAACAGTTTTTTCAACTTTTAAGCATTTAAAATATCTGTTGGGACAGTAGAAGCTTCTATGGTTGATGGGTCATCCTAACATACCAAGCCATCAGATGAAACTGTATTTGAATACCTTAAACTGTAAAAAAATATATTTTATAGTGTTATTGAAAGAAATTCAACTCACTCTACGAAAAGGGCATTGTAATTGTGATAGGCCTTGTAAATGTCAGCATTTAGTTGGTTACAAAGCTCAATCAGGCCACGGAGTAGGTCTTCATCTCCCTGTGGGAAACAACCAATTATTTATTGATTGATAGATTAAACCCAATTGTCTGATAGATGATCATTCAGCATTAATAAGGAATGACATGGTCAAGACTGCTTCAATAGTTGGGATGTGATTCCAAATAATATGTCTATGCAATCCTCATAAAACTTTTGGTTAGCATTTTTATACAGTGTAGATTATCATTAAAGATAATGACTGCTTTTATGCTTTCACTTTCTGTTTAGTGTAAAAGTAATTTGTATTTCCTTTACAGTTACTTTATTACTTTGACAAAAGAGATGTAGGTAGATAGACTGTTGTTATGTCTTCCAATTATTTCAATTAGACTTTTCCACATTTTCCTATTTTTGATAAATTTTAGTTCATTCATAATATAACACTTTTTAAAAGCACTTTTAACCTTTTCTTTCCAAGTATATCTAAGAATGTAAAATTCCTTTTATTTCCTTAAAAAAAAAACTTTAAAAAATTATTCTGCAAACAAGCTAATGAATAAAAAAGATAAAAAGTTATATTTTATTATATCTTAGGGATTTGAAAACTTGTGTTAAGTTAATACCCATACTGACATGAGTTGGGAAAAGAAAGAAGAGATCAAAAGGACCTGACACAGCAACTACCTCAAGGGAATATAAATTACTATGTTAAAACGTTGTACAATTCAACATCCTTAGTGCATTGCTACAAATGGAGATTTTTTTTACAATTAAAACATTAAGTTATTAAATGATTAGGCCTTTTTCAAATGGAAATGTTGACGAAATAGGTGTATAAGTTTATCTCACCTTACTATGAGCCATATAAAAACTATGAACTCTATCGTACCACTCCAAGGTGCTTTTCTAAAGAAAGAATTTCAAAGTAACAAAAAATTAATATTTGGCATCAGTGGATAAAGAATTAGCTAAAACATTTTTTTATTTGCTATACTTGTTCTATAATCTAGAAATCAGACAGGTTCAATGTTTCTTTTTCTGTTGTAATTTTGTTATTGAAAGGAAATGTTTCTGTTGTTAGCATATTTTACATAAGTGGAAAGATTATAAATATGGTGAATATAATTTAAATTGAGAAAATAAAAATAAATTTCAATATATTAAAATACTCAATACTATTTACAAGGCTTAGCTATGAAACAAATTAGAGTCTGATGTATTAAAAAAAATCAGTATAGTAAGGTGTATAGCTTCTGACAAATCTGAGTGGCTAGTAAAGAAGGAAAAATAATTAGCACGTTTAAAAGGTATTTACTTTGATCAGGCTGAGAATTTCTGAGTGGAGCTCACGGTGGAAGGGACAACATTTTTTGAAGACTTGCAAGATATGAATAGTAGACAGGCACCTAATGAGTAAAAATTCAATGTGGTTTGATAATAATAGGCAGACTGGTCTTTAATTTTTTTACAACCACATTAATACTTATTCCATTCCAGCTAAAAAAAATATGTTCTAATTTTATTACTTATTAGAAAACAACATTTAATTAAACATCATTATGATAGCAATATAATTAACATGATAAACTTAAAATAATTTTAAAATATTATGATGTTATCTAAATTAACAAATAATAATGTGCACTCAAAGATGAATTATGCACTGCAGTAAACGTTAATTATATTCTAAATAATAATACCTAGCAACATATGTTTTTTTATAAAGCTTTACTGACAGCTTTCTGTAGATTTTACTTTTCAAATAGATCTAAAGATCATATACATACTTACTTGAGCATGATCTTCAGTCTGTAGAAAGCTGTTTTATTAGTAGGAGGAAAAACATCTCTCATTTTTTTCAACAAACTTTTGCTGTAGTCAATAAAGTTTGTAAATGATTCAGCCAGGGCTTCCTCCTATCAAAACATTCATTGCGTATGCATAAATTAATTTTTTAAATGAAATTTAGAAAATTTAAGTGACACACTTGGTTTAGAATTATTTCTAGTTGATTGAAAGAGATTCATGGTTAAAATGGCTTCATGCAGTTTGATATAATTGATAATATATATTTTGCTTGCATGTGATTATACTAGTTTGTTAATTAATATACAGTTTTCATTACATTATGTTAAATATTAAAATTTTATTTCATAGAAAGGACTGTAAGTTGGGTTACTGACTTCCTCTCTTGACAGTGTACCATCCTTGTACAATCTATCCAGATCAAGTAATAGGTCATGAAGCAGGTCATAACTCAAAGGATGTTCCATGTGTTTCCTGCTGTATGCCTGCCAACGACTGAAAAATAATAAGATTGTTTTAGAAATTTTAAGATTTTATAAAGTTATTTAGATTACCCAAACTCATTTGCACTGATTAATTCTGGAATTTCACTTATTTTGGGATTTTCATTAAAATCTCCCATGATTTCCAAACTAATTTCAATAGACTTTATATGATTGTTTTGCATGTTATGTGGTTAATTTGAAATAAATATTATATCTATACATGAATTAGTATATGCAAAGCCAAGTAAAAACAATTAAACATATAATAAGTACAAAATATATTATTAATTGACTTGTGATAACCTTTAAGATCAAAATAATAATTTCAAAACTGATTTATTAAAGTTTGCGCTAAAAATGTACCAAAAGTTTAAAATCAATAAATTATAATGCTGTTACCAAACAGCCTGCTGCACTTCAGTGACATCTCCTTGGATGGCATGTTGGTGCAAAATGGTCTTAGCCACTTGAGGCAAATCACCTGTCCATTTGTAAGAGGCATCCTGAAAATGCAAAAATTAATTGTAAAAAAGGTCAAACTATAGACTTAGAAGTTCAAATCAGTTTATAATACATTCATATTATTTCAAATTAACTGGAAGAGAATGATATATCATATTATCAAATGAGCAGGCAACAAAAGGCTTGACACATAAGAAAGACGTACAAAAACAAAAATATTCTAACAAACACAATCAAAAGATTTTTTTTATGTCATCTGAAAGATATGAAAGCTAATCAAAATGTGTTTTTTTTTCTTTTAAAATAATTACCCACTATTCAAGGCATAAAGAAATATCAAATACATAGATATTAAAAAAAAATAATTACAATTTTTAATTGCAAAATTTATCTATAGCCACAAGTTCTATTTATTAGCCATTATTATTTTCTAAGTTGATCTAGAGACTAAACATATTAGTCTCTTTTTTTAAGCATCAAATTAAATCTAAGATCCAAAAAATAAATGACCTTTCTTAAATCTTACATTGTACTTTCTGAGTTCATACTCAATAAATATGCACATGAGATCCTCATGTTGTCTAACATCTGTCCAGTTGTCATCTTCTGGTATTCCCCTGTCTTCCCTTGTGGCAAGACTAAGCTTCAGGTGGATTTCTCCTTGAATGTTGGATTTAGAGGAACGGCCTTCAAGTTTATACCAATGGCTGAGCCCTGTGGAGGGAAGATCCTGTCAGAGGAGATTTAAAAAGGGATTAATTGCCAACAAAATAGCCAAAAACAAAGAAACAACAACATGAAAGGTTAGGCATACATCATATTAGAGATAATAAATAGTAATGTCTTTTGAATTTCAAGACAGGTCAAGTACAGCTGAATTGTTTTAAAATGAAAATGCCGGGATAAAAATTTAGTAACAGTAATTTACAAATAAATAATACATTATAAAACAAAAACAATTTAAGCACTAATTAGTTGGTAAAATAAAAAGTTTGATTCTAAGGAACCAAAATATTGATGGAGTTACTGTATGAGAGCTTTTATTTCATAGTTCTGTATTATTCATTTGTATGTGTTTGTATATTAATTAGTATGTATAAATTAAGCAACTTATATGGAAAGAAAGCATTTTATAATGAACAGTTTAGAATTAATCTAATTTCTCAAATATACTAATCCTTTTTAAAGCAAATTAAAACTGACATGTCGCTATATTCCCGTAGCACACTGCGTGACGAAATTATATATAACATGGGGAAAAGCCATTTTCAATTCTAAATGATTCTCTTGATATAAATCAGTAGGCCTATATCTAATAACTCACATCAAGGGGAATGTTAACACAGCCAAGAAAGTCGTCTATGCTGTTGTCATCTTTAGACCTGGCTGACTGTGCCACTTGCTTGAAGAACCGGCCAAGTCCTTTGAGACCAGAAACTTCGTTCAATTTCTTAGCTGCTTCCACAACAGAGAACTCTTCATCATGGTCCCTGAATCAATCAACAATTTAGCTCACTTGTAGGCCTATATTTTGATTATCATTCAAATTATTTTCCCTTTCAATCCAAATACTTTGCAGTTATTCTAGTTGTTACATAAGAATTCCAGCGGCCACTAGACTTAAACTATGTCCAAAACTAACTAGATTCCTGCCACATCTAACAAGAAATGTGTTCCGTCAACGAAGTATTTAGTCCTCAAAATATTTGTTCCAATCTACAAACAGTGTTTCTTTCAGACATTTCCCCCCCCCCCTGGTGGATTTTCGGAGGGGTGGCAGTGCCAATGGACAGGGGCCAGAGGCGTAGCTAAGGGGTGGTATATTGGGAAATTCGTCCAGGGGCGCAAGACTAGCGCGGACGCCAAAATGGGCGAACAACGTGAAGTAAGACTTCGGCTCATAACCAGAAGCGGCCAGTACGATATTTATGGCCGAATACTGTAAGCCTCTAACAAGATTAGCCTTAAATATACGGATCATGAAATATTTTGAGCGTGTCGATTTTTGATAGATTCCAATAATTGTAATCGGTTAAAGGCACCAGTTACTATCATGGTGTCATTGGAAAGCTTAGAGCCAGCCCTTTCCAATGATATGCCATTTGTGTATGTCAGATGTATTTAAAAATTTGAGTTGGAGACCCTATACTATGCTTTGTAAAACTGTTTTAAAAAATGACAATTTAGTCTTTTTAAATATAATATATATTTTCGTTGTATCGTTGTGTACATTTTGCTCGGGGGTGGGGGGACACTTGACTTTCTCCGGAGGGATGGAATTCCTAAGAAATGCCTAAAAGAAGCACTGTCTACAAAGACACTCCTAAGATTATAAACGAATCCAAAAGTTTACAACATGTCCTGTATCCACTAAAGACACAATCAGTGATTGATCTAATACCTGGATTAATTTGTAATTTATTGAAACAAGGACATCTATTTGTTTTACTAATTTACTCTAACTTATTTCAAATGATTGTCATTTACACCGTTTATTTTGTGTGAGTGAAACAAAGTAAGGTTAAACCTGAAAAAAAAGGAACGCAACAAAACAACGAACGTGTTGGCAGGAAGCCTTCGTCGGCGAAAAAACAACAGAAAAAAACCAGATTAAAATTTAACAAAATATATTTATAAAAATATAGCACTTAGCTGAGAAGTAGTGCCCTCTCGGACTTGGTACAAAGATTTTTTGTCTGTGACAAGACATTCTATTAAATTTTCAACCCCAACCCCCCAAAATCATATTTTCTTGTTTTTAAAGGGAACGTGAAGAAAAATTTCCGATATCTGCGCTAAATAAGAGTCTAAAAAAGAATAAAATATCGTTAGTGCGCTTGGTGCGTAATATTTTCTTTTGATTTTCTGAAATAGTTGGTGAAATAAAAATGCGGTGTAAAATCGGGTGGGTTATTAGAATATTAATATAATTCAGGGGCGTGAAAAAAATGTGCGGTTGTGAACCTTTTTTGTTTTTTGTTTTGTTTTGGGGGGAAGGGGGGGGGGAAGCACTAATTGGGATTCCTATAAAGTGCGTTACTTGTACTTGTATATTATTTTGTCCAATTTGCGGCGCCACCCCTTATTGCTTGATATTGCATTTTAAAAAGAATTTATACGAAAAACTATGCTTTTAGGGTTTTTTAATTTTTCTTATAACATCTCCCAGTCACGTCATCATACATTATATTTATGTATTGTACTTGGATAGTTCTGAGTAAATTTAGTAGATTTCTCGATGATTGGTCGAATGGTAATACGATTTAAAGGGACACAACTTCACACAAGAGAAGCTCCATAAAGTAGAAAGTCAATTGTCTATTTTGTTGATTGAATATTGTTAGAAAGTTAACAATTTGACAGTAGGGCCTACCTATTGCTGAAAATAAAGGTTTCGGTGTTGGAGTGAAATATAATGAGCCTTTGTCTTGTCTACCAGTTACGCATCCTTACTAATAACAAACAAGTAATTGCAACGCTTAATTTTAATCTAACGTAAACCGTGAATGCATTCACCAAAAGGACTACATTATTTCGTCAGCCAGTGTGGCAAGTTCAAGACAGAAGCGTATCTGGGGTGTGGCTAAATAAACCACGTGCCATGTGGATCATTTAAAATAGCAAATTGTGGATCAGCAGTTGACTAGGAGGTCTTTTTTTTATTCATATATTCTTTCCCCGTTTCAACATCACACACACACGAACGATTTAGGTGTGTAGGCCTACCTGTTTCTTGAACAGGGGCTCAATTTCAGTGCTTGCCCTGGGCGCCCTTTTCTTAGTCGCCACGGGTTAAGCATCAGTGACATGTACCAGCCCCCCCCCTCACCCCAAACGCGTACCACTTTGCTAGATGGGTTTCCGGGATCTGACAGACAACTCTGTTGACAATTAAGCCACTGGGATCAATCATTCAGACCAAATGATTTAGCTTTCCTTGGGGAACTCGTGAGAGGTGTTCCTTACTACGAAGACAAGGGAAAAATAAAAACGAAAAACAGAAAAAGAAGGGAAGAAAAGCCCCAATCTGTCTTGCCCTGGGGATAAAATTACTTCCCTTCCCAAAAGAACGAGTTCGAATGAAGAAGAAAAATGAACAAAGGGAGATCATTTAGAGGAAACAAAAGGAAACAGAATGAAAGCTTGCCCCCCAAAAATAGAGAAGAAAATGAACTAAAAACACGAGTAGGGCAAACAACTCTTTGGGAATTACAAAATAATGGCAACCAAATTTTTTACGTCAGCTGGATAAAAACGCGAGAGTCTTAAAAACATATTTGAAAAATTCTTTTTTTTTCTTTTCTTTTAAATGTTCAAATTATCAGAGGATGTCACAAAGAATGGAATTCGTAACAAAGAGTACATGATCCTATTAAATGCATGAAAAACTTTGATCGGGTGAGAAACCAGTCTGAAAGTCAACAACATATTTATTATCAGTGGGAATAAGCGGAGAGGACAAAGTCTGGTCTCGTTGACGGTCGTTTAAAATATTGAACAATTATAAATACTCATGTACATACTAGGTAGCTAGGAAGCTGGGTAGCTAGGAAGCTGGGTAGCTAGGAAGCTGGGTACGTTGGAAGCTGGGTAGCTTGGAAGCTGGGTACGTTGGAAGCTGGGTAGCTGGGTAGCTAGGAAGCCTGGAAGCTGGGTAGCTTGGAAGCTGTGTAGCTTGGAAGCTGGGTAGCTTGGTAGCTAGGAAGCTGGGTAGCATGAAGGCTGGGTAGCTGGGTAGCCTGGAAGCTGGGTAGCTTGGAAGCTGGGTAGCTTGGAAGCTGTGTAGCTTGGAAGCTGGGTAGCTAGGTAGCTTGGAAGCTGGGTAGCTTGGAAGCTGGGTAGCTTGGTAGCTAGGCTTAGTGCCGCCAATTGTGGGAGAACATTTTTTGGCGGACCCTCCCAAGAAAAGAGGCGTAGCTAGAGTGTCTGGCGCCCAGGGAATCTGTCCCTCTCGGCACCCCGCAGTTGATTGAATATGCCGCACGGGTTGGAGCACCCCCACCCTCTTTACACCAGTGATGGTCACGTTAAGTATGCTAATATCATATACTACAATCCTCCTGTAAAGTGTGGTTACGTAAACAATGCAACATCATTTACTTTCAGCAATGGCGTTTCTGTTACACATTGATGATTTATTTCTATATCAAACATCAATTTGCTCATTACTACATCTGATCAAATCTTACTGGCATCATTACTACAGTTGATCAAATCTTACTGGCATCATTACTACAGTTGATCAAATCTTACTGACATCATTACAACAGTTGATCAAATCTTACTGACATCATTACTACAAATAATCAAATCTTACTGACATCATTACTACAGTTGATCAAAGCTTACTGGCATCATTACTACATCTGATCAAATCTTACTGGCATCATTACTACATCTGATCAAATCTTACTGACATCATTACTACATCTGATCAAATCTTACTGACATCATTACTACAGCTGATCAAATCTTACTGACATTATTACTACATCTGATCAAATCTTACTGGCATCATTACTACATCTGATCAAATCTTTCTGACATCATTACTACAGCTGATCAAATCTTACTGGCATCATTACTACAGTTGATCAAATCTTACTGGCATCATTACTACAGTTGATCAAATCTTTCTGACATCATTACTACAGTTGATCAAATCTTTCTGGCATCATTACTACAGCTGATCAAATCTTTCTGGCATCATTACTACAGTTGATCAAATCTTTCTGGCATCATTACTACATCTGACCAAATCTTACTGGCACACATACATTGGAATGTCCTCTATCTTAAACCGGCAAGAACTATGTCTCCAGCATGTCATTTAGTAGTGTTGGTCTAGTGCGCATAGCTCTTCGCCAGCATGTCATTTAGTAGTGTTGGTCTAGTGCGCATAGCTCTACGCCAGCATGTCATTTAGTAGTGTTGGTCTAGTGCGCATAGCTCTACGCCAGCATGTCATTTAGTAGTGTTGGTCTAGTGCGCATAGCTCTACGCCAGCATGTCATTTAGTAGTGTTGGTCTAGTGCGCATAGCTCTACGCCAGCATGTCATTTAGTAGTGTTGGTCTAGTGCGCATATTTGTACGGGTACACGTTTTGGATAAATTAGTTGAGATTCGCAAAGAGGCGCATTTAGGGGCGCTGTAGATAAAAGAATACAAACACCGAAGATATTGCTACACTATCTAATCTGGTGCCCTAGAAGTTACAAGCTTCTTTTGCTGACCCTTACACCTGTCAACAACCAAGACATAAAATTTATTCAGAAAAAAAAGATTTTAAAAAAAAAAAAAAGTAGAGTGCCCATACCCCACACCACCACCCCTTTTTAAAATTATATTTTCAGCCTCCTCATTTTACATTCTATTTACGCCTGAGCATTTACGACGAAACTAAGCGCTAAAGTGGATAGCTATTTTTAGAAAGTCAAGTAGGGGTAACTCTTGCTTTCAAGACGCTCATTATTTCCTTCTCCGTCAAACTCCAACGCGAAGAGACGAACTGATACGCTTCCTGAAATACTAACTCACCAGATATCCAAGTGGAGACGATCGCTGTGAACATCATCAAGATCACTGGAGATGGACAGAACACAATGATTATGGGACAGAAGTCGATGATTGTAGGACAAAAGAAGTCGATGATTGTAGGACAAAAGAAGTCGATGATTGTAGGACAAAAGAAGTCGATGATTGTAGGACAAAAGAAGTCGATGATTGTAGGACAAAAGAAGTCGATGATTGTAGGACAAAAGAAGTCGATGATTGTAGGACAAAAGAAGTCGATGATTGTAGGACAAAAGAAGTCGATGATTGTAGGACAAAAGAAGTCGATGATTGTAGGACAAAAGAAGTCGATGATTGTAGGACAAAAGAAGTCGATGATTGTAGGACAAAAGAAGTCGATGATTGTAGGACAAAAGAAGTCGATGATTGTAGGACAAAAGAAGTCGATGATTGTAGGACAAAAGAAGTCGATGATTGTAGGACAAAAGAAGTCGATGATTGTAGGACAAAAGAAGTCGATGATTGTAGGACAAAAGAAGTCGATGATTGTAGGACAAAAGAAGTCAATGATTGTAGGACATAAGAAGTCTATGATGATAGAACAGACGTTAATGATTATAATTATAGGCCAGATGAAGTCAATGATTATACTTGTTCTCTCATCTATGCTAGGTTAATTTTAAATTGCAGACCAAAAAAAAAAACAAAAGCAAACCAAATAATAATAAAAAGCCACAAAGATGGCTGGACTTATTTTCCAATAGTTTGAAAACTTTCTTTTCTTTTTATTATGTAGTTAACAAAAGCAACATATTCATCAAACTTGCATTCTCCAGTTAACCAAGGTCAAGGTCAGTCTACTGCAGCTGTCTCTTAAAATATTGCACACTCCCACTGCTCTTTTGGTGAGCTCTTACTGACTATACTATCTCACTTTAGATTATATCAACACTTATTTCATTTTAGATTACAATAAACCAGATTACAGCACATTATATGCTCGCATGTTTGTTTGATTATCGATTGTTTTCTACATCCTTCCAAATTTCGATAGGTCCCGCTGACCCTTGAAAGCCGATAGTCGGACAGAAAGTTTAGACTGAACACACATTCCAATATTTGTCTGATCCTGGATTCATCCATTCCAAAATATATGTTGTTAAAATATTTTCTTCATATTTCTATGCCGTTATGAAAATAAAAATTCGAATCCATCGGAAGCAACATAATTGAATCTTAAATTCCATATGAGTCATCTAACGTCACATCCCTCCAAGTTGCACAACTTTGCAGAATATTACGACAATTAGGGCGTAACCGGGTGCAGTTTTGTTACACTGGGTCAGGCTACTTTGAACAAATTATGATGGATCCAAGTGTTACAATAAAAAAAAAAGGTTACTTAACATTTTCTATAATATATGCCTGACTTTAAACAATAGGCCTACAGCCAGTCCTACACTCTACCTGTCGGCCTTTAAACAATAGTCCTACTTACAGTCATACAGACACTCCTACAGACATCCCTACAGACAGTCCTAAACCATACCCGTGGCTCTTTATTGATTAATATAATAGTCGCCTCTACTTAAATACAGAAAATCAACCTGAACGGAGTTCAGACGTCACGCATGAAAGCTCGCTGCGGGACAGTTCACTCTGTACTATAAATATAGAACACGTGGAGTTGGGGGAGGGGCGGTTATGAAGAGGAAGCAGGACACACCAGAAGCAAAATATATACAGTGGAACTCCGCTATAACGCGATCATCGGGGTCCATAAAATCTATCTACAGTAGAACCCCGCTATAACGCGATGATCGGGGTCCATAAAATCTATCTACAGTGGAACCCCGCTATATAACGCGATGATCGGGGTCCATAAAATCTATCTACAGTGGAACCCCGCTATAACGCGATGATCGGGGTCCATAAAATCTATCTACAGTAGAACCCCGCTATAACGCGATCATCGGGGTCCATAAAATCTATCTACAGTTGAACCCCGCTATAACGCGATGATCGGGGTCCATAAAATCTATCTACAGTTAAACCCCGCTATAACGCGATGATCGGGGTCCATAAAATCGGATCGCGTTAAAAGCGGGGTCGCGTTAATGCGCGGTTTTACAATATTTAACTTTTTTCCGAGAACATATACGTGTATACATGTACAATGATCAAAAGTGGGCTTATCATCAGATTAACATTAACTGGAATGCCTGATGGAGTAAATGAATTTCAAATTTCAGGAACCATGCCACGATCATATTATTTTAAAAGTCACAATTAATGTCCTTCTCCAAGTTAATTTCTTGTTTTTATTATTTTTTAAATTTTTTTTTTTACTTTTCTCCAAATGTTTTTTCTTCATGTGAATGAATTTACAAAATTTCGGGAGCCATGCCACGACCGCGCTATATCCGAATTCGCGTTATGGTGGGGCGCGTTATAGCGGGGTTACACTGTATAAGAGATGCTAGTTTATGAAATAGTTTGGCACGAAAAAAAAACAAACTCCCCCCTTCCCCGACAACATTTGAAATTCTATTTTTAGGTGTTTACTCACAATCGAAATTTCTCGTTCCACACTGGATTCAACGTGTTAGGTTTGACCTGAGTTGTTTTAATCAGTTTGGCGGGGAGCAGGTCTCTGACCACGGCGTTCTTCGTCTTTTTCCGTAAAGAGAACTTCTTAGAATTGGCCTGTTGATGTCGGCCCCTCTCGTTCCGGGACTTTCCCGTCTCTTCGTCAGATGACATGCCTGCCCCGGAATCCACGTCTGCTGCTTGTGGGCCTGGCATGATTCCTAGCATACAGTAGGGGTCACTGAAACCTTAAACAAACAAAAAAATTGTTTTTAGAGAAAAAGAAATTTGAAGGAAAACTAAATAATTTTATAAAGACTTGCCAGATAACTCATCCCGCAGGGAAAAACACGACCTTTCTGCACCTGCGTTAGGCGCGAGGGGAATAATGTTATAATTATGGAAGGGCTTAAAAAAACTTCTGATACAATAGAAAAAGAGGTGATTTTTCTATTTCTGAAACAAAAAAAAACAACAAAAAAATGTCAGGATGACCGTGTTCCCTTAAAATTGATTCAAACACGTGATCTACCCACCTCCGCCCTCCTAAAAAAAGTTAAATATTTTCTTGAGCATAGTGCATTTGTTATCATGACCAGTAAACAAAATAATGTAAACAAATGAGGTTTCCTTGTTGAGACACGAAAGTTGCTTTAAAAAAAAATTAATCCTCCTTGATGACGCTCTAAATTCTAAAACACGTGACAGGGTGGCGTGCTTCTAGTATTTAGCGCCAAAATATCAGCCATTTTTTTTTTGGGGGGGGGGGGGGTGGGGGTTATTAAATGACAGGCCTATCATCCTATTATTACGTTATTGTAAAATCCAACCTGTGGGGAAAGATTTTATGTCATTTTTATGAGTGACCACTAAAGCAGAAGTTACTGCGTCAAATAACAAATCTTAGATCTCCCGAAACCGAGTGCCAATCGAGTTTCACTCACGGGGACCAAATGCCTCGTCAGATTTGTGATGAAACTTTGCGGTCCTTTTTATCGGGCACTCTGCGGCAGACATGATCTTTAAAAATCGATTAAACTTTTTAAACAAGAGACGGGGAGTAATAACCTCTTACGGTTAAATATATAAAAAAAAGAGAAAACAACAAAAAAAAAAATAAAAAAAAAACAAAAAAAAAAAAACAAACAAATAGCGGAAAGACCCACATGTTGAAAAGTTAAAAACGAAATTCGACTGAAAAATAATAATTTGAAAGCGTCCTGTAGGACTGAAAGGGCAGTCATACAAATTAAGGTTTTCCAAACTTTAATTTTTGAGGGACCGGTGGACAAGTTTCCCGACTTATTTTATTTAATAACAATTGATGAAATGCGCACTGTTTGTGTGCGCCCGTTAAATTATTAGTTTACGTATTTAATATTGTGGAGTGTCCAGACCTGTAGTCTGTGTAGGTAGTGTCCAGACAATAGTCGACCCGTAAGGGATGATGGCGTTGGTTTTATGACCTAAGACCAACTGACCAAACAAAGTGTCAAGCTTGTCAGATTGCCCGCGACGGAATGGCAGCGTTGGTTTATGACCTATTACGCGGTGTGTTACATAAGAAGGGGAATGGGGCCCTGGGAACTTGGGATTATAAAAGAGACAGTCGGACGGACTAGAGAGAACTCAGCCGGGGAGAACTCAGCCGGGCAGGCAGGTGGACGGACGGGAGTTAGAGAGGGACCGTGACAGTCGAAGTGGAGTACGACAGAGAGAGCGAGAGAAAGTGAAACCAAAGGATGAGACCAATAAATGTTCAAAGACTATAACCATCGTTGTTTTGTCGTATTGGTGCACACGAGAGACAGGGTGTACAAGGTCGCAAATTAATTAGAGAGCAGAGACGAGCAAGGTTCTCTACAATGGTGGCAGCGGTGGGATTCTAAACCTTGCAACGACTCCGAAGAGACACAATTTTTAGCCTGAGATGAAAAGTACAAGGAGCGGAACAACTACATCAAGAACAATGAATTCACAGTACTTAAACAACCTCCCGACATACAGTGGCACTTCAACATGGCACACGTTCATCATCCAGTTCGAAACGTCTGCGAAATTTTTCAAGTGGAGTGAGGAAGAGAAACTCTTTTATCTCAGCTTTGGATTGAAAGACGCTGCGGCTGAATTTGCTTTCAGTGAGTTAGGTGAAGCCGAGAGAGAGACGTACGTTGAACTTAAAGATGCCCTGGCGAATCGATTCAGAGACCACAGAACACCGGCATTCTTCCAAAATGTTTTGGAAAAACGCACATTTCTGAAAAACGAGACCACAGCAGAGTATGCTACTGACATCAAGAAACTGGTAGCGAAAAGTTTTCCAACGGCAGATCAGGCTACCCGAGATGCCATTGGGTTCAAACAGTTTCTTCGTGGGCTGCCTGACCAGTCTATGGTGACACAAGTTGGCACTATGTCAGTTCCTCCCACAGTAGACAAGGCGAGAGCTGCCCTCGACCAGATAATAAATCTCAGGGACAATGTGTGTGTACCTGGGCAGCAAGTGGCGTCAATAGGTACAGACCACTTTACAAGAGAAATAAGTGGCCTGAGACAGGACTTTAGAGCATTCATCACATGGCAGAGGGAGTCAGTCAACCAGCCGGCAAGAGAAACGGGAGGTTTTCGGAGGGTGGAACCCAGGTGTTTCGTGTGTGACCGAATCGGTCATATTGGCCGTAATTGTCCAAACAGGAGCAAAGGAGGAGAAATTACTGATCGGCTGAAACTGAACCACATTTCATCGAATGGTCCAAACATTCGTCCTAGTGCTGTGTTTGTGCCTGTGGAAGTGTGTGGTGTGAGGACAGAATTTCTAATGGACACGGGTGCGGCGGTGACCGTTATTTCGAAAAAACGATTTTTTGAAATTCCACGACGTCAGCGACCTAAGATTCATCATCATTTCGTACCCGTAAATCTACAGACAGCAATTGGAGCACCAGTGAATCATTATGGGGTGAGTGATGTTAAGCTATTGATTGGAGATGAAGTGTATCCCTGGACAGTATATGTGGCAGATATAGCAGAAGACGGTTACCTGGGGTTTGACTTTTTGGGTCATTATAATTTTTCCTTCTCAGTCAGCCAAGGACTGAGCTTGGGTTCTCACAATGTGCCGATTTTGGCTAAATATCCGAGTGCAAGGTGTACATCAGATCAAACGTATTTTAAGGCGCCCAAACGTCCCCAGTTCTCAGCACCATTCAGTGTGAGAGTGAACACGGTCACCACACACAACAAAAGACAGCGTCCAGATAAAAGCCAGTGGACAAGCATGGCTCCTGTCCAGGTTAACGTGTTACCCCATCCTGAGAGGAAGCTCAGGAATGTGGGTAATAAATCAATTCAGTTGTGTGGTGAGGTAAATTCTAAGTGGGAGATAATGGAGGCAATTCCAGATGGACCTGTGAAGCGACAGAAAAGTGACCCCAATGCTCGAGCAGTAGTGCGCCCTTTCAACGTGGGTGACGTAGTCCAGTTTTCAGACTCAACGAGCAAGGTTAGTCGGAAACAGAAGTTGAGCACAATTAATAAGTGGTGCGGGCCTCGTGTCATCAGTCGAAAGCTACGTAATAATTTATTCGAGATTCAAGGAGAGGGAAGAATGACATGCAAAATTATTCATCATGAAGGCCACTATAGGATGAAACATTATGACAATGATCCACCAGACTGGATTTTAAAGTTACAAACAGCTTGCCTAAGAGACAATTTGATGGAAACCTCTCTGGAGCTTCCACGAGTTCTGCAGGAAGCGTAGTGTGTTCTGGGACACTTAGATTCATCTTATAGCATGACAATTTTTTTATAAATAGATTTATAGTGAATTAATGTTGATGGTAATTTTTTTCTCGAGGCACCAGAGGGTGACGGTTGGATAAATGGACACATGGATAATGTTCTAATCATGTAATGATTAATTTGCGGTCGAAAGATTGTTTAATTTTATAAAATGTTTTTCTTGGTGACCTAGTATGACCTTTAAGAATGAAGGGTTTGAGTTAGTTTAAAGTGTTTTTGTAACCAACATTTTTTTTTCCTGCATTTGGAACTTTAGACGGTTCTGGCATTTGACTAGACATGTTGTCATTATGATTTTTGATTAGCTGGTTAATTTAGTTTTCAACTTTATGTCATAATGTGTCACTGCCTGTTAATTGATTTTCTATATGTTTTACTTTTCATTGATTCTCGAAGTTTTGTATTATTCCTTGTTCTACCATAATTGTCTGATTGTGTGAATGTAAAAATGCTCCGACTGTGACCCAAGTTGAATCTGACCTTGACCAGAACCGTTTAGGAGACTTTAAATGGGATGACGTAGCGTACATTACTTTGTACTGTTTCTAATTTAACGCTGAAGGTCTAAGTCACTTAAAGCTATTTAGAGATCAGTCACCCGTAATAATAGTGAGGATGTTACGTAATGTCGGGACGACATTGTTTTGTTGGTTGGGGGTATTGTGGAGTGTCCAGACCTGTAGTCTGTGTAGGTAGTGTCCAGACAATAGTCGACCCGTAAGGGATGATGGCGTTGGTTTTATGACCTAAGACCAACTGACCAAACAAAGTGTCAAGCTTGTCAGATTGCCCGCGACGGAATGGCAGCGTTGGTTTATGACCTATTACGCGGTGTGTTACATAAGAAGGGGAATGGGGCCCTGGGAACTTGGGATTATAAAAGAGACAGTCGGACGGACTAGAGAGAACTCAGCCGGGGAGAACTCAGCCGGGCAGGCAGGTGGACGGACGGGAGTTAGAGAGGGACCGTGACAGTCGAAGTGGAGTACGACAGAGAGAGCGAGAGAAAGTGAAACCAAAGGATGAGACCAATAAATGTTCAAAGACTATAACCATCGTTGTTTTGTCGTATTGGTGCACACGAGAGACAGGGTGTACAAGGTCGCAAATTAATTAGAGAGCAGAGACGAGCAAGGTTCTCTACAATATTATCAATTTCTTAAAGTTCTAATTTTATCTAGCCCCGTCCCAGACCCTGCCCTCACTTTTACTCGGGAGTCTTCGGCACGCTCAATGTCAGCTTCCCCATTTCCTCACGCCAATCAATGTGAAAGTACTGGTTTGTATCTAAACTGGTGCCAAAAGATTAACATGGGGCGCGCCGAAATCGGAGTGAATTCAGTTTGTGAATGACACTGCACGTCATAATGGCCAACTGACATAATGACAGACGCAGTTTCCCCTCCACCCTGGACGCTTGAAAAATCCTTTCCCCCGCTAAAATTGTCTAACAGAAATATCGATATCAGGTATACGTCAAAATGCGCCAAATTTGCCAATTTAAGTGCCTACTTGCACAGTTAGTGTTGCGCTACCCTGGGTGAGCGAAGGGTACGCCCTTCCAAGATATAAACTCCGCAGTTGTCCAACCCTCCATATTAAGAAAAAAAGTTACACAGGAATCGCAACACCCTCTGCCCCCTTCCTACGTCACCACCCACCTGAACATCGGAAACACACCCTCCCCAGCAGCGGAGGACAGTGTCTGATAGACATATTGGTTGTGCGGACCGTCAACGTAAGGCTCGCCGACCACCGTTTGGGGGAGATCTGATAGAAAGGATAATTTAATTGTGGCCCGTCAGATCTCACATTTCGAGTACGTCAGTGTAATAAGGACACGTCTAACAAATGGGCCAACCCTGTGATGGACATTTGGACACCTAGCGTCATTTAGTTTGTGTCATTTATGTACGAAACACATCATACAATGAAAGAATTTGCACTTTTATAGAATTGCGATCTTAAGAATTGTCAAATTCCCATTTTTTCTCTGTGTATTTCTATCGATCCATTTTGCCGCATCACTAATTTTGGTGGGAGAGATATAAGATGGTGTATGGAGATGGGGGTGGGGGAGAAGAGGTTCAGAAGACACAGACAGCATTAACAGATCTAATCTTTTTCAGCAGTGATGGGCCCCCCGAGACAGCACTAACAGATCTAATCTCTTTCATCCGTGATGCCCCCCACCCGACACAGACAGCATTAACAGATCTAATCTTTTTCAGCCGTGATGAGACCCCCCCCCCCCGAGACAGCACTAACATATCTAATCTCTTTCAGTCGTGATGCCCCCCCCACACACAGCCTGCATTAACAGATCTAATCTCTTTCAGTCGTGATGGGCCCCCCGAGACAGCATTAACAGAAGGTGTGTGTAAATCATTATGAAAATAAAATTGTGATATTATTATTTTTTTATTTTCTGGATATAATTTGGGGGGTGGGGGGTGGGGGTGGGGGGTGGGGACGACGACGACGACGACGTATTCTCTAAAAGGTATTCCATCAAGTCAACAAGTGTTTAAAAATAAATCAAATACATCAGAAATCTTAATCTTGCCATTGATTAGCACACTGTTAGATTAATGCGGTCTGCTGTTAAAACAGTGGATGTCAACTAGAATATACTTTCAAATGTAAGATTTACAACGAGAAACCTGTTTTGCAAAGCCTTCACTTCTCAACGGTTTGGAGTTTTGTTGGATCTGACAAATTTGGTCCACCGCCTAAGTCGGATGCGCGTGACGCCAGCGCCGCCTCCCGATATCCGTCACAGTTTTTCGTGGCATTGGAGATTAATTATTCAAAACGCACTTGGATGTATCGATATGGGTAATCGATATTTTTTTTTATGGCCATGACATTTTTTGTTTGATCTGCCATTATTCGCGTTTGTCTTTGTCTAGAGATCCACCCAGTGTAAACATCGCACGAAGACGTTCATGGTAACATCCCAGGCCTACGAATCGCGGGTGTATGTCAAGTTGAAGGAGAAGACCAGCATTGTCTGCGCGTGTGTATGTCAAGTTGAAGGAGAAGACCAGCATTGTCTGCGCGTGTGTATGTCAAGTTGAAGGAGAAGACCAGCATTGTATGCGTGGGTGTAAGTTAAGTTGAAAGAAAAGACCAGCATTGTTGGAGCGTGTGTATGTTAAGTTGAAAGAAAAGACCAGCATTGTCTGCGCGGGTGTATGTTAAGTTGAAAGAAAAGACCAGCATAGTAGGAGCGGGTGTATGTTAAGTTGAAAGAAAAGAACAGCGTAGTTGGAGCGGGTGTGTGTTAAGTTGAAAGAAAAGACCAGCATTGTCTGAGCACGTCTCCGGCGTTTCTTTCAGGCAATCTCTATGACAGTTCACTGCAACGCGTGTGTGCCGTACATTTCCCAGGTCCAGTCTCCACTGTGGAGATTAGTATCTTGACAAGATGAGCAGATTAGTAGGAGTTATTTGGACCTGTGATTGGCTGTGTGGGGAGGCCGGGTTGGATCAGTTGATGCTCTCTGCTTGACATGTTGGATTAATTAGACGAACACAACACAACGACCCACCAAGATTTAAAAATCAATGAACGTGGAGCAAGTCTTTTCACCGCTGACATCTAGTCCACCAAGCCAACGTCTGACAAGCTCTCGGGTCTTCAAACGACGACTTAGTTCATAGCCATGAAGTCGAAGAGTAGTTTTAGTCAGATCAGAAATTTTACTCGAGAGATCAGAGGCGTAGCTGTGGGGGAGCAGAGGGGCGCCAGACTAGTTAGGAGCGCCAAAATTTGATTTGTTTACTATTTTATTGATGAAATAAGTTCCTTATAGAGCCTGGCAATTCTGAATAATCACATATCATATATTAATTTTAAAATATTGAAGGAGTCAGTAAGAGATTATGTTAGTTTCTACGCCTAACCTTACCTAATCTACCTTAATCTTATCTAATCTAACTTTACACAGTGCACCTAAAGTATGACTGTATATATTTCTGTTCTACAACGCTTTTTTAAAGAAGGTAATCACATGAGCTCGACAGACGTGGCAAGCACGCAGACAAAGACATTGCAAAAGTCAGAACGACTTTCTGAACAGCATTCACAAAAAGAGTGTACATCTGTTTGTTAATAGCCCGACACTTTGTATTCCCTCTCGAATGTTACAATAAACATAAAAACAAATATGGATGCCGATTGTTATCTGTGCACGGATTTAACATTTAACGAAACCTTTAAAGAAGTCATGTTAACAATTTGTTTACTGAATTTTGTCAACTATTTGTACATAGTTTTATGTGAGCCTATTTGTAACGTGATATGAGTCAACATTTTTTCATTGATTTACGTCAACTACTTGTCTTAGTCAAGTCTTTGTAACTTGATATGAGTCAACATTTTGTTAATTGATTTACGTCAACGACGTGTCTTAGTCAAGTCTTTGTAACTTAAGTGATATGAGTCAACATTGTGTTCATTAATTTACGTCAACTACTTGTCTTAGTCAAGTCTTTGTAACTGGATATGAGTCAACATTTTGTTAATTGATTTACGTCAACGACGTGTCTTAGTCAAGTCTTTGTAACTTAAGTGATATGAGTCAACATTTTGTTCATTGATTTACGTCAACTACTTGTCTAGGTCAAGTCTTTGTAACTTGATATGAGTCAACATTTTGTTCTTTGACGAGAGAGAGGTCTAGTATGTCTACAAGTAATCAGCCGCACTAGACGGGACACGCCGGAAGTTTGCACTCGTCTACTCCTCCAACTATTCGCATCTAACGAATGAGATCTCCTCTAATCTCGTGAAACCCAAATCGTAACCATAGCAACGGGGAACAGGGAATGGATATTATTCCGAACACCATTATTTTGTTGATTTCATTTCATGTTTTGAGACAATTTTTTAAAGTTTGGTCTTGCCACATAATACAGATGCGAATTGAATTTTGTTTGGCAATATCATCGGCTACTAGTTATGGAAGCAACCAGTAAATAGACTAATTTAGCAACTAATTAAAGCCAGACACTCAGTTAACATACAAGTTTAGCGATGAATTACATAAGTTAGCGTTCCTTTTAATGACTACATCAGCAATCATTTACTAGCCATCAATGAAATAACTAATCTCGTCAAAGCCGATAACTTTTCGAGTCCAGATGAGATGCGTTTAATTCTAAGAAATTCACTTTCTGTTTGTATCTATTTATGAACTGACAGCTGTCAAGTCAGCAATTTGATTGTCGTTTCAATATAATAAGCTGCATAAGACGAGTTCAGACAATGCTGGCATTGTAAATATAACAACAATCTAAAAGAACATGGTCCTAAGCTGGAACTTATACATCAAACTCTCACACAGGAACAGCTGTAATGAATGAAATTGTACATTTTTTAAATTCGATGTTTGAAAAAAAGAAAAGTTTGTTAGGTAGATGTGGATGGGGGCGGTCCTGGCAAAGGAAGATCTTCAACGTGCCGCCTCGCGGCCCGATAAAAAATCCGGGCTGGGGGTGCTTTGGGGATTGCATAAAAAGCTTTGTCTCGCTGGTAACAATTCCTAATGTAATATTTCAATTAGGCATTGTTACCAATCCTTTTAAAGCCTAAAGTGTGACGCACTCCGTCATTCTCCGGCATGAATTTCTCTTGAACCTAAGTCAGTTGAACACTTACATTTTTGCCACCCCTATCACAAAAGAAACCGCCTTTCCCCACCGACCCCATTACTTCCTATGCTACCGCTGCAATATAGATGCAAAATTGATAGTATAAAAATATATACAATTATAATTTTTTCATATTATAAAACATACAGAATTTGTTATATTCGCTTTCAAACGGCTACTCGTATAAAAAAAATTCAACCGTTTGTTAACAAACTTCAAAAGAACCTGTACCACAGAACTATATTGATCGTTGGTGGACACTTGATTCAAGCGTGCCTATCTCAACAATCACTTCGGTTGTAATGACGCAATTCATGTTGGAATTAGATCAAGAGGTCATGCCGAATGTCCAGACAATTGTTGTACTCAGCATCCTGATGAGATTCCAAAGAATGGCTTCAAGAAGTCTGAAGAAATGCTCTAAAACGTGGCTCTTAGTTTTGGGAAAATTCAAGTGTTCACCGGCAAGCCAGTAGTGAGTACGTCATTAGAATTAGTGGATTAGACTCAGAGGCGTAGCTAAGTGGGGCAGAGGGGGGCAGGTGTCACTAAGCGCCAGACTAGTTAGGGCGACTAAATGTGCTTTGATATTATTTTATTGATAAAATTAATGGGTTTGAGAGTTGAAAAAAAAAGGGAGGCTCTTTAAAATGAATCTTGTCCCCGGGCGCCAAACACTCTAGCTACGCCCCTGAATAGACTATCAGGATTCTTTTTTAAAAAACAACAACAGAATTAAGATGTATTTATATATTTAAACATATTCAGTTGGCACGTGCACGGCCATCGCTTTTGACATCACGTTCTTGACTATAGATTAGTGAAGATCCATGCATCACAACCCTAGGGTGAGAAACTGTCCAATTAGTTTTAATTAATTTCTCCTTACCGTCGGCATCTTTGGCTTCCAGTCCACACGCTTCAAGCACTGTCACGTTTAAGATAACAATGGGTGGCTGTGGGAGAACAAGAACATTTTATATAGGGGCTGTCCATTAATTATGTCAACAAAATAGGGGTGAGGGGGGTCTGAAAATTGTTGACAAGGGGGAGGGGGGGACCAAGAAAAGTTGACGTCAACAATGTTACTTTTTAAAAATAACTTTAATTTCATAATTTAGAATTTATTAAACTTTTTTTTTCTAAACATTTTACCTTTATTCACTTTTTTGTTGTAGTTGTAAACTGGTCTATTTAAAATATTGTTTTTTTTTTTTCCATTTTATTTTTATTTATTTATTTTTTTGGGGGTGGGTGTAATCAAATGTTGACGTAATTTTATAGGGGGGATCTCTGGAAGTTTGACAAGTTGTTGACAAGGGGGAGGGGGGGGGGGAGGTAAAAATCGCCAAAAATTTGTTGACATAATTAATGGACAGCCCCATAGCATGTGTCTGAAGGAAGAAAACATGGCAAAAACTTACTGCTGTGTGATCTTATATAAATGTAATGATTAAACAGCAACACCCAGTACTACAGGCAGATAAATGCGTTCACGATTCTCGTACACTCCCATAATCTCTAGATTTCAGTCGCAGAAGACTACGACACAATAAACTCTTACGACTTCAGTCACAGAAGACTACAAGTACAACAAAATAGTCTCTTAAGACTTCAGTCATAGAAGACTACAACACAATAGTCTCTTAAGACGTCAGTCTCAGTTACAAGAGACTACATCAAAATAGTCTCTTAAGACTTTAGTCCCAGAAGACTACAACAAAATAGTTTCTTAAGACGCCAGTAACAGAAGAGACTACGACACAATTACAAAAAATACGATAGCTTAGAATTTAACATTCTAATAATTATAACAACACACCCAACTTAAAGTGCAAGAGTTAACACAACTTCAGGATACATTGCAGATCCTTCGGCACTAGACCCGACTTTAACCCCCCCCCCCTTTTTTTTTTGACACCCTAAACCAACAGAAAAAGCCTTTAGAGTAATGAATCGTTTTTAATTTAAAAAAATCAAGATCTATTTGATCGCGAGTGTATTTTTCTCTTTCACCCCAAACAAGGGAGATAAATATATTCGACGGAATCGTTTAAAACAAAATCGATTCATTTTAATGTCGATGAGATTGTTTCAGAGATATCGTCCAGTGCAAACAGTATCGATATTGAAGGAACATGTGCTAGACTATTAGTTCCAGAGATATCGTCCGGTGTAAACAGTATCGATATTGAAGGAACATGTGCTAGACTATTAGTTCCAGAGATATCGTCCGGTGTAAACAGTATCGATATCGAAGGAACATGTGCTAGACTATTAGTTCCAGAGATATCGTCCGGTGTAAACAGTATCGATATTGAAGGAACATGTTTTAGACTATTACAATTAGTTAAGGGGTGAACTGAAATTGGTCTATAGGGATGAGAGAGAGAGAGAGAGAGAGAGAGAGAGAGAGAGAGAAAGAGAGAATGGAGAGAGGGAGAGAGAGACAACGAGCAAAAAGATCAAGAGGGTTGGAACAACATAATAAACTCGTTGATATTTTCCCGTCAATCTCAAGTATTAAGTTGTCAGCCCTTGGGCTCTATGAAAGGGAGCTAACCGTATATTTCGCGTCTCAACAGAGATATCATGTCCGTTTGTCATGATCTTGCCTTCATTTATTATCAGATTTCATTAAGAAGACACCAAGCTTTGACCCAATTCACACACATCGTCTTTGACAACAGGGATGACTAAAATATACGGGCTTAATAAGTAATTAAAAAAAAATGGTGATGGTAATTGAATAAATCTAAATGTTTTTAAATTGATAATGTATTCAGGCATTGTTTTAAGAACCCGTTACATCAGCATGGGGGGATAAAACCAATTCTAGTGTCAATTCTATCCAAAGTTTCCGAGATTCAGTCGGGAGCCTCGCCCTTTAGGGTTCAAAGGGTAAACAAAGATGGCGCCACTAGCACAAACACTCCACGCGTCAAGGCACCTGTTGGAGTGACAGAAGGGGTATGACTTGGAGTGTTCTAGAGCGGCACTTGTGTCGTTGTGATTGACAGATGAGCTTAAATTGGGGATAACCTAAAGTGAGATTGAGTGCAGGAGACTGAGGGACTTCTCTTTAAGTGAAACTACCACAGGGGAACTACTAATTAAATGAACTTTGACCCGTGAGGATCCCCGTTCAATTGACGAAAAGTTATATATATATAAAATATAATAACAAATGGACACTCATTGGGTGATTGTTTATGAGATGCTTGTAAGGGGAAACAATCTTTAGGACTTACTTTTCGCCATGGTCAGTTTTGTTTTTCTCTTTTCAATTGGGCAATATAGAAAAAGAAAAAAGTAGCGACCAAAAATGTTTTGTCAAGAAGTCTGACGCAGTACTCTCAAATGTGTCCCTTTGTTTGAATGAAAATCAAGTGTTAACCGGCAAGTCATTCGTATGTCATTAGTGGATCTTAAAGACTTTCAGGAGTCTTGAAAATAAAATATGTATTTTTTATCCTCACTGGGAGTAAATGGCAGACCTGCAACCCAATACGAATTTTAAAAGTGGTAACCTCTATGCACCTCTAATACGAAAATTTTTTAAACATACGAATTTCACCAGTGGCGTAGTGAGGGGGGAGCAAGGGGGGCATCATGCCCCGGGCGCTACTCATAAAGGGGCGCCAAATGGTATATTTTACATATAATATTGTATGGTTTTCGAATAGAGGGGGGCGCTAAAATGGTATTGTGCCCCGGGCGCGAGTTAAGCTCACTACGCCCCTGAATTTCACCCCCCAAAATAATGTCTTTGTTGTTGTTTCTTGCGAAAATTGAGTAGCTTCACTGAATTTACTGGAAGTTGTGTCCCTTTAATTTGTCTTCTGCATTTCTATATCTAAGTCCAGTAATGTGTGTTCTGTATTGCTAGATCTAAATCCCTTAATGTGACTTCTGTATTGCTAGATCTATGTCCCTTAATGTGACATCTGTACTGCCGTATTTAAGTCCCGTAATATGGGACTTTTGTATCGCTAAATCTAAGTGATTGTTTCTCTGGTTTTCTCATCTATATAAATCAGTGGGCCAATTAGCTTTACGTTGAAAGAGTTTTACAACACTAAAGTGAAGCAAGAAATATTATGTACTTTGAACTATAAGATGATTAATATCACCAGGCTTCGGACTGACCTTTGAGCTGTACTTAAATGGACGGAAATCTGCAGCTACATTGTTTACATTGTCATTTCTTCTATTTCAAAATTAAACCTATGACTATGACACAGAGAGAGAGAGAGAGAGAGACAGAGAAAGATAGAGGGTGATGGAGAAAGAAACGTACGCTTTTGTTAAGAAATTGATTTCCAACACAAAGCCATGCAGAGGTCACACCAGGATCAGATAGTTATTTTTTGTAAGCTCCCGCCAACTAAAATAACTCATCACCGGAATTAAAGCTTAACTTGAAACACAATAACTGCCTGTCTTGATTGAAACACAATAACTGCCAGTCTTCTTTGAAACACAATTACTTTCTGTCTTTATTGAAACACAATCACTGTCAGTATTCTTTGAAACAAAAATACTGTTTGTCTTTATTGAAACACAACAACTCTCTGTCTTCAAAGGCTTTTCGTTTTATTGAACTTTCTTTAAAATAAATTTGGTTCTGTTATTAATTTCCCCAGATTAAAGTTTCTTATTGAGGTCTGAAGTTTTTCCTAATTTTATGGTTTCTTATTGAGAACTGAAGTTTTTCGTAATTTTAAGGTTTCTTATTGAGAACTGGAGTTTGTTATAGTTTTAAGTAGTAACACACTAAGGCCACCAGTGCAGTCTTCTTCAACAATAACATCAGAGAATGGTTCAAGCCCACGGTTGGAGTATGACAAGGCTGCTTGCTCTCCCCCACCCTGTTCAACATCTTCTTAAAAAGAATTATGTCAGATGCACTGGAAACGCATGTAGGGACAGTCAGCATTTTTGGCAGAGCAATCACCAACGTACGCTTTGCGGATGACATAGACGGACTGGCTGGAAGCGAAGAAGAGCTAGCCAACCTGGTAAAGCGTCTCGACAAGACTTCATCGTCATTTGGCATGCAAATCAGTGCAGAAAAGACAGAACGGATGACGAATAGCACCACTGGCATCGCCACTGAAATTAAGGTCGGGGAGGAAAGATTAGAGACAGTTGGCAGCTTCAAGTACCTTGGAGCAATAGTCTCCGAAGAAGGCCCCAAGCCCGAATTGATGGCCAGGATTGCGCAGACCACATCAGCACTAAAGAGGCTCAAGAAAATATGGAACGACAAAAATATAGCCCCCAGCACCAAAATCAGGCTGATGCGCTCACTAGTCCTCTCCATTTTCTTGTATGCCTGTGAGTCCTGGACATAAACAGCAGAACTTGAAAGGAAAATAATAGGGATGGAGATGAGATGTTTCAGAAGCATCCTTGGCATCTGCTATAGAGACCATATAACCAATAAACAAGTGAAAGAAGGGATTCGTCAAGCCATTGGGCAGTACGATGACCTCCTGGTGTCTGTAAAAAAAACCCGCAAACTTGAATGGTATGGCCACGTGATAAGAAAACAAGGGCTCGCCAAAGAAATCATGCAGGGCACAACCAGAGGCGGGAGAAGAAGAGGAAGGCAGAGAAAAAGATGGGCAGATAACATCAAAGAGTGGACGGGACTAAAACTAGTCGATGCTATGCGTAGTGCAAAAGACAGAGAGGAATGGAGAAGGATAGTTTTTATGTCGTCTGTGGCGTCCCAACGGTCCAAAGACTAAGGGACATGATGATGATGAACACACTATTTTGCATTTATTATATGTATAAACATTTTTTTTATTGAATAGAACCGCTGTTTGACTTTAGTGGGCCAGCTGCCACTTTCCGTTTCAGTGCCCACTGCATTGAAATGTGGACCCCTTAGACACCCGACCCACCGCCACCAGCCGAAGGGGTTGCAGGGGTCACGTGACGCTCTCTTTTTTTAAATTAAGAAAGTGAAAATTAAATATTAAGCTCGCCGTTCAGAAAACAAGAAAAAAATTTAAGCTTACTTGTATCAGAAAATCCAATATTGCTCGTGAGCTCTGTCATGGAATTTACAGAGATAATATTAGGAGGGGAAGAGGATGAAGGGCACTCAACAGAATGAGTGAGGGAGCTGGCAAGAAATGGAATACGATGGGATAAACCTGGCTCAGATCAGAAATGGATGGAACTAATTTACCCATGGTCTATGCACCACTGTGCACCACTATTCACAACTAGGAGAAAATAAGGCAAAAAAAGAGATCCATGCCAGGTTTTTAAAAAAAAATGCCAATAAGCCTCTTTTAATCTTATTACAGCCATCTACCGACACATTAAATAACGTATTACATTTTGACGGGGCTCCGACAATCAGCTTAATGTTAATAGGAAGATTGAAATGTTAGGTGTACTGCTGCAAACTGCAACAACGTATACAATATGAGTTTGGAACTGTACCTTTAATAAAGTTCTGCCATTAAAAAACAACAAAAACAACAACAACAACAGCCAGTGGCGTAGCTAGGGGTGCGGACCGCACCGGGTGACACCGTCTCAAGTGTGACAGGAAATTGATAAATTTACAGAGCACACACTGCTCGGTCTAACCGAATTTCATAAAAGGATAACCGATCGCACGTATATTTTCAACACATGTAACCAATCCAAATGCAAGCTTTATTAAAAGTTCAAGGTTGATGCATCAGAAAAGAGGTGACCCTATAAATATTTCAGAAAAACTCCGTTTTGACCATAATTCAACACCGACTGAAGTGTTCGGCAAGTTTCGTAAGCAATATTTATCTTATGTCTGAGAAATAATGCTTTCTATTGATACCAAATAAGATGTGGTCGAGCGATTCTAAGTATATGAAGCGAGTCGGTAAAAGTTAATTGTATATAGAAATGACTTTTTACCCATTTATAGAGTTAACAAATGAAAGTTTTCAAAATCTTTTAATAATTAATTAAATTTATTTAAATTAAAAAAAAAAGGTTTTTGAAACCAAATATATAGAAACCAAGATTCTTCACTAGCACCGCTCATTAACATTTGAGCATGATTGTCATACAGCACAACATTTTTACATGCTGTCTGGTATTCCCATTTTATCTGATACTTTTACCTTTTGGCTGATCTACTTGAGGAAGTTAATCTTCCACAGCAGTATCTGCAGTCTAAAGGCTTTACTCTTGACAGAGTGGTGACCAACTTTGAGGCCTTAAGATTGTGTCTTCACGAGAAGCGCTGTCACTCGGTGGAACATGCTATTGAAAAGACACTTTTAAATTCAGACCAATAGGGAGTTTCGGTAGAGGGAAGATAAAGGTTTAAGACGAGAAGGGCAGGAGGACTATTTACGATCAACCATGGGATAGTCAAGGCTTTCTGATCTGGCTCTGATATCAATTGAAAGTGATACGGGGAAGGAAATTGATTTTGATCAAGTGATTGACAGGTTTGCAGCTTTGAAGAACAGGAAAGGAAAATTTTAAATAAAGTAAATTTAATGTAAAAAATAAAAACACCTTAACGTTGATACACTTCTGAAATACATTGACCTCTTGACCTTCAGTTCATTTGTTCTTGTCATTGTTATACTGTGGATTTATTTTATCACGGGAAATCCATCGTGAAAGTCAGGTGGGGGAGGGGGGTGTGAGACCATACCTTTACCGTACCGGGTGACACCAACAAGGGACGTCACTTGGGTAGGGCTGGGTGGGGCATTTGCCCCCCCCCTATCCTTCTGAATTTGCAAGTTTTATTTAATTTGTTATGTACTGTGGCGCCTCCAGTAATAAACATCTTAAATTAACAAGCCGATCAAGTTTTGGTCCCCCCCCCCTTTTTTTTTTTATCTGAAAAACCCAGAAATGACGTACCTGACACCAACCCTAGCTACGGCACTGACATCAACACCAGCAACACTTGGATTACAATGCCAGTGTATTGATTGTATAATGTAAAGATTGCTATAAAAATGTAACAATATTTACTACATAAAATGCACATTGAAATGTACAGAATTCAGTTTATTAAAATGGAAGTCTTGATGTGTTTGAACACTTGGTTTTTTTATTGAGAATATCGTCACGTGTATTAGTCCTAAGTTGTTTTGTATAAGACTTTGTATGAACTGAACTTACAAACTGGCATACTAGGTGGTCTGTACTTGTAGGCACACAAGGTTGTCTGTCACAGTTAGCTAACAAGGTTGTCTGTCACAGTTTGCATACAAGGTTGTCTGTCACAGTTTGCATACAAGGTTGTCTGTCACAGTTTGCATACAAGATTGTCGTTCACAGTTGGTATACAGGGTTGTATGTCACATTTGACTTACAAGGTTGTTTGGCACAGTAGGCATACAAGGTTGACTGTCACAGTTGGCTTACAAGGCTGTCTGTCACAGTTGGCATACAAGGCTGTCTGTCACAGTTGGCATACACGGTTGTCTGTCACAGTTTGGCATACAAGGCTGTCTGTCACAGTTGGCATACAAGGCTGTCTGTCACAGTTAGCAAACAAGGTTGTCTGTACCAGCTAATTAAAAACTGGAAATCGTCAGATAAACAGAAAATAAAAATTTAAAAAACAACAACCAAAAATAACAAAACAATAAACACCTTTCTTTGTCTAAGAGCAGACGACTTCAAGGCCGTATAGAGGTCACAATCGTTGAGCGGATAGTCAGATTCAGACGGCTCCAAAGTTACACAAGAACCATTATAGTAACACACCCACTTGTCTGAGCTACATACGCACCTGTTTTAATGACACACACACACGTCGTTCTCTGAGCGTTCATACTATGGAACTATTTAAGCGTGCGTCAAAATTCTCAAAGAGGATAAAATGATGTGGAAAATGTATTGAAATAAACAAGAGAACAGTCAACATTTCCACTGACCTTTTCCTCCGTAGCTTTGGCCAGCAGTTTCGCGTGATCCTCAGGGCTGACACCAAACGCTTCTTTGGCATATTGGAAGAGATCTTGCATGTAGGGCGAGTGGCCACCGGAAGTAGTTCCAATCTTGTGTTTGATGGTGTAAAGGACTTCGATGTAAAGCAGCTCAAACTGCGAATAGCGTTGGTCTTTCTATTATTTTTTGAATGACCAAAAGAAAGTTCGTGAACATCGCGTGATGATTGTAAGACATTTGGTTAATTTGTTGGATACAAAGCTGCAGCTACAAGCACAAAACAGAGCGTTACTTAAGGACAGTTATAGTTTAAATTTTCAACAGTAGTTGGACCTTGTCAACTTTCATAATAACACTTTGTGAACCACGCTGTTTTTAACATTGAGGCAAAATATATCTACTTAACATTGAGGCAAACTATACCTACTTAACATTGAGGCAAACTATATCTACTTAACATTGAGGCAAACTATATCTACTTAACATTGAGTCAAACTATATCTACTTAACATTGAGTCAAACTATATCTACTTAACATTGAGTCAAACTATATCTACTTAACATTGAGTCAAACTATATCTACTTAACATTGAGTCAATATCTACTTAACATTAAGTCAAACTATATCTACTTAACATTGAGTCAATATCTACTTAACATTAAGTCAAACTATATCTACTTAACATTGAGTCAAACTATATCTACTTAACATTGAGTCAATATCTACTTAACATTAAGTCAAACTATATCTACTTAACATTGAGTCAATATCTACTTAACATTAAGTCAAACTATATCTACTTAACATTAAGTCAAACTATATCTACTTAACATTGAGTCAATATCTACTTAACATTAAGTCAAACTATATCTACTTAACAATGAGCCCACTTAAACTAAAAAAATCAACGTATTAACCTTAAGGCCCCCACCCTACAAAGTCATCTTGACCCATTCAGAGTCGTCCCAAGACTCTGTAGCTCTAAAAGTGGTCTTCATATTGATTTTGAATTAAGAAAGAAGTAGTTGCCAATGTTCGTAGCTCTGTCCGACCATAAAGAACGGCAATTTATGTAGATAAATGAAACACGATCTAGTAATCGTGTTTCACTAGCTACCTTCTGATAAAAGATGACTTCACATCGCTGGTAGCTACTATGGGATATAATGGGTTAAAGTTGAATGTATTGATTAGAGGGAAATATGGACAGCGGGACAGAGGGATGTCTCAGAAAGTGAAGGATCTGGAGTTTTTTTCAAATGAAAAATTCCATTTTAAGTTAGTGAAAGATTGAATTAATTGACATAAAGATAGAGAGCGAAGCAGGGAGATAACGAGAGAGAGAGAGAGAGAGAGAGAGAGAGAAAGTGAAGGAGGGAGAGAGAGGTGGAGAAGAAACCCATGGAGAAAGGCAGAGAGAGAGAGAAAGAAAGAAAGGTATAGAGAGAAGAAACTGAGATGGAACAAGAAGGAGAGAAAAAGAAAAAAAGAGAGAAAGACTGAAAGGAAAAAAAAGAAAGAGAAAGAAATAAAGAAAGAAAGAGATACGAAAGAAAGAAAAGGAGAGAAAGAGAGAGAGAGAGAGAGAGAGAGAGAGAAATAAAAGAAGACGGAATAAGCAGAGAAAATGCCAATGAGAGACGCTTATAGAGGTTATAAATCTCCCACCGCTTTGCACTGACGATGATAGTGTAAGCTAGAGAAAATGTTTCAGACAATCCAGCCTTCCATTTACAACAGCCCCAGGCAAAGTTCGTGCAGGAAGACATCTCTACTTCACGTTGATCATTGGTGTAAAGCTATTTGCAGTTTCGTGCGTTGATGTGAAATGCGAAGAAATAGTTGTTGAGTATAATTTGTTAAACTATTTTGTCAGTCGAGCTACAGCATTAAAGTCTGTTACATGAAGTTAGCCGTCCTGTTCCTGGTCTGGTTGATTAGACATTTTGCACCTATTCTGGTCGCACCTAATTTCTGGTCACGCCTACATGCTGGTCGCACTTACATTCTAGTCACAGCTACATGCCGGTCGCAAGTCGCACCTACATGATGGTTGCACCCCCATGCTGGTCGCACCTAGATTCCGATCGCACCTAAATGCTAGTCGCACCTACATAATGGTAGCACCTACATGCATTTCGCATTTTATGCTTGTCGCACCTACATGGTTGTCGCACCAACATTCTGTTCGCACCTACATTCAGGTCGCACCTACATTCAGCTCGCATCTACATTCTGGTCGCACCTACATTCAGGTCGCACCTATATTCAGGTCACATCTTCATTCTGATCGCACCTACATTCAGGTTGCACCTACATTCTGGTCACATGTACATTCTGGTCGCACCTACAGTCTGGTCGCACCTACATTCTGGTCGCACCTACATTCTGGTCGCACCTACATTCTGGTCGCATCTACATGCTGGTCGCACCTACATTCAGGTCGCACATACATTCTGGTCGCACCTACATGCTGGTCGCACCTACATTCTGGCCGCACCCACATGCTGGTCGCACCTACATTCTGGTCGCACCTACATTCTCGTCGCATCTACATTATGTTATTGTTAAGATAGACTAAAGTACAACGGGAAAGGTATTTCAACCAGATTGTCATCTTTAATGTTTAGCACTCAAGGAAGAGAACAGAAATTGACCTCTTTTAACCTCTATAACTCTATTGACCTATGTTGAGCTCAATTGACCGGTATTGATCTCTTGTCCAAGGAGAACTATAACCACTCAGAGAACGTCTTTATTGATCAAAGAGAAAAAATAGTGATTGGAGAGATAGAGAGGAAGAGTGACAGAGAGAGACAGAGAAAATAAAGGAGGGAAGAAGAAAAGGAACAAAAACAAACGTGGGGAATTAAAAGAGATTAAATGATTGACAGAAACGTATTATAAAAGATTGTAGATTAAGTTCAAACTAGCACACTATAGGTTCCAACATAGTTTGGAACGTAATGAGATTTTTAAAAGTACGAATGACGTCATGCAGGAGTCTAAGATAATTTTAGGTGTCCCCAAAACATTTAACTAACTGAAGGTGGCATGCGATCCATAGAGCCAAGGGTTTGAGGACCACTACACAGAAAAGTAAATGACTAGGATTAAACCTGTCAGCGACGAGCAGACGTGACGAGTTGATCCATTTGATCACGTCATAAGTTTGCATTGTGCAATAAGAGAACAAGCTTTGTCTAGCATTGGATTCCCAACAGTGGCGTCACTAGAGGGGTTGGGGGTGGTGGATGATACTCAGGGTTGCCAACCTTATAAATTAAATTTACCGTAAAATATTCTAAATCTGCACATTTTTAAGGAAACCATTAATTAGGAGACATTTTGAAAGTTATGTGTTAAACCTGTGGAGCTAAACAAATTAAATATCCGTACGACTATATTTAGTCTCTGACTTTAGATGCTATGCCAAAAATAAAATACGTATGTTTCTATGACTATTATTACATACCGTTATATTGTTTTGTAAATTTAATCTGTTTTAAGACATGAGACTCGTTTGTTGAAAAATACGGAGCAAAGGACTGAAGACCAGCACACAAAGAAAAACGATACCAAAGTTAGCGATATCAACAGCCAATATACTTGTAGTGTTTAATTTGGTAGTGGCGACTTGAAACATACGCTTGATGAATTTAGCCTAGAGATGGGTGTGTGCCTGTGTGTGTGTGTGTGCATGTGTGTGTTCATATGTGAGCATGTATGTATGTGTGTGCATGCGTGGATTTGTGTGTGCGCGTGTATATATGTGTGTATGTGCATTTGTGTGTGTATGTGCATATGTGTTTGCGTGTGAGTATATGTATGTCTGCTTGTGTGTGTATGTGTGTACATATGTGTGTGTGTGTGAGGTATGCATGTGTGTGTATTTGTGTGTATATGTGTGTATATGTTTAAACATATATATGTGTGTATATATATATATATATATATATAATATATATATATAATGTGCGCATGTGTGTGTACATATATGTATGTGTATATGTGTGTGTAGGTGCATGCGAGTATGTATTTTAAGACGATAAATTTAAATATATTTAGAGAATAAAAAGGCTCTAGGAGAGGGAGGAGCTCCAAGATAAGACACATGGATAAGTGGAAAGTATGGGGTGGGTGGGGTATCTATGGTTAAACTTGTCTAGGCGCACACACTGAAAATAAATTCCTTTCTTTATATAGAAAATCAAACACAATTTAAAAAACCACGAAAATAAGTCGAATGCCCCACTGGGACCAGTGGCGTCACTAGGGGTGTGGAGATGCGGGGCTACCTGGTGACACTTTCAAAGAGTAGTGACATCCAATAACAAATCTCAAATTTGACAGAAGGCTCTTGAGTCCGTTTCATAGCATATCTAATTTAAATACTAAAGCAGGCTGTCATCAGAAATAGTGCCAGCGTAACTGAGTGCCATCAGTACAGAGTGCCATCAGAGTAGAGTGCCATCAGAGTAGAGTGCCATCAGAGTAGAGTGTCATCAGAGTAGAGTGCCATCAGAACAGAGTGCCATCAGAGTAGAGTGCCATCAGAGTAGAGTGCCATCAGAGTAGAGTGTCATCAGAGTAGAGTGCCATCAGAGTAGAGTGTCATTAGAGTAGAGTGCCATCAGAACAGAGTGCCACCAGAGCAGAGTGCCACCAGAACAGAGTGCCACCATAACAGATTGCCATGTGAACAGATTGCAACAAGATCAGGATGTCCTAAGATCAGGGTGTCAAAAGATAAGGATGTCACAAGATCAGGATGTCACCGGATCAGAATGCCACCACATCAGGATGTCACAAGATCAGGATGTCACAAAATCAGGACGTCACAAGATCAGGATGTCATAGAATCAGAATGCCATCAGATCAGAATGCCACCAGATCAGAATGTCACAAGATCAGGATGTCACAAGATCAGGATGTCACAAGATCAGGATGTCACAAGATCAGGATGTCACCGGATCAGAATGCCACCAGATCAGAATGCCACAAGATCAGGATGTCACAAGATCAGGATGTCACAAGATCAGGATGTCACAAGATCAGGATGTCACAAGATCAGGATGTCACAAGTTTAGGATGTCACAAGATCAGGATGTCACCGAATCAGAATGCCACCAGATCAGGATGTCACAAGATCAGGATGTCACAAGATCAGGATGTCACAAGATCAGGATGTCACAAGATCAGGATGTCACAAGATCATGATGTCACAAGATCAGGATGTCACAAGATCAGGATGTCACTATGGCGTCTAGTTGGTCATTATTTAAGATCAGTGGCGTAGTTGAAGTTTGTGACGCCCGACTAGGGCCATGATTCCGTGACGGTCACGTCAGAAAAATATAAACAGTAAACTCATATGTCAACGCCCTTAATATTGTATTGAAAGCAAAACTAGGCTGTCACACACCTGATCTAACACACACCTGTGCTGTCACACACCTGATCTATCACACACCTATTCTGTCAAACACCTGAGCTATCACACACCTGGGCTGTCACATACTTGAGCTATCACACACCTGGGCTGTCACACACCTGAGCTATCACAAACCTGGGCTGTCATACACCTGAGCTATCACACACCTGGGCTGTCACACACCTGAAGTATCACACACCTGAGCTGTCACATACCTGAGCTATCACACACCTGGGATATCACACTGGCCTATCTCACACTTGGCCTATAACACACTGACCAGATGTCTGAGTTGATCAGAAAATCTGCTTTAAGAGTTCAAATAAGTTTCAAGGATTTGTCAATTTAGATGTGGAACATTTGAGGACCTTAGTTCTGACATACTTAAAAAAAAAAAAAACAACTGGAAAGTGATGTATTGGACAAAATACGACAATGCTACCAGAATTTCTGGATGTCATAAAGCTTTTCTTAATGGATATTTGAATCATTCAAATAACTTGTGTTTTCAACATTATTGTGCTGGAAGGCCATCATGTGTAACACATGTTGGTATTCTTGGGAGAATGTGTCCATCCTTTTCTGGGTTCCACTCATAGATTGGACGTTTAAATTCAACAAAGTGGAATGTCAGTGAAAAGACAGTCAACAACACAGTGCACGGCCCATCATACTGCAGTAAAACCAGTTTGAGAACATTGTATGAATGTGTGCTGAGGACGGAAGCCCAAAGTTCTTTCCTAGCTGTCTGTAATTACACATTTCTATTATACTACTACCACATTTACATAATTTATGATGATGCACTCTTTACTCAGCAATGTCTGGAGACCAAATGCTTAAGTGCTGACCAAGATAGACTTTCGCTTCACGAGAAGATAGGTCCAACAGTGGAGCGTCCAATTGGAAAAAAACAAACTTTTAAAATCAGAAAAACGTGTTATTCCAATAGAGAGAAGACTAAGGTTCACGTTCACGAATAATAGAGAGAAAACTATGGTTCAAAAATAAAAGAGCTTTTGAGCAAACAAGAGGCCCGGACTTACTTTGCAAGAATAAAACCACACAGGACGATGCTGGAGTGCATACCGTTGCCAGTTTTGACTCTGAACTCCAGGTGAGATTAAGAATCCTTAAGGAAGTACGGTAGCAGACATGTTTGAGTTGTTCAAATTAATAGTCTACTATTGGCGTTTAAAGAAGTGTTTTTGTTTTTTGCTAAACTGTCATGCAATGAGTCATTAATATTTGAAAATGAACTTTTGATTGAAATACCAAGGTTGTGAAAGCAGCGGACCGGTAATACTAACTTGGGTAAGAATTCACAGGGCAGGAACCGGGGGTGACAGAAGGGGGATGACACCATGAGTTTACCGTCCCGGTGACACCATGAGTTTTCCGCCCCAGTGATACCAACCCTAGTGACGCCCCTAACTCCTACCCTTCCAAAAAACAAAGGCTGCTTACAATTTAAAGTGACCCGAAAAGTTATGTGGTGTGTTTGACGGTCGGATCAACACCCTTACAAGGGAATAGTTACAAATGATCTCATTTTGTAGTACACCAAGTTTTCTTCCTTCTCGTTCTTTAGTGTTGGCCTTAGAAATCGGACGCCTCCAAAGAGCAGAAGAGAACCAGCTGGGCTGATGAAGAGTGGGAGACAAGCAGCTGTCGGAAGAAGGGAGTAATGACTTGACAAAAAATGGAATTCCGGTGAAATGATGCAGAAAATAGACTTGTTTTGGGAATAACGGGGAGAAAATAATGTTGTTAGAGAGTTTTAAGAAAATGCATTGAGGTGATAGCATAACATGTCGCTTGCCCCTCAAGTCACAAGTGAACTTAACGGCACCCTAAACACTGGTCAGAGCGGCACATTCAGTTCAAGCTAGAATCTTTTCACAACGGTTTTAAATATGTTGATTTCCCTTCTTCCTGTAAGCAGGGAGCAACTCAAGTGATGAATATAGTTGATGACATCAGAGCGCTTTCAGCGTGCTAGAGTAGCATGGGCACAAACACTTAACAAGTAATCAATCATCAGCATCAATTCTAATCAATAAATATTCTTAAATTTTTCGCACAGGCGTATTTTTGTGCCTTTTTATTTCTTTATATTTTTAATACATTTTTGTTTTACAAGGGCGTAACTTCATTAGTCGCCATATTAAGCCAATATGCGTGTATGAGCGTCTCACACTGAGGGACTCTGGAAGCCTCTCAGGGAAAACAATACTGAATATATCACTAGCGTTTACAAAACTTAATTTTTGACAATACAATTGTTTACTGAACTAGAAACATAATTGAATACCACATGGTAGCTACAACAATCTGAGCTCAAATAAAAGTCAACTTAGGGCAGTGGTCGTCAAACCGCGGGTCGTGAACCACATGCGGTTCTTTAGGGACCCGAGTACGAAAAACATGGTTCTTGACCGGTTCTTGAAAATAAATTTAGTTCTCAAATGGAAGAATGTGGTGGAGCAGGCCAGGGCCCTAAATGGGATGAAGTGCCACTGATGTAAACATTTCAGACATTTGGGTGGTAAGCGCTAGAAATAACGATAATAACAGGACATCACTAAATCTTCCGCCAGCACAATATTAAATAAATTCAGTCCAGTTGGGAGCCCTTAGGGTATGTTTTTTATCGAGAGATACTCCTTAGCTTAGACTCGCCCCTTAAAACTTTATAGGCCCCGGAAATTTTTTGATACATTCAAAATGCAAGAATGCATTTTTTTTTACATACCGTAGTTAAATTTAGTTTCGCATCATTATACACTTAACTTTAGAGCAACGGGAGAGATGCTAGTTAAGATTTTATGTGTCATTTGACCTAAGAGCCATCGTGTGAGGTCTGCAACCCACATAGCTGCATGGGGCCTCGTATATATTAGGGACTTAAAGTTGGGCTGTAATTACATTAAATTATCAACTTTTACTGCTAGGGAGGGAAGGAAAAAACCGAAAAGTAGCACGAGTGCCATAAAAAGTCAAGCGACGTCTCTGCTTGACTAAGTGTGGTATGCAAACATTTTTTGTTAAAATTGAAAAGTAGTGTATTTTTAAAGTTATTATTTTAAAATATTTTTGGGATCAACTACATAAAAATAATGAATTTACTACAAAATATTTTTTATCGTTCTGCAGCTGATTTTCGGCTCTTTTTACTAATGAGTTTTCCGACCACTTTTGACTAAAAAGAGTTTTCCGATCACTTTTGACTGATGAGTTTTCCGACCACTTTTGACTAAAAAGAGTTTTCCGATCACTTTTGACTGATGCGTTTTCCGACCACTTTTGACTGATGAGTTTGCCGACCAATTTTGACTGATGAGTTTTCCGACCACTTTTGACTGATGAGTTTTCCGACCACTTTTGACTGATGAGTTTTCCGACCACTTTTGACTGATGAGTTTGCCGACCACTTTTGACTAATGAGTTTTTCCACCACATGTCTAGGTGAACCAAAGCTCATCAGCGGACCGTCCTGGAATAGAAAGTCTAGACATCGTGAAGAAACTGTCTAGCCACAAAAGCTTCTATCATGACGTTAAGCCTACTCACTCTCTAGATGGTAAGTTACTTTAATCAGCTTAACCTCTAAAGATATCAGATAATACACCACACTTCTTTATGGCAGCACACGATTTTATTTCCGCTGCTAACTGTATGACAAAACGTCGCGGACACACATCAGCGGCGGACACACATCAGTGGCGGACACACATCAGTGGCGGACACACATCATTCCAGCCGTTATCTGATGGAATCATTAAAAAAAAAAAGCTTACCTCTTTTCTGGTGAGTTTATGGATCTGAGGTTTGGTGGCGAATTGGATCTCCACTGGCGGTGGCTTATCGCAGTCCTTGTCATCCTGGAGTGATGGACAAATAGAGCACATGAAATGGATCATACTAGCGGTCAATGCATGTGATATTACAAACATGAATGGCATGTCACGTGACAACAAAGGGTGTCACGGCGCTTCGACACCTTGGCATAGCGACAATACAGTGATGATGATATCATGGATTATTTATCATCATATTATGTGGTATATCATATGAAAAATGACATTATATTACGTATGATATATCATATGACAAATGACATTATATTACGTATGATATATCATATGGCAAATGAATAGGGCCGTCGCCACCACTCAGAATATTTACGGGGCCATTTGTTGTGATATTAAAAAAAATGAAACTATTAACTTTGAGTAGAAAAGGGCACAAAACAGAAAATTGGCGCTAAAAGTGAACATTTCTTTACTCACTCACACACACACACACACAAACAAACAAACAAACACGAACGCACTTTTATAACTTTTTTTACAATACAAATTTAAAAAAAAACAAAAAACAAAACAACAAAATGGACAAGATAGCCATCCATATGAAGTCAGCCTACGCTACTGGAGTCCAAAAAATATTCATGGAACAAGTGGTAAACAGTAGGCATAGTAAAGTTTTGCTTAGCATAGTAAAGTTTTATATAGAATGATAAAGTTTTGCGTACACTTGAAAACATTTGCATAGAATATTATAACGTTTTGCACTAACCATTATTGTTGGGAGACGATTCAGGCCAAGGGATTATTAAAAAAAAACAACCGCTATTAAAGAATTGCATTGATCTGGAAAAGCATCGCCAGGCACGTTAAATTTCTTGCATATTAAATATATAATTCTTGCTATTGCCCTAACGCATTGCATTAACGACCATTTAGTTTTGATTCTTCTTTCAACAACGTTTAAGGATTACCCTTATGGAGTGTTCTCCTTTACCAGGGATAAAAAGTCTAGTTTCTGGACAGAGTCAAGGGGTTGGAGGAGTTGGGAAATGAAGAGCGCAGTAATTGAAATCAGTGACTTAGAGTTCATGATATTGTCCTGTGACTTAGGGTTCATGATATTGTCCTGTGACTTAGAGTTCATGATATTGTCCTGAGACTTAGAGTTCATGATATTGTCCTGTGACTTAGAGTTCATGATACTGTCCTGTGACTTAGAGTTCATGATATTGTCCTGTGACTTAGAGTTCATGATACTGTCCTGTGACTTAGAGTTCATGATATTGTCCTGTGACTTAGAGTTCATGATATTGTCCTGCTCTAAGACACAAGCCAGAGACCCGCCCAAGGGAGGCAGGTAATGAAATTTCGTAAAATTCGGATAGATCGTACCGGTTTTTTTTACCATTGCCGCCATCTTGGTTTCCTGAACCCTACATTTATCCCTAAACCTAACCTGAACCCTGAATCCATTCCTAAACCTAACCTGAACCCTAAATCTATCCATAAACCTAACATGAACCCTAAATCTATCCCTAAACCTAACTTGAACCCAAATCTATCCATAAACCTTATGATGAGGTACGATCTTTCAGAATTAGCCGAAATTTCCATTGAATCAGTTGACGATATTGTCTTATTGCAGGGCACATGCCGGGACACATGCCGGGACATATGCCGGGACATATGCCTTATTCAAGCCAAAGGGAGGCAGGTAATACAATAAAATGTCCTTTGCTCAGTTCACGATATTATCTTACTCCAGAACAAAAGCAAAGACACACGCCGGGACACACGCTAGGACACACGCCGGGACAAACGCTAGGACACACGCAATGACAAGACCAAGAGAGGCAGGTTATGAAATGTCATTGAATCAGTTCACACACACCTGGACACACGCCGGGACACCTGCCTTATTCACGCCCAAGGGAGGCAGGTATAAAATGTCCTTTGCACAGTTCCCGATATTATCTTACTCAAGATCACACACAAAGACACACACCGGGACGCACGCTAGGACATACGCAATGACAAGACCAAGAGAGGCAGGTTATGAAATGTCATTGCATCAGTTCACGACATTGTCCTACCCCAGGACACACAGGTTATAAAATGTCCTTGAATAAGTTAACACAGACCTGGACACACACGCCAGGACACACACACACCAGGACACACGCTCCATGGAGACAGGCAATAAAATGTCCTTGAATTAGGTCACACACACCTGGACACACGCCAGGACACACACACCAGGACACACGCTCCATGGAGACAGGCAACAAAATGTCCTTGAATTAGGTCACACACACCTGGACACACGCCAGGACACACACGCCAGGACACACACACCAGAACACACGCTCCGTGGAGACAGGCAATAAAATGTCCCATGATCTACACGACCAAATAATTCACGGACTTAGTTGTCTCAAAGGGGAGGCATGGTGGTCGTGGGTAGGAGCTGGAGGACGAAAAAGTGGGGCGTCAGGGGTCAATGTCATTCAAACAACAAGTTATGGCTGGCCAAGAGGTTTTACTCGTAGACCGAGTTGTATTGCATTGTCGTAAAGCTCCATATTGTTTTTGGAGGGCGTATTTTAAAGGTGAAGGGATCTTTACGACTCGTGGGTTCAAGGTGAAGGGATCTTCACGACTCACGGGTTCAAGGTTAAGGGATCTGCAGGATTCGTTGGATCCAAGGAACTGAATACAAGTTATATGAAAAGTAGACCCTCCACGTCCAACGTCATGACATGGAGCGCAACGAGTTTGTCAATAGTTACGCTACTGTCCGATGATTCAATAATGAGTACCGGTGAGTAAGCTTTGAATCCTCTAGCTTACAATCCCCTAGCTTTGAATCCTCTAGCTTTGAATCCCTAGCTTTGAATCTAGCTTTGAATCCTCTAGCTTTGAATCCTCTACCTTTGAATCCTCTAGCTTTGAATCCCCTACCTTTGAATCCCCTAGCTTTGAATCCTCTAGCTTTGAATCCCCTACCTTTGAATCCCCTACCTTTGAATCCCCTAGCTTTGAATCCTCTAGCTTTGAATCCCCTACCTTTGAATCCTCTAGCTTTAAATCCCCTAGCTTTGAATCTTCTAGCTTTGAATCCTCTAGCTTTGAATCCTCTAGCTTTGAATCCTCTAGCTTTGAATCCTCTAGCTTTTAATCCTCTAGCTTTGAATCCTCTAGCTTTGAATCCCCTACCTTTGAATCCCCTAGCTTTGAATCCCCTAGCTTTGAATCGCCTAGCTTTGAATCCCCTAGCTTTGAATCCCCTAGCTTTGAATCCCCTAGCTTTGAATCCCCTACCTTTGAATCCCCTAGCTTTGAATCCCCTACCTTTGAATCACATAGCTTTGAGACGCACGTGTCATTCGTTGATCTGTTCCGCAAGATCTATATATATAAAAATGAATGTATGTATGTATGTATGTTTGTCTCGTATGCGCTCCCACACCATTCATGCGATTGCAACAAAACTTTGGTGAGTTGTTGGCCACCTACCTGGGCATTTAACTACGACATTAAAAAACTTTTCAATTATTTCGTTTTCGGCCGTTGGCCATTCATTCGTTTTTTTTCTTATACGAGCTTTGTAAAAAATATTTCCGTCTGCGCTCCTACGCCATTCGTCTGAATGCGCTAAATCTTGGGTAAAATAATACAAGCACGCCCACAAAGGTTTGGAAATAATTATAAACGTTTTAAAATATTCCGTTTTGAGCCAGGGGCCCCGTGTTCGTTTTTTCTTATATGAGCTATATAAATATAGTTTCAAACCGTATGCGCTCCTACACCATTTATGCGATTGCGACAAAACATTGTAGAGTTGTATTCCATAAGCTTGCGCATTTTACTGGGTCATTATAACACTTTTAAAATATTTTGTTTTGGCCGTTGGCCCCAAAATCGTTTTTTTTTCTTATATGAGCTTTGTAAACAATAGATTTCGTCTGCGCTCCTACACCATTTATTCGAATACGCTAAAACTTTGACGAGATGTTGCGAGCATGCCCACAAAGGTTTCTAAATTTATACAACCGTTTTAAAATATTCCGTTTTGAGCCAGGGGCCCCATGTTCATTTTTTCTTAAAGGAGCTATATAAATATAATTTCAAACCGTATGCGCTCCTACACCATTCATGCGATTGCAACAAAACTTTGTTGAAAGGTTGTCCATAAGGTCGCCCATGTTAATGAGTAATTACAATACTTTTAAAATATTCCGTTTTCAGCCGTTGTTCCCAAATTCTTTTTTTTCTTATATGAGCTTTGTACAAAATAATTTCTGTATGCGCTCCTATATCATTTATCTGAATGCGATAAAACTTTAGTAAAATGTTTTTACCAGCTCCGCAAAGCTTTTCAAATTATTACAACCGTTTAAAATATTCTTTTTTGAGCCAGGGGCCCTAAGTTCTATTTTTCCTATATGAGCTATACAAATACAATTTCAAACAGAGCTAATGTGTGGATGGATAGATTTTTAATAAAATACAAATAGCGACATTAAATTGTGTGTGTCACATAGTAATTAGGTTTCTGAAGTAGTTACAACACTTTTAAAATAATCCGTTTTTGGCCGTTGGCCCCAAAATCGTTATTTTTCTTATATGAGCTTTGTAAAAAATAATATCCGTATGCACTCCTATACCATTTATCTGAATGCGATACAACTTCAGTAATATGTTTCTCTTTTTTTAATTTTGTGATATAATAAGTAGGTTTCTGAAGTAATACAACAATTCTACAATATTCCGTTTGTGGCCGGGGGCCTTAATTCGTTTTCCACCATTTATTATCTATATAATTATCGTATGCATTCCTATACCATTCATCCGATTGCGATAAAAACTTTGGTGAATTGATATGCGCGCTCCCGCAAATGTTTCTAAATTAGAACAACATTTTACAATATTTCGCATGGGCCGATGTCCTTAAATTCGTTTTGTTTTCTTTAACAAACTTTATCAAAATAATTTCAAACGGAGCTATCAACTCAACCGCCCTTGAACAAATGCCAACAGACATCAATTTGTAGCAAGAGCAGAGAAAACACGTTTTTGCATGTTTAGTGTAGAGAGTATTTTTGTTGTTTTTATTAATAAGCTTGAATTTTGTGACGTATTTTAGAATCGGATATAGCTTTGTAAATGTGTTGTGATTTTGAATAGCAATGATGTAGTAATACATCTATTATATAAGAATGATCTATGCTGACCGTAACTCACAAAGAACCGATACGATTTAAATACGTTCCCATTTTTTAAAACAATCATAATTTTCTTCTATTATTTTAAGGAACTCGAATTAATGGTAATGCGAAAAATATATTGTATATTCGCTTTAATTTTAATAAAATTTTAAGTATTAATAATATAAATTACAAATAAATCTGGAGTAACAACTAACAACTATTTTAAACATTTTATATGTGGTTGAAAGTTATGAAAATTAATAAAACAAATTATAATCAAAGAATTACACTGTAATCACATTTATCGGGGAAACCAAAACATCTGTTGATTGTAGTGCATTTTTTAAGTACGTTCCAAATATTGCGTACTAAAAGTAAAATTAATTTGTTCTAAATAATAACGCAAATGACCTCAGAACTCAAATTGTCTATTTATTCAATGCAAAAATTTATCTGATTTAATAACCGCGCCTAATAAAATTGATAATGTATTTCCACCTTCCTAAAAGTAAAATTAATAAATATAATAGATTGCTTTTTAAATTGCTACAATTTAAAAAATGAAATAAAATTTTTGCTTTTTATTTTTAACGTTTAATAAATTTTTACTTTTATTCTTTCCAAAAATATACATTTATGAAATTTATAAATTAATAAAAAAAAAAAAACAACCTAACCTTTAAATATACTTTTAATACGAAAATGCCGTTTAATGCAATCAGTGCAGCGAAACTACATATCCAAATAGCATCCACTAATGCACTTATCACTCATTTAAATAAGAACAAAGCATTTGAAATGCAAAAAAAATGTTTTTGCGTAAGTGGATTACAATCCCGTGGATGATTTTATTAATTTCTTTAAAACTCTGTTTGGGGGAGGGGGAAGTTGACAAAATGAATTTGACAAATAATTTGCCTTCTTAGGTACATATATATGGGGGTTAGGAAATAGAGTGTGTACAATTTTATATCTTTAAATCCAATGATATTACTGTTGTGAAAAATAGATGCTATATTCTCATTTTACGAATTAAGAAAATAAATGACGTTAACACAACGTAAGTACATTTACAAAAGTATATCCATGAATATCAAAACCCATTCATTTTACAAAGAATTACCAGTTTTGTACCGGGGCCCTATAGTAGTTTTTCTTTCTAATATGAGCTATTTAAATATAATGTCCGTATGAGTTCCTATACTATTCATCTGAATGCGATAAACTTTCTAAAGAAGTGCAAATATTTTACAATATTCCGCTTTGGGCCGGGGGCCTTAAATTCTTTTTTTTTTCTTATATGAGCTATGTAAATATAACGTCAAACAGAGCTATTACATAAGTGGGTGGAATTACATTAAATATAAACTGTGACATTTCATTTTGTATATGTGACTTAATAAATAGGTTTCTGATTTAGTACAAATATTTCACAATATTACTTTTGGGGCCGGGGGCCCTAAATTTGTTTATATGTAATAAATGAGTCATATAAATATAATTTCAAACATAGCTATTTCATGGGGGTATCAATCGCTATAAGTTTTGGGACTAAATTTCGAAAATCCATGCTTCCCACACGGGCAGCTGCGTGTGGTCTGCTGACACTTCTTAAAACCTTCTAATTAATTCGAATACGCACCAGACGTTTAAAAAAAGGTGGTTATTAGAAGAACTTACAACAAAATTATTAAAACACAGACACTTTATTTCGATGAGTGGCATTGCAACGCATGCCGGGTACTCGCTAGTTAATTATGAAACTGCATGTCCACACCAGCCTCTCACAACAATATTACATAAAAAGGACGTCATCAATAAAACAGAACTGAACAAGGGTATAAACCCGTCCTGCTAATTTGTGGACCGGGCAGGATCGACTACCGACTGATACCATAAAAGGAAAGATCGATAATAAAACATTGCAGGACCCCAGGAGTCAACGAGGAGTCGCAAAGGGTTAAATATATTCTCAACATTAAGACGCACCCCAGGGCGCTGCTAACCCCAGAACGCCCTTCTTACCCTCATCATTGTTTCTAAAGTCCTATTCTTGCATCGATCGATACGCTGGGGATCGAAAGATCGATAAGCACTTGCTTGAATGCTAATACTCGTTTCGTTTTCCTCCATCGCACAACACCAAACCTGATCGCTAATGGCCGGAAGTTGATGCTTTCTCTGATACAGCCGGGACACAGCCGATGTCAAATCACTGAATCGTTGGAAGATATCCCAACAGAGTTGACTCAGCGGCTTGATTTTAAAGAAATAAATATTATATTTCACTTCTGAAAATATCACGTGGGAGTCGTCTGACGGTGTTTGGGAAATGTGTGGGTGGTGGGTGCCATTTTGATAGTCCAATATGTGTTTCTACATTGAGGTTATTTTAATGGTCCAGACCAGGTGACTTCACAACTCACATTCCCGAAGGACCCCCATGAAGGTACTTTGATGCTACTAAGGCCCCTCCGGGGCTATAGTCGACTTATCTATAGTGGCATGCCATTTAAGAGGCGCTGCCACCGACCCCCCTGGCGTTACCCGGGGGTATGGCACCGCCATGAAGGGGACCTCCGTGTGGAGAAAAAGGTATTGCATGGTATCTGCGTTAGAAATAGCACAGCTGTATGGTACCTACCCTATTACAGTTGAAAATAACGCCAGAAACAGGTTGGAGTCATGATTACTAGTTGCCGTTAACGGATATGATGCATGGGGGGGCGGTTGTGGCAGCCCATGCCGATGATTATATCATATAGACTTTGAGGATACTGTTCCTAGACACCGCACAGACTTTGAGAGTACTGTTCCTAGGCAACCGTTTCGTCCCAGCTTCTTAGTGAATTATTCACGAGATAGAAAATCATTTGTAGAGTGCGTCTGACGCCATCCCGGGATTGGAAGGTGTGCATAATTTAGGACGTTAATATATCCACACCAGTACTAACTAACGCAAATATTCTGGTGAAGGTCTGAGATTACTCTCTTATGACCCCGGCTAGTAAACTGGCTACCAGCTCCAGCTGTTGAGCTGAGCCATACAACATTTTCCTAACGTAGGCCGCTCGCACCGCCCTGGCTTCCCCCGGGACGTCTAGTGAAGTACATTCGGTCAACAGGTGCGATAGTGTTTCCGGGACCAGGCTGTAATGTCGGCAGGTAGGGTCCCTGTTGTGATCTATCCTCCAGAAGTATGTGAGAATGGGGTATGGCTCTGTGCGTGTCTGCGTCACTAGACTCAGCTGTCTACGGCCTAACCCCCCACCATGGGACTTGTCTGCTAGGAGTGGGCAAATTTGAAAATACACCTCTGGCTGTATCACTTCGAATTGAAGTGGTCTGCCAGCCAGTTCTTTATTCCGAAATAAGTTGTTGGTATTTCTGGCTGAGGCTAGGCAGACCAGGTTTTTGCCGGAGTGTCCGCTTTCTCATTGCCACTGACGTCGACGTGACTTGGAATCCATTGCACTGTCACCTTGCCTCCTAGTTCACCGATCTTGCACACGTCATCAATGATTACGTCAACTTGAAGAGTGGTACCTGATCTCTTCCCCAAGATCTCAAGAGCAGATCTTGAGTATGAATACACGATCATATCCAGCCCCGCAAGCTCCGTCTCTTTCAACGCGTGATACACGCTCTCTAGGGCCCCGTGAATAGCCTCAAGCTCTGCATTAAATTTTGATGTTTCAGTCCCACAGTGCCCCGAGAGTTCTTGATTTTGTGGTCCCCTGCTGGGTATAGTATGATAGCACCATAACCAGCAGTTCTTATTCTCAGATTGGCAGAGCCGTTCGAGAACACTTTCACTGGTATTTTGGAATACATAGCCATGATCTTAAGGGCGGGTGCTTTCTGAACACGTTTAGGGCTGCGCTTCGTCCCTGCCGCATCGGCCAAGGCCAAATCTATGGAGGGACGTGATGGTTCCACGTATGGCGGATTGACTGGGATTAGGGTCAGACGTTCTCTATTGTGACGCAGGTCCTCCATGCTCTCAAGCTCCACGACCTGGTGCATGAATCAGGATCTCTTAAGTCACCTGCCCGCCACCCAGTTGTTTTGCATCTGGAACGTCGGTTCCTTCTCCTTCAGCCGTCGGAACTCTCTACGGTACTTAGTATTGCATTTCCCCTCCTTATATCTAGTGGTTCTACATTGGCCAAGACCTCTACAACAGCTGTGGGTGTGGTCCTGAATGCGCCACAGACGAATCTAAAAATCTTAATCTGAAATCGGCTCAAATTTTCCTGCCAGGGTGATCTAGCCTTGAAAGGATTGGACTGCCAGGGTGATCTAGCCTTGAAAGGATTGGACTGTCAGGGTGATCTAGCCTTGAAAGGATTGGACTGCCAGGGTGATCTAGCCTTGAAAGGATTGGACTGCCAGGGTGATCTAGCCTTGAAAGGATTGGACTGCCAGGGTGATCTAGCCTTGAAAGGATTGGACTGTCAGGGTGATCTAGCCTTGAAAGGATTGAACCTTCATGCCGACCTTACACTGCCTAGAAATAAAGCTGTAAGCGATCTTGCTCCCGCGCCCCAGCTTGTGCAATCCAATTTTTAGGTTGAGCTTAGCGGTTGTCTGGGAGCAGAGGTCTTGTACAAAATTGTGCATTTGTACCTTTTGATCCAATTTGACACACAGGTAAACCGGTTGCTTATTCCATTTGAGCGCTACATCGCCCACATTGAGCTCGATCTCCTGTTTGAAAATAGGAAATAGTGAATAGACCGTCTTCTCGTGTTGATTTCCAGATGTTATTGCCGCATGAAACCGTTGATAGAGGAAAGGTCCTGCTGTAATAGCGTTTGCAGGCCAGTGGACATCTTTACCGGTGCTCCAGATAACCAAATCGTCAATATACATCGCAGCATTAGTAGCTAGATTTTGTGACAAGTCATTGATATAGGTTATGAAGAGACTGCATCTAAGGGCTGACCCCTGTGGTAAAAGCCCCTCTTCAAGGGTTCTCTTTCTGGAGGTTTCGCTGCCGAATTTTGTGTTGGTTGTCCGGCTTGTAAGAAAACCGGCAACCCACCTGTAAATGTTTTCAGTTACTCTAATAATAGACCCTGTCTTAGGCCTGTCGGAGGTAAAAAATAGAGCCACTGTATGAGTCTTTTTCTGGAGCCCATCTGTTATGGACTGGAGAAGACGGAGCACTTGGTCTACAGGCTGCATTCCCTCGCGGAAGCCCGCCTGTATTGGGCTGAGGCTACCGGTACTCTCCAGGTACCAGTAGAGCCTCTGGTTAACCATTCTCTCGGCCACGTTCCCTTTGACACGATGTTAGAGAAATCGGACGGTAGCCGGTCGGTTGATCGAGTTTCTTCCCTTCTTTGGGAATATGGACGATGGTGATAGCGCTAAGCCAAGCTCTGGGTTTGATTCCTGTCACCCAAGCTCTGTTTATGATTGGCAATGGCTTGGTCCTAGCTATCGGGCCAAGGTACGTTCGAAGTAAACTAATAAAATACACATTTGAATTATTCAGTCTATTTTTTTAGGCCTAAACACAATCTTGTTCCACTATTTATTGTCTTTACGCGGCTTAAACACAGTCCCTCCTGTATTATTCATTTAAAAAAAAAAACATCATTGTGTTAATGAGTGTTATTATAGGCCGAGCCTAGGGGTAAAATCCTATCAAGTGTTCCTGATTTCACCGGTAACACACAAATGCTATCAGAAATGGTGAAAACTGTTATGACGCTCGGCCTCTACTGAGTTCGCTGACACCCACGCCCTTTGTTGATGAGTGCATCAAGTGCACTAAGCCGGCCTCCATGTATGCGATGTTCTGGTGTTAAGCTGCCGTTTAAAGGTAGCAGTCTAAATAGACATTAAGAAAACACAAAAAAACGTTCCTTTTTGTGCTCTGTATACAGTGTTATTTTAGTCAACACTCACTATTCAGTGTTATTTTAGTCAACACTCACTATTCAGTGTTATTTTAGTCAACACACTATGCAGTGCTAGTTTAGTCAACACTCACCGTACAGTGTTATTTTAATTTTAGTCAACACTCACTATGCCGTGCTAGTTTAGTCAAAACTCACTATGCAGTGCTAGTTTAGTCAACACTCACTATGCCGTGCTAGTTTAGTCAAAACTCACTATGCCGTGCTAGTTTAGTCAACACTCACTATGCCGTGCTAGTTTAGTCAAAAATCACTATGCCGTGCTAGTTTAGTCAAAACTCACTATGCCGTGCTAGTTTAGTCAAAACTCACTATGCCGTGCTAGTTTAGTCAAAACTCACTATGCCGTGCTAGTTTAGTCAACACTCACTATGCCGTGCTAGTTTAGTCAACACTCACTATGCCGTGCTAGTTTAGTCAAAACTCACTATGCCGTGCTAGTTTAGTCAAAACTCACTATGCCGTGCTAGTTTAGTCAACACTCACTATGCCGTGCTAGTTTAGTCAAAACTCACTATGCAGTGCTAGTTTAGTCAACACTCACTATGCCGTGCTAGTTTAGTCAAACTCACTATGCCGTGCTAGTTTAGTCAAAACTCACTATGCCGTGCTAGTTTAGTCAACACTCACTATGCCGTGCTAGTTTAGTCAAAACTCACTATGCCGTGCTAGTTTAGTCAAAACGCACTATGCCGTGCTAGTTTAGTCAAAACTCACTATGCCGTGCTAGTTTAGTCAACACTCACTATTGAGTGTTCTTGTTGTGAGCGTTCATTATTCCCTTTTCTGACAGAGTGCATTCTATTTTTAGTGTTTTTGCATAAGCATATTTTTTCACTATTCTTGAAGGTGCACACATTTCCCTGATCTTAAACCACTTTTCCGTCATCTTGTTTAAATGCTTTACCAAGCCTTCCTCCAGCAAGTGATCAATTTTAAGCTTGAGGTTATCTAACAGGCTATGTGATATGTTTATATGTGGGGCATCAATATGATATGTTTAAATGTGGGGGGCATCTAACCGGCTATATGATATGTTTAAAAGTTGGGGGAAGGGGTGCATCTAACAGGCTATATGTTATGTCTAAATGTAAGGGGCATCTAACAGGTCATGTGATATGTTTAAATGTAAGGAGTATCTGACCGGCTATGTGATATGTTTAAAAGTGGGTGCATCTCAAAAGGTATGTAACATGTTTAAAAAGCCATTATATGTGATAGGTATCGCTAGGTTTTCGGTTCCTATCAAGGTCAGAGCTGGGAAAAGGAATTCCCCGATATGGGAATAGTCGCGTGACAATGACAGACGACAGGCGCTGTCGTGGCCAGGGGCACATCACTGACAATTAACAGAAGGGTAGAGTGCTTGACCTTTTAGTATAGTGCGTTCAAAAAGAAATTTGACGAACATTCTAACGTCTTGACTGAAAAAAAGATTCGACCAAATTTCCGTTCGATCAAATTACCGTCGATCAATTTTCCGTCGACGAAATTTCTTTCGATCAAATTTCCGGTAACCGGGGAACAGACTAATGCTCTAACTTAATATATACCCAGCATTCTATAATTATGTTTGGCACCGAAGTGCCGTGTAAAGGTTGAAAAGCACGAGTAAAGGATTGCATGGGGTTTGCACGTACCGAAGACATGATCAGACTTTTATTCCAGAAATCCACACCGACATTGATTGGTGTATATATTATATTATATGCCCTTGTCGTTAAATATAAAAATGGTTGAGCTTCTCAGCGACTCACTCATAGATAGGAAGTTTTGTTTTTAAAAAAAATTGTTTCACTCGAGACATTTTTTAAATTTTGAATTTATGAATTACTTTTACCTGATCTCATAGCATTGTAACTGGAGTAGAGCAGAGCTTTTCATCTAAATACGTATATATGTATATGAAATACGTATATATGTATATGAAAACATTTATGTCTTAAGAAAATGAATTTTTCTGTTTTTAAATCCGATTACATTAAATTGTTAGGTAAAAAAGAAGATCGACACACATGTAATGTGAACTGTCAAAAATTAACAGTGTTAAGGTCAGAATCCGAATTAGCAAAGCGCCTAGCAACAGTTCAAGTTACTCACGAGGCCCCTACCCCAACCCACCCCTGGCCCAAGTGTTTAGTAATCAGCCCTCCAGATACCTTGGGGCCAGGGATGTATCATTCCATCCTCATGGTACCCTCAGAGTACCTTCGTTTGAAGGGGGTCGTCCAGTATCACGTTCTGCTAATGCCGGTGCCAGGTCTCTGCACTGTGGACAGCCGACGTTAATATTCGATTCACGAGCCAAACTGGGTCATCGATTGTGCGGGTCAGAGACACGCTTTAGATTCTATCATAAACGTTCATTTGTGTTGTTTTATTGCAATATAACACGCGCAGGGGACTAGTTATTCTATGAACTCAACAAAATGATGTTACGATAGGATGACGAATCGTTACAGCAAAGCGAAACCTCAACTAAACACCGCGGCACATGAAATAAACACCGTAACACCGGAAATAAACACTCCCACACATGAACTAAATACAGCCAAACATAAAATAAACACAGCCACACATGAACTAAACACAGCCACACATGATTTAAACACAGCCACACAACTAAACATCGCCACACATGAACTAAATATAGCAACGCATGAACTAGATACAGCTACACATGAACAAAACACAGCACCCACATGAACTAAACACAGCCACATTACTAAATACAGCAACACAAATTAACACAGCAAAACATAAACTGAACACAGCAACTCAACTAAACACATCAACACAACTAAATGCAGCAACACATGAACTAAATACAGACAAATATGAACTAAACACAGCCACACATGAACTAAACACAACCACAAAACTAAACATCGTTACACATGAACTAAACACAGCCACACATGAACTTAATACGGCCACACATTAATTTAACTCAGCCACGCAACTAAACATCACCACAAATGAAATAAACACATCCACACAACTAAACACAACCTCACAACTAAACACAGCCACACATGAACTAAACACAGCAATACAACTAAACATCGCCATACTTGAACTAAACACAGCCACAAATGAACTAAACACAGCCACACATGAACTACAAGACAGCCACACATGAACTAAACACAGCCATACAACTAAACATCGCCACACATAAACTAAACACAGCCACATATGAACTAAATACGGCCACACATTAATTTAACTCAGCCACGCAACTAAACATCGCCACATGAACTTAAGACAACAACACATGAACTAAACACAGCCACACAACTAAACACAGCCACACATGAACTAAATACGGCCAAATATTAATTTAACTCAGCCACGCAACTAAACATTAGACTACATAATACTTCTTATTACAGTATACAATTTGAATTCAGAATAGGACATTTTCTTCTGTCTTTTCTGAAAAAGAGTACAATCATTGAGTAACAATTTCCTCGTCTCAAATCCATCCAATTCATTAAGTAAAAATGTGTGTCTAGTAAAATAACTTTTTGAGAAGCTTCCTTCAGAAACTAATTAATTGGCAAAGACGATATTTGACGGTAAGACTTTAGGACAGCTCATGGTACTTGGGTGATTGTTTAGGACAGCTCATGGTACTTGGGTGATTGTTTAGGACAGCTCATGGTACTTGGATGATTGTTTAGGACAGGTCATGGTACTTGGGTGATTGTTTAGTACAGCTCATGGTACTTGAGTGATTATTTAGGACAGCTCATGGTACTTGAGTGATTGTTTAGTACAGCTCATGGTACTTGAGTGATTATTTAGGACAGCTCATGGTACTTGAGTGATTGTTTAAGACAGCTCATGGTACTTGGGTGATTGTTTAGGACAGCTCATGGTACTTGGGTGATTGTATAGTACATCTCATGGTACTTGGGTGATTGTTTGGGACAGCTCATGGTACTTGGGTGATTGTGAGCGACTTAGGGACACACAATGCTACGTGGGTAACTATTTGAGCGGTATTTGGAAGACTGTAAACTGCCAATTGGGGAAATATTAAGTGATTGCGAATAGATTGTAGGTTCTGACACGTGGGTTCTCCTTAAATAATCATCGCTGTTTTCATTATTCGAGCTGAAGGAGTACATGGATCAATCTAGTTTTTCACTATTGAAAAGAAAGGAAGAGAGAGAGAGAGAGAGCGAGAGAACGAAAGAGAGAGAGAGAGAGAGAGAATAAGAGAGAGAGAGAGAGAAAGAGAGAGTGAGAGAGAAAGAGACCGTCAGAGGAGACATTACGGCTTATTAGCTGTTTGTGTAACTGATTGTACAACATTACTTAGCATATATCTAAGGAAGATGTCATTTTTAAAATGTAGGTGTAGTACTTAAATCTTGACAAAGCTTTAGAGGGTGATTTTTTTTAAAATTTTGCTAGACCAGCTCTTTTATCGCCTGATTTGGTTTAAAAGACTTTCTGAACGGTTGACATGACTTTCTGAAAGGTTGAAAGGACCTTCTGAAAGGCTGAAATGTTCTGCACAATCAAAGGACTTAAGTTCAAGACTCGCAGCTCCCAGGTGGCAACATGCGAAGTCTTCTTAAAATCCATAATAATCGTCAAGGGACGTCGGCTGGATTGGGATTTTAAGAATGCATTTCAAGGGAATGGAAGAGGGAGAAGAGATATCTGGTTTTGGGGGATATTCTATATGGCCTCATTATTTGTGAAGAGGATGGACTAGAACCCTCCCGTACCATTCTCGTCCTCCTCGAAGTCTGAAAAAAGCCCTTAATAGGGTGTAAGGATTAGATTAAGGCTCACCTTCATATCCCCATTACATCTTTCCTCCAGGACATCGTGTGTCTCTTCTTTACCTGCTTTTATCCTGTGTTTAGTCAAATAACTGTGCTCGATAACATGTTCACGGTCGTGGATGGATGAATAATACACAGCGTAAGAACGTTTGTTGTTTTTAAACTTCATAGATTACGGTTAATGCATTTCCGTTTGTTAGTTGTCTACATTGATGAACAAGGATCCTCCGACCCGCAATAAAGCGCTGTTTCCTCCGACCCGCAATAAAGCGCTGTTTCCTCCGACCCGCAATAAAGCGCTGTTTCCTCCGACCCACAATAAAGCGCTGTTTCCTCCGACCCACAATAAAGCGCTGTTTCCTCCGACCCACAATAAAGCGCTGTTTCGATAATTGAAGCAGTGCTGAAAGTCTTTGCCTCCATTGCGATGCAGTTATTCGATTGTATTATATACACTATGTGCTAGACCAGCGGTTCTCAACCTGTGGGTCGCAACCCCTTTGAGGGTCGAATGACTCTTTTCCAGGGGTCGCCTAAGACCATCGGAAAACACAGATACTCTACAGTTATGAGGTGGCAATAATTTTGTTGTTGGGGGTTGCCACAACATGAGGAACTGTATTAAAGGGTCGCGGCAATAGAAAGTATGAGAACCACTGTGATAGACCAAGGGTTAACAATCTTTTTGGTGTGATGCGCCATTTTTATAAATTATATCTGCTAAATAGATTTTTGGAACCGCATGTTATTTTAAATTAGTATTTGAAAAAGCCGCGTGCGACTGTGGAGCTGTGGGTTGCCAACTACGGTACTAACACCAGAACCCACTAGTTGCCAACCACTGCACTAACACCAGAGCTGAGAATTGCCAACGAATACCCTTAGACAGTTGTACAAACCATGTGGGGAATCAATTATTTTTAAATCCTTTACATTAACTTCGCATTATCTGTGGCTGGTTGTGTGACTAATTTCTTCGGACGGCTAAAGGGCCCACTTCCCGTCTGGCTATCGAGCTGAAACTTGTAAAAAAAGAGAAAAAAATAAATTGTAAGATAATATCAAAGAGTGGGTGGGATTTAATCTAGGCGATGGGGTGCGAAGTGCAGAAAACAGAGAAGAATGGAGGAGGATAGTTTTCATGTTATCTGTGGCGCCCCAACGGTTCAACGATTAAGGGACATGATGATGATGATGATGATGATAATGATGATGATAATGATGATGATGATGATGATGAGGATGATAATGATGATGATGATGATGATGATGATGATGATGATGATGATGATGATGATGATGATGATGAAGATGATGATGATGATGATGATGATGATGATGATGATGAAAGTATTTATATGAAAAACTTTGTTTTTAGGGGTTATTTAGATAAATCATTTATATTAATTTCGCTTTTGTTTGTGGCTGGCTGGGTGTATAAATATTCGGACGGCTGATTGACCCACTTCCCGTCATGCAATCGAACTGAAACTTGGCATTTAGACTCTTTACCGATGACAACACGTCTAAAAAAATTCAGCCCCAATCCCCAATCCCAACAACTAAAGATCAGTGTTTCCTGTTTTTCAAGGGGAAGATAACATGTAATGACCAATAACTGCGCCTTAATGACATTCTTCTAAACAAATATCGCAATTGCGTTTGGTGCGTAAAATTTTCTTTTGTTTTTCTAAAACTGTTGGCGAAAAAAAGTATGCCGTGTAAAAGCGGGTGGGAATTAGGTTATTAATTTAGATCAGCGGAATGAAAAGAGTGCGTTTGCGAGCCTTGTGGAAAAGGAAGGGGGGCACTAATTGGGATTCTTATGAATTGAGTTACTTGTATGCATTCATCCAGCCATCCCTGTGACGCTACATCCCAGGTAGTGCTTTGACCTGCCTCACCACTTCCTTCCACTCAGACCTAACGAATGCTTTTCTTTTCCATGCTTGGATTCCCAGCTGCTGTTGATCTTTTTCCGCATAATCCATCCATCGTTTTTTTTTTGAATATTCTGGCTCCTGGTGTGAATTTAGATTTTTTCCTTTCTCTTAGACGTGTCGCCGCCCAAGGCCAACGAGTCCCACCCGAGGTGCTTGGGGTGATGGCTTTGTTGGGGGTTGAACTGCCATACTACTATTTGGATTGAGTCAGTTTAGACCAGTCGGCCACCTAGTATAAAGATCCTAGGTTTTATGAATCGATATATTTTTTCAAAAGAGTTTTTTCCAATTTTATTGGCTTCATCTGTCGGTTCTTCTCTTATCATAGTCACATATTTTGATTTTTGGGTGTTAACTTACAACCCTGCTTGTAGTGATGCGCCTTCTAATGCAATTAAGGCTTCTGATATGTCTTTACTACGTTCCCCTAACAATGATATGTCATCAGCATATGCAAGATACTGAAGGGGTTGGTTGTTGAGTGCCTATTGGTTGTGGGTCTTGGGTTTCCCTCAGAAAGTATCCTGTTATTGTTTATCGGGTGTCAATATGTGTGTTTCTTATTATTTTCTTCAATGTTAGAATAAATAGCATACACGACAGTGAGTCTCCTTGTGTTAGGCCTCGTCTAATCTGAAATTCCCTTAAATATTCTCCTTGAACCTTGATTTTGCTTTTCGAGTTGTTCACTGTTACATGTATCAGTCTTGTCAGTTTGTTGGGTATGCCAAACTCCTGCAGAGTCTCATATAGATATTTTCCTTTGATGCTGTCATAGGCCATTTGTTGTCCACATAGAGTTGATGTACTGGTATATCAATTCGTAATATTTCTTTAATAGGTCTGATAGTGAAAATCTGATCAGTCATTAATCTGTTTTGTAAGAAACCCCATTGGTAGTACCTAGTATTACTTCAGTGTACGGTTGTAGTCTTTTGGCAATTAGTTTTTCAGTATTTTGTATGAAACATTTAATAAGGAAATTCCTCTGTAGTTTATGCATTAAAGTTTGGAACCTTTCTTGTGCGTTGGAGTTATTAGTGCTGTGTCACATTCTGTTGAAATTTTCTCTTCTTGCCAACTTTTAGTGATACGTTTAGTATCTGAGTGTGTAGTTCTCTTCCTCCATATTTAATAAGTTCTGCTGTGATGAGGTCTTCTCCAGGGGCTTTGTTTTTTTTTTTCTTCATATAATTGATTACTTCTGTAGTAACTTCCAGAGTTGGGGAGTTTTTCAAAGAGTCTGATCCTTCATGTGGTTGCTGATAATCTTCAACGTGTCGATTGTACATACATGTATTGTCCAATGTTAGCCCCCCTCATTCCCTCCCCATTGTTTGATATTAAACTTTGATAAAGGATGGTTATGATAAACTTTTGTTTGGGGTTGTTTAATTTAAGATGTTTTCATGTTCATCAAAATATTTGTTCACATGGATCACAGCCGTCAGGATTAGGCGAGGTAACAGCGTCAAGGATACGTGGGGTTGTAGTGTCAGGGATAAGTGGGTTGCAGCGTCAGGATAAGTGGGGTTGCAGTGTCAGGATAACTGGGTTTGCATCGTCATGATAAGTGGGGTTGCAGTGTCAGGATAAGGGGGTTTGTAATGTCAGGAATAGGCGAGGTTACAGCGTCAAGGATAAGTGTGGTTGTTGTGTCAGGGATAAGTGGGCCTTCAGCATCAGGATAAGTGGGTTTGCATCGTCAGCATAAGTGGGTTTGCATCGTCAGGATAAGTGGGGTTGCATCGTTAGGATAAGTAAGGTTGCAGCGTCATGATAAGTGGGGTGGAAGCGTCAGGATAAATGGGTTTGCATCGTCAGGATAATGGGGTTGCCTCGTCAGGGATAAAAGTGGCTAATGCGTCATTATATTAAAATGTACATTATATCTCCAGATTTACTTGACTAAAAGAAGTGAGAGAGCTAAGTTTGGCCGTGCACAAAGCGTTGGAACAACAAGTGGGCGGGTTGAAATTGGTCAGTGACAAGGGTAGAAAATAATCACTTTAATCCGATATGTCGTGTAAGGGTGTCTAAGAGGTCTGGACATGTTGGGGAAATAGGGCGGAAACCTAAAGCTTGGATCACAGTAACTTATGGGTTGTTGTTTTTTTTTTTTTGGGGTGGGGGGGTGGGGGTGGCTTTATATTTCTTGTGCGTCAGCCGCTTATCAACTGATGACGTGTCAGGAAATATTATTTGTCTAGGACTTGTCAGTTATGTATAATTATTTGAAACATTTGATACAGAGCGTCAATGGTATATAATGTTCGAGTTGTGTTATAGTATAGATTTGATCACAGGATGCAACACTGGTAACAGAGAGTTGTGTTATAGTTTAGATTTGATCACAGGATGCAACGCCGGTAACAGAGAGTTGTATTATAGACTCATTATAGTTTAGATTTCATCACAGGATCCAACGATGGTAACAGAGAGTTGTGTTATAGTTTAGATTTCATCACAGGATCCAACGATGGTAACAGAGAGTTGTGTTATAGTATAGATTTCATGACAGGATCCAACGCTGGTAACAGAGATAAGAAAAAGGGTAGGCTTCACTGGGCTGGACACTTAGAAAGAAATCCGAATGACAGATGAGTGAAGAGGGTGGACCACCAAAACCCCAAAGGCAGACCTAGGCTTAGATGGGTGATTGAGGAGGAGAGGGATCTACAGCAGCTGGGAATCCAAGCATGCGAAAGTAAACCACCAGTGAGGTCTGAGTGTGAGGATATGGTGAGGCAGGCCAAAGCCCCACATGGGCTGTAGCGCCACAGGGACGGATGGGAAAATTTCATGTAAGAATATAGTTAGAAAGGCTGGCTTATTGAATTGTAAAATATTGCTTTAGTCATGATAACATATCCTAATTTAAATGTTTTAAGGACTGCCCGCATTAAAATTATTGCTAATAATTTTAGAAGCGTTTCGAAGAATTGTAAAATATAGATCAGTCGTATCAAGTTTTTCTGAGAAATTCAAACTGTGGTCAAGCTGCACTAAGCACTTTAGGATTGGAGTTGGGTCATATTTTCTTGGCTTCCTGTGTACACACTCTTATCGTGATGTATGCGTGTACAATAATTGCCAGACACTTCTACGTGTACAATGATTACCAGACACTGCTATATATACAATAATTTCCAGAGAGATCTGCGTGTACAATAATTTCAAGACACTTCTACGTGTACAATAATTTCTAGAGACTGCTACGTATACATTAATTTCCAGAGACACAGCGCGTGCAATAATTTCCAGACACTTCTAAGTTAACAATAATTGCCAGAAACTGCTACGTATACAATAATTTCAAGATAAGTGTGCCTGTATAATAATTTCCAGAGGGTTGTATGTTTACAATAATTTTAAAAGAGACTTCTGCCTGCTCATAATTATTATTTCCAGAGATCTTTGCGTGCAGAAAATGGCTACATATAATTACTACCGGATATCCCCCCCCCCCCCCCACAAGATTTTTCAAATGTGGGATAAAACATGTCAAACGCTAAGTTAATAGAGTTCAGTTAGTTCATACTTGTAATATTATAAAATTAAGCATAAAAGAAAGTTTATTTCTAATACTAAATCTTCCTTTCAAACTTTGCAGAGCAAAAATATAATAATCATAAAATAGTGAGGAGCCAATTAGTTAAGTTTAGACGGTTACATCATACACGTTCAACCAATCAACGTCCAGACTAATTGCTAATTCTATTGAACAAATGGCCTCCTACGTGACCGTGGTGTTTATTGAAGTGCGCTGGAAGCTTGGCTTCCATGGCTATGAAAGACGATGTAGACATGAAAATCTCAAATAGCAATGTAAAGTTCTATGCTTGTAAAGTTCTATGCTTGTAAAGATCTATGTTCGTAAAGGTCTATAATTGTAAAAGACTATTTTGGTCAAGGTCTAGTTTTGGTAATGCTCCCTGAAAACAACTGCAGCGTTCAGGCCCTTAAGGGCTATTCCGTAAGATCTTTAAGCAATAATCCATGTCATTGGATAATGATTTAATGAACATGGAAAGGGGAAAACAGACGTTTCTTTTTGTATGCCACACAGCTAAAGAAACTCTGCACACACTACACACAGACCAACACACAAACCCGCACACGCACACTCACACACAGTCAGTGCTTGGGTCGTACACATGCATTAATTTACTTCTCTGGAATTAAATAGTTATTCAAAATAATTCCCATCAATGCCAATTGCGATTAATAGATCTAGATTATCTTTGGCAATGTACAATATATGACATATTGCATAAACGTAAGGGCCAGTCAATGATATCTTTGAGATATTAAGACTGCTCAGAAGTGAATGCATCATCGTATAGATCCGGTAGCCATTTTGGGCACACGCCATTCGACCAAGATGCGATTATTGATGTGTTCTAAATCGTTCACAGATCCGGAAGAAACAAGTGGGGCTCAGAAGTCGATCGGTGTTTTAAAAAGCCTTTCATCAAATGTACGCTCTATGAAATGTGAAAGGTCAATGAGTATGTCAAAGGTCAATCGACCGCTCTCTCTATTTCTTTGAGCCTGCGCCTGATTGAGCCCAGTGGCGACCAGTAAACCACACCCGGGGCAATGATTTAGATCTCGCGTTCAAAAGGTCAGATTCGTGGCGTTCATGGACAACACTTTGGGTTGTCTAGAGCAACTAGCGGGAGGAAGTTCATTCGGTGGCATTGGATCTGTCCTATAATTCACTTTCTGTGCTAGTTGAGACAATGACCAACTAACAGCAAAATGTGTCACACATTATTTCAATAATAAGAAATAATAAATACAAATAATAATAAATTATACAATAATTTAAAAAATAACTTATATCAAAGACGAGTGAAAGGACACTGAAAGAAGAAAATGATTTACAATTTCTTAAAATGCATTACGCAAAAATACCCTGTCTTGTAACAGCTACTATATACCGACAACATTTTTCCATTAGCTAATACATGAAATATATCTAGACAACTTCTGTCGTGGATTTCACGGGGCAATTGAAAGAGAGGAAGGTCGCTGGAAACATGGAAATGGGACCTCAACTGAGAGGAGAGAAACTGCAAGCCATGGGATGAGCTGGAAAAAAATAACTTAGATCAGACAAAAATGGAGATAATTTGAAAAAGTCCCTTGCGTCACAGAGAGCTACTAGTTTCAGAAGGCAATTGGTTCATAGTGGTCTAGGAGTTTTGTAAAAAGCAATGTCCTTAAGAAAGGGAGAAATAAAACGACAATCTAGTTCACAGAATCAAACCAAACGTCCCAAAGGTGTTTAAGTATTTTTTTTGAGGACATATTCTGATGCGATGCATTTACATGGTTGCGATTTTATTGATCATTCAGGAAAAATGTCTCAGATGACCTTAAGATTTCAAACTGTTCAAATAAACCAAATATCTGTCCACTTTGCACTTTACTCGTTACGCAACAAATCACCCGAACAACGCCAGAACTCAGGACTAAATCTTTCTTCTTAATTCCGCTTTTGATGTGTACGAAACTGTGTCACACGAGCTACTGTTAAACTGAATGGGAAATGATTCAAAGAACTCTGATTATTTAACTACAGCAATAGTTCGTTATGTTTTTTCACCTTTTGAATTTAGGACACCAAAATATACGATACCGCACCCCCGCCCCACAAAACATACACACTCCCCCACACACAAACACACACACAATATATCTAAAACGGGTGGAAACATTACAAAAGGGGAAAAATATGTGAACGTTTTGGATGTGTAATATGTTGAATTACATTTATCAACAACATATTAAATATGTAGGATGTTTAATTACAGTTATCGGCTATATACTTTAAATGTGTAAGAAATTGAATTACATTAATGAACAACATACATTAAATGTGTAAGATGTTGAATTACATTTATCAATATTACACATTAAATGTGTAAGATGTTGAGTTACATTTATCAACAACATACATTAAATGTGAAAAATTTTGAATTACATCCATTAACATCACGTACTGGAAGTGTAAAATGTTGAATTACATCCATTAATATCACGTACTGGATGTGTAAAATGTTGAATTACATCCATTAACATCACGTACTGGAAGTGTAAAATGTTGAATTACATCCATTAATATCACGTACTGGATGTGTAAAATGTTGAATTACATCCATTAACAACACGTATTGGATGTGTAAAATGATGAATTACATACATTAACATCACGTACTGGATGTGTAAAATGTTGAATTACACTGGGAAAATTCTGTATGTAAAGAGCCAAACAAAGAATTTCCTTTCTTAAAAAAAAATTGTACAATTTCAGCGCAACAAACAAGTTATTAACTTATTCAGCAGCAGGGGCGAAATTTGGGACAGGAAATGTTGGGCATTCCCCCTCCCCCCACCGATTTTGCAGGTTTTATTTAAATTGCTATGTACTATGGCGCCTCCAGTAATAAACAACTTAACAAGCCGACCAAGGTTTGGTTTTGCCCACATCACCCCCAAACACCACCCTCCCCCCTGAAATGACGCCCCTGTTCCGCAGTGCAACAAAGGTCAGCCTACTAAACTTCAATATTACCTGCTGATGTGGGAATTCATCGTCTGACATCAGACACGGATTAAATAGACTAATCAAGAAAGCTAGTAATATCACACAAAATAAACATCTTTCACTTGAAGAACTATTGGAATTAAAGTACAGCTGTAAAACTAGCAAAATTTTGGATGATACATCCCACAACGTCATCACAGACACATAAGATCACTGGCACCCTCTTCAACAAAGACACATAAGATCACATCCCACCCTCTTCAACAAAGACACCTAAGATCACTGGCACCCACTTCAACAAAAACACCTAAGATCACATCCCTCCCTCTTCAACTAAGATACCTAAGATCACATCCCACCCACTTTAACAAAGACACCTAAGATCGCATCCCACCCCTTCAAAGAAGACACCTAAGATCATATGGCACCCACTTTAACAAGACACTTAAGATTATATGGCACCCTCTTCAACAGAGACACCTAAGATCACTGACACCCACTTCAACAAAGACACCTAAGATCACATCCCACCCTCTTCAACAGAGACACCTAAGATCACTGACACCCACTTCAACAAAGACACCTAAGATCACATCCCACCCTCTTCAACAGAGACACCTAAGATCAGCTCGATCAGGGGTAATTCTTTCTGTTAATATGGCCGAAGGATGTAAAAATTATTTTGTTCCCCAGTCTGGAAAAAATTACCAGCGTGCTCCTCCAGGGGTTAACAGGTCTAATTGATCCCTAATTAAGTCATTATTGTCCCTAAATGAGTTCATTGATGGCTTTTTTCTACGCTAGAGAAATACTTTAGATGTTTTGTGTTCACTTTGTTATTATTGTAAAATGTTGTCTTGGTTTAAAAATGTGCTGAAAATGAATATGTACAATAGCATACACAACATTTCCATTTATTATCTTATCTTATCTTATTATATATGTAGCATATTTATGAGCATTAGGTATCCAATTTATTTAAATAATTTTTAAAAGATAAATATATTCCCGATACGATGGATAAATTGTCGGATGGAATTGACAATATACTGCCATAATATATAAGAACCAGGGGTTAGGTCCCAGAAAAACAATGTAGGAGCTAATATACTGCCGTAATATACAAGAACCAAGGGTCAAGTCCTAGAGAAACAATGTAGGAGCTAATATACTGCCGTAATATACAAGAACCAGGGGTCAAGTCCAAGAAAAACAATGTAGGAGCTAATATACTGCCGTAGTATACAAGAACCAGGGATCAAGTCCAAGAAAAACAATGTAGGAGCTAATATACTGCCGTAATATACAAGAACCAGGGATCAAGTCCAAGAAAAACAATGTAGGAGCTAATATACTGCCGTAATGTACAAGAACCAGGGGTCAAGTTTAAGAAAAACAATGTAGGAGCTAATATACTGCCGTAATATACAAGAACCAGGGATCAAGTCCAAGAAAAACAATGTAGGAGCTAATATACTGCCGTAATATACAAGAACCAGGGGTCAAGTCCAAGAAAAACAATGTAAAGCCTCACCGTAGCACCCCGCCTTATAAAATATGTTCGTTATCCTTGGAAAAAAAACAAAAAAACGACGTTCCAATGAGTTCCTGCAGGACTCGAACCCTTTCTGGAACGCGTACACACAAATATTAATAAATGCATCCATTTTAAAAATTGAATTTGTTTTTAATTATTAAATCTAATAAAAACTCTAACTTAATTAAATATATGTTTTTAATAAAAAAATTATTCTCTTAAATAAAATTATAAGCTATTATAACGAGACGAATTGGCAATAAATTGTTTTCCTTTGTTTGACATACTGCCGGCGCTAAAGTTAATTTAAAAAAAAAAATCAAAAGAAGATAACTGACCTCACTGGCAGCCCTCAGACGCTTGTTCTCCTGCCTCCAGGCCAAGGCCGTGTAACTCTCGAAGAAGCTTCCGTCAGACTCCTGGACCCTGCAATGACGGCCAGAGTTGGATTTTTGACAATAGGACTTTAAAATTTGAATCATATTGTTATCCGAACCGGGGGCCCCCTCTAGTTATCTGTGGCTGTGTTCACTAGAGTTATGTCCTCCTAGCGACGCGATGAAAGCACCAACGGCCTTTGGCTAAAACATGACGTCATCGTTATCACATGTCAACGTCGATACGGACGATACAACCGTCCGCGTTCATTCTGTTGCGCTGGGTCATTGGTTAAATGAACGCTTTCCTAATACGGGTCATTGGTTGAAAGAACACTTTCCCAACACAGGTCATTGGTTAAATGAACACTATCCCAACACAGGTCATTGGTTAAATGATCACTGTCCTAACACAGGTCATTGGTTAAATGATCGCTGTCCTAATACAGGTCATTGGTTAAAAGAACACTGCACTAATACAGGTCATCGGTTAAAAGAACACTTTCCTAACACAGATCATTGTTAAAATTCATTAAAATTGTCAGAAAACATGTTTGACTTGTACGCAATTCCCTAATAGTTAGACTCGTGGACATAGACAATCTTAAATCGTATGTAGCTTTGCAGACATTTACTGAACGCGAGGCAGACTTTGACAAATGGTTGGTGATATCCACATTGGTGGATACACTTATGTCTCACCGTTCAATGAATTAAAAAAGAAAAGATCTAATAATGGAAAAAATCACAAGTCGAACCAACTAAGTATAACAAGAAGCCGTTCTACTTTTCACACAATCAACAATGGTCAATGTGTTTGTTTTCTGTAGTAAAGAATGCCGTACACTTTAAATGTAATCAAAATAAATGACTTTTTAATGAACTGCTAATATTAATTGCGGGTTTCATTACAAATAAGTTTATTTTATTGTTAAACGCATTCACCGAGAAACCCTAATAAAAAATAGATCCACTAAGCGTACCCTCCTCCCACCCCCTCAGTTTTTACCAACACACACAAACACTCGAACGAACACACACACACACATACACACACACAAACCCACCCACATACACACACACACACACTCACGTACGCACACACATTTTACACTTGTACATGTGCATCTTTTCATAAAGGTTTTAAATTAGATGCCGCAAGCGTTTTGATATTTCAACTAAAATTCTAAGAGGTCAACGTGGAAAAAAGGGTTACCGGAAATTTGATCGAAAGAAATTTCGTCGACGGAAAATTGATCGACGGAAATTTGATCGAACGGAAATTTTGTCGAATCTTTTTTTTAGTTCAGACGTTAAAATGTTTGACGCAAACTTTTAACGAATAAACTAAAAAAAAGATTCGACCAAATTTCCGTTCGATCAAATTTCCGTCGATCAATTTTCCGTCGACCAAATTTCTTTCGATCAAATTTCCGGATACGGGAAAAAAGGCATCAGTTTTAGCACTGTCATATCCTGTCCATTTCAATTTACTAATGACGCGCAGTCTTACCTAAGACGTTTTGATCAGTGCGGCCGGGGGGTGAGCTTTGTCGTGACATTGTGATAACGCGTGATCAGAGATGGCGAGCCATCAGTCCGTTTGTTTTACACGATATTTAATATTTAATCCAAACGGAAAAAAAACAATGAACATTTTTACAGCTCCGATCAATTTGGCCATGTCCGAAATCCATGAATCTAACTTGGAAGAATGGTAGAGAGAACAACATCAGGCTTTCTCTGTTTACATTTAAAAAACAGGGTGGAAAAAAGAGACCAAAAAAGCGATGATTTTCTCCAATTTTAAAGGTTAACACGCTAAAAGTGAGAGATGTGGTGCATTGTTCCAAATTCGTTCTGTCAGCGTCATCTTCCGGCCGATCATCAACCGGAAGCCTCTCACTGGCAACACACCGCCATAGCAATCTGGCCAGGATTTTCACGACACACGGCCTCCATTAAAAATTGAGTGGGAAAATACATCTGTAACTTAATGCCGCATTTGGCCAGGCAATTATTCTGGGCCAACACTTCAACGGCGAAGGAAATTGTGTAGATTTTTGGGAAGGGTTACAGGAGACAGGAGAAGGAATTTTAAATTGCTGTCTGTTGATTAAGGTTGGGAAATCTCGTCAAACAGGGATATGAGAACGTAGTAGTCTACATAAGAACTAAGTTAATAGCCCCACCAATAGATTGAAAAATGAGAGATTAAAGCTATGAAACAATAGGATGCTTTGGAGAAAGTTCACCGGCGAAGGATCGTTAGTTATCTATAGTTAGTTATCTATCGTTAGTTATCTATCGTTAGTTATCTATCTTAGTTATCTATCGTTAGTTATCTATTGTTAGTTATCTATCGTTAGTTATCTATCGTTAGTTATCTATCGTTAGTTATCTATCGTTAGTTATCTATCGTTAGTTATCTATCGTTAGTTATCTATCGTTAGTTATCTATCGTTAGTTATCTATCGTTAGTTATCTATCGTTAGTTATCTATCGTTAGTTATCTATCGTTAGTTATCTATCTTAGTTATCTATCGTTAGTTATCTATCGTTAGTTATCTATCGTTAGTTATCTATCGTTAGTTATCTATCGTTAGTTATCTATCGTTAGTTATCTATCGTTAGTTATCTATCGTTAGTTATCTATCGTTAGTTATCTATCGTTAGTTATCTACCGTTAGTTATCTATCTTAGTTATCTATCGTTAGTTATCTATCGTTAGTTATCTATCGTTAGTTATCTATCGTTAGGTATCTATCGTTAGTTATCTATCATTAGTCATCTATCGTTAGTTATCTATCGTTAGTTAACTTGCCACAACATACAAAGTGTACGACGAAATGACAAGACTTGGTGTTTTTTCTTGAGAGCTAGCAGCAGTGACGTAGGTTGGGGGTGCGGATCTCACCGGGTGACACCAACCATAGCTACGCCACTGCCTAGCGGTAAACCATTTATGGTCGCCCAAGAAGAATTAACGATACATTTCAAGTAGCTCCTCAGCAGATGTCCTCTCCCAGTTAGTTAGTCTCATTGCGTTAGGGGTCGCAAAGTACGGTTATCACGTAGTGTCGTGATACCTCGTGGCAAAAATGAATGATCTATTTTATTTCTCGGGCCTGTGGTGGACTTTCAGATAGTTTACGATCTCACGGCAAGGCTTACGACCTGTTTACAGTTAATTTGTTCCACAAGGTTTGCTGCATGACGTTACGACGGATGTTGTCACCGGCAGCTATGAAAGTGTAGCAATTTTTATATCAATCTGTCAGTTTTTTCCCCCCACTGGTGCCTCTTGACCACAATCTATACAGATTGGCGTCCCTGTACTGCAACCTGTGTAGCTGTTGTCGCTGTTGCCCCGCACCTCAAAGAGTGACAGCATTGAATACAATCTTAACAAAGATACTTAAAAAAAATTATTTTGATATTATTGAGCTACCTATCTTTTTTATTTTAATCACGAGAAAACATGGCTACTGGAGAGATCATCTTGAAGCTTTATTAGACCGTTACCATGGATACACTATTCCGTCATTTGAACACAATGAGTCAAACTAATTTTTTTTTAAAAACATTCTCTTGTATCCCACAACATAAATCTGTGTTACGAAGCTTTCATAGGATTCTAATCGGAAACACGTGACGTGGATCACGCGAGATTGAAAAATAAACACGTGACATGGAAATTCAGGGTTGAGTATGCAGGAAAACTCAATTTACATTGTGGAAAGAATCTCTGAACCAAACACTTAGAGGGGAAAGCATGGCACGAAAAAAGTGGATGGGGGTGGGGCGGTTGGGGGACGGGAAATTTTTGGCAAACATGGAGGGAGATTTTGAAAACAACAAAACACCAATGAATACATTGCAGGAACCAAAGTAATCGCACTGTGCGATCGATTGTAGCCTGTAAAAGAAAATAATAATATCACCCTCAAAACATTAATGATATCACTTTCACAACACCATGTTCGTGGAATGACGTCATAGGATTGCATGGACATGTCATGTGATAATCATGTTTGATGTCACGTGGTAGGATATAATTGGATCGCGTTATGGCAAACGGCTTATCCACGTGAAAGGATTACAATATTTTCTACATCTAAAATGGAAGCACCACACAAGGGGCATTAAGCCTGCTCCTGTCGAGGACTTTGATTATTGAGATAGGTATTTTTTTTATAACGCTTCCACACAAAATAGGAGAGCGGGTGTCTACAATTGTTTTGCTTATGATAAAAAATTAATAATTTGAAGAAAAACAACAAAAGTTGTTTGACAATAATGGCAGATCTCAATTGAAACTTCGGAGACCATATAAGGTACAAGGGAGATAAACACCAAAAGAGATGATGGACATCGCAAAACTCTGACATCGCTTTAATGATAAGCATTGGCTGTAAAGGAAATGCACGTGACTCGAGGTTGTCTGGGCGTCTACTCATCAAATGACCTGCGGTTGTCTGGGCGTCTACTAATCAAATGACCTGCGGTTGTCTGGGCGTCTACTAATCATATGACCTTAAGGTGTCTGGGCGTCTACTAATCAAATGACCTGCGGTTGTCTGGGCGTCTACTAATCAAATGACCTGCGGTTGTCTGGGCGTCTACTAATCAAATGACCTGCGGTTGTCTGGGCGTCGACTAATCATATGACCTTAAGGTGTCTGGGCGTCTACTAATCAAATGACCTTAGGTTGTCTGGGCGTCTACTAATCAAATGACCTTAGGTGTCTGGGCGTCTACTAATCAAATGACCTTAGGTTGTCTGGGCGTCTACTAATCAAATGAACTTAGGTTGTCTGGGCGTCTACTAATCAAATGAGCTTAGGTGTCTGGGCGTCTACTAATCAAATGACCTTAGGTTGTCTGGGCGTCTACTAATCCAATGACCTTAGGTTGTCTGGGCGTCTACAAATCAAATGACCTGAGGTTGTCTGGGCGTCTACTAATCAAATGACCTTAAGGTATCTGGGCGTCTACTAATCAAATTACCTTAAGGCGTCTGTTTCTACTAACCCAATGAACTTTGGTTGTCTGGGCGTCTACTAATCAAATGAACTTAGGTTGTCTGGGCGTCTACTAATCAAATGACCTTAGGTTGTCTGGGCGTCTACTAATCAAATGACCTGAGGTTGTCTGGGCGTCTACTAATCAATGACCTAAGGTAGTCTGGGAGTCTACTAATCAAATGACCTTAGGGTGTCTGGGCGTCTACTAATCAAATGACCTGAGGTTGTCTTGGCGTCTACTAATCAAAGGACCTTAGGTTGTCTGGGCGTCTACTAATCAAATGACCTAAGGGTCTCTGGGCGTCTACTAATCAAATGACCTTTGGGTGTCTGGGCGTCTACTAATCAAAGGAATAATGGCTTACTCAAATATCTCTCCCCGCCCCAACACACATAAAATTTTACCTTAATATTCATGTCTGGTCAAACGGGCACATCTCTCAGCCATGGTAGCATTGGTAGGGGAAGTGGATACCGGCTAAAGGTCAGAAAGGTGGGGGGTGAAAACTCATCAAACTATAGAACTCGGTAATATTTGAGTAAATTATCGACTCTGGGATCGCGACCTCTACTTTGTGAATAAGCTCCGAATCCGACTCCAAAGGGATCATGTGACAAAGTGATCATGTGACAAAGTGATCATGTGACAAAGTGATCATGTGACAAAGTGATCATGTGACAAAGTAATCACGTTGCAAAGTGATCATGTGACAAAGTGATCACGTGACAAAGTGATCATGTGACAAAGTGATCACGTGATATGTTCAGATTTCTCTGGGCTTTAAGCGTAAAATCAGAAATCACGAAAAAATATTTTTAAAAAAAATTATATATATATTAATTAATTTAAAAAATATTTAAAAATAGAAATTATATCAGAAGAAAAAGATTTAGGGGCCAGATAATGTAAATATAGTTCGACTCTTTCATTTCTACTGACTTTTTGGACCTTCTTCTTGCTGTCCCCGGATACTACATTAATGCTAAGTGTTATTTTAATTGTATTCTGTTCTTACTGTTGTTTGTTCGCCTGTGAAGGCTTCTCGACGACATGTTCATTGTTTTCTGTTGCGTTCCTTTTCTTTCCTCAAGTTTTCCCACACTTCGTTACTCTCATTTCCCTAATTTCTACTGACCATTGAAAGGACGTAACTGAACACTGAAAGGACGTTACTGAACACTGAAAGGACGTTACTGAACACTGAAAGGACGATACTGAACACTGAAAGAACGTAACTGAACACTGAAAGGACGTTACTGAACACTGAAAGGACGATACTGAACACTGAAAGGACGTAACTGAACACTGAAAGGACGATACTGAACACTGAAAGGACGTAACTGAACACTGAAAGGACGATACTGAACACTGAAAGGACGTTACTGTACACTGAAAGGACGTAACTGAACACTGAAAGGACATTACTGAACACTGAAAGGACGTTACTGAACACTGAAAGGACGTAACTGAACACTGAAAGGACGATACTGAAAGGACGATACTGAACACTGAAAGGACGTTACTGAACGCTGAAAGGACGTAACTGAACACTGAAAGGACGTAACTGAACACTGAAAGGACGATACTGAAAACTGAAAGGACGTTACTGAACACTGAAAGGACGATACTGAACACTGAAAGGACTTTACTGAACACTGAGAGGACATTACTGAACACTGAAAGGACGATACTGAACACTGAAATGACGTAACTGAACACTGAAAGGACGATACTGAAAACTGAAAGGACGTTACTAAACACTGAAAGGACGATACTGAACACTGAAATGACTTTACTGAACACTGAGAGGACATTACTGAACACTGAAAGGACGATACTGAACACTGAAAGGACGTTACTGAACACTGAAAGGACATTACTGAACACCGAAAGGACGATACTGAACACTGAAAGGACGATACTGAACACTGAAAGGACGATACTGAACACTGAAAGGACGTAACTGAACACTGAAAGGACGATACTGAACACTGAAAGGACGTTACTGACCACTGAAAGGACGTAACTGAACACTGAAAGGACGTTACTGACCACTGAAAGGACGTAACTGAACACTGAAAGGACGTTACTGACCACTGAAAGGACGTAACTGAACACTGAAAGGACGTTACTGAACACTGAAAGGACGATACTGAAAACTGAAAGGACGAGACTGAACACTGAAAGGACGATACTGAACACTGAAAGGACGTAACTGAACACTGAAAGGACGATACTGAACACTGAAAGGCGTTACTGACCACTGAAAGGACGTAACTGAACACTGAAAGGACGTTACTGACCACTGAAAGGACGTTACTGAACACTGAAAGGACGTTACTGACCACTGAAAGGACGTAACTGAACACTGAAAGGACGTTACTGAACACTGAAAGGACGTTACTGAACACTGAAAGGACGATACTGAACACTGAAAGGACGTTACTGACCACTGAAAGGACGTTACTGACCACTGAAATGACTTTACTGTACACTGAAAGGACGTACCATCATCCGCTCTGTGCTAAACGTTCTCATTTTTAAAAAAATATAACTCACTTTTATATTAAACCTTTTTCATGCAAGCTTACTTCGTTTAATAAATGATCCATCTACTTTACTATAATACAGCCGGGTGTAAAGCTTTATCTGTCAGGGACAACGAGTTGGACAGCAGTCCCATTTTGTCTTTAACAAAAAACAACATATGTAATTTGTATTACTTTGGACATGTCCCATTTATCCTAAATGAACATTTGTAATGTTGCATTTCGTATTTAAAAAAAAAAACTGTTCATATTAAATTATATTCCAAAGACAATCACACAGTTAAAAATAAAAATAAAAAGATGTCCCATTGAATGTATGGAATTTAAGGAGTGGTGGTGTGGTGGTGGAGACATCACGCCTGATTTGGTTGCTTGGCAAACACAAGAACTTCAACATATTGTTGACTAAAGTTGAAGCAAAAAGACTGATCGATGGAAATTCGAATCCAATCATTAATAATGAACCGGAATAAAAGCCTCCACACATTGATCTTTAGGTTGGGGGGGGGGGGGAATAATGGACCGGCCCGGGCACGAGATTATTAAAGATAATGGAACATCCCCGAGTGACGAGGGAGCGATTGTGTTTCTGTCAGGCGGTCAAGAGGCAGACGGCCGAGAAAATTATCGACGGCACGGCGAGGTAAATCTGACTTCCATCATCCAGATCTTCAGTGACAGCACTTGCTCGGGGACAGCTCAGCGCTGAAGTGACATCTTTTATTGGCAGTGGAAGACGATGGGGGTGGGGTGTGCCACGGGGGTCATAGGACTGTGTAGATGAGTTTGATATCAGAGAACTCAACGGCGGGAACGTGAGACTGACGTGCAAACGGAAGGGCACGATGGTCATCAATCAAAACGTAATGGGAAACAAACAAGACTAAAATTTTAAATAAAAATATTTTTGTCGAGTGTAGATAAAATGAAAAAAACAACAAACAAAAACAACCAATGGTATTTTTGTGTCGTACAGATGTGGCCACAGTGTAACGTCAGACAACAAAAATTGTTGTAAAATATTAAAAATCAAGGTCCCAGCCATATCGACCGGTAACTTGGGATCCCTGTTCAGCCAACCAGCAAAGGTCGGGGGAGTTACTGCCACAAAAAGCCAATGGACCGTTGACACGAGCACAGCGCAAAGAAAGACATTAAAAGCCAGTCAATTTAAAAGTAAAGACAGCATAAAGCCATCTTAAAGTATAGTGCTACAGATGATCGTGTGTCAGGTCGTGTGTCAGGTCGTGTGTCAGGTCGTGTGTGAGATCGAGTGTCAGGTCGTGTGTCAGCCCATTTAACTAAAAAAAAACAATGAAAAATAACTGATATTTTATAAAACTAAATGCTATATTATCCGCGCTGAAACCAACTCCACACCCATCCCCCACACAATTTATATGTAGTTTTATGATACCACGAAACAAGAAAAGGGCGTAAAGCAATGGTTCAAACAGATTGATATCAACAAGTAAAGAGCGTTAAGGAATAGTTCAACAAAAGGTTGATATAAAGGGCGTACAGCCATAATTGAACAAAGGTTAATAGCAACAAGAAAAGGGCGTTAAGGAATGGTTCAAACAGGTTGATATCAACAAGAAAAGGGCGTTAAGGAATGGTTCCAACAGGTTGATATCAACAAGAAAAGGACGTAAAGCCATAATTCAATAAAAGGCGATATCCAATGAATTATTTGTTTGTTTTTGTGGTTTAAAAAAACAACAAAAAATCCAATTTCAGCATTTCTAAAAGTGCAGAGTGCTTCATGTGTGTAAAATGAAAAATACGGCCTTGACCTTAAGTTGTATTCAGGACTTCGAAAAAGAAAAGCAGGAAAGGATTATTTGCATTGAGCTTAACAGTTCTGCAAGCTTTTTATAAAAAAGGGGGGGGGGCGGTGGGGCAGGGGGGGCAAATCATAGGGGGGCGGTGGGGCAGGGGGTCACATCAAGATAGTGTGTATATGGGTCAAGAACAGTATAATTCACAGAAAGATGTTGTATAAAAGCTATATAACATATTTTATAAGAAGCTATACAAGATATTGTATAAGAAGCGAGGAAGTGGCTCAACAACCTTTAGCGTAAGGACTTCTCCCATATTTTCAAATGCAAATGTTCGATTCTTAAGAATAATTTCTAGTCTTTCAACTATAAATGTTACTCTTTCAGAACTTTCAGTAAATCTACCATCATTTGAACCATTTCTATCATCTCTACCATCATATCAGAACAAACTTCAGACCACCATTGACCATCTTGTCAGAAATAAAATTATCCGATTTACAAACAACTTTACCATCCAGTCAAAGCAACAAACATTATACCATTGCAAACCATATTTACCATCTGTTCAGTTTCCAATGGCAGCAAGAGGTACAATACTTTTAAATGTGCAGCTGAATGGTTCCGGTAATGATTATAAAAATAACAAAATAGTTTTAATCCATTAAGATTTGAGTCGCAAAGCCCCGAATGTCCCCGGGGACGCATATTACGAAAAAGTGAGCCTTAGACTAGCAATAACGGTGGCTATTTGATTTGGAATGATATGGAGTCGGACAATGGAGATAAGCGGCGAGGCACTGGTTTGTTAAGGATGATAAATGATTTGATTAAATACAAATATCATGCTGTCATTTATTGTGTATCATAGATTGGATGGCGCTAGGATGAGTTGGGTGTTGATAGAATGTATTTTTTTTTTACTGCAGAAGCTAGAGAGAAAGAGAATGTGAGCTTCTTTGCATGACGTGTTGACCCACACGTCTTCTGGACATGGTATTAGAATGTCTAGCCTCGTACAAGAATGTGCTGTGGAGCAATGGGACTGATTCGTACAAGAATGTGAGGTGGAGCAATTGGACTGATTCTTTAAAGAGTGTGTGGTGGGACAATGGGACTGATTCTTTAAAGAATGTATGGTAGAGCAATGGGACTGATTCTTTAAAGAATGTGTGGTAGAGCAATGGGACTGATTCTTTAAAGAATGTGTGGTGGGGCAATGGGACTGATTCTTTAAAGGATGGGTGGTAGAGCAATGGGACTGATTCTTTAAAGAATGTGTGGTAGAGCAATGGGACTGATTCTTTAAAGAATGTGTGGTGGGGCAATGGGACTGATTTGTACAAGAATGTGTGGTAGGGCAATTGGGCTGATTCGTACAAGAATGTGAGGTGGAGCAATTGTACTGATTCTTTAAAGAATGTATGGTAGAGCAATGGGACTGATTCTTTAAAGAATGTGTGGTAGAGCAATGGGACTGATTCTTTAAAGAATGTGTGGTAGAGCAATGGGACTGATTCTTTAAAGAATGTATGGTAGAGCAATGGGACTGATTCTTTAAAGAATGTGTGGTAGAGCAATGGGACTGATTCTTTAAAGAATGTGTGGTGGGGCAATGGGACTGATTCTTTAAAGAATGTATGGTAGAGCAATGGGACTGATTCTTTAAAGAATGTGTGGTGGGGCAATGGGACTGATTCCCTTCTGGCATATTTATGTTAAAAAACAAAACTTTTCATCCTATAAGAACAGAAAGGTTTACTTCATTAATAAATGAACACAGTGGGAGCCATTACCTGCTGTCACAAAAAGAAGAAATGCACCATCCTGACCCCTGGTAAAGTCGACTTCTGATGTTGTGAGAGCAACGTCACCGACTGACCGGTTGTCCTGAGGTTTAGATTGGTCCAGTTAAGCTAGTCAGTCGTGTGAAGTCACTGACGCCATTTCCTAATGTACACATGTTCAGTGGACGTTACGCTATGCTGGAGCTAATGAGACGAACACAATCAACGAAAAGTGCTCTACATTATGATGCGCCACGTCTCCCGACACAGTGGGACTACTGGATATTGTGTGGTACATAGAACTGGTTGAGAACCAACAATCGACTTATTAAGCTGAAACGGGAGACGACTCATGTCAGGTAAAAGGTCAGCCCTTCGTATTTATGACGTACGGTCAATAGATGTAGGCGATGACAATTGACGTTAATGATAAAGACAACGCAATGAATGTCACTGAGGTGTCAGAGACAACGCAATGAATGTCACTGAAGTGACAGGGACAGCGAGAATCTGCTTTTAGGTTTCACTTAGTTTATCTGTTATGTTATGTGATAACATTTTATTGACACGTTATGTAACATCAATTTATTGTCATGTAACATCAATTTATTGTCATGTAACATGAATTTATTGTCATGTAACATCAATTTATTGTCATGTAACATGAATTTATTGTCATGTTTTGTAGAATCAATTTATTGTCCTTTTTGTAACATAAATTTATTGTCATGTATTGTAACATCAATTTATTTGTCATGTTTTGTAACATCAACTTATTTGTCATGTTTTGTAACATCAATTTATTGTAATATTTTGTAACATCAACTTATTTGTCATGTTTTGTAACATCAATTTATTGTCATGTTTTGTAACATCAATTTATTGTCATTGTTTGTAACATCCATTTATTGTACATCTATGTACTCACCAATATTAACATTTTTAATAATGTGGAAACTATACCCATATAGATCCACATTTACTAACCTACCAGTATTAACATTGACATATATATCCACATTTACTAACCTACCAGTATTAACATTGACATATAGATCCACATTTACTAACCTACCAGTATTAACATTGACACATAGATCCACATTTACTAAATTACCAACATAAACTATTACCATAAAAATACACAGTGACCAAGTCAGCATCACAAGCATAGTCACCAAGTCCATGATGTTGAAAAATTCTCAGCACTGTTTACCAATGTATGAGCTGTATCAACCCAGTGGGCGGTCCATCAGACAGACACGGCTGGTCAGTTGTTTACCCAGACAATAGTCGTTAGGTCCTGTCTAGCACCACCCGCCTACTCCGCCCCCCCCCCCCCCCAACTGTTCTTTCATAAGACGTGGTTCTGTAGAAGCTTTGTTTGTTTAAAAAAAAGAAGAAAAAAAACTGTGTCAATTATGCCAAACTTTTTACTGTTACAACAAGGAGAATCCAGGTGAGATTTTAAACAATAAATTAAGATGTGTGCCGTGTATTGCATTGAAAATGGAGTTCCGTTGAGGGTGTGGGAGAACTGAGATGAAAAGGAAGCCTTTTGGGAAAATGGACAACGGCATGAATTACGTCAAAAACATGTTGGAAGAAGGATCTAATATATATTTTGCTTCTGGTGTGTCCTGCTTCCTATTCAAAACCGCCCCCACGGGCAGAGGCGTAACAACGGCTTGGCATTGGGGCAGTTGCCAAGGGTGCCGGCCCGCGCCTGTTCAAAAGGACGCCGCTAAATCTCTATTTTTTAAATTTTTATTATATAAAAAATAAATTAGCCAAGGGCGCCAAAAACCCAGTTACGCCTCTGCCCACGGGACGTGTGAACTCGGGTGAAAAAAAAATCTTTAAGGGGTCCGACTATTTGCAATCAAGCATGAGCCACTGTTATGGTGTAGGACTGTCAGTAGGACCATTGTTAAAAGGCCAGCAGGTAGGGTGTAGGACTGTCAGTAGGACCATTGTTAAAAGGCCAGCAGGTAGGGTGTAGGACTGTCAGTAGGACCATTGTTAAAAGGCCAGCAGGTAGGGTGTAGGACTGTCAGTAGGACCATTGTTAAAAGGCCAGAAGGTAGGGTGTAGGACTGTCAGTAGGACCATTGTTGAAAGGCCAGCAGGTAGGGTGTAGGACTGTCAGTAGGACCATTGTTGAAAGGCCGGCAGGTAGGGTGTAGGACTGTCAGTAGGACCATTGTTAAAAGGCCGACAAGTAGGTGTAGGACTACCAGTAGGACCATTGTTAAAAGACCGGTAGGTAGTGTGTAGGACTACCAGTAGGACCATTGTTAAAAGGCCGGTAGGTAGTGTGTAGGACTGTCAGTAGGACCCTTGTTAAAAGGCCAGCAGGTAGGGTGTCTGACTGCCAGTAGGACCCTTGTTAAAAGGGCGGCAGGTAGGGTGTAGGACTGTCAGTAGGACCCTTGTTAAAAGGCCGGCAGGTGGGGTATAGGACTTTCTGTAGACCTATTTCTCAAATACCCGGACACGATTTAAAAACTATACACCCGGTTTATCTCTAGTATGTTAATATTACGTCAAAAACATGGTGGAAGAGGAATGGAAACTATTTTGTCAGCACGAATCAGTTTTATAAAAGCAGTCACGATACATGAAGGACTTTGATGGAATATTTATGTGACCTTTTATTGTGAAATTACATACAACGGTCTTAAAACTCAAATTAGATGCAAATATCGGGTTTGTCCTGCGAATTATGAACAGGTATGGCAAACAATGTAACCCGATAGTTGATGTCCATGTGTGTGTGTAAGGAGTGAGGATACTACAATGGCCAGATTTTCTGGTGAGGAAGTAGTCGAGTAGCGCATTCAGTAGTCATTGTTCCGCACCGATGATTGCGTTTCATTGTGCGTCAAGTGTCTTGTGTGTTAATTTTAGTTAACGAACGGTTTTTTACCCGCCTTTAAGGATGTGACGTAATGGGACGTAGTTTTATTGCAACTGTGACGTCGTGTCTCTAGCCGCGCTATTCGTTGGACAGTTGGTGTGAGAACATTGTGGATGAAGGTTGTGCTATATTCTTTTACTTATACCGAGCTGCGTTATATACGTGTTTGATTCATTGCACAGACTGATAGATGACAGATATGTTTCTGTAATGAAGTTTACATTGCTTTTGGAAAAAGAGACTTGTGTTCGATTCGGTGTGGTTATGACGGCTCACGAGTAAAACAATTTGATGAAAGAAACCAACCAATCTTGGATCGCAGCACAAGTGAAAACTTCAGCGACAAGTCTCGCATTCTCTATCACTTCGATCATCTAGATCAGTGGTTCTCAACCTTCCTAATCCCGCGACCCTTTAATTCAGTTCCTCATGTTGTGGTGACCCCCAGCCATAAAATAAGTTTCTTTGCTACTTCACACATATGTTTTTTTAGATGGTCTTAGGCGACCCCTGCGTAAGGGTCATTCGACTCCAAAAGGGGTCGCGCCCACATGTCGAGAACCGCAGATCTAGATTGTAAAACTTAAGAGTTCACAAAGGTTGTTAAAATTGATTCTTGTTGCTTAAAAAAAAAATTAAGTATAAGTATTGTTATTAGTAATAGCAACTAAAATCTTTTTATTTTTATATTAGACATAAAAATAGAGTTAAAATTATTAATCAGGGAATACAAATAATCAAGATGGCCAGTTGTATCTTAGGGATTATTTTCTATCGCTCAATGGGCACACCTACCAATCTTTTAAAACATTTACCTGTTCTCAGAGTCACATGTATAATAAATAAATTACAAATCAAATATTTTCAAAAACAATTATTTACACAAGGAGCCTTTTATTTTCAGTTTCCAACCCGATAGTTTGGAGACATTATCGTGATTAATGAGACGTTAAGACCCGGTGCGTATGGACGTCTGCTCGTCGGTGGAAGTGCTCGCACTTGTCAGTCATCAGATATTCCCTAATAAAGACAAGCATTGAAACATTTCCGATTGATTTAATTGTAAAACAACGTGCGCTTGTCGCAGACAATCAAACAATTAAAACATGGCAGACTTTTGTTTTTAAGCTATTATCTTTGATGGAGCGCATTAATGAATGATTGTTTGGCTACGCCCATGTGACGTCCATCATTTTAAAACGAATTGATTTCACCACAGAAATGGAACAGGGAACTTGATGTATCATTTATGTCATTGTACTGATGTATCATTTCTGTCATTGTACTGATGTATCATTTATGTCATTGTATGTGATGAATCATTTATGTCATTGTACCTGATGTATCATTTATGTCATTGTACTGATGTATCATTTATGTCATTGTACTGATGTATCATTTATGTCATTGTACTGATGTATCATTTATGTCATTGTACTGATGTATCGTTTGTGTCATTGTACTGATGTATCATTTATGTCATTGTACTGATGTATCGTTTATGTCATTGTACTGATGTATCATTTATGTCATTGTACTGATGTATCATTTATGTCATTGTACTGATGTATCGTTTATGTCATTGTACTGATGTATCATTTATGTCATTGTACTGATGTATCATTTATGTCATTGTACTGATGTATCATTTATGTCATTGTACTGATGTATCGTTTATGTCATTGTACTGATGTATCATTTATGTCATTGTACTGATGTATCGTTTATGTCATTGTACTGATGTATCATTTATGTCATTGTACTTGATGTATCATTTATGTCATTGTACTGATGTATCATTTATGTCATTGTACTGATGTATCATTTATGTCATTGTACTGATGTATCGTTTATGTCATTGTACTGATTTATCATTTATGTCATTGTACTGATGTATCATTTATGTCATTGTACTGATGTATCGTTTATGTCATTGTACTGATGTATCATTTATGTCATTGTACTGATGTATCACTTATGTCATTGTATGTGATGTATCGTTCATGTCATTGTACTGATGTATCATTTATGTCATTGTACTGATGTAGCATTTATGTCATTGTACTGATGTATCATTTATGTCATTGTACTGATGTATCATTTATGTCATTGTACTTGATGTATCGTTTGTGTCATTGTACTTGATGTATCATTTATGTCATTGTACTTGATGTATCATTTATGTCATTGTACTTGATGTATCATTTATGTCATTGTACTGATGTATCATTTATGTCATTGTACTGATGTATCATTTATGTCATTGTACTGATGTATTTTATGTCATTGTACTGATGTATCGTTTATGTCATTGTACTGATGTATCATTTATGTCATTGTACTGATGTATCATTTATGTCATTGTATGTGATGTATCGTTCATGTCATTTTACTGATGTATCGTTTATGTCATTGTACTGATGTATCATTTATGTCATTGTACTGATGTATCATTTATGTCATTGTATGTGATGTATCATTTATGTCATTGTATTTGATGTATCGTTTGTGTCATTGTACTTGATGTATCATTTATGTCATTGTACTTGATGTATCATTTATGTCATTGTACTTGATGTATCATTTATGTCATTGTACTGATGTATCATTTATGTCATTGTACTGATGTATCAAATGTATCAGTAGCAACTGATTTTTGGTATGGGAATGGTTTATATCAAACTGAGTGCATGTAAAACCTAATAGACTAAAGATATATATTTAAACCAAATTATGCCACAAATGCCAACCCCATAGCAACAGCCACAAAATTAATCTCCACAACACTACATGCAACCGCTGAACCAATTGTATTTCATTCATCTTCCCTTTAAAAAAACGGGAAAACCTGATTTTCGGGGCTCGTGTGGGATGGCGGGTGGGGCTGAATATTTAACAGAATATTTTTTAATCGGCTACAAGTCTGCGTGCCAAGTTTCAGTTCGATAGAATGACGAGAAGTGGGTCAATTGGCCGTCCGAAGATTTTGACAGAGACACTCAAACAAAAGTGAAGTTACAGGATTTAAAAAGAAAGTTTTTTTTCTGTAAAGCCAAAATACATTTCACCTTCCACTCGATGTCAAAGATGGAGTCATATATTTCTGCTGGACTAAACTTCTAAAGAGCCCTTGGTTTCTGGAGCCACTAACCCAGTCCTGACGAACAACTTGGCCATAAGAAAGCATGATCTGACCTGAGAAAGTGGGTCACAGAATATGGCCCGGAAGGTCAAAAAAGTCACCTTAAGAAGATTGCTGCAATTTGTGACGGAAATAATAATTGTCACGTGGCTGATGTATTTCAGACGGATGTGTGACCGGAAGTAGAAGCAGCATTAACAAAGGGAGGATGTTAAAGTCAGGCATCGCGCCGAGGAATTGATCCGAAGAAAAGGTAATTCCCTGGATTCACGTCACACTCCGCAAACTGATCTAAGATCATCTTGTCTAGAGATGAACTGATCCACGTTCATGAGCTTTAGACTCTCTTTTACACCCAACGCCCCCTACCCCACCCCACACTCCACAACATCGGCCCCTCTCCACTCCCACACTCCACAAAATCGGTCCCCTCTCCACCCCCACACTCCACAAAATCGACCCCCTCTCCACCCCCAAACTCCACAAAATTGACCTCCTCTCCACCCCCACACTCCACAAAATCGGCCCCACCCACAAAATCGGCAACCCTCCCCACCACACACTCCACAACATCGGCCCCCCGTCCCCACCCACACACTCCACAACATCGGCCCCCTCTCCACCCCACACTCCACAACATCGGCCCCCCGTCCCCACCCCACACCCCACAATATCGACCCACTCCCACACTCCACAACATCGGCCCCCTCTCCACCCCACACTCCACAACATCGACCCACTCCCACACTCCACAACATCGGCCCCCTCTCCACCCCACACTCCACAACATCGGCCCCCCGTCCCCACCCCACACCCCATAATATCGACCAACTCCCACACTCCACAACATCGGCCCCCTCTCCACCCCACACTCCACAAAATCGGCCCCCTCCCTGGTTTACATGTCATTGCCCGGAAACAATATGAGTTTAACTCATCATGGCTGATTGATGACAACATTTGCCAATGGCACTTGGAGTCTAAACAGGCCCATTACAGTCCAGCTGAGATGATGTTATTTGAAGCTACTGCGGAATTCTGACGATATGATCTAAAATATCGGATCACCTGAACAGGCATGAAACAAAATCAAAGGAGGGCTAGAATAGTGCACAGTAGTGAGGCAATTATTTGATAGTAAAGAGATAGTGTAGTATCTTTACTTAGTTGGCTTCAAGTGGTAACACCAGCCGTAGTGACGGATTTGTAACAACAGACCTCCAGCTATAACGACGGACCTCCAGCTATAACAACCGACCCCCAGCTGTAACGACGGACCTCTAGCTATAAAACAACCGACCTCTAGCTATAACGACTGACCTTTAGCTATAACGACTGACCTCCGGCTTTAACAACCGACCTCCAGCTATAACGACTGACCTCCGGCTTTAACAACCGACCTCCAGCTATAACGACTGGTCTCCGGCTTTAACAACCGACCTCTAGCTATAACGACTGACCTCCGGCTTTAACAACCGACCTCCAGCTATAACGACTGACCTCCGGCTTTAACAACCGACCTCCAGCTATAACGACTGACCTCCGGCTTTAACAACCGACCTCCAGCTATAACGACTGGTCTCCGGCTTTAACAACCGACCTCCAGCTATAACGACTGACCTCCGGCTTTAACAACCGACCTCCAGCTATAACGACTGACCTCCGGCTTTAACAACCGACCTCCAGCTATAACGACTGACCTCCGGCTTTAACAACCGACCTCCAGCTATAACGACTGACCTCCGGCTTTAACAACCGACCTCCAGCTATAACGACTGACCTCCGGCTTTAACAACCGACCTCCAGCTATAACGACTGACCTCCGGCTTTAACAACCGACCTCCAGCTATAACGACTGACCTCCGGCTTTAACAACCGACCTCCAGCTATAACGACTGACCTCCGGCTTTAACAACCGACCTCCAGCTATAACGACTGACCTCCGGCTTTAACAACCGACCTCCAGCTATAACGACTGGTCTCCGGCTTTAACAACCGACCTCCAGCTATAACGACTGACCTCCGGCTTTAACAACCGACCTCCAGCTATAACGACTGGTCTCCGGCTTTAACAACCGACCTCTAGCTATAACGACTGGTCTCCGGCTTTAACAACCGACCTCCAGCTATAACGACTGGTCTCCGGCTTTAACAACCGACCTCCAGCTATAACGACTGACCTCCGGCTTTAACAACCGACCTCCAGCTATAACGACTGACCTCCGGCTTTAACAACCGACCTCCAGCTATAACGACTGACCTCCGGCTTTAACAACCGACCTCCAGCTATAACGACTGACCTCCGGCTTTAACAACCGACCTCCAGCTATAACGACTGACCTCCGGCTTTAACAACCGACCTCCAGCTATAACGACTGACCTCCGGCTTTAACAACCGACCTCCAGCTATAACGACTGACCTCCGGCTTTAACAACCGACCTCCAGCTATAACGACTGACCTCCGGCTTTAACAACCGACCTCCAGCTATAACGACTGACCTCCGGCTTTAACAACCGACCTCCAGCTATAACGACTGGTCTCCGGCTTTAACAACCGACCTCCAGCTATAACGACTGACCTCCGGCTTTAACAACCGACCTCCAGCTATAACGACTGGTCTCCGGCTTTAACAACCGACCTCTAGCTATAACGACTGGTCTCCGGCTTTAACAACCGACCTCCAGCTATAACGACTGGTCTCCGGCTTTAACAACCGACCTCCAGCTATAACGACTGACCTCCGGCTATGACGACTGGTCTCCGGCTATGACGGCCAACTTGTCGAATTAATTGAGTTTTTTTTCCTTTACATTATTGATGACCTGTGAATGAGTCCAAGTCATTGCTGGTCTCATCCCTCTTCCATTCGTACACCGAATGTGACTTAGTGTCTCTTATTTAATTATCACATCCCAATAACCTCGAACTGAAGATTTTTGTATTGGATCTTTTAATTTGCTGAGGCTTTTTAAGATATTCACTGAACTTTTCGTTTGTATCTTTTTGTTTCTTTCTAATACTAATACATTGTGTACAATTTGTTAGCCGCCCCTCGCTGTTTCTTTCTAATACTAATACATTGTGTACAATTTGTTAGCCGCCCCTCGCTGTTTCTTTCTAATACTAATACATTGTGTACAATTTGTTAGCCGTCCCTCGCTGTTTCTTTCTAATACTAATACATTGTGTACAATTTGTTAGCCGTCCCTCGCTGTTTCTTTCTAATACTAATACATTGTGTACAATTTGTTAGCCGCCCCTCGCTGTTTCTTTCTAATACTAATACATTGTGTACAATTTGTTAGCCGCCCCTCGCTGTTTCTTTCTAATACTAATACATTGTGTACAATTTGTTAGCCGTCCCTCGCTGTTTCTTTCTAATACTAATACATTGTGTACAATTTGTTAGCCGTCCCTCGCTGTTTCTTTCTAATACTAATACATTGTGTACAATTTGTTAGCCGTCCCTCGCTGTTTCTTTCTAATACTAATACATTGTGTACAATTTGTTAGCCGTCCCTCGCTGTTTCTTTCTAATACTAATACATTGTGTACAATTTGTTAGCCGCCCCTCGCTGTTTCTTTCTAATACTAATACATTGTGTACAATTTGTTAGCCGTCCCTCGCTGTTTCTTTCTAATACTAATACATTGTGTACAATTTGTTAGCCGTCCCTCGCTGTTTCTTTCTAATACTAATACATTGTGTACAATTTGTTAGCCGTCCCTCGCTGTTTCTTTCTAATAATAATACATTGTGTACAATTTGTTAGCCGTCCCTCGCTGTTTCTTTCTAATACTAATACATTGTATACAATTTGTTAGCCGTCCCTCGCTGTTTCTTTCTAATACTAATACATTGTATACAATTTGTTAGCCGTCCCTCGCTGTTTCTTTCTAATACTAATACATTGTATACAATTTGTTAGCCGTCCCTCGCTGTTTCTTTCTAATACTAATACATTGTATACAATTTGTTAGCCGTCCCTCGCTGTTTCTTTCTAATACTAATACATTGTATACACTTTGTTAGCCGTCCCTCGCTGGCGCAAATGACCAAGGCATTGCTCTACTTAAATAGTATTTTGTTTTAAGTAGCGGAGAGTCGCTCAATTCTTTAGTCTCACTCTCTCCTCCTTGCCTATTTGATCCCATGGCAAGGCTTAGTCAAGACGAGGAAATAGACCAGGATGCGGTAGATGGCCAGCAATGTGCGTGCGTGTGTGTGTGTGTGTGTGTGTTATACTGTGCTCTTTATTCGCTCTACGCCGCAGGAGTTTTCGTGAGATTTCTTTGTGTCAAGGTCATACCACGTACGGGACTCCATCTCCGAGCTTGATGCCAGAGGTCGCATTCTGTTAGATGAACAGCCATCTAAGGTTAACGCGGGGTATATATTGCAGTACATAACTTGCACTTTGTCCGACATGTAAAGAGCATTACGCTTTGACATAGATTTACGATTTATGAATTAAAGCCATTATATTTTGTTACAGTAATATTAGCTTGTTATTGTTATGGTGGCACCACGAAAAAAAATAACAACATTGCCTCATGTATTGCTTGTCAGTTTCAATGTTCACATTCATCTAAAGTGAACGGACTAGACATACGAGGATTTCTTCAAGAAAAGCCAAGCGGAGCCATACAAACGAGTAGAGAAATATTTTTCAGCCCAAACAGTCACAGCTAAACCAAAACAAAAAAAGTTTATAGGACATCACACAAGTAAGACATAGTAGCTAAATTACCCAGTAACTGCATAATTTATGAGCAGTGGATCGTTAGTTGTCAGACCATGGACATCCCCCCACCCCAACTTCACGTGTAGTCTGTCCTACAAATTAATTAATGTTGTTTAAGGTTTGAGGATTGTTGAAATGGATTATTTCCCCCCATCCATGCTGCCATGTTGCCATGAAGCCCCCAATGAATCCGAGGATCTCAGGTTATAAAGTCATGTAAATGAAACATTAGAGCAAAGTTAATTATACGTTTGGTTCTGCTCAAGTCACTCAGCCCGTACATCACGATTCTATTGGATTACCAGGCAACTACTACATCGATGGCCATGTTTTATTCACAAGGCAAACATACACGAGAAATCACAATCTATTGGTTGAGTTGGCTGTGTTCTAGCACTGATTTATTGGTTGAGTTGGCTGTGTTCTAGCACTGATTTATTGGTTGAGTTGGCTGTGTTCTAGCACTGATTTATTGGTTGGGTTGGCTGTGTTCTAGCACTGATTTATTGGTTGAGTTGGCTGTGTTCTAGCACTGATTTACTGGTTGAGTTGGCTGTGTGCTAGCACTGATTTATTGGTTGAGTTGGCTGTGTTCTAGCACTGATTTACTGGTTGAGTTGGCTGTGTTCTAGCACTGATTTATTGGTTGAGTTGGCTGTGTTCTAGCACTGATTTACTGGTTGAGTTGGCTGTGTTCTAGCACTGATTTATTGGTTGAGTTGGCTGTGTTCTAGCACTGATTTACTGGTTGAGTTGGCTGTGTTCTAGCACTGATTTATGGGTTGAGTGTGCTGTGTTCTAGCACTGATTTATTGGTTGAGTTGGTTGTGTTTTAGCACTGATTTATTGGTTGAGTTGGTTGTGTTTTAGCACTGATTTATTGGTTGAGTTGGCTGTGTTATAGCACTGATTTATTGGTTGAGTGTGCTGTGTGCTAGCACTGATGTATTGGTTGAGTTAGCTGTGTTCTAGCACTGATTTATTGGTTGAGTTTTTAGTTATTATCTGTGTGTGATTATTGTTTTTTGTCTTGCCGCAAGTATTTCAACTATTTCTTGGAAGCTTTGCTCATTACACAACAGCATCATGTTATATTGCATGTGTTTTGTCCCATTCGCCTAATATCTTTATAATTATATCAATTTTTACCCGTTTTTTGGACCATCAAGACGGTTACAATGAAGATACACGCCTTGGGTATGAATAATAGTAAGAATGAGATTATTTAAAAGTATACTGCTATGAATTTAATAGATAATACCAGCTTTTTACCAGCCTTTGTTGATTTCATTTCAATTTCAGTTTTATAATTAAACAAGCTGTAAAAACTCCCCAAGTAATATCGAGCCATATGGATGGGGCTAAGAATGTGACAGAACACGCATACAAGCAACCCACTTTATAGGACAGAACACGCATACAAGCAACCCACTTTATAGGACAGAACACGCATACAAGCAACCCACTTTATAGGACAGAACACGCATACAAGCAACCCACTTTATAGGACTCACATCCATCACTCAAGACTCGCAACCACACATTTTTTCAAGGCCCTGAACTATGTAAATATTCTAATGAGCAACCCCATATAAAAAAATTTTGATTGGGGGTGGGGGATTTGGGCTGAAAACTCGATATAATGTGTTGTCATCGGCAACGAGTCAATGCGCTAAGCTTCAGCTCGATAGGTTGATTGGAAGTGGGTCAGTTAGCCATCCTAAGATTTTGTCCGCCAGACAGCCAGCCACGAACAAAAGGGAATTTGACACAAAGAATTCAAGATTTACATTTTCCCAACAAAAAAAAAACATAACAGCATGCTTAGCATTTCGACAATTTTGATCAATGGTTGTTACATGCACTGAGCGTGTTGCATCATGGGTTCTCAAACGATGTTTGCGACCGCCTCCATAAAACTATACCCACTGAAGAATAAGTCCAATGAGCACTGTCTTCAGCACATGAATAGGCTTTTCCTCTACTAAGCCAACTGTCTCATTATCTTATTAAATTGACAAATTTTGAATGTTCTATCTCACATTTTCAAAATGTGGCATCATTTTTGCCTTAAAAAAATGGAAACATAGTCTCTGTGTTTTAAAACCCATTTTGAGAGCCATTGATCAATGGCGGCATCAATAATATTTTTTATATCCGTTTTTGAGCATTCTTTTATTGCACATCAACTCAAAGGGGGACGCCTCTGTACCTGTCATTGACAACACCTCTCTTTCTGCCATAGGCAACACCTCTGTACACACGAGAAACACCTCTGAATGTTCCAGTTTGATGGCAGTTTTAAAGCTCTGACATGCAGGCCCCTACTCATCAATAATTAACGCTCACAGTTGTTCTAATTAGTGGAGTGAGGACTGCCCCGCCTCCCCAGCCCACCGCCCCATTGTCTCACAAGCTGTTCGCACGTGTATTTCTCTCACGGGACCAACCGGTGAGGAATACATGGATAAAGAGAGTGGCTTTATACCCGGACATAGCTATAAAAATATTCAAGAGTATGACGTCACGAAAGTCACTATAATCATTACTGTTAAAAATAGACGCCTAACGGTCAAGATGTTATGAGCAGCGGTCAGGGCCCACTGTCTACTTTCTCATTTATTGATGTTTGATGGACAAAAATATGAATCAAGGATTGAATGAGCTATGTGTGTTCATGTCAGTTGATAAAAATGAATGTGATAGTGAGTATGTTTCGATAGCACCTCCCCCCTCCCCCGACCCACTCACCAAATACCCAAAAATCAAAAGCATTTTCCCCATCAGCAACCCCATCAGCAACCTCATCAGCAACCCCATCAGCAACCTCATCAGCAACCCCATCAGCAACCTCATCAGCAACCTCATCAGCAACCCCATCAGCAACCTCATCAGCAACCACATCAGCAACCTCATCAGCAACCCCATCAGCAACCTCATCAGCAACCCCATCAGCGACCTCATCAGCAACCCCATCAGCAACCTCATCAGCAACCCCATCAGCAACCTCATCAGCAACCCCATCAGCAACCTCATCAGCAACCCCATCCTCAAAATGAAAACAACACCAAACAACAACACCAAACAACCACCCACCAAACAACCCACCAAACAACCCCTCAAGAAACCCATCCAACAAGCCACCAAACAACCCATCAAACAACCCACCCAACAAGCCAACAAACAACCCACCCAACAAGCCACCCAACAAGCCAACAAACAACCCATCAAACAACCCACCCAACAAGCCAACAAACAACCCACCAAACAACCCAACAAACAACCCATCAAACCACCAAATAACCCATCAAACAACCCACCCAACAAGCCAACAAACAACCCAACAAACAACCCACCCAACAAACCACCAAACAACCCACCAAAAAGCCACCAAACAACCCACCAAAAAGCCACCAAACAACCCACCAAAAAGCCACCAAACAACCCACCAAAAAGCCACCAAACAACCCACCAAACAACCCCTCAAGAAACCCACCCAACAAGCCAACAAACAACCCATCAAACAAACCACCCAACAAGCCAACAAACAACCCATCAAACAACCCACCCAACAAGCCAACAAACAACCCACCAAACAACCCATCAAACAACCCATCAAACCACCAAATAACCCATCAAACAACCCACCCAACAAGCCAACAAACAACCCAACAAACAACCCGCCCAACAAACCACCAAACAACCCACCAAAAAGCCACCAAACAACCCACCAAAAAGCCACCAAACAACCCACCAAAAAGCCATCAAACAACCCACCAAACACCCACAAAACAACCCACCCAACAAATCACCAAACAACCAATCAAACAACCCACCAAACACCCATCAAACAAGCCACCCAACAACCCACCAAACAACCCTTCCAACAACCCACCCAACAAGCCAACAAACAACCCACCAAACAACCCAACAAACAAGTCCAGCTTAAGCAACATCAGACCTTGATAGCTATAATTAGATTTAACCAGAGCCAACTTGCATAATTTATGTAAAATCGTTTGCATTTTCAAAATAGAATCGTTGAATGCAATTTCCATCAATAAATGTTGATTGGACTTTTCAAATGCCGTCTGTAAAGGGACTTTGATTACCGTATATAATTTATTGAATGTACTTTCCAAATAATCATACATTATTGGACTTTCCATATAAATAATAAATTATTGGACTTTCCATATACTCATAAATTATTGAACTTTTAATTTAATCATAAATTATTGGACTTTCAATATAATCATTAATGATTGGACTTTCTATGTAATCATAAATGATTTGTTTTTCCATGTAATCATACATGATAGGACTTTCAACATAATCATAAATGATTGGAACTTCTATGTAATCATAAATGATTGTAATTTCTATGTAATCATAAATGATTGGACTTTATATAGACAATTGTATGTGTGTTGACTTTCTGAAAACCATGATTAAATGAAAATAAATATGAGTAAATAAAGCCATCTAGCAACATTGACAGAATGAAAACAAACACGAGTAAATAAAGCTATCTGGCAACATTGAAAGAATGAAAACAAACACGAGTAAATAAAGCCATCTAGCAATAGTGAAAGAATCGAACGTAAAAAAGACGTTTCTCACTTTGAACTCCAAAAGGAAGACAGCTTCAGGACCCTCCCTCCCCCTCCCACATCGTCATCCCACTCATTAGCATGCACGTCTGATTAGCTGCGGATTATCGGGGGCACGTGACAAGGACACGAGCAATTTCCCCCTGGCTTTAAGATGATCTCTTTCCGTTTCACAAAATACGGGTCATGGGGAAAATATTGGGTTTCAAGTGTAGCCTTGCAATTGGCTCGTAAATTCTGGGCTCGCAGAGAGATGCTGTATCAGGGAGTATCTATTGAAATGCTCGGTAAACAAGGCACATCCCTATCAGGGAGTATCTATTGAAATGCTCGTGCACTAGGCACATCCCTATCAGGGAGTATGTATTGAAATGGTCGGTGCACAAGGCACATCCCTATCAGGGAGTATCTATTGAAATGCTCGTGCACAAGGCACATCCCTATCAGGAAGTATCTATTGAAATGCTCGGTGCACAAGGCACATCCCTATCAGGGAGTATCTATTGAAATGCTCGTGCACAAGGCACATCGCTATCAGGGAGTATCTATTGAAATGCTCGGTGAACAAGGCACATCCCTATCAGGGAGTATCTATTGAAATGCTCGTGCACAAGGCACATCCCTATCAGGGAGTATGTATTGAAATGCTCGGTGCACAAGGCATATCCCTATCAGGGAGTATCTATTGAAATGCTCGTGCACAAGGCACATCCCTATCAGGAAGTATCTATTGAAATGCTCGGTGCACAAGGCACATCCCTATCAGGGAGTATCTATTGAAATGCTCGTGCTCAAGGCACATCCCTATCAGGGAGTATCTATTGAAATGCTCGGTGAACAAGGCACATCCCTATCAGGGAGTATCTATTGAAATGCTCGGTGCACAAGGCACATCCCTATCAGGGAGTATCCATTGTCTTCAGCCTTCTTTATGTTATTACGTGTTAAGACGTTGGCAGGAGGGCGCAATGAAGTCTGAATGACAAATGAGAGTTATAGGAATGTATATTTGCTCAAAATCTTTCAAATTAACTGTTGATTTTTTACTAACATTCTGTGATGCTCAAAATTTAATATTATTGTTTCCGTTTTCAAATGAAGAGGCGTTAAAAATCGACTCTAACAGAGATGTGTATAGATGCAACGACTCTAACAGAGATGTGTATAGATGCAACGACTCTACAGAGATGTAATTATATGTAACGATTCTAACAGAGATGTGTATAGATGCAACGACTCTAACAGAGATGTGTATAATGCAACGACTCTAACAGAGATGTGTATAGATGAAACGACTCTATCAGAGATGTGTATAGAGGCAACGACTCTAACAGAGATGTGTATAGATGCAACGACTCTAACAGAGATGTGTTTAGATGCAACGACTATGAAAGAGATGTGTATAGATGCAACGACTCTAAAAGAGATTTGTATAGATGCAACGACTCCAACAGAGATGTGTATAGATGCAACGACTCCAACAGAGATGTGTATAGATGCAACGACTCTAACAGAGATGTGCATAGATGCAACGACTACAGCCTACCGACCCAAAACTAAAAACGCTTTAGGGCCCTAAAGTGGGTTCACGACCCATCTTCAGAACACGGGTTACAGAAGATGAGAGGCCCGAAAGAAAGGAGAACCCCCATAAAGAAACACGACTGTCAGAAACCTTTGATGTAAAACCTTTTCACTAAATAATGACTATCATCTTATGTGCTTACAGTCTTACAGAAATGATAGGTTCCTCAACCTAATAAACTCTAAGTGAAATCTACGATACTGCCTGTGTTGTGTCTTGGATCGTTACTGCTGTCTATTTCCAATTAATAATAATTAAGGCTATTTAACTTATATTTAGAAGTGGGATATTCTTGACAGCCAGATAAATCAATTTATTGGAATTTTCCTACCCCGTACCCTCTCCAGCCCATAGACACTCAATACCTTGTTCCCTCTCCAGCCCATAGACACTCAATAACCTGTTCACTCTCCAGCGTCTAGACACTCAATACCCTGTTCACTCTCCAGCGCCTAGACACTCAATACCCTGTTCCCTCACCAGTGCCTAGGCACTCAATACCTTGTTCCCTCTCCAGCGCCTAGACACTCAATAACCTGTTCACTCTCCAGCGTCTAGACACTCAATACCCTGTTTACTCTCCAGCGCCTAGGCACTCAATACCCTGTTCCACATCCAGCGCCTAGACACTCAATACCCTGTTCCCCATCCAGCGCCTAGACACTCAATACCCTGTTCCCCATCCAGCGCCTATACACTCAATACCCTGTTCCCTCACCAGCCCATAGACACTCAATACCCTGTTCCATCTCCAGCCCCTAGACACTCAATACCCTGTTCCCTCACCAGCCCATAGACACTCAATACCCTGTTCCATCTCCAGCCCCTAGACACTCAATACCCTGTTCCATCTCCAGCCCCTAGACACTCAATACCCTGTTCCTTCACCAGCACATAGACACTCAATACCCTGTTCCATCTCCAGCCCATAGACACTCAATACTCTGTTCCATCTCCAGCCCCTAGACACTCAATACCCTTTCCTTCACCAGCCCATAGACACTCAATACCCTGTTCACTCTTCAGCGCCTAGACACTCAGTATCCCGTTTAATCTCAACCCCATTTGATCAGCTTCATACTGGAATTTGAGATTTTCATGCCTCCTCGCCAATCACCCCCTTTTCCCCTGGACACTCAATACCCAGTAAATCTTGGTCAGCTTCATTCTTAGTTAATCTTGACCAATAAGATCAACTACATATCTGAATGGTCATATTCCCCTATCACCACCCCCACACTAAGTGGCAACGATTTTTTCCCAACCTACATTGCGATTTTTCCCCAACCTACATGGTGATTTTTCCCCCAACCTACATATCGCTGTTTCCCCGACCTACATGGCAATATTTTCCTTGCCGTACATAGCTATTTTCCCCACCCTACATGGCAATATTTGCCCGCCCTACATCGCGATGTTTTCAAGCCACAATAATCATCTAAAAGCGTCTTTATGACGATTTCCGCCACCGTGGCACGCCGCCCTCGTGGCCAATATTCCAATTTCAGGCAGTTCCCCGGAGAGTTATTACTGGGCTGTTCCTGGGCTGGGGGGAAATCTATAAAATAGATAACATATTCTCGGTCCCATTTCTTCTTAGTCCATACGTGTCACGTGATTGGAAGATCTATAGATTGCATTAGCTCATTAACCGTGACCTAGTACTCGTTAGAATTGTACCAGGTAGAGATGTATCAGTTATAATGGACTTCGATGAGTCCCTTCCTTGTTTTGTCACGTGATATGAGTAAGCCTTCGGTAGGCTGTCTGCTACACATAACAACACATAACAACAGATAACAGCTAATCAGCCATTATCATTAATTTTAAAGCCAAATGTTTGTATCCATCAGCGCTTCCCCATGTGTTAATTAAAAATTTTACTTTTCAAAATACTCTTGAATACACTTGTTTTTTAAATGAAATTCAGAAATGTGACAATAATTATAATTCAGTTATGATTAAAGGAAAAAAGTTGTGAGCGACTAGTGCGTTGCAGACACCCTCCCGGAAGTCCTACTCGTACTTACTCTTATCACATGATAAAACAATCGACTCGTCGTAGTCCATTGCATATTGTTATGGCCGTATCAGCTATATTTGTACTAGTTATAAAGTATTTATAACTGATCCATTTGCAGTGTTCATATTTACATGTCAGTCATTTTTGTATCTGCTATCCAAAGCTCGGTGTAACTATGTGTGTTTTTTATATTATTATAACTATTAGTGGTTTTATAGGGCGTGGCACCCCAGCCTAGGGCGTGGCACCCCAGCCTAGGGCGTGGCACCCCAGCCTAGGGTGTTGCACTCCAGCCTAGGGCGTGACACCCCAGCCTACGGCATGGCACCCCAGCCTAGGGCGTGGCACCCCAGCCTAGGGCGTGGCACCCCAGCCTAGGGCGTGGCATCCCAGCCTAGGGCGTGGTTCCCCAGCCTAGGGCGTGGCACCCCAGCCTAGGGCTGGGCTCACCCCACAGTACATAAAATTTAACAAACATAAACATGAAATAAAAAAATTAATTAACATACATTAATTAAATAAAACAAAACAAATCTATATTTACATGTCAAGCCGTGGACGTCACCCAGCAGCATCGTTTATCGGTCCCGAGGGGGGGGGGGGAATCAGTCAGGATAGCAGAGTTTAAAGAGATGTGTTTTGAGTGCAGTTTTGAAGGCTGTAATGTTCGTTATAGTGCGGTGTTTGTGGGTTTGTGATAGATCACAAGAGAACCAAGGAATGGATTGCAACCAAATTTGACCTGATCATTCCCCCTGACCCCATAGATGGTTCCTGGAAAGTATTGTCATACTGACTTATCCCAAAAAGCTGTATTTCCAAAAAAAAAAAAAAAAATTATCGTAAAACTTAGAGGGTAATGAGTTCAAACAAAATTATTTTGAAATGGCTTTGAGTGACGTTCACGTTAAGTTATTTTTGGTGCACGTATTTTCAATAATCCTTTACTCAGAACTGTGCGCCTTTTTGTGTTTAGATTTTTAGTATTGAGATAATGATTAAGATTAATTTAGTTATTAGTTATTCTTTTAAGTAATTGTATCTTTCTTGAAGTTTGTAACGGTCGATTTTTAAAAACCAGTTTTAAGCTGCCTACAATGCAAGCTTCTGTGTATAGTGTTGCATCCTGGTCAAAGCTGATAAACATACCTTTGATTGATTGATTGGAGTACTTATATAGCGATCATTTCCATGCTATGATAGCATGCTCACGGCGCTCCGATGTGCGAAAATTTTCGAGAGGTCTCACTGCTGCCTGTTATGCGCACGTCGACTCTGAACATAAAGAGACAGAATCCAAAATGTCTTGTGTAATATAGGCCGTTTTCTAATTAATAATAAACATCACCATATTTTTATGCCATTGGGGGTTTTGAAACTAAATTTAATGGGACATTTGTTAAAATAAAGTTTGTTCAATGTGCAACCGAATATACGCCATGCTAGAAAGCATTAGAGATGACGACCAAGTTATGGAATATTTTACCTCCATCTTTGAGGAGTACTGACAAGGACAGAAAATCATTTAGGAAACATTTAAAGACGTTTTTGTTTAATAGATTTGATGACACCAGAGCGCAGTGAGCATGCTAAAGTAGCACGGATACCAGCGCTATAGAAGTATCAAATCAATCAATCAATCAATCACCAATATAAGTTTAAAGGCAACCCAGGATCTTTTCAAAATCCTTCAGATAGATAATAGGATAAATGGGTGAAAATGATCTTGAATCTGAATTATCTTTATAGTGCCCCTATTTTAGGCACAACTAACATGACCAAAACTGGGATTCACATTGGATTTCAATTGATAAACCACCATAAATTTGATATTGGTGAATAACCTTTTTGTTAATAAGACATGTTTCCTACTACAAACCGGAGCAAAGTCGGTTATACTGGCTAGTCAGTTATATTTGTACAAGTTATATTTGCACCATTTATATTAGAATGTGCTATATTTGTATCACTTAGTTTTGTGCCAATAATATATACCAGCTTGTGTTATTGGTCTCTCTTCTGCTGACTAGATGTTCATTCTCAAACTCTTCCCCCTAGCCTTTTTCTGATTTCCATACTCAAACTCTTCCCCTAGCCTTTTTTGATTTCCATACTCAAACTTTTCCCTTAGCCTTTATCTGATTTCCATACTCAAACTCTTCCCCTAGCTTTTATCTGATTTCCATACTCAAACTCTCCCCCCCCCCCCAGCCTTTATCCGATGTCCATACTCAAACTACTCCCCCCCCAGCCTTTATCTGATGTCCATACTCAAACTCCCCCCTCCCCCAGCCTTTATCTGATGTCCATACTCAAATTATCTCTACTTAGATGGCAACTCATCTAAGAAAAGGCAAACTCTGAAACCAAACCAGGAAATGGAGTCCCGTAGCCGGCATGACTTAATGAAAATTCTGACAAGTCTTGCGATGTGCCACACAAATAGACTACAGTGAGACACAAGAAACACTGCAGGTCATTCACGGCATCCTGATCTATTTCCAGTCACTTGACTAAGTCTTGCCATTAGAACAAATAGACAGGGACGAGAGAATGCGACTTACGAATTGAGAAGCTGTCCCTCACTATAAACAAATACAGCCCAAGACAAGGCTACTCCAGCTGAAGTCTTGGTCATCTCCGCATGCGCAGGACGAACTTTACATACAAAGATCCCATATGTATAATTACTGGTCTTTCTCATACAAACCACATCTGACATCTATCACCCCGCCTAAACTGACCACCCATCCCACACACAGCTCCTAATTAAATACAAAATTAGCTTTCTGAACAAGGACACGTGACCAGGGAGCTAAGCTCATGAGAAATAAAGGGGGGAACAATCTCGTCACCTGTCAGACGTGTCTTCCGTTTTCTTATTTCCACTCCCTCTCCCCCACCGCCACCCCTTTCATTCCCCACTCACCGCCACGTAGGAGAACAAGACCTAAAAAATAACACGTGTAAATAATTGAGCCGGCCCCGTCATTGGGCTCTACTGATTTTTAGATTAGGACCTCGTCAAGACAGAACGAATAAATGTAACATCTTTTCTTGTGATGACGTGAACATGACGTCACTTTAAGCAACATTAAGTTTAAACATCTCCTTTGAAACTCAAATCGTGAATTGAAGTTCAATTTGAAGCTGTTATTCATGCCTCAAATGCGATGGAAAAGAAACGATATTTTTTGTTTTTGTCTTTCTAGTTGATAATTTAATGTCTTTTAAATGTGGATGTTAAAAAAAATGCTACGAAATTAATCATGACTACATTCATACAAAACAAGATCTTGTGTTAGATGAGATTATAAAGATCTTGTGTTAGATGAAATTATAAAGATCTTGTGTTAAATGAGATTATGAAGATATTGTGTTAGGTGATATCATAAAGATCTTGTGTTAGATGAGATTATAAAGATATTGTGTTAGATGAAATTATAAAGATCTTGTGTTAAATGAGATTATAAAGATCTTGTGTTAGATGATATTATAAAGATATTGTGTTAGATGAGATTATAAAGATCTTGTGTTAGATAAGATTATAAAGATCTTGTGTTAGATGAGATTATAAAGATCTCGTGTTAAGATGAGATTATAAAGATCTTGTGTTAGATGAGATTATAAAGATCTTGTGTTAGATAAAATTATAAAGATCTTGTGTTAGATGAGATTATAAAGATCTTGTGCTAGATGAGATTATAAAGATCTTGTGCTAGATGATATTATAAAGATCTTGTGTTAAGATGATATTATAAAGATCTTGTGTTAGATGAGATTATAAAGATCTTGTGTTAGATGAGATTATAAAGATCTTGTGTTAGATGAGATTATAAAGATCTTGTGTTAGATGAGATCATAATGATCTTGAAATATTGAGGATTTTAGAGATTAGAAAATAGATGAAACGAGGAGTAGAAAAATGATAGAGAAAATGGACAGTGGGAATATACAAGACAAAGATCAATAATGTACGAATTAAAAGGGAGATGCGCCAAGCCTCAACTGTACACAATAAATTGTAGGACACTTATCTAGAGAGGTTTGACGCTGACAGAGTCATGGTAAGAGCGAGGTATCTAGAGAGGTTTGACGCTGACAGAGTCATGGTAAGAGCGAGGTATCTAGAGAGGTTTGACGCTGACAGAGTCATGGTAAGAGCGAGGTATCTAGAGAGGTTTGACGCTGACAGAGTCATGGTAAGAGCGAGGTATCTAGAGAGGTTTGACGCTGACAGAGTCATGGTAAGAGCGAGGTATCTAGAGAGGTTTGACGCTGACAGAGTCATGGTAAGAGCGAGGTATCTAGAGAGGCTTGACGCTGACAGAGCCATGGTAAGAGCGAGGTATCTTGAGAGGTTTGACGCTGAAAGAGTCATGGTAAGAGCGAGGTATCTAGAGAGGTTTGACGCTGACAGAGTCATGGTAAGAGCGAGATATCTAGAGAGGTTTGACGTTGACAGAGCCATGGTAAGAGCGAGGTATCTAGAGAAGTTTGACGCTGACAGAGCCATGGTAAGAGCGAGGTATGAAGAGAATTTCCACATGGACTGGATACATGGTAGGAGAGAAGTATGTAGAGAGGTTGGACATAGACGGCTACATGGAAGAAGAGAAGTATGTAGAGAGGTTGGACACAGACAGATCCATGGTAGGCGGGGCTTAATAAATGAGTTAAAAGCGACTTGGGTCAGAGTTCAAAGTAACGATAGTCTCAGCTCATTTTAGTGCAGTCGAGTGATCGATTCTATTAGAACAAATGATGGTATCGACACAAATACGATGGTATCGACACAAATTATATGGTGTCGAAACAAATACGATGGTATCGAAACAAATGCGATGGTATCGACACAAATGCGATGGTATCGACACAGTTAAACAAAGAAATGCTGTAATTCATTTATCCAAGCATGTAATCGACCCTTAATTCCCCCCCCCCCAAATGTCCGAGAAGTGGACGGTGAAACTAAGCTGCTATCATTCCTTCGGGTCAAAGAAAGTGGATGTATTTTGTGTATCCAGCCGACCATCTAGACACATCTCGCCTTTATGGTCAAGGGGGTTTGGGTGTATTGATGTTTAGGAGGGCGTTGAATATTAGTGGCAGTGGGCGTGTGTGGGCGATGGTACGCAAATAGTGATGGTGTCCTAATATCATATACCCATAACAGCCCAGTAGGAAACATGCTATTGGCTATTTTTAACTTTGTTCATGATAAAGTTATATATTATATGGACTGAACAACTTATTAAAAAAAATATATTGGAATGCCTAACTGGTATTATTTTATGGGGGAATTACCTGTACGTGGAACCCACATGTTTTCAAATATCAGTGTCTTTGTTTGTTTCTTTTGATAGTGTATTATATTAGTGTATTATTTGTAATAATTTATGTACGAATGTCCTAATGATTTTATTAGAATGTCCCCCCCCCCCCCCCGCTTTAACCGTTAAGAAACGCCCCATGGTCCTGTTTTAGGAATGACCTACTATTTTTGTTTTCTAAATGTTCTAATAATTTCATTTTTCAAACGTTTTTGTGATGCTGTTTTTGAAATGTCCCGCTGATGCTATTTTGGAATGTTCTTCTGATGCTATTTTGGAATGTTCTTCTGGTGTTATTTTGGAATGTTCTTCTGGTGTTATTTGGAATGTTCTTCTGGTGTAATTTTGGAATGTTCTTCTGGTGTTATTTTGGAATGTTCTTCTGATGCTATTTTGGAATGTTCTTCTGGTGTTATTTTGGAATGTTCTTCTGGTGTTATTTTGGAATGTCCTTCTGGTGTTATTTTGGAATGTTCTTCTGATGTTATTTTGGAATGTCCTATTGTTGTTAGTTTGGAATGTCCTAACGGTGTTATTTTCGGACAGATACAAACTCATAAATCATGGCCCGGGACTGTGACAAACAAAGAAATATCCGAAGTGTGAATGAAATGTGGAAGAGTGCTTCCATAAAAACGATTGTTCAGGACACGTAGAGGGCGTTACAGTGACCCCATTGAATTGTTTCAGTTTTACATTGAATCACTAAAATATAAATGAAGAGAAATAAAACACATCCAAGGTGGAACTACCCTGGAAAGCCGGGTGATAATAAGATTCTAAATTGGTATTTCGGGCTGTAAGACTTTACATTACCGACTAACGTCTGGTACTTCTGGCTTTTATTATTAGACGCACCGTGACTCTGATTTCAATGCTCAGTTGACACAATCAAATTTTCGTCAATTTGGCTTAAAATTAGCGTCACATTTTGGCAAATTTATTTTTGAACGCACTTTTTAGTGTGAACTAAGCATTACTCGTGTGTGTATCCATAGTGTGTATCCACATTGTGTATCCACAGTGTGGCATCTGTGGTTTGAGTCATCAACCACTGGTTGCAAACTTAATTTTAGAGCCATGTTCTAGTGTCAATGTCATTATCAGAACATGTTTAGCCCTTCTTGCTTGGGCCCTAAATAAACATTTTGGCTGTTGGGTCCCATTACAAACATAGCCTGCCCAATCACGCTATTCACGAGTTTGCCGTTTTCCTAATGAACATCAAATAGCAAATAAACAAGACACAGCTCCACGCAAATCAAGTTCCCTTTCCGATTGCGACCCGACATCAAATACAGCTTGGCATGTGATCTCTTTGTTTGAGCCACCACTGCCCGCCCCACCGTCCACAAGGGGGGGCCAAATGACCCTTTGATGTTGTGGGCGCAACATGACTTTTAGGAGCGGTAAAGTGAAAGATGGAAATGCTTTGTCCAAACATCACAATTGTTCGTTAATCCCATAAAATGGATTCACCCAACAAGGGCAACTTTCACAAACGGACAGTTTTGCATCAAAGGTTCTCACACAAGTAAATTGGGACTTGAGGAGTAATTAAGTAACTTAAGAGAAGGCCAATTTAACTAATCAATCTGAAACACGGAAAAGGGATATTTTTCTGTGGATTTCAGATACATAAGATAGAAAAAAACTTAATTAAAAAAAAACAAAAAAAAAAACTTATCTTTAAATGCCACCATAGCAGCCTTCGTGTTTAACATTAAAAAACCCAACGACCTTATAGAGCTGATGTGCGGTGTAAACGTTTAACGAATATTCCCTTTGTCGTAATATTTGTTGAATGTTTTACACTTGGAAGGAGCTGTTAAGATATTTTAATAAAAAAAATGAAACTGGGTCGAAAAGAAAATACAAATGTCCGGGGATGTAACTAGAATAATATTGGAACATAAGATCATATTTCGTGCATTCATGAATCTATATGCCTGGTATGTTGAGAAGCGAGGTCTTAGAGAATTATTTTAATCAATGAGATAACTTTCGGTTTTTTCATAGGTACCAAGTGAATTCATGGACCTGAAATTTGATAACTTTCTGTTATTTCATAGGTACCATGTGATTTCATTGACCTGAAATTTGAAGGTAATATTAACCCAATGTAAAAAAAACAAATGAAAATAACAAACAAACAAACAAACAAACCCACACATCAAAAAAAAATCATTTGCATCAAAATCTAGCCGCCACATATGTGCACCTGGGCAACACACCGGTCTACAACCGATGACACTGAAGTATTTTGACTGTTGTTGTGGCATCCTTTGTTAGTTTAAAGATTTTTCATCTCGCTTCACGTCAGGAAAGATTTTAAACTTCAACTATTTATTTGGTTGAGCGATATAATGGAAGGTTTCTATTCAGCCGCAGTGCCGAGATTTAAAAAACAACAACAACAAAACAAAAACACAAAAACAACTCAACAAAACCAACACAAGACAATCCACGAAATGAAACGTTCGTACGATCCCCAAACACTGACAAACATATTTTAAGGTTTGCGTTAATTTACAGCAACACTAGAAAGCGGCATGTTGTCTGTTTGAATGCTCGTTCTGCAATCAACTCCGTGCTTCTGTGACATGGCAGGGAACACACTCCGGCCTCGAGCCAGGGCATTGGAATTTGAGAGAGGGAAGTACTCGAGAAACTGAAGTGCCTACAGTGAACGTATTGGAAACACCCACGGAGATGGCAGTGAATTGATTCGTGATTGGGTGAGGACATTAGCACACGAGACTTCTAGCGAGGGGATTTGGTTTGGCAATATTCCTACTTCCAGGAAAAAAAAGTTTGTTTGTAGTGTGTGTGTGTTTGTGTTGTGGGGTTGGGCGTGGGTGTGTATGTGGGATAAAAAAATGGGGGGGGGTGGGGGTGTTGGAGTAGGAATTTTCTGTTGACAAGTATTAATCCAGGCATTTTATAGAACGTTGCTATGGAAACGGTGGTGTCCTGGCTTGGTCAAGGAGAATGCGACTATTGAGAGAATAGACGTCATTGTATGATTTAGACAGAGAGAGAGAGAGATAATTATGAATTGTAATTTTGATAAAGAGTTTTAAAAAAAGAAAACAGTTCAAGATCCATAATATGATATTAAACTACACGTTCTGGGGCAGAACTGCAGCCCTTCCATATAAAAAAAACGTATCCGGAAATTAGATCGAAAGAAATTTGGTCGACGGAAAATTGATCGACGGAAATTTGATCGAACGGAAATTTTGGTCGAATCGTTTTTTTTTATTTATACGTTAAAATTTTGCGTCAAATTTCTTTTTGAACGCATTATTTTGTTTTACTATATAGTATAGTGCGTTCAAAAAGAAATTTGACGAAAATTTAAACGTCTCGACTGAAAAAAAGATTCGACCAAATTTCCGTTCGATCAAATTACCGTCGATCAATTTTTCGTCGACGAAATTTCTTTCGATCAAATTTCCGGTAACCATAAAAAAAACATAGTGGTGCCCTGTTTGTACCACCCCTCACCCCCATCCCACCCCCTCTCCTACGCCAGCCACAGGAAGGTATTTATAGAAAAGAATACGAAAGGGCTTTGATTTCTTCTCTGTGCTGACATGTAATTAAATGTAATTATACAATTTTTTTGGGTTGGGGGTGAGAGGTGGGGTGGAATTAGTTCCTTGAAAATAACAGACTCGATGCAAAACTTAATTACACACTAGCGGCATCTGTCCAATTAAAAAAAGGACAAATGAAATTAACATTCATTCTGGGACAGAAAGTGTAAGTTGATTAGAATAGAGGTGGTCCGCTTCTTTCTTTCTTCTCAGTAAATGACGCCCTGAACATAAGCATACATTCACAACGCAAATTATGGTTATAGAAAATTCACGTCAAACTCTCTGAGCCTTTCTCAATACTGGAATCTCATATGTAGCCAAATTCTGATGTCAGAACAAAGATGAAACCCGGATGTGACACTTGACCAGGGGCCATTCCAATTAAAATGTTTGATAAACCATTTCTCTAGTTTCCAATCGCACATAGCAGATCTTTATCACACTTCTTATGACGTTATTATTTGCACATAGCAGATCTTTATCACACTTCTTATGACGTTATCATTCGCACATAGCAGATCTTTATCACACTTCTTTTGACGTTATTATGCGCACATAGCAGATCTTTATCGCACTTCTTATGACGTTATTATGCGCACATAGCAGATCTTTATCACACTTCTTATGACGTTATTATTCGAACATAGCATATCTTTATCGCACTTCTTATGACGTTATTATGCGCACATAGCAGATCTTTATCACACTTCTTATGACGTTATTATTCGAACATAGCAGATCTTTATCGCACTTCTTATGACGTTATTATGCGCACATAGCAGATCTTTATCACACTTCTTATGACGTTATTATTCGAACATAGCAGATCTTTATCACACTTCTTATGACGTTATTATGCGCACAGAGCAGATCTTTATCGCACTTCTTATGACGTTATTATTCGAACATAGCAGATCTTTTATCACACTTCTTATGACAGCTATTATTCGAACAGAGCAGATCTTTATCACACTTCTTATGACGTTATTATTCGAACATAGCAGATCTTTATCGCACTTCTTATGACGTTACTATTTCAGGAATTTCTTTAAAGAAAAAGAAAAACAAAAAATCCTGCTACGCACAAATTATTTCACAATTACAAACAACAACAAAAAAATATCACCAATACCAATCAGTCACCTCTAACACAGCGTTCCCCAAGTGATGGTTCACGAACATTCACTGATCCGGGAGCCTTACGTTGCAGGTCTCACAACATAAATATTTATGGCCAAATCAATAAAATTTAATAAATAAATCTGCCACCGGTCCCTGGATCCTTTCCGAAACTCTGCTCCACTGCTACGCCAAAAGCAAAAATTTGGGAAACACTGACGCAACACACGTTGATTTACAGAAATGTATCCATGAGAATAGCAGTGAGGAGCCCGCGCCTCGTATCGTGGACATGACAGCCACTGTGGGGCTCATCACCCGACTACTCCTGGTCTCTTCGACTCACGGGGCCGCTGGTGCGGTGGCGGACAGGCGTCGCTGTATAGCAGGGCGTGCTGTTTTTAAGTCGTCACTGGCCCGTGGTTTTGTTGTTGTTGCTTCTCACTCCGTAGTGGATGGGCCTGAAAGTGGACGCCATATACAGGTGGTTGGCTTTTGGTTCAAAAGCTAGAGGCTGGGCTGAAAGTGGACACCATATACAGGTGGTTGGCTTTTGGTTCAAAAGCTAGACGCTGGGCTGAAAGTGGACGCCATATACAGGTGGTTGGCTTTTGGTTCAAAAGCTAGAGGCTGGGCTGAAAGTGGACACCATATACAGGTGGTTGGCTTTTGGTTCAAAAGCTAGAGGCTGGGCTGAAAGTGGACACCATATACAGGTGGTTGGCTTTTGGTTCAAAAGCTAGAGGCTGGGCTGAAAGTGGACACCATATACAGGTGGTTGGCTTTTGGTTCAAAAGCTAGAGGCTGGGCTGAAAGTGGACACCATATACATGGATGTTGATTGTTCTTGCTTCACTCTGAAAGTGGCGTTTACGCACAGGTGATCGTTTTTTTGTGGTCCAATTCACACACTCCACTGCTGAAGAAAGTGCTCTTTATCTGCTGCTTGATGTTGTTCCATTTATGGGCCGAACATATAGCGCCTACGCAATAATGGTCAAATTTTTTCTCCCAGTGGTTCTCAGAATAGACCCTGAAACTCCCTGGGTGGTTCTTAGAACGGATCCTGAAACTCCTTGGGCTCGACACTGTCCTCGGACAGAGCCATGACACTGGGACGAAGAGCAACAGGCGCGAAAATCAAGGGGCACCAAAATTATCTTTAGATAGGACCTTTACAGTGACTAAGTTGATAAAATCCCACATACTTCACAGCATAATCAGCTCGCCTTTTTACTGGTTTGCCCAGGGCACATGTCCTCAGACATTTTTGTCTCGTAGACCCCTGGCCATGTTTTTCGGTTTTGTGTAGACCCCTTGCTTACCTGATAATGTTTTAAATGGTTTTTTTTATTTCATAGGTACTTTTATTATTAATGTAGGAAGGTATATGTCTTTATATTGTAAGGTAATATTATGCAATTAAATAGGTACTATCTGTGTATGTGGATTATTCCATTCATGGAATGCCAAAGTAGAAGTCACGACCTGCTTACACGAGATCCACTATCGTTGACCCCCATTTTCATTTCATGGACACCCATTTTTTTTCTAGCTGACATGGACCACTTGCAAGTTGTCGTCGATCCCTGGGGGTCGATATAAAACACTTTGGGTATCACTGGTCCAGGGTAAGAGGGAGGGCACGTTTTTGTATATGTGTTGCTGCGGCTTCCTCATAGAGGAGTTGTGAAATATTACACAATATTCATAATTTTACTTCCACTTTTAATCCAATGTGACATCTAATGAACGTGGTTAACAGTACCCCCACTGTGCACTTTTCCCCCGAGTAAATACAGTTTCTAGATGACGCTTAGTTACCTACATGCGTGTTATATTTATTGTTACCCAACCCTTTATTTTTATTTCTTTATGTCTTCGTTATTTGGAAGTGTACTTGTAAGAATAGAACACGGGGCGCCCTAGTGAATCTGAATTTGGCATGGGCGCCGGGAATCGAAAATGTTGAAGAACCACTGGCGTAGTCCAACAAAATATACGTCAATTGCACGTGGAACATACGGTGGACTAAATATTACTGTAGGTACCTCTACTACTGAGTACTTTCTGAGCAATGTGTTGAATCTATCCAGTTCATTAGGGCAAATGCATTCCAACATTATGATGGCAATTCCAACAAAACATCACGTGATATATATGTTCACAGCTTTCGAGATATAAATAAATATGCTGTTTTTTGACTGTCCAACTTTCAGGATAATTATTGTAGAATATTTTAATAAATGTACTTTCTGCTGAGACACCCCCTCCCCCATACCATACCCACACCCACACGTACGCAAAATCCCCCCAAAATCGACACCCCCTTCCCTCCTCTCAGTGCGAACGTTCTACTATATGAATGGGCCATTAAGGTGGATAATTATTTAGTTACGGTCCGTAGCGTTGCCAGTAAATCAACAGATTATCTGTGCGACTGGGGGGATACACTAAATAAACGAAAGAATGTTAAGCTCATAATAGAAAATCCACCAGTCCATACCATCCTGGCGTTCATTTATTTCATTGATAAGATATTGTATTACATTGATAGAATATTGTATTTCATTGATAGAATATTGTATTTCATTGATAGAATATTATATTTCATTGATAGAATATTGTATTTCATTGATAGAATATTGTATTTCATTGATAGAATATTATATTTCATTGATAGAATATTGTATTTCATTGATAGAATATTATATTTCATTGATAGAATATTGTATTTCATTTATATAATATTGTATTTCATTGATAGAATATTGTATTTCATTCCATTTTTAAAAAATATTATTTTCAGGCATAATTGTTATTTTCTTTTAAGTATTAATTTGTTTAAACAAACATTTTTTGAGCTCTTGTTAGAGGGGAAGTCCTTCGTCGTCTTGATTAAATGTTGAGTTAGCAATAAGGCAGGCCCGCACAATTCAAAATGTAAGGCAGGCCGTAAAACTTTAAGAAAACCTTGTACTGGCCGAAAGATAATGGGACAGGGGCGAAAGCAATTAAGAAAATAATAATTAAAAAAAATATTTCGTTACTTCGCGGGCCGCATGCAACCCGCGGGCCGTATGTTGTGCAGGCCTGCTATTAGGTATTAGTATTATATAAAAGAATAGAAGCCTGTGGTCCAACATATTATGGACTCTAACATGTAAACAACAGCCATTTACATTATAAAATCTCATTTAGCCTTTAAGGTAGTTGAGTTGCTTAAAAAAACGCAACAAAAACAATTACATAATGACGAATCCATTTGTGGTCCATCAATCAGACCACCATTTCAAGGTTGCCATTAGGCGGGCGCGGGTGGAAAATCCACACTCTTCTCTTGTATAACAGCAAGATCAATAATCACGTTACGGAATTTCTGTGGAGTTACCGCCCTTCCCCCCCCCCCCCCCCGTGTCAACCGCCCATTTCAGATGGCCTTAGTCAAAGATTGTACTGTATTAGCAGACAACCACAGGGCCTAACTGGAGATCAATAGTTGATTTTTTTGTCCCTGATACCATCAAGACTTCGTTAATGTTGGTATTTACGTGTTTGTGACTTGAGAATTAAGAATAGGATCATGTTGCTGGCGCAACGAATCGATACAGGCTTATTATTTGACGAGAAGACCATGTTTGATGTCCACAAGTGGACATGGGTATAATAGGAATCGATACTTCTCATCCGTGTGCCTAATATCTAAATGTCGGTACAAGAAATATAAGTATCGATATGTCTGACCTGCGTGTCTAATATCTATCTATCTATCTATCTATCTATCTATCTATCTATCTATCTATCTATCTATCTATCTATCTATCTATCTATCTATCTATCTATCTATCTATCTATCTATCTATCTATCTATCTATCTATCTATCTATCTATCTATCTATCTATCTATCTATCTATCTATCTATCTATCTATCTATCTATCTATCTATCTATCTATCTATCTATCTATCTATCTATCTATCTATCTATCTATCTATCTATCTATCTATCTATCTATCTATCTATCTATCTATCTATCTATCTATCTATCTATCTATCTATCTATCTATCTATCTATCTATCTATCTATCTATCTATCTATCTATCTATCTATCTATCTATCTATCTATCTATCTATCTATCTATCTATCTATCTATCTATCTATCTATCTATCTATCTATCTATCTATCTATCTATCTATCTATCTATCTATCTATCTATCTATCTATCTATCTATCTATCTATCTATCTATCTATCTATCTATCTATCTCAATCTATGATTTGCAGATCCACCTTACAATATCCCCCCCCCCCCCCGCCCCCCTTCCTTTTAAAGCATAAATTAAAAAAAAAAAAGAAAGATAATAATTATAAAGTGATTTGATTTCTGAAACAAACGACGTCCCTTTTGTTCATTTATTAAAAGAAAACAAATATGTAGTAGTAGAAGTATAGGTTCCTTTTGGGCGGAATTTTGGCGGGTCATGGCGGGTTTTTCTGGCGGGTTGGTTTAAGAATTAATTAAGGGGCGATAATCGATTAATTGTAATAATAAATAATGTCCATTGTTGTTGTTTTTTATATTGATTTTTATATCGATTGGTTTGATTTTTTATATTGATTTTTTTTGGATTAATTATTATACCATCGTGTTGTTGTACAATTGTGTTATAATTTATAATGAATGGTTCTAATTAATTTTTATTAACAAAAAAAAGACGCGGCCTATAGGTTATTTATTTTCCCCTTGTTGTTTAAATTAGTTTTAATTGTCTTTTATCGAGTGGTTCTAAATATGTGGGGGTCCTTTTTTATTTTATTTTTAAAACAACATTATTTAAAATAATGTTTATTGTAGTTGTATTTTAATAGTTTTTTTTTTTAATTATATATTTTGAGGGGTTCTTAAAGTATGTTGGTAATTTATCAATATGTAAGGGTCACTAATAATTCGAAGTGTGTTTTTTTAATTGTTTTTGTCTAATATTTTGTAATTAATGGAAGTGTCGTATGATAATTTGTATATATTTAGAGTGATTCTTATTGTGTAGGTTAAGAGTCAGTAGTCAAAAGAGCGGGCGTCTTTTCTTCTTTTTGGATATACTGTATTGTGCTGTATGATAATTTTATCGATTGATTCTCAAAATTATTGTCATGTTGTGTATTTTCTAATGAGTAGTCATGGAATTTTTTTTAAATTGTATATTTTAAGTGGTTCTCAAAGTTGGATTGTCCATTTTCCAATGATAAGGTTATTTAAGTTATTGAGGGGTAATCAAGCTTTGTTTAGAGTCAGTGGTCACAACGGATTATATTTTTAAAATTGTATATTTGGCGATTTCCCATTTTCAGTTTTTCTCTTTGTGTTTTCTTCTTATAAAATACCTTGTTTTGTAACAAGTTATTTAGTGGTACGCAAGCTTGGTTTAGAGTCAGTGGTCATGAGGGATTGTTATTTTTGAACGTGCTTACCACGCATTTTTTGCTCACACGAAGACTGGAATTTTGAACGAGATTTTTAGGTCAACGACCGTGAATTCTTAGTCTGTTGGTCGGGGTGTGGTTACTACGATGATTGCTAGTTTGATCGTTTCTCTGAATGCTACTTTGCTTACGCCTAGTGGAAAAACGTACATGTTTTCGAGGTTATGTAAATTATACAAATGATATGGGCCTCTAACAGTTTAAGTCTGCTAAAGCCCTCAAGACATGTTACCTCCAGCTAAATGAACCAGAAGTAAGAATCGTGAAACAACAAGCAGACCTTAATAGTTTCATGAGTACATAAGATGGTCACTAGGGACTGTCTGAAGTTAATAATATACCCGTGAAGACATAACATGTGAATGGTCACCTCAGATCAAAACTAAGGGATGGATAGGGAAATGTTATCATGAATGAGTTAGAGTTATGTGTTTTTTCTTTTGTTGGTAAAAGGTGGAATCTAGTTGTAGACCCTGGATGGTGTGAGTTTAAATAAGGTTCGTGATCGAAAAAAATCCAAACTTGATAGCTGTTAATAATCATGTAGATTACCTGGGATAGACATCTGGGGGTACCTGACATGGATGGAAAATTATCATTTCTAGTACTGTAACCAACCCATAACCATAGAATACAAGTGGTTGGGTAGTCGGTCGTTTCGCACCTGAAAGCTATACATTTGAGGACACTCCGATAGTTACTCTGGATAAGTTTAGTTGGATACGAAATTTGTTTATTTGGATCGATGAAAAGTTAACGGGGTGCATTTGAATGATATAATAAGACTAGAGTTGGACATAGTAAAAGTTTGAAGGAAAAAAAAATTACATTAGAATGAAAGATGGGGTGCTACGATATGGTAGATGGGCCTGTTAGTAAAGTTTGAAGGGGGAAAATGTTTGCTGTAGAACGAAAGATGTGATGAAATGAAATGGAGAAAAGATGGACGTGGTCAAAAAAAGAAAAAATAGTTAATAGGTGTTATGTTATGTTAGATGGATATAGTAAAAGTTTTGAAGCGGGGAACTTTTTTGTGGAAGTGGTAAAGTTTGAAAGTTGTGAGGTGAGACAGAGAGCTATGATTATGAACAGATGTGACAAAATATTTGAGAGGTCTTATAATATGATAGATGGACATACTAATAAAGTTTGAAGGGGGACATTTTTGTGGACGTGGGAAAGGTGGAAAGTGACGAGATTAAATGGAGGTGGACAGAGAAGACAAAATAGTTAGATGGACATAGTAAAAGTTTGAAGGGGGAACTTTTTTGTGGAAGTGGGAAATATGGAAATTGACGAGATGAGATGGAGAAAGATGGAGGTGCTCAGAGATGACAAAGGGTTGTTATGAAATGTTAGATGGACATCGTAAAGTTTGAAGGGGGAAACATATGTGGAAGTGGGAAAGTTTGAAAGTTGTGAGGTGAGACAGAGAGCTATGTTTATGAAAAGACTAGCGAGTACCCGGCAGGCGTTGCAATGCCACTCGTCGAAATTATGTGTCTGTGTTTTAATAATTTTTTTGTAAGTTCTTCTAATAACCACCTTTTTTTAACCGTCTGGTGCGTATTCGAATTAATTAGAAGGTTTTAAGAAGTGTCAGCAGACCACACGTGTGGGAAGCATGGATTTTCCAAATTTAGTCCCAAAACTTAAAGCTATGTTTGAAATTATATATATATATGGCTCATTTATTACATATAAACAAATTTAGGGCCCCCGGCCTCAAAAGTAATATTGTGAAATATTTGTACTAAATCAGAAACCTATTTATTAAGTCACATATACAAAATGAAATGTCACAGTTTATATGTAATGTAATTCCACCCACTTATGCAATAGCTCTGCTTGACGTTATATTTACATAGCTCATATAAGAAAAAAAAAAGAATTTAAGGCCCCCGGCCCAAAGCGGAATATTGTAAAATATTTGCACTTCTTTAGAAACCTAATGCGGGCCTGCACACAACAACTCACTGAAAGTTTATCGCGTTCAGATGAATAGTATAGGAACTCATACGGAAATTATATTTAAATAGCTCATATTAGAAATAAAAACTACAATAGGGCCCCGGTCCAAAACTGGTAATTCTTTGTAAAATGAATGGGTTTTGATATTCATGGATATACTTTTGTAAATGTATTTACGTTGTGTTAACGTCATTGATTTTCTTAATTTGTAAAATGAGAATATAGCATCTATTTTTCACCACAGTAATATCATTGGATTTAAAGATATAAAATTGTACACACCCTATTTCCTAACCCCATATATATGTACCTAAGAAGGCAAATTATTTGTCAAATTCATTTTGAGACGTATAGTGTGCTGCCATGTGCAAATTAAACTATTGAATTACAACTTCCCCCTCCCCCAAACAGAGTTTTAAAGAAATTAATAAAATCATCCACGGGATTGTAATCCACTTACTTAAGAAAAAACATTTTTTTTGCATTTCAAATGCTTTGTTCTTATTTAAATGAGTGATAAGTGAATTAGTGGATGCTATTTGGATATGTAGTTTCGCTGCACTGATTGCATTAAACGGCATTTTCGTATTAAAAGTATATTTAAAGGTTAGGTTTTTTTTTTTTTATACTTATTTATAAATTTCATAAATTTCATAAATGTATATTTTTGGAAAGAATAAAAGTAAAAATTTACTAAACGTTAAAAATAAAACGCAAAAATTTTATTTCATTTTTTAAATTGTAGCAATTTAAAAAGCAATCTATTATATTTTTATATTTATTAATTTTACTTTTAGGAAGGGGGAAATACATTATCAATTTTATTAGGCGCGGTTATTAAATCAGATAAATTTTTGCATTGAATAAATAGACAATTTGAGTTCTGACGTCATTTGCGTTATTATTTAGAACAAATTAGTTTTACTTTTATTACGCAATATTTGGAACGTACTTAAAAAATGCACTAATATCAACAGATGTTTTGGTTTCCCCGATAAATGTGATTACAGTGTAATTCTTTGATCATAATTTGTTTTATTAATTTTCATAACTTTCAACCACATATAAAATGTTTAAAATAGTTCCTTAGTTTTTACTCCAAATGTATTTGTAATTTATATTATTAATACTTAAAATTTTATTAAAATTAAAGCGAATATACAATATATTTTTCGCATTACCATTGATTCGAGTTCCTTAAAATAATAGAAGAAAACTATGATTGTTTTAAAAAATGGGAACGTATTTAAATCGTATCGGTTCTTTGGAGTTACGGTCAGCATAGATCATTCTTATATAATAGATGTATTACTACATCATTGCTATGCAAAATCACAACACATTTACAAAGCTATATCCGATTCTAAAATACGTCACAAAATTCAAGCTTATTTATAAAAACAACAAAAATACTCTCTAAACTAAACATGCAAAAACATGTTTTCTCTGCTCTTGCTACAAATTGATGTCTGTTGGCATTTGTTCAAGGGCGGTTGAGTTGATAGATCCGATTGAAATTATTTTGATAAAGTTTGTTAAAGAAAACAAAACGAATTTAAGGACATCGGCCCATGCGTAATATTGTAAAATGTTGTTCTAATTTAGAAACATTTGCGGGAGCGCGCATATCAATTCACCAAAGTTTTTATCGCAATCGGATGAATGGTATAAGAATGCATACGATAATTATATAGATAATATAAGGGTGGAAAACGAATTAAGACCCCCGGCCACAAACGGAATATTGTAGAATTGTTGTATTACTTCAGAAACCTACTTATTATATCACAAAATTAAAAAAAGAGAAACATATTACTGAAGTTGTATCGCATTCAGATAAATGATATAGGAGTGCATACGGATATTATTTTTTACAAAGCTCATATAAGAAAAATAACGATTTTGGGGCCAACGGCCAATACGGATTATTTTAAAAGTGTTGTAACTACTTCAGAAACCTAATTATTATGTGACACACACAATTTAATGTCGCTATTTGTATTTGATTAAAAATCTATCCATCCACACTGTCAAGAATTAGTATTCGTGTGGCCGTTGTCTAGGGGTTATTATATTTTAACACACTGTCACTGCACACAAACACCGGACACAAAAGTCTAAGAGTTCTTTCCAGTTATTAGTTCTTAACTTTTATTTCAATACTCTCTAATCTAATAAGTTCTCACTTTAGTAATGTGGGTTCTGCTAACAAACTTAGCCAAAGAACCACACATACTAGATGGATCACAACACTACTATTTACTACCACTAACACCAACTAACAATAACACTGCACCACTGATCCGGTCAGCGTCCTACCCACTCGCTCTCCCCTGCTCTACTGACCACCTGCATACCCTACCGTACTCCCCCCTTTGCCTTTCGTATCCCTACGCCTATAGTCCGATACGCTATCAGTATCAGGAACAATACAGACGCTCAGGGGTTCTTACACCTTGACACATTAGCACTGTTTGAAATTTTATTTGTATAGCTCATATAGGAAAAATAGAACATAGGGCCCCTGGCTTAAAACATAATATTTTAAACGGTTGTAATAATTTGAAAAGCTTTGCGGACGTGGGTAAAACATTTTACTAAAGTTTTATCGCATTCAGATAAATGATATAGGAGCGCATACAGAAATTATTTTGTACAAAGCTCATATAAGAAAAAAACAGAATTTGGGACCAACGGCTGAAAACGGAATATTTTAAAGTATTGTAATTACTCATTAACATGCGCGAGCTTATGGACAACCTTTCAACAAAGTTTTGTTGCAATCGGAAGAATGGTGTAGGAGCGCATACGGTTTGAAATTATATTTATATAGCTCATATTGGAAAAATAGAACATGGGGCCCCTGGCTCAAAACAGAATATTTTAAACAGTTGTAATAATTGGAAAAGCTTTGCGGGCGTGGGAAAAACATCTAACTAAAGTTTTATCGCATTCACAAGAATGGTATAGGAGCGCATACCGAAATTATTTTGTACAAAGCTCATATAAGAAAAAAAAAGGAATTTGGGGCAAACAGCTGAAAACGGAATATTTTAAAAGTATTGTAATTACTCATTAACATGCGCGACTTTATGGACAACCTTTCAAAAAAGTTTTGTTGCAATCACATGAATGGTGTAGGAGCGCATACGGTTTGAAATTATATTTATATAGCTCGTATAAGAAAAAATGAACATGGGGCCCCTGGCTCAAAACGGAATATTTTAAAACGGTTGTAATATTTTAGAACCCTTTGTGGGCATGCTCGCAACATCTCGTCAAAGTTTTAGCGTATTCGAATAAATGGTGTAGGAGCGCAGACGAAACCTATTGTTTACACAGCTCATATAAGAAAAAAAAACGATTTTGGGGCAAACTGCCAAAACGAAATATTTTAAAAGTGTTATAATGACCCAGTAAAATGCGCGAGCTTGTGGAATACAACTCAATGTTTTGTCGCAATCGCATGAATGGTGTAGGAGCGCATACGGTTTGAAACTATATTTATATAGCTCATATAAGAAAAAACGAACACGGGGCCCCTGGCTCAAAACGGAATATTTTAAAACGGTTATAATTATTTCCAAACCTTTGTGGGCGTGCTTGTAACATTTTACCCAAGATTTAGCGCATTCAGACGAATGGTGTAGGAGCGCAGACGGAAATATTTTTTACAAAGCTCGTATAAGGAAAAAAAGAATGAAGGGCCAACGGCCGAAAACGAAATATTTGAAAAGTTTTTTACTGACGCAGTTAAATGCCCAGGTCGGTGGCCAACAACTCACCAAAGTTTTGTTGCAATCGCATGAATGGTGTGGGAGCGCATATGAGACAAACAGACATACATACATACATACATACATTCATTTTTATATATATAGATGTGACAAAACAGTTGAGAGGGGTGCTATGATATGGTAGCTGGGCATAGTAAAATTTTGAAGGATGAAATTTGTTTATGGTGGGGGAAAGATGGAAAGTGACGAAATGAAGTGGAGAAAGATGGAGGTGGTCAGAGAGGCCAAAACAGTTAAGTGGTGGTGTGATATGTTAGCTGGGTATCGTATTAAAGTTTTAAGGATGAACATTTTTTAGTTGGAAGGAAAGTTGGATAGAGGCGAGATGAAATGGAGAAACATGTAGGTTGTCAGAGATGACAAAGGAGTGTTGTGATATGTTAGAGGGCTATCTTAATAAAATTTGAAGAGGGAAATTTTTGTATTAGTGGGGAAGATGGAAAGTTAAGAGATGAGACAGAGAAAGTTGTAAGGTGAGACAGGGAAAGTTGTAAGGTGAGACAGAGAAATGTGTAAGGTGAGACAAAGAAATAGTAAGGTGAGACAGAGAAAGTTGTAAGGTGAGACAGAGAGCTATGTTTATAAACAGATGTGGTGACAAAGTCGTGAAGGGGTATTATAAAAATGGTCGATCGTCATAGTAAAAGTTTTGAAGAGGGGAACTTTTTGTGGAAGTGGGAAAGATGGAAAGAGGCGAGATGAGATGGAGAAAGATGGATGTGGTCAGAGATGAGAAAAGGTTGTTTTGAAATGTTAGATGGACATAGTAAAGTTTGAAGGAGGAAAATTTTTGAGTTGGAAGGAAAGTTGGAGAGAGGCGAGATGAAATGGAGAAACATGGAGGTGGTCAGAGATGACAAAGGGGTGTTATGAAATGTTAAATGGACATAGTAAAAGTTTTAAGGGGAATTTTTTTTGTTTTGGAGGGAAATTTGGAAAGAGGCGAGATGAAACAGAGAGCTATGGAGTTGGTCAGAGAAGCCAAACAGATAAGTGATGGTGTGATATGTTAGCTGGGCATCGTAATAAAGTTTGAAGGTGGACAATTTTGCTTTGGAAGGAAAGTTGGAGAGAGGTGAGATGAAATGGAGAGGGGTGCTATGAAATGTTAGATAGGCTTGTTAACAAAATTTAAATAAGGACATTTTTTGTGGTAGAGGGAAAGATGGAAAGTGACGAGGTGAGACAAAGAAAGATGGAGGTGGACATAGTAAAGTTTGAAGGGGGAGATTTTTTGTGCTAGTGGGAAAGATTGAAAGTGACGAGGTGAGACAAAGAAAGATGGAGGTTGACATAGTAAAGTTTGAAAGGGGGGGGGGCATTTTTGTGGAAGTGGGAAAGATGGAAAGTGCTGAGATGAGAAATATGGAGGTCGACAGATGGGACAATACAGTTACGGGATGCTATGATGTTAGACAAACGGCTCATTCATAAACTAACAATCAAACTTACTTGCTATGCAATTGTGTCATGACCTTAGAATACAGTTTACCTCATTAGCACAGGTTACCTCCCAAACCAACAAGACAACGCACTAGAAAATCCTATGCAAGCACAAACAAGTAAAAAACACCCGTCCTTGTGACTAATAACACCTAACCAAGTTTGAAAACCACTAAAAACAAATAAACGTACCATTCTACAAGAATACTAGTTTACAAAATCCACTACAAGATCTCTAATTAGGAAACAAAAAGGTCCTCAGAACAGACTAGAAGAAGATTTAAAACACCTGTCATGAATAGTGATCACTAACCCTAGCTTGAGAACTCGATAAACATCAAAACAACAACACAACTAACTATAAAAGCCTATGTAAGCACAAAAAGTACTAAAAAAGTTAAAAAAAACAAAAACACCCGTCCTTATGCAGCGCACATGCACGTGATCGACGGGCAATCGAGTTTAAAAATAAAAATCATCTTAGTAACCACACCCCGAACCACAGACTAAGAATTCACGTTCGTTGACCTAAAAATCTCGTTCAAAATTCCAGTCTCCGTGTAAGCAAAAAATGCGTAATAAGCACGTTCAAAAATAACAATCCCTCATGACCACTGACTCTAAACCAAGCTTGCGTACCACTAAGTAACTTGTTACAAAACAAGGTATTATATAAGAAGAAAACACAAATAGAAACACTGAAAATGAGAAATCGTCAAATATACAATTTTAAAAATACAATCCGTTATGACCACTGACTCTAAACCAAGCATGAGTACCTCTCAATAACTTAAAATAACCTTATCATGTTACAAAACAAGTATTTTATAAAAAGAAAACACCGTTATGACTCCCACACAATGAGATCCACTCATTAGAAAATAGACCATCCCAATTTGAGAACCACTTAAAATATACAATAAAAAAAAATTCCATGACTACTCATTAGAAAAAACACAACATGACAATAATTTTGTGAATCAATCGATAAAGTTATCATACAGCACAATACAGTATATCCAAAAAGAAGAAAAGACACCCACCCTCTTGACTGCTGACCCTTAACCTACACAATAAGAAACACTCTAAATAGATACAAATTATCATACGACACTTCCATTAATTACAAAATATTAGACAAAAACAATTAAAAACAACACACTTCGAATGATTAGTGACCCTTACATATTGATAAATTACCAACATACTTTGAGAACCCCTCAAAATATATAATTTTAAAAAAAACTATTAAAATACAACAACAATAAACATTATTTAAAATAATGTTGTTTTAAAAATAAAATAAAAAAGGACCCCCACATATTTAGAACCACTCGATAAAAGACAATTAAAACTAATTAAAACAAGAAGGGAAATTACAAAATTTAAATCACCATACTACACATCAGAACCATTCATTTTAAAAATATAATAAAAAATAACATATTGAGAACCACTCGGTAGAAGACAATTAAAACTAATTAAAACAACAAGGAAAAATAAATAACCTATAGGCCACGTCTTTTTTTGTTAATAAAAATTAATTAGAACCATTCGTTATTAATTATAACACAATGGTACGACAACACGATGGTACAATAATTAATCAAAATTAAAAAAATCAATATAAAAAATCAAACCAATCGATATAAAAATCAATATAAAAATAACAACAATGGAAATTATTTATTATTACAATTAATCGATTATCACCCCTTCATTAATTCTTAAACCAACCCGCCCGAAAAAACAAACCATGACCCGACAAAATTCCGCCCAAAAGGAACCTATACTACTACTAGCAGTGGTCCAAAGTCAACATGTAGTGGTCCAAAGTCAACATGTCATGGTCCAAAGTCAACATGTAATGGTACAAAGTCAACATGTAATGGTCCAAATTCAACATGTAATGGTCCAAAGTTCATATGTAATAGTCCTAAGTCAACATGTAATCGTCCAAAGTCAACATGTAATGGTCCGAAGTCAATATTTAATGGTCCAAACTCAACATGTAATTGTTCTTAGTCAACATGTAATGGTCCAAAGTCAACATGTAATGGCCCAAATTCATCATGTAATGGTCCAAAGCCAACACGTAATGGTCCAAATTCAACATGTAATGGTCCAAAGTCCACATGTTATGGTCTAAATTCAACATGTAATAGTCCAAGGTCAACATGTAATGGTCCAAAGCAACATGCAATGATCCAAAGTAAACATGTAATGGTCCAAAGTCAACATGTAATGGTCCAAAGCAACATGCAATGATCCAAAGTCAACATGTAATGGTCCAAAGTCAACATGTAATGGTCCAAAGTCAACATGGTATGGTCCAAAGTCACTATTTAATGGTACAAAGTCAACATGTAGTGATCCAAATTCAACATGTAATGGTCCAAAGCAACATGTAATATTTCAAAGCAACATGTAATGGTCCAACATCAACATGTAATGTCCAAAGTAAACATGTAATGGTCCAAATTCAACATGTAGTGGTCCAAAGTCCATATGTTATGGTCCAAAGTCAACATGTAACTGTCCAAAGTCAACATGTAATGGTCCAAAGTCAACATGTAATGGTCCCAAGTCAACATATAATGATCCGAAGTCAACATGTAATGATCCAAATTCAATATGCAATGGTCCAAAGTCAACATGTAATGATCCAAAGTCAACATGTAATGGTCCTAGTTAACATGTAATGGTCATAAGTCAACATATAATGGTCCAAAATCAACATGTTATCGTCCAAATTCAATATGTAATAGTCCAAAGTCAACATGTAACGGTCCTAAGTCAACATGTAATGGTCCAAAGTCAACATAAAATGGTTCAAATTCAACATGTAATGGTCCAAAGTCCACATGTGTTGTCTTGTCTAAATTCAACATGTTATAGTCCAAGGTCAACATGTAATGGTCCAAAGCAACATGCAATTGTCCAAAGTCAACATGTAATGGTCCAAAGTCAACATGTAATGGTCCAAAGCAACATGTAATGGTTCAAAGCATCATGTAATGGTCCAAATTCAACATGTAAAGGTATAAAGTCAACATTTAATTGTCCAAAGTCAACATGTAATGGTCCTAAGTCAACATGTTATGTTCCAAAGTCAACATGCAATGGTCCAAAATAAACATGTAATGATCCAAAGTCAACATGTAATGGTCAAAATTCAACATGTAATGATCCTAAGTCAACATGTAATGGTCCAAAATCAACATGTAATGTTTCAAAATCAACATGTAATGGTCCAAAGTCCACATGTTATGGTCCAAATTCAACATGTAATGGTCCAATGTCAACATGTAATGGTCCAAAGCAACATGTAATGGTCCAAAGCAACATGTTATGGTCCAACATTGAGGCTAATGGTATGATAGTTTTCCTTTTGTTCAAACAGTATGATGATAAATAAAATACTAAGGCTTACATTTCCTTGTAAACCAATTTACCAAATTAGACATTTCAAATATATCTCTTAACTTATAAAACCGGAAAAAATGAAGTTTTTACCCCCCACTCTTATTTTTTTCATTTCCTCTAACCTCGCCCTTTAAAAGTAAAAAATATAAGTCAAGGTAAAGTAATATGTTCATGAACTTTGATAAAATATTTCAAAGATGTGAAATGTAAGATATCAAAAGTCGGCGACGGATTCAATTTCCAAGATGAAAGGGAGATTATCTCGTGGTAACTAAAGTAACACCGTCTTTCTGAAGAGATGAGTAGAACACGTCGAATGGATGACTCAACAATCAGACGCCGGATTGAGGTGATCATGGGAGTATGTCGTCTGCTGCCCGGTTTTGAATGGAGGTGCCGTATGTCAGGTTGAGACACCTCAAGACCTTCCAGGCAGATCTTGTCAACTTACACACTAGTGGGTGTAAAATCGTCACTAATATTGATGTCAGATGTCGCAGTTTCAGCCGAGCCATGGACTCGACTTGTTCATATAAATGAGTTGTGTAACTGCGTTTGTGTGGAGTGAACTAACTATGATGATATAATTGTGTTTGTGTTGATTGAACTAACTATGCTGATGTTATTGATTTTGTGTTTAGTGTACTAACTCTTCTGATATTATTGTGTTTGTGTTTAGTGAACTAACTCTTCTGATATTATTGTGTTTGTGTCTAGTGAACTAACTCTTCTGATATTATTGTGTTTGTGTTGAGTGAACTAACTCTTCTGATATTATTGTCTTTGTGTTTAGTGAACTAACTCTTCTGATATTATTGTGTTTGTGTTTAGTGTACTAACTCTTCTGATATTATTGTGTTTGTGTCTAGGGAACTAACTCTTCTGATATTATTGTGTTTGTGTTTAGTGAACTAAATCTTCTAATATTATTGTGTTTGTGCTGAGTGAACTACCTCTTCTGATATTATTGTGTTTGTGTCTAGTGAACTAACTCTTCTGATATTATTGTGTTTGTGTTGAGTGAACTAACTCTTCTGATATTATTGTGTTTGTGTTTAGTGAACTAACTCTTCTGATAGTATTGTGTTTGTGTTTAGTGAACTAACTCTTCTGATATTATTGTGTTTGTGTTTAGTGAACTAACTCTTCTGATATTATTGTGTTTGTGTCTAGTGAACTAACTCTTCTGATAGTATTGTGTTTGTGTCGAGTGAACTAACTCTTCTGATATTATTGTGTTTGTGTTTAGTGAACTAACTCTTCTGATATTATTGTGTTTGTGTCTAGTGAACTAACTCTTCTGATATTATTGTGTTTGTGTTTAGTGAACTAACTCTTCTGATAGTATTGTGTTTGTGTTTAGTGGACTAACTCTTCTGATATTATTGTGTTTGTGTTTATTGAACTAACTCTTCTGATATTATTGTCTTTGTGTTTAGTGAACTAACTCTTCTGATATTATTGTGTTTGTGTTTAGTGGACTAACTCTTCTGATATTATTGTGTTTGTGTCTAGTGAACTAACTCTTCTGATATTATTGTGTTTGTGTTAGTGAACTAACTCTTATAATATTATTGTGTTTGTGCTGAGTGAACTAACTCTTCTGATATTATTTTGTTTGTGTCTAGTGAACTAACTCTTCTGATATTATTGTGTTTGTGCCGAGTGAACTAACTCTTCTGATATTATAGTGTTTGTGTCTAGTGAACTAACTCTTCTGATATTATTGTATTTGTGTCTAGTGAACTAGCTCTTCTCATATTATTGTGTTTGTGTTGAGTGAATTAACTCTTCTAATATTATTGTGTTTGTGCTGAGTGAACTAACTCTTCTGATATTATTGTGTTTGTGTCTAGTGAACTAACTCTTCAGATTTTTATGTGTTTTTGCCGAGTGAACTAACTCTTCTGATATTATAGTGTTTGTGTCTAGTGAACTAACTCTTCTGATATTATTGTGTTTGTGTTGAGTGAACTAACTCTTCTGATATTATTGTGTTTGTGTTGAGTGAACAAACTCTTCTGATATTATGTTTAGTGAACTAACTCTTCTGATAGTATTGTGTTTGTGTCTAGTGACTAACTCTTCAGATATTATTGTTTTTGTGTCTAGTGAACTAACTCTTCTGATATTACTGTGTTTGTGTTTAGTGAACTAACTCTTCTGATAGTATTGTGTTTGTGTTTAGTGAACTAACTCTTCTGATAGTATTGTGTTTGTGTTGAGTGAACGAACTCTTCTGATATTATTGTGTTTGTGTTGAGTGAACTAACTCTTCTGATAGTATTGTGTTTGTCTTTAGTGAACTAACTCATCTGATATTATTGTGTTTGTGTTGAGTGAACTAACTCTTCTGATATTATTGTGTTTTTGTTGAGTGAACTAACTCTTCTGATATTATTGTGTTTGTGTTTAGTGAACTAACACTTCTGATAGTATTGTGTTTGTACTTAGTGAACTAACTCTTCTGATATTATTGTGTTTGTGTTTAGTGAACAAACATTTTTGATATTATTTTGTTTGTGTTTAGTGAACTAACTCTTCTGATAGTATTGTGTTTGTGTCGAGTGAACTAACTCTTCTGATATTATTGTGATTGTGTTGAGTGAACTAACTCTTCTGATAGTATTGTGTTTATTGAACTAACTCTTCTGATATTATTGTGTTTGTGTTGAGTGAACTAACTCTTCTGATATTATTGTGTTTGTGTTTATTTAACGAACTATTCTGATAGTATTGTGTTTGTGTTTAGTGAACTAACTCTTCTGATAGTATTGTGTTTGTGTTTAGGGAACTAACTCTTCTGATAGTATTGTGTTTGTGTCGAGTGAACTAACTCTTCAGATATTTTTGTGTTTGTGTCTAGTGAACTAAATCTTCTGATATTATTGTGTTTGTGTTTAGTGAACTAACTCTTCTGATATTATTGTGTTTGTGTTGAGTGAACTAACTATGCTGATATTATCGTGTTTGTGTTTAGTGAACTAACTCTTCTGATAGTATTGTGTTTGTGTTTAGTGAACTAACTCTTCTGATACTATTGTGTTTTTGTTTAGTGAACTAACTCTTCTTATAGTATTGTGTTTGTGTTTAGTAAACTAACTCTTCTGATAGTATTGTGTATGTGTTGAGTGAACAAACTCTTCTGATATTATTGTGTTTGTGTTGAGTGAACTAACTCTTCTGATAGTATTGTGTTTAGTGAACTAACTCTTCTGATATTATGGTGTTTGTGTTGAGTGAACTAACTCTTCTGATATTATTGTGTTTGTGTTTAGTGAACTAAATCTTCTGATACTATTGTGTTTGTGTCGAGTGAACTAACTCTTCTGATATTATTGTGTTTGTGTCTAGTGAACTAACTCTTCTGATATTATTGTGTTTGTGTTTATTGAACTAACTCTTCTGATAGTATTGTGTTTGTGTTTAGTGAACTAACTCTTCTGATAATATTGTGTTTGTGTTTAGTGAACTAACTCTTCTGATATTATTGTGTTTGTGTTTAGGGAACTAACTCTTCTGATAGTATTGTGTTTGTGTTGAGTGAACTAACTCTTCTGATATTATTGTGTTTGTGTTGAGTGAACTAACTCTTCTGATAGTATTGTGTTTGTGTCTAGTGAACAAACTCTTCTGATATTATTGTGTTTGTGCTGAGTGAACTAACTCTTCTTATATTATTGTGTTTGTGTCTAGTGAACTAACTCTTCTGATATTATTGTGTTTGTGTTGAGTGAACAAACTCTTCTGATATTATTGTGTTTGTGTTTAGTGAACTAACTCTTCTGATATTATTGTGTTTGTGTTTAGTGAACTAACTCTTCTGATATTATTGTGTTTGTGTCTAGTGAACTAACTCTTCTGATATTATTGTGTTTGTGTTTAGTGAACTAACTCTTCCACAAGCTGAATGTAAAATGGTCACAACAGTTTTTGCGTCATTTTTCGATATGCGCAAAATATGTGAGCGACCGAGTTTCATAGTATCCTATAATACCTGAGGCAATTTCGACCTCAAATTAAAGTTTTTAAAATAAATTAAATAAAGATTTTTTCAAAATTAGAAAATTTTAGATTTTTTAAAAAAAGTGACATCACACATGTTTGACCCCACTCTCGTCACAAAGTGTCACAAATTCTCGACCCTTCTCCCCTTTCTGAGCGTAACGTAATTATTATTATTTTTATTAGTTGTTGTCTTATATAGCGCGGTACCCCAGCCCAGAGCTGAGCTCACCCAGCTGTACATAAAATTTGCGAACGATCCTTTAAATTTAAATTATTGCACCAAAGTCAACATAGCAGTTTGTTATTTCTGTGATGTATGGAACTAATGCCACCACACACGACCTTGGCTCGTATAAATGGCCAATGTCCAGACAGTGAGATACTGGGAAGATTGGCCTAATGTCCAGACAGTGAGATAATGTGAAGAATGGCTCTTATAAATGGCCAATGTCCAGACAGTGAGATAATGTGAAGATTGGCTCGTATAAATGGCCAACGTCCAGACAGTGCGATCATGTGAAGATTGGCCTAATGTCCAGACAGTGAGATAATGTGAAGATTGGCTCGTATAAATGGCCAATGTCCAGACAGTGAGATAATGTGAAGATTAGCCTAATGTCCAGACAGTGAGATAATGTGAAGATTGGCCTAATGTCCAGACAGTGAGATAATGTGAAGATTGGCCTAATGTCCAGACAGTGAGGTAATGTGAAGATTGGCTCGTATAAATGGCCAATGTCCAGACAGTGAGATAATGTGAAGATTGGCCTAATGTCCAGACAGTGAGATTATGTGAAGATTGGCCTAATGTCCAGACAGTGAGATAATTTGAAGATTGGCTCTTATAAATGGCCAATGTCCAGACAGTGAGATAATGTGAAGATTGGCTCGTATAAATGGCCAATGTCCAGACAGTGAGATCATGTGACGATTGGCCTAATGGTCAGCTCCTAAGAAGGAGGAATGCATCAGGAGACGGTCGCCAGCTTAAAAAAACGTTTGACTAAGATCATGTGGGCCATGCGGCAACTTCCGGCGAATGTAAATATGGGACACTCATCTAGATCGAGGGACAATCGATTAGCTAAACCATGCCCCGTAGCACCGACAAAGCCCCGAAGTCCCATCCCAATTAAAGGGCACGGTAGTTATTACCTTTTTATCTTTTAACGATATTACCCCTTGGTGATACATAAAGTACATAGTGAATTTTTGTAATACAAAATAACATAGTGAGCCTTGGTGATACATAAAAAACATATTGAACCTTGGTGATACATAAAGTACATAGTGAATTTTTGTAATACAAAATAACATAGTGAACCTTGGTGATACATAAAAACATATTGAACCTTGGTGATACATAAAGTAGCGTAGTGAATCTGTGTGATAAAAATAACATAGCGAACCTTTGTGGTGCATAAAAAACATAGTGAACCTTGGTGATACAAAAAAATAACACGGTGAATCTTTGCGTTATATATAAAACAACATAGTGAATTTTTTGTGACAACTCATTATATGTAAATTTTTGTCACGACTTTTCATTTCTCGAAAAGTTGGATTGCATCTAACGTATCATACGCAGTGGCATAGTACGTTAGGGCGGAGGATGGACCGCGCCCTGGGGGTATTTTTTTCTGTTTAAGAGTGGGTGGAATTTTTCGGCACAAAAATTCGCAAAGCATTATTTGTTTGAAAGCTCAGATTCTAGTGTATTTAGTCTTGTATTCTGATCCAGTTATGTTGAAGTATTAGGTCGAAAAAATGGAAGTGAAGTAAAAACAAATCTGACAAGTCATAAATTATGGGATGATCATCACATGGCGGTATTTGTGAGATATGTTTATGACGATTTGAAATACCAAACTCAAAGGAGACCTATTTGACCAGCGGAAATTATGCAGAACAACACTAAAACAACACAAAAGTAAGAAGAATTCCCAGGCACGCCGAGGTTAGGACTCAGGAGAATCTAGTTGCGAGTTCTCATCGGCTCGATTGCAAAAGTTTATCTCAAAATTTTATTTTTAAAAAAAAAATGTCGTTGAAAAGCCCTGGGTTTTGGCGAAGAGTTGCAGCAGAAGAAGTGTGAGATGGTTCATTTGATATCAACAACACATCACTGACCATCTTCCTAAACTCCAACCACTCTGTTGACGTCGCTGCTTATGTCCAATGATTGGGGGGGGGGGGGGCAACTTTACATTACAGAATCCTCTCGACTTGGTGAAAAGGTAAAAAACAAAATATCCTCCAAACGTTTCTACAGACGATCAAAGCTTCAGACGGAGGCTTTGAGAATGTGGCCATGCGTGTGACGTAATTGACCCGCCGGACAACGCCGGCTACCGCCTGCTATTGTAAGGTCGGTGGCTTCAAGGGAGATAACATCGACAGGCTGGTATCGACCAATGTTTCTTGTTCCGTTATCCTTGTCAGACGAGCGTTACACTTTTTTTTTTAGACCAGGAGTTTTGGCTGGCGCCAATTAACTTTCTGCGGAGGAGACGTTTAATCTGAGACAAACTTGGTTTACACGCAAACATGTCGGGCCTGTGCCAAGACAAACAGCAGCGCTGTTGGAGGGTATTTAAGGATACGAGGGCTTGTTGATTTAACGGCCATGGGCTGAACCATGAGGTTCAGGGTTGGTGGTCAGGGCTTGTTGATTGAATATCGGCATGAACCATGAAGTTAAAGGATGACATGTTTAATATACCAGTAAATCAGAGAGAAAATATCAAACGCTACACAACGGTTTAAAGATAAAGACAACACCAACATTTCTATTTAATGAACTTCCCTTTGAGGACTGGTGTGTTCTTTTTTAGCATTCGTCTTGGCCAGCCAGACACAGTTTGATACGAAAATAGGTTATTTGGAAAGTATTTTGCGTATGGAGTGACAATTTTCTAGACATCCTAAAAAACGATGATGTCATTTTTCTTAATTTGTTTTCTTTCTATTATTTTCTATTGAGTTTGTAACTTATAGTTACACAGATTGTGGCAAGAAATGTTTCAACGTTTGTAGCACTGAATCATACCCTCCCCCCGATGCCAGTACACACATCTTCAAAACACCCTCGGTGTGACTTAAAATTGGCGCCCAGTTGTATTGTGAGTCCCTCAGTTTGAATAGCCATAAATGAGCTTTCCAGCTCACAAACAGAAATACATATGCCTTCAGTACAGGCTTATCCTCCAGTACAGCCTTATCCTCTAGTACAGCCTTATCCTACAGTACAGGCGTATTTTCCAGTACAGGCTTATCATACAGTACATGCGTTTCATACAGTACAGGCTTATTTCACGCTACAGGCTTATCCTACGCTACAGGCTTATCCTACACCACATGCCCATCCTACTGTACAGGCTGATACAACAGTACAAGCTTATCATACAGTACAGGCTTATCCTACCCTACAGACTTATCATACACTACAGGCTTATCCTATAGAACAGACTTATCCTACAGTATAGGCGTATCCTACAGAAAAATCAGATTTATCCTTCGGTGGGGCTTATTCAGCAAATAGTCCGTGTCCACTCAAAGGCAGGCAAAGTGAAAATAAGAAGAAATAGAACTTACATAGAGCAAATGGACTAAGCTGCACTCTACGAATTTGATCAGCGATGCAATGAAATAGCGTTCAATGGTAATGAATAATTATAATATGATTTATTAATACAGTGGTACCTCGGTTAACGAACTTAATTTGTTCCGTGACTTGGTTCGTGACCCAAAACGTTCGTAACCCGAAACATTGAAAGCAATGCAATAGAGACAACCCGTTTCAAGATGAAAGAACCGTTTTTTTTGTTGTTTTTTTTAAAACATCCAGTCGTTTACCCGACAAAACGCAAAGAATACTTGTACTTCACGCATTCAAAAAAAAAGAGAAAGAAAACAACCAAATAAATTAAATGTAAAAATAAAAATAAACGATTCTTACAAAGAAAACGATCATAGGACATGTGTCACGATCATGGGACATGTGTCACGATCATGGGACATGTGTCACGATCATGGGACATGTGTCACGATCACGGGACAGGTGTCAGTTTCTTTGCTATTCTGAATCATTAGTTTCAGGAGTTTCTTGTCACTCTTTCTTGGCAGCCAACTGGGAATCTTTCTGCACCTAGAAACTATCAAGGAAAAATGTGTCGCTTCCATTGCAGGAGAAACTTTCTGAAGTGGGCCATCGCGTTATCGTTCATCAGGTTTACTGCCCAGCTAGAAACCAATCTGTTTGGATGATGGTTCACAATGAAGACTTCGACGTCTGCCCACTTGCTGCAAATTTCTTTAATCCTGGCAATTGAATCGGTCACTGGCTTCTCATCATCGGACGACTGCTCCCCCCTTTTGATTTCTTTAGCTGTTCATTCTGAAGATCCACGAGCTCATCTGTACTAGGCTACTAGGCTAACGCTAAGCAATGTTAGTACTGCTTGGTCTTCGTGTGTACTGTACGCGATCATTTGTCTCCAACGTTAAACCTTGCGCTCTCTGTCTATGTCTCTCTCTCTGTTTCTCTCTCTCTTGCTCTCGCTCTCTCTCTCTTTCTCTCTCTCGCCTTCATTCCTAACCCGAGGCACTGTTCGTTACCCGAGACAAAAAATTCGAATGTGTTGTTCGTAAACCGAATTGTTCGTGCCCTGTGGCGTTCGTAATCCAAGGTTCCACTGTAGTTTAATTAAAACAATATTTAATAACACACGGGCTTTGATTTGAGAAAATATAGGAGCTTTAGACGAGTCCATGCAGTCAACGTCAGGTATAAAGGACGAATCCGATGTATCAAATCTAGCCCAGTATCGTTTATCCTTTCGGCAAGTCAATACAACAACACTGGTAATCACAAAGATACTAATCTAGCAAGTATTGATGCTAGTCCCCTGATAGCCTCTAAGCCAGTGGTTCTCAACCTTCATAATGCCGCGACCCTTTAATACAGTTTCTCATATTGTGGCGACCCCCAGCCACAAAATTATTTTGGTTGCTACTTAATAACTGTAGAGCATATGTGTTTTCCGATGGTCTTCAGCGACCCCTGGGGAAGGGTCGTTCGACCCCCAAAGGGGAACGCGACCCACAGATTGAGAACCGCTGCTCTAAGCAATAAGGACAAATGCGATGACGCGATAAATTAATTCATGAAACGATTTCGCTGTGGTTATGGGTGCTGTTTTATTTTGTGTGCTGATGTCATGGTGCACTGATGTCATTGTGAGCTGATGTCATGGTGCACTGATGTTATTGGGTGCTGACGTCATTATATATTGATGTCTTCTGACGTGCACTTGTTCTGATGTCAAATCAATCTAATGTCATTGTGTTCTGATGACAACATGAGCTCCAATAATTATGTTTCGATATCATTGTGTGCGCTTTTAACATCAGGCAGAATTGGGTCAGCTTTTGTTCATAATGTGCCATTGTAGTATTTCTCATCCTAATGAGTGTACCAACGCCCTACAAGTCTACTTAATGTTGTACATTGAGTGTAGCAACATCTTACAAGTCTACGTAATATGTTGTACATTGAGTGTACCAACACTCTACAAGTCTACTTAATATGTTGTACATTGAGTGTACCAACATCTTACAAGTCTACTTAATATGTTGTACATTGAGTGTACCAACACCCTACAAGTCTAATTAATATGTTGTACATTGAGTGTACCAACACCCTACAAGTCTACTTAATATGTTGTACATTGATTGTAACCTCACCCTACAAGTCTACTTAATGTTGTACATTGAGTGTACCAACATCTTACAAGTCTACTTAATATGTTGTGTATTGAGTGTACCAACACCATACATTTCTACATAATGTGTTGTACAATGAGTGTACCAACACCATACAAGTCTACTTAATATGATGAAAGCTTAAACGTCATGTATCATTTTTATTTGTTTTTATTTCGCACGGCGTTGAAAATCGCTCTGCGTGCCATGCCTGACACGCGTGCCATAGGTCGTTGATCCGTGTCACAGACAGCTTGCGATTCAATGGAGGTATTTTGTTTATTATTACATAACCCTTTACCTGACAAAACGGTTTGTTATCCCACGGTAATTGTTTTAGAATTGGACATTGGAAAAACAGGGTGTCTATAATAGGGTGTCTTGAATCGAAAACATTTGAGAACCATTATTTATGTACGCTTTAAAAGAAATAAGCTGTGTGTGTTTTAATACCAGGAATATAATTGTTTCAATGTTATATGTGTGCTTGTTTGGGTTTAAGGTGTCAATGTGTGCTAAATTTTCTTACTTCTTCAGTCGGTGCTATATCATTTTTAGAGTATCAATATATAGTAGTGGTTCTCAAACTTATGACTCGCTGTGCCTATTTTAGAATCAATTTCTATGGGGGGAGTCCCTTATGCCTATGTTGTACAAGTTGATGATGTTTAGAAAGGATGTTACCGGGGTAAGGAGCGGCTGAGGAGGCCCAAAAGTGATCCACGGAGCACAGGTTTGTGACGCCCCTTCCACGAGAAAAGTTCTGTAGATGGTCGACACTGACACTGCTTTGTATAAGAAAAAAAATTTGTCCTTCGCCCCGCGCCTTGTCATACGCCACTGCCACCATTCACACAGCCATTAAAACCCTCACACATCTAAACACAATGTCGTATTGTCTGAATCCCTTGATTGTTGTTTTCCTATTTCGTTTCAGAACCACTGGCTTTGGCCAACCAATTAAAAAAAACATTATATGTGAAGTCCTGAAAACAAAACGTACTTTTATTTTGTAGTATGAACTGACAGAAAAACAATAAGAGATCCGAAACGTGCCGTGTTACAACAAAGGTTTGTTGGTGTGTCCGGTTGGCTCGACTTCTTTTGTTACTTTTTTCAACAATCGGCTTTAGTTTCCTTGGCAGTGGCGTAGTGAGGGGGGCATCATGCCCCGGGCGCTACTCACAAAGGGGCGCCAAATGGTATATTTTACTACAATATTGTATGGTTTTCGAATAGGGGGGGCGCTAAAAAGGTATGGGGGGGCGCTAAAAAGGTATTGTGCCCCAGGCGCGAGTTAAGCTCGCTACGCCACTGTTTCCTTGTTAACCAATTGAAGGGGTATCACAATGCGAACTGCCATGGTCAAGTATCCGAGACAACGTGGTTGTTTGCAGTGCAATGAGGCGTAGTTCCATCAACTCTTTCTGTTGTTAAGTTTGATACCTTTACTGACTCTTGGGCAAACAATGGATTTTTACAGACCGCGGCATTAAAGATGAGAAAAAAAAGAAAATAATCTTCTTCTTCGTTTTCGTTAAATATGTGTCAATGACATACTATCTAAATGTAATAATGTAAAAGACAAATGTAACATGATATTTTATAAGATTATCGTACTCGTTTCAAAGACACCACCCTACACGTTAATATGTCTACTACACCTCTAACCAATTGTTCCGACACGATTTACTTTGAACGTTATCATAAATGCCTTTTAACCATTGGGCGCATTTTCGATATTTGTTGATTGTCAACCACTGTTTACTAAAACTGCATAAACAGAGTTGTTGCCTTAAATAGTTAATTATTAGGCATCTTCTCCTGTACGTGTTGCCTTTAACACCCTCGTAAGGTGGGATCACTTTTAGTGGATGACCAGTCTAATCTTCTGGGCTGATCTGCCACACCCATCATGGATTTTGAACCGGGATGAACTTCACAACCTGCAATATTATGGGGCTTTCCAGTGTAAGGGTGGCAGGATCATGGTACGTTCCAGTGTAGGGGTGGCAGGATATTCACAACTTCAATGTCGACTAGTCAAAATATTTTGCTCGATCTCTTAACAAAATAATATCAACATTATCTAAAATTGATCACTGTCAAGAAAAAAAATCAAATAATAAAAATAATAAAGCACGACATTATTGTAATCTAGATCAAAACAGAAATATCCGATTTGTGGTGGAGCAACAGTCTGGAAACCATTATAGAAGAGTACAATGCCTAGCTTATGGTGGCGAGCTCAAGCCAAACCATTATTTTAAAAAATGGCAATAAGGCTATTGATTGGTTCCCCCAACCGTGGCGTTAGTTTGTGCGTCGATGAGCTATTTCTGGACGCGTACGCCACCGCTAACCGGAAGTGATGTCGATTTTGTTTTCCAAGGCTTATTTCGATACCACCAGGCGGCGCCACTAGAGTATGAATACATTTGGTGGTGAACTTCTTGTATTGAGCTCAACTGGGTACTGGGCGGAAGTGTCGAGTATTAGCAGAAGCGGATCCGACTCCGAGTCTTAAAAAAAGAGAGTTGTCTTCTCATTTTCTATATTGTGTTCCACCCAACGGAGATACATTTAGAACTAGCTCAACTTTTTTCCCCATATCTTATGTACATGTGTACTAGAATGAAATAAACAATAATAGAAAACCGCCTGGCGATTGGTGTGAAAGTAAATGTTAGCAAAATGAAAACTGCAAAGCTCTGAAAATAAATATGTACTTGCTAAGATTGCTCTTGTGTGAAATTATTTGCTTTAGTGAGATGCACATGGCCATGGCACTTTCTGTTTACAATTAGTATTTCATTCCACATTCTTACTGGCTGATGATACCAGAAATACCATATTTCATCACATCACCTCATCTCACCACATCTCACCACATATTACCACATTTCACCACATATCACCACATTTCACCACATATCACAATATCTCACCATATTTCACCATATCTCACCACATCTTACCACATCTTACCACATATCACCATATCTCACAACATATACCACATCTCACCACATTTCACCACATTTCACAATATCGCACCACGTTTCACCACATTTCACCACACATCACCACATTTCAGCACATCTCACCACACCTCACCATATCTCACCACATGTCAGCACATCTAACCACATCTCACCACACATCATCACATTTCACCACATGTTAGCACATCTCACCACATTTCACCACATTTCAGCACAACTCACCACATATCACCACATTTCACCACATCTCACAACATCTTACCACATGTTACTACATATCACCACATTTCACCACATCTCACCACATATCACCACATTTCACCACATTTCACCACACATCACCACATTTCACCACATTTCAGCACAACTCACCACATTTCACCACATCTCACCACATATCACCACATTTCACCACATCTCACCACATATCAGCACAACTCACCACCTATCACCATATCTCACCACATTTCACCACAAATTACCACATTTCACCACATTTCAGCACAACTCACCACATATCACCACATTTTACCATATCTCACCACATCTTACCACATATCACCACATTTCACCACATCTCACTACATATCACCACATATCACCACATTTCACCAAATTTCACCACATATCACCACATATCACCACATATCACCACATATCACTATATCTTACGAAGATCACCCTATCCCTAGCGCTGGAATCAAGACACAGACACAATCAGCCCCACCGATCACCTTATCCCATGCCCTGGCACCAGAACACAGAAACACTCAGCCCCCCCCCGATTACCTTATCCCATGCCCTGGCACCAGAACACAGAAACACCCAGCCACCCGATCACCCTATCCCATGCCCTGGCACCAACACACAGAAACAACCCAGCCACCCGATCACCCATTTAAATATACCCAGAAAAGCCCTTAAACCAATCCTAGCCCATACCTCCCAATCAAATGACAAAGACTTGTTTGACCAGAACGGGTTTAGTGGACAAATGCGTATTCATAAATTGTGATAGCTCTTTCATTCCAAGTTTCTTAAAACAATGTTCCCCAGTTGGGGGCCCGTCTAAATATTGGTCAAATAAAATTAAAATATAATGAAAAAATCAAGGACTGGTCAAAGTGCAATTTGCGAAACTTTTCCACCGGTCTCAAAACTTAACAGTTTGATAAACTTTTCCACCGGTCTCAAAACTTAACAGCTTGATAAACTTCTCCACCGGTCTCAAAACTTAACAGTTTGATAAACTTTTCCACCGGTCTCAAAACTTAACAGTTTGATAAACTTTTCCACCGGTCTCAAAACTTAACAGTTTGATAAACTTTTCCACCGGTCTCAAAACTTAACAGTTTGATAAACTTTTCCACCGGTCTCAAAACTTAACAGTTTGATAAACTTTTCCACCGGTCTCAAAACTTAACAGTTTGATAAACTTTTCCACCGGTCTCAAAACTTAACAGTTTGATAAACTTTTCCACCGGTCTCAAAACTTAACAGTTTGATAAAATTTGACACAGAAGAAATATCAAACAGATACGCGTTGAAGCATTACTCTAGAACAAGGGTCCTCAAACCTTTAAAAAAAGTCTGGATCAGTGTTCTTAGACACTGTCGGGGGCCGTTTCAGTGCTATATTTGGAAAATTGGAAAGAATTATATGCACACGGAACAAATCTTATCTGAGGTGAAAAACAAGAGAAAAGACAAGAATACAGTTTTCTAATTTAAAAAAAATTTGCCACATAAACTCAATAGTATTTGAAATATAAGGAAGGCCCTGCTTTTGGCCAATGTTAGGACCCATGATCGGTTATATATGAGTCGCTTCTAGCAAAGCACCAGGACGAATAAAGGACCCCTAGTGGGTTGGATCTGGAGCGCGGGCCGTAGTTTGAGGACCCCTCCTCTAGAAGTTTTTTTGTCACATGGTAGAATGTCCATGAAGCTTAACTTAAAAATACATTTGATATGGCAAGATTTAGTAAAGACAAATCTTTTCAATAGACAAAACTATATTTCAAAGTGAAATTGTTAGCATGAGATGAATGATTGCAAGGAGATAATTCTAGAAAGTGATGATTAAATTCCAGGTTATAATTCTAGTAGGTGATGAAGGAATTCAAGGCTATAATGTCCAGAAGGTGATGAGTGAATTCAAGGCTATAATTCTAGCAGGTAGTGTGTGAATTCAAGGCTATAATTGTAGTAGGTGATGAGTGAATTCAAGGCTGTACTTCTAGAAGGTGATCTGTGAATTCAGGGCTATAATTATAGATGACATGCGTGTCCGATGATTTGACGAATTTGACCCAAGAAATCACTTGTGTAGCACAGAAAAAGGGTAGACAACAACTATGAAACTCAACGTCTAAAATGGAGGTGATGTACTCCTGAACACTGGACACCAGGAACCAAGTACGTCACGTCTCAATAAATAATTTACTGACCAACCTACATCAATTAGTGCAAGCCGAGAGGTAGAGAGGGGGGAGGAGAAGCGACAATATCGGGGGAATGGAAAGGGGGGGGGGGGAGGTTGTTGCGGAGCAAAGACAAGAATGGCAGATAACCGACCTTTTGGACCCATGTTACAAAGGGACAGCATTCTGGATACGGAAAATTATATGCAATTGTTCATTAACTTTGACAAAAGATTTTTTTTAAACTTGTAAGTGCTGGCTCAGTAAAATAAATCCGTAAGCGTTGGTTTAGTGAAATACAACACCGAGACTTGTAATACTTTAAGTAACCATCCCATGACCAAATTATGGATATTGGATCATCATGATATAGTCCATGGGAGGCTGAAATGGCTACTGGATCAGGATGATGATGACCAGGGAAGGCTGAAATGGTTGCTGGATCAGGATGATGATGTCCAGGAGAGGCTGAAATGGCTACTGGATCAGGATAATGATGTCCAGGGGAGGCTGAAAAGGCTACTGGATCAGGATGATGACGTTAATGATGTCAAAGGGGAGACTAAATGTTACCTTGTAACATAATTTGTGCAAATAATATGAATTAAAAAAAAATTCCTTAATCTTGCTGTCCTGTGTCTCTTTGTTTGTTCCTCATTTGGCCACTTCACATACCTAAACAATTGATTAAACTTAGTTTCAGATAACGCCACTAATCCGGGGGAAAGGGGGGGGGGGTGGAAGGGTGGAGTCCCCCAACCTTTCTGTAGAGACAAGGCTTAAAAAAAGGGTCTCATCCAAAAAGATGTCGCGTTTTCTAATCTGGACGTAAATATCTCAGGAGAGGTATTGATAAATCCTAAACTCTGAAGAGCTCCACATTCGACTAAGTTTGGTTGGTGTATGGCTGTTAAACCCAGTGGCATAGGAAGGGATTTTCAGGGGGGGGGGCAGCTGCCCCGGGGTGGATATTTATTTATATATATATATTAGAAGCGTGATTTTCGGTCAATTACAGTTTTATTCGATGAAGGTAGGCGGCAACATTTTCGACCCGCCCCAGGTGGCACTTACCATAGCTACGCCACAGGTTACTTTTCATGTTACTGTTACACCCCATGTTACTGTTACATTTCCTGTTATTGTCACAAGTCATGTTATTGTTACACCTGATTTATGTTACTGTTACACCCCATGTTACTGTTACACCCAATGTTACTGTTACACCCCATGTTACTGTTACACCCCATGTTACTGTTCCACCCCATGTTACTGTTACACCCAATGTTACTGTTACACCCAATGTTACTGTTCCACCCAATGTTAACTAATGAGTTAAAGAGAATGATGCCTTCGGAAAAAAAATGACATGGATAGAGGATATTTATTTGTCCCCTCTACAACGCAACTCAAGGGCAGGTAAACTCGCCCGACAGCTAATATATTGATTGGTAGTTGTCTCCCCTATTGTATGTCTGACAAAGTTTGTCATCTTTTATCAGCAGAAGATTTATTATGTATGAATGCGTGTTTGCTGCCGGGAAATAGATTTGATCAATAACATCCAATGGATGGACGGGTGTAAAGATGGGTGTAAAGACGGGTGTAATGAGTGTCAACTTCCGGTCGGATCCTAAAGTTACATAAAGGTTACCGGAAATTTGATCGAAAGAAATTTAGTTGAAGGAAATTTGATCGAACGGAAATTTGTTCGAATCTTTTTTCAGTTCACAGTTAAAATGTTCGTCACATTTCTTTTTGAACGCACTATACTATATAGTAAAACAAAATAATGCATTCAAAAAGAAATTTGACGCAAAATAGTGTAAACTAAAAAAAAGATTCGAACAAATTTCCGTTCGATCAAATTTCCGTCGATCAATTTTCCGTCGACGAAATTTCTTTCTATCAAATTTCCGGATACGGATTTACTTATGTCAGAGGTCAAGATACCTTACGACCCATATGACGTCATGAACAGATGAAAATTTACATATTCTTAATGGAGAGCACATACAATAATAACATAGAAACAATGGCTCTGTTACTGCTCGCTGTATCCGATGTCCGCAACGCTCGGATGACTAAATAAGAACATTATTGATCTACTTATTCAAATGTTTTATTTTTAGAAATAGATGCTAAAACGCTTTAAAATTTAAAAGAGTCCCAGAGTTTGCGCTGACCTCAAACACAACAAGTCAGCCAAACAACAACAAGTCAAACAAAAAACAACAACAACAAAAAAAAAAAAAAACAAAGATATACACCTTATATTAAGCTCGTGCAAACTATCGCTCACTCACAGAACAGAATAGCTCATTAGGTTGAGGCGTGGATCAGGTCACTTTCATGGCATAGAGTCGAATGATGAAATGTTGATCTAGTAGCTAGTAGCATCCAAGAGCTTCACGAGAAAGACTAAAGAGCCACATGCGGCTCGCGAGCCGCAGCTTCCAGACCCCTCGGCACATTTTTAAGGGATTTTGGTTGTGGGGGGGGGGGGGGGGGGGTCAGATTTTATAGTGCGTGTGTGTGTGATGTTGACTTAACTTAGCTAAAAATAAACCCATACACTAACTGTGGTACCAACATTAAAATAAATGTCTTATTTCATACTAACTCTATCTCCACACAAACAGTGGTACTAACATTACAATAAATGTCTTATTTCATACTAACTCTATCTACACACTAATAGTGGTACTAACATTACAATATATGTCTTATTTCACATTAACTCTATCTACACACTAACAGTGGTACTAACATTACAATAAATGTCTTATTTCACACTAACTCTATCTACACACTAACAGTGGTACTAACATTACAATAAATGTCTTATTTCACACTAACTTTATCTACACACTAACAGAGCCTAAACATTGGCTTATATAAAATCGTCTATATAAAAAAGGTGTCTAAAAGGTCGAGACATGTACTTTGAACAACTAAAAATTCATCACAATGACTAATGACTAATATTTGCCTGTTACCATAGATCTCAAACATAACCGAGCCTTGGACCCAATCAGCTAACGGCACAACAGAATAACGCGACCTTGCCCAAGGCACAAGCTACGTTACTGCAATACACCCATTTACTACACCCTTAACCACCAACCCGCAACATTATTGCCATACACCCATTCACCACACCCTTAACCACCAACCCGCAACATTATTGCCATACACCCATTCACCACACCTTTAATCCCCCATCCCCAACGTTACTACCATACATTCTTACACCACATCCTTAACCACTCCCACATAAATAGTTCCCCACTGCCCCCCCCCCCCCCCAACAACCACTCCCACTTCCACCTCCCCTCCCCGCGCTGTAGAGATCCAATTTTAATGACGTGTTCAAACTTATTTGAGAAAGTCACCGACGACCCACACAATCAATTACCACAAACATTTTCTTGATCAAATATTCAATTATATATATATTTTTTTAAACCATACTCTTCCTCCGTGTATATGAATTTAATTTTCTCGGTGACAGAAAAAGATCACTGTTTACTTTCGGCTATTACCTCAACCAGTGTCAGATTTCCACGGTAATATTTGATTAGTGAGTTTGTTTTACGTGATTGTGTTTGTTTTACGTGATTGTGTTTCTTTTAGGTGATTGCGTTTGTTTTACATGATTGAGTTTGTTTTACGTGATTGTGTTTGTTTTACGTGATTGTGTTTGTTTTACATGATTGAGTTTGTTTTAGGTGATTGAGTTTGTTTTACATGATTGAGTTTGTTTTACGTGATTGTGTTTGTTTTACGTGATTGTGTTTGTTTTACATGATTGTGTTTGTTTTACGTGATTGTGTTTGTTTTACATGATTGAGTTTGTTTTAGGTGATTGAGTTTGTTTTACATGATTGAGTTTGTTTTACGTGATTGTGTTTGTTTTACGTGATTGTGTTTGTTTTACGTGATTGTGTTTGTTTTACGTGATTGTGTTTGTTTTACATGATTGAGTTTGTTTTAGGTGATTGAGTTTGTTTTACATGATTGAGTTTGTTTTACGTGATTGTGTTTGTTTTACGTGATTGTGTTTGTTTTACATGATTGAGTTTGTTTTAGGTGATTGAGTTTGTTTTACATGATTGAGTTTGTTTTAGGTGATTGAGTTTGTTTTACGTGATTGTGTTTGTTTTACGTGATTGTGTTTGTTTTACGTGATTGTGTTTGTTTTACGTGATTGTGTTTGTTTTACATGATTGAGTTTGTTTTATGTGATTGTGTTTGTTTTACATGATTGAGTTTGTTTTAGGTGATTGAGTTTGTTTTACATGATTGAGTTTGTTTTACGTGATTGTGTTTGTTTTACATGATTGAGTTTGTTTTACATGATTGTGTTTGTTTTACATGATTGAGTTTGTTTTACGTGATTGTGTTTGCTTTACATGATTGAGTTTGTTTTAGGTGATTGAGTTTGTTTTACATGATTGAGTTTGTTTTACGTGATTGTGTTTGTTTTACGTGATTGTGTTTGTTTTACGTGATTGTGTTTGTTTTACGTGATTGTGTTTGTTTTACATGATTGAGTTTGTTTTAGGTGATTGTGTTTGTTTTACATGATTGAGTTTGTTTTAGGTGATTGAGTTTGTTTTACATGATTGAGTTTGTTTTACATGATTGTGTTTGTTTTACGTGATTGTGTTTGTTTTACATGATTGAGTTTGTTTTAGGTGATTGAGTTTGTTTTACATGATTGAGTTTGTTTTAGGTGATTGAGTTTGTTTTACGTGATTGTGTTTGTTTTACGTGATTGTGTTTGTTTTACGTGATTGTGTTTGTTTTACGTGATTGTGTTTGTTTTACATGATTGAGTTTGTTTTAGGTGATTGTGTTTGTTTTACGTGATTGTGTTTGTTTTACGTGATTGAGTTTGTTTTACATGATTGAGTTTGTTTTACGTGATTGTGTTTGTTTTACGTGATTGAGTTTGTTTTACATGATTGAGTTTGTTTTACGTGATTGTGTTTGTTTTACGTGATTGTGTTTGTTTTACGTGATTGTGTTTGTTTTACGTGATTGTGTTTGTTTTACGTGATTTTGTTTGCTTTACGTGATTGTGTTTGTTTTCGTGATTTTGTTTGTTTTGTGTGATTGTGTTTGTTTTACGTGATTGAGTTTGTTTTACGTGATTGTGTTTGTTTTACGTGATTGTGTTTGTTTTATATGATTGAGTTTGTTTTACATGATTGTGTTTGTTTTACGTGATTGTGTTTGTTTTACGTGATTGAGTTTGTTTTACGTGATTGAGTTTGTTTTACGTGATTGTGTTTGTTTTACGTGATTGTGTTTGTTTTACGTGATTGTGTTTGTTTTACATGATTGTCTTTGTTTTACATGATTGTGTTTGTTTTACGTGATTGTCTTTGTTTTACGTGATTGTGTTTGTTTTACATGATTGTGTTTGTTTTACGTGATTGTGTTTGTTTTACATGATTGTGTTTGTTTTACATGATTGTGTTTGTTTTACATGATTGTGTTTGTTTACGTGATTGTGTTTGTTTTACATGATTGTGTTTGTTTACGTGATTGTGTTTGTTTTACATGATTGTGTTTGTTTTACGTGATTGTCTTTGTTTTACATGATTGTGTTTGTTTTACATGATTGTCTTTGTTTTACATGATTGTGTTTGTTTTACATGATTGTGTTTATTTTACATGATTGTCTTTGTTTTACGTGATTGTGTTTGTTTTACATGATTGTCTTTGTTTTACATGATTGTGTTTGTTTTACATGATTGTGTTTGTTTACGTGATTGTGTTTGTTTTACATGATTGTGTTTGTTTTACGTGATTGTCTTTGTTTTACATGATTGTGTTTGTTTTACATGATTGAGTTTGTTTTACGTGATTGTGTTTGTTTTACATGATTGTGTTAGTTTTACATGATTGTGTTTGTTTTACATGATTGTGTTTGTTTTACATGATTGTGTTTGTTTACGTGATTGTGTTTGTTTTACATGATTGTGTTTGTTTTACGTGATTGTCTTTGTTTTACATGATTGTGTTTGTTTTACATGATTGAGTTTGTTTTACATGATTGTGTTTGTTTACGTGATTGAGTTTGTTTTACATGATTGTATTTGTTTTACGTGATTGTCTTTGTTTTACATGATTGTGTTTGTTTTACGTGATTGTGTTTGTTTTACATGATTGTGTTTGTTTTACATGATTGTGTTTGTTTTACATGATTGTGTTTGTTTTACGTGATTGTGTTTGTTTTACATGATTGTGTTTGTTTTACATGATTGTGTTTGTTTTACGTGATTGAGTTTGTTTTACGTGGTTGTGTTTGTTTTACGTGATTGAGTTTGTTTTACGTGATTGTGTTTGTCTTACGTGATTGTGTTTGTTTTACGTGGTTGAGTTTGTTTTACGTGATTGTGTTTGTTTTACGTGATTGTGTTTGTTTTACGTGATTGAGTTTGTTTTACGTGATTGTGTTTGTTTTACGTGATTGTCTTTGTTTTACATGATTCTGTTTGTTTTACATGATTGAGTTTGTTTTACATTATTGAGTTTGTTTTGTGTGATTGTGTTTGTTTTACGTGATTGTGTTTGTTTTACGTGATTGTCTTTGTTTTACATGATTGTGTTTGTTTTACATGATTGTGTTTGTTTTACATGATTGTGTTTGTTTACGTGATTGAGTTTGTTTTACGTAATTGTGTTTGTTTTGTGTGATTGTGTTTGTTTTACGTGATTGTGTTTGTTTTACGTGATTGAGTTTGTTTTACGTGATTGTGTTTGTTTTGTGTGATTGTGTTTGTTTTACGTGATTGTGTTTGTTTTACGTGATTGTGTTTGTTTTAGGTGATTGAGTTTGTTTTACGTGATTGAGTTTGTTTTACGTGATTGTGTTTGTTTTACGTGATTGAGTTTGTTTTACATGATTGTGTTTGTTTTACGTGATTGAGTTTGTTTTACATGATTGTGTTTGTTTTACGTGATTGAGTTTGTTTTGTGTGATTGTGTTTGTTTTACGTGATTGAGTTTGTTTTACATGATTGAGTTTGTTTTAGGTGATTGAGTTTGTTTTACATGATTGAGTTTGTTTTACGTGAATGTTCTTTGAAAATGTTCAGTTGGTGCTTTCTGGTAGTATGTCTTAAGCGTGTATGTCCTTAATGTATGTCCTTAATGTATGTCCTTAATGTATGTCCTTAATGTATGTCCTTAATGTATGTCCTTAATGTATGTCCTTAATTTTTGTCCTTAATGTATGTCCTTAATGTATGTCCTTAATGTATGTCCTTAATGTATGTCCTTAATGTATGTCCTTAATGTATGTCCTTAACGTATGTCCTTAAGTAGAAACAATCTACCTGACCATTGGTGTGTGATTCAATTTTGTGACACTTTAATAGAGGAGGGAGTGAGCCGTGAAACGGGTCTCAAACTGTAGATCGCTGGCTGACACCTAGAGGACATAACCTCATGCACACGCCTCCCTGGTTGGAGTCATGATATTACTCTGAGTCCGCCTTCGGATAAACACGGCCAAACTGTGCAGGGGCGTAGCTAGGGTTAGCGCTATATTTCCCCCCCCCCTCTTCCAAGAGATTGAAAATCTGTATTTGGCCGAAAATGCCACCGACCCCACCTCACTTTCTACAGCAATGAAACTGTGACGTCACTTTCTACGGCAATGAAACTGTGACGTCACTTTCTACGGCAATGAATCTGTGACGTCACTTTCTACGGCAATGAAACTGTGACGTCACTTTCTAAAGCAATGAAACTGTGACGTCACTTTCTAAAGCAATGAAACTGTGACGTCACTTTCTACGGAAATGAATCTGTGACGTCACTACCTACGGCAATGAAACTGTGACGTCACTTTCTACGGCAATGAAATTGTGACGTCACTTTCTAAAGCAATGAAACTGTGACGTCACTTTCTACGGCAATGAAACTGTGACGTCACTTTCTACGGCAATGAAACTGTGACGTCACTTTCTACGGCAATGAAACTGTGACGTCACTTTCTACGGCAATGAATCTGTGACGTCACTTTCTACGGCAATGAAACTGTGACGTCACTTTCTACGGCAATGAATCTGTGACGTCACTTTCTACGGCAATGAAACTGTGACGTCACTTTCTACGGAAATGAAACTGTGACGTCACTTTCTACGGCAATGAAACTGTGACGTCACTTTCTACGGCAATGAAACTGTGACGTCACTTTCTACGGCAATGACACTGTGACGTCACTTTCTACGGCAATGACACTGTGACGTCACTTTCTACGGCAATGAATATGAGACGTCACTTTCTACGGCATTGAAACTGTGACGTCACTTTCTACAGAAATGAAACTGTGACGTCACTTTCTACGGCAATGAAACTGTGACGTCACTTTCTGCGGCAATGAAACTGTGACGTCACTTTCTAAAGCAATGAAACTGTGACGTCACTTTCTACGGAAATGAATCTGTGACGTCACTTTCTAAAGCAATGAATCTGTGACGTCACTTTCTAAAGCAATGAAACTGTGACATTCACTTTCTAAAGCAATGAAACTGTGACGTCACTTTCTACGGAAATGAATCTGTGACGTCACTTTGTCATCTCAATGTTATCCAGAATAGAACACTACATAGATTGACGTCACTGCCTCAGTTTTACCGGCAATATAAGTCGCATTAATTGCTAAAGAAAATATTAACTTCACATTTTCAGCAACTTTCGGTCGTTAAAGAACAAGTATGATCTGATATCCATTGTTGGTTGAATTTGGAATGGACACCATACGTAAATAAATGTGTTGGTGAACTAAAAAAAATGTTTAATTTAATTTTGTTTTAACGAAAATAATTATGAAATTATTGTTTGACTTACGTGAACACTTTTGACCTGTCACCTTCCAATACATCCTGCAGTGATGACCAGGGCATGACGCCGATCAGCTGATGATATCCTCTAAACTATATGACCTCTTCGGAAATCAAACATTCTGATACAATCCCTGATATGTCAATGTTACATATTTTAAAAATCCATCACGTGCACTTTCACCGCGTGCCATTAGCACACAAAAAAAGTTAGAAATCAATTTCCACTTTACAATTTCACAACTCACACGTTTTAAAACACAGATCGTATATTTAGTAAGAACTTATGCAAGCGTTGACCGCAGATGAGTTTTCAACCTAAAGATAGTTTGTTTGGCCAAGCGAAACATAAAGGGACACAACACCTGACAAGAAATCGACCTGTTAAAATATTCTTTGATTTGAGTATGTTAGCGGACGACCGTAAGAAAGGTGTAGTAAGTTGCACTGAACCATCAAGGAGCCGGCAACTCTGTGACAGTCGTGTATCTTAACACATTTCCAGCGGACGACATGTTGACTCTCTCATGGGAGTGGGGAGTGGGGAGGGGCGGATGGAGAGCTTCTCACGAATGCGCGGTTCTTAAATTCTGTTTTATTTTTTAAAAATTAAAAAAAAAAATTTGTTTTGTTTTTAGGCGAATCATTTAGCAACCATTTGTTTCCAGTCATTGTTGTGTTTCCAGTCATTGTTGTGTTTCCTGTCATCGTTGTGTTCCAGTCATCGTTGTGTTTCCAGTCATTGTTGTGTTTCCAGTCATTGTTGTGTTTCCAGTCATTGTTGTGTTTCCAGTCATTGTTGTGTTTCCAGTCATTGTTGTGTTTCCAGTCATTGTTGTGTTTCCAGTCATTGTTGTGTTTCCAGTCATTGTTGTGTTTCCAGTCATTGTTGTGTTTCCTGTCATCGTTGTGTTTCCAGTCATCGTTGTGTTTCCAGTCATTGTTGTGTTTCCAGTCATTGTTGTGTTTCCTGTCATCGTTGTGTTTCCAGTCATCGTTGTGTTTCCTGTCATCGTTGTGTTCCAGTCATCGTTGTGTTTCCAGTCATTGTTGTGTTTCCAGTCATTGTTGTGTTTCCAGTCATTGTTGTGTTTCCTGTCATCGTTGTGTTTCCAGTCATTGTTGAGTTTCCAATCATTGTTGTGTTTCCTGTCATCGTTGTGTTTCCAGTCCTTATTGTGTTTCCAGTCATCGTTGTGTTTCCAGTCATTGTTGTGTTTCCAGTCATTGTTGTGTTTCCAGTCATTGTTGTGTTTCCAGTCCTTATTGTGTTTCCTGTCATTGTTGTGTTTCCAGTCATTGTTGTGTTTCTTGTCATTGTTGTGTTTCCTGTCATTGTTGTGTTTCCAGTCCTTATTGTGTTTCCAGTCCTTATTGTGTTTCCAGTCCTTATTGTGTTTCCAGTCCTTATTGTGTTTCCAGTCATCGTTGTGTTTCTTGTCATTGTTGTGTTTCTTGTCATTGTTGTGTTTCTTGTCATCGTTGTGTTTCTTGTCATCGTTGTGTTTCTTGTCATCGTTGTGTTTCTTGTCATCGTTGTGTTTCCAGTCATCGTTGTGTTTCCAGTCATCGTTGTGTTTCTTGTCATCGTTGTGTTTCTTGTCATCGTTGTGTTTCCAGTCATTGTTGTGTTTCCTGTCATTGTTGTGTTTCCAGTCCTTATTGTGTTTCCAGTCCTTATTGTGTTTCCAGTCATTGTTGTGTTTCCTGTCATTGTTGTGTTTCCAGTCCTTATTGTGTTTCCAGTCCTTATTGTGTTTCCAGTCATCGTTGTGTTTCCTGTCATTGTTGTGTTTCCAGTCATCGTTGTGTTTCCAGTCATTGTTGTGTTTCCAGTCCTTATTGTGTTTCCAGTCCTTATTGTGTTTCCAGTCATCGTTGTGTTTCCAGTCATTGTTGTGTTTCCAGTCATTGTTGTGTTTCTTGTCATTGTTGTGTTTCCAGTCATTGTTGTGTTTCCAGTCATTGTTGTGTTTCCAGTCATCGTTGTGTTTCCAGTCATCGTTGTGTTTCTTGTCATTGTTGTGTTTCCAGTCATCGTTGTGTTTCCAGTCATCGTTGTGTTTCTTGTCATCGTTGTGTTTCTTGTCATCGTTGTGTTTCCAGTCATCGTTGTGTTTCCAGTCATTGTTGTGTTTCCAGTCATCGTTGTGTTTCCAGTCATTATTGTGTTTCCAGTCATTGTTGTGTTTCCAGTCATTATTGTGTTTCCAGTCATTGTTGTGTTTCCTGTCATCGTTGTGTTTCCAGTCATTATTGTGTTTCCAGTCATTGTTGTGTTTCCAGTCATTATTGTGTTTCCAGTCATTGTTGTGTTTCCAGTCATCGTTGTGTTTCCAGTCATTGTTGTGTTTCCAGTCATTGTTGTGTTTCCAGTCATTGTTGTGTTTCCAGTCATTGTTGTGTTTCCAGTCATTGTTGTGTTTCCAGTCATTATTGTGTTTCCAGTCATTGTTGTGTTTCCAGTCATTATTGTGTTTCCAGTCATTGTTGTGTTTCCAGTCATCGTTGTGTTTCCAGTCATTATTGTGTTTCCAGTCATTATTGTGTTTCCAGTCATTATTGTGTTTCCAGTCCTTTTTGTATTGTAGAATTTCATTTATAATACTTCTCAGTGTCTTAATTATAAAGATTTATTATTTTGTTGATACATTTAACTTAGCATTCTGAACTGCTAACTCTAGCCACCGACCTACTTAGCAACCCACCGACCTACTTAGCAACCAACCGACCTACTTAGCAACCCACCGACCTACTTAGCAACCCACCGACTTACTTAGAAATCCACCGACCTCCTTAGAAATCCACCGACCTCCTTAACAATCCACCGACCTAATTAACAATCCATGATACTAATTAGCAATCCACCGGCCTAATTATAAACTAGCTGACCCACTAAGATTGCCACTGCCCTACTTTATCAAATAGCTCTCTTCTCTAAAGAAAAATAACTAAATTAACTTTGGCGTAAAAATTGAAAACGTTAACTTATTTGTCAGGACAGATAGCACAACCACCACTCACTTCTCCCACTAGAACTTATTTATCAGGGCAGATAGCACAACCACCACTCACTTCTCCCACTAGAACTTATTTATTAGGGCAGATAGCACAACCACCACTCACTTCTCCCACCAGAACTAATTTGTCAGGGCAAATAGCACAAATATATTCGCGTGTAGGTCACACTTTATTTACCAAATATTTCATTACAAATCAGGACTGCGACCTATCCACTTGACATCAATTTTGTTTTCTGTCATTCATTATATATTAATTAACAAAAAGTTGGAGACTCGTTTTGTGACTTGCTCTCATTTACACTGGAACAGAGGGCAATATGTTATTTTTAAAGAAAATATTAAAGATCCCGTAGGTTATGACCATTGTAAGGGAGATATGTTTGTGATTCTTTTCAACAAACATTAGTGAAATTTACATTTTAAAAAGGGCAATGTTACTCCCGGAACTAAGAGTGCGACCTATCTCCGGCCATGTTACTCCCGGAACTAAGAGTGCGACCTATCTCCGACCATTTTACTCCCGGAACTAAGAGTGCGACCTATCTCCGACCATGTTACTCCCGGAACTAAGAGTGCGACGTATCTCCGGCCATGTTACTCCCGGAACTAAGAGTGCGACCTATCTCCGGCCATGTTACTCCCGGAACTAAGAGTGCGACCTATTTCCGACCATGTTACTCCCGGAACTAAGAGTGCGACCTATCTCCGACCATGTTACTCCCTGAACTAAGAGTGCGACCTATTTCCGACCATGTTACTCCCGGAACTAAGAGTGCGACCTATCTCCGGCCATGTTACTCCCGGAACTAAGAGTGCGACCTATCTCCGGCCATGTTACTCCCGGAACTAAGAGTGCGACCTATTTCCAACCATGCTACTCCCGGAACTAAGAGTGCGACCTATCTCCGGCCATGTCACTCCCGGAACTAAGAGTGCGACCTATCTCCGGACATGTTACTCCCGATCTATACGCGAGTAAATAGTGTAAAATAGCACGCGTTCTGCTCCCTGGCGGAACTGACAGAAACGGATAATGTTTAATTGTTCCGTCGATAGACATCCATGTTTTTTAAAAGCATCATAACCAGAGCATTAGCGAGTGATCATACGCAATTATTTCTCTAGATTCGTGTGGTTAAGAACGTGGTGCATTTTGAGATTGTGTGACATGTCGCTCACTCGAATGTAAAGCTCGCATTCAAAACAGAACACTCATTATTTGACCTTGGCCTTGTCAATATCGATGATTTAGTTTTAAAAATAAATTCACTAATCCTTTTGAACTTACATACAACTTGTTAAGGGAAAAATCTACGGACGGTTAATTGACCAATTTCCCGCCAACCTATGGAGCTGGAACTCGGCACACAGACTCTTTGCCGATAACAACACATTCTATCAATTTTTCAGCGCCACCCCCAAACATAAAAAAAAAATATCTTTATTTCTTTTTTTTCACGAGGAAGATGAAGGAAATATTTTACCACTGATTTCACGAAATAAAATTTCCTGATAATTTCGTTAAATGAGATTCTTTAAAAAAATAAAAAATATTTCAAATGCGTTTGGTGCATAATACTTTTTTTTTTCTTTTCCTGAAATAGTTGGTGAAATAAAACTTCGGCGTAAAAGTGGGCGCGTCATTAGAATATTTATATAAAATAAAAAATAAAAAGTACATATAAAGAATTTAAACAAAAAACTTTGTTTGTAGGGGGTTGTTGAATAAGTGTTATAGACAAAATGTTCATGTCTGCACGTCGAATCTCTACAAAAAAGGTAATAATGGGGGAGACTGCAATCAGGTTAGCACAATAGGAAATTAGTAAAACACAGTTAGGTTAAACCTGATAAAAGGAATGCAACAAAACAACGAACGTGTCGGCAGGAAGCCTTCATCAGCGAACAAACAGAAAAACGAATAAAATAAAAATGTATCAAAAAATATAATGTAGCACTTAGCTCAGAAGTAGTATCCAGATTTGCTGCCCTCTTGGATATTACTTCTGAGCTAAGTGCTACATTATATTTTTTGATACATTTTTATTTTATTCGTTTTTCTGTTTGTTCGCTGATGAAGGCTTCCTGCCAACACGTTCGTTGTTTTGTTGCGTTCCTTTTATCAGGTTTAACCTTACTGTGTTTTACTAATTTCCTATCGAATCTCCACAGCCTGCTCATTCCGTATTGCAGTCAAGTTTAGATTTTAAAAAGCTGTAATTATGCAGAATGTTTCGACAACATACTCTAACGAACGCCTAAGATATAAGCTCGTAGAGATTAATTCCACCGTGGAAATAGAAAGCAAAAGCACACTATACACACATCCACAATAAATCAATCGAACATTATTCATGAATTATCAAAAACGAAAAAAAATCGATAGTACCCAATACACAAAATATGCGCAATATCCACTTCAAATATAGATGCCCTTCCAACTGTGACACACGCGATCCAAGTGTTTTCGCCCCTGATCCATAGTCACGTGACGCCATTGAGTTGCCATCACGGTACAGGAGCGACATAACGACATTTGCATCGACGTCAATTAGTTTCTTGCTCAAGCCATGGACTCCCCCACCCAACCCTCCCCCAAAACCATCCCCCCCCCCAACCCCGAATCCCAGCACAACCCTTCTCTTTACCCTGAATCTCCTGGGACCCGTAGGACTGGAGTGGCAATGGCAGGACAATGGGACGGTGGGTAATGTTATTTAATGAAAGGCATTGTCTGCGTTAATCAAGACGGACAGAACTGAAAAATACTGTTTGGACGAACTTCCCCGTGTTTCGAGGGCAGCAGGTAAATCGAATTCTTTACCGGGGGCCAGGTCTAAACCTTGGCTAATGAAAATTCCCATGCAACACGAAGAAGTGAAGTTGCACGAACACGAGGAAGTTAAGCTTTTCTGACCCAAAGAAGTTGCGTTTTCCTGACCTTATGAAGTTAGGTTTTCCTGCCCCAAAGAAGTTAAGTTTTCCTAACACAAAGAAGTTAAGTTTTCCTGACACAAAGAAGTTAAGTTTTCCTGACCCTATGAAGTTAGGTTTTCCTGCCCCAAAGAAGTAAGTTTTCCTGACCCAAAGAAGGTAAGTTTTCCTGACACAAAGAAGGTAAGTTTTCCTGATACAAAAAAAGTTAAGCATTCCTGACCCAAAGAAGTTGAGTTTTCCTGACACAAAGAAGTTAAGTTTTCCTGACACAAAGAAGTTAAGTTTTCTGATACAAAGAAGTTGAGTTTTCCTGACCCAAAGAAATTAAGTTTTCCTGACCCAAAGAAGTTAAGTTTTCCTGACCTAAAGAAGTTAAGTTTTCCTGACCCAAAGAAGTTAAGTATTCCTGACACAAAGAAGGTAAGTTTTCCTGATACAAAAAAAGTTAAGTATTCCTGACCCAAAGAAGTTGAGTTTTCCTGACCCAAAGAAGGTAAGTTTTCCTGACCTAAAGAAGTTAAGTTTTCCTGACACAAAGAAGTTAAGTTTTCCTGACACAAAGAAGTTAAGTTTTCCTGACCCAAATAAGTTAAGTTTTCCTGACCCAAAGAAGTTAAGTTTTCCTGACACAAAGAAGTTAAGTTTTCCTGACACAAAGAAGCTAAAATTCCTGACCCAAACATGCTAAGTTTCTCGGACCCAAAGAAGCTAAGATGCATGGACTCAAAAAAAAAAGCTATGTTGCTCGATCAAACATAGTGTAAAGGTTTTATACAACACATTACCGTAAGTTTGCTCAGAATCTCAGGAACTCGGAAATTCAAATATAAAATGTATTTGTCGTTTTAGATTTCACGTCAAGTTTTTCTTCAAATTAACCTCCAAAAAAACTAGCTAAATCAGCTTCAGCAAAATGCTCGTTTTGAAAATCAAGCAAGAAAATACAACTCTGATGTCACCATAGCTCACCGCCTTAACCGTTACATGAAATTTTCAGCAAAAGATGTATCCACGGAACAATTCGTTTCATTCGTTAAGTGACATCGAACAACTGAAAGGTTGGACTCGGACTTTGCGGCGATCTTTATTTTTACAGTGAACCCCAACTTAACCCCGACCAACACGCACATGGAGTTAACTGATAATCCATACCAGAAACCATTCAAACCTATCAGCTCCCGGGAAACACAAGCCGGCTCCGTGTCAAAGTCTTGACACGGTCTTGATACGTCACGCTCTTTGAAGACTTCTCTCCGCCCGCGCACACGAAATTCAAACGGTTTGTCTCTATTGATCTCCTTCACCACACGGCGGCTTTTAATTGTTGGGTGTCACTCTATATTTTACTATCTTCAATTTAATCGACTCATTTCTTTATCTTGAGCCTACTGCATTGTAAGATACGGGAAGCCCCGTTTTTGCCAAAGAAAATTGTGTATTTGTTGAGTTAGATGGATAGAGCGAGTAGCTGTTTATTTTTGTTGAGTACAAGAATTTTTTTTTTTAAATATCTAGAGCAGCGGTTCTCAACTTGTTGAACGTACGACCCCTGTACAAGGGTCGCCTAAGACCACCGGAAAACACAAATTTATGAAGTAGCAACGAAAATAATTTTATGCTTTGTGGTCACCACAACACGAGGAACTGTATTAGGAAGGTTGAGAACCACTGCGTAGAGATTATGGACAGTTAGTGGAAACATGTTATATATATCATGTAGAAACTGGAGTGTTGTTGTTTTAGGGGGGTGGGGTGAGCATGCAGGATGGGTTCACTTTTCGGCTACTATTGAGTTAAACTCAAAATGACATTATTTAGTGGATCTTAAACTGGCTTAGGCAGAGACCGACTGTTTTATATTGTGCATGTACATATTTCATGATGACTACTTGCCATGGTGGAATCCCCCTTATACCCCATGTTACAACGGATCCAAGATTAAGAAACCTTGATTTATAGCGGAATTACAATCGTATTTCATGACTGTAGTGCCCTGTTATCTTAGTGCCCCGTTTTCGTAGTGCCCTGTTATCTTAGTGACATGTTATCTTAGTGCCCTGTTATCTTAGTGCCCTGTTATCTTAGTGCCCTGTATTTAGTGCCTTGTTATCTTAGTGCCCCATTATCTTAGTGCCCTGTTATCTTAGTGCCCCGTTATCTTAGTGCCCGTTTATCTTAGTGCCCCGTTATCTAAGTGCCCCGTTATCTTAGTGGCCCGTTATCTTAGTGCCCCGTCACCTTAGTGCACAGTTATCTTAGTGCCCTGTTATCTTAGTGCCCTGTTATCTTAGTGACCTGTTATCTTAGTGCCCTGTTATCTTAGTGTCCTGTCATCTTAGTGCCTTGTTATCTTAGTGCCACGTTATCTTAGAGCCCTGTTATCTTAGTGCCCTGTTATCTTAGTGCCTTGTTATCTTAGTACCCTGTTATCTTAGTGCCCCGTCATCTTAGTGCCCTGTCATCTTAGTGCCCTGTTATCTTAGTGCCCTGTTATCTTAGTGCCCTGTTACCTTAGTGCCCTGTTATCTTAGTGCCGTGTTATCTTATTGCCCCGTTATCTTAGTGCCCTGTTATCTTAGTCCCTTGTTATCTAAGACCACATTTGTGAAAGACCACATTTATCTTAGACCACATTTATCATAGACCACATTTATGATAGACTACATTTATGACAGACCACATTTATCATACACCACATTTATCATAGACCCCCATTTATCATAGACCACTTTTATATTAGACCACATTAATCATAGACCACATTTATCATATACGACATTTATTATGGACCACATTTATCATAAACCAAATTTATTATATACCACATTTATCGTATACCACATGAATCATTGGCCACATTCATCGTGGACCACATTTATTATAGACCACATTTATCATAGATCAAATTTATCATATACCACATTTATCATAGACCAAATTTACCATATACCACATTTATCATATACCACATTTATCATATACCAGATTTATTATGGACCACATTTATCATAGATTACATATTTTATCATAGACCACATTATTCATAGACCACATTTATCATAGACCACATTTATCATAGATCACATTTATCATAGATCACATTTATCACAGACCACATTTATCATATACCACATTTATCATAGACCACATTTATCATGCCCACATTTAACTTAGACCACATTTATCATAGACCACATTTATCATAGACCACATTTAACTTAGACCACATTTATCATAGACCACATTTATCATAGATCACATTTATCCTAGACCACATTTAACGTAGACCACATTTATCATAGACCACATTTATCATAGATCACATTTATCATAGACCACATTTATCATAGATCACATATATCATAGACCACATTTATCATAGACCACATTTATCATAGATCACATTTATCATAGACCACATTTATCAAAGACCACATTTATCATAGACCACATTTATCATAGACCACATTTATCATAGATCACATTTATCAAAGACCACATTATGACCGTAGACCGAAGTGTTTAGCATACAAATCGCAGCATAGTGATGATTTAAAACCGTCGTGTGTGCAAAGTAGAATTGACTTTCTGAATGTTTGTCAGTTAACGATTTTCTAATTGCTAAAATATCAGTATCATAATAAGTGGCACATGACGCTCCTACCAAAATTGATACCAGACCAACACAATTTGAATCGACAGTGAAGCTATTATTAACTCCAGAACGAAGTCAATATTCAAAGGTTAACACCAATAATTACTATAAAAATGGAGGCTCGGTAATGATTTCATGCCGTGCAAACAAGAAAGCCACTTCCGTTATCAAGTTTATTGTTAGTATAAAAAAAAAAGATTAGATTAGAAAAGATATATAAGATGAGTTATGATGAGTTAATATAAGAATTGATAAACAAATATAAGATGATGATATGATAAGATTGCAATGCAGCGTGTCCAGAAGGCGTCGTTTGAGCCCAAGTTCATCAAGGTCGATGCACGTCCATCCCCCCCCCCCGCCCCCAACCTTATTCCGTTACCTTTTTACACTAATTATTTTATTATTTAATTAATTTGATTTCAATATCGTTAATAACTTTATTATGCACTGAAACCATACCATAAGCAGTGTGTAATCTTCACAAAGGCACCCTAATCGGGCGCAGCTTTTGCTTGACATGGCCCATATAGACGGTCATAGTGTCATTTAGAAGACCTTGGTGCTAAAAGTACTGAAGTCACAAAATACACATTTGGAGATAATCAAGTTCAAATGTTCTTTTTATCTATAACATGTGATCATTTTCATATTTTGTCTTGTTTAACTAAGGGACGTTCGAATCTCTGCAGTACACTAGGCTAAACCGGGTAAGAAAAGGTCACAGGTTAGGTTGATACTGTTTTTGTTAATGTGATATTTTTAACCCCCATTTTGGAAAGTAGTTCGATTTCAACCTGTTTACCCAAAACAGATCCACTAGTCTGACACCAGATGCCTAGTGGAAATATTATCAATTCTTTTTTATCATAAACGCCAGGAATGTAACGTGCAGAAATAGTTTTGGTGAATGCTGCTGTCAAATCGTGAAAACCAAGAACCAATAGCGAGCTATAACAGCATACATGTAACAGGCCACACAGGGAACATAGAGCTGGGGCCCTATTGCGAAACGGATTGTGCGGGCCAAGTCTGGGTAGGGATACGGATAATAATTGAAAATTAAGATTTTGCATTAGAAAATAAATTCGCGCGGGGCCTATGAAAGTGCGGGGCCCACTTCGGCCGCATAGGTTGATATAGTGAAGCAATGGTTTAATCAGCGAGTCCTGCAATCATGAGGAACTGCAGTTAAGTGTTTTAATATCACCGTGCTCATTAAATCATACATCCTTTTTTTAAATAGCAACTTATGCCAAAGAGGTTACGCCAACATTATATATAACTTACGCTTTGTTCTGTAGTTCAAAGTTCAAGGTCATGAACAGATCGTCTTCCTTGTGTGCCTTCCAGTTTTTGTCGTCACGTCTCTTTGGCTTGTCGCCCCGGGCCGGTGACCTGGAGGCGCTACGATGATGGTGGCGACGGTTGTGGCGGCCATGGCGCCCGCCGTCAGGAGGCGATAATGTGCTGTGAGCTGAGGCCATCACGGCCTTGAAACTGGGTGGGGTTGGAGATTATTCTTTGACTGTTGGTTTGGAAGAACACACAAATATTTCGTATTTTATTAGATAACCAATTGAAAAAAAGTTCAATCTAAAAATAATGGGTCTATCTTGCATTGTTTTAAGGGGGGACAATTCAATATTTTAAAACAAGAAAGCAGAGTTACATTTTGTCAGTTCAAAGACGAAAGTTTCAACGATGTTGGGAAAAAGATTGGTCAGTCCAGGGCTACGTCAATGCTGCACATAGTAACATTACTGTTTTCGAACGGTCCATAATGGTCCATTTGAATAAACTTTTTGAGCGAACTTACCCCTAAAATTAACATAAAATATTTGTTCATTCTTTTGTTGTTTAGGGAAAGTGTTTACTTGAATTTTAAATTTCAGATATTTTTTAGCTAATATTTAAATGTCTGTTTAAAAAAATTATCATTTCAAATTTGAGGCTTCTGTGACCAACCTAGCTTCCACCTTAACATCCAACCTAGCGTCCACCCTAGCTTCCACCCTAACATCCACCCTAACATCCACCCTAGCGTCCACTCTAGCATCCACCCTAGCGTCCACCCTAACATCCACCCCAGCGTCAACCCTAACATCCACCCTAGCGTCCAACCTAACATCCACCCTAGCGTCCACCCTAACATCCACCCTAGCGTCCACCCTAACATCCACCCTAGCGTCCACCCTAACATCCACCCTAGCGTCCATCCTAGCGCCCATCCTAGCGTCCACCCTAACATCCACCTTAGTGTCCACCCTAGCGCCCATCCTAACATCAACCCTAACATCCACCCTAGCGTCCACCCTAGCGCCCACCCTAACACCCACCCTAGCGTCCACCCTAACATCCACCCTAGCGTCCACCTTAACATCCACCCTAGCGTCCACCCTAACACCCACCCTAGCGTCCACCCTAACATCCACCCTAGCGTCCACCCTAACATCCACCCTAGCGTCCACCCTAACACCCACCCTAGCGTCCACCCTAGCGCCCACCCTAGCGCCCACCCTAACACCCACCCTAACATCCACCCTTGCGTCCACCCTAGCGTCCATCCTAGCGTCCACCCTAGAGTCCACCCTAACATTCACCCTAGCGTCCACCCTAGCGTCCACCCCAACATCCACCCTAGTGTCCACCCTAACACCCACCCTAACACCTACACTAACACCCACCCTAACACCCACACTAACACCCACACTAACACCTACACTAACACCCACACTAACACAGACACTAAAATCCACACTAACACCCACACTAACACCCACACTAACACCCACACTAACACCTACACTAACACTAACACCCACACTAACACCCACACTAACACCCACACTAACACCTACACTAACACCCACCCTAGCGCCCACACTAACACCCACACTAACACCTACACTAACACCCACACTAACACCCACACTAACACCCACACTAACACCCACACTAATACCCACCGAAATATGTTTTTTTTTTAAATTTTTGATTTAATTGTTTCGTTGCTGTTTTAGGATTTTTATTACAAAGAAATTGTGGACTAAGATTTTAAAATAAGAAACATTATCAATTATAAATGTTAATGTTGGGATGTAACATTTTTATTATATGATTGTTTAAAAAAAAATGTTAAACACGCCTCGTCAAAAAGTACAGCCCACCTACCCCCTTCCCCCAAAATTAATAAATTATATAAAAACTAGATATAGCTCGCCAAACATTGGCGACAGCAATGCTTGAACTTCCCATCTACTAACGTTACATGACAAAACACGAACTCAACTAACGCACATTTAAGAACCCCAATTTTCGCTACACACCTTCCCCCATGATACGTGACTGCACACTTTTTATTTCACGCCCATGAATTATATTAAATATTCTGATGTCTCAACCACTTTAAAACCGAATATTTTTACATCAGATTTAAATTGAGACGATTTCATTTTCCGAAAAGAAAATATTACGCACCAAACGCAGTTGCGTTACATAAAAAAAATGTCATTTAGCGTAGTTATCGGAAATCATATTTAGCACGCTAGTGAACTCATTATTAAACCATATTTTCTTTCAAACATATAGAATTGTTTTTTATATACTCTCAATACCAAAGTCGATGAATAGGAAGCAGCCATCTTGTTAGAAAGCAGCCGGAAATGGAAGCAGTCCACGAGTAACACCAGAAGCGTAATATATATAAGAGTTGAACAGAAACTGAATATTCTCGTTTGTTAAAGGGAAATCACTCAGGCCAACTAAACGTTTTGTAATATTCTTGTGATTAATTCCCTTGGTACAAAAAAAGACCATCAATTTATCCGTGCTCACCACAGCATACCAGGCCCGCCTACCCAGATAACAATAGTTTTATCGTTTTTGCACCACCAGCAGTCCGGATAAAAATGAGTACAATAACGTAATACTATAGGCCAACTATATGCCAATTTTAAAAGGCTAAACTTTTATTTAATAACTGCATTTTGAATAAAGTGGTGAATGGTTGAGTTAATTTTCACCGATTAAAACTAATGAAATACTGCAACCAAATATCAAGGCGGTCGATGAATTTTATGATTCAATATTTAAATATCTATAAATATCTTAAATCTTTTTATTTACGCCCACCTTCCCAACGTTGTAAATGCATTTAATTCTATGATTTTGAAAGAGTTATTGATAAAATTATGTATCCATGTGCTCAAAATGAATTTGTACAATGTAATTAAAATGAATATGATTTGCGAGTGGGGGAGGGGAAAAACTCATTCAAAATCGACCCATGGAAGCCCTTTGTACATTTCTAACTATATATATTTGGTTTTGACCGAAAGCTGTTTATTGGTATGGCCCACTAAAATGTCCAGACTTAAGCCTTGCAGGAACTCTTTGTTCCACTAACCCATACATTGTCGTTAGAACACGCTTTCTTATTGGTCGGCTTTTAAATGTTTAGTTTATCTGCATTCATCATTTATCGGCTAATTTTAGATACGACCCAGATAAAACTAAAGTTGCACGAATGTTGAGCTACGTTTAGTGTGATGACACAGTAGGCCTACTACACAATTATAACACACAACACTGATACATGACACAGTAGGCCTACTACACAATTATAACACACAACACTGATACATGACACAGTAGGCCTACTACACAATTATAACACACAACACTGATACATGACACAGTAGGCCTACTACACAATTATAACACACAACACTGATACATGACACAGTAGGCCTACTACACAATTATAACACACAACACTGATACATGACACAGTAGGCCTACTACACAATTATAACACACAACACTGATACATGACACAGTAGGCCTACTACACAATTATAACACACAACAGTGATACATGAACACGTTTGAGTAGGCTTATGATTTAAAATATACAAATTGAAATAAATATTTATATATTTTTAAAAAATATATATTTTTTAAAGTTTTTATTATTCTCTTTATTTCGTTAAATCAACGCTTTTAGGCAAGATAATGATGCATTTCAATAAAAGAACTTCTCGTGAATTCATTTCAGTCTTGGCTCTACTTATTTGCGAGAGAAGACATTTTCAAAAATGAAACATATGAAAACTACTTTCAGGGCATCTTCCTTATCTCATGACAATTGTAAAAATTTTAGAGCATTAATTAAATGCAATATGACCGAAAAGAACCAGTGTCATGCTTCTAACTAATGTGAGAAGATTGTGCAATTCAAATGTTTTTTTTTTTCATTAAGTAATATTTAATTTTATTTGGAGTCTCAGTTAATAAAAAAAATAATAATAAAGTTCATTTGAAAAATCACGCTTCATCCCCAAAGGCTCGAAGCGCGGTACAAAGTCAAATCTAGGAGATAATAGCTAGCTGGAAAAGATGGTAGACAACAGCACCCCAGCATGTGTTTGCGAAACATATGAGTTTTCAAATCGGTTATGAAGGACTCCAGTGTCTGGCTGTTTCTGAGAGCGACAGGAATGGTGTTTCACATTGTTGGGCCAGCAAATGCGAAAGTGCGCCTTCTGTAAGTCTCAAGGCGAACACACAGTATCGAGAGTCTGCCACTATCAGATGAGCGGAGTTGTCTAGTGGGTACATAAGGCGTCATGAGCGCTTTGAGATAGGACGGCGCCAGGTCATGCAAGCAGCGGTAGCACAGAGTTATATCAGTTTAATCAGCGTCATGAAAATTGATACAATTTTCTGCTACATGCTGCACGTCAACAAGGAGAAAATATAAGTTTTGAATATGCGTTATTTATAAAATAAACATTCTAAAACTACTTTGATCACACGATCAGGCCATCTTGAATTTGTCACAATCCGTCCGGCCCCCGGAACCCGACGACAACTTCTGAACGGCCCCATTAAAAAACGTTCCCCCCCCCCCTGGGGGTAAGATAAGATTGACCATAATAGCCCAAGGTGTTCATTTAGTCTCCACCAGTTTTATGACCAAGAAAAAAGCCATTGCTCACCCATTAAAAAAAATTACCCTAGACCATACCAACATTCTTTAAATCACCCTAACACGTCCTTTCAGTCTAGCCGGAGTGGCGGTGCTCAGAAGTACTCACTCACGTATCAGAAATTATTCATTAGTGTACCACGTAGTTTAACACTGAATTTCACGTTACCATCCACGCCTCATCACACCATCAACCACGCCTCTTCACACCATCCACCACGCCTCTTCACACCATCCACCACGCCTCATCACACCATCCACCACGCCTCATCACACCATCCACCACGCCTCTTCACACCATCCACCACGCCTCATCACACCATCCACCACGCCTCATCACACCATCCACCACGCCTCATCACACCATCCACCACGCCTCATCACACCATCCACCACGCCTCATCAGACCATCCACCACGCCTCATCACACCATCCACCACGCCTCATCACACCATCCACCACGCCTCATCACACCGTCCGTGCCTCATCACACCATCCACCACGCCTCATCACACCATCCACGCCTCATCACACTATCCACCACGCCTCATCACACCGTCCACCACGCCTCATCACACCGTCCACCACGCATCATCACACCATCCACCACGCCTCTTCACACCGTCCGTGCCTCATCACACCATCCAAGCCTCATTACACCATCCACCACGCCTCATCACACCATCCAAGCCTCATTACACCATCCACCACGCCTCATCACACCATCCGTGCCTCATTACACCGTCCGTGCCTCATTACACCATCCGTGCCTCATTACACCGCCCATGCCTCATCACATCATCCGTGCCTCATTACACCATCCACCACGCCTCATCACACCATCCAAGCCTCATTACACCATCCACCACGCCTCATCACACCATCCAAGCCTCATTACACCATCCACCACGCCTTATCACACCGTCCGTGCCTCATTACACCGTCCGTGCCTCATTACACCATCCGTGCTTCATTACACCATCCACACCTCATCACACCATCCACGCCTCATCACACCATCCACGCCTCATCACACCATCCATTTTTTGCGCGTGTTTGAAAACCTATACAAATTTGTAGGATATTTCAGGATATTGTGTTTATAGAGTATAGACCCTTAGTGTGGTTTAACGCGTATGTTGGGTTAGTGCCATCTCGGGTGTCCAAAAATTGTCCACCCTCGTTCACGAAAAACAACTAAAAAAAAAAAACTGCATTAGATCGAAAAGGCCGCCCCAACATTTAAAGAATAAAAAAGCCCTCCCCCCCCAAACAACAGAGCGAAAACCCTACGCCACTAAGTGTTGCATATACTCACCCTGTTGTGTCTCCATTCCTACGCCACCATGTTTGGCATACTCTGTGGCTGTTTAATAGTATATCCTCAATGAAATTCAATCTTTTTATGGCCTATCATACGTCAGATTAGGAGTTGGTGACATAAATCACCGGTACCGGGTTATTTCACAAACCGACCCGGCAGCCCGGTAAAGCTCCCGGCATTTGGACAGAAGTTCGAGCTGAAATCACTCCATTATTTACTTGAATATTCCCTTGAATCTGATAAGCTTCTTAAACCTACAGACCTTAAGAGCAGCATACGTCAACTGTAACACATGACCCACCCTTACCCCCCTCCACCCCCCCATTGCCCCCACCCCTCAAATTGTTCTGTGTTTAATGTTCAGCTCAATGGGAGACCACTGCTTGGAACAGTGAGTAATTTCAATCGATAGAGTAGCTTTCCTTGGTTAAATTTGTGAACTAACTACCGCACCGCTTTAGATTCCACAGAGATGACTCCCACAACACTCACTTGGTGTTCAAGTGATGTTCAATTGGTGTTCAGTTGGTGTACGTATTCGTAGAGTAATTGCAGTGTTTAAAAGTCAGAGAATTGTATGAACGTCATAGGAGTCGTAAAACATATCTAAGACTCCGGGTTGAATATCTCCAAAAAATGTAAAGCTATGTAAGTTTGTGAGATACAATTGTCAAATATTCTGGTCCCATGTCAAAATATACTTGCTCATCCAAATATTTCGCCTTGTCTAAGATTGACGAGCTGTAGATCTCAGAGTGGGACGATATCTCTACTCTGATTGTCGGACGGCCATTAGGATCTCTAAGTTTCTCTGACTATTCCAATTTATACTCTATGTTAGTCCAAGGCACTACACACTGAGTTCATTAGACAATACTCTGAGTTTATTAGCTTTATCACATACAGCATGTCTTGTAACATCACCTCCAAATCCAGAGGTCCACAGCAATAATCCCTATTTCACCATAGGTCTGCCAGACTCGGCAACCCACACCCTCGTCCGTGAACATGACACACCCTCGTCCGTGAACATGACACACCCTCGTCCGTGAACATGACACACCCTCGTCCGTGGACATGACACACCCTCGTCCATGGACATGACACACCCTCGTCCGTGGACATGACACACCCTCGTCCGTGGACATGACACACCCTCGTCCGTGGACATGACACACCCTCGTCCGTGGACATGACACACCCTCGTCCATGGACATGACACACCCTCGTCCGTGGACATGACACACCCTCGTCCGTGGACATGACACACCCTCGTCCGTGAACATGATACACCCTCTTGCTCAAAAGTTGTCTCCCCTTTTACAACCCCAAAAAATCCATGCGTCAACCGTGACATTAAAAGCGTTCACACTCGCTCACTTAACCATCTTTTGTTACAACACCCCAACTCTCCCTGATTTCATGACCTTGACAATAATCTTAGCAGTATAAAAATGTTGACGACATCGCTGACAGATTTTATAAAAATTAAGAGACGAATTATGGCGGAGTGCATCTTCCAGTTTAGATGATGTTGTCTAACTACGTAAAAGTTTCAAGTGACGTGATACAGACTGATGGCATTTGGGGTTCACATGATACAAACTGATGGCATTTCGGGTTCACATGATACAGACTGATGGCATTTGGGGTTCACGTGATACAGACAGATGGCATTTGGGGTTCACGTGAGACAGACTGATGACATTTGGGGTTCACGTGGTACAGACTGATGGCATTTGGGGTTGTAAAATTAATTAAGATTCACATTGTCACAGAGAAACTGTGGAGATCGATCTCAAGTAAATATTTTACGTACAACTCGCACACGATTGGGTATACTTGATGGATCACCAACTCATGCCCTGCCAAGATTGAAATAGGCTGAGAACCACTGCTCTGAACAACACCACAAAATGACTTTTTATGAACTCACTTGACATCCTTATGGTCATGGAATCGCGTCTGGGCTGGGGGGGGGGTAGATGAGGTTGGAAGCAGGCTGCAATCAATAGACAAAAATCATGTACTATTCCAACTAGATTAGACGGCAATATCTGAACGTATTCGATACTCCCTGTCTGCGTTGCTATAGGATACTTAAGACGGGGTTGGGGGGGGGGGTCGGAGTTGGGGGTGTGGCGGTGGTTTGCAGACATTGGCTTCAAAGTGAGCAGGAAAGAAACATAAACTTCTAACTACGGATACGATGTGGAGGGAGGGTTGGTGTGGAGTGGGGAGCCTCTTTAATTTAGATGAAGATTATCGATGTTATAAACAGGACAAGAGGTTTCATTTATTAACTGTCGTTGTCGTAACTTAGTGGAGGGCCATACATAATAACTTGACTTATTGTATTGTGTAAATATATATGTGTGTGTGTGTGTGTACATTCTGTATTACAGGTACCAAAACAACATCTAGAGAGACCAGCATTATTCTGTGACGTCAGCATGCTTCTGTTGTTTCTTTAGAGCGGAAGTGGGATGCGGAAGTGGTATTGTCATAAATAATTATTTTTTTAAAAAATCACTTTCTAAAACTTTCTGGAACTATTTCTGTTTTAAACAATCTCTCCCTGCCATTCTTCTTTCGTAATTTGAATTCAAATTCAATTGATTTACTAGTAAAGACCCATCAAAGCGTGACGGATGTAGGTAATGACTTTTTTTCTCAAGAAACAATTTTTAGTCTCCAAAACTCTGTGCCACTCATCTAATGTTAGCTCTGCATTGCGTGTACATTATAAAATGCCGGATAATCTCTAACACATATTTTGTGGAAAACCCCCCCCCCCCCGACAATGTCCCCCACTAAGAGCACCGTCCCCGACATTGTCCCCCACTAAGAGCTGAGTACCGACATTGTCCCCCACTAAGAGCTGCGCCCCCGACATTGTCCCCCACTAAGAGCTGAGTACCGACATTGTCCCCCACTAAGAGTTGAACCCCCGACATTGTCCCCCACTAAGAGCTGCGCCCCCGACACCCCCCACCAAGTTTTATTGCTTATGTTACACTGTTACAGAGAAGTACTTTTAATATAGAACCAATTTGGCTTATCATCATTTCTGATCATATACTCCGATATATGTACTGTATACCTTAGAATATATGTACGGTATGATTACCTAAGAATATATGTTCGGTATGATTAACTTAGAATATATGTATGCTATGAATACTTAATATTGGTAGTCTCAAGATGAACACAAAGGAGGGAGGGGCATGTTTGGTCTGTTCCGCACTACCAGTGTATGCAACAGATCCAATCAAGACAATTATCGATTTTTCATCACAAAACCAGCCGGTGGCTGTGACTACGGTATTGTCCACTGTCTGGGGCGAGAGCTATCAAGATCTCATGTTTACTCATGCCAACGTGGCATACGATCTCAAACCCTTGGTTCTAAGAGCAGATCGGATGTACACAATCTTAGATCATTTATTGCTACAATGATATTGTTTTTTCAGCAGATGCTTCATTACTCTACTGAAGGGAGTAGAAATAAAACTATTGTACCCCCGGATGCACGAGGGCCACGTGACCATGGTCACTAACACGCGCATCTCTAAATATAAAGTCTCATTGTCCTATGATGTCGTGTTGTCCTTGTCCTATGATGTCGTGTTGTCTTAAAATGTCGTGTTGTCTTATAATGTCGTATTGTCTCATAATGCCGTATTGATTTATAATGTCGTGTTGTCCTATAATGTCTTATTGTCCTATGATGTCATGTTGTCCTATAATTTAGTATTGTCCTATAATGAATTATTGTCCTATGATGTCTTGTTGTCCTATGATGTCTTGTTGTCCTATTTTGTCGGATGTTTTAATTCTCAGAAATGTGCCTCCCACCATTACTTAGACTTAATTTATCGATCACACGGCACTGGGGTGTGTGTGCTAGATGTGGCGTAGGCACTAGGTGTGTACTAGATGTGGCGTAGGCACTGGGTGCGTGCTAGATGTGGCGTAGGCACTGGGTGTGTGCTAGATGTGGTATAGGCACTGGAAGTGTTCTAGATGTGGTGTAGGCACTGGAAGTGTTCTAGATGTGGTATAGACACTGGTGTGTGCTAGATGTGGCGTAGGCACTGGGTGTGTGCTAGATGTGGTGTAGGCACTTGGGCGTGCTAGATGTGGTATAGGCACTGGGAGTCTGCTAGATGTGGTATAGGCACTGGGGGCGTGCTAGATGTGGCGTAGGCACTGAGTGTGTGCTAGATGTGGCGTAGGCACTGGTGGCGTGCTAGATGTGTTGAAGGATATTCATTTAATCTCAGAGCCCGGCCAATATTGCATTCTTGTTGTTGGTAGTTGTTTGTTCACTCCCGCCCCACCCAGCAAATTCTAAATGAATTTGAAGTACAAAGTATCTCGAAGACAAGATGGTGCACTTAAGTTAATGATGACACCATGGTGGTGAAACCCAGGAGAGGCTAAAGCTTTACCCCACCCCCTTCCGCGAAACAAATATGGAGTTTGATGAACATGCCACCCCTCAATATAAAGTGGAAAAATGCCAGTCGGGGAGGATCGCACCCTCCGCAACACCCCCCCCCCTTTTACTAAGCCACTTGGTGGCGCACCTATCAGTTAACATCACAAGAAACATCACAAGAAACATCACAGGAAACATCACAGGAAACATCACAGGAAACATCACAGGAAACATCACAGGAAACAACACAGGAAACATCACAAGAAACATCACAGGAAACATCACAGGAAACATCACAAGAAACATCACAAGAAACATCACAAGAAACATCACAGGAAACATCACAGGAAACATCACAGGAAACATCACAAGAAACATCACAAGAAACATCACAAGAAACATCACAGGAAACATCACAGGAAACATCACAAGAAACATCACAGGAAACATCACAGGAAACATCACAGGAAACATAACAGGAAACATCACAGGAAACATCACAGGAAACATCACAGGAAACATCACAGGAAACATCACAAGAAAGATCACAAGAAACATCACAGGAAACATCACAAGAAACATCACAGGAAACATAACAGGAAACATCACAGGAAACATCACAAGAAACATCACAAGAAAGATCACAAGAAACATCACAAGAAACATCACAGGAAACATCACAGGAAACATCACAGGAAACATCCCAGGAAACATCACAAGAAACATCACAAGAAAGATCACAAGAAACATCACAAGAAACATCACAGGAAACATCACAAGAAACATCACAGGAAACATAACAGGAAACATCACAGGAAACATCACAGGAAACATCACAGGAAACATCACAAGAAACATCACAGGAAACATCACAGGAAACATCACAGGAAACATCACAAGAAACATCACAAGAAACATCACAAGAAACATCACAGGAAACATCACAAGAAACATCACAGGAAACATCACAAGAAACATCACAAGAAACATCACAAGAAACATCACAGGAAACATCACAGGAAACATCACAAGAAACATCACAGGAAACATCACAGGAAACATCACAGGAAACATAACAGGAAACATCACAGGAAACATCACAGGAAACATCACAGGAAACATCACAGGAAACATCACAAGAAAGATCACAAGAAACATCACAGGAAACATCACAAGAAACATCACAGGAAACATAACAGGAAACATCACAGGAAACATCACAAGAAACATCACAAGAAAGATCACAAGAAACATCACAAGAAACATCACAGGAAACATCACAGGAAACATCACAGGAAACATCACAGGAAACATCCCAGGAAACATCACAAGAAACATCACAAGAAAGATCACAAGAAACATCACAAGAAACATCACAGGAAACATCACAAGAAACATCACAGGAAACATAACAGGAAACATCACAGGAAACATCACAAGAAACATCACAAGAAAGATCACAAGAAACATCACAGGAAACATCACAGGAAACATCACAGGAAACATCACAAGAAACATCACAAGAAAGATCACAAGAAACATCACAGGAAACATCACAGGAAACATCACAGGAAACATCACAAGAAAGATCACAAGAAACATCACAAATAACACGGGGCGTGGAAGCCTGCTATTTAATTGCGAGATTTCTTGCCCATTCAGTTCATCCGCCCCTGATTGGCCTAGTTTAACTAAAGTTAGAGAGATTGCCTCTACTCAAATCTTCAATGTTCAAGGCTATTTTCAAGGTGCCGTGAATCCTACAAACAAACTTTTTGCAAACAGAACTCGAGCTGTGTCCAAACAACTCTTATTACTGAACAAACATATCTAGCTTGGGTAGCTGCAAAGAACTTGCGATAAATGGTCACTTAACAAAAAATATTGATGAATTGAAAATAAATTGACAGACGTCAGAATTTGGGATTAGGAAACTTTTTTATTAGCCTCTTGTGGATTTCATCGTGGACTACTTAACTGAGAAATCTCTTATCCCTGGTTTGTGCTGCATGTGATGAGGACTTTCTGTGGTACTGATCATTCATCTATCAATCTACCAACATATCATGAACAAACTGTATGGGAAACATATAAAAACCCTTCTTTTCCAAGGTGTGATGTTATTAACACTGGCTATTGTGTAAACAATTACTGAGAGATGTTCAAATCAAGGAATAGTTTGTTTGTTGTTTTTTTTTCATGATAAAATCATACGTTACATTAAGCACACCCAAGCGTTTTTTTTCTCTTTTGTTTCTTTTACTTCAAGAATTCTTATTGCACTGTTATATTTTTAAATCCTTTATATTAACTTCGCGTTTGCTCGTGCGGTTTTGGCAAAATCTTCGGACGGCTATCTGACCCACTTCCCGTCATACCATCGAGCTGAAAGTTGGCGCACAGACCCGTTTCAAATGTCAACACATTCTTTCAAATTTTCATCAGCACCACCACAACCTCACACCCACAAAAAACTCAGTTTGTCCTGTTTTTCAAGGGGAAGACGAATGAAATAGGATGTGTTCAGCAGATGCTTGTTTTGGTTTTGGAGATTAATTGTGTAGCTGTTGCTATGTGCTTTGTATTTGGGTTTAACTATATATTTAATCTATTAGGACTTAATATGCTCTAAGATCGATAAAAACCATTCCCATACCAAATGTCTGTTGCTACAATCACATAAACAATAAATCCAGTTCACTTACACTAAAGCAAATAAAAATGCGTACACAAAGCATTTATACGGAAAAATAAATTGTTTTTGCGGGTTGTTAAATAAAAAGTTATTTTGTAAAAGCTGGGGTTAGAATGAGGAACTAATTCCCTACAAACACCACATCTCCAAAATTTTAAGTTCATGTCCAACTCACTGATTGCACTGCCAGGCCCAACTACGCTCATGTCCAACTCATTGATCGCACTGCCAGGCCCAACTACGCTCATGTCCAACTCACTGATTGCAATGCCAGGCCTAACTACGCTCATGTCCAACTCACTGATTGCAATGCCAGGGATAACTACGCTCATGTCCAACTCACTGATTGCAATGCCAAGCCCAACTACGCTCATGTCCAACTCACTGATTGCACTGCCAGGCCCAACTACGCTCATGTTCAACTTACTGATCGCACTGCCAGGCCCAACTACGCTCATGTCCAACTCACTGACTGCAATGCCAGGCCCAACTACGCTCATGTCCAACTCACTGATTGTACTGCCAGGGATAACTACGCTCATGTCCAACTCACTGATTGCAATGCCAGGCCCAACTACGCTCTTGTCCAACTCACTGATTGCAATGCCAGGCCCAACTACGCTCATGTCCAACTCACTGACTGCAATGCCAGGCCCAACTACGCTCTTGTCCAACTCACTGATTGCAATGCCAGGCCCAACTACGCTCATGTCCAACTCACTGACTGCAATGCCAGGCCCAACTACGCTCATGTTCAACTCACTGACTGCAATGCCAGGCCCAACTACGCTCATGTCCAACTCACTGATTGCACTGCCAGGCCCAACTACGCTCATGTCCAACTCACTGACTGCAATGCCAGGCCCAACTACGCTCATGTCCAACTCACTGATTGCACTGCCAGGCCCAACTACGCTCATGTCCAACTCACTGACTGCAATGCCAGGCCCAACTACGCTCATGTTCAACTCACTGATTGTACTGCCAGGCCCAACTACGCTCATGTTCAACTCACTGATTGCAATGCCAGGCCCAACTACGCTCATGTCCAACTCACTGACTGCAATGCCAAGCCCAACTACGCTCATGTCCAACTCACTGACTGCAATGCTAAGCCCAACTACGCTCATGTCCAACTCACTGATTGTACTGCCAGGCCCAACTACGCTCATGTTCAACTCACTGATTGTAATGCCAGGCCCAACTACGCTCATGTCCAACTCACTGAATGCAATGCCAAGCCCAACTACGCTCATGTCCAACTCACTGACTGCAATGCCAAGCCCAACTACGCTCATGTTCAACTCACTGATTGCAATGTCAGGCTTAACTACGCTCATGTCCAACTCCCTGACTGCAATGCCAAGCCCAACTACGCTCATGTTCAACTCACTGATTGCAATGCCAGGCCCAACTACGCTCATGTCCAACTCACTGATTGCAATGCCAGGGATAACTACGCTCATGTCCAACTCACTGATTGCAATGCCAAGCCCAACTACGCTCATGTCCAACTCACTGATTGCACTGCCAGGCCCAACTACGCTCATGTTCAACTTACTGATTGCACTGCCAGGCCCAACTACGCTCATGTCCAACTCACTGACTGCAATGCCAGGCCCAACTACGCTCATGTCCAACTCACTGATTGTACTGCCAGGGATAACTACGCTCATGTCCAACTCACTGATTGCAATGCCAGGCCCAACTACGCTCTTGTCCAACTCACTGATTGCAATGCCAGGCCCAACTACGCTCATGTCCAACTCACTGACTGCAATGCCAGGCCCAACTACGCTCATGTTCAACTCACTGACTGCAATGCCAGGCCCAACTACGCTCATGTCCAACTCACTGATTGCACTGCCAGGCCCAACTACGCTCATGTCCAACTCACTGACTGCAATGCCAGGCCCAACTACGCTCATGTTCAACTCACTGATTGTACTGCCAGGCCCAACTACGCTCATGTTCAACTCACTGATTGCAATGCCAGGCCCAACTATGCTCATGTCCAACTCACTGACTGCAATGCCAAGCCCAACTACGCTCATGTCCAACTCACTGACTGCAATGCTAAGCCCAACTACGCTCATGTCCAACTCACTGATTGTACTTCCAGGCCCAACTACGCTCATGTTCAACTCACTGATTGTAATGCCAGGCCCAACTACGCTCATGTCCAACTCACTGACTGCAATGCCAAGCCCAACTACGCTCATGTCCAACTCACTGACTGCAATGCCAAGCCCAACTACGCTCATGTTCAACTCACTGATTGCAATGCCAGGCCCAACTACGCTCATGTCCAACTCACTGACTGCAATGCCAAGCCCAACTACGCTCATGTTCAACTCACTGATTGCAATGCCAGGCCCAACTACGCTCATGTTCAACTCACTGACTGCAATGCCAGGCCCAACTACGCTCATGTCCAACTCACTGACTGCAATGCCAGGCCCAACTACGCTCATGTCCAACTCACAGATTGCAATGCCAGGCCCAATTACGCTCATGTTCAACTCACTGACTGCAATGCCAGGCCCAACTACGCTCATGTTCAACTCACTGATTGCACTGCCAGGCCCAACTACGCTCATGTTCAACTCACTGATTGCAATGCTAGGCCCAACTACGCTCATGTCCAACTCACTGACTGCAATGCCAGGCCCAACTACGCTCATGTCCAACTCACTGACTGCAATGCCAGGCCCAACTACGCTCATGTTCAACTCACTGATTGTACTGCCAAGCCCAACTACGCTCATGTCCAACTCACTGATTGTACTGCCAGGGATAACTACGCTCATGTCCAACTCACTGATTGCAATGCCAGGCCCAACTACGCTCATGTCCAACTCACTGATTGTACTGCCAAGCCCAACTACGCTCATGTCCAACTCACTGATTGTACTGCCAAGCCTAACTACGCTCATGTCCAACTCACTGATTGTACTGCCAGGTATAACTACGCTCATGTCCAACTCACTGATTGCAATGCCAGGCCCAACTACGCTCATGTCGAACTCACTGACTGCAATGCCAGGCCCAACTACGCTCATGTCCAACTCACTGACTGCAATGCCAGGCCCAACTACGCTCATGTCCAACTCACTGACTGCAATGCCAGGCCCAACTACGCTCATGTCCAACTCACTGAAAGCAATGCCAGGCCCAACTACGCTCATGTCCAACTCACTGACTGCAATGCCAAGCCCAACTACGCTCCTGTCCAACTCACTGACTGCAATGCCAGGCCCAACTACGCTCATGTTCAACTCACAGATTGCACTGCCAGGCCCAACTACGCTCATGTTCAACTCACTGATTGCACTGCCAGGCCCAACTACGCTCATTGCCAACTCACTGATTGCACTGCCAGGCCCAACTACGCTCATGTTCAGCTCACTGACTGCAATGCCAGGCCCAACTATGCTCATGTCCAACTCACTGACTGCAATGCCAGGCCCAACTACGCTCATGTTCAACTCACTGATTGCACTGCCAGGCCCAACTATGCTCATGTCCAACTCACTGACTGCAATGCCAGGCCCAACTATGCTCATGTCCAACTCACTGACTGCAATGCCAGGCCCAACTACGCTCATGTTCAACTCACTGATTGCACTTCCAGGCCCAACTATGCTCATGTCCAACTCACTGATTGCACTGCCAGGCCCAACTACGCTCATGTTCAACTCACTGATTGCACTACCAGGCCCAAACGACCACCAGGTAAAATATTCAAACTATGTACAGGTTTAATTACGTCGTATACATTTCTTTTATTTCCCAGCCTTCTGTAGAAATGTAAATTAGTTTAAATAAATACAAATATTATGGGAATTGTGTCAGTCGAACGCCTGCCAAACTTTGATAGACGAAAATTCTTGTTTAGAACAAGCTGGGGCCAAGAGAAATTAGGGCCAAGAGAGATTAGGGCCAAGAGAAATTATGGTAGCTCAGTGATGTCAACAACGACAAATATGTCAAATGTCATAAAACCGTTTTCAAATGTCATTGCAAAAACATTCATACAACATCAACTTTGAAACTATTTAGCATAATGAAAAAATCCAATTGTATACATCATAAACCTCTACAACTTCTCGTCATCATCAGCTTCTCAACACCTTCAACTTTTATACACCATCAACTTTTATACACCTTCAATTTCTATACACCGTCAACTTTTATACACCCCACTCCCTTAACTATCTTCTTTCTTATACCACAAACCCCAGCTCATCCATCTTCTTGCTTATACCATCAACTCCCCATGAACCATATTTTTTCTTATACCTTCATTCCCATAGCCCACAAGATCGCACATCCCATGACCTTGCCATTTTATCAAATTTTTTCTTTCTCATTTTCATATTTTTCCCTGGGCCATTATAACATTCCGCCCTGATCATTCCCCCCCCCCCACCTCATCCTTTAAATCAATTTCTTGTCTCTATCTTTTTTAAACGCCCACCCCCTTAACATCCACCTCACCATCCAGCTAACTATCCACCTCATCATCCACCTAACAATCAACCTCTAAATCCACCCCACCATCCACCTTATCATCCACCCCACCTCACCACCCACATCACCACCCCCTCACATTCCACCTCATAATCCACCTCACAATCCACATCACCATCCACATCACAATACACTCATAATCCACCACACAATCAACATCACCATCCACCTCACACTCCATCTCACAATCCACCTCATAATCCACATCACAATCCACATCACCATCCACCTCACCATCCACCACACCATCCCCATCACCATCCACCTCACACTCCATCTTACAATCCACCTCATAATCCACATCACAATCCACATCATCATCCACCTCACCATCCACCACACCATCCCCATCACCATCCACTCGGGGGTTTTAAAGACAAAGCTTTTTGGCCATTTAGGTATAGGCTTCTCCCGCCTACTTTCTCATCCATAACTTTCCAACTGGATGACATTGTCTTGTGTCTTTGTGGTCTACTTCCGACATGTCCTGTTGTCTGCTTCCAATATCTCTTATTTTTCTGCGCCCATCGGGTCATGTTGTCTGCGCCCATCAGGTCTTGTTGTTTGCGCCCATCATGTATAGTTGTCTACCCCTAACTGGTCTTGTTGTCTGCGCCCAACAGGTCTTGTTGTCTGCGCCCAACAGGTCTTGTTGTCTACCCCTAACAGGTCTTGTTGTCTGCGCCCAACAGGTCTTGTTGTCTGCGCCCAACAGGTCTTGTTGTCTGCGCCCAACAGGTCTTGTTTTCTGCGCCTATCAGGTTTTGCTGTCTGCGCCCAACAGGTCCTGATGTCTGCGCCCAACAGGTCTTGTTGTCTTCGCCCAACAGTTACCGGAAATTTGATCGAAAGTAATTTTGCATACGGAAAATTGATCGACGGAAATTTGATCGAACGGAAATTTGGTCGAATCTTTTTTTCAGTTCACACTATGCACGTTAAAATTTTCGTCAAATTTCTTTTTGAACGCATTATAATATATTGTAAAACAAAATAATGCGTTCAAAAAGAAATTTTACGCACCGGGCGGCTCTGTGTTGGAATCATGGAGTTGGGGGTGGGGATGGTGGGGTGGGATGGTGGGGTGGGATGGTGGGGTGGGGGTTCAGTGGTAGGCATAACCAGAATTTACGGTATGTTATATTTTAAAACACATTCGGTGGACCGGGATGAAAAAGAGATGGCGGGCTGAGTCTGCCCACGACTGCTCGATATTGTCATGTCGGAAATGGTCCCCCCCCTTAATCCAGTAATTTATATGCTTCCTTTTATGCGATCTTTCTGTTTGCCTCGAGAAGGCGCTTTAACAGAGCTATAAACAGCATCAGAAACATGTCACGGGACCGGTCATAAAGTTTTGTGGAATTGTTAACATCCCAGCAAGGATAGCAAGTGTGGGCCACAGCAGTCACACCCGACAATAAAGGTTCCCATCTGTTTGTACTAGAGGAATTAACAATCCATTTGAACGCAGATGTGCATGATTCCATGTCGAATGCTAAATAAGATCTTTCAGTGTTTGATGGAATTGCCCAGCCAGGAGAATTCGTTTTAGGGATGTTCAAAGATGCAATCTCTTTTCAAGCATCAGCATAACACATATTTTGGCATGACTTAATGACATTTTCACATTGTGGAGGAAGAGAGGGGGATCCTCCCATGGCGCCACTTTTTTCTCTCTTCAAGGGTGGGCGGCACTTTCGGCAAATTCAAACGAAAAGAACGGGATTTAAAGACACTGGGCGTAATTTAAAAATAACATCAATTACTACACATTGGCAGAGGCGCCACCTTCTGTGGCATTTTCCATCACCGGGCGTCAAGTTGCCGGCATGAGAACCTTTGAGAGCAGTCTGGGAAGATCGACATCCAGGGCCATATACCTTTTATAAGAGCACACGTGCCTAAATGGGGAGGCAGTGGCGTAAGTCTCGCGAAGGGTCGCACCGTGGTGCGTCCATCTTCTGACTAATGGCGGGTAAGTTGTCACAAATAGCACGTGCCTTCTCATAACACATTTTCACATCCCAAAAGCTTTGCTTGGACCACGCAAATCTCCAAAGCCAGGCATTTCCCATGGCCCGAAATGTGTTTATTATACTATATACCAGTGGTCGGCTCTTTAACGACCTGAGTGCGGCTCAGCAAGTCGGCCACAAATCGGTTTGGACAACGAAAAGCATGGTTCTTTACAAGTTCTTGAAAAGAAATTTGCCGCTCAAACATTTTTAATCGTCCTGCTGCCGATTTTTGGCTCTTTTGACTAATGAGTTTGCCGACCACTGGTCTATACAATCTTTGGCACACATCTATCAAAACAAAATGCACAATATCGTTCATTATTAACGATACTCACCACTTGATGACAAACAACATCCTCCATAATTACCAACATCTCACCACTTGATGACAAACAACATCCTCCATAATTACCAACATCTCACCACTTGATGACAAACAACATCCTCCATAATTACCAACATCTCACCACTTGGGACAAACAACATCCTCCATAATTACCAACATCTCACCACTTGATGACAAACAGCATCCTCCATAATTACCAACATCTCACCACTTGATGACAAACAACATCCTCCATAATTATCAACATCTCACCACTTGATGACAAACAACATCCTCCATAATTACCAACATCTCACCATCTCAGTGGACTCATAGGGTTGACCATGTAGTAAGATATGAGAGAAGATGAACTTAAACATAAAACCGAACTTCAATGTTGGCTTTTTTATTTTTAAAATTGAAAGAACTCAGAATTGACCAACCCACTTGTTTGCCACCGGGGCCCTGATCCAATATGACTCAGCGCTCCAACTCACTCCCCTGATCCTATATAACACACCGCCATAACTCACTCCCCTGATCCAATATAACTCAGCGCCCCAACTCACTCCCCTGATCCTATATAACACACCGCCATAACTCACTCCCCTGATCCAATATAACTCAGCGCCCCAACTCACTCCCCTGATCCTATATAACACACCGCCATAACTCACTCCCCTGATCCTATATAACTCAGCGCCCCAACTCACTCCCCTGATCCTATATAACACACCGCCATAACTCACTCCCCTGATCCAATATAACTCAGCGCTCTAACTCACTCCCCTGATCCTATATAACACACCGCCATAACTCACTCCCCTGATCCTATATAACTCAGCGCCCCAACTCACTCCCCTGATCCAATATAACTCAGCGCTCCAACTCACTCCCCTGATCCTATATAACACATCGCCATAACTCTCTACCCTGATCCAATATAACTCAGCGCCCCAACTCACTCGACACGCCCGGACGGCAGTATAAAAGTGTGGATGTTTATGTGTTTAGCAAGTGCTACAAACTTATTACGTTACTGGGCGAATCAGGACACAAGCCAGGGTAATTTCAATGTTCGTTATTGCCAGTGTTACAGGCTGTATGTTGACCTGATTTTCATTGACCACGGACCTTGACATTCAACCTTTCCTCTCACCTTCCCCCTCTTATTGTTTTGATGTTGACGTCACCGATTAAATGTGTAGCTCCCATCCCCTTTGCCCACCCATCCATTGATTGGGAAAAGGTTGTCTACATTCGAATACGTTCTAATTTGTCCTAAAGAATGCTGAATAAATCTCTCCCAGACAATGGAGATTTAAAAAAAAATTCTCTAGACATTTACTAGACGTAATATATTTACAAGATTATACTATATGTGTGTATGTGTGTGAGGGTTTGTGTGTGTTAACTAATATGTGTATCTTTCGATGATTGTATTTTTTCAAATGACACGCTATAAATTAATATAGTTCTTATTTTTTGTATACCGGTATTTCATGTTGTAGTATTTAAAAAGATTTAATAGTACATTTAAATTAGATATTTTTAGCATATGTTTATTCTTTGAATACTTAGTTTCCAGTCGTTTGTTATGTAATATTTAACACACGAGCTAAATCTTAAAGCAGATTCAATGGACACTAATCCTTTAACGGTACGTAACACCACACTTCACTTGCCAAAGTACGATATGTTTTTGGGCGGGAAGAGGTGGGGGGCTAAACAATATAAGTCCACCCCGGCAGCACAATATCTCACTACGCCACTGATTTTCTTGCTACATGTAGCCCACCAACATTCGATTAAGGTTACTGACAGAACTAAGAACATATGAAAAGTTATTGACAGAACTAATAACGCAGGATAAGTCAGTGACAGACCTAACAACACAGGATAAGTAAGTGACAGAACTAAAAACACGGGATAAGTTAGTGACAGAACTAACAACACAGGATAAGTTAGTGACAGAACTATCGACACGGGATACGTTAGTGACAGAACTAACAACACAGGATAAGTTAGTGACAGAACTAACAACACAGGATAAGTTAGTGACAGAACTAACAACACAGGATAAGTTAGTGACAGAACTAACAACACAGGATAAGTAAGTGACAGAACTAATAACATGGGATAAGTTAGTGACAGAACTAACAACACGGGATAGGTTAGTGACAGATTTAACAACACGGGATAGGTTAGTGACAGAACTAACAACACAGGATAAGTTAGTGACAGAACTAACAACACAGGATACATTTATTATGCGTAAGATATAGATGTATTCAGATCTATTACATGTTTTAAGTTGACAATATTCAGATCTAATACATGATTCGTCATGTTTATGTACAAGAGTTGTTTTTTTTAAATAGTCGTCTTTAAAAAATTCTTTTCTCACTTGAAAATATGTACATTTTGCCATAAAAATATGTCACAATAACAACACAAAATTAGCTGTACAATATCCCCTCGTGTACAAATGTACATAACTTTAACTGTACAGTATTTAAACCTCATGGCCAACCGTTTCACAATCGCACTCAAAGAGAGAGTTAAAACTATGTCCAGTCAAACAAAACTGATTTTAAGAAACATAAATTCTAGCCTCGTAAATTCATTTTGGCTTTCATGTTTCTTCTAATTTGATTGCTGGTCATCTTTCTCATGGTGTATCCCCTGGTCATCTTTCTCATGGTGTCTCCTCTTGTCATCTTTCTCATGGTGTCTCCTCTGGTCATCTTTCTCATGGTGTCTCCTCTGGTCATCTTTCTCATGGTGTCTCCTCTGGTCATCTTTCTCGTGGTGTCTCCTCTGGTCATCTTTCTCATGGTGTCTCCTCTGGTCATCTTTCTCATGGTGTCTCCTCTGGTCATCTTTCTCATGGTGTCTCCTCTTGTCATCTTTCTCATGGTGTCTCCTCTGGTCATCTTTCTCATGGTGTCTCCTCTGGTCATCTTTCTCATGGTGTCTCCTCTGGTCATCTTTCTCGTGGTGTCTCCTCTGGTCATCTTTCTCATGGTGTCTCCTCTGGTCATCTTTCTCATGGTGTCTCCTCTGGTCATCTTTCTCATGGTGTCTCCTCTGGTCATCTTTCTCATGGTGTCTCCTCTGTTCATCTTTCTCATGGTGTCTCCGCTGGTCATCTTTCTCATGGTGTCTCCTCTGGTCATCTTTCTCATGGTGTCTCCGCTGGTCATCTTTCTCATGGCATCTCCTCTGGTCATCTTTCTCATGGCATCTCCTCTGGTCATCTTTCTCATGGCGTCTCCTCTGGTCATCTTTCTCATGGCATCTCCTCTGGTCATCTTTCTCATGGCATCTCCTCTGGTCATCTTTCTCATGGTGTCTCCTCTGGTCATCTTTCTCATGGTATCTACTCTGGTCATCTTTCTCATGGCATCTCCTCTGGTCATTTTCTCATGGTATCTCCTCAGAGTTGGAACTCTTTCTTTACCCCCACCCCACTTTTTCCACCCCCTCCCCCAAATTCCATGAACAAGTTCCTCTATCCTAAATGAAATAATTTTATGTTATTATTCTATTATAGACATCACCGTTGTGCAATGATATGGCACCAGCTAAGCCTTCATTTAGACATCACCGGTGTGCAATGATATGGCACCAGCTAAGCCTTCATTTAGACATCACCGGTGTGCAATGATATGGCACCAGCTAAGCCTTCATTTAGACATCACCGGTGTGCAATGATATGGCACCAGCTAAGCCTTCATTTAGACATCACCGGTGTGCAATGATATGGCACCAGCTAAGCCTTCATTTAGACATCACCGGTGTGCAATGATATGGCACCAGCTAAGCCTTCATTTAGACATCACCGGTGTGCAATGATATGGCACCAGCTAAGCCTTCATTTAGACATGCTCTATAACCCTAACACACACACACACACATGTACGTATACACACACAAACACAATGCGACGTTGTGCTGCATTTGTATAAAAATGAAGAAATAAAAAAGGGGGGGGGGGAGGGAAGGGTGTTGTACGAAGGTTCTTAGCATGTTAATTTTGCTACCTTTATTCAACCAGCTTTGAGATTTTAAAAAATGCTCTTTTTAAACCATAAAATAATTAAGAATTGTTTAAAATCACTTAACCTTATTTTGAAGCATGAAAAGGAAATCCCAAATTTTTACGTTACATAATAGCTATAACAGGATTTGTTTATGTTATATAATAACTATAACAGGATTTCTTTATGTTATATAACAGCTATAACAGGATTTCTTTATGTTATATAAAGCCATTACAGGATTTCTTTATGTTATATAAAGCCATAACAGGATTTCTTTATGTTATATAACAGCTATAACAGGATTTCTTTATATTATATAATAGCTATAACAGAATTTTTTAATGTCCAGTAGCAATTAGTTTTCGTCTGTGCCCTACAATTGTTATTTCCTATTTGTTTAATAAAGAATTTGGCGTTTTTGGCATATTAAAAAGATGTCCGTTATCAAGTAAGTTTGGGAACCCGTGTGACAGCCCATAAGTATTAAAAGTGTCAATGACAAACCGGTCAACGTTTATGATCTAGAATTTCGTCTTCCCATGGGGGCCCCAGGCATTGCAGCGTCACTCATGGTTAACTCATGTCTGCCCACCAAAACATCTATTATTAGAACATATTCTCATGTCATTCGTAACGACGATGCACCAGTTCTGCACGGTTTCTTTCATGAACTCAGGTCATGGTTCTCATATGAAAGAATGGCATTTCTCTGATGTTAATGAGTTTCATTTCTTTCACCTAAACAAATGAATGAGTGTCGTTTCTCACATCTGAACGGATGTCATATCTCTCATCTGTACGTATGGTATTTCTCTCTTCCGTATATATGGTATTTCTCTCTTCTGTACATATGGTATTTCTCTCATCTGCGTGAATCTGCGTGAATTCCATTTATTTCATCTGTACACATGGCATTTCTCTCAAATGACTGAATTTCATTTCCCTGATCTGATTGAATTTCATTTATTTCATCTGAACAAATGTATGACATCTCATTTGATCTCATGTCATTTCTCTGATTGGATTGGATGTCGCTCCTGTCATCTAAGCACATGTGATTCACTAACGTATCCGAACATATGTCGTCATAATTTGGCGGGTCTTCCGTCCCGACTGACATAGGACCATTTCCTTCATCTTGACGGTTAAAGGGGTCAGGATAACTTGACCCCTGGCCCGTCAATCCGGCCATAACTTCCGAATATTCCGGTGGTTTGGTGTCGAAAATATCTGCATACGTCGGCAACACGACATTGGCGGGCACCGCGAGCATTAAAAGTTGACGTAACGAGAGCTGGAGTTCCCCCCGAGCCGCACAGACATCTGGACAAGGTCTGTCCGGGATATCCGAGTCCCAGCTTCCGTAATGCGGCAATGGTGACGTCATCAGAGACGGGTTGATCATAAGAGTCTCGTTGACAAAAGCCGAGACGGGCACGATGGCCGGAGAGGTGTCGAGTTCCTGTCCGTTCCTTTCTTCGGCGTCTGCCGCACCTTCCACTCTTGTAAAATTGTCCCTTCGCTCGCAGATGTTGACAACGTGAGCGACGCTGGCCGTCAGGTGGAGCCCGACCGAGGCGATACCGCAGACCAAGAACAGGCTCATCGCTTCTCTGTAGAAGCACATTGCTACACTGGTCAGCACGGCGCTCAGAAACAGGCCGACGACGATGATCACCGATCTGGCTCTGCTCCAGGTCCGAGTTTGCGCCAACGCCCGTGTTATGAAGGTCTGCGCCGCCAGGACGCCGAGGCTGATGCTGATGGAGACCGCCAGGAGAGCCCTGGTGGAGAGCGGGCTGGTCTCTGTCCAGGTGAGTATCACCGAGATGGTGATGGCGCCCAAGCCGAGAGCATAGGAATATACGTACAGGAGCAGACACTTACTCTCTCTACGTCGTGCCATCTTTCCTCGCGGTCTAGATTAGGATGGATGAGCGGCTAAGGATAGAATGTAGATGAAGAAATACATTAGCAAGGAAGCGTTGGCCTGATGTTTTTCTAATGGTGTGAAAAAAAAAATAGGGCAATTAGTTAACATATAACTTATGTATGTGACAAGTAATATAATGATAGCACTACAAACTAGTGTGATGATAGATTATGATACTTTGCCTTAATGTGTGTACAATTATATCTTTTAAAAAAAATTAAAACCATCCTTGCCTCAAAGACACCTTTATTTTAAGACTTTAAAAAAAAAAAAGTGTCTTTTATTACAAATTAAACACTGGTGTTGATCGGATACGGGTTATTCAGATTTTGCCCCCCCCCCCCCCCCCCATCTGCCCCCATCGTTACCTCCCTTCTAAAAGCGGCGTGTTGATCGCATGGACTTGCAAATGAGTTGAACTTTCCTTGTCAGCTTGAGCCAATGTATAACATCAACAACTAACTTCATTCTGCTTCTCCATTGCATTCGTCTTAGTTTTAAAAAGTAGCGTTACAAAAGAAAGAAAAGATGAAGTTCATCGGAAAATTCGTCCTCTTCTTTTTTTTATACCTATTACACCGACTACTTTTGAACCTACGAAAAACTTGAATATTTTAAATACTTTAAAAGTAAATACAAAATGACGTAGTTTTCGTTTAGCCATTCTTTTTTTTTTACTACAGGATAAGGATGTACGCCTGGCAGGATGATCGTAACAAAAATTATCATGAGAGATTCTTATGATTTTATTACTAACTCTTTCTTTGTGTTTATGATGATTCTCTTCTTTTTTAATTAGAATTTATACTTACTCCTAATACTTACTCCTAATACTTACGTCTAATACTTACTCCTAATACTTACTCCTAATCCTTACTCCTCATACTTAATCCTAATACTTACTCCTAATACTTACTTCTAATACTTACTCCTAATACTTACTCCTAATACTTACTTCTAATACTTACTCCTAATACTTACTCCTAATACTTATTCTAATATTTACTATTAACATTCAGCTACAAAAGTGGGAGGTTATGTATTAGACAAAGATATACCTACAACTAATGTACACACAACCAATAACTGTTAGACAGAACTCAGTGACGTGAAGGGGTCGAACGTATCTTCATTTTACATTCCACACAAAAATGTTTTACAATCTGACGTTTTCCTGGCTTTTTGTTGTTGTTGGTCCTGTTCAGTTTTTTTAAGACACGATTTAAGTGTTGAGAAATAAAGCAGTACTCATTTAAGCTATAACCGAGTGTTACAAAGCCGTCAACACAGATAACTGAGTGTTACAAAGCCGTCAACACAGATTACTGAGTGTTACAAAGCCTCAACACATATTACTGAGTGTAACAAAGCCGTCGACACAGATAACTGAGTGTTACAAAGCCGTCAACACAGATTACTGAGTGTTACAAAGCCTCAACACATATAACTGAGTGTAACAATGCCATCAACACATATAACTGAGTGTAACAATGCCATCAACACATATAACTGAGTGTAACAATGCCATCAACACATATAACTGAGTGTAACAATGCCATCAATACATAAAACTAATTGTAACAAAGTCATCAACACATATAACTGAGTGTAACAAACCCACCAAGTTATGTTTCATTGCTTCCTGGTTTTAACATTGTTCTAAAACAGGAATGACCTACATTCCTCAACAACTTACAAATTAAATTATATCATCAGAACATTCTCTACTTTAAAAAAAAATTATATAGATGCTTATAAAACTCACCTGAGAAATGTGTAGATTGCGTCTTCGCTGTGTTCTCAGCATTCATCGCATCTTTGTGTCAGTTCTTACATCTCATAAATTGATAAAAAAGCCAAAAAACGAAAAATCTGTAACGGTACGACACGCTCTAGTTGTCATCGTAACTGTGTCAGTCAAGTGTGTTCTTGTGGTTAAATCTCCAAGATCTCGTACACCTGGCAGTGGTGACGACACGGGGTACGACACACGCGCGAGTTAAGACGCACGACTGCTTAACTTGAATGACACACAGTTAGTTTATACATTTAAAAAATTAATTTTTGTACGGTCGAGTGTCATTTAAAGAGTTTATAACAAGCGTATTTCGTACCCGACCTAATCCTGTTCCGCAATATTTCTACTAACATATCATTTCTTCTACTCGTATATCATACCTTCTGCTAACATATCATACCTTCTACTGGTATATCATACCTTCTACTAACTTATCATACCTTCTACTCGTATATCATACCTTCTAATAACGTATCATACCATCTACGCGTATATCAGACCTTCTACTAACATATCGTATGTTCTACTAACATATCATACCTTCTACTCGTATATCATACCTTCTACTAACATATCGTACGTTCTACTAACATATCATACCTTCTACTCATATATCATACCTTCTACTAACATATCATACCTTCTACTCGTATATCATACCTTCTACTAACTTATCATACCTTCTACTCCTATATCATACCTTCTACTAAAATATCATACGTTTTCCTAACATATCACACCTTCTACTCGTATAGCAAACCTTCTGCTCATATTTCATACCGTGTACTTATATAGAAACACGTTCTGTAACTCACATTCTTGCCTTCGTATAATGCAAGGATCGTTGCCCGGGAGCGGTGGAGACAAGAGGTGCAACCAAGGCCAACTATGTCTGGTGTTACTTGCTGTCAATTCATGTCAAGATTTTCTAAATCAAGTCACGGTTTTCTAATTTAACCCAAGGTGTTCTTACTCGGGGTCAAGATGTTCTAATTCAGGTCACTGTGCATCTTCAGGTCACGGTGTTTTAATCCAGGTCACGGTGATCTAGTTCAAACACTGATTGCATTGATTTTGATTGTTGAAGTGTGATCTCATATTTTATTTTGTTTACTAAGCCGTTGCCTGGTTTAAAAAAATAGCCTTGGCCTTCGAGTGAGCCATTCTTGTGACGATAAACAAATTGATGTTAACGTATCTTGTATCAAACAAATTGATGTTAACGTATCTAGGATTAAACAAATTGATGTTAACGTATCTTGTATCAAACAAATTGATGTTAACGTATCTAGGATTAAACAAATTGATGTTAACGTATCTTGTATCAAACAAATTGATGTTAACGTATCTAGGATTAAACAAATTGATGTTAACGTATCTAGTATCAACAAATTGATGTTAACTTATCTAATATCTACAAATTGATGTTAACGTATCTAGTATCAAACAAATTGATGTTATCGTCTCTAGGATCAACAAATTGATTTTAACTTATCTAATATCAACAAATTGATGTTAACGTATCTAGTATCAACAAATTGATGTTAGCGTATCTAGTATCAAACAAATTGATGTTATCGTCTCTAGGATCAACAAATTGATGTTAACTTATCTAATATCAACAAATTGATGTTAACGTATCTAGTATCAACAAATTGATGTTAGCGTATCTAATATCAACAACTTAGCCGGTAAAGTGAAGTAAATAAAATAAAGCGCAACAAAATAAAAACGTTACCAAGGCAACAGAAAGAGTAAAAGAGTCTGTAAAAAGTGGGTTGTGTGGCTGAATTATGAGCGTGGGGATCAGATGATTCTATTTACTAATTATACGAGCCTGGCCTCGAGGACAAGGATATTGCCTGAGATAACAAGCAATGCAATCAAGGGAGCAGTCGTACACTGATTGTCTTAATATACTGTTATGATGTTTTGTTAGTGTTCGTCAAATAAACAGGATTACTCTCAGGATAAGATTACTGTCAGGATAAGATGACTGACAGGATAAGATGACTGTCAGGATAAGATGACTCTCAGGATAAGATGACTGTCAGGATACGATGACTCTCAAAATAAGATGACTGTCAGAATAAGATGATTGTCAGAATAAGAGGACTCTCAGAATAGGATGACTCTCAGAATAGGATGACTCTCAGAATAAGATGACTCTCAGAATAAAATGACCACCGCAGATCCACAGCCCAGACGGCCCCAACAGTGTTGAGGTGACCTGATGTCACATGACCTATTTGTCGTCATAAAGTTCGCAGGAACAGACCAGGTGTGAAAGCGCAGATTGAAAATTAGAATAAACCGAGTGAGAAAAGTGGCTGGAGCCATTGGATACCATGACCACAGATTAACGGGAGAAAAGTGGTTGGATCCATTGGATACCATGACCACAGATTAACGGAAGGAAAGTGGTTGGATTTATTGGATACAATGGCCACAGATTAACGGGAGAAAAGTGGCTGGAGCCATTGGATACCATGACCACAGATTAACGGGAGAAAAGTGGCTGGAGACATTGGATACCATGACCACAGATTAACGGGAGAAAAGTGGTTGGATCCATTGGATACAATGACAACAGATTACTAGAGACCAAATATATAACATATTCCGGACAATTCATTTATAATTGTTCTTCTTATTTTGAAATCAATTATGTACACACTAAATAAAAAATTGGAAAACATTCAATAAATATTTTGACTTTTTAACCATTTCTCACGCACGCCTTCCTTTAAAAAAACCTTTTTAAAAAATCCCTTATATAGATTTTGCTTCTGGTGTGCCCTGCTTCCTTTTACAACATGTCCCCCCCCCCCCACAACTCATCATGTTTATATATGGATAGTACTGAGTGATATAAAAAAGGATGTCAAGCAGCGATCGTCATGCTTGACTGTTGAACTCAGCTAAAAGGGTTGAATTTTTTCGAAGGCTTCAATTATATAAATCAATTAAGGAGCCTTGGGCATAGTGTAGGCCTGTCTGCAGACCTTTGGTTTAATGGACGGCAGGTAGGATGTAGGGCTGTCTGTAGGCCTTTGGTTTAATGGACGGCAGGTAAGATGTAGGGCTGTCTGTAGGCCTTTGGTTTAAAGGACTGCAGGTAAGATGTAGGGCTGTCTGTAGGCCTTTGGATTAAAGGACTGCAGGTAAGATGTAGGGCTGTCTGTAGGCCTTTGGTTTAAAGGACTGCAGGTAGGGTGTAGGGCTGTCTGTAGGCCTTTGGTTTAAAGGACTGCAGGTAAGATGTAGGGCTGTCTGTAAGCCTTTGGTTTAATGGACTGCAGGTAAGATGTAGGGCTGTCTGTAGGCCTTTGGTTTAAAGGACTGCAGGTAGGGTGTAGGGCTGTCTGTAGGCCTTTGTTTTAAAGGATTGCAGGTAGGGTGTAGGGCTGTCTGTAGGCTTTTGGTTTAAAGGACTGCAGGTAGGATGTAGGGCTGTCTGTAGGCCTTTGGTTTAATAGACTGCAGGTAGGGTGTAGGGCTGTCTGTAGGCCTTTGGTTTAATAGACGGCAGGTAGGGTGTAGGGCTGTCTGTAGGCCTTTGGTTTAATAGACGGCAGGTAAGGTGTAGGGCTGTCTGTAGGCCTTTGGTTTAATAGACGGCAGGTAAGGTGTAGGGCTGTCTGTAGGCCTTTGGTTTAATAGACGGCAGGTAGGGTGTAGGGCTGTCTGTAGGCCTTTGGTTTAATAGACGGCAGGTAGGGTGTAGGGCTGTCTGTAGGCCTTTGGTTTAAAGGACTGCAGGTAGGGTGTAGGGCTGTCTGTAGGCCTTTGGTTTAATAGACTGCAGGTAGGGTGTAGGGCTGTCTGTAGGCCTTTGGTTTAAAGGACTGCAGGTAGGGTGTAGGGCTGTCTGTAGGCCTTTGGTTTAATAGACGGCAGGTAGGGTGTAGGGCTGTCTGTAGGCCTTTGGTTTAATAGACTGCAGGTAGGATGTAGGACTGTATGTTGCCATATTGTTTAAAGGCCTGCAGGTAAGATGTAGGACTGTATGTTGCCATATTGTTTAAAGGCCTGCAGGTAGGATGTAGGACTGTATGTTGCCATATTGTTTAAAGGCCTGCAGGTAGGATGTAGGACTGTATGTTGCCATATTGTTTAAAGGCCTGCAGGTAGGGTGTAGGACTGTATGTTGCCATATTGTTTAAAGGCCTGCAGGTAGGATGTAGGACTGTATGTTGCCATATTGTTTAAAGGCCTGCGGGTAGGATGTAGGACTGTATGTTGCCATATTGTTTAATGGACTGCAGGTAGGATGTAGGGATGTATGTTGCCATATTGTTTAAAGGCCTGCATGTAGGATGTAGGACTGTATGTTGCCATATTGTTTAAAGGCCTGCAGGTAGGATGTAGGACTGTATGTTGCCATATTGTTTATAGAAAATGAGAAGTTAACTCTTTTTTTAACACTTGGACAACCGATAATGTTCTTTCTAAACCCGGACCAAGTGTAAAACCACTTCACCTGGTTAAGTCTTAATAAGAATATTAATGTCCAGTTTCACAAATTTAATTTCGAACAAACTTCCGTAGAACACTTTTCCTTTGAACAATTTTCCTTATACGAAACACATTCTGCTGTGATTAGATGGAACAAAAAATAAATTATCTTACAATAATTTCATGCCTTTCACTTGCGCATTTGTTATTATGCTGAACTCATCTGAGGTATGTGGATGGAGTGATACATCACAAGATTTAATATTTAAGGACTATTTTTCTGAGAGGAAGAAGAAAAGGCTTGAGAGCCGCTATATTCAACGAGTGGAATTTTGGCGTCTGTAACGGTGTCTGTAAATTTGTGTCGTGTGTCATTTCAACTACGCGTGATATACATATTCTACCTTACGTTATTCCACTATTCTTGTGAAGTACTACTTCCTCTCTACTCTATGTGAGTGGTGTATATGTATTGATTAGGTGACTTAAGCAAGGCCACCTGACAAATATAACCGGCTGGTTGCAATATAAGGAAACACAACAACAGTTACAATATAAGGAAACACAACAACAGGTGCAATATGAGCAAAGAGAAATAATCAATGTTCAAAGCATGAGGTGACCATTGTCCCGTGACATCTATTCCCTGCATAAAAAAAGGGGGGGGGGGGAACACAATAACTGCGCATTTGATCCACTACTGTCTCCGGCATCAAAGCCATAAATTATTCCCTGTGTTATTTGCACGTGTCAGGCCAAGCATAACGTATCCAATGTCCCGATCCACATTTCCGGTTTGTTAAGCTGATGCTATTGACAAGGTCCTACGCCGGGATGTAGAAATAGATTAGAACGCCACCATTTTGGTCTCAGCAAAAGCGAAAGTTGATGCTTCCATTCTTCCGGTTTTCACTTCCGTATTGGGAATAAATTGTGAGAGTTTAGCCCGGACCTTCGCAACCGGTGCTATATCTGGATGTCATATAGAACAACACATCTGGATGTCATATAGAACAACACATCTGGATGTCATATAGAACAACACATCTGGATGTCATATAGAACAACACATCTGGATGTCATATAGAACAACACATCTGGATGTCATATAGAACAACACATCTGGAAGTCATATAGAACAACACATTGCATGTTATATAGAACAACACATCTGGGTGTCATGTAGAACAACACATCTGGGTGTCATATAGAACAACACATCTGCATGTCATAGACAACAAAACAACTGCAGGTTTTAACTTTAGCCGGTTTACACCACGGCAAGCTACCATCCCATGTGTATGAAGCGGCCACAAGCAACTATGCCCATTTCGTGTTTGACCTTTGCCTCACGCATTTCACACCTGTTCTGAGTACCTCAACCAATAAGTCGGTGTTCATTGGTGTTGTTCTTTTTTTAACTTGATTCATTTTTTAAAACGTAACCATGGTAACATTTCATCACCGATTATAGGGAAAAATAATAATAAAAAAATAAAACAAAAACTTTAACTAAGCCCCCACATTATCCAGACTGAGGCAGCTGAAGATCTGTCATCTGATTTCTTGATACAATCAAACATGGGCGTATACTAAGCCACCCACTGACCAGACTGAGGCTGCTGAAGATCTGTCATCTGATTTCTTGACACAATCAAACATGGGCGTATACTAAGCCACCCACTGACCAGACTGAGGCTGCTGAAGATCTGTCAACTGATTTCTTGACGCAATCATACATGGGCGTATACTAAGCCACCCACTGACCAGACTGAGGCTACTGAAGTTCTTTCATCAGATTTCTTGATGCAATCAAACATGTGCTTATCGAGCCACGCATTTGTTTAAACATATTTTATTTTTATTTTTTAAAAATATTATTTTGTGTGTGGCTTGTTTCATCTTTTGCATACCAATTAACTTTGGCAGCTTGCACGTGATAGTCATAAGTTAGTTGGTAGCCTCCTGCATTAACATTTTTTTTATTTGTATATGCAGTTTTTTTAATTTATTAAATATTATTTTCATATATTTTTCATATACTTTTATTGCTTTTCGTGCTTAAGTAGTGAAATGTATTTTACTTCAGATCACTTGGTATCATATATCTACTTGTTCATCTTCAGTTTACGTCTATACGAGATTTAAAACTAACAATTATTAAAAGGTTGATGACAGTGGCGTAACGAGGGGGGCAAGGGGGGCATCATGCCCCGGGCGCTACTCACAAAGGGGAGCCAAATGGTATATTTTACATATAATATTGTATGGTTTTCAAATAGGGGGGGGCGCTAAAAAGGTATTGTGCCCCGGGCGCGAATTAAGCTCGCTACGCCACTGGTTGATACATGTCGGCTGCAATAAATCAATTTCTCATGTAATAATTTTGGTTTGCCGCGTAAATCTGGGAAGTGGCTAGGTGAGCCGTGCGTTGCGAAGCACTGGTTTATCCAACCAGGTTGTATCAAACAGTGGTTCTTTCAGATAACTTTTTTCAGAAAAGATGGGGGGGGGGGGGGGGGGAAGGGGGTCGCAGGAGTTATTTATGTATTTTTTATACGTTTTAATTTTGTGGGAGGGAAAGAGGTGAGGGTGGGAATCAGCGCCTAATTTAGACATTGTGGTGCTCACGGCACAGCTCTGGCTCCGTCGCTCACCCGCCCTAAATAAACTAATTTCACTTCGATCGTGTCACCCTGAGGGATTGTTGTCATATTAATAGTTCAACTATTAACTATTTATACAAATACCATACTAGAAAAGAAGTCATAATTTATGGGGGGGGGACCGTTTCAGAAAAGCATTTTATTTTCTAACATCAGTATACACATTGAATGACAGTGATGCACAACTAAAGTAAAGACACATTTTATTCTAACATCAGTATTACACATTACACACAAATGATGCACAACTCAAATAAAGACAAATCAGTCCAATGATTATAAACAGCCTTAGAGATCAGGCAATGATTTATTTTATCCGTGACGTTATAAATAACTGAAAACCGCATAGACATAACTATTCTGTGCCGGCGTCAGATATGAGCGATAAAGGAAACTACCTTGTGTGGCATTTTTCAAGCTTCGGCAAATTTTGCAACATAAAAAAACTATTTTTAAAAAATCGTTAGTACGTTTATGTTGACACCCCTCATTTCCTAAATTTTGTTGTCTTATAAAAGTAAGTGTAAGTGTAAGTGTAGGTGTAGGTGTAAGTGTAATTGTAGGTGTAAGTGTAGGTGTAGGTGTAAGTGTAAGTTCAGGTGTAAGTGTAGGTGTAGGTGTGAGTGTAGGTGTAAGTGTAAGTGTAAGTGTCGGTGTAAGTGTAGGTGTAGGTGTAAGTGTAGGTGTAGGTGTAAGTGTAAGTGTAAGTGTAGGTGTAGGTGTAAGTGTAAGTGTAGGTGTAGGTGTAGGTGTAAGTGTAGGTGTAAGTGTAAGTGTAAGTGTAGGTGTAGGTGTAGGTGTAAGTGTAAGTGTAGGTGTAGGTGTAGGTGTAAGTGTAAGTGTAGGTGTAAGTGTAGGTGTAGGTGTAGGTGTAAGTGTAAGTGTAAGTGTAGGTGTAAGTGTAAGTGTAGGTGTAAGTGTAAGTGTAAGTGTAAGTGTAAGTGTAGGTGTAAGTGTAAGTGTAGGTGTAAGTGTACGTGTAAGTGTAAGTGTAAGTGTAGGTGTAAGTGTAAGTGTAAGTGTAAGTGTAGGTGTAAGTGTAGGTGTAAGTGTAAGTGTAGGTGTAAGTGTAAGTTTACATATGTCCCCATCGAGCTCAAGATTTCAGTGCTTCTGATTGACAGGTTAAAAGAAGATTCAAAGTTGGGCGTGGCGCAGCATTCATTCAGTTCTGTGTTTAATGACGCGGCAAACTGTTGAGATTAACTCATTCAGTTCTGTGTTTAATGACGCGGCAAACTGTTGAGATTAACTCATTCAGTTCTGTGTTTAATGACGCGGCAAACTGTTGAGATTAACTCATTCAGTTCTGTGTTTAATGACGCGGCAAACTGTTGAGATTAACTCATTCAGTTCTGTGTTTAATGAGGCTTCAAACTGTTGAGATTAACTCATTCAGTTCTGTGTTTAATGACGCGGCAAACTGTTGAGATTAACTCATTCAGTTCTGTGTTTAATGAGGCTGCAAACTGTTGAGATTAACGCATATTAAAAACTCTTAAAGCTATAACACACTTGCCAATTTAAGACTTTGAATATTTTAGCAAATTTAGGCTGCTTATAAATTATTATAAATTAACTAAAAACTCTTCATTTTTCTCATTTATTCCTCAAATTTAACTGAAAATATAAAATTCTTAGAAAATTTCAAACTAGTTAACGTGGGTGACTGATCAACATTTACGATTGAGGGACGGCATTTTTTTGCTCTTGCCTACAGCGCAAATCACCAGACTGCTTAGTGAGCCCAGCTCATCCTGTAAGTTCTTCTCGTCATCTCTCTTCTCGTTCAGTCTGACATGAATCACGTGTCTGCTCCACTAAAAGCTTTCCCGCCCAAACGTAAATTCAAACACAACTCCGAATTTAACTTCCCGAATCCCCTTCATCTAAACCTGACAAATCTGTCTCACCCATGTATAACAAACCTATTTCACCTAAACCTAATAAATCTGTTTCACCCAAAGTAAACAAATCCTCTTCATTGACACTACCCAATTTGCGATTTCCAAACAACAACCACCAACCCCCCTCCCCTCCCAACCCGTAATGACATATGAAATCTGTATCAATCTGTTTGAACATCGGTTTTCTCCCCTGGCCCTGATCTTTCTGGGACAATAAATAATCCAGCTTACGTTACTGTAACATTGATATTTTGGGGAAAGTGGTGAATTCATGCGACGAAGTGGCTATTGGTACCCGTGTACCAATAGGTGCAGCCTTCAAGCAGGCCCGGTGAATCAAATTGCCGCGGAAATAATTATAACATTTTTACCAAGACAAAAATATTTTTTTAAAAAATCCACCTCACTAGCATTGTGCACTACCATCATCAACCCTCATCAACAATCATCAACCATCATTAACCCTCATCAACAAACATCAACCATCATCAAACATCATCAAGAGCTTTATCACAATAGATCGACATTGCATAACTCTTTACTGTACACTCTCAAACCCAGGTAACTTATGTTGCTTGTTTTGTTTTTAACATCCATCCTTACTGCTTACAAACTTAATAACTCATACATCCCACAACCCCACTCATACATCCCACAACCCCACTCATACATCCCACAACCCCACTCAGACATCCCACAACCCCACTCAGACATCCCACAACCCCACTCAGACATCCAACAACCCCACTCAGACATCCCACAACCCCACTCATACATCCAACAAACCCACCAACACAACCCCACCAAGACAACCCATTAACCAGAGGGATACTCTGCGAAATGTATTGTGGTGACGAGATGAGATTTCCTGCCAGCGATAAAAGCGGCCGTCCGTTACAATGATTTCCCCCAAGGACAGCTGGCCGGTCAGTTATATACCATAGATAAGGTTCTCTTTTTTTCGGACCGCTGCATTATTCATGTTCAATTTTCAGCGCTCACTCTGTGGTAAAGCCCCTGGACAGCTCTAGGACAGCCCTGTTTTGTGAGATTAAGTTCACCGCGGGGAGCAAATCATTTAAAATACAACTTCTCTTCTTCTTAAGGTAATGCAACTTATTAAGCCATAGGGCACCTGGTAGGTGTGTTGGGAGGGGGGTGTGGAAGAGGCTCACCATCCTACGCCACAATTCGCAGTCCTAATATACCCATCAATTGACTATTCTTCTTAATCTTAATTTGATTCTTCTCTTTTGCAGTGTTTGTTTCACAAGTTGTTTTTGATGTATCGTTACATATACTCTAAGCACAAGATGGTTTCCTGGGGCGATGGGTCGTATTAATAGAGGAAAAAATAGGTGTATCAAGTAGCTCAAAATAGGTGTGTCAAGTAGCTCAAACTAGGTGTGTCAAGTAGCTCAAACTAGGTGTGTCAAGTAGCCCGAACTAGGTGTGTCAAGCAGCCCGAACTAGGTGTCAAGTAGCCCAAACTAGGTGTGTCAAGAAGAAAGATAAGTCCAAAGCTGATAATTCTCATCTGTTTTATTGATGTTTCAATCAAGCGCGCAATAAAAATTTTTTGTTTACATTAATCTGTTTTTATCACAAAAATCAAATAAAAGCATTTGATACTTAGCCACTGGGAGTGATATTTCCCTTTTGATGTATCTTTACTTTCTTTCATAAAACTGCATGCTAGAAAGAAGTCTAAGACACGATACACTGATGTAGATACTAATACTAAATGTATAATAATGGTGCTCATAATTATTCAGGGTAACATTCATACAGTTTGAGGTCCATGGACGCATTGTGACTTTTAGACGCTAGATCTACAATTTTGATAAAAACCCACCCTCTTAAAATTCTTTATTAATATTTTCGCTTTTGTCTGTGTTTAAAGCAAAATCTTCGGACGGCTTATCGATCCACTTCCCGTCATCCTTTTGAACTGAAACTTGGCACATCGACTCGTTGCAGATGAAAAAAACATACTTTCTATTATATTTTCATCCCCATCCCCAACGTTCCAGTTTGACCCAGTTTTCAAGGGAGGGATGAATGAAATAGGATTTGTTCAATGGTTGCGTGTTTTGATGTGGAGAATAATTGTGTGGCTGTGGCTATGTGTTTTTATATTTGTGAAGTGTTTGTGTACGCTTAGAAATAAAATGTATTTTTGTTGGAAAAAATTAAAGGAAATAGGAAATACGTTTTGGCCAGACGTTTACCCATTGACATGGCCGCCTCTTAATAAATGAGGAATCTCGTACAATTACATCAATTAAAAATTATGAACAATTACATAAATAATGAATCCCGTACAATTACATCAATTAAAAATTATGAACAATTACATAAATTATGAACAATTACATAAATGATGAACAATTACACCAATGACAAATCCCGTACACTTACATAAATCATGAACAATTACACCAATGACAAATCCCGTACACTTACATAAATCATGAACAATTACACCAATGACAAATCCCGTACACTTACATAAATCATGAACAATTACACCAATGACAAATCCCGTACACTTACATAAAGTCACACAAATAATGCATAGAAAAGATTTATGCGAAAAACTTTGTTTTTAGGGGTTGGTTAGTTAAAAAAATAATGAACTCGAGTCCCCTAAAATCGAAGCACTAGTTCAGTGGTTCTCAACCTTCCTAATGCCGCGACCGTTTAACACGGTTCGTCGTGGTGTGGTGCCTCCCCAACCATCAATTTATTTTCGTCGCCTCTTCATAAACATCTGTTTTCCGATGGTATTGGGCAACCCACAGGTTGAGAACCGCTGCACTTGGTCTTTAAGCTGTTGACCCACTCGTCTTCACGCACGTGTTTTTTAATATCTTATTTATCAATAGGTATTTTCTACTCACCCACACTGAACAATATCACCTACATAAAATATACCAACACAGCATGAATGGGTCAATTTTGTACCTTAAGGCAGAGGTGCAAACTAGGTCGGGGTGTACTAACCCGCGACATTAAAGCAACCATATTTATTTTTTTGTGTGCACATGTCGCCATCGCATTTAATTGATAAAACATTGTGCACTCAGTGGCTTAGCGACCTTAACTCGCGCCCGGGGCACAATACCTTTTTAGCGGCCCCCCCATTCGAAAACCATACAATATTATAGTAAAATATACCATTTGGCGCCCCTTTGTGAGTAGCGCCCGGGGCATGATGCCCCCCCCTTCACTACGCCACTGTGTGCACTGGATTGATTTTACGTCGTACTGATTTGAATGTCCACATTTCAACAAGAAGCCACACGCACACACAGACAGAGATGTGGGTTTTTCGACACTCAAGTGTTTATGATCCACTCGGTTCTACATACATTGCGGCTTAAACACACAACAAAAGGTTTATGAGAGAACAACATAACGACACACAACAATCAGCGGGTGCAGACAGACACACACGTCTCGGTGTGCAGACATTCACAAGTGAACATTCACATGCCTGATCGATTTGGTTGGCTAGTCAAAAAACTGGGTCGGCTAGTGGGGAACAGGGTCGACTAGTGGGGGACAGGGTCGGCTAGTGGGGAACAGGGTCGGCTAGTGGGGAACAGGGTCAGCTAGTGGGGAACAGGGTCAGCTAGTGTGGAACAGGGTCAGCTAGTGGGGAACAGGGTCAGCTAGTGGGGAACAGGGTCGGCTAGTGGGGAACAGGGTCGACTAGGGGGAACAGGGTCGGCTAGTGGGGAACAGGGTCGGCTAGTGGGGAACTGGGTCGGCTAGTGGGGAACAGGGTCGACTAGTGGGGAACAGGGTCGGCTAGTGGGGAACAGGGTCGGCTAGTGGGGAACAGGGTCAGCTAGTGGGGAACAGGGTCAGCTAGTGGGGAACAGGGTCGGCTAGTGGGGAACAGGGTCAGCTAGTGGGGAACAGGGTCGGCTAATGGGGAACAGGGTCGACTAGTGGGGAACAGGGTCGGCAAGTGGGGAACAGGGTCGGCTAGTGGGGAACAGGGTCAGCTAGTGGGGTACAGGGTCGACTAGTGGGGAGCAGGGTCGGCTAGTGGGGAGCAGGGTCGGCTAGTGGGGAACAGGGTCGGCTAGTGGGGAACAGGGTCGGCTAGTGGGGAACATCATAATGCTTAATTTAAGTATGTGGTAATATACAAGATCATCTGTTGAAAACACGCCCATGGGACGGGCCTTCCTATTGAACCACCCTCTAAAGATTTCGGTGCAGTGGTTATCTTGACTGACAAAGTGGTTGCATGGCCTGGGATCTTCAATTGCGTTTTGTTTTGGCTACGTCACAATGGCTTTTTTTCCTTTTATTTCTCCCCATAACTATGCAAATCATGGCATCATGTTGTTTCTGTATTTCTATAGCGTTTAGATTGTACCGGTGAAAATGATGGCACCTTGATGTTTCTACATAGCTATAGGTTTTAGATTGTAACAGTGCAAAGCATGGCATCATGTTGTTTGTCCAAAGTTGTGTATACATTTCTTTAAATTCAAGAGCTTTTATAAAGTGGGGAGACAAATCACCAAGTTTTATTTATTGTTTTAAATCAATTAAATGTTTTTTAATAGCTTTCAGTCGATTTATGTGTTATAGATTCTCTAGTACAGAGTGAATGCATCACTAACTTATTATTATTATTTTTATTGGTAGTTTTCTATAGTGTGGTACAGCTCACCACGCTGTACGTACAATCTAACAAACATAATCATGAACTTAAAAATTAACTTACATTAATTAAAAAAAAAAACTAAAATAATGTGTATTCGCTCCAACCATTCCATAACAATTTACACGTGAAGCCATGGACGGCACTCAGCAGCATCTTTTAAAGGTCAGATGGGGATTCAGTCAGGATTGTGGAGTTTAAAGAGATGTGTTTTGAGAATCAAAGTTTTAAAACAAAAATTAAAAAAACTATGACACTTTTATTTATAAGAATTCCGGGGAAAAAAATGGCATCACTCTTAACTTGAAAGTAAATAATGATGGGGCGAGCACAAACTGAAACTACAATATTTAAGAACATCATTTTGATTTTGAAACTATAAAGGTTGCTACCAATGACAGTAAAGAGACAGCATGCCCAAATAATGGGCTTTACGTGGAGAACATCACAGCAGAACTCTATCAACAGTATCATTAGCCACAATTCCCATACCCGAAATACAATATTGCCACACATTGTGGTGGTGGAGGTGGTGATGGTGGTGGTGATGGTGGTGGTGATGATGGTGGTGGTGATGGTGGTGGTGATGGTGGTGGTGGTGATGGTGGTGGTGATGGTGGTGGTGATGGTGGTGTGATGGCGATGGTGGTGGTGGTGTTGGTGGTGGTGATGGTTTAAGGGCAGTGATTTAACGAGGCAATCTTTTATTTTCAATCCTCATTTTTTACGTGCCCACACCGGGCCAAACCGGGCCACAGACCGACATTTGGCCACGAAATCCCACACATTAATATTGAAAGTGCTTTATGGAGCGATAAATATTTGATATTGTGACTCGCCCATCAAATGGGTTGAAAGGTCATCGTGTTGGAGATGTCATCAAATATTTGACCCTCTTACTTCCTGTAAAAAAGGGTGGGGGGCTTATATGTATTTTTTTTGTTGACTCATTTTGAGCTCAAATTGGCTGGGCGTAATCGACGGACATTATTCCCCTTTCCCCAAAACGCACACACAATCTAAAAATAGAAAAAAACGTCATCATCATGGGGTCGCGTGTCAAACAACGAATCTTTTAGAAAAGTTGGCGAAATTCATATATTATTATTTTTTTTTTAATCTTAACTTTATACAAGATCCCTTCAAACTTGTCGCTTTATATGACCAAGTTTGTGTATGACTAGGTGTAAAGCAAACTTCTGACTTGATTTAATTGCCTTCACTTATGGTTTCAAAGAGTTAAGATCAACTTATGGACTCAAAGACGTTAAGATCAACTTATGGACCCAATTACCTACAGATCAACTTATGGACCCAATGACCTACAGATCAACTTATGGACCCAATGACCTACAGATCAACTTATGGACCCAATGACCTACAGATCAACTTATGGACCCAATGACCTACAGATCAACTTCTGCACCCAACGACCTACAGATTTACTTATGGTCTCAATCACCTAATTACTCAGCTGTCGAACTAATAAAAACGCTGGTTTATCGATGGTTATCTCTGAGGTTACCATCGTTCATTGTATTTGCCATAATTTAGACGAATTTGATTGTCTTTTGATTCGAGATGATAACTGCGTGTACGTTTCAGAATAGGTCAATTGAGGATCCGCGATACCTTATATAGCAGGATTAAAACATTGTTTCCGGACTATATTATGTCATCGGGCTCAAAACACTTACCTGATTAAAATATGTTACCGAACTAAGAAGACATATTGCCAGACCAAGCAAATTTTACAAGATTAAATTCTGCTACTAGACTAAAATATGTTACCATAATAAAAGATCTGTTGCCAGACTAAGTTATGTTGCCGGACTAAGTTATGTTGCCAGACTAAGTTATGTTGCCAGATTAAGTTATGTTGCCAGACTAAGTTATGTTGCCAGATTAAGTTATGTTGCCAGACTGAAATATTTTGACAGACTAAGATATGCACACAAGTTCAGCTCTGCAGCTTTCAACAAAGCAGATCATTTATAAGATAATTTATAATCAGCTTAATGTGGTACACAATACATAATTGTAAAAATATCGATCACAAGAAGTGAATTTTTAGAATAAAATTATAAAATGTATTATTTCCATATAAAACATAAGAAAATTAATGCTATTTATAGTATATTTTATTGTCAAGCTATTCGATACATCTTTTGATATCTTGTATTGGAGCGCTCAATACTTAGCGGGCAACAACTGTATAAACAGATGCGTCTGGGGTAAAACAGCTGGTGTGAGTATGAACATAAGAATGCATCTACACACAACACTAACATCGTAAAGCACGAATCGCCTTTTAAAAAAATATTCTTTAATACATATTCGTATCATGGTCTGAAGAGAAGGACCGTGGTGCAGCCGGGAGATAGTCCCCGGGGTCCATGGAGCTCAAAAGGGGAACATAAAAGGCGTTATTTTTAATTTAATTTTTTTTAAAACAAAATAAAATTTAAAAAAAAAAGAAAAACCATATTGTATATAACTCCATACTCTACTTTGTGTGTATCGAAAGCCGCCTTGCAGCCTTGCTTGATATATTAAAGGTCATACTGGCTGTACTAAAACCTATCCCAGAGATATAGATAACAAGGTTTTTCCGAAAGTATTCTAGCATATCGAAGTTAAAATAAAGAAGACAAAAATTGACTTAGGTTGGCTTAAATGGAGTGAAAATTAACTAGCATTATTTTACTTTCCTTGTGATTATTTAGAACAAGATCTGTTGCAGCATTATCTCAGCATCTAAGTATATTCTTGCATCAACAGAAGAATGGTCAGGGGTTGAGTCTGCTGTAACAGGGGCCAATGGAAAAAAATGTAACAGACCCCCCCCCCATACACACACACACACACACACGCAAACACGACATCATTTAAAGACTTTTCTCTTTAAATAGGACATCAGAGCGCAGTGAGCATGGTAAAATAGCATGGGGAAAAGGCTCTATCAAAGTAGTCAATCAATCAATCAATCATCAGAAAAATCTTGTTATTAGAGAAAAGAAATAAATAAAACTTACCTATCGCACTAGAATGGCTACAGCTGGCTTAAGGCGCTCCAACGTTGATTGAATGTTAGGACGAGTGTCTTAGTGGCGAAGCTGGGTTCTTTTTTGTTTTTGTTTGTAGCGATTTGATTACTCCAATGTTGCACGTGATCAAACGCAAACACCCACGTGCCCACGGTTGGTCACAGAAACAGCATTAACGTAGTTCCCCTTCAGCACCGGAAGTTACTGCCCATTTCGGACAACCTGTCCGCTAAAAGAGCAAAGGTCACACCGGTACCCAAAGATGTTTCTATCTCCGGCTAGAGTGACCAAATGTGTTGATACCGCCTCAATGACCATCAATGTTGAACAACTGCAAAGAGAGATTGTCACAACACTAGAAGAGGTCTGCAGCGCCCCTGGCAGGATAGCGAAGAACGGAGGGGGATAGAAGATCCGCGCGTGATGCGATCCTGTTTGCTTCGGACGCTGTCCCGCCACCATGGCCACCACTTTGAGGACGGGGATAGCGTGTGACGACACAGACTCGCTTGTCCCCTCAACCCCCATTCCCCCCTCCCGTTCCTAACGATTGATTGCTCTCCCTTCTGGGACTGCTCACATGGTGCAAACCACGGCCATGTGCGGCAGAGTGGTGGGGATAGGGGGTGGGGGTGGGTGAAGAGCACTCTTATATAATGGGAAAGTAATCGGGGCTTTAAGCTTGATTAATGGGGAAACACTTGGCATCATGGGACACCAACATATTTGGTGCAGATGTCTGAAAGTTTGTACACCTGATATACTAATGGAAACAAAATGGTGAAGTCTAGAATACATGTGACGGGACAGCACGGGGCATTGCAAAATCCGGGACATCAGAGTTAATCACTCGGGGCCCTTCGCACAAAAAAGGGTGGGGGCTAAGGGGGGGGGGGGGGAATTAAAAAAACCAAATAAAATTATTTTGTTCTTGGGGTTGGGGTGGTGGGGGGAGGGGGGAGGGCAAAAACTTGAATTTATATTGGCCCACAAAATCCCACATATGGTCGGTTCCGAAAGTAGTCACAATAATACTTAATAGACTACTAGTGACACCAGGGCGGTGCAAAGAAAAACCTGCGCCCGCTAGAAGCCTATAAGTAGTTACCACCCCCCCGCCCCCCCCCCCCACACACTTTTTTTTTCCCAGTTTCATCCAATAATGATACATTATATATATCAGATGTTAATTTTTTTTTTTATTTCAAAGTACTAAAAGTTTCTATAGGAAAATTACAAATTGCCTCTTCGATATACTTTAACAAAGTATTTTATTAACAAATCCACAGATCAGACGATTTAGGAAGAATATTTTTTTTTTTCTAAAACTAACATTAAAATGAAATTTGAATGATAACCGAAATGACAGTCAAAAATTTATTTTTAAAAAAAAAACCTTTTTCTTTTTTAAGCTTTCTACTGGATTACCATCTAAAACTAATGTGTTACCATCTAAAACTAATGTGTTACCATCTAAAACTAATGTGTTACCATCTAAAACTAATGTGTTACCATCTAAAACTAATGTGTTACCATCTAAAACTAATGTGTTACCATCTAAAACTAATGTGTTACCATCTAAAACTAATGTGTTACCATCTAAAACTAATGTGTTACCATCTAAAACTAATGTGTTACCATCTAAAACTAATGTGTTACCATCTAAAACTAATGTGTTACCATCTAAAACTAATGTGTTACCATCTAAAACTAATGTGTTACCATCTAAAACTAATGTGTTACCATCTAAAACTAATGTGTTACCATCTAAAACTAACGTGTAAATAAGAAAAAAAGCAGTTGGGAATTTTATAAATATGGGTTACGTATTTTTCAAACTCTGTTATTGAGGAAACTTTTAAAGGAAGTACATTTAAACGCCATTGATATACTAATAATTGATGGAGCTTTCACTATACGCTAGTTAAATTCCAAACTTTTGGAACGCCATTGATATACTAATAATTGATGGAGCTTTCACTATACGCTAGTTAAATTCCAAACTTTTGGAACGCCATTGATATACTAATAATCGATGAAGCTTTCGCTATACGCTAGTTAAATTCCTAACTTTTGGAGACAGAAGAAAAGATTATCAATTTTGCATTTTAGGTTTTCATTTTATCTAACTCAACATACATGGGATCAGGGACGTCATCTGAGTAGGGCAGGGAGGGGCTATTCCTCCCCCCCCCCCTTAAATTGCAGGTTTTATTTAAATTGCTATGTATTGTGGCGCCTCCAGTAATAAACATCTCAACAAGCCGACCAAATTTTGGTCTTGCCCTGAAAAACCCTGAAGTGGCGACCTTGAATGGAGTAGAATAAATTTCAAAATCATGTTCATCATCATCATCATCATCATCATCATCATCAGGTCCCGTAGTCCTTCGACCGTTGGGGCGCCACAGATGACATGTACACTATTCTTCTCCATTCCTCTCGGTCTTCTGCCCTACGCATAGCATCGCCTTGTTTTAATCCCGTCCATTCTTTGATATTATCTTCCTATCTTTTTCTGTGTCTTCCTCTTCATGTTCATAACTCTATTATTTAAAGCGTGATGCCAAAATATACAATTTATAATGAACACTTATCCTTATTTTAACATTTAATGCTTTTATGATGAAAAATAGCTTCAGACACATTGCTCATGTTTAGCACTTAGCAAGGACTTCATTAAAATTAAAGACCTTTATATTGATGTAATGGTAGTTTGAGACAATGTCATTCAAGTATTTAAAATTGTGAAGTTGCAAGAAATATTTTTTTTTTTAAAATACCGATATATGCCAACAAAGAAAGTAAAATTCGGCTTATAAATCAGGAGCGGCCAACTTTGGAACAGTACGATATATTTATAATAGAATAGTGTACGCCTTTAACAAGATTAGCCTTAAATATACATATTATCAAATATATCGAGATTATCTCTATTACATAGGTCCAACTAACTGTAACATTACATAGGTCCAACTAACTGTAACATTACATAGGTCCAACTAACTGTAACATTACATAGGTCCAACTAACTGTAACATTACATAGGTCCAACTAACTGTAACATTACATAGGTCCAACTAACTGTAACATTACATAGGTCCAACTAACTGTAACATTACATAGGTCCAACTAACTGTAACATTACATAGGTCCAACTAACTGTAACATTACATAGGTCCAACTAACTGTAACATTACATAGGTCCAACTAACTGTAACATTACATAGGTCCAACTAACTGTAACATTACATAGGTCCAACTAACTGTAACATTACATAGGTCCAACTAACTGTAACATTACATAGGTCCAACTAACTGTAACATTACATAGGTCCAACTAACTGTAACATTACATAGGTCCAACTAACTGTAACATTACATAGGTCCAACTAACTGTAACATTACATAGGTCCAACTAAATGTAACATTACATAGGTCCAACTAAATGTAACATTACATAGGTCCAACTAACTGTAACATTACATAGGTCCAACTAACTGTAACATTACATAGGTCCAACTAAATGTAACATTACATAGGTCCAACTAACTGTAACATTACATAGGTCCAACTAACTGTAACATTACATAGGTCCAACTAACTGTAACATTACATAGGTCCAACTAACTGTAACATTACATAGGTCCAACTAACTGTAACATTACATAGGTCCAACTAACTGTAACATTACATAGGTCCAACTAAATGTAACATTACATAGGTCCAACTAACTGTAACATTACATAGGTCCAACTAACTGTAACATTACATAGGTCCAACTAACTGTAACATTACATAGGTCCAACTAACTGTAACATTACATAGGTCCAACTAACTGTAACATTACATAGGTCCAACTAACTGTAACATTACATAGGTCCAACTAATTGTAACATTACATAGGTCCAACTAACTGTAACATTACATAGGTCCAACTAACTGTAACATTACATAGGTCCAACTAACTGTAACATTACATAGGTCCAACTAACTGTAACATTACATAGGTCCAACTAACTGTAACATTACATAGGTCCAACTAACTGTAACATTACATAGGTCCAACTAACTGTAACATTACATAGGTCCAACTAACTGTAACATTACATAGGTCCAACTAACTGTAACATTACATAGGTCCAACTAACTGTAACATTACATAGGTCCAACTAAATGTAACATTACATAGGTCCAACTAAATGTAACATTACATAGGTCCAACTAACTGTAACATTACATAGGTCCAACTAACTGTAACATTACATAGGTCCAACTAAATGTAACATTACATAGGTCCAACTAACTGTAACATTACATAGGTCCAACTAACTGTAACATTACATAGGTCCAACTAACTGTAACATTACATAGGTCCAACTAACTGTAACATTACATAGGTCCAACTAACTGTAACATTACATAGGTCCAACTAACTGTAACATTACATAGGTCCAACTAACTGTAACATTACATAGGTCCAACTAAATGTAACATTACATAGGTCCAACTAACTGTAACATTACATAGGTCCAACTAACTGTAACATTACATAGGTCCAACTAACTGTAACATTACATAGGTCCAACTAACTGTAACATTACATAGGTCCAACTAACTGTAACATTACATAGGTCCAACTAACTGTAACATTACATAGGTCCAACTAACTGTAACATTACATAGGTCCAACTAACTGTAACATTACATAGGTCCAACTAAATGTAATCGGCTAAAGGCACTAGTAACTATTCTTTTTAAATTGTTATAAAAATGAAAATTTAGAAGTTTTATTATAAAACATATTTTCGTTTCATTGGTGTACATATTTTTTTCTCGGGGAAGGGGGGGGGCACTTGATTTTAACGTCTCAGTCTTCACTACCGTTTACTTCAGTCTCAGGGTTCAATGAGTTTTATCTTACTTCACCATCTCCAACAAAGACTTACTGGAAAGGACGAACCAGGAGCCTATTGCTGAATACATCTTATGGAAATAAATGGGGGTGGCTAACAGCTCTTGACAAATCCTAACATGGAATCCACCGGGGAAAAAGAAAGAGAGGAAGGCTAAAGAATACACGGGGACGCGAGCTAGAGGCATAAACACAAAATATGGGATACACAGGGAAGCAAATGGAAATGAAATCACAGGACAGAGATGAATGGAAAATTCTTGCAGACGGCCTTATGCCCCAGACGGGGTTAAAGGCATATGTAAAGAAGTAAGTATCTTAATCTTATTGAAAGTGGACTGCAGTAGAGGAGTCAATGAGTTCTATCTTACTTGACAGTGGATCGAAGTAGAGGAGTCAATGAGTTCTATCTTACTTGAAAGTGGTTTGCAGTAGAGGAGCCAATGAGTTCTATCTTACTTGAAAGTGGATTGCAGTAGAGGAGCCAATGAGCTCTATCTTACTTGACAGTGGATTGCAGTAGAGGAGCCAATAAGTTCTATCTTACTTGAAAGTGGATTGCAGTAGAGGAGCCAATGAGTCCTATCTTACTTGACAGTGGATTGCAGTAGAGGAGCCAATGAGCTCTATCTTACTTGAAAGTGGATTACAGTAGAGGAGCCAATGAGTTCTATCTTACTTGAAAGTGGATTGCAGTAGAGGAGCCAATGAGCTCTATCTTACTTGACAGTGGATTGCCGTAGAGGAGCCAATGAGTTCTATCTTACTTGAACGTGGATTGCAGTAGAGGAGCCAATGACTTCTATCTTACTTGACAGTGGATTGCAGTAGAGGAGCCAATGAGTCCTAACTTACTTAAAAGTTTACAAAAATTAAAACCCAAATAAACCCACAGATGCTGACATGTCACATTAGGAAGTGGCATCTGCGGGCCGTCGGGCTATTGCTATGTAGCCCTCCCCAAAGCACCCCCCTAAGACCGAAAATCAGGCCGCGAAGCGGCACGTTGGAGATGACCCTATACCTCAACCAAGGCCGCTCGATCGGGATTTCTGCTGGAGGCCGCCCCAACTCAAGGACACCCGGTCGGTCCGATACTGCGCATACACACAGTACACATACACACAGTGCACATACACACAGTGCACACGATCGACTTTCCTAGGAGTTGGGATGGTAAATTTCGTCCTAATATATCCCCAACCCATCCCGGGAAAGCGTCGGACGCCCTCTAAGATGGTTTCTACAGTGGGTTTCCACCTCGCAACTAGTTTGCAAAGTAGTTGGGATGAACTGGTTGCCTAGGAGCAGCTTTCTCAGGGCTGCATATCAAGAATCATCGGCCAGAAACGTCCACCTCAGCCTCTCGTCTCATATCATTTTACGGCAACTTGTAATCATGATGCCTACCCTGTCTCTGGCTTTTCCTCCAACTGTGAAAACCTCACAGCTGGCAGTACTGTAGGAACTGTTTAATTTCGGCAGGTACAAAGCATGCCTTTGTCTGCCCACGCGGAACACCGTATCCGGAAATTTGATCGAAAGAAATTTCGTCGACGGAAAATTGATCGACGGAAATTTGATCGAAATGAAATTTGGTCGAATCTTTTTTTCAGTCCACACGTTAAGATTTTGCTTCAAATTTATTTTTGGATGCATTATTTTGTTTTACTATTTATTACAGTGCGTTCAAAAAGAAATTTGACGAAAATTTTAACGTGTGAACTGAAAAAAAGATTCGACCAAATTTCCGTCGATCAATTTTCAGTCGACGAAATTTCTTTCGATCAAATTTCCGGTAACCGCGGAACACACTAGGGTGGTCATGTTCCCGGGTTAACGTTGAGAGGGTCCGGTGACCACAGATGCTATCTGATGCAACATTATTGTAAAATTATTTCCAAACTTAACAGCAGTCATAAAATATTCCAGTTTTGAAGTGTGCACTGTATCAAAGTAAGTTATGGTGAGACGGAATGCCCACAGTCATGGTGAGACAAAATGCCCACAGTGGTTTGACACTGCAGATTTACTTACCAGCGCCCACCGACTCACCAATCTTTCGGAAATTCCCAAACGTAGACCAACGCTATCCTGATTGATTGCCCTCTGACCTGAAACAGCCGAGGCCGAACATCTTAATCTGAACATCTCGTATTGATTGCGTCGTAAAGCTCGTACAGCTTGTGTTTATGAAAACCCGAGGGGGTTGGGCATGAACAAACTAATGGGCGGGGTAATACACGGACAGATAACACGCTGTAGAGTAGCAGTCGCGGATACAATGGATCCGGTCGGCATAGGGTGGACTTGTACTTTTAGCTTTTATGCACGCGCATCAGAAGTTAAAGAAAAAAAGTATATTACGATTGAAAGAAAACAGTATGTTTAGTCAGATGTCAAGAAAACATTATGTTTAGTCAGATGTCAAGAAAACATTATGTTTAATCAGATGTCAAGAAAACATTGTGTTTAGTCAGATGTCAAGAAAACATTATGTTTAGTCAGATGTCAAGAAAACATTATGTTTAGTCAGATGTCAAGAAAACATTATGTTTAGTCAGATGTCAACGCTTCTGTGTATTCCTCCGTTCTGTGTAAAATTGATGCTCCGATTATAGCTGCTTTATATTAGGAGTAGGATTCCCACAGACATTATGCTAGGAGTAGGAGCAGGGCCGTTCTTGGGCATAGGCAAACTAGGCGACCGCCTAGGGTCCTACTGTGAAGGGGGCCACGCCGTGCGCTATTTTTTTTTTAGCCTACAACTTTCAAGTCAATATATTTTAGAAGTACCAATTTTCTCTAGTGGCGGAATTATGAATATAGTTATTGATTACATGCGAGCAACGAGGAAACATTGACAAAGACAGAATGGAGGTGCCTATTTTGCAACTTCACAATTCTATTTTCTCCTCAGCTCCGGTGGAGCTTCGCTCCCCCCCCCCCCGATCCTCCTTCCGGGGCCCCCTACCTACGCTCCATGTCTAGGGCCCTCAAAATCCTAACAACGGCTCTGGTTGGAGTGACACAATCATTATATTAGGATTCACACAACCATTATAGTAGGAATCACATAATCATCACATGAAAAGGAATCATCAATAGATGCAATGGTATAGCGTTGTAAAGAGAATTATCACCCATAGGGTGAGACTTTCTACCAAGATGAGACTCTCTAGAGCAGTGGTTCTCAACCTTCCTAATGCCCCGACCCTGTAATACAGTCCCTCGTTGCATTTGTCAACGTCGCATCGATCCATTAGTAACAGAAGCATATGTTGAATGTGATTCAGCGTTTTAGTACTAACAAAATGATGCACGAAAAAACTCGTTTTGTTAGATGTGATGAAGATGGGTGATGAAGTGGGGTAATGAAGATGGGTGATGAAGATGGGTGATGAAGATGGTTGATGAAGAGATGTGATGAAGATGGGTGATTAAGAGGTGTGATGAAGATGGGTGATTAAGAGGTGTGATGAAGAGGGGTGGTGAAGAGGGGTGATGAAGAGGGGAGATGATGGTGTACAGTTTTGGATGGGGAAAAGCGTAGTTGTTGGTGAGGGAGAAATAATTGAAACGAAGGAAAATAAAACCGCCCTGTGGTACCACACGTGACGCCGACACTGGTGCTGTGGTATTGTAATACAACAGGAATTTAAATTGATTTGAGGATTAGCATAGGTATTCAACATACATTTAACAAATATAAACGAAGACAAGCAGTGGTCTCGTCTAGAGAATGTCTTCCATGTTTACCAACAGCTAGCTGTTTGTCGATAACTTAGTCAGTGTTACGTTTGTCGATAACTTAGTCAGTGTAAAGTTTGTAGATAACTTAGTCAGTGTCAAGTTTGTAGATAATGTAATCAGTGTAAATTTTGTGGGTAACTTAGTCAGTATAAAGTTTGTGGATAACTTAGTCAGTGTCAAGTTTGTGGATAACTTAGTGAGTGTCAAGTTTGTGGATAACTTAGCCAGTGTCAAATTTGTGGATAACTTAGCCAGTGTCAATTTTGTGGATAACTTAGTCAGTATCAAGTTTGTGGATAACCTAGCCAGTGTCAAGTTTGTGGATAACTTAGTGTCAAGTTTGTAGATAACTTAGCCTGTGTCAAGTTTGTAGATACTCAGCAGTAAAAGGATTTAGTCGTTTCAGCGGAACGGTGACCACATCTTGTATTGAGTTTAGCTAACCGTTTGTTACTTTATGGAAAAAACTTAAATAACAGTGGAATTATTTTCTCAGGTCTTAATATTTCGACATTAATATTTTAAAACTTTTTTTATATCATAATTTAGTTGGGGGTGTATGTCTATTTTTGTATCATTTCATTTTTAACTGCATGAAATATATAACTACCTTTCTGGGCACTACCTTTCTGGGCACTAGCTTTCTTGGCACTACCTTTCTGGGCACTACCTTTCTGGGCACTACCTTTCTGGCATATCGTTTTTTTTTTTTTAAATAATACAAAATCGGTCGTTTGGGCACAGATCTGATTCTTCAATTATTTGAATCACTCCACTGATATTTTTGAGTGAATTTTTAATATATGAAATAATACAGTCCACGAAGTAACATCAAGCTCAAGCAACGGAGGGCTGTTGAAAATTGGAGACATTTTGATCGTACGATATAAATCCTAAGGGATACTGTGGCTTTCCCACCGGAGGAAAACATTGAGTTGCTTACTTTGGGAATTGATTCTGAAAACACTAAAAGGACAGATCTGCGTCAGAAATAATTGTAAGATTATGCGTGCATACATCTTAACAACTTCGCCGTCACTTGAATACACATTGAGATGCCATTCAATTATGGCTACATTCAACTATGGCTACATTCAGCTAAGGCTGCATTCAACTAGGGCTACATTCTATTATGGCTACATTCAACTATGGCTTCATTCAGCTAAGGCTGCATTCAACTAGGAGTACATTCATTTATGGCTACATTCAACTATGGCTACATTCAGCTAAGGCTGCATTCAACTAGGGCTACATTCAACTAGGGCTACATTCAGCTAAGACTGCATTTTCAACTAAGGCTACATTCAACTATGGCTACATTAAGCTAAGGCTGCATTCAACTAGGGCTACATTCTATTATGGCTACATTCAACTATGGCTTCATTCAGCTAAGGCTGCATTCAACTAGGGCTACATTCAACTATGGCTACATTCAGCTATGGCTGCATTCAACTAGGGCTACATTCAACTATGGCTACATTCAGCTAAGGCTGCATTCAACTAGGGCTACATTCAATTATGGCTACATTCAACTATGGCTAATATGCTCATACAACGTTAAGCTTGCAGTTAGACTACTTCAACACTAGTTTCAATCATTATTTGACATTCAGACAATAGTTTGATCAACTTGATATCACATTGCAATTACATGTCAATATCATGTCGCACTTTGACAGCTCTATATCTAGATTTCAATATAAATAACTCCAGTCGGCTTTATTAACTCAAAATTGGATAACAATTAGAAAAGGGGGTCACCTAAAACATATTGGCTTTCTAACACAAAATATCACAAATAGATGGCACATCACTTAGCCTGTTTTAACAGCCAGTGTCACAAATAGATGGCACATCACTAAATCTGTTTTAAAAGCCAATTCACAATAGATGAAAAATCACTCACCCCGTTTTAACAATGAAACGATGCATATCACTCTTATCCCATTGAAACGCCAACAGTTGCAATTATGACACTGGTCTATTACAACAACCACCCCATCCTCCCAACATTGGATGACAAGAAAAAGGTGACACTTATCACATTCTGACTTTTGTAACACCAGATGTCACAATGAGATGACACTCACCAGATCGCAGCCGAACTACGAGCATCTACTCCCGACACTGAATCAATGAGAACCAGCACAACATAAACTTGCTTTGTGGTGGTCGGCTTCATCACTGGGAGCAAATCCCATTACGCTCACTGCCGCTGAGGGGGACGCTTTTGGGAGGGTGGGGAGGGCGGGGGTGTGTGGGGTGGATTGATAACAAATGTTCCAAAAGCTCCGAGAGTTCTCCCCCACTACAGACCTAAACAAATTGGTTATCGACCTTGTGCAATAGAGTGGTTTAATTGGGTCCAAAATAAACACTGACCATTCCCCTTACACTCACTTAAGTCAGAGCCCTAAAAGTATTTCTTAAATTCCCTTACACTCACTTAAGTCATAGCCCTTAAAGTATTTAATAATATACACTGGCCATTCCCTTACACTCACTTAAGTCATAGCCCTTAAATTATTTATTAATACACTGGCCATTCCCTTACACTCACTTAAGTCATAGCCCTTAAATTATTTATTAATACACTGGCAATTCCCTTACACTCACTTGAGTCATTTATTCTACATACATGATACAATTTATTCTTATGGTGAGCAGCTCCTCATTATTTTTTATTTCTCATAATCCATATCTAATTTTCTCTAACACTGTACTCCTACTGAACTTCACAAATATAATAACAATTAAAACAAAAGCTGTAAGAGGAGGTTGAGGTTTGGGAGCCACTCTTCACTCGGTCCAATAAACAAAAACAATTTAGCAGAGAACAAAGCACAAACTGAAGAAAGCACTGTAGTACAATAAGGTATGTAGATTTGAACTGTATTTGTTACTGTGATACAACGTATATACTACTGTATTGTAGTAGGTACTGTGGTACAAAAATGTATAGACTACTATATTGTTGGAGGTATCGTCATACCAGTGTATGTATGAAGAAGGTATTGTAGTACAACAATGTGAAGTATGCACTACTAAACTGTATTTGGTAGTGTAGTACAGTACCTATGTAGTTGGTAGTGTAGTACAGTACCTATGTAGTTGGTAGTGTAGTACAGTAACGTATGTACAATTATACTGTAGTGGATACTGTTGTACAGCTATGGATATAATACTAAATAATCCACTGTGCTGCCAATAATTACCTGCAATTTCCCATTTTCATACTTGGTGTGTAAGAATAATGAGTTGCCGACCTTTCCATCCAATCATCAGACCAGGTTAAAGAACACTAATTGGTGTAGGTCAAACAGATTTGAGACTACCACTGTAAGGCACCTTCATCAAGTTTGGCAGACCTCTGCCATTTTTACAAAAGCAAGTTAATAATTTATTATTATATTTTTTATGATCAGAAATCCTAAAATAATGATGAAAATATATGTCATTATGTCAGAGTTAGTTTTGCTTAATATCAAGCAAGCTGAAAGATCTTAATGGGCTCTAATTAGAGTATAAAATATCAAACAATATTGGGGGTCTCACATACATCCATCCCTGTGGCGCTACAGCCCATGTAGGGCTTTGGCCTGCCTCACCACTTCCTTCCACTCAGACCATCCATCCATCCCTGTGGCGCTACAGCCCATGTAGGGTTTTGGCCTGCCTCACCACTTCCTTCCACTCAGAACTAACAAATGCTTTTCTTTTCCATGCTTGGATTCCCAGCTGCAGCAGAACTTTTTTCCCCACATCGTCCATCCATCCATCTTAGCCTAGATCTGCTTTAAGCCATTTTCCTCTGGTGTTTTGGTGATGTACCCTCTTCGCTCCTCTGTCCTTTGGGGGTCTCACACTTGTGCAAAAAAGAACTGATGACTGACCACTAACAGGCTCACCAAATTTCACCATCATAACGACATGATCAACACAAATTATTTTAACAGAGTATTGTTCACATATTTACTATTGGACAAAACTAATTTCATCCAATACTTAATTAGGTAATAATGAATTTTTTTAGAAACACAAAACATCTCCTTGCACTGTCTAAACTGCCTATGAAGTCTAAACTGCCTATGAAGTCTAAACCGTCTATGAAGTCTTAACTGTCTATGAAGTCTAAACTGCCTATGAAGTCTAAACTGTTTATGAAGTCTAAACTGCCTATGAAGTCTAAACTGCCTATGAAGTCTAAACTGTCTATGAAGTCTAAACTGCCTATGAAGTCTAAACTGCCTATGAAGTCTTGTCTATGAAGTCTTAACTGTCTATGAAGTCTAAACTGTCTATGAAGTCTAAACTGTCCATGAAGTCTTAACTGTCAATGAAGTCTAAACTGTCTATGAAGTCTAAACTGTCTATGAAGTCTAAACTGCCTATGAAGTCTTGTCTATGAAGTCTTAACTGTCTATGAAGTCTAAACTGCCTATGAAGTCTTAACTGTCAATGAAGTCTAAACTGTCAATGAAGTCTAAACTGTCTATGAAGTCTAAACTGCCTGTGAAGTCTAAACTGCCTATGAAGTCTAAACTGCCTATGAAGTCTAAACTGTCTATGATGTCTAAACTGCCTATGAATTCTAAACTGCCTATGAATTCTGAACTGTCTATGAAGTCTAAACTGTCTATAAAGTCTAAACTGCCTGTGAAGTCTAAACTGCCTGTGAAGTCTTAACTGTCTGTGAAATCCAAACTGTCTATGAAGTCTAAACTGCCTGTGAAATCTAAAACAATCATTTCTCAAATTAATATTAGATGTGATTTTATTTTAAAATTTTGGTTTAATTTATATTGTTACTAATAACTTATAAAATTGTTAAGTGACATATAACTTGTATAAAGGCTGCAATTTCCCTTCAGTTTTAAAGAACAAAATATAAAATTAAGTTAAATTTAGGTACCCTAAGCTTAAATGATAAGAGAGATCTGTACCCTAAGCTTAAATGATAAGAGAGATCTTTACCCCAAGCTTAAATAATAAGAGAGATCTGTTCCATGAGAACTGAACTCTGATTGAAAGTGAAACACATGTTTTGTCAATGTCATTTGTGTCACTATGTCATTGTCAGTTGTGTCACTAAGTCATTGTCAGTTGTGTCACTAAGTCATTGTCAGTTGTGTCCCCCTGAATTCATAGGATAATCTAACACTGATTCAATGACCAAAGATAATAATTGTAACCATTGTAAGTTAACTCCCTTTAGAATTCTCATTTAAACAATGTTGAGTTCAAAGTTAATCACAACTGTTGCAATTTCAGATTTTTTTAGTTATAAGGCGCCAGTTGAGTTGGCGATAATTTAATGGTGCTCTTTAACAACAAAATAAAACTCAGCACATAAATATAAAAAATGGGACATCAATTTAATGTCAAGAAATAAATGGGACATTAACTGACACACAAAAATGGGACATCAATTTAATGTCAAGAAATAAATGGGACATTAACTGACACACAAAAATGGGACATCAATTTAATGGATATAAATATAATAAGATTCCAAACAATGGCAAGAGTCTTTTAGTTAACTTTATATCAATGATTGAACCCACAATAATATTAGTGGGGCATTGCTGAGAGCTAACAGCTGTGGCACAGAGAGAGATACAGGCACTAGGGTTATGCTGTAGAGACAATCATTTTCATTGTCAGAAAGTAGACAAAGTTTACAGTCCAAGGAGTATAATGTGTGTAAGATCATCAAGGAAAACAGATATCAAATGGATCAACAGGTAAGGTAATAGTTTATACTCAAAATTGAAATAGCAATAGCAATTGTTGCTAACAATGATGCTGGTGATAATCAGGTTACATACAGATGAAATGAACAGTGTGGTGACAGTGAGGATGATGGAAATAATGGTGACATTAACTTTTATGTTCACAGGCATAGTGAGTGATAATGTGTGTGAGGCAAGGAATGACTTGGCTGACGTAAAAGCTATGAGTTATACAGTTACCCACTATCACAGCTGTATTGATTTGTCATGTCACAGGATATGTAAGTTATACATTTATTTGGGGGGAAAAAAATCTTTCCATGGACAAAAACACAACCATAATTTTTTTAAAGGTCATGGGATAAAGATCTATAGACAGTTTTCCTCAGATATAAAGTTGGAAAAAAAAAGACTTGATCAAAACCTGCAAATTCTATATAGGCTACGTACTTCTTATAGCCTGGAAATATTAAAATGCTTGAGAAATTTAAGTTATGATATATGTACCTCCCACCCTGGGTTACAAAGTCTCTGCAACGATTAACAGAAAAGAGATGACATCATTTGATTCAAAGTTGTGTCTTTCATTATTTTACAGTATATCTGATTCTGGGTCTTGAAGATGATCGAAATAAAGGGTCAACTATTAGAGAGTTATGTAAAAATTTCAAAAGTTTAAAATTAGCCCAACTAACAATTAAGTCTCTGGCTATTATACTGTTCTGAAATCAATATTAATTCAAATCAATAGTAGTTCTTTAAGTTTTAGAACTCTTCTGTGTAGGTAAAATATTAGCTGAGAACTACCAGGGAAGTAAATAAAAAGATGAACAAAAATGCTCACCTATGAAGTACTTAAGTCAAAATGTAAATAATGTGCACCAAATTGAATTGTATAGATTTACAAAAGTAACAATTGGCAATAACTTTTTTCCATACACAGCTTATCCCCATTTCCATTTTTTTAACAGCAAAGAGCTAATAAATTGTGCTAGAAAAGCTAACACAGGAGGTGTGTTCACCAACATATGACCAGGGGCACAGCCCCCCCCCCCCCCCCATAATGTATACCAAAAAAATGAGGAACTGCATAGAGTGTAAACTGATAAAATATTTACAATATAGATGTACAAGGATTGTAAGATTTGTATACAGATCAAAATATAAATTGTTTCGATTTGTTATAAACGGAATGCTTATAAAATATAAGAAAACAATTTGTACCGGAACTCTTTAAAAATCACATGAAAATTTTCACCTAAAAAATTGAAAAATAAAAAATTTGAAAACATCAGCATTAACAAATCACCCCAAGGCCTTTATGTGTTAGAGCTTAATTTTCATAAAGACCTAGCTTAAGTATTGATAGCTTTGTAAATAGTTATATGCTATATTCTTACTGTATGATTTTCAAAATGAGAGTAGAGGAGATTTCTGTTTATTTTAGAAATAAAGCTGTAAACACAAATAAGTGGATAGAGTACAGGAAAATTCAATATTTTCAGGAACATTTACAAAGGCACAGAGTGGATAAAGATTGGCCAAACAAAACATTATAGTTGAGAAAAAGAAATGCCAAAATAACATTTTACTGGTAATAGAATTAGTATCTAAGAAATTGGATCTGCTATATGTATGTGTAAGAACAAAGAATAGTTTAATATTTAACAACATAAATGGGTTTAAATTAGCTATACAATTATATGTCCACTGAAAATATGGGTACTTCTGGGGCAAAAAAAATATTAAATTTTTTCACATTTGAAATTGACTAATGAGAAATCATTTGTAATTTTGGGGTAAGAACCAGTCCAGCTTTTGGAATCAAAACATATGCCATATAAAAATATTTATCAAATTATGGATAAGTAGAGGAATTACTATGAGTACATTTCCAAATTCTTTCCAAAAGAAAATTAGTTTGTTCTTTTGGTCCAAAGAGGAATCTAAAGGGGAACAAATTTTAACCAAAAAAAACAAAAAAAAACACAATTTTTAAAAAGTTATTTTTAAAATTCATTTCTCATTGTGGCCATCCCCATTAATACAGCTTCTACTAAACTGAATTATGGTACCAAAACAAAATGATTTTGTACATCTTCAAAAAGCGGAAAGAATACAAATTATTTAACTATTGGGCCTACCAACAAATTATAATGAAATATTTTAATGATAAAATTGATTATTTTTTTATTTTAGCCAAAATAAAATCATAACTTGTTATAAATAATTTAGATAGACTTAGTAGTCCAGTTTCCTAAATTATTTTATCTTAGCTGAATGAGAAGAAAGTTAACTGCAGCTCAGTCAAACAAGTGATATATCATCAATACTTAATATTTGAGAATCAATATGGAATCCCAAATGATTTATCAACAATTCTTTTTAACATTACATTATAAAATTATTTTTAAACCAAATATTATTATATTTATTTTTAAAAAATGAATAATACACTGATGTTCACACTTTGCTTCAAATGATTTAAGTGTTTTAAGTTATAACATTAAAAAGAAAAATATTTTCACTGAGCCATCTGGGCAGTTATTGCTTTCAAAAGCACAAAGTTCACTTGCTTACATGGTGAGATGTGATATTTTCATTGTACACTAATGACTTGAATGCATTAATATGGCCAGTCTACAGCCAATTTAAATAAATACTTTATCCAATACTAATATATATACATATAGTTTCTTTTACTAAAATAGGTATTGCATGGGACAGGGCCCAGGACCTAACTTAATTAACTGAGATTACATTCTGTATAAGTTAATTTTTCATATGGTACATCATTAAATATTTGAATTGCACTTTCTGGGTCTCAGTACTTGGTACAACCTAATTCCTACTTTCAGACTGAACGACTGCATTATAAGTAGTCAGCGTGACCCCATAAATATTTCATTCTGCTAGCATCAATGAAACAAGGTTATAAGGTTAGCGATGTAGCCCTTCCTGGACCCCATAAATATTTCATTCTGCTAGCATCAATGAAACAAGGTTATAAGGTTAGCGATGTAGCCCTTCCTGGACCCCATAAATATTTCATTTCTGCTAGCATCAATGAAACAAGGTTATAAGGTTAGCGATGTAGCCCTTCCTGGACCCCATAAATATTTCATTTCTGCTAGCATCAATGAAACAAGGTTATAAGGTTAGCGATGTAGCCCTTCCTGGACCGCATAAAAAAACAAAAGCAAAACAATAGTTAAATATTTTATTTTATGATTTTTTGATTTAGCAATTTTTTTAGTGACTGATGCTCACAAGGTGTGCATTAAATCATAATGCAGCCTATTATAGAAGACTTGAACAACCAGCCACAGAGACAGCTATCATTGACACTGACAAGATCACCAATAAATGCACTACAAGCTGCCACAGATTAAACTTCCACTGGCTCTGTGGCATCTTTTGGGTCAAAGGGAAAAGTATCCAAGTCCACCTCACTGTTCTCTGAGCCATCATCTCTAAAAAATGAAATTGAAAAAAAAAATATAACAATTTTTTTAGCTGGTTGTGTTTCTATGTTATGTGCTGAAAGTCTGGTCAGAATTCTGAGGTCCACTGGACATTTATATGGAGAAATTTAACTAGGTCAGTTGCAACTGTAACAAATGTGGAGAGACAAGAGTTTTACTAATGAAATAAAATTAAGTACTGAACTCACCCATCCTCTGACTGGTCACTGCTAGAAATCGACCTGGGAATATCTCCAAGAAAAGTGGACATGACATTACTGCGGTCACTGTAGCTGCTACCAGGAGCATAAACCTCTGTGTCTGTGTCTGGCATGGGGTTAGGGTCATAGTAGTGTCCATTTGCAAAGTAGCCAATGTTTGGGACGGCATATTTTGAGTTTTTACCACCTAGAGTTGCTGACTTGTTGATAGTGTTTGGATTGGTAATAATGTTTTTCTTGCCCGCAGCTTGGCTGGTGCCACCTAGTGATGGCTTGAACACACTGACCTTCTGGACGCCCGCAGGTTGGCTGAAGGTGTTGGTTTGACTGATGAAATTAGATCCAAAGTTTCTCACGGGTTTGGTGACATTGCCTGCAGAATTCTTTTTCCCAAGAACCGGTAAAGTCTTAACCGAACCGACATCGTAGGCACTTGTAATGTATGAACCATCCACAACATCTGGATTGGTATTCGGTACCTTGCT